>CM062364.1:15343062-16678827 GCA_031216115.1 Senna siamea
GTGCCCCTTTCCTTTTTTATATATAGCCAAAAATAGTAGTCTTAATTTACTCTAGAGGAAATTCAAAGATAGATATAACAAATATCCTTTATGATAGTGAAAGTCCCTAAGAAGGGGACTTCCACTGTTGCTAGCTTGATCTCCATGATTAAACAATATCTAGGCATCAGATACATATCAGTACAATAATGAGAAATATATTCCCAGTAGCTAAACAAACCAATTCTTTGAAATAACTTATATGTACCACTATATGAATACATAAAACATTTCTACATTCTATTTAATTCAAAATTCTTTTCATACAGATCTATAGGTATGACATATTTGAAACATGTTTGTATACATCTATAAACATGAGATATGCAACATATATTATCATAATTAGCATGAATGACAAGCTTTCAAGTTTCACATTTTTTAAACATTCTCACATAAACACATTCATACAATACACATCATACCATCTCATAAATGCTTTACTTTTGGGAGATATACACCTGATCATTCCCCCACATTCTTGTATTTTCTGGAGGTATATACTAGATCATTCCTCTTGAAACTTAATTCCTTGGGAGTATACACTAGATCATTCCCCACATGGTGTTATTCTTGGGAGGTATACATCAGATCATTCCTCCTCATGATTTTGGTCTTAGGAGGTATTCACCAGATCATTCCTCCCTTGAGCTTTAACTTTTCCATTCACAAGTACATTAAGCATTTCTATGCTATTCAATCATTTTTCACATGATTTAGGGCATCTTTCTATCAATGGCAAAATGTATACTATTTACCTTCCATTCTTGACCATTACATCATTTTCCCTCATTTCACTTAACATAGGCCATTTTTGATGGCACCTTAGGCTACTTTCAATTAACACATAAGTTTAGCCATTTTAGGGAAAATTCTACATAGCATTTAGCCAAGGCAAGATAAGCATGAAGGATTGGCATTTCTAGCCCATTTGGTTCATTTCTAGCATTATTTTTACCATTTAAGAATTATGGTAACCATTTCCATAATTATGCCTAACACATTCTCACACCTTAAAATTTGGTAAGTGCACTTTAGGCCATCCTTTTTCACATTTTTTTCTAGCTTATTTTTCATACCAAACATAGCAATACATCTAATCTCACAACTTCACTTTTTTATGCACACTTTTAAGGTGAAATGGTAAGGCTTTAAATTGGTAAAATTCCTAAAGCATAAAATTTACCATAATTTTCTCTCTCCTCCTTTCTTGGGATTAAATTTATATGGTTTCTAGGTCATTTTCAAAAGCATTTTCAACATCATTTCCACACATCCATTCGACCAAGGTGAGTAAGTCACACTTCTTTATTTAATGGTGAAATTAGAAAATGGAAAAAGTACCTAAACATTAATCTAACTAGATTTTCTCTCTCTTACCATTTTATAACACTTTCTCTCACTCTTTCTATCACCATTTTTAATCAAATTTCAGCACCATACAAGACCTAGCATTCGGCCAAAGAAGGAAAAACAAGAAAATGAAGTTATCTCACCATCTTGCTTACAATACAACCATGTTCAAGTAAATTCCATGCAAGAACATCATTTTCTCACTCTTAGAAACACCATTTCAGCCTTGGTACAAGTTAGGGTTTTTCAAGACTAGGGTTTCATTCTTGAAAAATTACCATCTCTTAAGTTTTCAAGCATTTCAACATGTCTATAACCATAAATACAAGTAGTTTTCAACATATTTCAAACCCATTCAAGCAAATCAACCATAAGAATGTAGAAAGAGAAAGATCATCCTTCTTGGAAGAGTAAGAACACCATAAACACACCATAAAACAAGAAAAGAATGGCATAAGCATGTTTAGCTACCTTGAAAATGCAAAACAAGTGGAATCTCCAAGTTGTTTTGGTTTGAAAATCCTCTTCTCCAAGCCTAGGAAGCTATTCAGCCAGCACCTCTTTCTCCTCTCTTCTTCGACCATTCTAGCATCCTAAGGAAGAAGAAGACTTAAATTAGAGTTTTGGTAAAATTACCAAAATGCCCTTGGTGTAAAATGTCCCATTTACCCTTACTAATTCACCTTTTCAAGAATGGCATCCATTCTCCTCAAGAATGTAATTTTGTAAAACTTCCATGGGCTGGGACGTTTTTGCCCTTGAATAATTTTGAAATTTTATAATGGTCCCTTAAATTTTCAAAAATTACACATATGCCCCAAAGGAAATTTTCAATTTTCCATTCAAGTCCAAATGGCCATTTTAGCTCCATTTTTTACCCTTTTCGGCTTTAATGTGTAAAAATCACTTAAATAAGATTTCACAACACTTATTTTGTGAATTTACTAATTTACCCTTCTTTTAGCAAAATAACAATTTTGCTCCTAAGGCAAAATTACCTTTTTCCCCTTTATGCCAATGTTATCATTTTCACCCTTATTCATTCTTCTTTTGAACATAAATGAGTAAGGATTTCTAACTTCTATTTCCTTGAAACATTTAAGGTAAAAATTAGATTTTCTACATTATGTAAAATTACTAATATGCCCTTAGAATGAAATTACAATTTTGCCCTTTTCAGGGAAAATTGCCTTTTAACATCAAATGCACATAATCACTTACATAACTAGATTCTTCTTCTCTCTTAAATGAAAGTGATGAAAGTCCTTTAATATAATTTCATGAAATAAGAAAATTAAATTAATTTTCCCCTTCATGGTAAAATTGCTATTTTACCCTTCCTTACCAAATTTCTAATTTCATTCTTTTATAGCAAAAGTGATTATGTATTAATAAAAATATCCATTCTAGCTCCTTGATGAATCATCCTTAGCATCCCATAAATAATAATAACAATAATAATAATAACAACGTCATCATAAAATGCAATTGTTAGGAGCGAGTGTTGTTACAAATAGCACTAAATTATTTAACTTAGTAAATTTTAAAAATTTACTCGAGTAAAGGTAGTAGTAACTTACCAATCCTGTATATAAATATTGTATTATTTAATCAACTAAAAGGAACCATAAGATTGAGGGTATTTCAATTACATTATTCTTTACCTTAATATTTCAAATATTAGCCTAAGCAATAGTTCCATTATTAATTTACTGGTTGATTAGGTTTGGGCTCCCTTTTGCTCAGATTACCATACTTTAGCATAGTGAAAATAAAATTCCATACATTGTAGCAAAATTTGTAAGTAATACAAATATTATATATATATTGTATACACTGTTTGATACATGTCCTAGGATTTATGAAGTACCCATTCATAAGGGGAAAGGAGATAACAAGTCTGTCACTCAAACCCCTTCCAAAATTCTACTAATGGATAGGTCCTTCACATATCCTAATTCAAATATTTACCCTCTTTCCATTATCTAAAACCAAAAAGAATAATAGTCCTAATTTTACCCAAAAAGAACATCTATAGAATTAGGACTAACAAAAAGGGTTATGGATACATAATGATGTTTTCTTTATAAGTCTGCATATCTGCTGTAGGGATTTCAAATATGGTAAATGTGCATATATCCTTTAGGACTGTAAAGGTCCCTAGAAAAGGAACCTTTACCACAACAACCTCAATTTCCAAGATTACACAATATCTAGGCATCTAATACATACTAGTACAATAATGAGAAATAATTTCTCAGTAGCTAAACGAACCATATAATTTCAAAATAACTAGCATGTACCACTGCACGGATACAGAAAACATTTCTACATTCCATTTATTTTCAAAATAGTTTCCATTCACTTTCATGGGCATGCTTTGTATGAAACATATGCATATACATTTGTAAATATGAGATTATCACTATTTCATGCCATGAACATATTGTATGATATTACATTGTCATGCTTTATTCATTAACAAAACAAATCTTTAAGCATTCATACATCATCTATCATCACATCATTCATATTTTACCTGTAATAACAATTTAGTGCCATTTATTCCTTAACACTAGGGTGACTTTTATTAGTGTCGTTAAGTCCACCACTTGGGTATTATATAGTGCCATCAAATACACCTTAAGGGGGATCTAATAGTGCCTTTCTCCACCCTTTCTTGGTGACCTTTAGGAGAACATTAATAGTGCCATGGTTCACCCTCTTTATGAACATTCATTTCCTTTTTATTTATCCTTAAGGGAAGATGTAAATAGTATCATTCTCTCACCCCTAAGATGACATTCATAGCCTTTACATATTCACCTCAAGGGGGATTTCATAGTGTCATTCTCCACCCTTTATTAGTGACCTTCAATACCTTTCATTTCTTATTTGCATGCAAATTTCAAACTTGATACTCATAACATATGAAATTGAAACATAATGGTATCAATGGCATAATTATATGCAATTAACATTCCCATTTTATCATTTCATCCTTTCCCCCATTCCACTTGACATTGGCCATTTTAAAATACATTATAAACTTATTTCCATTAACACATGAATTTGGCTATCAAGGGAAAAAATGGGGTATTGTTCTCGACCAAGGTAAGCAATAGGTGAAAGATAGGGATTTTCAAATTATTTGTTCCCTTTCTTCCATCCTTTCTACCATTTAGGCATTATGGTACAATTTTCATTCATTAATCATGACACTTTCTCATACTCAAAATATACATATATATGTTTAGCCTTTATTTTCTCTACTTTCATAACTCATTTATCATGCCAAACATATACATACACATATTCTTTCATCTTCACATTTACAAACACACTTTCAAGGTTAAATGGCATGGCTAGAAAATGGTAAATTTTCCAAAATCATTAAGATAACATAATTTTCTCTCTCTTCCTCTCTTATGACCAAACACATAAGCATTTTTAGTCATTTTTCAAGTAAATTTTAGCACCATTTGTCATGGATGCTCTCGGCCAGGAGAGAAAATTGGAGAAAATAGGAGTATTTCACTCTTTTTTTTACAAGGCTTTCAATTTCAAGATGTTTTTGTGCAAAATCACCATTCTCTCTTTCATTTCCATACCATTTCAAAAGTTAGGGTTTTTCATGAAAATGGTACCAAACATGCCAAGATTCAATCTTTCAAGATTTCTAGCATACAAACATTTCCATACTCACAAACACAACCATATTTCCAAACAAGCATAGCCAAGTATAGAAAGAAACTCTTATGGAATGTAGAGAGAGAAAACCTAGGTCTCATGAACATAAAAACACTTTAATCTTTTCATAAAACATGAAACTAAGATTATAGGATTGTTAAGCTACCTTAAAAATGCAAGTGAAATGCCCTTGATGTTTTGATTAATTTTCCCTTCTCTTCTTCCCTTGGTATCTCTCGGTCACGCCCTCTCTTCTTATCCCTTTCGAAAATTTCCTCTTCTTCATGAATAAGAAGACTTAAATTAGGGTTTTGGTGAAATTACCAAAATGTCCTTGTTGTAAAATGACTATTTTACCCTTATTACTTCTCTTTTTCAATAGTGGTATCATTTCTCCTTCAAATTGTAATTTCATGGAACTTTCATGGAATATGACTACTTTACCCTTTCATTTTTGAAAATGACAATTTTGCCCTTACACTTTTTTAAAAATTACCAACATGTGCTTGAGGAAAATTATCATTTTACCCTTTATGTCCAAATGGCCATTTTACTTTCATTTTTCCTCTTTTTCGAAAATTATAGGCAATAACTCATCAAATAAAGTTTCATAAAGTCTTTTATGAAATTACTAATTTATCCCTCTTTAGGTAAAATTATCATTTTGCCCTTATGGTAAGATTAGTCCTATTTTGATAAAAATGTCCATTCTGCCCCTTTGGTAATTCATTACTAACACCATATAAACCATTACATTTACATAAACTATCATTAATAATAAAAATCATAATATATCAAAATTACTGGAGGCGGGTGTTACACTATCCCCATAATTAATGAGTTTTTGGATGTCTTTCCCGAAGAAATCTTAAGTCTTCCACCTAAGAAGGGAGTAGAATTTTCTATAGAGTTAGTTCCTAGAACAGGACCAATCTCTATAGCTCCCTATAGGACGTCTCCCTTAGAGTTAACAGAATTGAAGGTACAGATAGAAGATCTTCTAGAGAAACAATTCGTGAGACCTAGTGCTTCACCATAGGGAGCACCAATGTTTTTTGTGAAGAAGAAAGATGGAAGCTTGAGGTTGTGTATAGATTATATGCAATTGAATAGGGTGACAGTGAAGAATAAGTATCCCTTCCCTAAAATAGATGACTTGTTAGATCTGTTGAGAGGAGCTACTGTGTTTTCCAAAATTGTTTTGAGATCAGGGTACCATCAAATCAGGGTTAGAACTGAAGACATACCTAAGACTGCCTTTAAAACTAGATATGGGCATTATAAATTTCTTTTGATGCCATTTAGACTAACAAATGCTCTAACTATTGTTAAGGATTACATGAATCGTATCTTCAGACCCTACGTTGATCAATTCGTGGTAGTGTTTATTGATGAAATTCTTGTGTATTCTAAAAGTAAGTAAGAGCATGAACAGCATCTTATAGTTATGCTACAGTTACTTAGGGAAAAGTAATTGTATGCCAAACTTGAGAAATGTGAGTTATGGTTAGAAGAGATCAGATCCTTAGGGTATGTGCTTACAACAGATAGAGTAGCAGTAGATCCTAGTAAGACAAAGGTAGCAGTTGGTTGGGAGAGACTAATGACAGCAATGAAAATTCATAGTTTTCTTGGATTATCTAGTTACTATAAGAGATTTGTTCAAGGGTTTTCACAAATTTTGTTACCTTTAACTAGATTGACCAGGAAAGATGTTCCGTTTGTGTGGGATTCCAAATGTGAACATATTTTTCAGACCTTGAAAGAAATACTAACAACCACACCTATCTTGATTATTCTCGATCCTTTAGAGAATTTTGAGGTGTATTGTAACGCATCGAAAAAGGGTCTAGGATGTGTCTTAATGCAAGATAGGAAAGTGGTAGCATATGTAACACCCCATAATTTTAATTAGTCCAAATTAATGTTCTTTAATTAATAGGATGTGATTACTTGTGTCATTTAATGATTAGCTATAAATTAAATGCTTTGTAATTAATTAGATGAATTAGCTTAAAGAAGGGAAAATTTGCTTGCCTAATTTAATAGCTCAAAATGGGTATATTAAAAGATAATCTTGCAAAAAATTAGGTGCTTAAGTTAATTCTCTATTTCTCCTTTTGAGTCACCTAGCCTAAGTGCCAAGAGAAAAGCAAAATAGGATGCAAAATTTAAAACCCATGTGAGAATGCAAGCTTTTCCCTCTCTCCTTTAACTTGTGTGAGTAGCTAACCTAAACTTGCAAGGAAAAGAAATACCAAGGTTGTAAGCAAAGAAGTACAAGGTGAAAAATTTTTTTCTTTACTCTAAACATGCATGGAGAAGGGAAATAAATAAATACTTTATATGCACCCACTTTGGCCTTGTGTGAGGGAGAGGGAGAGAGTTGAAAAAAAAGCCAAGTTTCACAAGATGGCCAAATTGAAAAGGACAATATTGAGATGGAGAGGTGATAGCGTGAACATTAAGAAAGAGGGACAATAAGAGTTGAAAATTCTTTCATATTCAAGAAACTCCCTCATGTGAAGAAAGAAAGGAGAAATGAAATTTAAAGTGTGGGAGATACATGTAAAAAAGCACACATAAAGAAGGGAAGAAAAGGTAGCGTGTAAGTGAGGGAAAAGAGATTTAAAATTTTATGCATGACATGCCACCTGCGCAAGAGACAAAAAGAGTGGGGAATTTTATGCAATGTCACACGTGAAGAGAGAAAGAGAATTGGAATTGAAAATGTTAGTCTTACAAGGATGCATGCACACGTGAAAAAAAGAAAACAAAAGGGAGTTGAGAATTTCACTTTTTTCATACATACAACACACCCACACGTGAAAAGGGAGAAAAAGAGAAAAAGAAAAGAAGAGAGAAATAACAGAGAAATAACAGAGAGAGGGAGGATATGAGTTTGAGAGAAACATCAAAGGTTTAAAGAGGAAGAAGTCAAGGAGATCAAGAAGAAAAGCAAGAGAAGCAAAGAATCAAAGAGGAAGCCAAGAAAACCATCTTAGGGCACCAAAGAGGTAGGTTAACAATTTGAGATTTTGTGTTCCATGCTTAGTTTTTTTTTTACAACCAACATGTTTCTTTTTGCTTTTTATGGAACATAAATTGTCTCCCTATATTCTTGACCAAAATGTATATATGTTGGCTAGCATGTGTAGTTTATTAAAATGTTGATGGATGAGATAGCATGAGTATGTTGTTGGAAAAGGATTAGGGTTGCATAGTGTTAAATTCATGATGACCACAAAGGAAAGAAACCCTACCCTTTAAGGGTGTTAGTCAAGAATAAAGAAAGGAAATTAAATTGCCAATTTAACAAATCTCCCTAGGCCAAGTCCATGAAATGTGTTCTTGGAATTTATAAGCTATGCACCATGATATTGAATTTAAAATATGGTAATTTATTTTTGAAGTCATAAGAAGAGATTATGATTATTATTGCAAGAAAAGAAAATATTTTAAAATGCTAGAATTTTTGTAAGAAATATACATTAGAATTTATTTCCAAGGAAGGAGAAATTATCCTTGAAATATTAGAATTTTCCATAAGAAATGTATATTAGAATAAATTTTCAATGAAGGGGAAAGTATTCTAAACATTAGAATTTTCATAAGAAATATACATTAGAATTTATTTCCCATAAATGAGAAAATATTCTTGGAATATTAGCATATTTCATAAGAAATGTACATTGATCTTAATTCCCAAGAAAGGAGAATTTATTCTTCAAGATCTTGGAATTTTATAAGAAATGTACATTAAAAATTAATTTTCAATAAAGGAGAAATTATTCTTGAAAATATTAGAATTTTTAGAAAGAAAAGTGTACATTGGAATTAATTTCCAAGAAGGAAGAAATTATTATTTAAAATATTAGAATTTTCATAAGAGATGTACATTCCAAGGAAGGAGAATTTATTCTTAAAGATATCAAAATTTTATAAGAATTATACATTAATATTATTTTCAAGAAAAAGAAAAATTTCCCTTGAAACTTGACAAAGAATTCTAAAGGTGGCCAAGTGTCCACATGTGCCCAAGTGCGCACAATGACCCTAGGAGGTGGCCAAGTGTCCACATAGTGCCCAAGTGTGCACAATGACCCTAGGAAGGTGGCCAAGTGTCCACATAGTGTCCAAGTGTGCAGAATGACCCTAGAAAGGTGGTTAAGCATCCACAAGTGCCCAAGTGTGCGCAAGAGATTTTATAAAGGTGGCTAAGTGTCCACATAGTGCCCAAGTATGCACAACCATAATATAAAAGTAAGTTTTAAGAATGACAAGCATAAATGTTTTTGTTAATTTTGTAATAATGCGTTTTGTAGTATGCAAAGATGCTTTATTTGAGATGAATATTATTTTATCACACTGACATTTAAATTGATCATACATCGCTTACCAATTTATGTTTATACACGATGCTATGATTTTATTCCAAGAATGTAGGATTAAATATTTTGGTACTTGCACCCTGATACATATTAGTTGTTTTGAAAACCCGAATTGTTAAGCTACTGGGAAACTTGCTCTTCTCATTTTATGCTAATATGTATCAAATGTGAATGCTTAGCAGGGCCGAGAGATAGAAGGTTCTTTTGGGTTTAGAGAAAATATTTGTAACCCCTATTTTGGGTCCTATTCTAGACATATTATTTAGGACGATTCTTTTGCATGGGAATCCCTGGGGATGGATATGTCAGGTACCATTTGTAACAACCGAAAAGATTTTTAAAAGATAAAACCTAATTTGGGATGTTAATTCCAATCAAACGAAGCCTGTCATGATTTTCGAGGATGGTGATTTGAAACAGAAGGTTGTTCGAAGCCAGAAACACGATCGAATGCAAAGAAACACAATCCGGCGATCAGAAACTGACAGACGACATTTTGTGCGTCAATTTCACTGACGGAGGCCAAACCTTTGCATAGAAATGTGTGCCGATGTTTGGAAGGAAGCCAAAACCCTAAAGTATCCCCAGGTGGTCCGAGAAAAGTCAGAATCACCCCCGGAGGCTTTAAATTTCTCAGATTCCCTCTATTTCTCTCAAATCTCTCTCTCTCCTCACTTTACTTTCTCTTTCCTCTCTCTCCTCCTTCCTCCACCGTGCGCTGCCACCACAGCCACTGTGGGCCACCACCTGGCACACCAATCGACAGCCCTCGCCACCCACAACCTCCAACAACCACCCACGGCCACCAGTGCCGCCCAAAAATGCCACTTTTATCCTCCACCGCGCAAAAACTTCGCCAACTGAGATCGCCACCGTCCGCCACTGTTGGCCAACACCGCCCCTACCACCGTGTAGCCTGAGCTGCCAGCTTCCTCCAGCAGCTCGCCGATTTCGAATGGAGGTCAGACGTGCCCGGATCGAGGACCTTTCCGTCTTCCGTGAGTCAATTTTTGTGGCCGAAAAATGCCATCCAAACGGCCGTGAACCGCCACGCCACCACCATATTCAGACTCCTGGTCTTGCGGGCTTCACCGTGGTGTAAATTTCGAGGCAAATCGCATCCCTCCATCGTGTGCCACTGTGCCAGAGCTTTTAGACATACACCGGGAGAAAATGAGGTCACCACGGGATAGAATTCCATCATCCGATCACATTGGTAAGGTCTGATTTCCCAAAAACTGATGATATCTGATTGAAATAGCTGTCGAACGTAATTAGGCAATAAATTGACCTAGGTATTAGGGCAACCAGACTTAGAATTGTTAAATGGATGATGTGACAAGCCTGAATATTCAATTTAATGTCCAGGAAATTAATTGGGCTTAGAAAATGAGACTACATAAGGTTCTGAATAGATTTGGAGTGACAGGAGACCAGGTAGGATAATTTACACTTCCCGAAAGCTAGAATTAACCTTGTGGATACCTGAATGATTTAGATTATTTGCATGGAATTACGTGATGCTTTCGATGGAATAAATTGCATGCCTGTGTGCTGGATATCCTAATTACATGTTAGACGCTTTGTTTATCGAGTTTAGATGCCCTTAGGATGGATTTACTTAGGGTAGGGTACTTATACCCGGTATGGGACGGCCATTAAGTATCCCGAGTACAGGGAGCTTTTAATTGACATTGTTTTTACCTGATTTGGCCTGTACTGCATTAGGGATTACGCGTTAAACCAGGATGACCCTAACAAAGGTTTAAGGAGTATAATGGGGGATAGCTTACACGGAGAAATGTTGTGATTTAAGCGTAATACCCTAGAACCCTGAGGAATACCCGACCGTGAGTATGTGAGTTCGAATAGACTGTATGAGGATGAGAATTGGCGTATATGCACATGCTAGGGGATGCCCTAGATGTTGATTCTCACCCGATCCTTGAGTGAGTGATTGGTGTTACAGATCACACTCACAATATAGGCTTGATTTGGGTGATTGGTGTTATGGATCACACCCAACGATAAGATAGGTATTCTCTCTAGATGACGTGCAATTAAATGATGATTTAGACTTTGTTACAGTGGATTTGTGGCCAACGTGGACTTAGATACACGGGGCATGGGATTTTATCTGATTTCAAGTATTGATTTTAAAAGAAATGGATTTTTTATGATTTTGATTATCTGCCGAAATTTCCATGTGATAAAACGATTTTAAAGATAAGGTATTTCACTGATTTCGGGAAGATGATTTCGGTGTTCGCACTGCTGAGTATTCAGCCAGATTTTGAATTGTATTTGAACTATAAATTATTCTACTAGGATTTTATATCTCACCAGGTTGTTTACTCAGATGAACAGGGACAGGGACAGGAACCTAGATGATAGCTGGACGATGATTTGATGACAGATAGATGAGAAGCTTAGTCTAGGCTTGGATTACATTGTATATATTCTGATGATAATACTGTATAATTGGTCTATGTAAATTTATGTTTTTTGTTATTGTTGGACTGGCTGTATAATTGTGAACAGGTGACTGTTTTATTTTGGGTATGCTCGAAATACAGAGGAAACTCTGCCCGATTTTTGGTAGGGTTTACCGCTGCAAACTTGTGAATTTAAGTTGGAATGTATATGAATGCATGATGTGATGTATATATGGACTTTAGATTTCATTCTAGAGTAATTTATGATGTATGTATGTATAATTAGTTTAGCTGCGTGTGAATTAGGGTTGAATGGAATCTGAATGGACAACGGGAAGTCTATTTAGGCTACGCTCAACCAGTAGCGATCCCCTGACATTCCCACATCGGGAATAACTACTTAGAAAGACCCATATGCTTCCGCTAAGCAGATAAGCATCGCATATGTTGTATTAGGGGGTCTTACAATTATGGTATCAGAGCCCGGTTTGTCAGATTGCCAATTTTAGTGGGCTAAGGATTGTGAATCTTCGGGCTTGCAACTTTAGGGTTTTGATTGATTTAACTCTGGAATGTTAGGACCTAATCTTGAATCGATAATGAACGGAATAAATTTAATGCATTTTTGTTAACTATCGCTGTTGAAACTGATCTGTTTATTTTCTGTGTCAGATAAGTATGGCAGAATCTAGCAGGGATGCCACTCGCAGGCCCAGAGGAAGGCTAAGGCACAGGAACCAGGGTGCTTCGAGTAGTGGTAGCATGGAGACTAATGTTGACATGCGTGATATGATGGAATCCATCCGGTTAATGGCTGATGCGATGAGAGATCAAGCCACTACCAACGCTAATGTGATGAGACATCAATAGGAAGATAGATAAACTAGAAATGACGGAACCACCAAGCATGAAAACCCACTCTATCAGGGATGGATCGAGTTTCAGAGAGCAGGTCCATCTCCATTTACAGGTGCCTCCGATCCAGTTGTTGTAGAAGCCTGGATGAAGGATATTGAAAATATTTTTAGATTGTTGCAGTACGAAGATGAGCAGAAGGTCACATATGCAACATACATGTTGAAAGGTGAAGCAGAACTCTGGTGGATAGATGCCCAGCAACTGATGGAGAGCAGAGGCATTCCAGTTACCTGGGAGTCTTTCAAAAGGGTCTTTATGGATCAATACATCCCTGAGAGCGTAAAACAATCAAAGGAAGCACAGTTCCTGAAGCTCACACAGGGAGGCAGGCCATTTGAGGAGTATTTGAAACAATTTGAAGAATTATCACGATACTCCACCTACCTGCGAATGCATTATGAAGAGGCCTGGAAAGCAAAGCAATTAGAAGAAGGCCTAGATTTACCCATAAAGACTCAGTTAGCTACCCTGGAGATTCGAGACTTCGCCACGCTGGTAAACAAGTGCCAAATCCTGAGCAAGAATCTAGAACAGAGACAGGCTTAGAATATGACACAGAGAACAGGGAGCCGGCCCAGACAAGCAATCAGAAACCTTAACGTGAGAAGCGATATGTTTAAACCGCAACCAGGGGCTTCTAGTAGCAGTGGAAGGTGACCTAATAATAATCCCTGTCCGAAGTGTGGCACCAGACATCTAAATCAGCCCTGCTGGCATCAGACTCCACTTTAGTGTTATAGTTGTGGAGGTACAGGATATATGGCCAGATACTGCCCTTCCACCGGGAACCAGCCGACATCGGGTAGCCGAAGACCAAAGGCTCCAGGGAGAGTGTTTACTATGAATGCTGCCAATGTTGACAGGTCTTCGGGCTTGATGCAGGGTAGAGGTAAAATCTATAATTTTTCTTTGATAGTATTGTTTGATTCGGGTGCTACGCACTCCTTTATTGTTGATGCATGCGTAGAAAGAATAAGACTACCTGTTTAAACCCTGCCCTGTGACCTATACATATCCACACCTTTGAGAGAAGCCACTATGTCCCCACGAATATGCCTGAATTGCCCCTTAACTATTGAAGATACTTTATTTATTGTGGACCTAGTGTGTATACCATTGTCTGGGATCGACATTATTTTGGGAATGGATTGGTTAACTAGGAATCGAGTCTTGTTGAATTATTTCGAAAGGACAATTACTTATCTGGATAACGTACCTATGCGAGGGAGTGACAGGGCTTGTGAAATAGGTGATATGTCCCTCAATCTCTCTGAGGTAGAGTTGCAGGATAGCTAAGTCAAATCCTAATCGTTAGTGACTTTCCAGAGGTATTTCCTTTGGAAATAAGTAAACTGCCACCACCTAGGGAGATAGAGTTCACCATTGACCAGATTCCGAGCTCGGGCCCAATACCCATGACCCCATATCGTATGTCACCAGCAAAATTAAGAGAATTAAAGGTCCAAATCAAAGATATGTTGGAGAAGGGGTTCATTAGGCCAAGTGTATCACCATGGGGAGCTCCAGTCTTATTCGTAAAGAAGAAAGAAGGGAGTTTGAGATTGTGTATTGATTACCGGCAATTAAATAAGGTGACCATTAAGAACAAATACCCATTGCCACGTATCGATGACTTGTTTGATCAGTTGCAAGGCGCGACTGTATTTTCTAAAATAGATTTAAGATCAGGATACCACCAGATTAGGGTTAGAGAGGAGGATATTCCTAAGACAGTGTTTAGAACAAGATACTGCCACTACGAGTTTCTAGTGATGCCGTTTGGATTGACGAATGCACCATCTATTTTTATGGATTATATGAATAGGATTTTCAGACCCTATTTAGATCAATTTATTGTGGTATTCATCGATGATATCTTAGTCTATTCCAAGACTCATGAAGAGCATGCCCAGCATCTTAGTACGGTGCTACAGAAACTAGAAGAGAAGCAACTATATACAAAGCTAGAGAAATGTGAGTTTTGGTTAGAAGAAGTGAAATTCTTAGGACACGTGGTTAATGGGGAAGGGATAGCGGTCGACCCAAAGAAAATTGAAGCAGTATTAGATTGGGATCGACCTAGAACAGTCACCGAGATTAGGAGTTTCCTGGGTTTGGCCGGTTATTATAGGAAATTCATTTAAGGATTTTCTCAGATAGCTGTGCCATTAACCCGATTAACTCGAAAAGGGGTACATTTTGAATGGAGTGAACAGTGTGAGACTAGTTTTCAAATTTTGACAGAGAAATTGACCACCGCTCCTGTACTAATTATTCTGAAACCCCTAGAACCTTTTACTGTATACACAGATGCGTCTCTGAGAGGCCTAGGTTGTGTATTGATGCAGGATGGGAAAGTTATGGCTTACGCATCGCGACAATTGAAACCTGCAGAAGAGAACTACCCTACCCATGACTTAGAATTAGCTACCATCGTATTTGCCCTAAATATTTAGAGACATTACCTGTATGGCGCCGTATTTGAACTGTATAGTGATCATAAGAGCCTTAGGTATTTGTTTGATCAAAAGGAATTGAACATAAGACAGCGTAGGTGGGTAGAATACCTAAAAGACTTTGATTTTGAATTGAAATATCATGCAGGGAAAGTGAATGTCGTGGCTGATGCATTGAGCCGAAAGTCACTACAATTAGCTAGTTTAATGATCGGAGAGATAAGGTTACTTGAGGATTTTGGGAATCTTAGCCTCAACGTAATCTCGTTCCCACAAAGATTAGTGATGAGTGACTTTTTGATAACCTGTGAATTGAGAGAATTGATTAGACAAGCCCAACTTGAGGATGAATCCTTGGAAGTATATGCAGACCAACCCGATTTTGGACTAGCACCTGATGGAGTTTTAATGTTTAGGAAAAGGGTAGTAATTCCGAACCATCAATAGCTAAAGGAAAAAGTGCTAGCAGAGGCCCATAGAAGCCATTACACTATTCACCCTGGTATTTCCAAGATGTATCAGGACTTAGAGAGGAATTTTTGGTGGCTCAGTATGCGGAAGGATATCACGAACTACATGAATGCCTATTTGACTTGTCAACAGGTTAAAATAGAACATCAGAAACCCGCAGGGCTACTAAAACCATTGGAGATACCAGAGAGAAAATGGGATCAAATCACTATGGATTTCGTGGTAGGATTACCTAGAACCCTAGCAGGATTTGATGCCATTTGGGTAATAGTGGATAGGTTGACCAAGTCTGCGCACTTTTTACCTATTAAGGTGTGTTACTCCATGGAGAAATTAGCCGAAGTATACCTTAGGGAAATTGTGAGGTTACATGGAATACCGTCAGCTATAGTATCCGATAGAGACCCTAGGTTTACTTCGAGATTTTGGCAATCCCTACAGCAAGCCTTAAGAATCCAACTTAAATTTAACACAGCCTATCATCCTCAAACTGACGGGAAGTCTAAGAGGACTATTCAAACTCTAGAAGACATGTTAAGGGCTTGTGTGCTTGAGCAGAAAGGAAGTTGGGATAAACACCTGTCATTGATAGAGTTTGCATACAACAACAGTTATCACTCTACCATCGGTATGGCACCGTATGAGGCTCTGTATGGGAGGAGTTGTAAGTCACCTTTAAGTTAGGTAGAGATGGGGGAGAGTGCACTGTTGGGACCCGAAATGGTACAAGAAACCACTGATCAAATTAAAATGATCAGGAAAAAGATGATAATTGCCCAACAGAGGCAAGAATCATATGCTAACAAGAGAAAAAGGCCTTTGGAATTTAATGAGGGAGATCACATATTTCTGAGAGTGTCCCCCACCACGAGTATTGGTAGACAGATAAGAACCAAGAAACTAAGCCCTAGATTCCTAGGACCATTCCAAATTTTACAAAGAGTCGGTCCCGTTGCCTACCAAATTGCCTTACCTCCCTATTTGTCCAACCTACATAATGTTTTCCATGTCTCCCAACTTCGTAAATATGTCCCAGATCCTGCGCATGTATTAGGGAATCAACCAATAATTTTAAAGGAAAATTTGACTTATGAATCTACTCCTGTTCAAATCCTTGACTTTCAGACTAAGCAACTTTGAAGTAAAATAATCCCTTTAGTTAAGGTACTTTGGCAGGATGTAGCATCGCAGGAGATGACGTGGGAGAAAGAAGAAGAGATGAGGCAATGATACCCAGAACTATTTACAGGTATGAATTTTGGGGACAAAATTTCTTTTAAGGGGGGGAGAATGTAACAACCAAAAAGATTTTTAAAAGATAAAACCTAATTTGGGAGGCTAATTCCAATCAAACAAAGCCTAGCATGACTTTCGAGGATGGTGATTTGAAACAGAAGGTTCTTCGAAGCCAAAAACACGATCCAATGGAAAGAAATGCAATCCGGCGATTAGAAACTGATAAATGAAATTTCGTGCGTCAATTTCACTGACGGAGGCCAAAACCTTTGCACAAAAATGCGTGCCGATGTTTGGAAGGAAGCCGACACCCTAAAGTATCCCCGGGTGGTTCAGGAAAAGTAAGAATCACCCCTGGAGGTTTTAAATTTCTCGGATTCCCTCTATTTCTCTCAAATCTCTCTCTCTCCTTACTTCACTTTCTCTCTCCTCTCTCTCCTCCTTCCTCCACCGTGCGTCGCCACCACAGCCACCGTGGGCCACCACCTGGCACACCAATCAACGGCCCTCGCCACCCACAACCTCCAGCAACCACCCACGGTCACCAACGGCCGCCAACGCCGCCGAAAAATGCCACTTTTCTCCTCCACTGCGCGAAAACTTCGCCAGCTGAGATCGCCGCCATCCGCCACTGTTGGCCATCACCGCCCCCACCACCGTGTAGCCTGAGCTGCCAGCTTCCTCCAGCAGCTCGCCGACATAGAACGGAGGTCTGACGCGCTTCGATCGAGGACTTTTTCGTCCACCGTGCATCAATTTTTGTGGCCAAAAAATGCCATCCAAACAGCTGTGAATCACCGCGCCACCACTATATTCGGACTCCTGGTCTTGCAGGCTTCACCGTTTATAAATTTTGAGGCAAATCGCACCCCTCTGCAGTGCACCGCCGTACGCTACAGTGCGCCACCGTGCCGAAACTTCTGGACATACACCGGGAGAAACCGAGGTCACCTTGGGACAGAATTCCATCATCCGATCACATTGGCAAGGTCCAATTTCCCAAAAACTGATGATATCTGATTGAAATAGCTGCCGAACGTAATTAGGCAATAAATTGACCTAGGTATTAGGGCAACCAGACTTAGAATTGTTAAACGGATGACTTGACAAGCCTGAATATTCAATTTAATGTCTAGGAAATTAATTGGGCTCAGAAATCGAGACTACATGAGGTTCTGAATCGATTTGGAGTGACAGGAGACCAAGTAGGATAATTTACACTTCTCGAACACTAGAATTAACCTTGTGGATACCTAAATGATTTAGATTATTTGCATAGAATTGCATGCTACTTTCGATGAAATAAATTGCATGTCTGTGTGCTAGATATCCTAATTGCATGTTAGACGCTTTGTTTATCGAGTTTAGATGCCCTTAGGACGGATTTACTTAGGGTAGAGTACTTGATAGCTGGTATCGGACGACCGTTAAGTATCCCGAGTATAGGGAGCTTTTAATTAACATTGTTTTTACCTGATTTGGCCTGTACTGCGTTAGGGATTACACGTTAAACTAGGACGACCCTAAGAAAGGTTTAAGGAGTATAATGAGGGATAGCCTACACGGGGAAATGTTGTGATTTAAGCGTAATACCCTAGAACCCTGAGGAATACCCGACCGTGAGCATGTGAGTTCGAATAGACTGTATGAGGATGAGAATTAGCGTATGTGCACATGCTAGGGGACGCCTTAGATGTTGATTCTCACTCGGTCCTTGAGTGAGTGATTGGTGTTACGGATCACACTCACAATATAGGCTTGATTCGGGTGATTGGTGTTATGAATTTAAGTTGGAATGTATATGAATGCATGATGTGATGTATATATGGACTTTAGATTTCATTCCAGAGTAATTTATGATGTACGTATGTATAATTAGTTTAGCTGCATGTGAATTAGGGTTGAACAGAATCTGAATGGACAACGGGAAGTCTATTTGGGTTACGCTCAACCAGTAGCGATCCTCTGACATTCCCACATCGGGAATAACTACTTAGAAAGACCCATATGCTTCCGCTAAGTAGATAAGCATCGCGTATGTTGTATTAGGGGGTCGTTACACCAGTCCATCCCTAGAATTTGTAAGGGAGTTTGAGTAACAGACCTGTTATCTCCTGACTTCCGATGGATGGGTACTTCATATATCCGGGGACATGTTTATCAAAATGTAATGGACATTATGGGACTTGTATTATTTGAATTACATGAAAGTTTAAATTTTGCTATGTAGTTTAGTATATTTTATCTATTCCGCTTTGCATACAAGTTTTTAATCTAAGCAAAAGATCCTGAACCTAATCTGCTTAATATAATTTAATGGTGTAACCGCTTAGACATTAACTAAATAAAAGGATAAGAATAATGTACCAAACCTATCTATTTGCATTAGATGAATGGTAATACTAGATAGGGCGTTACAACATATGCATCTAGGTAACCAAGATCTCATGAAGGAAATTATCTTACTTATGATCTTGAATTAGCATCTATACTGTTTACCCTGAAGATTTTGAGACATTACCTCTATAGATCTAGACTTGAGGTATTTAGTGACCACAAAAGCCTCAAATACGTTTTCAATCAAAAGGAGTTAAACATGAGACAACGAAGATGGATGAAGTTTATTAAGGATTATGATTTCGAATTAAAATACCATCTAAGGAAGGCAAACGTAGTGGCAAATTCCTAAGTAGGAAATCCCTTCATGTAGCTCACATGATGGTGAGTGAAATGAAAATAATTGAAAAGTTTAAGAATTTGAGTTTGTCCACTCTGGTATTGCTAGATAGGATATACCTAAGTGAAATGAGAATTGAAAATAATCTTAGCACTCAAATTCTAGAAGTCCAATGAGAGAATGAATTCTTTAAGTCCCTAAAAGACTCAAAGGAATTGAAGAAATAAGCTGATAGAGTAGTGACTTTTCAAAATAGGGTATATATCCCAGAATTAGGAGAATTGAGTGACAAAATCTTAGAGGATGCCCAAAAGAGTAACTATACTATTCATCCTGATGCCAAAAAGATGTACCAAGATTTGAAAGAAAATTTTTGGTGGCCAGGTATTAAAAAGCAAATAGCTGAGTATGTTGCTAGATGTTTAGTGTGCCAACAGGTGAAGATCAAATGTCAGAAACTTGCAAGATTTTGCAACCTCTAGAAATCCCTGAATGGAAATAGGAAAAAATTTCCATGGATTTTTCGGTGGGATTACCTAGAACTCAATTAGCAAATGATGCAATATGGGTGATTGTAGATAGATTAACCAAATCTGCACATTCCCTACCCATTAAAATAAGTTTCTCATTGAATAAGTTGGCCAAATTGTACACACAAGAAATATGAGACTCCACGGAGTGCCCACTAGTATTGTGTCAGATAGAGACCCTAGGTTTACTTCTAGATTCTAGAGAGCCTTGCAGGAGTCCTTTGGTACTAAGTTAAACTTTAGTACTGCTTATCATCCACAAACTAATGGCAGACTAAAAGAATTATACAAACACTAGAAGATATGCTTAGGGCCTGTGCTTTAGAACAAAGGAGGAGTTAGGATAAAAACTTATTTTTAGTAGAATTTACCTATAACAATAGTTTCCACTCCAGTATAAGAATGGCTTCATATGAAACCTTATATGGGAGAAAGTTTAGATCACCTTTGTGTTAGTTTGAAGTGGGATAAAGACAAATATTAAGGCTTAAATTGGTACAACAAACCATGGATCAGATAAAAATAAACAGGGAAAAGATTGCTAAGGCCCAGGATAGGTAGAAGAGTTTTTCTAATAAGAGGATAAGACTACTAGAATTTATGGAAGGAGATCATGTTTTCCTCAGGGTATATCTAATTATTGGTATTGGTAGGGCTATTAAGTTGAGAAAATTGAATCTTAAATACATTGGACCATACCAAATTTTGAAAAGAATTGGTTCATCTGCTTATCAAATGGTGTTACCTTTATTTTTATTCAATCTCCACAATGTTTTTCATGTTTCACAACTTCGTAAATATATTCCCGATCCTTCACATGTTCTTCACGCCAATATGTAACATCTGCTCCTAACATTTGTATCTTATGATGACGTTGTTGTTATTATTATTGTTAGCATTATTTGTGAAGGGTTAAGGATGATTTATTAAGGAGTTAGAATGAACATTTTTATCATTATATAATCACTTTTGTGATAAAAGAATGAAGTTGGAAATTTGGTAACAAAGGGTAAAATGATAATTTTACCATGAAATGAATAATTAGTTTAACTCTTTTATTTCATGAAGTTATGTCAAAGGACTCTTATTATGTTCATTTAAGAGAGAAGAAGAATCTAGTTATGCAAGAAATTACTTACAAATGTTGAAAGGTAATTTTCCTTAAAAGGGTAAAATTGTAATTTCACATTATGAGTATGATAGCTATTTTATATGAGGTGAGAAAAATTTAGTTTTTACCCTAAATATTCTATGAATGTTGGAATTAGAAATCCTTACTTATTCTTGATCAAAAGAAGAAAGAAAGAGAGTGAAATGATAGTTTTAATATAAAGGGCGAAAAGGTAATTTTGCCTTAGGGAAAAAATTATAATTTTGCCAAAAATAGAAGTAAATTAGTAAATTTATGGAAATGAGCCTTATGAAATTTTATTTAAGTAATTTTATTCCTTAAAACAGAAGAGAATGAAAAAGGGAGCAAAAATGGCCAATTTGGACTTAATGGCAAAAAGGCACTTTTCTTAGGGACTAAAATACAAATTTCAAAAAGTTGAGGGACCACTATGCAATTTCAAAATTTTGGAAGGGCAGAACAGTCCCAGCCCATGGAAGTTGCATAAAATTACAATGACAAGGAGAGACAATGCCATTGTTTAAAAAAAAAAAGGATGAAATTGACAATTTAGCAAGAGTGGCATTTTTGTAAATAAGTCAAACTTTAATTCAGCCTATTTCTTCTCCTACATACTAGAAATGTCGTGAAAGGTGGAGAAGGAGAGGAAGTGGCCGAATTGCATTTTTGCCTTGGAGAAGAAACTTCCACCAAATCAACAACGAAATCACACATCTATTAGCTTTTTAAGGTAGATAAACAATCATATGCCATTATTTTCATGTTTTATGGTATGTTTATGGTGTTTTCAAACTTGTAAGAATGATGGAAATTTCTCTCTCTACATGTGTATGGTAGATTTGTATGCTTGGATATAAGATATGTTGGAAATAACTTGTGGTTATGATTATAGATATGTAAGAAGGCATGGAAACTCATGAAATGGTGAATTTGCATAGATGGAACTTGATTTTATTAAACCCTAATTGGTGTCAAGGCTGAGTTTGTGGTTGTTAGAGTGAGAAAATGGTATTTTTGCATGAATATTGTGGTATTGCAAGCAAGGTGATGAAACAACACCATTTTTGCTTGTTTTCTCACCTTGACCGAATTACTAGGGTTATAAGAGTGCTGAATTTTTTGCCAAATTTTATGTTAGAAAGAGTGAGAGAAATTACTAGAAAATGGTAAGAGAGAGAAAGTATAGTTAGATTTACATTTAGGTACTTTTTCCATTGTCTAACTTTACAAGTACCCAAAATAGATGTGCTTTAGTCACCTTGGCCGAATGAATGCATATGAATAATGCTGAAATTGCTCTTGAAAATGGCTTAGAAACTATATATGTCTAGTTTTAAGAAAGGAAGAGAGAGAAAATCTTGGCAATTTATATTTCAAGTAATGTTGCCAATTTAAAGTCTTACCTTTTTACTTTAAAAGTATGCTTAAAATATGTGAAATTGTGAGATTAGATGTATTGTCATTATTGATATGAATAATGAATTAGAAAGGCATGAAAAAGGATGACTTAAAGTACACTTACACAATTTTGAGGTGTGAGAAAGTGTTAGGCATAATTAGTGGAATTGTTGTCAAAATGTTTAAATGATGAGAATGATGCTAGAAAGGAATCAAATGAGTTAGAAATGCCATATTCTCATGTTTTCCTTGCCTTGGCCGAATGCAATATAGCACTTTCCCTAGAATGGCCAATCTTATATGTCCATTAGGAGTGGCCTGAGGTACCACCCGAATCGGCCTATGTTATTTGAATG
Organism: Senna siamea; assembly: GCA_031216115.1. Taxonomy (NCBI): domain Eukaryota; kingdom Viridiplantae; phylum Streptophyta; class Magnoliopsida; order Fabales; family Fabaceae; genus Senna; species Senna siamea. The sequence continues at coordinate 15,366,145 of CM062364.1, forward strand.
AAAAGGAAAATGATGTAATGGTCAAGGATGGATAATACTTAGCATATCTTTTGCTATTATCAATAGAATGTTTATCTTTATGTACAAGTGCTTGAATGGCATCAAAATGCTTGATGTAATGTGAAAGGCAAGGTTAAATTTTCCTTGAGGGGAATGATCTGGTGTATACTCCTAAGGAAGGAAATGAAGGGGGAATGATCTAGTGTATACCTCCTAAGAAAACTTCCTTGTGGGGAATGATCTGGTGTATACTCCCAAGGAAGGAAATGCAAGGGGAATGATCTAGTGTATACCTCCAAAGAGTATAGTTAAGTAGAACGGAATGATTTTATGTATACCTTCCCAGAATGGAGAATTTATGTAATGTTATGTTATGTATTGTATGAATGCGGTTTATGTGATTATGATTATGACATGTAAACATTGAATGCTTGTAGTCTAATCCATGAACGACCTACTTGAATGTGTATCTCATTTCTATAGCCACATCCACATATGTTTTCATGATAAATCATATTCAAGTGTTTATATGAAAAGAGTTTTGAAATTAAACCACATGTAGGATGTTTTCTGTATTATTACAGTGGTATATGTCAGTTATTTTAAAATAAACTGGTTGTTTATCTACTAGGAATGTATTTCTCACTTCTGAACTGATATGTAGTAGATGACTAGATTTTGCGTGGTAATCAAGGTAGAGTTAGACAAGGTGGAAATTCCTTTATTAGGAGTTTTCACTATTGTCAAGAATGTACTATTTTTGAGTCTCCTATAGAATAAATGAGTATGTAAATATATAGCTATAGCCCGACCATTTAAAGTCCTAATTCTTAGTTTTTTTTTTGGGTTCGAATTAGGGTTGATATTTTTAGCTGTATATAGAAAGAGAAAGGGCACATGTATAGGGATATGTAAAGGACCTATTCACTCATGGTATTTTGTAAAGGAGTATGAGTGGCAGACTTGTTATCTCCTTACTCCTTATGGATGGGTACTTCATCTATCCCAATGAGGAGGAGGGATAACCCAGTGAATGACCCCTGAAACTAAGGCCTGTGAAGGGGAGGAATGATTCAATGTTTACTTTCCAGGAAAGTTACCTTGTGGGGAATGATCTTCTGTATACTCCTAAGGTATTAAATGAGGAGGAATGATTTGATGCATCCATTCCTAAAAAGAGGCTTCCTTGTGGGGAATGATCTTCTGTATACTCCCAAGGAAGAAGAGGCAGGGGGAATGATCTGGTGTCTATCTCCTAAAAGCTGAGGTTTATTTTATGTTATGATATTTACACATTGAATACTTATAGCCTATTCTATGAATGAACTGATTGAATGTGTACCTCATTTCTATAGCTGCATCCACACTTGTTTCCATAATGAATCAGATCCAAGTGTATATATGAAAAGAGTTTTGAAATTTAATTGCATGTAAAGTATTTTCTGCATTATTGCAGTGGTACATGTTAGTCATTTTAAAATAAACTAGTTTTTTATCTACTGGGAATACAATTCTCATTACTGAACTGATATATATCAGATGGTTAGATATTGCATGGTAATTGAAGTGGAGTTAGATACAGTGGATATCCCTTTCTTAGGTACCTTTACTATTCTCAAGAATGTGTACGTTATCACCATTTTTGAATTTTCGATGGAGCAGATGATGACTTAAATATATAGCTATAGCCTAACTTTTTGGAGTCCTAATTCCTTGTTTTGGGGAATTGGAATTAGGACTAATATTTTGGCTGTATATAGACAGAAAAAGAGGCATATGTATAGGGATTTTTGAAGGATCGATTCTCCCATAGTATTTTGAAAAAAGGGTATGAGTGACAAGCTTGTTGTCTCCTTACTCCTTCAGGATGGGTACTTCATCTATCCCGGTGTCTATATATAAAATGATGTACTAAATAGATGTCATGATGTATATGTATATGTATATATGGAAAGTTTTTGTATGTAATCTACTGTAGTTTTTAATGTTTTATATTCCGCTGTGCCAAAGCATTTCACCTGAGCATGAGAACCCAAACCTAATTGCGAAATAAATCTATGATGGATTAGATGCTCAGGAACTTTAAATATATGTAAAGACTAGAATTAATGTAACCACTTATCTAAGGAAGCAACATGATGTTTTTAAGGTAAGATAAGGGGTGTTACAGTAAAGGTATTGTAGGATCAGTCATCATTGCAAGAAGCTACCTAGGAAAAGGAAGAAGAGATGCAGAAAACCTACCCTGAATTATTTGATTAGGTACATTTAATTTTGAGGATGAAATTATTTTAAAGGGGGGGAGAAATGTAACATCCTTTCCTTTTATTTATGAGAGATGTTTGCTACTTTTTAAATAAGTTACAAGCTTGTGCTTGTTGCATTAGATTGTATGTAATTGCATTAGAGTGAGGGACTAAATTGAAAAGAAAAGAGTGGGGACTCGAATGAAAGGAAAAGGTTTTCAGGAGGAAGCTATATGGGCTTTTCACATTCCAGGGATAGCTAACCATAGTTTTAGCCAAAAGAGTTATTGTAGCTACCAGATTTTTGAAACTTCCCACCAATGGTGTGAAGGCAAAATGGTAATTTTGCATATGATAAAAGAAATGATCAAAAATTAAGATCAAAATTGTAATTTCTAAACCACCTATAAATAGGCCCAAACCCCAGAAGCCTCATTCTTCACTCTAAACATCAAAATTCTAGAGAGAGAGAAGTTCTAGAAAGAGAAAGAGAGGCAGTGAGAAGGAAGTGTAATCTTTAGAGTAATCTAAATTAAGAAGTGTGCAATAGAGCAATCTAAGAGGATATATGAGATTAATACTCTAGATTTTACATGAAATAAGGTAGAAAACAACCTAATCCTCTCTATTTCAAAAGTTACTGTTCATGTATTGAAAGTTTTGATTTTCATGTTATTCAGCCAGAGAGGAAGATAAAAACTACATTGTTGATGTTTTTAATTGCTATTGGGTGTTTTAAATTTCATGGATATACTTATGTTTGCTTAAATTAGATTATGAAAAATGGGTTTTTACCTATTTATGAAAATAAGGTTAAATCCAAGGTTTGAGTGAGATTAAACAATAGTTTGGGTTGTTTCTATGTGTTACATAAAGCTTATTTGCTAGTATTGAGTTGATAATCATCAGAGAGGGTTTAAAAACAAGTTCTTGGACAAAATTTTAGGTCAACAGCCAATTTTAAAAATAAAATATAACATTGTAGCTGATTTCCAACCCTTGGAAGTCAACTGTCGTGTTCTTGAGTTACCCTGAAACATAATCTAAGTGTTAGCAACCTATTGCCAGCTATTGTAAGTCGACTGTTATGCTTATATTTTCTAAAAAATTGTCAGGAATAGAGCAGTCAACTGTCAGGTTCATAGCAGTGACTTGTAGCCCTCAAATTTGGAAAATTTTGGTCGAACAGTGAGCGAAAAGTTAACTTCCAAGTGGGTGGAAGTCAACTAGTCGGCCTCTGCTTTGGATAATGAACTCAATGACTTAGTTTGAAGTATAATTAACCTAAAACTTCACTCAAACAAGGGATTTGAACCTAGAATGTATAATGGATAACATGTGTGTTGAAAGTGAAAGATCAAGAGCAAAAATGATATGTGTAACATCTACTCCTAATATGATTAAGAGATGCTTGTCAGTTGTTAATTTAATTTTAATGCTTGTTTATGTTGCATCAATTGCATATAGTTGAAAGAAAGAAAAGCTGAGTTAAAGTAAGACTAAGGACTAAATCAAAAAGGGAAAAGTTTAGCTAGGCTAAAGTCACAAAGTGTCTAAGGACTAGAGTGCAATTAGTGGGAGTTACTAATTCAAAAAATTTAACCCTAACATACACAATTCCATCTTCAGTATTTTCTAGAGAAAGAGAAGGGTGATTAGAGAGAGAAAGAGGCTGAACTAGGGCAAAAGGAGAGGATAAGCTTGAAAGAAGGGTGATCTGAGGCTAGGGATTGTTTTTGCAGCAAGGGAAGGGTTATTTTAACACACTATACATGAAAGTTTCTTCAAGAAATCCAGGTAGTAACTCAACTTAACCCCATTTTTTAAATTTTCAGCTATTTGTTGAAAAATGTTGATGGACGTTTTGAGTTAAGTTTAGAGTTTCAACCTATATTCTCTATATTTTTTACTTCTATTGGGTGTTATTTGCTAACTAGTTGTGCTCATTTATGCTTGTAATTGATTGTGAAAGTGGGCTTATGCCCTAAGTGTAAAAATGTGGTTTGATCTTAGTTTTGAGAGTTGTTAAGTTGAGTTTTACGTCTATTATAAATGCTATATGATGTCTAAGTATTGGTGTTGAGTTCATGGCTTGAGAAATTGGTTGAAAACATATTTTTAGAGCAAAACTCTAGATGTATCAATAAATTTTAGAGTAAAACAAATGCTAGCAACCAACTGCCAGCCCTGGAAGTCAACTGTCATGTTCTTCATTTTCTAAAAAATTTTTCAGAAAGCTAGCAGCTGACTGCCCTGCTTTAGCAGTCGATTGTCAGGTTTAGTTTGAGGCTAACAGTCGACTGCTAAGCCTTTAGCAGTTGACTGGTAACTCTCAGCTAGGACAGAATAATAGAGGTAACAAGCTTGTAGCTGACTACCAGCATGAGACTAGTCAACTGCCAACCCACTATCTTAGATAATGAACTCAATGACCACTTTGAGAGGTAAAATAGCCCAAAAGGCCACTCAAACTAAGGACCTAAACCTGGGATGTAGTGGGTAACATGCAAAATGCAAGGTCATATGTCACTAGGATGAGAGGATCCTCGTGATACTGATACAAAGAAAGTGGGAAACAACATAAGAAAGGAAAGAATGAAGTATTCTAAGCATATATGTAACGCCCCTATCTAGTATTACAATTCCTCCGATGCAAACATATAGGTTCGATACATTATCCTTATTCTTTTATTTAATTAATATCTGAGCAGTTATACCATTAAGTTTCATTAAGCAGATTAGGTTTGGGATCTTTTGCTTAAATTAAAACTCGTATGCACAATAGAATAAAAAGAAATATTACACTACACAGGGAAAATTTAAAACTTTCATTTAATTCAAATAATACAAATCCAATAATGTCCATTACATTCTAGTAAGCATGTCCCCAAGTATATGAAGTACCCATCCATAGGAAGTCAGGAGACAACAGGTCTATCACTAGACTCCCTTACAAATTTCTAAGGATGGACTGGTCATTCACATATCCCTTCCCAGGGATATCCCATGTACATATCATATATGCATCCAAAAGAATAGTCCTAAGTCTAAACCAAATATATCGGGACTAGGACCCCAAAATAGCGGTTACAAAAATTCTTCTCTAAACCAAAATGAAATTTTTATCTCCCAGCCCTGCTAAGCATCCGTATCTGATACATATTAGCATATAGATGAGAAACACAAGTTTCCCAGTAGCTTTACAATTCGGGTTTAAAATCAACTAATATGTATCAGGTGCAAGCATCAAATATTTAATTCTACATTCTTGAAAATAAAAAATATAGCATCGTTCATAAAGAAAAATTGGCAAGCAATGTATGATCAAGATAAATGTTAATGTGAGAAAATAATATTCCTTTCAAATAAAACATCTTTGCATACTATAAAAAGCACACTTGGGCATACTTACTTTTATACATTAGTTGTGCACACTTAGGCATATGTGGACACTTGGCCACTTAAAAATTCTTTGTCAATTTTCAAAGGAAATCTTCTTTTTCTTGAAAACTAATACTAGTGCATATCTCTTTGAAATTCTAATATCTTCAAGAATAAAACTCCTCTTTCTTGGAAATTAATATTAATGTACATTTCTTATGAAAATTCTATTAACTTCAAGATTAATTTTCCATTCCTTGGAAATTAATACTAATGTACATTTCTTGTAAAAATTCTAATAACTTCAAAAATAATTTCCCTTTCTTGGAAATTAATGTAAATGTACATTTCTTGTAAAAATTCTAATATTTCAAGAATAATTTCTCCTTTCTTGGAAATTAATTCTATTGTACATTTCTTATAAAAATTTTAATATTTTCAAGAATAATTTCTCCTTTCTTGGAAATTAATTCTAATGTACATTTCTTATAAAAATTCTAATATTTTCAAGGATAATTTCTCCTTTCTTGGAAAATTAATTTTCTAATGCACATTTCTTATGAAAATTCTAATATTTTCAAGGATAATTTCTCCTTTCTTGGAATTAATTTTCTTATATAATTCTACCAAGTTCAAGAATAATTTCCTTCCTTGAAAATAATAATATCCTTTCTTATAAAATACTACTAAGTCAAGAACAATTTCCTTTCTTGCAACAATAATAATATCCTCTCTTATAAACTTCAATAATAAATTCCCATATTTTTGAATTAATATTATGGTGCATAGCTTATAGATTCCAAGAATCAATTTCATGGACTTGGCCTAGGGAGATTTGTTAATTTGCAATTAAATTTCCTTCTTTTATTCCTTACTAATACCATTAAATGGTAGGGTTTCTTTTCTTTATGTTCATTATGAATTTAACATTACCTAACCCTAATCCTTTTCCAACAACAATATGCATGCCATCTCATCCACCAACATCCCAATTAATCACACATGCTTAGCCAACATACACACATTTTGTCAAGAATGTAGGGAGACAAGTATGTTCCATAGAAAGCTTGTAAAGACATTTTGGTTGCATAAACTAAAGCATGGAACACAATCTTAAATTGTTAACCTACCTTGATGGTGAACTAAGTTGGATTCCCCTTTGAGCTCTCCCTTGCTCTTTCCCTTTTCCAACCAACCTATCTCTTTCCTTGGTCCCAAGCTTTTTGTGAGTGTATACAAAGCCTCACGCCACTTTCCTTGTCCCTCTAGAATACATGTCCGAGTGTCTGATGCATATGTTCAAGTAGCCTAAGGTGCCATCCAAAATAGCCTATGTTAAATGAAAAGAGGGAAAATGATGTAATGGTCAAAATGGAAGGTAAATAGTATACATTTGGCTGTTGATAGAAAGATGCCCTAAATCATGTGAAAATGATTGAATAGCATAGAATTACTTAATGTACTTATGAATGGCAAGGTTAAAGCTCAAGGGAGGAATGATCTGGTGAATACCTCGAAAGACTAGAATTTTAAGGAGGAATGATCTGGTGTAAACCTCCCAAGAATAATACCCTATGGGGAATGATCTAGTGTATACTCCCAAGGAATAAAGTTTCAGGAGGAATGATCTAGTGTATACTCCAAAGAATACAAACATGTGAGGGAATGATTTGGTGTATACCTCTAAAAAGTAAAGCATTTATGATATGGCATGATGTGTATTGTATGAATGTGTTTTCTATGAGAATGTTTGAAAAATGTGAAACTTGAAAGCTTGTCATTCATGCCAATAATGATAATATATGTTTCATATCTCATGTTTATAGATGCATACACACATGTTTCACATATGGCATACCCATAGATTTGTATGAAAAGAATTTTAAACTAAATAGAATGTAGAAATGTTTTATGTATTCTTACAATGGTACATATCAATTATTTCAAAGAATTATTTTGTTTAGCTACTAGGAATATATCTCTCATTATTGTACTGATATGTATCAGATGCCTAGATATTGCTCAATCATGGAGATCGAGCTAGCAACAGTGGAAGTCCCCTTCTTAGGGACTTTCACTATCATAAAGGATATTTATGTTATATCTATCTTTGAATTTCCTCCAGAGTAAATTAGGCACTTAGTATATATCTGTAGCGCTTTCATTTTAGTCCTAATTCTACATGTTCTTTTTAGGATAGAGTTAAAACTACTATTTTTTGGCTATATATAAAAAGGGAAAGGGGCACTTACTGGGGTAACGATATGTGAAGGATCTATTCATCCACAATATTTTGGAAAGGAGTTTGAGTGACAGGCTTGTTGTCTATTTACTCCTTCTGGATAGATACTTTATATATCTTAGTAAATGTATACTAAATGATGCAATAGACAGTTTCTTTATATATAATATGAAATTATATATATATTTCGTTGTGATGTATGAGAATTTTATATTCTGATGTGCAAAAGCATGTGTACCTGAGCAAAAGAGCCCAGACCTAATTATATATTAAATCAATGATGGATTTAAATGCTCAGGCAAATTAATAAGATAAAAAGGCTAAAAATAATGTAACCACTTATTTGAACATTTTATATGAAGTTGCTGAGATAAGGTAAGGGGTGTTACAGGGTTTTTGAGGATGGATATACTTGGACCCACTAGAGGGCACTCTAGCATGTACAATGAATTGCATTCAAGAACTATTGGATAATATATGGATAGCAGTTGAGAGCTGCAGGCAGCTGAAAACTGCGAGTAGTCATGGACTGCAAGTAGTCATGGACTGCAAGAAACTCACCTATGAGTAAGGGTTTAATATGAGGAGTAAATTTCTCTTGTTATGATCTTTTGTTACGATCATGTTTTGGCAATGGGCATGAGAATATGCTCTAAATTCCTTGTGTATGCTCTATGTTTATATGTGAACTTAACCCTATTACCATTATGATATATCCTGCGTGATGGATATGTGTTGTTGCATTCATAAGTATGAATTCATGCATAGCATCCCAATAGACATGAGGTATTATTTGATGATGAAAGGAATGTAGTATATTTTCATATGTGTACAATGGTATAGATCAGTAGTTTTTAAAATAAGTTGTTATTGCTACTAAGAAATTATTCTTATTAAATGTTGGTTTGTAGTAGATGCCTAGATCCCAGAATTTACTAGAAATGGAGGTTGACTGGGTAGACTTACCCATATTGGGATATTTTATAGTGATAAGGGAAGTCTAGGTAATTTCAGTTATAGATATTCCCCCACCGTCCCCACCAAGGGTGGATATGCAGGATTAGCATGATAGTTTTATATTTTGACATGTAAATATGTGATGCCCAATTCTTTGATCCCTCGTTATATTTTTTAAAATGGGTCAGGAATATTTTTTATGGAAAGAAAAAAGAAGGTATATATGTAACGACCCCCTAATCCATAATATACTATCCTCTATCTGCATAACGGAAGCATATGGGTTTTAGAAATAGTTATTCCCGATATGGGAACGTCAGGGGATCGCTACTAGTTGAGCGTAACCCAAATAGACATTCCGTCGTCCATTCAGATTCCATTCAACCTAAAATCACACGCAGCTATACTAATTACACATGCAACATCACAGCAAACTCTGGAATAATAAAACTAGATTCCATACATACACACGCAATCCATTCATATAAATTCCATCTTAACTTAAACATTTATAACATTAAATGCTACTAAAAATTTGGCAGAGTCTCCTCTATATTTCGAATGTTTCCCAAGTACAAACAGACATCAATTCAAAATTTTACATCCATTCCAATAGCAAAATAAACCAAAAAGTACATAATCCAGTACAAATATCATTAACAGTATATATATACAATCAGATTCAAGCCTAGAACTAAGCTTCACTTCTATCTATCATCAAATGTTTGCCTAGCTATCTTTTAGGCCCCTGTTCCTGTTCATCTGAGCAAACAACCTTATGAGATATTGAAATCCCAATTGAATAATTTATAATTAATCATACTGTTCAAAAACTAGTTGATTACTCAGCGGTGCAAGCACTGAAAAAAAACTTCCCATGTTCAGTTCAAAAACAGTGAAATACCTTATTCTTTTAAAATCATTAATTTGCATGGAAATCACGGCAAGTTCTCAAAATCATAAAAAATTCTGTTTCTCTGAAAATCAGTAATAAAATCGAGTCAAATCCCATGCCCGGTGTATCTGTGCCGGCCACAAGTTATATGCAACCGAGTCTAAAATCCTCCAATTGCACGCCATCTAAAGAAGTTCTCTCTTATCATTGGGTGTGATCCGTAACACCAATCACCTGAATCTCGCCTATGTTGTGAGTGTGATCCATAACACCAATCACTCACTCAAGGACCGGGTGAGAATCAACATCTAGGGCATCCCCTAGCATGTGCACATACGCCAATTCTCATCCTCATACAGTATATTCGAACTCATATGCACACAGTCGGCTATTCCTCAGGGCTCTAAGGTATTATGCCTAAATCACAACGTTTTCTCGTGTAGGCTATCCCCCCTTATACTCCTTAAACCTTTCTTAGGGTCGTCCTGATTTATCGCGTGATCCCTAACGCAATGCAAGCTAAATCTGGTTAAAAATAATATATTCATGAAATCCCCTGCACACGGGATACTTAATGACCGTCCCATACCGGCTATTAAGTACCCTACCCTAAGTCAATACATCCTAATGGCATCTAAACTTGATAGGAAAATCATCTAACATGCAAATGGTAATTCCAGCACACAGGCATGCAATTTAATCCATTGAAAGCAGAACGTAAATTCATGCAATTAATGTAAATCGTTCAGGTATCCACAAGGTCAAATTCTAACGTTCGAGAAGCGTAAATTATCCTGCCTGGTCTTCGTTTGCTCCAAATCAATTCGAGACTTCTTGTATCCTCTAATTTTGAGCCTAATCAATTTCCTGGGCATTTAAATCATTACTTTAGTCCGTTATGTCATCGATTTTACTATCCTACGTCTGATTTCACAGTTTCCTAAACTGATTTATTTCCTATTTATGTTTGGCAGCCAATTCAATCAAAAATCATTAGTTTTAGGTGAATCGGACCTTACCGGGGGTGCCGAATGATGGAAATTTGTTCTGGGATAGTCTCTGGCGTCTTTCTGGCTTCTCCACGGTGGCACACAGAGGAGCACAGCGGCTCACAGCAGTACACAATCGAGGGGTGCGGTTGGTCTCAAAAATTACACCACGGTGAAGCCCTCAAGATGGGGAGTCTGAATCTAGGGGTGGCAAGGCGGTTCATAATCGTTTGGATGGCATTTTTTGGTGTCAAAATTTGACGCACGATAAACGAAAATCTCCTCAATCCGGGCGCATGGGATCTCCGTTTGGCGACGGCGAGTTGGGGGAAGAAGCTAGCAGCTTAGCCTACACGCTGGTGGTGGCGGTGATTTCCAACGGTGGCTGACGGAAGAGATCCTATTGGTGTAAGAATTTTGCGATGGAGGAGAAAAACCAGCATTTTCCACCGACTATAGCGGTCGTTGGTGGCCATGGGTGGCTGCTGGAGGTTAAGGGTGGTGAGGTGTGTTAGTTGGTGGGTCAGGTGGCGGCCTACGGTGGCCCTAGTGGTGGCGTACGGTGGTGGAAGGAGGAGAGAGAGGAGAGAGAAAATAGAGTGAGGAGAGAGAGGGAAATGGTGGAAATGGTGGAAATTTATGGATTTTTGGGAAATTTAAAGCTTCCGGGGGCGATTTTGACTTTTCCCAAACCACCCAAGGAAAATTCGGGATGTCATCTTCCATCCAGACGTTGGCACGGGTTCCTATGCATAGGTTTTGACCTCCGTCTGAGAAACTGAAGTCTAGAACTCCATCTGTCAGTATCTTATCACCGGGCCGCATTTCCTTTCATCAGATCACGTTTCTGACTTTGAAAAACCCTCTGTTTTCAACCATCGACCTCAAAAATTGTGCCAAACTTAGTTTAAATGAAATAAATATCAAATTTTACTTTTAATCTTTAAAAATAATCTCGATTATTACAATATATGTATTCAAGATATGTGAGAAGAATATCCACTTGTAGGATTCGAAAAGGGGTATAAGTGGTAGGGCTGTTGCCTCCTTACCCTACTTAGCCTCACATTTCTATAGATATATGTTTTGTATAACTAAATTATGACTATTGTAAATGAAACATATATGTGTATGTATTTGAAATTATTTATGTATATTTTATTCAAATTATTTTCCGCTGCTTTATGTGTGAGAATTCAAAGTGTGGAATTCACAAACCACTGGCACTTAATTATTTAACTTAGAAAAAATTAAAATTTACTCAGGTAGAAGTAGTAGTAACTCACCAATCCTGTTATATATTATATTACACTATTTAATTAACCAAAAGGAACCACAAGATTGGAGTTGTTACAATATGCAATTACTTAACAATGCTGGTGGGAATAGGGCTTAGGAAAAGCGCTAGAATGCATTTCATGTTTAATTCTCACACCTGCGTGAGCTATACTTGTTTGCATATTGCACTTAATGGTCCCAACGGCCCAATTTTTATCTTGAAATTAGGAAATTGATCTTTTTCTTATTAGGATTTTTCATAGAAGTAAAATAAAATAAAATAAAATATTTTTATTTCTTAAATACTGTATAAAAAATATCAAAATATTTTCTTTATCTTGAAATTAGGAAATTGGTTTTATTCTTATTAGGATCTTTCAAAAGAAAATAAAAATAAACCAACATTTTTCTTTTCCCAAACCCTTTACAAAAATACCAAAAATATTTTCTTTATCTTGAAATTAGGAAACTATTTTGTTCTTGTCTTTCATAAAAATAAAATAAACAACAAAAATATTTTTCTTCCTCAAACCTTTTACAAAAATACTAAAAATATTTTCCTTACCCTGAAATTAGGAAACTAGCTTTGTTCTTATGAGAATATTTTATAAAATAAAATAAAAAAATCTATTTTTTTTCTCAAATACTTTACAAAAGATCAAAAAGATTTTCTTTGTTCTTATAAAAAATCCTAAAAATATCTTTTATTGTTTTTTTTAATAATTTCATGTGAATCTTTCAAATTCTTCAAAAATTAAAATTTCACTTAGAAAAAATTAACTTTTCAAAAATCTAGAAAAAATAGAAAATAGAAAAAAAAAACAATGAGAGAAAGAAGTGAGGATAAAGTGGATTTTCAAAATAAAATCAAATAACTCATTCTAGCTCATTTTCTTTTGGCATCCTTTTATGCCTTTGTTTCTTTCTTTTTGGAAAAATTAGATTAAAATTAATCAACTCATCAAAGTTTTTTAGCCCCAAACTACATGGACTTTAATCCCTAAAAGGAGTACGTGGGCCTAGGGTACTTTCCCTAGGTCAAGTCTATCCTTTTAACATTTTATGCACTTGCATATAATTGTTAGGGGTAATATAGGCATATATAAATTAATTGCACGTTTATATTATCAAATGCTATGGGGTGCCCAACACCTTCCTCACATGTACCAACTCCTGAACCCATTTCTGTTTTCGTAAACTAAACTATTTGTTGTGAAATTATTTTCTAAAATTTTTCTTTTAAAAATAAAATTTTTGTGACGACTCCATAATTTAAATTGGTTTTCGAAACTATTTTTAAAATATTTGTTTAAGATGTTTTGTGAAAACTAGTTTTTTTTTTTTTATTCTTCATTTGTGTTGTATTTCGAGTGTGACACAAAGTTTCTTGTATTATTCTACATAACTCCCATGGACCTTCTCCTTTGCTTTCCTCCTAGCCCAATATGCCTTATGCACTATAACCTCTACTGTGTAATTCTTTCTAACCTTTCCTATCACTTTAGCTAAATTATATTTTCATGGAATCAACAACCTTCTCAACTACCCACTTGGAAGATGCCATAGTGCTACTAAATTTCAAGCCACATGTGTGATTAAGGTTAATGGTTTTCACCTTAAATTATGGGCTCCTACTATCAATTTTGGATCCTCTACCGTAAGTTGTTAGCTTGGTGCCTACTTGGATTTTATAGCAGCGGTTTTATTCGTTGTTAAAGGATTTTAATATTATTGTGACGTATATTATTGTTACTATAATTTTTGTTTAAATAATTAATTTATAGTGACAATAATATTTGTTGCAAAAACTTTAACAACGAAAAAAACCGCCGCTAAAAACACCAATGCCAAGCAAAAATTTCCAAGTAGAGAATCCAGACGCACTACTTTCCTAACAAATATCTGCCAGTCACATTCATCAATACATTTCGCTCTGCACCGAACTTTATCATTCTCTTTTAACCATATACCATATCCATTCAACAGTGACGACCATTCTCTAATATCACCTTTGAATTCATCAATTGAATTGAGCTGCATCCCAAGTTGGAATTTAAATTCCCTACACGTCTCAGTAGGATTTTACTTCACATATCACCGCCTTCTTGGTATAGTGTCATCTAATTCTCCATTATCAGTGTGCAATCCATCAATCTCATAATCTAAGTCCATGTCATGTTGAGATGGGTTACCTCATTCAAGAGGGGCATTCTGAGACAATCCACCCTCTTTAATAGGTAGGGCATTTTGAGTTGGCCCTTCAATTTCATCTTGGGACAAGGTCAACGCTACAACCACTTCATCTTGAACTAGAACTCTTTCACCCACTACTTATTGATCCACTAACTCCATATTCACCTCAAGACCTATATGCTCAGAAAAGCCATCGTTATAACCATCATCTTATGAATCATCCAAGTGGACATCCTTTAAACTATCGTCACTACTATGATCTTCCTCATCTTCTTCAATGTGTCTATCTCATTTGCCACCCAGTTCTAGTTTTAAAAATGACAAAGGAATTCCTTCTCCAATTTTACAATTGTGTACCGTGTATGCTACCATGTTCCTAACATTACTGGACATGGCACTTTGACCCATATCCACACATTCCTTATCTCCCTTAACTTCTATTAGACCGTCTTGTAAGTAGCATTCAGACTTTTGATAAAATAGTTTCACACAGCCAGTATACCCTAACTCCTTCAACATAGTTGTGACTTCTTGTAGTGACCATGTTTCTAACTCACATTAATCAACCATTTTGTACAGCTTTCCCCCAACATATTTCAACTTTTTCCCCTTTCTTAACTGCTCCCAATGTTACAAATCAACCACAAATTTATCTGATGGCGGCACTAGTGCAAGAGAAAGTAATTTCAGTTAACATATTAAGTAAAAATTAATCAATTAACACAAAACAATAAGTAAACCATTAATTTAAAAAATTAGAAAAATATTTTACGATGTAGGTCAATTAGTGGAGAACAGATTTCTAATCTCATTATATGGAAAATTTATTGCAGTTGCATTAGTTGACCACAATAAATTGAACTATGGTTTCTTTGATTCCTTCTTTGTTTGTCATTGGCTTGGAGACCAAATCTATATGACATCTAGGTCCTCAAAATGCTATTACCAAGTTTAGTTAGCACCTAAGATTAACCAAATCAATTCATTGATATCCTCTACTATTTTTTCTCCTTTTTAGAAATATTTTCGTTGCGGTAGAACATAAATCCTTCTGTGCCTAGCTTATTATGTTCTGTAATTATGTCATTTTGTTTGGTGATGGAAAATATTTATATGCTTTTAAAACTCGTGTTTTAGTCATGTATGGCAAGATGTTCATGACCCAGCAATCTTCTGAGACAACTCTAGCTACACAAGTTAGCACAAGTATCTTGGTTTTAACATAGTTTTAGGTATTTTAAATGTTTAATTTTTCTATATACTGACAAAAATATATATTCTTTCTATATCAAGGTTAGTAACATACAACATTCCTCTTCATGTAAGTAATAATATATTTAGGAAATCCCTATAGATACATTTTGTGCTTTTATTCAAGAGGTAGACTACTAGTACTACGTGATAGTATACAATATAGGTGTAAGGCAATTTTTTAGTTAATCTGTGTGGTTAATTTGAAAACAGAGACCTTTCTTTTCTCTCAAATTTGGTGGTTAATTTGCTAGATGCTCTTAATAGAGAAAAAATATGAGTAATTTTAGCAAAAGAAGATTTGGAACCTAATAAATAATAATTTAGATAATACCTGAAAATTCATTTGCATGTCTGACTACTTCATCTACTAAGATTTTCTCCATTTGTCAAACACTAATTTTGAAAACAACACTGCAACCGCAACTTTGATAGGGCAAATCAGTTTTGAGGCAACTTTACCTTTTTTTTCTTCTTTTTAAAATTTAATTTTAAAAAATGCTTACTTGTATTAAAAACATTCCATGTGGTAGCCACGTAATCATTGAGATAACGGAAACTTAATGGAATTTAATGGTGGGGATCAACTTACAATTGATTTGAAATTATAAGGATCAAATTACACCAATTATAAATATAGGGACCAACTTACATTTGTAGTGAAAGTGTAGGAACCAAACGTATAATTTAACTTTTTTTAATTAAAATTTAAAGTTGATGGGATAAAAATGTTAAGAATTTTTTTGGAAGAAAAAAAATATATAGAACAGAACAGAAGGTGAAAATTTATTTTTGACATATTCTTTTATTAGAATGAAATTTTCCATTTTTTTTATAAGATGTTGCACATGAAGCAATGGATGTGAAAAGTAGGGGAAAATGCATTTAAATTTGATATTAAAATTTAAAAATAAATTCAAATATAATATTAAAATTAAAAAATAAATTTAAATCTAATATTAAAATTAAAAAATAAATTTAAATCTAATATTAAAATTAGAAAAATAACTTTTCAAATTCCTCTTTGGCCCAACAAGAAGTTTCAAATGCCTCCGAAATGAAGGAACATTATAGGCCCATTTGCACCCCCGTACTAATTATTTTCATTCTTTTAGATGGACCTTTTGCCCATAATTTTGTCTTGTTATATTTTCCATGCAATACTTTCAGTCCAGATCAATTTGCCTAAATGACCCAAAACCTTTAGCCTGACTAAAGAATTAGGGCATCCGACGAGAGGGCTTTAAGCTTAACATTTTGTTTTATTCTATTATTTTTTGAGTAGATTACACTCTTTTTTTTAGTGACATCAAAATTATAATTATTACTTTTCTATTTTAAAAACTTACACTCTCTTATCTTAAAAGATTAAAAAATTTATAATTTTATTCATTTTGACTAAAATATCCTTAATAACATTATCATTCTCGAAATATTATATTTTATTATAAAATATATTTTCAAAAATAATAATATTTTATTATTATTTAAATGAAATTAAAAATAATAAATTTATTTTATTTTCAGTTAAACAATATATATTTTTATGTTATTCAAATCCATATTTAATTATATAAATAATAAACATAAGGATAATTTAATCAAAATGAATAAAATTGTAAGTTTTCTCATCTCTTAATAGAAGGTAGTATAATTTTTCAAAACATAAGAGAGGAGATTGTAAATTTATAACCTCTTAAAAAAGAGAAGTGCAATTTACTTTTATTTTTTTAATGTAAACTAACAGTTTGATAATCTTCTAAGCCTATTAAATGTTAGTGACATTAGTTGGTTTGATTAAACTTTTATAATTTAGTCATTAATTTTTATAATTAAGCCTACTTTTAGTCGTTATATTTTTTTTATAATTTAGTCCTCATAATTTCAAAAAATTTGTAAACAATTCCGATCATTAGTTGTTATGATAGATCCATTTATTTAATGAATTACTTCCATGTCTAGGTCAAAAAGAATGTCTTGCATGATCAAAAGAAATAATAAATTAATAATTTAGACTCTAAATGTAACAACAGAAAAGATTCGAAAGAGTTTTTAAAGGATTTTAAAAGATAAAACTTGATTTTAACCCTAATCCCAATCAAACGAAGCCTGACACGTATTTCGAGGATAATGACTTGACACAGAAGCTCGTTTGAAGCCAGAAACACGATCAAATAGAAAGAAATGTAATTCGGCTATCAGAAACTGACGGAAGGAGTTTCGTGCGTCACTTTCATTGACGGAGGCCAAGACTTTTGCATGGAAATGCGTGCCAACGTCTGGAAGGATGCCGACACCCTAAAAGATCCCCAGGTGGCCTGGGAAAAGTCGGGATCGCCCCTGGAGGCTTTAAATTACGCGAAAGCCCACCATTTCTCTCATTTCACTCTCTCTCCTCACCACACTCTCTCTCTCTTTTCTCTCTCCACCTTCCTCCACCGTGAACGGCCACCACAGCCACCGTGGGCTGCCACCAAGGGTACCAACCGACAGCCCTCACTGCCCACAACCAACAGCAACCAACCACCGCCACCAACGGCCGCCGGAGACGCCGAAAAAACGCTGTTTTTCCCCTCCATCGCGTGAAATTTCCCGGCCGCGCGCCGTCCGACGCCGTCGACCGTCACCGCCCCACCACCGTAGCCCGAAGCCGCCACCGCCTCGAGTTTCGGCCGCCGAAGGAGGCCGGACGCGCCCGGATCGAGGCAAAACGCCGTCCGCCGTGCGAGACTCTTCGTGGCCAGAAAACACCGTCCAAACGGCCGTGAACCGCCGTGCCACCACCGTATTCGGACTCCTGAGCTTACGGGCTTCACCGTGGTGTGATTTTCGAGACAAACCGCACCTCACCGCCGTGCGCCGCCGTGCACCACCGTGCGCCGCCGTGTGCCGCCGTGCCGGAGTTTCTGGACGTGCATCCCGAGAAACTGAGATCACCGGGACGTAGAATTCCATAATCCGAGCACAGTGGTAAGGTTCGTTTTCCCAAAAACTAATGTTATATGACTGAAATGGCTGCCGAACGTAATTAGGCAATTAATTAACCTAGGTAACTGTGTAACCGGGTTTAGGATTGAAAATTGGATGACGTGACGAATCTAAATATTCAATTTCATGTCCAGGAAATTAATTGGGCTCAGAAACCGAGATTTCGCGGAGTCCTGACTTGAATTGAAGCAACCGGAGACCAGGTAGGATAATTTACACTTCCCGAACCCTAGAATTGATTTAGTGAATACCTAACTGATTTAGACGACTTGTATGGATTTGCGTGCTGCTTTCGATGGGATAAAATTGCATGCCTGTGTGCTGAAAACCCTAATTGCATGTTAGACACCTTGTTTATTGAGTTTAGATGCCTTTAGGACGGATTTACTTAGGGTTGGGTACTTGATAGCCGGTATGGGACTAGTTAAGTATTCCTCGTGACAGAAGTTTTTAAACGAAACTATTTTTATCGATTTGCTTTGCATCGAGTTAGGGATTGCGCGTTAAACCAGGACGACCCTAAGAAAGGTTTAAGGAGTATAAGGGTGGATAACCTACACGGGGAAACATTGTGATTTAGGCGTGATACCCTAGAACCCTGAGGAATAGCCGACCGAGTGCATGTGAGTTCGAATAGACTGTATGAGGATGAGAATTGGCGTATGTGCACATGCTAGGGGACGCCCTAGATGTTGATTCTCACCCGGTCCTTGAGTGAGTGATTGGTGTTACGGATCACACTCACAATATAGGCTTGATTCGGGTGATTGGTGTTACAGATCACACCCAACGATAAGAGAGGTATTCTCTCTAAACTACGTGCAATTAGAAGATGATTTAGATTCGATTCTGATGGATTTGTAACCAACGTGGATTGAGATACACAGGGCATGGGATTTTACTTGATTTTTATGACTGATTTTAAAAGAAATGGATTTCCTGATTGTGATATATTGCCGCAATTTCCATGTGTTTAAACGATTTTAAAGATAAGGTATTCCACTTGTTGAATCGATTTCAGGAAGACGATTTCGGTGTTCACACCGCTGAGTATTCAACTGGTTTTCGAATGATAATTAAATTGTAAATTATTCTACTGGGATTTATATCTCATTAGGTTGTGTACTCAGATGAACAGGGACAGGGGCAGGAGCCCAGACGATAGCCGAAGCTGACTCGAGGATAGATAGAAGGATGATTAGCTTAGGCTTGAATCATTTGTATATATACTCTGATGACACTGTTACTTAACGGATTCTGTTTCTTGTAAATTTTGTATGAACTAGACTGAATGTATATATAACGTTTCGCAGCAGTATGTATAGATTGTAGCGATGAATTGATGTTCTTTGTGTATGGATTTATATTAGTATGTTTATCTTTGTTGTTGGACTGGTTGAATTTTAAGCAGTGATTCTCAGATTTGGGATATGACCAATTTACGAGAGGAAACTCACGATTTTCAGTAGAATCTACCGCTGTAAATTTATGGATTTGAATTGAAATGTGTACGAATGTATGATGAGACATGTATGAGTTTTAGATTTCATTCCAGAGGTATTATTGATGATGTATGTATGTGTATTTAGTTAGCTGCGTGTAAATCAGGGTTGAACGGAATCTGAATGGATAACGGAGAATCTATTTGGGTTACGCTCAACCAGTAGCGATCCTCTGACTTTCCCACATAGGGAATAAACATTCAGAATACCACATATGCTTCCGCTAATCAGTAGTATCGCGTATGACGTATTAGGGGGTCGTTACACTAAATATTACTCTTCTCTTTATTTGATGCTAGCTGAGTCTCTCAAACATTTTTTTTTATCAAAAAAATTTTTTTAGCTAAATTTTCTCTAATTAATAAATCAAATTCTAAATAGCTATTAACTTATAACCTAAACTTATCTAGCTAGCATATTTTTACAAAATAACATCATTTAGATAAATTTTATAAACTCAAGTGATTGTCAAAATAATTTCATTTTGGGTGTAAATTTACTTAAATGACAATGTTTTGATGGACAATGGCACTTGTGTATCAATTTATAAGTTAGTGGTTATATAGATTTCCATTTACCAATTAAGCAAAATTTGTTTATGACAAAGACCATTGGGTGGATATGATATTAAATTAAAATATTTTATCTTTGATAAACTAAATTAAGAGAAGAATGATTTTTTAGAGACTAAAAATGTAACATCTGCTACTTTTATTTCTTAGAGATGTTTGCTAGTTTTTAAATGAGTTAAATGCATGTATTTTTTGTATTAAATTACATGTAGTTACATTAAAATGAGGACTTGAATTGAAAAGAAAAGAGTGGAAACCTAAATAAAAAGAAAAAATTTAGTAAGAAAAGTTATGTAAACTTTCAATACTCTAAGGTAGTAAACTGTAATTTTATCCAAAAAAGTTACTGTAACTACCAGATTTTTGAATTTTCCCACCAATGGTTCAGGGACAAAATGGTAACTTGGAAAATGGCCAAAGAAATTATCATTTTGAGACGAATGGTCAAGAACTAGGATCAGAATTATAATTTCTAAAAAACCTATAAATAGGAAAAAATATCTAAACCCTCATATATACACCTTAAACTCCAGACTTAGAGAGAGAGTGTGAGAAGTTCTAGAGAGAGAAAGAGAGAGATTGAGAAGGAAATGGAGATTATACTGTGATTTGAAGTGAAAGTCAATAACAGGGAGATTTAAAAAGGCATATATCATCACTAGCATATCATTTTACACAAGATAAGGTAGCAAACAACCTAATCCTCTCTATTTCAAAATTTACTGTTCATATGCTGAAAATTATGATTTTCATGTTATTTAAGCTAGAGAGGAAGTAAAAACTACATTCTTGATATTTTTAACTGCTATTGAGTGTTTTAAATTGCATGAATGTACTTTTGTATGCTTAAATCAGATTATGAGGAATGGGGTTTTACCTATTGAATGAGAATAAAGTTAAATCCAAGATTTGAGTGAGATTAAACAGTAATTTGAGCTATTTTTATGTGATAAATGATGCTTATATACTGGTATTGAGCTGTTGATTATCAGAAATGGGTTATAACCAAGCTCTTGGGCATAAATATAGGTCAACATCCAACTTAAAAAATAGAGTATAACATAGCAGTTGACTGCTAGCTTTTGGAAGTCGACTGTCATATTCTTTGGTTGCCTAGAAATGCATACAGAGCTCTAGCAATCGACTGCCAGCCTTTAGAAGTCGACTGTCGTGCTCATCTTTTTCAAAAAATCGCCAAGAACGTAGCAGTCGACTGTTGGGGTCATGGCAGTCGACTGGTAGCCCTTGAGTTTGGAAATTTTGCAAGATAGGGAGCGAGAAATCGACTGCTAGGTGGGTGTAAGTCAACTAGCTACCCTTTGTTTGGAATATGAACTCAATGACCTAGTTTAAAGCATAGTTAGCCTAAAATTTTACTCAAATAAGGGATTTAAATCTAGAATGTATAAATATAACATATGAGTTAAAAGTGAATGAGAAAGAGCAAGAATATTAAGAGAATGAGAAAGGGATGAGCATGAACCATAAATGAGAAAAAACTGCAAATGGTTGAAGACCACGAGAAAAATGTAAATGGTTAAAGACCACGAGAATCTGCAATTGGTCAAGTACCTTGAGAATATTGTAGATGGTTAAAAACCACAAGAATATTTCATATGGTTAAGGACCACGAGAAAACTCATTTATGAGCGAGAATTTTTAAAGATTTCTCTTTCGTGATGATGTTACTTATGGCCATAGCAATATTCTCTAATTTCTTTGTTTATACTCTATACTGATATGTGAATATAATCTTGTTACCATTATAATGAGATATATATGTAATTTATGCATGGTATCCCAATAGATATGATATATGTTATTTGATGAGAAAAAGAATGTAGTGTATTTTCGTATGATTACAGTGGTACAAGCCAGTAATTTTAAAAATAGGTCATTTTGCTATTGAAAAATCATTCTCATATAAATGTTAGTTTGTATAAGATGCCTAGGTACCAGGTTCTGTTGAAGGTAGAGGTAGAGGTAGTGGAGATACCCTTCTTGGAGTATTTCCCGGTTACTAAAGCATTGTGGATTATTGTTGTATTAGAGGTTCCTCCCACACCTTAGCTATATGGAGTTAGGGGATTGTATAGTGAAGTTTGACATGTAAATCGTTGAGATAGGCACACATGCCTAATACCCTGATTCCTTATTATTGTTTTTGGAATGATCAAGATGATGATTTTTTTATACTTGAGATAGGACATATATGCATTGGGATATGTAAGATAGGTATCAATTAGTAGATTTTTTGTTAAATAGGTATGAGTGACAAGGTTGTTGTCTCCTTACCCTAATTTACAAATTTCACATATCTATAGGTATATATCTTGTGCACAGAAATTTTAAATAATGTAAAAGAATTATATATGTGTATGAATGTGAATGAATATATTTATATATATCTTATTTTATTTATTTTTGCTGCGTTACGTGTGAGAATCACGAGTGTATAATTCTCAAACTAATGGTACTTAATTATTAATTTGATAAAAGTTAAAATTTATTCGGGTAGGATAGTACTAACTCACCAATCCTGTTGTATAACATATTATATTATTAAATTAACTAAAAGAAATTATAAGATTAGGGGTGTTACAAAAAATATTAATTTAATTAAAAAAGTAATAAAGTTAAAACACTTATGAAGAAGGCTATTAAATTCAAAAGTGTACGTAAACTTACAGAAAAAGGATGAACTTCACATGTAAACTTGTATGAGTTTACTTAAATAAATAACTATTAAAAATATATATCTCTCCCATAATTAATATAAATAAAAAAAACTCAAACAATATAAATACAAATGCAATGGATATTAAAAAACTTAATATAAATTCACGCAAATCATAACTTTATATATTTTTTAAGAATTTAGTTATTTATATTTAGAATTTTTTTTAAAGTTTCAATAATAAAATATTATTGTTTTCAAATCAATTTTTTTATGGAGAAAATTTTGGTTGCTACTTGCTAGGCTTTATTAGAAGTTAAAAAAAAGGGCCCAAAACAAACTCCATTTAGCTTTCCAAGATTTTACTCATTTTTTAGTATTGACCAATTTTGTCTACATGTACACGTAGACTCGTACAAATTTTTAGTTAAATCACAAGTTCAACAAATATTATGAGCCCTCCATGACTAATCAAAAGATGGGAACCCCAAATTTAAACTCAACTGGCATGAGCTTGAGGAGCTTTTGTTGATATGAATCAAATCTACCAACTTGCCCTGTGTTCCCTAGCCATAGTCTTTGAACCTAAACTAGTTAATCAACTAGTGAAGAGTTTGAATTATCAAGTTATTGGCCTAAATGTTGGAACAATAAAAAATAAATTGAATAGATAAAATAGGTAAATTAAACAATTTTAATTACAAATCTACATGCATCATTAAGTAAAACATCAAATCATAAATAACCAAAACAAGAAAATAAATAATTATGTTTCAAGATCATTTTTCATAGTTATAAAATAATTACATTAATCTTTACTACAATCAAGATTCTTAATCTTAATTTAAGAAATAAAATTATACAAATTACATACATTTGGTGTTGAGCTGGTATGTCATCATCTATTGACAATAAAGTAATCGATCCCAAAGACATTTGTAATGGATTTATCAATCTAGGGTATAGGGGGAGCGCTTGTGTTCTTTAAGTCACCCGGTTGGTCTCGATCATGTTGTCTTATGTGCCTTTTCAAGTATAAGATGAAATGATTTCATTTGACTAAGAATTTTTAGACACTAAATGCTTTCATAGGTTACCACATAAGAAAATTTTAATAATTTAATTTTTAAAAGATACACCCTTTTTCTTTCTTTAGAAACCCTTTTGTGATGCGTGTTATGTGGGCTAGGAGCATTGTTCGTAGGGTTAGCTAGTGGGAAGTCCAAGGATGTGGGTCCTCATGGTTGAGCTTTGGAGAATCTTGAAAAATAGAAATTAGAAAAGATTAGAGTTGGTCCAAATATTTATATTGAAAGCAAGAAACTTACATGGAATGCAGGAGATGAGCTCCCCATATACTCCTCCAATGCTTAACCCAAAGAAAGTTTAAGAGAAACCAACAATTCTTGAAAGTTTAGGGTGATTGGCATTAAGGCGATTATCCACAGTGATGTGACGATTGATTGATCGATTTGGGACATTCGACATAGGCCAATTAAACTTAGATTTATCAGTAATAAAATAAGATTTATTAATAAATTTCAAATAGTAATGAATAGTTTACTATATAGTACTTTTTATTAAAAAAAAATGAGATCATTACCAAAAAATTCTTATAAAGGATATTTGTGGGAAAGAAAAAACAAATTGAAGCTATTTTAATTTATGCTCAACCAGCAAAAATGACATGCACTTTTTTTTGCATCTAAGAATCTATTTAGGCATAAATTTTTTTTTTTTGA
Organism: Senna siamea; assembly: GCA_031216115.1. Classification (NCBI taxonomy): domain Eukaryota; kingdom Viridiplantae; phylum Streptophyta; class Magnoliopsida; order Fabales; family Fabaceae; genus Senna; species Senna siamea. The sequence goes on from CM062364.1 coordinate 15,391,058, forward strand.
GTATAAAAAATTTTTAGTTCATGGAATTTGATGCTTATCTTTTCACATATCCCAAACATAAATAAATGTACTATTCTCTTTTAAAAGATGTATAAATTACATTTTTTAAAATAAATAATATTAAAAAATTTAAAATATATATTTAATAAATTATAATTTTTAAAAAATTATTATTATCTTTGAGAATATTTTAATCTAAATGTATAAAATTGTAAGTTTTTATACAAATTTAAAAAAATAATATAGTTTTTAAAAATAAAAAAGAGATAAATACAATTTATATATTTCAAATAAAAAGAAACAGTACAAGACTACAAATTTAATGGTGGCTATTCTTCTTTAAACGTATGGTGGGATATTATCAATGTGACGTTCGATTCTTCGTGCACAAAGTTATTTTTTTTACTTTTGTCATGTAAACCATCTAGTTGAGCGACTCTAACTAATTAGTTTTAACTTTAAAAGGCATAAAAATGTACACATGATTACATTTACAAAACAAAAGAAGAAAAATATCAAGAATAAAGGGTCAATTTTAAAAATATTCTTAAATTTTTTTAAAAAATAAAAAATATATTTTTTTCATTGTTGTTTTCAACTGAAAAAAAAGTAGAATGTATGTTTTGATAATTGAATAAATAAAAGATGGGCCTATTTGAAAATATTTTTAATTTTTAAAAATAAAAAATTTGTTTGAATTATTATTTTTGATTGAAAATAAAAAATAAAAAGTATTTTTTTAAAACAAAAAAGTACAGAAGAATTAAGATATTTTGGATCATATATTTTTAGCATTTCAATTTTAATTTAAATGAAATTTTTTAAGTATTTTTTATTATAAAAAAATCTTCTTCAAATTATTATTAAATATTAAATAGAGACATTTTTTTATCAGTGAATTCAAACAAGTGAAGATTTGATTAAGCAAATTCAAATATTTTTACGATAGCTTTGTTAAGTGGAGGCTCTAGAGATAATTTTTATGGGAATCTTATGACATAGTCCTAAGAAGTGTATAGATTAGAGAAGAAATTTATACATATGAAGCGATTGAATCGGGATATATTTTTTGGATTTTGATTAATTCAATTTTCTGGATATATTCGTTGTGTCCTCATTGGCTTTCCCGTCTAAATATGGAATAAACAACAATAAAGAAAAGGAAAACAAGAATTGAAATTTTCTCGTGGTTAGAAAAAGTTTGAAGTCCCTTATGTGTCCATCCATAGTTTTCTACCTATCGGTTTTTCTAAAAATCAACGGTAGAGCGTTTGACATATCTTTCAAAAATTTTGTCAATTTGTCATTTTATATATCCATTTGTTCCTTTCTTTTGAAATATCTCAGTCAAAATGACATTTCGCTTCTGATCTAAAGATAAACATATCTTATCCCATAATTAATAGAACTAATTTGACTTTCCCTACACATTTTTTTTCATGTGATTCGGCTTTGTTTGACTGAAAGAAACTAAATAAATGTATAAAATAAAGCAAAAGGAGTTTTTTATTTTTGGTATTTAGAAATTAATTGGCTTGCAAATTCTCGCGCGCGCGCGTGTATATATATATATATACACACACATATATATATGAATATATTGAAAAATAAAAAGAAAAAAGAAAAAAGAGAAAAGTTATAACCAAAAGAAACAAGTAAATTAAATATTGAAAAAAAAGAAGAAGATCACACTCCATTTGCTTTCAATTTTCAGACAGGATTCAGAAATACAAAAAAAATAAGGTCTGAGAATATAAAAGTTCATTTTCATATTGTATACCTTCCTTATAAAGCTTATCTTGTTATTTTATAATCGTGAATTGCAACGATTTTTTTCTAATATTAATTAAGACAAAATTATCTAAATTTATTTAATAGTTGATAATACTAATAATAAAATAAATATTTTAAATAGGGAATAATTTCCCATTAAAAATAATATAATATATTAAAAGGCTATTAGTGCATGTTAAAAAAAAATTTGAGAGAAAACCAAGGTTTCTTGGATACAATGACAAACATCTAATTGAAGTTTTGGTACTTAGATTGACTCGATTAATAGGATCGGTGATCTAATAAATTAATTATTAAATTAATTTGAGTTAATTATATAAATTATTTATAATTCATCAAATTTTTAATTAATTGTGACTTAGAACCAATTTCATCCGATTGACCCAATCTCTCTTAAAAATAATTCTTAATTTTGGTGAACTATGATATTAACTTTATATAGTGTTAAATTTATAACGTATTTCTAATATTCCTTGAAAAGTTTGTCTAATTTCTGTTAGTGTTCATTGTATAATCCTAAAATTAATCCATTACTTGTAATGCTTAATTTCTAATTAATTTTTATAATTTTGTGATCTTTTACTTTTGCACATAAAAAATAGTTAAATATTATAATTTGTAGTAATTTTAACACTTGTTTAATACTTAATTACTTATTTAATATTTAATTTTAAATAATAAAAAATAGTAATAAATAAATATAAAACTAACTTTAAATTTATTTTGAATTATATGATTATAACTTAAAGTGTATTAAACGTGTGACTTGATATTTTTATTTAATAAATCTCATTTTCTCTCTCATTTTCGAAATGTATTGTTCATTGTGGTAAAAATACTATTTTTTACAACTTTTTAGTATAATGGAGGATTAAAACTTACATTCTCTATTTTATTAATTCCTATTAGATGAGAAGTTCTCATTTATTGTACTTATGAGTGCATGTATTATAGATCTAAGATTATGTGCATTATTCATGTAAAAATATTGAGAAATCTTAGATTTAAGGGTTTTAAAGCTAGAAAAATAGTCATATTTAATGTTAGAAACCTTCTAAGGATAGAGAGGACTATGATTGAATGATAAAACATGAAAATGGGTTTGTGAAATGGTGTAAACATGGGCAAAAATCGATACATGTAAAGTATAGTTGAACATTGCAGCCGATTGTCAAGCTCTTGGAACTCAATTGTTGTGTTCTTTACTTTTCCTAGAACGGTCAAGATCCTAGCAACCAACCGCTAAGCCTCTAGCAGTCGACTGCTTGGATCTTAAGTAGCCCAAAAATTGATCTAATTGACTAGCAGACGACTGCTAGCCACCTATAACACGACTGCCAGATCAAAGGTCAGGTTGCCATGATTCAGGAAGAAAGCTACCAGCTGACTGCTAGGGTGTTAGTAGTCGACCAGTAAGCCCCAAAGCAAGATTTTTAATCCCTTAGTCGCTTCATATGTAAATATCAATCAACTACTTAAATCATAAGATTAAGAGAATTAAGTGACATGTAACATGAATTAAAAGGAAAAAGGCAATGAGAGTGTAATAACTGAAACTATTTTTGAAAGATAAAATCAAATTTTTGATGCTAATTGCATTTAAATCAAGTCTGGCATAAATTTCGAGGCAATGGTTGAACTCGAAAAGCGATCTAAAGTCAGAAACACAATCGAATGGAAAGAAACGCAATCCGACTATCAGTAACTGACAGACAATGTTTCTTGCTTCAATTCCACTGACGGAGGCCAAAAGCTTTGCATGAGAACTCATGCCAACGTCTGGATGGAAGCTGACATCCTAAAGATTCCCAGGGTGGTCCAGGAAAAGTTAAAATCGCCCCCGGAAGCTTTAAATTTCTTGAAACCCCGCCATTTGGCACAATTCCTTCTCTCTCCTCACTCTATTTTCTCTTTCCTCCTTCCTCCACCACACGCCGCCACCTGAGCCATCGTGAGCCACCACCAGGCATACCAATCGACTCCCCTTGCCACCCTCAACCTCCAGCAACCACCCACAGCCACCAACGGCCGCTAGCACCGCCGAAAAACACCATTTTCCCCCTCCATTGCATGGGATTTTTGCCAGCTAAAATCACCATCGTCTGCCACTATTGGCCGTCACTGCCACCACCAGCGTCTAGCCTGAGTTGCAAGCTTCCTCTACAAGGTCGCCGACGTTGAATGGAGGTTTGACGCGCCCGAATCGAGGCATTTTTTATCCGCTGTGCGTAAAACTTTGGGGCCAAAAAATGCAGTCTAAACAGCCGTGAACCACTACGGCACCACCATATTCGGACTCCTTGTCTTGCGGGTTTCACTGTGGTGTAAATTTTGAGGCCAACCGCACCCCTCTGCCGTGCGCCGCCATGTTGGAGAATCTGGATATACACCGGGAGACACTGAGACAACCCTGGGATAGATTTCCATCATCTGACAACATTGGTAAGGTTCGATTTTCCAAAAACTAATGAATTTTGATCAAATTACCTACCGAACGTGATTAGGAAATAAATTGACCTAGGTATTAGGGTAATTGGACTTAGAATCGTAAAACAGATGATGTGACGAGCTTAAATATTCGTGTAAATGTCCAAGGAATTAATTTGCCTCAAAAATTGGGATTTCGTGAAGTTCTAGATTGATTCGAAGCAACAGGAGACCAGGTAGGATGATTTACGCTTCCCGAGTTCTAGATTTGACCTAGTGAATACCTGAACAATTAGATTTAATTGTATGGATTTACGTGCTACTTTCGATGGACTAAATTGCATGTATGTGTGCTGGATATCCCAATTGCATGTTAGATGTTTTGTTTATCGAGTTTAGATGCCCTTAGGACGGATTTACTTAGGGTAGGGTACTTGATAGCCGGTATGGGACAGACGTTAAGTATCCCGAGTACAGGAAGTTTTTAAATGATATTGTTTTTATCTGATTTAGCCTGTACTGCGTTAGGGATCACGCGATAAATCAAGACGACCCTAAGAAAGGTTTAAGGAGTATAAGGGGGAATAGCCTACACGGGGAAACGTTGTGATTTAGGCATAATGCCATAGAACCCTGAGGAATAGCCGTCTGTGAGCATGTGAGTTTGAATAGACTGTATGAGGATGAGAATTGGCGTATGTGCACATGCTAGGGGATGCCCTAGATGTTGATTCTCACCCGGTCCTTGAGTGAGTGATTGGTGTTACGGATCACACTCACAACATAGGCGAGATTCGGGTGATTGGTGTTACGGATCACACCCAACGATAAGAGAGGTAATCTCTCTAGATGACGTGCAATTGGACGATTTAGATTTGGTCGCAGAGGACTTGTGGCCTATATGGATTTAGATACATCGGGCATGGTATTTAACTTGATTTCGATTACTGATTTTCAAAGAAATGGATTTTTATGATTTTGAGTATTTGCCGTGATTTCCATGTGATAATATGATTTTAAAGATAAGGTATTTCACTGATTTCGAACTGATTTCAGGAAGTTATTTTCGGTGCTCGCACCGCTGAGTGTTCAACTAGATTTTTAATTGTATTTGAATTGTAAATTATTCTATTGAGATTTTATATCTCACCCGATTGTTTACTCAGATGAAAAGGAACAGGGATAGGAACCTAGACGTTAGCTGGACGATGACTTGGTGATAGAAAGAGGAGAAGCTTAGTCTAGGCTTGAATTGTATACATGTGTGTTTATTGATGATGTTGTATATTAGTTCTGTAATTTATGTTTTCTGTTGTTATTGGACTGGCTGTATATCTGTAAACAGGATGACTGTTGTATTTGGGATACACTCAAAATACAGAGGAAACTCTACCGAATTTTTGGTAGGGTTTACTGCTGTAAACTTGTGAAATTAAGTTGGAATTTATACAAAGGTTTGTATGATGTATCGATGGATTTTAGTTTTCATTCAAGAGTAAATTTATGATGTATGTATGCATAATTATTTTAGCTGCATGTGAGTTAGGGTTGAACGGAATCCGAATGGACAACGGGAAGTCTATTTGGGTTATGCTCAACCAGTAATGATCCTCTGACATTCCCACATTGGGAATAACTATTTAGAAAACCCATACACTTCTGCTATGCAAATGTAGGATTGTGTATGCAGTATTAGGGGGTCGTTATATGCACGCTGATACATGTTAATTTCTTTTAAACTATGAATTGCTAAGCTACTGGGAAACTCGTATTTCTCACCCCACGTGCTAATATGTATCATATTCGGACGCGTAGCAGGGACGTGTAGTAACGGTGCCTTTTGATCAAGTAAGGTTTTTGTAACCCCATTTTTTTGGATCCCAGATGTACTGGAATGGGAATAGGACAGCTGATTTGATTGTATATATATATGAAGGGTTCGAGGGATACCGGGAAAATGGATATGTGAAGGACCGGTCCATCATTATGTTGTGCGGGAGTCTAAGTCGTAGGCCTGTTGCCTTCTGACTTTCGAAGGATGGGTACTTCATATATCTAGGGACCGATACATCAGTTTGTAATGATTATTATTAAAAGACTTGTGTAATAAATTAAAATTTTTGAAATAATTAAATTGGGCTAATTAAATTGTAATTTTATTAAATTTGAATTCGGTGTAATTTTCTGAGGTTACGGTTGAAATCTAGAAATTTTTCAGAGTCAAAATCTGATCCGATGAAGGAAAATGCAACCTGGCATTAGGAAATTGACAGATAAAGTCTCAGACTTTAAATCCTTTAAAAGAAGGCCAATTTCCTTTTACATTAATCCGTGCCCTTGCCTGAATAAAAAACTGCATCTGAAAATTCTTCTGGGCGAAGTGGCAAAAGACTGAATTACCCCTAGAGGCTTTAAACTTTCAAAAACTCTATTTCCCTTTCATTTTCCATTTCCTCTCTCTCTCTTCCCTCCATTTTCACTCTCTTCCCTCTCCTCCATGCTTGCCACCGTGCGCGGCCAACACAGCCGCCCTATGCTGCAGCCCGACCTAGCCACCGATGCAGCTTAACACCTTGAACCTTCCGCCACCATCCCTGGCCAACGACGGATGCCACAGTTGCCAAAAAATGCCTCTTTTCCCCCTCCGTCGCATGTTTCTCCACCCACCGTGATCTCTACCATTTAACGTCGTTCGGTAACACCGCCCCTACCATTAGGAAGGCCGAGCTGCTAGCTTCCTTCGACAACTCCCACCACCGAACGCCACCACCATGCACCCAGATATAGGCAAAAATAGTCTGCCATGCGTCGTTTTTTGTCCTCAAAAAATGCAGTCCAAACGGTCGTGAACCATAAAACTAACCCCAGATCCGACCTCCTTATCTTGCGGGTTTCATTTTGGTGTAATTTTTGACCTTAACTGTAACGACCCCCTAATACGTCATACGCGATACTTATCTGATTAGCGGAAGCATATGTGGTATTCTGAATGTTTATTCCCTATGTGGGAACGTCAGGGGATCGCTACTGGTTGAGCGTAACCCAAATAGATTCTCCGTTATCCATTCAGATTCCGTTCAACCCTGATTCACACGCAGCTAACTAAATACGCATACATACATCATCAATAATACCTCTGGAATGAAATCTAAAACTCATACATGCCTCATCATACATTCATACACATTTCAATTCAAATCCATAAATTTACAGCGGTAGATTCTACTGAAAATCCGGCAGAGTTTCCTCTATAAATTGGTTATATCCTAAATACAGAATCACCTGTTTAAAACTCAACAGCCAGTCCAACAACAGCAGTAAACATACTAATATAAATCCATACACAGCAACATCAATCCATCACTAAAATCCATACATACTATCTAAAACATTATATGTACATTTAGTCTAGTCCATACAGAATTTACAAGAAACAGAATCCGTTAAATAACAGTGTCATCAGAGTATATATACAAATGATTCAAGCCTAAGCTAATCATCCTCCTGTCTATCCTCAAGTCAGCTTCGGCTATCGTCTGGGCTCCTGCCCCTGTCCCTGTTCATCTAAGTACACAACCTAATGAGATATGAATCCCAGTAGAATAATTTACAATTTAATTATCATTCGAAAACCAGTTGAATACTCAGCGGTGTGAACACCGAAATCGTCTTCAGAAATCGATTAAACAGCGGAATACCTTATCTTTAAAATTGTTTAAATACATGGAAATTGCGGCAATATATCACAATCATAAAATCCATTTCTTTAAAAATCAGTTATCAAAAGCAAGTGAAATCCCATGCCCTGTGTATCTCAATCCACGTTGGCTACAAATCCGCTGTAACCAAATCTAAATCATCTTCTAATTGCACGTAGTCTAGAGAGAATACCTCTCTTATCGTTGGGTGTGATCCGTAACACCAATCACCCGAATCAAGCCTATATTGTGAGTGTGATCCGTAACACCAATCACTCACTCAAGGACCGGGTGAGAATCAACATCTAGGGCGTCCCTAGCATGTGCATATCGCCAATTCTCATCCTCATCTGATCTATTCGAACTCACATGCACTCAGTCGGCTATTCCTCAGGGTTCTAGGGTATCACGCCTAAATCACAACGTTTCCCCGTGTAGGTTATCCACCCTTATACTCCCTAAACCTTTCTTAGGGTCGTCCTGGTTTAACACGCAATCCCTAACTCAGTACAGGCTAAATCTGATAAAAATAGTTTCGTTTAAAAACTTCTGCACGAGGAATACTTAACTAGTCCCATACCGGCTATCAAGTACCCAACCCTAAGTAAATCCATCCTAAAGGCATCTAAACTCGATAAACAAGGTGTCTAACATGCAATTAGGGTTTTCAGCACACAGGCATGCAATTTTATCCCATCGAAAGCAGCACGCAAATCCATACAAGTCATCTAAATCAGTTAGGTATTCACTAAATCAATTCTAGGGTTCGGGAAGTGTAAATTATCCTACCTGGTCTCCGGTCGCTTCAATTCAAGTCAAGACTCTGCGAAATCTCGGTTTCTGAGCCCAATTAATTCCCTGGACATGAAATTGAATATTTAGATTCGTCACGTCATCCAATTTTCAATCCTAAACCCGGTTACACAGTTACCTAGGTTAATTAATTGCCTAATTACGTTCGGCAGCCATTTCAGTCATATAACATTAGTTTTTGGGAAAACGGACCTTACCACTGTGCTCTGATTATGGAATTCTACGTCCCGGTGATCTCAGTTTCTCGGGATGCACATCCAGAAACTCCAGCACGGCGGCACACGGCGGCGCACGGTGGCGTACAGCGGTGAGGTGCGGTTTGTCTCCAAAATCACACCACGGTGAAGCCCGCAAGCTCAGGAGTCCGAATACGGTGGTGGCACGGCGGTTCACGGCCGTTTGGGCGGTGTTTTCCGGCCACGAAGCGTCTCGCATGGCAGACGGCGTTTTGCCTCGATCCGGGCGCGTCCGGCCTCCTTCGGCGGCCAGAAACTATCGAGGCGGCTGGCGGCTCGAGCTACGATGGTGGGGACGGTGACGGTCAACGGCGTCGGACGGCGGTGAATCGGGCTGGGGAAATTTCGCGCGATGGAGGGGAAAAACGGCATTTTTTCGGTGGCTCCGGCGGCCGTTGGTGGCGGTGGTTGGTTGCTGGTGGTTGTGGGCAGTGAGGGCTGTCGGTTGGTACCCTTGGTGGCGGCCCACGGTGGCTGTGGTGGCCGTTCACGGTGGAGGAAGGTGGAGAGAGACAAGAGAGAAGAGAGAGAGTGTGTGGTGAGGAGAGAGAGTGAAATGGGAGAAATGGCGGGAGTTTGCGTAATTTAAAGCCTCCAGGGGCAATCCCGACTTTTCCCAGGCCACCCGGGAATCTTTTAGGGTATCGGCATCCTTCCAGACGTTGGCACGCATTTCCATGCAAAAGTCTCGGCCTCCGTCAACAAAAGTGACGCACGAAACTCTTTCCATCAGTTTCTGATCGCCGGATTACATTTCTTTCTGTTTGATTGTGTTTCTGGCTTCAAACGACCTTTTGTGTCAAGTCATTATCCTCGAAATACGTGTCAGGCTTCGTTTGATTGGGATTAGGGTTAAAATCAAGTTTTATCTTTTAAAATCCTTTAAAAACTCTTTCGAATCTTTTCCGTTGTTACATTAACTGCATTTCTCCGCCGTGCGCCTTCGCCAGGGAAACTAGAAGCTGTCCCGAACCAGATTTCCATCTTCTGGAACCCTCGATACAATCTAAATTACCCTGAGCTAATGTTTTCTGATTGAAATTGAATGCCAAACATCCGTAGGAATTAAACTGGCCTAGGAAAACGTGAAATTAGACATAGGAAAATTTAATTGAATAGGTAACCGACTGAGACTTTAATTAAATTGCCTAGAGGACTAACTAGGCTTGAATTCTGAGGAAACGGGGAACCCCAGGTTACTTAAGAGCAAACGGTAAACAGGTAGAGTGATTTACGCTCCCATGACTTTTAAATTGATTTTGTGGATACCTGATTTGATTTAATTTGACTGCATAGGAATGTGTGCTGCTTTCAATGAGTATATCTATATACCTGTGTGCTATAAATGCTTGTTACATGTTAGAACAATTTGGCTATCAAATTTAGATGCCATAGGAGCAATTTTACTTAAGGTAGGGTACTTAATAACCGGTATGGGACGGCCACTGAGTATCCCGAGTGCAGAAGATTTTATAAATATATCATTTTAATTGGATTTAGCCTGCATTTATTAGGAATTACGCGATAAACCAGGACGACCCTATGAAAGGTTTAAGGAGTTCAATGGGGGATAACCTATACGGGAAAACATTATGATTTAGGCGTAATATCCTAGAATCCTGAGAACTAGTTGACCGTGTGCATGTGGTTTTGAATACACTGTATGAGGATGAGGATTGACGTATGTGCACATGCTAAGGGACGCCCTAGATATTAATTCTCACTCGGTCCTTAAGTGAGTGATTGGTGTTATGGATCACACTCACAATATAGGTGTGATTTTGTGTGATTGGTGTCATGGATCACACTCAACGAAAAAGAATGATTTTCGTAAATTAGATAGATTCAGATACAACCACATAAGACTTGTGACGGATATGAATGTGAAAACTACTAGGCAATGGATTTAATATGGAATTTTATTACATATTTTCAGAGAAATAAATTTTATACTCATTTGATTGATTGCCTCATTTTTCGTGTATTTTACGATTTTAAAGGACAAGGTATTTCAATGATTTTCAAATTAAATGCATGGAGATGTTTTCAATGCTTGTCACTGCTGAGCATCTAGCTATTTTTGAATTTAATTACTGTAAATTACTCTACTGAGATTTAACTGTCTCATGAGGTTGTTTGCTCAGATGAACAGGAACAAGGGCTTAGGAGATAGATGGACAGAGACTGGATGACAGACAGACGTTGCAGCATAGTTTAGGCTTGAATTTGTTATTGTATATATCTGTGTTGATGATTTGCTATTGTTGAATTTTTATTGTATGTAAATTTACTGGATATTGGCTGTTTGTATTTAGGTAACGTTCGAATTTTAGGGAAAACTCTGCCGAATTTTTGATAGAAATGAATGACTGAATTTTTGTTTAAGATGGATTGCATGTGAATGGATTGTATATTTTAATTTATGGTTATTAGATATGATATTCCATAGCTTGTGATGATTGTATGTGAATTTAATATAGCTGCAACTGATTTAGGGTTGAATGGAATCTGAATGGACAGCAGTAAGGGTCTATTTAGGTTGCATTCAACTGGTAGCAATCCCCTGACATTCCCGAAACGGGAAAAAGTGAAAAATTATTTTGAAAACTCATATGCTTCCGCTACTCTGATAGAGGATAGTGTATTGTGGATTAGGGGGTCGTTACAACTTTTCTTATTGATTTTATAAGAGATTGTATTCTCATCGTGTAGCGTAGAATTTCATTGTTATGTTGTGCATGTAAGTTTATATTTTTATCTAAGCAAAGGATCCCAAACCTAATTCGTTTAACATAAATTAAATAGTTAACTGCTCAGACAATAATTAAAAAGGACAAGAATAATGTATCAAACCTATCTAATGATATCAGAATGAACAACAAGACTAGATAGGGACGTTACACAACTCGCTTAATAAATAAGTCAAACTCGAATTGTTCATAACAATACTATATATGTGTGTGAATAAGAGAGAGAGAGAGAAAGAGAGTGCACACACATATAAAAGTTAAACTAAATAAAATATTATATATATATGAAATAAAAAATTATATATTTTTTTTATTTATGCATCAATTTTTGTATTTATCTAAAAAAATTTTATAATATATATATAATATTGCAAAAGTACAAAGTGATTATATGCCTCATGACTATAAGTATGTCAGGCTTAGACTTAGTCAACGAGTTACCATATTTTGCTCTACAATGACTTCTTTTTTTAACCATAAAAGGACATAGGTTAGATTTATATGTAATTTTTATATTTTTATTATTAAAATTTTTAAATAAAATAAAATAAAATAATTTTTTTAAAAAAAATAATTATAAGAGAGATAAGTTATATAAAAATTTAAAATTTTATTTAAAAAATCTAATGATAATTATATAAGAACTATACCTAATTTATTTTAAAAAATTGGCACAAATAAACTTCACTACATATGAATTTAAACATCCATATGAATATAATCAAATTTGACTTTTAGGTAGGACTTAAAATCATTCCAAAATATTTTTGTGATTATCGCGTTTCATTAGAAAAAAATTTGAATTTATTATCATTATTAAATATGTGTGTGAGAGAGAGTGTGTGTATACGTGTGTACATGCACACACATATAAAAGTTAAACTAAATAAAAAAATTATCAACTTTCGGATAATATATATATATGAAATAAAAAAAATTATATAATTTTTATAATTATGCATAAATTTTTGTATATATCTAAAATTTTTTTGTAATATATATATATATAATATTACAAAAGTACAAAGTGATTATGCAACTCGTGACTATAAGTATGTTAGGCTTAGACTTAGCCAAAGAGTTATCATATTTTGCTCTACAATGACTTCTTTTTTAACCATAAAAGGACATAGGTTAGATATATATGTAATTTTTATATTATTATTATTAAAAAATTTAAATAAAATAAAATACATGAAATTTTTTTAAAAAATAATTATAAGAGAAATAAATTATATAAAAATTTTAAATTTTATTTAAAAATCTAATGATAATTATATAAGAATTATACCTAATTTATTTTCAAAAATTAGCACAAATAAACCTAAGTGTATATGAATTTAAACATCATATAAGTCTCATCAAATTTGACTTTTAGGTAGAACTTAAAATCATTCCAAAAAATCTGTGATTATCATGTTTCATTCTAAAAAAATTTAAATTTATTATCATTATTAAATATGTGTGTGTGTGAGAGTGTATATGTGTGTGTATGCATATGCGCGCACACATATAAAAGTTAAACTAAATAAAAAAATTATCAACTTTCATATTATATATATATATATATGAAATAAAAAAATTATATATATTTTTTAACTATGCATCAATTTTTGTATTTATCTAAAAATTTTTATAATATTTATATAATATTACAAAAGTACTAATTGATTATACACCTATTGACTATAAGTATGTTAGGCTTAGACTTAGTCAAAGAGTTACCATATTTTGCTCTACAATGACTTCTTTTTAAATCATAAAAGGACAGAGGTTAAATTTATATGTAATTTTTATATTTTTATTATTAAAATTTTTAAATAAAATAAAATACATGAATTTTTTTTTAAATAATTAATTATAAGAGAGATAAGTTATATAAAAATTTTAAATTTTATTTAAAAAATCTAATGATAATTATATAAGAATTATACCTAATTTCTTGTAAAAAATTACAACAAATAAACCTTAGTGTATATGAATTTAAACATTTATATTGATCTCATCAAATTTGACTTTTAGGTAGGACTTAAAATCATCCCAAAAATCTTTGTGATTATCTCGTTTCATTATGAAAAAATTTAAATTTATTATCATTATTAAATTTAAAATTTCTTATTATTAATATTGATGCAAGCCTAAAATAAAAATAAAGGAAGGAAACTATGTTGAGAAGAAAACTTAGTGAAAATCTTCTACTGGAGGAGGAACTAGATTGAAACTTAACTAATTGATGTGCTACTTGGATAGTATTTAGGCTTAACTTGAATATATTCATAAGATTGAATTAGTCAATGATTGAATTAATTTTAAAGCCTTAATATCTTATTTTTATATTTGCACGGTTGACTCATGAGTTTGAGTTTGAATAGTATCATGGACTGCATGAGCCACCAATTTGAGAGAATATGTATTTTTTATAGACCAAATCATTAATTTATTCATAAGATAAATCGTAAATTACACTAACTTCTTCTGAGATTAGGTGAAGTTATACTTATTACTCTTTTAATATAAAAAAATTTCACACAATATCCTTAATCTTTGATAAAATGTTATTCAAATCTCCCTTCTAATTTATTATCTAACAAAGAAGTTAATATTCTACAAAGTATTGTTCATTTCAAACAAAAAAAATTATTTAACCGTTTTATTGTTATATTAAGAATTTCATGTTGAATATAAATTGAATTTCATTTATTGTTATATTAAAATTAAAATCACAATTATATTTTAAGCAAATGTTTTTTTCATTGAAAAAAATAAATTAGAATGAGATAAGTATAATTTTTTAAACTAAAGGAAAAGCAGTGGTAAGTGTTGTAATAAACCAGATTTTTCAAAATAATTTAATTGGAAAAATTTAACCGTGGTTTTATTAAAATTAAATCCGGCGTAATTTTTTGAGCTTACGGTCAAAATTTGAGAATTTTTCGAAATCAAAATCCCATCCAATGGAGGAAAACTCAGCACAGCGTCAGAGAATTGATAGATAAAGTGACGAGCTTAAATTCCTTAAATGGAGGCCAAATTCATTCTATGGGAATTCGTGCCCTTGCCCGTATTGGAAAAGGCATCCAAAAATTTCTTCGGGCAAAGTGTCAAAAGACCGAAATACCCCTGGAGGCTTTAAACTTTCAAAAACTCTAATTTTCCCTCACATTTCCACCTTTTACTCTCTCTCCTCCTTCCATTTTTCTCCTCCCTCTCTCCTCCACGTTCACCACCGTGCACGGCCAAAAATGCTACCCTGTGCCGCTGCCCAACCCAGCCACCGGTGCAGCTCAACGTCCCCAACTTCTTGCCACTATCCCCGGCCACCAACGGACATCACAACGGTCGAAAAAACACCACAATTCCCTCCGTCGTGATTTTTCCTTCGCCACTATGATCTTCGTCGTCCGGTGAAACCACCCCCACCATTGGAAAGGCCGAGTTGCCAGCTTCTTCTGACAGCTCCCAGTCGGCGAACGCCGCCGCCACAGGCCCAGAACGAAGCCAAAATAATCTGCTATGCGTCGTTCTTCTTCACAGAAAAATTGCCATCCAAATGGCCGTGAACCGCCAAACAAACCCCAGATTCGGCCTCCTCGACTTGCGGGCTATGCGTTGATGTAATTTTTGACCTCAGCCGCATCCTTCCACTATGTTCCATTGTGCTCCGCCGTGCTCTAACAACCGAAAAGTTTTCTAAAAGATAAAACCTAATTTTCGATGTTAATTCCAATCAAACAAAGCCTGGCATGAATTTTGAGGATGGTGATTCAAAACAGAAGGTTGTTTGAAGTCAGAAACACGATCGAATGGAAAGAAACACAATCCGGCGATCAAAAACTGACAGACAATGTTTTGTACGTCAATTCACTGACGGAGGCCAAAACCTTGGCATGGAAACACGTGCCAACATTTGGAAGGAAGCAGACACCCTAAAGTATCCCCGGGTGGTCCAGGAAAAGTTAGAATCGCCCCCGGAGGTTTTTAATTTCTCGGATTCCCTCTATTTCTCTCAAATCTCTCTCTCTCCTCACCTCACTTTCTCTCTCCTCTCTCTTCTCCTTCCTCCACCGTGCGCTGCCACCACAGCCACCGTGGACCGCCACCTGGCACACCAATCAACAGCCCTCGCCACCCACAACCTCCAACAACCACCCACGGCCACCAACAGTCGCCAGCACCGCCAGAAAACTCCATTTTTCTCTTCCACCGCGCGAAAACTTCACCAGCTGAGATCGCCGCCGTCTGCCACCTTTGGCCATCACTGCCCCCACCACCGTGTAGCCTGAGCTTCCAGCTTCCTCCAGCAGCTCATCGACGTCGAACAAAGGCCCGACGCGCTCAGATCGAGGATTTTTCTGTCTGCCATGCATCGTTCTTTGTGGCTAAAAAATGCCATCCAAACGGCCGTGAACCACCGCGCCACCACCATATTCAGACTCCTGGACTTGCGGGCTTCACCGTGGTGTAAATTTCGAGGCAAACCGCACCCCTTCCCCATGCGCCGCTGTGCACCGCCGTGCCAGAGCTTCTGGACATACATCGGGAGAAACCGAGATCACCCCGAGATAGAATTCCATCATCCGATCACATTGGTAAGGTCTGATTTCCCAAAAATTGATGATATCTGATTGAAATAGCTGCCGGACGTAATTAGGCAATAAATTAACCTAGGTATTAGGGCAACCAGACTTAGAATTGTTAAACGGATGATGTGACAAGTTTGAATATTCAATTTAATGTCCAGGAAATTAATTGGGCTCAGAAACTGAGATTATGTGAAGTTCTGAATCGATTTAGAGCGACAGAAGACCAGGTAGGATAATTTACACTTCCCGAACGTTAGAATTAACCTTGTGGATACCTGAACGATTTAGATTATTTTCATGGATTTACGTTCTGCTTTCAATGAAATAAGTTGCATGTCTGTGTGCTAGATATCCTAATTGCATGTTAGACGTTTTGTTTATTGAGTTTAGATGCCCTTAGGATGGATTTACTTAGGGTAGGGTACTTGATAGCTGGTATGGGACAGCTGTTAAGTATCCCGAGTACAGGGAGCTTTTAATTGACATTGTTTTTACCTGATTTGGCCTGTACTGCGTTATGGATCACGCGATAAATCAGGACGACCCTAAGAAATGTTTAAGGAGTATAAGAGGGGATAGCCTACACGGGGAAACATTGTGATTTAGGCGTAATACCCTAGAACCCTGAGGAACAGCCGACCGTGAGCATGTGAGTTCGAATAGACTGTATGAGGATGAGAATTGGCGTATGTTCACATGCTAGGGGACGCCCTAGATGTTGATTCTCACTCGATCCTTGAGTGGGTGATTGGTATCATGGATCACACTCACAATATAGGCGAGATTCGGGTGATTGGTGTTACGGATCACACTCAACAATAAGAGAGGTATTCTCTCTAGATGACGTGCAATTAGATGACGATTTAGACTTGGTCACAGAGGATTTGTGGACAACGTGGATTTAGATACACCGGGTATGGGATTTTATCTGATTTTGAGTATCGATTTTAAAGGAATTGGATTTTTTATGATTTTGACTATTTGCCGCAATTTCCATGTGATAAAACGATTTTAAAGATAAGGTATTTCATAATTTTCAAACTGATTTCGGGAAGATGATTTTGGTGTTCGCACCGCTGAGTATTCAGCCTGATTTTAAATTGTATTTGAACTGTAAATTATTCTACTGGGATTTTATATCTCACCAGGTTGTTTACTCAGATGAACAGGGATAAGGACAGGATCCTAGACGATAGCTGGACGATGATTTGATGACAGATAGATGAGAAGCTTGGTTTAGGCTTGAATTACATTGTATATATTCTGATGATAATGCTTTATAATTGGTCTTTGTAAATTTATGTTTTCTGTTATTGTTGGACTGGCTATATAATTGTAAACAGGGGACTATTGTATTTTGGGTAGATTCAAAATACAGAGGAAATTCTGCCAGATTTTTGGTAGGGTTTACCGTTGTAAACTTGTGAATTTAAGTTGGTATGTATATGAATGCATGATGTGACGTATATATGGATTTTAGATTTCATTCCAGAATAATTTATGATGTATGTATGTATAATTAGTTAGCTGCGTGTGAATTAGGGTTGAACAGAATCTGAATGGACAACGAGAAGTCTATTTGGGTTACGCTCAACCAGTAGCGATCCCCTGACATTCCCACATCGAGAATAACTATGTAAACCAACCCATATGCTTCCGCTAATCAGATAAGCATCGCGTATGTTGTATTAGGGGGTCGTTAAACGTGCGCCATCGTCGGAGCTTCCAGAAATTGTCCAAAACCATAATTTCATCTTCCAGAACCCTCGGTATGATTTAAGTTTCCCTAATTTGATGTTTTCTGATTTAAATTGAATCCCAAACATACTTAGGAATTAAACCGGTCTAGAAACATTTTAATCGGACATAGGGAAGTTTAATTGAATAGGAAACTGCTTGAGATTTTAATTAAATTGCCCAGGGAACTAACTAGGCTCGATTTTTGAGGAAACGAGAAGCCCCGAACTGTTTAGGAGCAAACGGTAACAGGTAGAGTGATTTACGCTCCCCTGAATTTTATTTGACGCTATGAATGCCTGATTAGAATAATTACGTTGCATGGCAATGCGTGCTAAATTTTATGAGTATATCTATATGCCTGCGTGCTATAAATTCCTTTTGCATGTTAGATTTGACGGCCGTTGAGTATCCCGAGTGCATATGGTTTTGTAAATGCATCATTTTTATTGGATTTAGCCTGCATTCATTAGGGATTACACGATAAACCAAGAAAACCCTATGAAAGGTTTAAGGCGTATAAGGGGGGATAATCTATACGGGAAAATGTTGTGGTTTAGGTGTAATCTCCTAGAACCTTGAGAACTAGTCGACTGTGTGCATGTGATTCTGAATAGACTGTATGAGGATGAGAATTGGCGTATGTGCACATGCTAGGGGACGCCCTAGATGTTGATTCTCACCCGGTCCTTGAGTGAGTGATTGGTGTCACGGATCACACTCACAATATAGGCGTGATTTCGAGTGATTGGTGTCACGGATCACACTCACAATATAGGCGTGATTTCGAGTGATTGGTGTCACAGATCACACCCAACGATAAAGTATGTTTTTCGTAAAAACGGCATGCAATTGGATAGATTTGTAAATAGTTACATAATACTTGTGACTGAAACGCATGCGGAAACCACCGGGCATGGATTTTAAACTAGAACTTTAGTATGAATTCTCAGAAAATGCATTTTATACTTATTTTAGTTATTGCATCATTTTTCGTGCCATTTTACGTTTTAAAGATAAGGTAATTCACTAGCTTTTGAATTTAACACAGGGAGATGTTTTCTGTGCTTTGTCATAGCTGAGCATCCAGCTATTTTATAACTATATATTGTAAATTACTTTACTGGGATTTAACTATCTCATGAAGTTATTTGCTCAGATGATCAGGAACAGGATATGCCTAGGAGATAGCTGGGCAGGAGCAGGATAACTAAAGGACGTTGCTACGTATTTTTAGGCTTGAATTGATTATGTAATTAAATGTATTGATGTTGTTGTTTACTATTGGATTTGACTGGATGTAATTATTGGTTTTCTAATTTTTTGTACTTTGGGGAAACGTTCAATTTACAGGGGAAACTCTGCCGAATTTTCAGCAAAAATGACTTCTTGAATATTAGTTTAAGTTAAATTGCATGAATGGATTGCGTATTCTGATTTTATGGTTATTAGAATTTGATATTCCAAAGCGTGTCATGATGTATATGAAAATTAGAAGAGCTGCTTAGAACGTAGGGTTGAGTGAAATCTGAATGGACTATAGTAAGAGTCTATTTGGGTTACACTCAACCTGTAGCGACCCTCCGATATTCCTGAATAAGGAGAAAATGAAAAATTGATTTGAAAATCCATATGCTTCCGCTACTCTGATAGAGGTAAGTGTAATAAACCAAATTTAAATTTAATTAAAGAATTGGGATAAAATATTTGAAAACCTTGAAATATTAGTGGGAGGTGATTAAGGTAATTTTTTTGAGCTTATAGCTAAAATTTGGGAATTTTTTAGAATTAAATTATATCTGATGGCAGGAATTTTATCTGCCTTGAGAAACTTTGCAGATAATTTTGGGAGGCTTGTGATAATTTAAAATTTTCCAAATCTCTTCCATATCATCCTAAATTCTTGACTAAACCAGAAAACGCGTTAGAAATTTATCTAGAGCAAAGTGAGAAAAGACCAAAATGTCCTTAAAAATATTAAAATTTATATTTTTCCCCACCTTCCACTTCATTCTTCTCCCTCCCTGTGCAGAATTCCATTTTTTTCCTTTCTCTCTTGCGTTTTTCTTTCTTCTTCACCGCCACCACCGTTCACTCACCAACCGGCCACCGCACCGCCGCTTGTCACCACCGGAAGGTGCAGCACCTCCACCAGACACCGTCGACGCCACCAGGAGCCTCGCCGGACTGCCACCACTGCCGAAAAATATTTTTTCTTCTTTCCCATCGCGATTTCAAAAGATCTTTGATCCAGCCATTCTGGTGCCATTCAACCACCAGTGATCGGTGCTTGAGCTGCCCAGCAACATGCCTGAGCTGTCGGTGACCTCAACCGTCATCATCGCTACCGCTAGTCACCAGAAAAAGCCTTGGAAAGTGTAGGGACTAAATTGAAAGTCTCCAAAATCTTTGGTATACACTGAAAAACTTTGAATTAATCTATTTTCTGCAATTTCTAGCTTCTATAATGCCATTAGGGATGAATTGAAGGGTTAGATTGAAGAAGAATGATGAAAATCATAAATTTGTAAATAGGGACTAAATTGAAAATTTTGAAAAAGTTTGGTATGGAGTAGAATTGCAAAAATAGATGCATCACTGTAATCCTTAATTTAATTAGAACTCTTATGAATGTATGGAATTGGAAAATGAAAGGAAATTGTTAGAAAAGTTTCAATTTCAAGTTTAGGGACTAAACTGAAAAGATTGATATAGCCTATTTAAGCAACGTAAACCTTGTACATTCTAAACTTTTGAGTGGATTAAGTTTATTTAGCCTCCTAGAAGCATTATAGAGTGAATTGGATAATTGTATAGCTAAAAACCAAGTTTGGGATAAATAAGGGACTAAAGTGCAAACTTATTGTTTTTAGGCTTTGGAATAAGTTTTAATTCTGAATGTTGGTTATAAAAATGTGTAGAGGTGACTTGAAGAATTAGTCCAAGGAAAAGAAGGAGAATCTTAAATTAAACGAAGGAAATCCTGATTTAAGATAGAGTAATTTACACTCCCCTATTTATTTTGATGAATGTTTACTGTGAATTGATTGATGTGACTATGTTTGTGAACATGTACTGGGAAATGTGTGCTAGTTATATGAGTATAAGTAAAGACCTGCTCATGTTTGAAATATATTTGGAAATTCTTTGCTGCTTGTTTTGATTGGACTATTAGAATTGTATACTTATAGTGCAGACGAAACCTGGGATGGATACTTGATAATTGGTATGGGACGGGTGTCAAGTATCCCATATTCAGACTTACTTTTAAACTTCCATTCTTTGAACGTTGAAATAGTCTGTATATGTTAGGGTTTACCCATTAAACCAATACACCCCTATGAAAGACTATAAGGAGTAAAGGAGGAGAGTCTATACAGGGAAATGGATTGGTTTAAGAGTAAAGCCCTATAATCTTGAGTATTAGTCACCTGTATGTATACGTTGCCTTATAGTCGGCATAGAGAAATGAGACCTATTGGTGATGTGCACATGATAGGGGACACCCCGTATTGATAATAGGTTCTCAGTCACAAGGAGGACGGTCCTATGACAATCACTGGGAGGACAGTCCCCGTGATAGTAATAATCTCAGTCACATGGAGGAAGGTCCTGTGACAATCACCAGGAGGACGGTCCCCGTGATCTTAAAATGAGATTGGAAAACAGCAGACAATGAATCATGAATTTATTTATATGATTTTATGCATATATGTACAGATGACTGAAATCCTTGCAGTAACGTAGTAGCGTTATGCAATGGATATGAAAACTTGACTGCAGGCATTTGAAAAATGACGGTATTTCATAATACTTATACTCTTTGATTGAGTAAATGATTTTTTATTTATAATTTCTGAATAGTCACTATATTTCCCATGTTTATTGATCTTTGATAAATAAAGCTTCAATTCACATGTTTTGTTCAATGAATGAGTTTGGGGAGAGGTTTTCTATACTCGAACGGGGGTATAGCTAAACACTCAGTTGTTTTAAATAAAATTATCTGTATATTACTCTACTGGGATTTGAATCTCATTAAGTTGTGTGTTCAGGAACTCAAGGGCGTGATGGCGCTAGAAATTAGCCTAAGACAGACATATTTGCTGCATAGAATAGCAAAGGACTGAGAAACTATGTTGTAACTTATGATATTAGTTGTACATGGTTTAATAGTTTTCATATGGTGTGTATAAATCAATGAATTTGTATTTGGAATTATTGATGTATTAGTGTGGTAAACGTTTATGTTTTATATTTTGTAATTAGTACCTCAAATGTAATGTATGAAGGGTAACCTAGATGCATATTCCATAGTATATTGATGACTATATTTTTGATGATTTGAGGTTTTAGATTAGCTGTGTAGGTATGGGGTTGAGTGAAATCTGAATAGGGATGGCTATTTGGGTTACACTCAACTAGTAACGGCCCCAAACGATGCATTTTGAAAGCAAAAATTTTTTATAGCTTTTCACGCTTCCTAATTTATATGCTATGATAAGAGGGTCGTTACAGTAAGTGTATTGTGAATTAAGGGGTCGTTACAAGTGTAGTGTAACTAAATCTCAAGAGAGTTAAATATAATTTTCTTTAGGATAAATTACTTTATTAGTTTTCATTTATCTATTTTTAAAATATATAGGATTCCTTTTTTAAGATTAAACATGACTAAATTATTTTTTTAGAATAATCTTGATTTCTTTTATTAAAAATAAAGGATTAAATAATTTAATTTTAAAGATTTATTTCTTTACTTTTGTATAAAAAATTATAAGCTAAATTTTAAAAAAGGTAAATATTTTATATTAGTTACTTAAATATATATATAGTTAATAATTTTATATTATATAAATAATAAATATAAAGTTCTTTTGGTAAGAAAATTATTAAAAATTTAACTTATCTTTTATTTGGATAGAAAAGTCATTATTGTGTATCTTTTGTTTTCAGGAAAAAATATAATTCTTTTAGGAAGTATAATTTAATCTGTTTATATTTGTCACATACACCTAAAAGTTGCAATTCAAATAGCACATTTTTGTTAAAAATGGGTTACACTCAAGAGGAGTGTGAATTGAGTGATAACAATTTTTTGCATTTAGAAAGATAATGCTTAACACTAGTGACTTAAATAGAGCTTAGAAAAGTAATAAGTACAATGAACTAGCAAGCATGAAAAAGAAAATCAGATAGAACAACAAAACAAAGCACAGCAAAATAAGAGAAAGACTATAGTAATGATAAGCCGATGAGAAGTTAAAGTTGTAGAAGTATAAAGTGTAGGAATGTAAATGTGCTAAAAGATAAAAGAGATCATTATTTATCTTTATTTAGCTTATTCCACAAAGTTTAAGATTTTTTACAATCACCACAATTTCTAAATGGCACTTGTGAGTCCCTACACAAATTTAAAAAATCTCTCTTTCTTACAATTACACTTGTTATCTCTGATTAATTTAAAGAAAACATTTCCTCAAGAGTTTTATACTTTCTCAAAATTGAAGAAAAAAATTTTAGCTATTGAAACTTTATCTTTTAGAGTAAATGTTATAAATGAAAGAACTAGAAGCAAGCTTAGAAACAAAAGCTCAAAAGATGGCTATGAATTGATTTCATATATTTTTCTTGTTATTTCTAAACTTCCTAAATTGCCTATTTATAGAATTTAGCAAGTAGAAACGTTTGTACAAAATTATTTATTTGCACCTTTTACAATGTTTTTTCATACAATACCGAGCAAGTTAACTAGTCGATGGTGGAGCTTAATTTTTGAAAAATTCAAATAAAGAAAAACACCTCACAAAAACCAATCAAATGATATGGACTTAATAGTTGACTAATTGTTCTTGCGTTTCAATTGAATCTTTCCAAAGTATTAGCAGTTAACTATAGAGATATATTAATCGACTATTAGCTCTTCGATTGCTACCAATTGACCATTGAAAGGCCATCAGCCAACTATTATCTCTCTATTTATGTTTTCCTCAATTTTAAATGTCACTAATTGATTGATAATGCATAGTAGTCAATTGGTAGCTTAAGAAAATAATCTTTTTTTTTTTAAGGAAAAATTTATCCTAAAGAGCTATCATGTCTTCAAAAACGTAAGTATTAATTTTATAAAAATCGTTGAATTAAATTAGAGCTCAAATTTTTAATGCTCCTTTATATTTCAGTTCTAAGTCCTCAAGAATGAACAAATAAAATGTGTTATAACATTGATAAGCTCTAGGACTTTAAATATTTCTTGAAAAATAATTTTAATAGATTTTTAATCATCAAAATTTGAGAATCTATGTCCAATGGAAACAACAATTCTCAATATAAGTATTAATGAATTTTAATGTACCTAAATTTGATTCCTACCCACCATTTAATTAATTTTACTTCTCTCCTTTAACACTTTGTATTTCATTTGTATATATATATATATATATATATATTAGTCACATATATTGTATTTTTTCTCTCCAAAGTGTAGAGTACAAAAATTTAGAAAATTCAAATCCTAGGAAATGAATGTGCTAAACTTAATAAATTAATGAAAACATATTTAGGACTCATATTGTAATAACCAACTATATTTTAAAAGATAAAACCTGATTTTGACGTTAAATTCATGTAAGCGGAGCCTGGCACAGATTTCGAGGTTGATGGTTGAAACAGAAGGCCGTTCGGAGTCAAATACGTGATCTGATGACAGGAAACACGATCCAGCAATCAGAAATTGACAAATAGAGTTTCAGACTTCAGTTTCTTATAAGGAGGCCAGAAACTCTGCATGGGAACCCGTGCCAACATCCGGAGTGATGACGACGTCTTGAAGTTTCCCCGGGTGGTCCAGGAAAAGTCAGAATCGCCCCCGAGATCTTTAAATTTCCTAAAATTCCTCCATTTCTATCACTTATCTCTCTCTCCTCACTCTATTTTCTCTCTCCTCTCTCTCTTCTGTCCTCCACTGTGCGCCACCACCTAGGCCACTGTGAGTCACCACCTGGGCCACTGTGAGCCACCACCTGGCCTACCAACAGCCGCCAGACTCACCGAAAATGGTGTTATTCTCCTCCGTCGAGTGAAAACTTCGCCAGCTAGGATCGCTGCCGTCAGCCACCATTGGCCATCACCGCTACCACCAGCGTGTAGGCTGAGCTGCCAGCTTCCTCCACCAGCTTACCGCCATTGAACAGAGGTTCGACGCACCCAGATCAAAGGAATTTTCTTCCATCATGTGTCAAGCTTCGAGGCTGAAAAATGCCATCCAAACGGCTGTGAACTGCCGCGCCACCACCATATTCGGACTCCTCGTCTTGCGGGCTTCACCGTGGTGTATTTTTGAGGCCAACCACACCCCTCTGCCTTGTACCGCTGTATGCCAACGTGCGCCATCGTGGTGAAGAATCCAGATATACACCAAGAGATACCGAGACCACCCCGAGACAGATTTCCATCATCCGGCAACCCTGGTAAGGTTCAATTCACCTAAAATGAATGAATTTTGATGGAATTAGCTGCCAAATGTGAATAGGAAATAAACTAACTTAGGAAATAGGGTAATCGAACTTAAGACTGTAGAATTGATGACGTGACAAGCTTAAATATTCATGTAAATGTCTAGGAAATTAATTTGGCTCAAAATTTGGGACTACGAGAATTTCTAAATTGATTTGGAGCAACTGGAGACCAGGTAGGATAATTTACGCTTCCCGAATGTTGAAATTGATTGTGTAGATACTTGAACGATTAGATTAAATTGCATAGATTTATGTGCTACTTTTTGATGGATTAAATTGCATGCCTGTGTGCTGAAAACCCCATTTGCATGTTAGATGAATTGTTTATCGAGTTTAGATGCCATTAGGACCGGTTTACTTAAGGTAGGGTACTTAATAGCCGTTATAGGACAGCCGTTAAGTATCCCGAGTGCAGGGAGTTTTGTAATGATATTTTTTTTACCATATTTAGCCTGCATTGCGTTAGGGATCACGCGATAAATCAGGACAACCCTAAGAAAGGTTTAAGGAATATAAGGGGGGATAACCTAGACGAAAGAATGTTGTGATTTAGGCGTAATACCCTAGAACCCTGAGGAATAGCCGACCGTGTGCATGTGAGTTCGAATATACTGTATGAGGATGAGAATTGGCGTATGTGCACATGCTAGAGGATGCCCTAGATGTTGATTCTCACCCGGTCCTTGAGTGAGTGATTGGTGTTATGGATCACACTCACAATATAGGCGAGATTCAGGTGATTGGTGTTACGGATCACACCCAACGATAAGAGATGAAATTTCTCTAGACGACGTGCAATTGGATGATTTTAGATTTGGTCACAGAGGATTTGTGGCCAATATGGATTTAGATACACTGGGCATGGGATTTAACCTGATTTCGATTACTGATTTTCAAAGAAATAGATTTTTATGATTTTGAGTATTTGCCACGATTTCCATGCGATAAATTGATTTTTAAAGATAAGGTATTTTCACGGATTTTGAACTAATTTTGGGAAGTTATTTTTGGTGTTTGCACCGGTGCGTATTCAACCAGATTTTGAACTATATTTTGAACTATAAATTATTCTACTGGAATTTTATATCTCATTAGGTTGTTTACTCAGATGAACAGGAACAGGGACCTAGACGCTAGCTGGGCGATGCTTTGGTGATAGACAGAAGAGCAGCTTAGTCTAGGCTTGAATTGCATTGTATATATTTATACTGAAGATGTTGTATATTAATTTTCTATAATTTCTGCTTTTCTGTTGTTATTGGACTGGCTGTACATTTCTGATTGGATGACTGTTGTACTTTGGGATACGCTCAAAACATAGGGGAGACTCTGCGGGATTTTCTTCAGGGTTTACCACTGTAAACTATGGAATTAAGTTGGAATTTGTATGAATGCCTGATATGTTGTCTGTATGGATTTTAGTTTTCATTCTAGAGTAAATTACGATGAATGTATGTACAATTAGTATAGCTGCATGTGAATTAGGGTTGAACGGAATCTAAATGGACAACGGGATGTCTATTTGGGTTACGCTCAACCAGTAGCGATCCCCTGACATTCTCATATCGGGAATAACTATTTAGAGAAACCCATATACTTCTGTTATGTAAATAAAGGACTGTATACTGTGGATTAAGGGGTCGTTACAATTGTGGTATCATAGCCTAGTTTGTCGGATCGTCTGGTTTAGTGGACTAGGTATTATGAATCTTCGGGCTTACAGCTTTAGGGCTTTGATTGACGTAACTCTGGAATATTAGGACCTGATCTTGAATCAATAAGTAACGGAATGAATTTAATGCCTTTCTATTAACTGTTGCTGTTGAAACTAATTTTTTTGCTTTCTATGTCAGATAAGTATGGCAAAACCAAGCAGGGATAATACTCGCAGGCCTAGAGGAAGGCCAAGACACAGGAGCCAGGGTGCTTCAGGTAGTGGTAGCATAGAGACTAACGTCGACATGCGAGACATGATGGAATCCATTCGGATGATGGCTGATGCGATGAGACAGCAGCAGGAGGACAGGCAAACTAGAAATGACGGAGCCACCCAACATGCTAACCCATTGTATCAAGGATGGATCGAGTTTCAAAGAGCAGGTCCATCCTCATTTGCAGGTGCCTCCGATCCAGCTACAGTAGAAGCCTGGTTGAAAGATATTGAAAAGATTTTTAGATTGTTGCAGTGTGACGACGAGCAGAAGGTTACATATGCAACATATATGTTGAAGGGCGAAGTAGAACTATGGTGGATAGGTGCCCAACAATTAATGGAAAGGAGAGGCATTCCACTTACCTGAGAGTCCTTCAAGGGAGTTTTTATGAAGCATTACATCCCTGAGAGCGTCAAACAATCAAAGGAAGCATAGTTTCTGAAGCTCACACAGGGAGGTAGGCCATTTGAGGAGTATTTGAAACAATTTGAAGAGTTATCCCGATAATCCACCTATCTGCACATGTAGTACGATGAGGCCTGGAAGGCAAAACAGCTAAAAGAAGGTCTAGACCCACCGATGAAGACGCAACTAGCCCCACTGGAGATTCGAGACTTTGCCATGTTGGTGAACAAGTGTCGAATCCTAAGTAAGAACCTGGAGCAGAAACAGCCCCAGAATATGACACAGAGAATAGGGAACCGACCGAGACTACTAGCTAGAAATATCAATGTGAGAGGCGACATGTTTAAACTGCAACCAGGGGCTTCTAGCAGAAGTGGAAGACGACCTGATAATACAACCTGTCTGAAATGTGGGACCAGACATCCAAATCAGCCTTGCTGGCATCAGACTCCACTTCAGTGTTACAGGTGTAGAGGTACAGGGCATATGGCTAGATACTGTCCCTCTAGCGGGAGCCAGCAGACATCCGGTGGCCGAAGACCACAAGCTCTAGGGAGAGTTTTCACTCTGGACGCAGCCAATGTCGACAAGTCATCGGGCTTGATGTAGGGTAGAGGTAAAATTTATAATTTTCCTTTGATAGTATTGTTTGATTCGGGTACTACGCACTCCTTTATTGCCGATGCATGCGTAGAGAGGATAAAATTACCTATTTAGACCCTACCCTGTGACCTATACATATCCACACCCTTGGGAGAAGCCACTATGTCCCCACGTATCTGCCTAAACTTCCCCTTAACGATTGATGATATCTTGTTTGTTGTGGAACTAGTGTGTATACCCTTAACTAGGATCGACATCATTTTGGGAATGGATTGGTTAACTAGGAATCGGGTCTTGTTAAATTGTTTTGAGAGGACAATCACTTACTTGGATAACGTACCTATGCGTGGGAGTGACAGGGCTTGTGAGATAGGTGATATGTCCCTCAATCTCTTTGAGGTAGAGTTATAGGATAGGCTAAGCCAAATCCCAATCGCTAGTGACTTTCCGGAGGTATTTCCTTTGGAAGTAAGTAAACTGTCACCATCTAGGGAAATAGAGTTCACCATTGACCTGATTCCGAGCGCGGGCCCATAGCTATGACTCCATATCGTATGGCCCCAGCGGAATTGAGGGAATTAAAGGTCCAAATTAAAGATATGTTAGAGAAGGGGTTCATTAGGCCAAGTGTATCGCCATGGGGAGCTCCGGTCTTATTCGTAAAGAAGAAAGACGGGAGTTTGAGATTGTGTATTGATTATCGGCAGTTGAATAAGGTAACCATTAGGAACAAATACCCATTACCACGTATTGACGATTTGTTTAATCAGTTGCAAGGGGCGACTGTGTTTTCTAAGATAGACTTAAGATCAGGATACCACCAGATTAGGATTAGAGAGGAGGAAATTCCTAAGATAGCGTTTAGTACGAGATACGGCCACTATGAGTTTCTAGTGATGCCGTTTGGATTAACAAAATAAAACCAGCTGTCTTTATGGATTACATGAACAGGATCTTTAGACCCTACTTAGATCAGTTTGTAGTGGTGTTCATCGATGATATCTTAGTCTATTCCAAGACTCATGAAGAGCATGCCTAGCATCTTAGCACGGTGCTACAGATACTAGAAGAGAAGTAATTGTATGCAAAGCTAGAGAAATATGAGTTTTGGTTAGAAGAAGTGAAATTCTTGGGACACGTGGTTAATGGGGAAGGAATAAAGGCAGACCCTAAGAAAATTGAAGTAGTGTTAGATTGGGGTCGACCTAAGACGGTCACCGAGATTAGGAGTTTCCTAGGTTTGGCCGGCTATTATAGGAAATTCATTCAAGGATTTCCTCAGATAGCCTTGCCATTAACCCAGTTGACTCGGAAGGGAGTGAATTTCAAATGGAGCGAGCAGTGTGAGAATAGTTTTCAGATTTTGAAAGAGAAATTGACTACTGCTCCTGTACTAATCCTTCTGAAACCCTTAGAACCCTTCACCGTATATACAGATGCATCCTTGAAAGGCCTAGGTTGCATCTTAATGCAGGATGGGAAAGTTGTGGCTTATGCATCACGATAATTGAAACCTGACAAGGAAAACTACCCTACCCATGACTTAGAATTAGCTGCCGTCGTGTTTGCCCTAAAGATTTGGATACATTACCTGTATGGCGTAGTATTTGAGGTGTATAGTGATCATAAAAGCCTTAGGTATTTGTTTGATCAGAAAGAATTGAACATGAGGCAGCGTAGATGGGTAGAATACCTGAAAGATTTTGATTTTGAATTGAAATACCACGCAGGGAAAGCGAATGTCGTAGCAGATGCATTAAGCCAAAAGTCACTACAGTTAGCCAGCTTGATGATTGATGAGATAAGGTTACTTTAGGATTTTAGGAATCTCAGCCTCAATGTAATCTTGTTTCCAAAGAGATTAGTAATGAGTGACTTCTTGATAACCTGCGAGCTGCAAGAGCAAATTAGACAAGCCCAACTCGAGGATGAATCCTTGGAAGTATACGCCAACCAACTCGATTTTGGATTAGTCCCTGACAGAGTATTAATGTTTAGGAAGAGGGTAGTGATTCCGAACCATCAGGAGCTGAAGGAAAAAGTGTTAGCAGAGGCCCATAGAAGCCATTACACTATTCACCCAGGTATTTCCAAGATGTATCAGGACCTAAAGAGGAACTTTTGGTGGCTCGGTATGCGGAAGGATATCACGAACTACGTGAATGCCTGTTTGACTTGTCAACAGGTTAAGATAGAACATCAGAAACCCGCAGGGCTACTAAAACCATTGGAGATACCAGAGAGGAAATAAGATCAAATAACCATGGATTTCGTGGTAGGATTACCTAAGATACCAGCAGGATTTGATGCCATTTGGGTGATAGTTGATAGATTGACCAAGTCTGCGCACTTTTTACCTATTAAGATGCGTTACTCCATGGAGAAATTAACCGAAGTATACCTTAGGAAAATCGTGAGATTATATGGAATACCGTCAGGTATAGTATCTGATCGAGACCCTAGGTTTACTTTGAGATTCTGGCAATCCCTACAACAAGCCTTAGGAACTTAGCTTAAGTTTAGCACGTCCTATCATCCTTAGACTGACGGGCAGTCTGAGAGGACTATCTAAACCTTAGAAGATATGTTAAGGGCTTGTGTACTAGAGCAGAAAGGAAGTTGGGATAAACACCTGCCATTGATAGAGTTTGCATACAATAATAGTTATCACTCTACCATTGGTATGACACCTTATGAGGCTCTGTATGGGAGGAGTTGTAAATCACCCTTAAGTTGGGTAGAGATGGGGGAGAGTACCTTGTTAGGACTTGAGATTGTACAAGAAACCACTGGTCAAATTAAACTGATCAGGGAAAATATGAGAGTTGCCCCGCAGAGGCAGGAATCATATACAAACAAGAGAAAAAGGCCTTTAGAATTCAATGAGGGAGAGCATGTATTTCTGAGAGTGTCCCCCACCACGGGTATCGATAGACAGGTAAGGACCAAGAAACTAAGCCCTAGATTTCTAGGACCATTCCAAATCTTACAAAGGGTTGGTCCTGTTGCCTATCAAATTGCCTTACCTCCTCATTTATCCAACCTACTTGATGTCTTTCATGTCTCCCAACTTCGTAAATATGTCCTAGATCCTGCGCATGTATTAGGGAAACAACCGATAATATTAAAAGATAATTTGACTTATGAATCTACTCCTGTACAAATCCTTGACTTTAAGACTAAGCAACTCCGAAGTAAATTAATCCCTTTAGTTAAGGTACTTTGGCAGGATGTAGCATCGCAGGAGATGATGTGGGAGAAGGAAGACGAGATGAGGCAACGATACCCAGAGCTATTCACAGGTATGAATTTTAGGGATAAAATTTCTTTTAAGGGGGAGAATGTAATAACCGACTATATTTTAAAAGATAAAACCCAATTTTGATGTTAAATTCATGTAAGCGGAGCCTGGAATGGATTTTGAGGTCAATGGTTAAAACAGAAGGCCGTCCGGAGTCAGATACGCAATCTGATGACAGGAAATGCGATCCGGTGATCAGAAACTGACAGACAGAGTTCCAGACTTTGATTTCTTAGAAAGAGGCCGGAAACTCTGCATGGGAACCTGTGTCAACGTCCGGAGTGAAGGCGACATCTTGAAGTTTCCCCGAGTGGTCTAGAAAAAGTCAGAATCGCCCCCGGGAGAATTAAATTTCCTGAAATTCCTCCATTTCTATCACTTCTCTCTCTCTCCTCACTCTATTTTCTCTCTCCTATCTCTCTTCTCTCCTCCACCGTGCGCCACCACCTGGGCCACCACCTAGCCTACCAACCGACTCCCCTCGCCACCCTCGACCTCCAACAGCCACCCACGGCCACCAACGGCCACCAGACTTGCCGAAAATTGGCGTTATTCTCCTCTGTCGCATGAAAATTTTGTCAGCTGGGATCACCGTTGTCAGCCACCGTTGGCCGTCACCGCCACCACAAGCGTGTATCCTGAGCTGCCAACTTCCTCCACCAGCTTACCGCCGTTGAACGGAGGTTCAACAAGCCTGGATCGAAGGAATTTCTGTCTGTCGTGCGTCAAGCTTCGAGGCCAAAAAACACCATCCAAACGGCCGTGAACTGCCACGCCACCACCATATTTAGACTCCTTGTCTTGCTGGCTTAACTTTGGTGTGATTTTTGAGGCCAACAATACCCCTTCGCCATGCGCCGCCGTGCTGGAGAATCTAGATATACACCGAGAGATACCTAGACCACCCCGAGACAGATTTCCATCATCTGGCAACCCTGGTAAGGTCCGATTCACCTAAAACTAATGAATTTTGATGGAATTAGCTGACAAATGCGAATAGGAAATAAAATGACTTAGGAAATAGGGTAATCAGACTTAGGACTGTATAATTGATGATAAGCTTAAATATTTGTGTAAATGTCCAGGGAATTAATTTGGCTCAAAATCCAGGACTATGAG
Source organism: Senna siamea (assembly GCA_031216115.1). Lineage (NCBI taxonomy): Eukaryota > Viridiplantae > Streptophyta > Magnoliopsida > Fabales > Fabaceae > Senna > Senna siamea. The sequence continues at coordinate 15,423,972 of CM062364.1, forward strand.
AAGTTCTGAATTGATTTGGAGCAACCAGAGACCAGGTAGGATAATTTACGCTTCTCGAACGTTGAAATTGATTGTGTAGATACTTGAACGTTAGATTAAATTGCATGAATTTACGTGCTACTTTCGATGAATTAAATTGTATGCATGTGTGCTAAAAACCCCATTTGCATGTTAGATGAATTGTTTATCGAGTTTAGATGCCATTAGGACCGGTTTACTTAAGGTAGGGTACTTGATAGCTGGTATGGGACAGCCGTTAAGTATCCCGAGTGCAGTGAGTTTTGTAATGATATTTTTTTTACCATATTTAGCCTGCATTGCGTTAGAGATCACGCGATAAATCAGGACGACCCTAAGAAAGGTTTAAGGAGTATAAGGGGGGATAACCTAGACGGAGAAACGTTGTGATTTAGGCGTAATACCCTAGAACCCTGAGGAATAGCCGACCGTGTGCATGTGAGTTCGAATATACTGTATGAGGATGAGAATTGACGTATGTGCACATGCTAGAGGACGCCCTAGATGTTGATTCTCACCCGGTCCTTGAGTGAGTGATTGGTGTTACGGATCACACTCACAACATAGGCGAGATTCGAGTGATTGGTGTTACGGATCATACCCAACGATAAGAGATGAAATTTCTCTAGACGACGTGTAATTGGATGATTTTAGATTTGGTCGCAGAGGATTTGTGGCCAACATGGATTTAGATACACTGGGCATGGGATTTAACCTGATTTCGATTATTGATTTTCAAAGAAATAGATTTTTATGATTTTGAGTAGTTGCTGCAATTTTCATGCGATAAATTTATTTTTAAAGATAAGGTATTTCACGGATTTTGAACTGATTTTGGGAAGTTGTTTTCGGTGCTTGCACCGCTGAGTATTCAACCAGATTTCGAATTGTATTTTGAACTATAAATTATTCTACTGGAATTTTATATCTCACCAGGTTGTTTACTCAGATGAACAGGAACAGGGACCTAGACGCTAGCTGGGCGATGCTTTGGTGATAGACAGAAGAGCAGCTTAGTCTAGGCTTGAATTGCATTGTATATATTTATACTGAAAATGTTGTATATTGATTTTCTGTAATTTCTACTTTTTTGTTGTTATTGGACTGGCTGTACATTTCTGATTGGATGACTGTTGTACTTTGGGATACGCTTGAAACACAGGGGAGACTCTGTCGGATTTTCGTTAGGGTTTACCACTGTAACCTATGAAATTAAGTTGGAATTTGTATGAATGCCTGATATGTTGTCTGTATGAATTTTAGTTTTCATTCCAGAGTAAATTATGATGAATGTATGTACAATTAGTATAGCTGCATGTGAATTAGGGTTGAACAGAATCTGAATGGACAATGAGATGTCTATTTGGGTTACGCTCAACCAGTAGTGATCCCCTGACATTCCCATATCGAGAATAACTATTTAGAGAAACCCATATGCTTCCGCTATGCAAATAAAGGACTGTATAATGTGGATTAGAGGGTCGTTACAAATATAATAGGTTTTTATATTAGTTTTGGACCAATTATCAAAGGTCCTAAAATCATATATACCTCTATAGATTTTATAAAATTATTATTTGTAAAGTTTTAAGTAATGTGTTAATGACTAAAGTGAAAATTATGATAAAAAAATTTTTAAAATGATAAATTTAATTGAACTAATAATTTAGTTATTGTATTATAGTTCATGATTATGAATTGGCATATGAGGACATTTTTAATAAATATTTAAAATTACATAAAATTGGATTTGATTATTTGAATCCAAAAAATGACATTAATTTTTATTTTCAACTTTATTATTAATTAAGAAAATATTTTATTTTAGTATTATGTTTTATTCAATTTCTTACTCATGAATGTAAAGTAGTTTTTAAATTTATTAATGCAAAATAATACATTTATAGTTAATTATTTCACTTTAATATTTTGAGTAATTGAAATATATAAAAATATATTTACTTCAATTTCCCTCATATGTATATATAATAAGTCATAATTCTAATTTTAATTGTAAAAAGTTAAAGCCTTATGATATTTTATAGTTTATATGTTATATGATAATACCTAAAATATAAAAAATGGAACAGTTTGGCACTTTATTTTTTGCAAGTTATTTTTAAAAAATTTAATAAACCTATTTAAATATAAAATGTTATACAAACCTCTATTCTAATTTATTTTCTATCAATGAAATTAATATTTTACAAAGTATCTGTTTATTTCAAAAGAAAAAAAAAACTTAATTGTCTTTATTGTTATATTAAGAATTTTATGTTGAATATAAATTGAATTGTGTTAATTATTATATTAAAAATAAAATTACAATCTTATTTTATAAAAGAATTTATTATTAAACAAAAAATAAATTAGAATGAGATAAATGTAATTTTCTAAACTAAAAAAAATAATGATAATCGTAATGTAACTAAATTTCAAGAGAGCTAAATATAATTTTTTTAAGATAAATTACTTTCTTAGTTCCCTTTTATATATTTTTAAAGTATATGGAAATTATTTTTTAAGGTTTAACATGACTAAATTATTTTGTTAGAATGATCTTGATGTCTTTTTTTAAAAATATAAATAATTTAAAATTTTAATTTTAAAAATTTATTTATTTATTTTTGTATAAAAAAATTATAACCTAAATTTGAAAAGGGTAACTATTTTATATTAGTTACTTAAATACATATTTAATATTTTTTATATTATATAAATAATAAATATAAAATTTTTTTGATAAGAAAAATAGTAAAAATTTAACTTATCGGTAGAAGTCAGCATTGTGTATCTTTAGTTTTCACGAAAAAACATAATTTTTATAAGAAGTGTAATTACTTTGCTAATGCGTCACTTACGCTTAAAAAAGTTGCAGGCATTTCTTTTTAAATATATTATAAACAATAATTATTAAATTTTAAATTAATAAATTCAATAATAAAAATTATTTAATTATCTATTATTTTCTTTTAATTTTTATTTATTTATTTATTTTTTTGTTCATATTATATATTTTATTTTTTATTTTTTATTATATAATATATATTTTATGTTTAATAATTAAAAAAATTTAAAAATATTATAATATAAATAGATAAAAAGAATATGAACATAAATTTTTAAAATTAATTTTATAAGATAATTTTAAAAATTATTAAAATAAAATTTCATTTAAACATGCTCCTAAAGTAGTAGCTCTACTCCATAATTTGTGCTCCCCGCGATCCGGGCCAGCGAAAGGCTACCCATGCGCCACGTGTCCACCACAAGTATCGAGTCTCTGACTTCCTATCTTCCCAGCGAGTAGCTATAACTTAATCAGTCCGCGAGTATATATTGACGTGGCTGTAACCAAACGCTGTCACTTTCCTCTGTTTAGTGGGGGGCATCACGATTCACAACAGCCCCTCAGTTTCAGCCACCAGAGCCATCGCAGCTATTTTCCCTGCCACCACATATAAATTCCCCAACAGAGAGAGAAAGCAACATATAGAGAGAGAAAGAGAAATGATCATTTCTCTCCTATAATCGCCGGAAAGCTTTAGCCAGTGGTCGCCGGCGAACCGGAATATTTATCTCCGTCGAGCTCCATTTGTTCTGTGGGTTAGGGTTTCTATGGCTTCGGAGGATGTCAAAACTAGCGAATCTACCGTTACTAAGTTTGTTAATCTAGCGGAGGAGGCGAAGCTCGCCAGAGAAGGCGTAAAGGCCCCGAATTACGCCGTCGCAAGCATCTGCAAGTCCTTGGTCGCCGGTGGAGTCGCCGGGGGAGTGTGAGTCTTATTTTTCCATTGCAATATCTTTTTGGAGCGTATCTGAAATGCGTTATATGCTTAGTTGTGGATCAAAGAATTTATTATTCTTGAGGACAGATTGTTACTCGGAAACATCTTTTAATTTAGTTTTAACGTGTCACTAGTTTTGTGATAGATTTAATCTTCATGGGTGTTACTGCGGAAATAATTAAAATATGATGTTTCATTGTCTGGGAACAAGGAAGCATCAGTCCTGAAAGAATACAATGATTCATTTGGGCTTCTATTTAATGTGGTAATATTTTCATATGATCCGTAGTTATTAGAGCTGCTATTTTGGGAATCATTTGGTCAGAAGTGTGACTGGAATTTCATTCAGTTTAAAAGCTATTACAACAACGAAGTCCGATTTCCTTGCAAACTGTTACTTATCTAAATTCCAAACTGCTCTTTGTGCCTGTCTAATTTCTATTATGAAAATTGCTGTTATGAATAATTATAACAGACTTGAACGTTCTGTATCTGTGCAGGTCACGAACTGCAGTTGCTCCACTGGAGCGGTTGAAAATTTTGCTACAGGTTAGTTGTTTTAGTTGTTTATAATATATATGATTTGGCACAGTTATCGTTTCCTCTTATTATGCAGACACAATATTAGATCCTACAAGCTATTATCGCATGTTTGTTTTTTAATTTATTACATATGATAGTGGGTCTTGCAATATACAGGTCCAGAATCCCCATAACATTAAATACAATGGAACTTTACAAGGTCTGAAGTATATATGGAGAACTGAAGGTTTTCGTGGACTGTTCAAAGGGAATGGAACTAACTGTGCTCGAATTGTCCCTAATTCTGCAGTGAAGTTCTTCAGCTATGAGCAAGCTTCAAAGTAAGTTTTCCTTTGAGGATATAATGATGCTTTGAATGGATTATTGTCTCAAATTATTCTTTTGGACTTTTCATCCGGGTGCAAAATTGTACCATTAAAATCTGGACTTGGTTTCCCTTTACAGTTCTATATAAGAAGGATCGCTGGCAGTTGCAAAGATATATTAATTTTTTATTTAATTATCCTGTTTCATTTACTATTGACTCTTCAATTCTTTTTTTCCCTGACTGTTACTTCTTATATTGATAGAGGTATACTGTGGCTGTATCAGCAGCAAACTGGAAATGGTATGTCAGTGCTTACCATTGAAACTTGTAGATACTTTTTTTACTTGTATTTTTACAACACTATTTGGATTTTTAATATTTGTGTCATCCAATGGTGGTATATAGTTGCCATGCTCTCTAAGATCATGATATCTGGGTTTATATTGGGGTATTTAACTGTCTTAGATGCAATAGCTGAATTTTATTGTCTTCAAAAATTGACACTCACTTTGGCATTTAAGAAAGCACATTGGGTTGTCCAAGACTCTGACTAGCTTTTCTTTTACTTGCGGCAGAGAATGCTGAGTTGACTCCTCTATTGCGTCTTGGAGCTGGAGCATGTGCTGGAATAATTGCTATGTCTGCAACTTATCCAATGGACATGGTCCGAGGTAGAATAACTGTGCAGGTACCATGTTTTTTAATCTTAATAATAATTTTGGTTGTGATAGGATTGACTGGCCGATAATGCATAAAGTTAATACTGCCTCCTATAGCTTCATATTTAATAGGATTGGGAATTTATATTTGGTGTTTCCATGACCATGATTATTGTGTTAGCAGTTTCTCAGCAAGATTGCTTTTTCTTGTATTTTCAGACAGAGAAGTCTCCTTACCAGTACAGAGGAATGTTCCATGCTCTGTCAACTGTTCTCAGGGAAGAGGGCCCACGTGCTTTATACAAGGGATGGCTTCCTTCAGTCATTGGAGTTGTGAGTATTTATTTACTTTTTCAGTATTTATTCTGAAGCAGATGGATTGATCCATGTAGTCGATCTCACCTAGTGGGAAAAACCTTTGTTTGTTGTTCTATTTTATTCTGAAGCCAAAGTTTATATAGTCATATTACTAAATCCACACTTTTCGCATTATTAATTGTCAACTTCATAGTAATGTTTCTCTGTATTTTATGGTATTAATCTAGATACTAAAACTCTTGGTAAGGTAAGGGGGGAGAAATTACCCCGTAAAAGGAAAAAAAAGAATCTAAAATAAGGGAATATATTTGCACAGATTTCTTGGACGTATAATTCTATGCAATTTGTTTTTCCTTTCTGTGCCTTTTCATATAACACAATTTCATGCTTTACTGTTGTGAACCAAGGGATTTGCTCATTATGCTTTAGTAAGTTGCTTTTGTCCGGAAATGTAATTCATTTTGAAAAATATTATCTGGCTTGCTTGATCTCTTTAAATCTTGGGCACTTTTACTCTAACAATTTATGCCAATCATTTTTCCCCTATTCCTTCTGATATCTAAGGAATTATGTGTTTAGAATTTTCTTAATGAGAACTTCATATGCAGTTATAATAGTGTGAATAGGTAGATGTTGCCATCTATTGCTGCATTACCATTGGGCTGAAGTTTGTTAAAGGGGGGGGGGGGCTTAGGACTTGGACTTGACAGAATTGTACAGAACTTAAATGTTCTACAACGCTCTCTGTATGCTTACTAATGTTTATTGTTCACTAAGGTTCTCATGAAACCTTGCTTAGAGGCTTTCTATAGTGTTTTTGTAAATGGATCTTATATTCTCTTACTACATATGCAGATTCCCTATGTGGGTCTTAACTTTGCTGTGTACGGGTCCTTAAAGGATTGGTTGATTAAATCCAAACCAATGGGTTTAGTTGAAGATTCTGAGTTGAGTGTAACAACACGGCTGGCATGTGGTGCTGCTGCGGGAACTATTGGACAAACTGTGGCTTACCCTCTAGATGTCATTCGTCGGAGAATGCAAATGGTGGGTTGGAACCATGCTGCTTCTGTAGTGACTGGTGATGGAAGAACCAAGACCCAACTTGAATACACTGGCATGATAGATGCATTTAGGAAAACTGTTCGGCATGAGGGATTTGGAGCATTATACAAGGGCCTGGTGCCCAATTCTGTGAAGGTTAGTCTTCATTTTGTTCTGCCAAATTGTGAGGCAATTTATATCTAATGTTAATTGCTTTCCATTGATATCATTTCTTAGAATAGGCAGGATGGCATTTCTCCTTACATCTTTGCATTGCTTATGTCATATCTCCTTAGAATTGTATGCCTAACAGACCTACCTGACTTTTCCAAAATCAACTTATTAGGGAGTTATCTCAACACCCCATGATTACTCTAGGAATCTTCTCTACAATGATTGTAGTTGATGGGGTAGAACTAAGCCACTTCAATACCCCATTGAGAATCTCATAATACACTATATGGGACTTGGGTAGCCCATACTATCATAAGGACACTTCATACTATCTGCATCCCAATCACAGCACTGCCTCTAAAGAGCCAATGTCTTGGTGGCTTCACTTTGTGACTTTTCACTCTGCAATGCTTCAGTTGGCGCTGCTTCATTCCACCATGGTCAGCCCTTTCACCGGTTAGCTCCTTTCTTGGGAACTCTTCGTAGGTAGCCCTCTTTGTGCCATTGGCAAACTAGCTCTAATACCAAATGGTAGAAAATTCCCTCAAAATCTAACCATTGAGGAGAAAGAACCCAGCACCCAAGTACCTCATTGAAAATCCCATACTACTTGATGTGGGACTTGAATAGCCAATATTATTGTGGAGACATCTGATACTATTCCCTTCCCATATGCTAGAGCCCTCTTTATAGCATCTTGATAAAATGCTAGAGCCGTCTTTACATATTTACATGCTGTTGTAGGCTCTTATTTTTTGGTATATATAGAAAAAAGCAAAGTTTTTTTTTCTACTAAGTGAGGTTAACTATATGGATCAAACGACATTAACTTTTCTATTTTTGTTTATTTCTATAGTTAGATTATTAATGGTTAAATCTATCATAATAGTTTCTTCTGTTATTTTCTTTAGTCTTCCTCTACCTCTAATTATTGGACTATCTTCCATCTGGTAAACATTTTGTACAAGAGCCTCTAATGGTCTCCTCTGTATATGACCAAATCACTTAAAGATGCAATTCTACTAACCTTTTTATGATAGATGATATTTAGACTTTTTTTTTTAATGCACTCATTCCTATCCCTATCCCTTTTAGTGTGACCACTTATCCAATCTCAACATTTTCATTTCTATCACGTAGAATTTTTTGGTGTATATGTATATATATAAATAAATTTTTAAATAGTTCTGTTGTTTGTTGGTATATATGGTTTTCATTGATTTAGAAAAACCATATGATAAAGTACCGAGAGAAATATTATGGAAGGCCTTAGAAAAGAAAGGAGTTCGTGTGACTTATATTCGAGTAATCAAATACATGTATGAGGGGGGTTACGACTTGTGCGAGAACACAAAGTGGAGCTGCCAAGGATTTTCCCATAACCATAAGACTATATCAAGATTTAGCTTTGAGTCCTTATCTATATAACTTGGTGGTACATATGGTCTAAAGTGTATGCTTTTTGTTGATGATATAGTTTTTGTTGGAGATTACAAAGAAGAAATAAATGAAAAATTAGAGAGATGGACATAAGCTGTGGAGGCATACGGATTCTGTATAAGTCGAAGTAAAATGGAATATATGGGATGCAAATTAAGTGAAAAGGACATTGATTGTAGAACATAGGTGAAACTTGAAGATCATTCCACATAAGAAGTCACAAGTTTTTAAGTATTTAGAAACGATAATACAAAATATGAAGAAATTGAGGAAGACGTAAATCATAGGGTTCAAGCTGGGTGGATGAAATAGAGGGAGGTCTAAGTGTTATTTGTGATAGAAAAGTATTACTCAAGCTTGAGAAAATTTTATTGTACAATTATAAAACCTCCATGTTGTATGGTACTGAATGTTAGGCAATAAAAAGTCAATATAAGCAAAAATTCAACATTACAGTATGAGAATATTGCTTTAAATAAGTGGTCACATTAGAAAGGATTGGATTAGGAATGAGTGCATTAGAGAGAAAGTTGGGGTAGCATCTATCATAGAAAAGTTAGTAGAAATGCGCATTAGATAGTTTGATCATATGCAAAAGAGACCATTAGAAGTTCTTTTACGAAGAGTTGACCACAAAGAAGATAATCCAAAAATTAGAAGTAGAAGAAGACCAAAGAAAATAATAAGAGAAACTATTAGGATGAATTTAATTATTAATAATCTTAGTGTAAAAATGAGTAATGATAGAGCATGTCGCTTGATCCATTTTGCCAACCCCATTTAATGAGAAAAAACTGTTTGTTTGTTGTTGTTTGTGTTGTCTGGTGCCGTTACAGTTGAAGTCCTATGATTATTTTCAAATCTCTAGTTTTCTGTATTGTCAGTGGTCTCAAAATGGGCTCACTGCTGTTAAAATTTCATTACTTGTAATTGAGATCCATTCAGATCACTTAGCATTGTAACTCCTTTGTAATGTCATCAACTCCTGTTGTAGCTTCTGTGGGTTGGCTCAAGATATTCTTTTGAAAGTTCTGTGATGCATCAACTAGATGGCTTACCTAACTTAGTGCTTAGTTTTCACTTTTCCGTTTAATTTGAGAATGAACATTTTTTATTCTCTAAATATCTTGCAGGTTGTCCCATCCATAGCAATTGCATTTGTTACATATGAGGTGGTGAAGGACATTTTAGGAGTAGAGATCAGAATATCAGACTGAAGAATGGCACTGGAGTAGTATTTTTGTAGTTAAGGGGATGCAGAGATTGTAAATTAGGGTTATTTTCTTTTCATCTTCCAAGGATGAGTTTAGAAGTTCTTTTGAGCTAGTGTTCATAAATTTATCTCTCGTTTTTGTATTTCCCTATTAAAATGATGTAGCTTTCTGCTTCTCATTCATCTTCTATGTCAATAAATGCTGTGAAAGAACAATGCAAGGACATATCTGCACGGCTTTCTATAAGAATCAAGAAAGCGTTCTTATTAGTGGAATTATCTTTGGTTACTAGCCCCCTCTCCCCCGACAAAAAAAAAAAAAGGTTTTAATATTGTATAATTATGGATCGAATAATAGTGGCTTATTACCCATTGTTCTGTGCGTGTTTATATTGTACATATTGAGCAGTCTTATCATTTTATTTTTGATTTTATCTAAATTATTTCCACATGTGATTAGCTTTGCCATGAGAAAGTTGGGCATACGGTATACCACATCCGTCTAATATTGCTGCTATAAAGGTTGGTAATGCCCTGTGCTGAAGTTTCACATCTTTCTGCCATTCTTGTTGCAATCCATTTCAATTTCTTTTGATGCTTTTCCTCCTACAATATTTTGATTACAGATTTTTTATATTGGCCAAAGAAAAAGGGCTTTATCTAAAAAAGTCCTACAACTATCCAATATTTACTGCAGTTAGTCAAGGTTGTCATTGTCAATGCCTTGTGCCAAAGTTTCACACCGGTCTCTCATTCTTGTTCTAGGACATTTCTGTTTCCTTTGATTCTTTAGCAAAATCCCGCAACTATCTAGCATTACTGAACCTGGCCAAGGTTGTCACTTGTCAATGCCTTGTCTTAAAAGTTTCACATCTTTCTGCCATACATGTTGCATCCATTTCTCTTTTAATGCTTTTACTCCTATAATCTTTTGATTACCAAAATTTACTTTCCAATGAGGAAGGCTTCTGCTTTCATGTCCAACTTCTTTCAAACCGTGTATTGGATAATATCATATATGATTACCAGGTGCACTAAGTTTCTTTTTTGGGTGTGTGCTGTTGCGTTTTTTAACAAAATTGTAAGCAGCACTTTTCACAAGTCAGCAACACATTAATAAAAAGTTTTTCACATATTTATTGACAGTTTGATAACAACCATTTAATTTCTGCACTTATCTTTAATAAATTAATGATTTAATTTTTAAAAGATTTATATTTTTTTAATGTAATTTTTTAAAAATAAAATATCTCAATTTAATTTTTAAAAGATTAAGTTTCATTCAATTTAGTTTTTAGTGAGGTGGATGAAAAATTAACCTCATTGTTGAGGATTTAGGGTTTAATGAAGCATGACATTGCATGTAAAAAGTGAGCTGGATACTTATTCGACAAAAATATAAAATTAAAAAAAAAGAAGCCTAAATCACTCTTAACCCCTAAACGCATAGTTTCATGACTACACATAGGAAAGAAAGGAAAACGTAGCATTAAAACCTTAAGCAATTATGGTGGCGTTTTGATCTCCATCATCTTCAACCCAAACTAGAACCTACGAGGAATTCCAAAGTTGCGACACATTACGCACAATTGATTCGAACATCGGAAACCCAAACTTGTGAGCTTGGGATTACAAGAAACCACATCACATAATCGATTTGAAGATCATTGAAAAGTGTTGCTGAAAGGATTTCGCCATTAAATAACATTGAAGAACATCGAAGATGTGAAGCTAAAGAAGTGACAAGGATGCAATTTGTTGAACCATTAAGCCATCATGATTTCGCTTCGATCTTCGTCATCTTTATCACAAACCTAAATTTATGAGTTGGCTCCTTGTCTCTCTCTTAGTTTATACTAGTTCCAAAAGGCATGAGGTGGTTCATGGAGTTTTATTTTTGGTCGATACAATCTAGCTGCAGATGGAAGCACAACAAATGGCACAGAATTGAGGCCATTAAAGTGATTGGAGCAAAACAAAATGTTTCGGATTACCATAAATGATCAATGCTACAACCAAGCTTGCTCTGCTTTCTCTGCGTTTCCCCAATGGTCGAAGAAGACGAGTCGTGGAGCACGACTGGAAGGAGAATGCGAGGCAACAGCGATTTGGCTTTTTTAATTTTTTTTATTTTGCTGAATAATCCAGCTCACCTTTTACTTGCCACGTCATAATCTTTTAAAGTCTATTAAGCAACCTAGTTAACTTTTTACACATTCAATCAAGGGAGATACTAAATTGATCCGAATTGAATCTTTTAAATATTAAATTAAAAATATATATAATTTTTGAGAACTAATTTATTAATTTATTTTTTTTAAAGATTCTTCGAAAATAAATTTCAGCACGCAAGTGACAAAATTGCATTATTATTGCATGACAGTCATTAGGGAGGTAGGGAGGTACAAGAGGATCACAGAGAAAATTTGTTTCATTTCTATTTTTTACGAGGATTTAAGAATTGTCAGGGTCTCAATAACTTAAAATATTAATAATAATTTATTAAAATAATAATATAAATTTTTTTATAAAATATATATAAAAAATATATTAATAAAAAATATTCAATTCTATTAAGATAATAAAAAATTAATTATAATTTTAAAATTTTTAAATAAAACAAAAGCTATAAAAAATAATTTTTAAGAATTTTATTATTTTTAAAGTTATATATTTTTTAATTAAAAAAATTACAAAAAAATATTTAAATAAATATATATAAATTTAAAAAATATTTAAATAAATTTTCGAAGATGAAGACTTGCGAGACGAGAGTCATGATCTCCCGAAGAATTTTTGTCCCATATCCCCATCCAACTCTTCGTATTCGAGTCCAGTTCCTACGAAGATTCTCAAATCTAAAAAATCTTGGTGTCCGAAAAGTAAAAAACATTGGTGTTCATCTTTGGTGTATCTCAATGAATGTGAGATACTATTAGAAAAAATAATTAAATGACATTACACCTTTAAGATTTAGTTAAATTATACTCATTTAAAGATTTATATTACATTAAATTTAATTTATTTTGTATTAATGAAAATTTTTTTTTATGAAAAATAAAACTATAATATAATTTTTAATATAGCAGGCAATATAATTAAATTTATGCTAAATTTGAATATAAAATTTTTAATATAAGAATAAAGATAGTTAAATAATTTTATTATTTTAAAATATACAAATATCATATAAAGTACTAACTTTATTAATAAAAAATAAATTTAAAAAATGTATAATATTGCATCAAATTTTAAACGCATCAAATATAACTTTTAAAGTTGGAGGAGTGATAAATATAATTTTACCAACCTAAAAAAAATTTATGTAATTTACTTTAATAAAAAGTTGCTAGAGCCTAATGTTATGCCAGTACGGATGTTGGCCGCTGGAAAAATTGTTATAAAATTACTTTATGGCTTCGTATGAGCAAAATTGCTGAGTATTTCTGGATATGGTGAAACACGTATCATTCGCTGAGTTTCTCCGTAGTTCAAGACACTTCACATTTTTCTGCCATGTCTGAACAGGACATAATAACATTGGTTAATCAAATATTTTCATGAATGATTAAAAAAACAGCATTTCCGACAGATCCTAATGCAAATTATCATAATGAATATAATGAACTTAGCCACGTTAATCAGAACAAAATGAAAGGTAATAAGATAACGGTACTTCGTTCTTTTTTGGTTGAAAAATTAATTATGTTATTGGGTGTGGAGACATGCTTCTATCTAATGTTTAGCTTCTTCAACCTTCATTCCTTTATATATCTTCGTGACATAATAAATTTTAAAATAAATTATATTTTAATTCCTTGTAGTTTATTTCGAACTCATTTAATTATCCTTTGATTTAATTTTTTTTAAACGGATAATTTATGGTTGATGTCATTAATACATTAATGTTATGTACTTTACTTATGTTAAATAATTAATGAAACCAGCATGTGTGTCCTAAAAAATTTTGATTTTTTTCCATTCTCTCTACTAAAATGTGATTTTTTATTTTATTTTGCCCACTAAAACCATTTTTTTTTTACTAAATTCAAATTTTCAACTAAATCCTAAATCTTGAAGTTTAAAATTTAGAGTTTATGATTTAAAATTTAAGGCTTAAAATTTAAGATTTAAAATTTAAAAATTAAAATTTAGAGTTTAAAGGTTAAGATTTAAAATTTAAGGTTTAAGATTTATAACTTAAAATTTATTTAAACTTTAATATTTAGGATTTAGGTTTTGATGTTTAAGTTTTGAGATTTTAGAAAAAAAATCAAGTTTTAATAAAAAATAAGGTTTTATTTGACAGAATGAAAAAAAAAAAAATTTGGGTCACGTATGCGGGCTTTGTTAATTATTTAATAAACTAAAGTACAGGATATTGATGTGTTAATAATGTTAATCACATGCTACTTGTTTAAAAAAATTTAAATCATAAAATAATTAAATAAATTTAAAATAAATAAGAGAATACTAAAGTATAATTTATTCTAGATTTTAATATCAACAAAGTGATTTGATTTTTTTGGGTTTAAGGGTAAAACTAACCTCAATGCTGGTTAATGAGGAATCAAACACTCGTGCCAGAGTACATTTGTAGGAATGTCAATTTATGAGAATGTAGGAATCACGTTTCCAAAAATATAATATTCACATGTTTAGTTTATCAAAAACATTCCTAGATACTTTTCTATTTTTTTTATAACCTTTAACAATTTCTTTTCAAACATATGTTCATTTAAATTTTAAATATTTAATTATTATCCTCATCATTTATTATTTTTTTCTTTTTCTTTTTCTTTTTATATTATTTTGTATGATTAAATTAAATTTATTTGTTATTCATTAAAAATTATCAATTTAATTAAACAAGAGTATTTTTTATTATAATTTTTATAAAACATTTAGCAATTTTTTAAAATAATAAATTACATTATCATTGCATTTGTTTAGAAAAAAAAATACTTTCCCTTCATATGAGAGATAAGAAAAATTTATAATTTTATATCTTTTGATCAAAATACCCTTATATTTATTTTTTATATAATTAATTATATATTTGAATAATATAAAAAAATTATTTTAAATTAAAATAAGAGAAAAATATTTTTTTCATGTCTTTAAATTTTGCATTGGCTGTCAATTGTCCCCAATTTTTTTTTTTTGTGGTCAGTTGTGTCCCTAAACTTTTAAAACACTATCAATCTTGTCCTAAACCTTATCGTTATCATTATTGCACAAATGAAACTTGGATACGTGCCAATTCACTTGAAACTCTTTTTGACATAAAAAAATGGACGACATTAAGATTTGGAATGAAACTGACAAAAAATATAAAACTTGGAGTGAAATTGATAGTGATCCCAAATTTTGGAGACAAAAAAGATGCATTCATCCAATCTTTTTTTTTTTTTCTCTCTTAATCTGAATCCCTAATTTCATCTATCTCTTTACTATTTTTAAACCCTTTCTGTCTTAATAATTGTCTCCAAAATATCCATCGGAGGGGCTTAGTGGGTAGAGAGAGAAAAAAGCAACTTCTAGAGATAAAAAATTAATTGAAATTTTGTTAATAACAAATTTATTAGACTTCAAGACCTTTGAAATACCAAGAGAGAGAGAGAGCTCTTTAAAATACTAGTTCAATGACTTTAGTTTTGATTATTTTCTTGGATATATTTTTAAGAGAAAGGTTTTTTTTTTTCATCTATTATAAGTTATTTTTTTTCTTTTCTTGTTTTCTTTCTTTCTTTCTTTTGGTAATAGGTTTTCTTAAGATGGCCTACTACGAAAGATCAACTTTGATATAGTTTAGAATAAGAGGTTTACTACAAATAGAATATGCTAATTCTAAGATGGGAAAGAGATAATTAATTTGATTATTTTAAAGTAAGTAGAAGATGAAGACCAAGTTTGGGATCTAAACTTGAGAAAAGAAATAAATAAGAATGGGAAATTGACTCGGGCTAAGCTTTGACATAGTTTGGAATAAGAAGTTTACTACAAATAGAACATGTTAATTCTAAGATAAGAAAGATAATTTGATTATTTTAAAATGGGTAGAAGATGAGAATAAAGTTGGAGATTTAAATTTGAGACAAGAAATAAATAAGAATAAAAAAAAATATTTTGGTTCTCAAAATTTGAAGTCATTATCAATTTTGTTCTAAACTTTATCAATTTTATCTCAAATCTTAATATTGTCAATTTGTCTTGTCAGCAAGAGTCTCAGGTGAATTTCTACATCTAGGTCAACAATTCAAAAGTTTAGGAATGTAATTGATAATAAAAAAAATTGGAGACAAAATTAAAAATTAGTATAAAATTTAAAAACATAAAATATATTTATGCCAAAAATTGATATTCCTATTAAAAATATGTTGGTCAAAATGAATATAATGGAAGGTGTTTCTTGTATATTTTTGAGGAGAAAGGAGTTTAATTTTTCAAAACTGATAAAAAAAGGAGCATAATTTTGGTAAACGAAGAATGAATTGGAAGAAGGAATAATTTTAACATCTCATAGAAATTGTAATAAATGAAAAATGAAATTGCCAAGTTACCTGATGTCTTTAATGGTGGTATGAAATTTTGGCGCTGATCTCCTTTCAAGCTTGGGCTCGTGCTTGTCCTTGGCTTGTAGTCTTGAAATGCAGGCTTTGGCAGTTACTGCATGATCTCTCCTTATGCTGTGCTCACTTGTCTCCTCGCATTCCATATTCAGAGACTCCTCCCGCGACAAAGATAACGATAGCAACACAAGCATCATGTTTAGTTCTCCCACAAACGCCGAGTTTGGTGGTTCACATGACTCACTCCATTTACTATTCTCCCCTTCTTTTTCTTTTTCTTTCACCTTATCAAATTCCTTCTGTCTTTCTTTATCTCCTTCTCTTTCTGCCATTTTGCCCACAAAATTTCTGCGTCACGTGTTAAGACAGAATTATCAAGACTCAACTGCAAGTTATAACTTATAAGATTCGAGTTCTACGATCAAAAGCACAGGATTTTGGCTCTATTTTATGTGTTAATATACGAATTTTAAAGACAAATAAACTCTTTTTTTTTTTTAACGTAATAATGCTTTTAATTGACATTAAGAAAGCTCATTTCCCATTACATCAGTATTTGCTAAAGATAAAAAAGAAACAGGAATATATTCAAACCAAATATAAGGTGCATGAAAGTAAACATGCTTAGCAATATGACAAGCTACTTGATTATATTCACATTAATAAGAACTCTATTTTTTTATATTTAGAGAAAGATAAGAAGAAAAAAAAAAAGAAGTCACATTAATATGACAAGCTACTTGATTATATTCACATTACTTTGAATGAATTATGAATCACATATTTTTTTCCTTTCTATCTCTTTGTTAATGCAAAGAAATATATTATTTCTCAACTGAAGATAATCCAGACCCATATATAATAACTAATGGTTTGGTGCATGTTATTTTTTTAATTTTAAAATATATATGATATTCTCCTTTTGAATGATTCATCCAAAATTTCATGTCTCAAATTCAAAACATAGCTTCAAAATTGTTCATGTGATATTTTTACATCGGATATAATTAAGGATACAAAATGATATATACGTTGTGAGACATTCTTACCTATTATGCTAGTATTTTAGGATGGGTACTCCTCGTGACTTAAATCACATTTTCTTATATTAAAAAACATTCTTCTACAATCTTAGTAGCAATCGTGTGACATAGGTGGTGTCATTGATTTTACAATGTTTGCTGAGGGCTAGAAAAATAGTGTAAAACCAACCTATGTGATTGGTGGGACTATGTATCATGGTGAAATGTTAATGACTAAGACTCAAGGTTGTATCAATTGGTGTTTTTATTGAGGTTGACCAACGCGAAAGGGGCAACCTATAAGCTAGATTAAGGTATAGATTCTATAGGTTGGATTAAAGTTCAGTACAGTGTATTGAATGTTGGAAGTTGGATGGAGTAGCCATAATAGAAAGGGTTCTCAAAGGACTATTGTTGATAGAGTGGGCTATGTTGAATACTGGAAGTTAGATGGAACTGCCAAAAGTGGAAAAGACTATTAATGGACCAATGTTGATAGAGGCCATTGAAGATGTCTGCTTTCGAAGGGGTGTGCAATAATATGTCTCACAACGAATAAAATTGAGGATATAAGATGATATTCAATTTGTGTTGCACTCTCACTTAATAGGCTAGTCTTTTGGGATGAGTACTCCTTATGACATAAATCATATCTTTTGGTGTTAAAAGATATTTCTCTACAATTTTAGTTGCAATCGTGCAACGTAAGTGGTGACGTTGATATTGCAGTATTTGCCCAGAGCTAGAAAACTAGTGTAAAGCCAGCCTACATAATTACTGAGATTGTATATCGTGGTGAAATATTAATGACCAAGGCCTGGGTTATATCACATGGTCTCTCTTTTATACTTGCTTATGTAAATTATCCAAATAGAAAACCCTTGATAATTTAACTTTTGTTATGGTTAAAATTTTAATGTTTTTGATTTTTTTGAATAAAGACGAAAGGGGGAAACAACACACATGCATGTGTGTGCGCACACACACACACACATTTATATACTTAGTTAATGTGAATCTGTATTGCTCATGACTTTGAGAGGAATTGGAATCTGTCACAGTAATAGAATATATATTGAATATCTGAAAATGATTTATACATTTATTTATTAATTGATGCATGAATGGAGATGAGATATGATAGTCAAAGCTGCTAGTCAAAAACAAAAATAATAAATTATAATAGGCATATAAAGAGGCTAAATGAAATATGCTTTCTTTTGTTTTTCATTGTTGGATTAGCTGGAAGAGAGGATAAAAATGCAGGAGAGAATTTCAAACATCAAATAGAGGTATAAACTCACCTGGATTGAGGATGCTTGGCAAACGCTATACCGGCTAAATTTGAAATTGAAGTACAGATTCATTTTATTCTTAATTCTGTTTTTTTAATTATATTCTTTAAAATTCTTTTCCTTTTCTTGAAAGGTGAGGCTTAATCTATTCTTGCTTTCCTTCTCTTTGTTTTAGCCGTAAATTTTTCTTTTTGATAAAAATGAAACTAAAGGTTGAAAAAAGGTTCAATAAGCGCTAATTTTGTGTGGAGGTAAATATGGACTCATAAATTTATGGTTTATTAGTGTTTGCTAGTTAAGGGAGACTATATTTTTGAAATATAGAGAATAGAGAAGAAGTGGAAGAAATAGAAAAAGTGGTTTAATTTTTTTCTTAAAATATGATTGAATTAAAAAAAATAGTTAAACACATAAAAATTAAAATAAATTATTGATTTAAATAAAATAATAATAATAATTTGAAATTATGTTAATTAAAATTATTTGTATACATACCACCGAATAACTTTTTATAAGATAGTTTCTTTTTATTAAATCTATCATTGGATTAAAATTCTAATAATAAATACTACATTTACAAAATTTAACATCAATATAACATTATTTAGTCCTTCATTTGTAATACCCGCTTAAAAGTATTTTGGGTGTGTTTTTATCAAAATGGTCCAACTAAGACAAGAGGCTAAAACTCTAAAATACTTTTGGAGAAGATTTTGGGAAATTTTATTTCTGAGTTTTTCCTCAAGGACTTAAATGAAACAAGAAACTTGGGATTTAGTGAGAGGGACTAAAGAGCAATTTTCATATTTGGCTAGGAGGCCCTTGAAAATACAGCTGCTCAAACCTTTTATTCCTTCCCATATGTTTTTCCCTTCATATCCCCACAAAGCTCTAGGACTCCAAGAAGGGGAGAAAGTCACGAGCAGAGGAGAAAAAGGAAGGAAGCAAAGTGGGAATCTTCCATAGTCGAATTTGAGGTAAGGAATCTTCACCTATAGTTTAGTAAACATCTTAAACATCATCTAGGAGTAGATTTCTCATTCTGAAATGCATCAAATCTGCTGAAAAACTTCTAAAATAGCAAAAATGGCCAAATTAGGCTATTGGTGAAATCTTGGTGTTCTTGGCCTGAAATGGTGATTTTGAGGATTGTTGGGAGTTAGGAAAAGGTTTTTAGACTAAAATGCTAGAGTCTTTAACTTCTATTAAGCATTTTCTAGGCTTGAATCAGATTTGGAAAGTTAGGTTTTACTATTCACCCATTTTGGATGCATAGATCGACTTGTACGAGTGATATTTGAGAATGAAAATGGTTAAGATTTGGGAGAAAATGGTTAGAAACTAAGCTCACCCCTTTTTAATCTAAAAAAATACTGGTCTGTGTAACGACCCTTCATTACTTACATCTACTAGAGTGATCATGAAGCATAGAAATGTTCACTAAAAATTAAAATTTTTCCTTTTTGCAACTAATATGACTCGGGTCGTCACTGTAGCACCCCCATTGGCCTATGGTTCCTTTTAAGTGTTTAAAGGTATATGTATATAATTATCATAATAATGGTGTGTTACTATCACTTCTACCCAAGTAAATTTTAAACTTTTTACCAAGTTGATTAATTGAGTCCCTTTTTGGGTTAGTCTCTACTCTCGGGGTTTTCTTAATATCGCAACGGAATATATATATATATATATATGAGTACACCTAGATTAGCGATACATAAACATGCATTCTTAAATAAATATAGTCAATTAACTATTGGGCATGGAGGCAACAATCTTGTCACTTATAATCCCATCAATTAGTCTATTTATCAATCCATCCTAATTCCTATATAGATAAGTTAGAATAGGTTATACAAAAATAATCATACACTATAGAATAGGTTATACAAAAATAATCATACACTAGCCTTTCTTAAAATATCATGAAGGCTAGCTTCATTCTACCATGTACCTAAGCTATTCAAATTAAACAGTCCGTATGCTCAGAATGGATACTTCTTCATACTTTACCTCTTTCTCCACCCCAAAGGGCATCTGATACATGCCAACACTAAAATGAGAAATGAATCTCAGTAGCAATGCAAACTGTTACGAAATCCATTGACCTGTACCACCATGCTCGTACGAAAAACTTTACATTCTTTCATAAAACATATCACATACTATTAAGGTGTAATGCATGCAATTATACTTTCAAACATGTGCTTAGATTTATGCATGTACATTTAAACATATCATCTTTCAAATGTGGGATGTTTATTCATCATCAATCTTATCATCACTTTCATATAAAACATATGTGGGATAGTAAACATGCCATCATTTCACTTTCATAACACGTGAACATACATAAAACACCTTAAGAGTAATCGGGGGAGTCGCCCAACAATAACTCCACGCACCACTGTCTATATGAATGAGCACATGGCTATCTAGTCATGCCTTAACTTTTGTACATTCTGAGGCATCCCCCAGTGGATCCAAGTACCTTAATGGTCCCTGTCCCTTTCCGGTAGATCATCCTTAACCAATAAGATTACCTCCATTTCATCCCAAATGGGGCTGGTATAAACTTATGAGATTACCGTCAACTCTACCCTGATCATTTCCTCTCTGCTTTTGGGTGGATCATAGTATTATGGAATCACCACCATTCCTTTGAGGTGGATCACACTCCTGGTACTCTATTCTCTACATATACCCTAGGGTGAATTGGCCCAAGCCCATGGTTATGCTTAACTCTAAGTATGTGTTTCTCATATGACCTTTGGAGATGACACTAAACATTTGCAACCATCACAGTGTTTTCAAAATCATCTAAGTTAAAGTGGGTGTTAAACCATCCCAATTTATAGTATAACCATGGAATGCCCAACGGTCGTCCCATATCGGTAATCAGTCACTCGATCATGAGCCTATCTACCTTAAGTCATACACTGAGAATACTTTCCTTTTTTCCTTTTTGTGTTTTCTACTCTCTCTTTGTTTCACTATCACAAGGGTCTCATCACCCAAAAATCCTAGTTTCCCTGCTTACTTATGTTGTGAGCCCTTAATTAAGTTAGTATAAAGAATTACTAAGCTCAATTGCCATTAAAAACCTTATTTTGTAAGCTAGAGGGCTGCCAGTCGACTGATGGAAGGCTAGCAATCGGCTGGTGCTCTTTGTATTCCTAGAGTTCTAGATAGTAAGCTAGCAGTAGGCTGGAAGCTAGCTGGTTGCTTGTTGGAATGCGTCTTGGGCAAAATAAGAGCACTACAGTCGACTACGAGGATGACCAGTTGACTACTTAGTAAAAACCCAGGCCCGATAGTCGACTACTAGGGATTTGGCAGTTGGCTGCTATGCCTTTATTTGTCCTTTTGGGTTTCTAGGAACATGACAGTCAACTGTCTCATACTTAGCAGTCGGCTGTTATGCTCTGCTGTAGTTCAGAAAACATAATTTTGATAATACCCAGTTTAGAATGCATTCTATTTTTAATTCTAAACACATGAGCTTAATTTCCATATAACAAACTTTATTTCTCATTGAAAATTTCTTATCCATTAGCTAAAACATGGTACATTCTAGGAAAACTAGTCTATATCTTTAGATGAACACAACCCAGCCCTTCCAATCCATTACAAGCATATATATGAGTATACATTCAACAACACAACATACCATAGAAATAAAAAATCATACAAAATGTAGGTTTAACCCCAAACTTAGTTCAAACATTCAGAAATTCATACTTTTCTAACAACAGTAAACTTTTCAGAAAAGAGAGGGGTTTAGGATGAATTTCTACCTTGATTCCTTGCAGAATGTGTGTGTTTGAGGTGTTAGAAATGATCCTCCCTTGTTGCAGAATGAATTCCTAGCCTTGAATATGCCCTTTTGCCTTCAGAAATCTCCCTCCTTGCCTTAACTTGCCTTTTTCTCTCTCTACTCACCCTTTCAATCTCTCTCTCTAGAAATGTTGAAGGTTAGAAGTGTATGGGGTTTAGGGCTTCTGTTAGGATTTAAGGATAGTTTAGGTTATTGCATTTTAGTCCCTGAGCTACTTTGCAACCTTGGCCTCACTTATCTTTCCCCTTTCAATTGAGTCCTTAGCCACCTCTTGCTAAAACTTCATGTATTTCCTTTCAATTTAATCCCTAGACTAATGCAACTATACGCACTAATGCAACATACAAAAGCATTAAACATTAAATTAATAATTATCAAACATCTCTTTAATCATAATTGGAGCGGATGTTACATTCGCTAGTTGAGTGTAAGCCAAATAGACTCCTTCATAGCCCATTCAAATTTCACTCAACTATCTTTTATACACATCATGTACTAATACCATCATTTTCTTAACCAAGCAAATATGGAATAAAAAATTCTAAACCATTAATTCAAATAAATTAAGTTACAATTTACATTTCAACAGAATTTGTCTCTAAATCTTCATGACTACATAACCCATGTCATTCATCAAGTAATCATAAAATTTCTCATGTCATACATAAACTTTCCTGGCCTACATGCCATTAAACAAACCTATCTCAACTTGATATTTACAATCTTCCTAGTTACCTTGCAGCCCTTATTCACATCTCAAGCCCAACTAAGTTCTAGGCATATCCTGGCCTTGATCATCTGAACAAACAACTTTATGAGATATAATTATCCCAGTAGAGTAATTTACAAATTTATAGTTTTATAAAATAGTTGAAAGTTTAGCGGTAGCCCCTTGGTACCGAAAACCTCCCCTTTGGTACCGAAAACCTCCCCTTTGTGATTATAATACACATGTGAATTGACATTTCATATTCTAGGCAAGATTAATCATATGGGAAATTCCCATTTCAAATTTGCTCATAAATCAAATAAGTTTACCAAAATCATAGGAGTATAGGAGAAACATTCACATTAAAAATCATTATTTCAAAACACCTGTATTTCCATTTCAATTCCTATTTACATAACATCCCATGTGTTACTGCAAATATCACATAACTGATAGGCGTATGTTTTCATGCCATTTACATCCTTATTACCATGCATGCCATTTACATCCCAAAGAATGTCACAGGACTTTCACCCATATGACTGAGATTGTTATCATTGTAGGTACCATTATTCCGATGATTGTCATAGGACCGTTATCTATATGACTGAGAATCTAACTTCATAGGACGTCCCCTGGCACATGCACGTCCTTCGTTAGTCTCTTTACCTACAACTATACGACAATGTATACAGATAGGTGACTAATACTTAGGGTCATAGAGTATTTTCACTTAAACCAATCCATTTGTCTCGTATAGACTCTCCTCCTTTTACTCTTTAAGTTTTTCATAGGGTTGTATTGGTTTAAAGAAGTAACCTCTAACATATACAGACTATTGCTATGAAAAATAGTTACATTTTATAAAAATTTGCCTACATAAGGAACACCTAATGACCGTCCCATACCAGCCATTAAATGTTTACCCCAAATTTCATCTACACTATAAGCATACAACCCAATAGTCAAATTAAAACAAGCAACAAGGGGTTTATCTCATTCTTTCAACCATAAACAGGTATATTTCCTCATACTCATATGAAGACATTTCATTTCACAAGCATTTTCATCAAGCACTCCCATTCCACAGAAATACATTTCATTTTAATCAATACAATTCACATTTTTAGTTAAAAAATAAGGGAGTGTAGATTACCCTACCTTAACTATTTGTTCCCTCCTTGATAAAGGCTCCCTCTTCCCTCTTTGTACTTGTCTCACAAATCACTTCCTGAGAAAAAAATCTAGATTTCACCCAAAACTCGATTATTTTTGGGCTAAAACATCAATCATGCAAGAAAATTTTCACATGCAACTCGAGTGAACAATAAAACCTAACTTGAAAATTCTGATTCAAGCCTAGAAAATGTTAAATAGAAGTTAAAAACTCTAAAATTTTAGTCTAGAAACCTTTTCCTAACTTCCTACAGCCTTAAAATCAGTTATTTTGCTCAATAAACCCAGAAATTAGAAAATACCCCAACTTTTCCATTTTTGCTTTCTTCCTAAATTTCAGCCAATTTGATGCTTTTTAGAAGAAGAAATCTACTCTTTGATGATGAATAAGATGTTTACTAAGCTATAAGTGAAGATTCCTTACCTTAAATCTGGTTATGGAAGGTCCTTACTCTAGTTTCTTCTCCTTTCTTCCTTGACCATTCTTCCTTCCTTCTCCCTTTCATGGTGTAAGTGGAACTTTGGTTTGGTATGGGAAGGAGTGTGTGTGATATAGGAAAGGAGAATTAGGCTGATGAAGTACTAAAGTCCTCCTAGAAAATCAAGGAATTTTCTCTTTAGTCCCTCACATTTTACCCGAAGTCCCTTGTTTCATTTTAATCCTTGAAGAAAATTCTAAGATTATTCTCAATAATAAATCTTAAGGAAGTGGATATTACATTATGGACTGGGAATTTTGAAAACATGGATTTTTCAAATTGTCGCAAAACATAACAGCCAACTGATAGCATGTAGCAATCGACTATCGTGTTCTTGACAAATACAAAAATTTATACAAGAACACAACAGTCGACTAGTAGCCTTAGTAGTCAATTGTCAGGTTTAATTTTTGCCTAGAATTCGACTGGTAGCCTTCTAACAGTCAAATGGCAGGCTACTATGTTGTAAAATCTAAAACTCCAGAGAACTACCAGTCGATTGCTAGCTTCACAACTGTCGACTAGCAGCCCTCTAGAGAATAACCAGTTGATTGATAGCTCTATAGCAGCCAATTGGTAGCCTTTTAACATGGAAAAAAAATATTTTAAACAAGCATTAAGCTTAGAAACCCTTAGTCTTGGCTGGAATGAGGCCTCAAATGTCATCATACTTAAAAATTTCATAAGTTAGGTGATAAGTAACATGAGTGTAAGAAGAGAAAGAGAAGAGTTGTCAAGTTACCAAATCCCATTGTAAGAATTTAGAGGAATTCCATAGTAAAATTCTAAGCCTTGCTTACATAGGAAGTATATTGCAATAAATACATTTTTGAAAAGAGTTAGTGTGAAATGTTGAGGTTTATTCTCAGGATGTGAAAGAAGTGACTTGTGAGGCCAAGTCAAAGAGGAAAGAAGGAAGCCTTGATCAAGAGAGGAACAAACGGTTAAGGTAGAGTAATATACACTCCCTTATTTGAAGTGATGATGTGAATTATGTTGTTTGAAATAAAGTTATTTTATGACATGGGAAATATTTGATGAAATCTATTGTGAAATGGAAATATTTTCATATGAGTATAAGGAAAATTACATGTATGTGTTTGAGAAATATGAAATAAATCCCTTGCTGCTTGTTTTAATTTGACTATTGGGTTTTATGCTTATAGTGCATATGAAATTTGGGGTAGGCGTTTAATGGCTGGTATGGGATGGTCATTAAGTGTTTTTTATGCAGACTATTTTTGTAAAAATGTAATTGTTTTCATCTGTGATGGTCTGTATTTTTTAGAGGTTACTCTTTAAACCAATACAACCCTATAAAAAACTTAAGGAGTAAAAGAGGGATAGTCTATATCGGGCAAATGGATTGGTTTAAGTGGAAAGACTCTATGACCCTAAGTATTAGTCACCTATTTGTATACATTGCCATATAGTTATGGATAAAGGGACTGACAAATGATGTGCACGTGCCAGGTAACCGCCTGATAGTTAGATTCTCAGTCATATGGATAATGATCTTATGATGATTGCCGGGACAATGGTCCCTTTGAATATTTAAAATTGAGATTGGAAAACAGCATGCATTGTGATAGGGATGTGAATTGTTGGAAACGTATGCATATCAATTGTGAGAGAATATGTAGTTTTTATGTGATATTTGCACTAACACGAGAAATGTTATGCAAATATGATATGAAATGAAAATACAGGTTTCATGAGATAATGATTTTGATTTGAATGTTTCTCCTATACTCTTATAATTTTGATAAATTTATCTGATTTATGAGTAAATTTGAAATGTGAATTTCCCATATGATTGATAATGTTTAAAATGCGAAATTTCAATTCACATGTGTGTTATAATAACTACAAGAGAGAGGTTTTTTGTACCAAAAAGGGTATAGCTGAACTTTCAACTATTTGTGAAAATTTAAATAGTAAATTACTCTATTAGGATAAATTGTATCTCATTAAATTGTTTATTCAAATGATCAGGCCAGGATATGCCTAGGAACTAGCTAAGCTTGAGATAAGGTATATAATTCCAATAGATTGAAGGAGG
Source organism: Senna siamea (assembly GCA_031216115.1). Lineage (NCBI taxonomy): Eukaryota > Viridiplantae > Streptophyta > Magnoliopsida > Fabales > Fabaceae > Senna > Senna siamea. The sequence continues at coordinate 15,450,632 of CM062364.1, forward strand.
TTCAACGACCGAGAAGGCAACCTAGAGAATTTGTAAATTTTGAGTTTTTAGTTAGTATTGTGGAATGGCATGAAGGCCATGGGCTGCCTATTTTTTTTTTTTAATGTATATGACTAATTGATGTATTCTTTGGAGATAATTATGTTGAGTTGCTATCAATTTATGGGAATTATAGTTCAATTGTATCCTAATTATTTATGATGAATAGTTTAGAATTGTATATTCCAGAGTATATGGTTGTATGATTTGTGATATTAGAATATGCTGCACATAAGAGGTAGTTAAGTGGAATTCGAATAGACTAAGAGAAGAGCATATTTGGGTTACACTCAACTAGTAACAACTCGAGTGGTATCATTTTTTAAAAGAAAAAATTTTTAGTAAAAAATTCCACGCTTCATGATCACTCTGATATATGTAAGTTATGAGGGGTCATTACAGAGTTGGTATTAGAGCAGTGGTTTTATGGATTAGTGTAGTTTGGCTTAGGGAATGGCCAGGTGTGCAGCATTAAGAATTGTTGATTTGAATTCTTAAACTCTAGAATACATAGGATTATAATCAAAGCCCTTGGGATATTATGAGTAAACTTACTGCCATAGTTAGGTGCTCTTACTAAAGGCTAACTTTTTTCCTTTTAGTATAAGCAAACTATGGAAAACATAAGAAGAGGTACTGCTGAAAAGTCACAAGGGAGGAGTAGAATGGATGAGGAAATAAGAGATATGGTGGACTCATTTAAGATGATGGTAGAGGCAATGAGGGATCAGGCTGCCATAAGTACCAACATTATGAGGCAACATTAGGAGGACTGCCAAAATCCTAATGAGGGTAACAATCAGAATTATAAGCATATGTACCAAGGCTGGTTAGAATTACAGAAGGTAGGACCACCAACATTTAAGGGCACCTATGAACCATTGGTGGTTGAGGGATGGCTAAAGGAGATGGAGAAGATATTTCAGTTACTACATAGTACAGATGAATAGAAAATTACCTACGTAGTTTATATGCTAAAAGAGGAGGCTAAAAACTGGTAGAATGGGGCGAGGCAATTGATGGAGAGTAGGAGTATTCCTTTAACTTGGGAATCCTTCATGAAGGTTTTCTTGGAGAAGTATTTCCTCCAGAATGTGACGTAGGCAAAGGAGACAAAATTCCTGCAACTTAGACAAAGGGACAGGCCATTTGAAGAATATTTAGCCAAATTTGAAGAGTTGGCTAGGTATTCTACTTACTTGAGGATGCATCCTGATGAAGCCTGGAAGTTAAGCCAACTAGAGGCAGGCTTGGATTTACAGATGAGAACACAAATAGCCCCAATGGAGATAAAAGATTTTGCAATATTAGTGAACAAATGTCAAATCCTGAGTAAGAGTCTGAAAGAAAAGCAGCAAATGAATAAGAGATTCGCTGCTCACCAGAAATAGCCTACAAGGAATTTGAATGTCAAGGGGAGAACTTTAAGACACCTCAAGGATCATATAGTGAGAGCTGATACTCTAAGGTCACCAACTGCCTTAAGTGTGGAAACAAGCATGGGAACAAATCCTGTCAATATAGAACGTCGGTGACATGCTTTAAGTATGGAAAAATGGGGAACATTGCAAAGTATTGTCCATCCAGTGGAAGTCAACAGAATCCTAAAAATTCAAGGCCACAAGCCCCAGGGAGAGTCTTTACCTTGGATGGGGCCAATGTTGAGAAATCACCAGGACTGATACAGGGTAGAGGTAAGATCTATAATTTTTCCTTAATAATATTGTTTGATTTAGGTACTACACACTCTTTTATATTTGATACAGTGGTGGGAAAGATAAACTTGCCTTTTCAAACCATGCCATATGATTTACATATTTCCACACCCTTGGGAGAATCCATAATATCTCCTCAAATTTGTTTAAATTGTCCCTTTCCATTGATGACCATCTGTTTGTTGTAGACCTTGTGTGCTTACCTTTGACTAGGATTGATATCATTTTAGGAATGTATTGGTTGGCTAAGAATCAAGTTCTTTTAAATTTTTTTTTGAAAAGACCATTACATATTTGGATGCCTTACTGGCAGGTAGAAGTGACAGAGTGTGTGAGATGAATGATATTTTACTTTACTTTTCCCAAGTAGAATTCCAAGAGAGGCTTAGATCAATTCCTGTCATAAGATACTTTCCAGAGGTATTTCTGTTAGAGATAGTCAAGTTACCCCCATCGAGATAAATTGAATTCACCATAGATTTGATTCCTGATACATGCCCCATATCCATAACACCTTATAGGATGGCCTCAATAGAGTTGAAGGAGTTGGAAGTCCAAATAGAGGACATGTTAGAGGAAGGGTTTATTAGACCCAGTGTATTGCCATGGGGAGCTCCTATCTTATTTGTAAAGAAGAAAGATGAGAGCATGAGATTGTCCATAGACTACCAACAATTGAATAAGGTGACCATTAAGAATAAGTACCCTTTACCCAAAACAAATGACCTATTTGACCAATTGCAAGGAGCAACTGTATTCTCTAAGATAGATTTGAGGTCAAGATACCACCAAATTATGGTTAAGAGTGAAGATATTCCTGAAATAGTATTTAGTACTAGATATAGCCACCATGAGTTTTTTGTGATGCCATTTGGACTAACCAATGCTCCTGCTATTTTTATAGACTATATGAATAGAATCTTTTGACCCTATTTAGATCAATTTGTAGTGATATTTATAGATAAAATATTAATCTATTCTAAGACTCATGAAGAGCATGCACAAAATCTAGGGATGGTGCTACAAATGTTAGAGGAAAAGCAGTTGTATGCTAAGTTGGAAAAATGTGAGTTTTGGTTAGAGGAGGTCAAATTCTTGGGTTATGTGGTGAATTGAGAAGGGATTTTGGTATACCCTAAGAAAATTGAGGCTGTACTAAATTAGAGTCAGCTAAGAACGATTATGGAGATTAGAAGTTTCTTGGGTTTGGCAAGTTATTATCAAAAATTTATACAAGAATTTTCTCAAATAGCCTTGCCATTGACCCAATTGACTCGAAAAGGGGTTGAGTTTGAGTAGAGTGAACAATGTGAAGACTAACTACTACTCTAGTATTAATAATCCCAAACCCAATAGAGCCTTTTAAGGTATATATAGACAAGTCAAAGAAAGGTTTAGGATGCGTCTTAATGCAGGCAAGGAAAGTAGTTGCTTATGCATTTAGGTAACTCTACCCATCTTCTCTGCCTCATATGCATCGAGGCAACTCAAACCTGAAGAGGAAAACTATCCCACCCATGATTTGGAGTTAGCTGCCATGGTTTTTGCCTTAAAAATTTAGAGACATTACTTATATGAGGCTAAATTTGAGATTTTTAGTGATCACAAGAGCCTTAGTTATTTGTTTGATCAGAAGAAGTTGAATATGAGGCAAAGAAGGTGGGTAGAGTACTTAAAGGATTCCGTTTTGAGTTGAAATATCAGTACAAAAGGCCAATGTTGTAGTTAATGCATTAACTAGGAGTTGAGGAGAAAGAGGAAGGAAGCAAAGTGAGAATCTTCCATAGTTGAATTTGAGGTTAGGAATCTTCACCTATAGTTTAGTAAACATCTTAAACATCATGTAGGAGTATATTTATCCTTCTGAAATGCATCAAATATGCTAAAAATATTTTGAAATATAAAAAATGGATAAATTAGGTTATCAGAAAAATCTTGGTGTTCTTGGCCTGAAATGATGATTTTGAGGATTGTTGGGAGTTAGGAAAAGGTTTTTAGAATAAAATACTAAAGTCTTTAACTTTCATTAAGCATTTTCTAGGCTTGAATTAGATTTGGAAAGTTAAGTTTTATTGTTCACCCATTTTGGATGAGTAGATCGACTTGTACGAGTGATATTTGAGCATGAAAATGGTTAGAAACTAAGCTTACACCTTTTAATCTAAAAAAATATTGGATTCTGGATTGGAAATTTTGAAAAGAGGGTTTTTTCAAATAGTTGCAAGCCATAACAGTTGACTGATAGCATGTACCAATCAACTTCAGTGTTCTTAACAAACCCAAAAATTTATATAGGAACAACTAGCCGATTGTTAGCTCTATAGCAGTTGATTAACAGCCTTTTAACATGGAAAAAAATCTTTTAAACTAGAATTGAGCTTAGAAACCCCTAGCCTTGGCTGGAATGAGGCCTCAAATGTCAACATACTTTAGAATTTCATAGGTCGGGTGATAAGTAACATGAGTGTAGGATGAGAAAGAGAAGATTTGTCAAGTTACCAAATCCTATAGTAGAAATTTGGAGGAATTCCATAGTAAAACTCTAAGCCTAGGTTGCATAGGAAGCATATTGCAATAAATTCATTTTTAAAAGGAGTTAGTGTGAAATGTTGAGGTTTATTCTCAGAAAGTTAAAGAAGTGACTTGTAAGGCCAAGTCAAAGAGGAAAGAAGGAAGCCTTGATCAAGAGAGGAACAAATGGTTAAGGTAGAGTAATCTACACTCTCCTATTTGAAGTGATGTTGTGAATTGTGTTGTTTAAAATAAATTTGTTTTATGACATGGGAAATATTTGATGAAATCTATTGTGAAATGGAAATGTTTTCATATGAGTATAAGGAAAATTTCTTGTATGTGTTTGAGAAATATGAGATAAATCCCTTGCTGCTTGTTTTAATTTGACTATTGGATTGTATGCTTATAGTGCAGACAAAATTTGGGGAGGACATTTAATGGCTGGTATGGGATGGTCATTAAGTGTTCCTTATGTAGACTATTTTTGTAAAAATGTAACTGTTTTCATCTATGATGGTTTGTATTTGTTAGTGGTTGCTCTTTAAACCAATACAACCCTATGAAAGACTTAAGGAGTAAAAGGGGGAAAGTCTATACAGGACAAATGGAATGGTTTAAGTGGAAAGACTCTATAACCCTAAGTATTAGTCATCTATCTGTATATATTATCGTATAGTTTTGTATAAAGAGACTAATGAAGGATGTGTACGTGCCATAGGATGCCTTGATAGTTAAATTCTTAGTCATTTCGATAACGGTCCTATGAAAATTTTTGGGATAATGGTCCCCATGATGATAACAATCTTAGTCACATGGATAATGGTCTTGTGACATTCATTGGGATAACGGTCCCCTTGAATATTTAAAATTGAGATTGGGAAACAACATGCATTGTGACAGGGATGTGAATTGCTGGAAATGTTTGCATATCAATTGTGAAAGAATATGTAATTTTTATGTGATATTTGCAGTAACACGAGAAATGTTATGCAAATATGATTTGAAATGAAAATATAGGTTTCATAAGATAATGATTTTGATTTGAATGTTTCTCTTATACTCTTATGATTTTGATAAATTTATCTGATTTATGAGTAAATGTGAAATGTGAAATGTGAATTTCTCATATGGTTGATAATGTTTAAAATACTAAATTTTAATTCACATACGTGTTATAATAACTACAGGGGAGAGGTTTTCTATACCAAAAAGGGTATAGTTGAACTTTCAACTATATTTGTGAAAATTGAAATTATAAATTACTCTACTATGATAAATTGTATCTCATTAAGTTATTTGTTCAGATGATCAGGGCTAGGATATGCCTAGGAACTAGCTAGGCTTGAGATAAGGTATATATTTCCAGGAGATTGAAAGAGGTTCAATGACTGAGAAGGTAACTTGGAAAATTTGTAAATTTTGAGTTTTTAGTTAGTATTGTGGAATGGCATGAAGGCTATGGGCTGCTTATGTGATTATCAATGTATATGACTAATTGATGTATTCATTGGAGATAATTATGTTGAGTTGTGATCAATTTATGAGAGTTATAGTTCAATAGTATTAATTTAAATTGTATCCCAATTATTTATGATGAATGGTTTAGAATTGTATATTCCAGAGTATATTGTTGTATGATTTGTGATATTAGAATATGCTATGCATAAGTGGTAGTTGAGTGGAATTTGAATAGACTAAGAGAAGAGTCTATTTGGGTTACACTTAACTAGTAACGGCCCAAGTGCTATCAGTTTTTAAAAGAAAAATTTTTTAGTGAAAAATTCCATGCTTCATGATCACTTTGATACATGTAAGTTATGAGGGGTCGTTACATCATCAATTGTTATGACCTAAAGTTTTATATCAAGACCAAGTTATAAAGTTGTCCAAATAGGTTAGGTTCTATACACCTATTGAGTCTTATAAATTTTTGACTTAAATAGGTTGGTCTAGCCCAAAAAAAAAAGGTTAAATTAGGCTATGGCTAAGCTAGCCTAGCCTAGTTTTTCATAAATAATATTTTTAGTATTTTATTCTTTTATTTTTAATATTTACGTAAAAATTAGTTGCATGACTTTGACCTTAATTTAAAAGGTATTAATTTTTTAGCCTTTTATAAGGACAAAATGGCACTAGCCTTTAGTCTCAACGATGGAACCAAATAAGGAGAAATAAAGAGAAGAAAATGCTTAAAAATGGAGGAGAAATAACAACTAAGCATCACCTATGACATACAACATTAAAATATAGAATACAAGAGAAGAGAAGAGAGGTAAAAGAAAGTCACTTCTCTAGAAAAAAATCAAGAGTGATCCAAGAATGTGAACATAGATAGGCTATGCCTTTCGGCATGGTTCGGAGGTTCTATGATGGTGGTTTCTGTTAGCGAGCAACTGCTATGGCAATAGGCTATTGAATAGTGATGATGCTATGGTTTATTTGGACTCAAAATGATGCATTTGAATGCCTTTTTTCTCTTTAGACTTCTTTAAAACATACTATTTTACTTGTCTGAAATGGTGTATTTTGACCATTTTTTGCCTTTTATAGTAGGGTCAAAACACACTATTTTGGGGTATTGTAAAACTGTGCATTTTGACCCAAAAATTTTCCCTAATGCAAAATGCCAAAATGCACCATTTTTAGGCCAAAATTTTATAGTATAAGTATGAAATCTTGCACTTTTTTTGCTACAGGTTTGCTTTATCCCCACGGTTGTAATTTTTCATAACTCCCTTTAACTTGTTTCATATCAAGATGATGATGAATTTAAGTTGAAGAATGAAAATTATTAGAGAAAGAAGAATCTGATTCTAAGGCATTTTAAGGCGTCCATCTGATTCTAAATGCAAAAGAATCAAATTTCTCTTTTTACTTACTTTCTTGAACATCTTCCATAGTAAATTGAGATTCATTAATCATCATCCATATGATTCATTGGATGATAGGAAAATAAACATGTGCTAGAACTTCAACTAGTTGACAAGAAAATAAAGGGGTGCTAGAAATTTGACTGGCTAATAGGAAAGAAAAAGGTATCCAGAACTTTAACTGGATAATAGAGATGTAAAGAGATGCCATAAATTCAACTAGATGAGAAGAAAATAAAGTGGTTCTAGAACTTCAATTGGCTGAAAGAAATGTAAAGGGCACAAAAAATTCGACTAGCTAACAAGAAAATAAAAAGGATTCCAAAAATTTGATTGGCTTATAGAAATGTTGTAGTTGTATTTATTTGTCACAACATACTTAATCTTTGCTATTTATTATTGAATATATAGAGAAACAAAAACATTGTCTCCTAAACATATGGGATAAGGCTCCTGCAATCAAGCATAACAAACTCCTATAATTAAGGAAAAGATGACAACATTAAGGAAAAGATAACAAATGCCTAAAGACTAATTCTACAGCTGTTAAGGCACGTGCTTAGCTCCAATAAATCTCCTCCTTGCCTTAGTGTCTGCCAATATTTAACTTCTTTCTTAGGTCTTTAAATCTTGCTTTTGGAAGAGAAATGGTTAGTAAATCTATAATCTACTATTCTGTCTCGCAATAAATTAGCTTGATTTCACCATCCTTCTATTTTTCTCTCAAGTGGTGCAAATTTATGTTGAAGTGCTTTGTTTTTCCATAAAAAATAGGATCCTTTGAAATTGCAATAACAGCTTGATTGTCTACAAAAATCTCTATGTTTAGTTTGCTTCAGACACAAGTTTATAAGGATTTTTCTATCCCAAATGGCTTGATTCACAGTAGCATTGGCTGCAATAAATTCTGCCTCAGTTGTGCTTTAAGCCACAACTTCTTATTTCTTTGAGCATCATGAAAAAATACCTAAGCCAAGGTTGAAATAGTAACATGTAATACTCCTCATGTCATCAATGGAACCATCCCAATCACTATTAGAATATCCATGAAGCTGTAAATTCTGAGAGTGATTGTATTGTATGCCATAGTCTATTGTTCCCTTAATGTACCTAACAACCCTTTTGGCAGCTTGAAGATGTACTTCGCTGGCACAATGCATAAATCTTGAAAGCATACTTGCTGCAAACATGGTGTCAGGTCTAGTTGTAGTAAGATACATTAATCACCTAATTAAGCTTCTATAGTAGTGTTCATTTGCCTTATTAGCCCCATCATTGTTACTAAATTTCTCTTTTTGGTTCATTGGAGTTGTAGTGCTTTTGTAATTCTCCATGCATAATTTTTTGAGTATTTCTTTAGCAAATTTATTTTGGCTTATGAATACTCCGTCATTGTTTTGATTTACCTCTATTTCTAGAAAAAAGGACATTAAGCCAAGGTCTGTCATCTCAAATACTTAGAGCATTTTAGCTTTAAGCTCTAGTATTAGCTCTTCATCATTTCTTGTTACAAGCAAGTCATCAACATATGCAAAAACAATTATTAGCATAGAATTTGTCAATTTCACATAAAGTGTGGCTTCACTTGGACTTTTAATAAATCCAAGTTTTTGAAGATAGTCATCAATCCTGCTGTACCAGGCCCTAGGGGCTTGTTTAATACCATACAAGGCCTTTTTTATCTTGTAGAATTTATCCTCTTGTCCCTTGACTTGAAATCCTTGTGGTTGCTCCACAAACATCTCCTCTTGCGGATAACCATTTAGGAATATAGATTTTACATATAAATGGTAAGATTTCTATCCTTTATGTGTTGTTAAAGCAAGTAGCATTTTGATTGTTTCAAGGTAAGCCACTTGAGAATATTTTTTTGAAAAATCTACTCTAAACATTTGAGCATATTCTTTTACAACCAATCTGGCATTGTATTTATTTATAGAACCATCTGCATTAAGTTTGGTTTTATAAAGCCATTTGACACCTATGGGTTGTCTGTGTTGAGGTATGTCTACCAGCTGCCAAGTGTCATTATTTTTAATCATCTTCAGCTTTTCCTTCATACCATCTGTCCACTTGTCTTGCTTCTCAGCTTCTTTGAATCCTGTAGGTTCTAAGACAGTAACATTGCTTCTTTCATAAATTTCTAATAAGGGCCTTGTACCTCTAATTAGAATGTCATCTACATCATCAAGGTGTTGGGGAAATTCTAGTAGCTGCTTCTCTATTGACTCCTCCCAAGTACATTGTTTATTTTACAAATTTTACATCTCTGCTTACAAGAATTTTTTCATTTTGTGGTTGGAAAATTCTGTATGCTTTGAAGGTGCTGCTATATACAATGAAGACTCTTGGTTTTGCTTTTCTATCAAGTTTGTCTCTTTTAACCTAAGGCACAAAGGAAAAATGAACACAACCAAATATTTTTAAATTTTGTAAATTTGGTTTGTAACCAAACCAAACGTCAAATGGAGTTTTATTCTATAAAACTCTGGTAGGAAGTCTGTTCAACAAGAAGACTACAATGTTTGCAGCTTTAGGCCATAATTTTTTCGGTAACTCATTCTCATGTAGTAAAAACCTTGTCATTTCCATTATACTTCAATTTTTTCTCTCACTTACACTATTTTGTTGGGGGGTGTAAGGTGCAGTAAGTTGATGCTCAATGCTAGCCTCATCATAAAATCTATTAAAGGTTTCATTTTTGTATTCTATCCCATTATCAAATCTTATTGTACTTAACCTACAGCCACTTTGATTTTCCACAAATGCTTTGTATTTCCAGAATATATTAGCAACCTCAAATTTAGATTTAAAGAAAAAAATCTAACAAAATCTAGTACAATCATCTATAAAGATGATATAATTTTGATAAACATTAAAGGATGGAGTGGCTTGAGGTCCTGCAACATCAATATGTACTAGTTACAGCTTGTGAGATGCTCTTTAGGATGATTGAGTAAATGGCTTTCTGACTTGCTTTCCATATTGGCAAGCCACACAGTCTGCTAGCTTGTCTTCAAGTAGTGGCACACCTTTAACTAAGGCATGTTTCTACATGTATAGAAGTCCACCGTGATGGAAGTGTCTAAGTCTTTTGTGCTATAGTTCAGCATTGTTTTCAGTAGATGAAAAAGCTAGGTGCTTCTCCTCTATTTGATTTAAAGCACAACTTGTAATCCTTAGCCCTTACTTTAACTTTAAATACATTTATGCCATTTGCATCTTTGATGAGACACAATTTGTCTTCAAATATTACTTTAAAGCCTTTTTCCACTAGCTATGTAACACTAAGCAAGTTTTGGTCAATGTCAAGCACATATAAGACATCAGAGATATTTTTCAAACCTGTCAAACTCTCTATAGTAACAGTCCCTTTCCCCTTGACTGCAATGAATTCACAATTTCCAATTTTTATTTTAGAAAAAATTGTTTTTTCAAGCCTTTTGAAGAGCTTCTGGTTATTAGTCATATGATTTGTGTAGCCACTGTCTATTAGCCAAGAATTGCTTAAACTATTACTTGTATAATAACATGTTGCAGTGAAGAGTTGTTCATCTTGTTGTTGCTCTGTGGACACCTTTGCCTCCTCAGGTTGTGACTTACAAATTATCTTTACATTATAACGCCCTTATCTAGTATTACAATTCCTCTTATGTAACCAGATAAGTTTGATATATTATTTTTGACCTTAATTATTCATTTACAACGTCTGAGTATTTATACCATTAAGTATTATTAAAGTGGATTAGGTTTAGGTTCTTTTGGTCAGGTAACCATGCTTTATGCACAGTGGAATTAAAATTGCATACATCACAATAGAATTTATAAAACTTTCATATTACAAATAATAAATGTTTGTTACATCCTTCTGTGAATATATACCCAGATATATGAAGTACCCATCCATAAGGAGTCAGGAGACAACAAGCTTGTCACTTAAACTCCTTTTACAAAATATTAGGGATGAACAGGTTCTTCACATATCCTTTTTCTAGTAATTGCCCTTTTTCCTTTATTATATACAGCCAAAATGAAAGTCCTAATTCTAATCCAAAAACAATATATAGAATCGGGACTCAAAATGAGGGACTACAAAAATGCACTTAACAAAAAGACTTCCTCTAATGCTACTTCCATCTTTTCCCAAAATTTCTATACGTCTGCATCTGATACATATCAACGCATAAATGAGAAAACTAGTTTCTTAATAGCTTAACAATTCAACATTTTAAAATATACTAATATGTACTAGTGTGCAAGCACAGAAAAAATTTTCATCTACAGCCTAGTCATTTAAAACATAGTCTTATTTATATGCACAGATTGGCAAGCATTGCATGATTATTTGGAATGTTAGTGTGATAAAGATGGTCATACATCTTATTTTTAGTAAAAGCATACATATAACCATTAAAATAGCTAATGATCATCTATATATTCTCATTCTTAAAACTTACCTTGCCTCAAGCACCTTCGATCACACTTCCATGAATGTGGACACTTGGCCACCTTTGTAAGACTCGTGAATACTTGGTCACATTGTGGACTCTTGGCCACCTTTATGAAAATTTGTGAACATTTGGTTACATTGTGGACTCTTGGCCACTTTTATGAAAATAGTGAACACTTGGTCACTTATACATATACATCGTAACTACAATTCCTCTCATTATTATCATTTCTATTTACTTTACATTTATCCATCACAAGGTACATTCTAATGCATTCACAATTAGCATAGTGATTTGGCCATTAAAATTAAAATGAGACATTGGTTTTGGCCACCATGATAAGATAATAATCCTTAAGGTTTTTCATGTTGCATTGTCAAAATTTTCCCTTCTTTCTATGGTTTACACTTAATGGTACCATGCCTTAGAATTTCTAGGGTATTCTCTCCCATATTCCATTTTTGTAATTATATCATTAGCAATTTATTTTACTTGTTTTCTTGATTCATGTTACATACTAAGTCTAAGGTTACACAAATTCTCAATTCTTACATTTAAATGCCAAGGTGGGTTCTTATTATGTGTAAAAAGGATAAACCATTCACCATACCTTAATTTACCCTATATTCTTTCCTTCACTTAGCCAAAACCAAATTGTACTCTCCCTTACCTAATCTTCATCTAACCATTTCCTACCTTACAAAAGTCACTATTGGATTAGGTAAGACAACAAGAGCAAATGTCAAAATTTTAAATCTAATACTAGCTAGCAACCTTCATTTTGGTATTTATAACTTAAAACACATACTAACTATACAAGAATACCAATATTTAACATTATCATAAGTTAGAGTCTTCCATTATACATGTTGAATTTTTTGAATAGTAGTTCTTCCATGGGAACATCAATATTTACTTTAACACATCACTAAACATAGCCAAATTACCACACAAGCTCAGCGAACATGACATTTATATCTTCAAGAATGTAGAGTGTAACATCCGCTCCAATTATTATTAAAGACATGTTTCAAAATTGTTAATTTAATGCTTAACGCTTGTGTATGTTGCATTAGTGCATATAGTTGCATTAGTATAGGGACCAACTTGGTTGAGAGTGAGGCCAAAGACCTAAGTGAAAAGGGAAATTGTGCTGAGACAAAATGTGTAAAGTAAACCAAGGACCAAAGAGAAATTTCCCAAACTTTCCCTTAAACCCTAGTAGCAGCCCTAAACCCTCTTCATTCTTCCAAACCTTCAACATCCTAGAGAGAGAAGCAGGAGGGGTGAGTAGAGAGAGAAGGTGCAGAGTTAGGGTTGGGAAGGGAAGGTTTCTGAAGTAAAGAGTGATTTAAGGCTGGGATTCGATCCTACAGCAAGAGAGAATCATTCCTAACACATCAAACACACACATTTGCAAGGAATCAAGGTAGCAATCCATCCTAAACCCTATTTTTGAAATATGCAGAAAGCTTACTGATAAATGCGATTTTTAAATGTTTCAAGTTATGTCTCGGGTTAAACCTACATTCTGTATGTTTTTCTATTTCTATAGGATGTTGTGTTGCTGAATGAATACTTATATATGTGCTTGAAATTGATTGGAAGGGCTGGGTTGTGTTCATTTAGAGATATAGACTAGTTTTCCTTGAATATACCATGTTTGACCTAATGAATGAGAAATGTTTAATGAAAAGTAAAGTTTGTTATATGGAAATTAAGCTCATGTATTTAGAATTGAAAATAGAATAAATTATAGATTGGGTATTCTTAAAATTATGTTTTTTGAACTGCAGCGGAGCATAGCAGCCAACTGCTAAGTAGGGGCAGTCGACTGTCGTGTTCCTAGAAAACTCAAAAGTGTAGACAGAGGATTAGCAGCCAACTACCAGATCCCTAGTAGTCGACTGTCGGGCCTGGGTTTGTACTAAGCAGTCGATTGGCCATCCTTGTAGTCGACTGTCGTGCTCTTGGAAACCTAGAAGTGCAGACAGAGGCTTAGCAGTTGACTGCTAGGTTCCTAACAGTCAACTTTTGGGCTTAGGTTTGCACTGAGCAGTCGACTGGCAGTCTTAGCAGTTGACTGTCGTGCTTATATTTTTACCTAGAACGCATTACAAAAATCCACTAGCCGGCTGCCAGTGAATATTAGCTAACTGTTTGGCACCAGAAGATTATAAAGAGTCATCAGCCGACTGCTAGCCTTCTAGTAGTCGACTGGTAGCCCTCTAACTTGCGCAAGGAGGTTTTTAATGACAATGGAGCTTAGTAATTCTTCATACTAATTTAATTAAGGGCTCACAACATAGGTAAGCAAGGAAATTAGGAGTTTTGGGTGATGAGACCCTTGTGATAGTAAAACAAAGAGAGAGCAGAAAACACAAAAAGGTAAAGAGGAAAGTATTCTTAGTGTATGCCTTAGGGTAGATAGGCTCATGATCGAGTGACCAATTGTCGGTATGGGACGGCCGTTGGGCATTCCACGATTGTGCCTTAAATTGGGATGGTTAAACATCCACTTGAACTTAGATGATTTAGAAAACACCGTGATGGTTGCGAACTTTAAGTTAGTGTCATCTCCCAAAGGCCATATGAGAAACATATACTTAGAGTTAAGCATAACTATGACCATGGGCCGATTCACCCCATAGTATATGTAGAGAATAACATACCGGGAGTGTGATCCACCTCGAAGGAATGGTGGTGATTCCATAGTATTATGATCTGCCTAAAAGCGGAGAGGAAATGATCTAGATAGAGTTGACGGTGATCCCATGAGAGTTATACCAACCCCATTTAGGATAAAAAAGAGGAATCCCGCTGGTCAGGGAGGATCTGTCGAAAAGAGTCAGGGACCATTAAGGTACTTGGATCCACTAGGGAATGCCTCAGAATGTACAAAAGTTAAGGCATGGCTAAATAGACATGCTCTCATTCATATAGACAGTGGTGCGTGGAGTTATTGTTGGGTAACTCTCCTGATTACTCTTAGGGTGTTTTTATGTACTGCTCGTAATTTATGGATATTAAATGATGTTATATTTACTATCCCACATATGTTTTATAAGAAATTTTTTATGATGAGAATGATGATGAATACACTTCCTATGTTTTAAAGTTGATATATTCTAAATGCACAGGTATACATATGAGTACATAACATGATTAAATGCTACACTCATTGCATCCCAATAGTATGTTATATGTTTTATGAAAGAATGTAGAGATTTTTTGTGCGAGCACGGTGGAACAGGTCAATGGATTTCGTAACTGGTTGTATTGCTACTGAGATTCATTTCTCATAATATTGTTGACATATACTAGATGTATGGGTCCCCTTAGGTTGGAGAAAGAAGGTAAGGTATGAAGAAGTGTCCAATCTGGGCACACAAACTGTTTAGTTTGGATAATATAAGTACATGTTAGGATTGAGCTAGCCTTCATTATATTTTGAGAAAGGCTAGTGTAGGATTATTTTGTATAGCCTATTCTATATATGAATTAGGCTGGATTGATGAATAGACTATTTAATGGGGGTTATGAGTGGTAGGATTGTTGCCTCCATGCCCAATATCTAATTGATTATATTTAATTAAGAATGCATGTCTATGTATAGTTAATCCAGGTGTATGCTATATATATTTATTCCGCTGTGATATTGAGAGAACCCGAGTGTAGAGACCAACCCAAATGCACTCAATTAATCAACTTGGTAAAATTTTTATAATTTGCTCGGGTAGAAGTAATAGTAACACCAACACTCTGATAATTATTTTCATATTATAGTTTCTCAAAACACTTAAAAGGAACCGTAGGATAGAGGGTGTTACATAGAGAAAGAGTTATTGTTCCATGAAAGCTAAAAGCAAGAGGAGTTTATCTTAAATCATGAAAAAAAATTAAAAGAATTGCTAAGCTACCTCAAGGATGAACTAAAAATGGAATGGTCTTAGCTTTTCCTTTGAATTTTCCCTTACTTTCTTGCTTCCTTCCCTCTCGGCTAGCTCTTTCTCCCCTCACAAAAGCCTTTGTTTCTCCCCTAACCTGCTCTCTTCCTTCCCAATACAATTGCTATGTATGTGTCCCTTTTCCTTTAAGCGATCTCTTGTATATTTCCCATTCCCTTACATTGAGTGCTAGATGTGTACTTTAAGTACAATTCACATTACTTGTAATTTGTATTAATTAATCCACTCGGTCATGCCAAGGGAAGGGAAGAAGGGAAAGTAACGCAAGCTTCACTCTTCAGGCAAGACGTACGACCACGCAAGAGACCCTTGGATGCTACGCTTTCCTTTCTCTTCTCAATTCCTATTTTTTCGTGGCATTACCGAATGTCATATCTATATTATGTAATTGTGAAGCTATCTCCCTAACTTATTGCATGCATATGTATATATTTAAATCTACTTATTTAATGCTACTCAATTACCTTGAGGATAAAGTCAAGGGAAGGATAAGAAGAAGGTTATCCTCACACATCTCTCTCTTTCTCTCTTCCACCTCTTCACCTAGTATTTTCATTCATTCCCTCTTACACTTTTCGGTTAGGATGAGACAAAATGGAATGATAGGAAGAAGGAAAGAGTACAATTTCCACACATTTCTTCCCCCTTCCTACCTTTCTCCATCATCGAATCACTTTTATGATTATGTGTTCCTTCTAATATTGCAAGCTCTTTGATAAAATTCACTTATCATATATATATTTTATTTCACTCTCTCTCCTTTAGTGGTTTGGTTAGGCAACAAGGAAGGAAATAAGGAAAGAACTCAAGCATTTAACTCTCATCTCTCAGTTACCTTGGGCATGAACAAAGAGAAGAAAAGAAAGAAAGCAAATGCCACATGCCTTTTTCCTCTTGGCTGTATAGTGATCTAGGATTTAAAAATTTCTATAGTTCCCATAGCATTGCAATAACTAAGAAGAATTTAAATTCTCTCACTCATATTTTACCATTCGGTTGACTAAGGGATTCAAGGAAGGAAATTAAGTACCTCAATTTTTTTTGTGGTGTTTCCTCTCACTCACATGCTAATTTGGTTAGCACAAAAAATAAGGTGTTCTCCCTTAACTTATTTATTCTAAACACTAAATTAAACAAGTAAATTCATCATACTTTATAGAAAACTCATCCAATTAATTAAGTGAACATTAATTTAAAACTAATTAAGAGAATATAGGGTGTTACATACATGCCCTATATTACCACGCTTTTTGCACTTAACATCTGGTGGCCACCAGCATTTTCTTTGAGGAAGATTTTTTTTTTTACAGTGTGAACAAGGAGGAAAATTCTCATCTTGCTGTTTCTTAGAGCCTTCATATTTCTTGTTCTTCCATTTGTTGTTGTTCTTATCTTTTCCTCCCCCAGAGTGTTGTGCTTGTGTAGAGAAAGCACCTTGGACTGCATCCTCTTGTTGCATCATTCTTCTTTGCTCTTGTGCGTGCAAAGCATGGAATAATTCCTCTAAAGAAATACTTGACAAATATTTTAATTCTTCTAATGAAGATATCTTGGATTCCTATTTTCAAGGAATTGTAACTAAAATTTTCTACACTATTCTTTCATCAGGAAAATCTTTCCCAAGAAGACGTACCTTGTTAGAAATACTTAGCAACTTTTCATCATAGCCTTTGACATTTTCTGTCTCCTTCATGATTTGCATCTCAAATTCTTGGATCAAGTTGAGCACTTGCATGCCTTTGGTTCTTCCATTGCTTTGATACTCAGTTTTGAGAAAATCCCAAATATCTTTGGTAGTTTGTAGGTTCATGATTCTAGTGAAAATCACACTAGATATAGCGAAAGAAAGACAGGCTTTAAGCTTGGATTTGTTTGTCTTCTTTTCTTTGTGAGTCCTTAACTGAGCCATTGTGGGATTGGCTACTAGTGAAAGGATTTCATAGTCATTTTCTACTGCCTCCCACAGATCCAGTGCATCAAGATGAACAGTCATTCTGATGGCCCAAGCTTTGTAGTTGTCACCAGAAAAGATTGGTGGTGCAATTGTCATAAATGATGTCTTAGCCTCTATGATAGTTTTTGGTCAAGCCACAGCTCCCCTAAGATAGAAGCTTTGATACCAATATGTAGTTGTATTTATTTCTCATAGCATACTTAATCTCTGCGGTTTATAATATATAAAGAAACAAAAACATTATCTCTTAAACATATGGGATAAGGCTCCTACAATCAAGAATAACTGATTTCTAGAATCAAGCATAACAAACTCCTACAATTAAGGAAAAGATAACAATTTCCTAAAGACTAATTCTGCATCTGTTAAGCTATGTGCTTAGCTCTAAAAAATGTAAAGGGTTCCAGAAGTTTGATTGGCTTATAGAAAAATAAAGGATTTCTAGAACTTCGACTAACTAATGGAAAAATAAAGGAATGGTAGAGCTTTGATTGGCTTCGAGATGGATGAAACTTGATGAGAAAGGGAAACAAAATAGAACAGAATGACACTAGCCTTTAGTCTTAACAACAGAAAAAAATAAGGAGAAATAAAGAGAAGAGGATGCTCCAAAATGGCAGAGAAATAACACTCAAGCATCAACCATGGCATAAAATATTAAAATAAAGAAAAGAAGAGAAGAGAGGAAAGAGAAAGTCACCTTGGCTAAAACTAAGAAGAGAGATCCAAGAATGCGAAAATCAAAGGGCTACATTTTTTGGCATCATTTAGTGGTTCTGCGATGATAGTTTCCTCTGGCAATCAACTGCTATGGTAGTGGGTTGGTGAATAGCCATGGTGCTTTGGTCTATTCAGCCTTTACTCCCACTCTCACAGTCTTGAAGAAAAATAGGGGAAAGAGCTTCGTTCCCTTTAATTTTCTCTCTTTTGTCTACAGTGGGCCACTTTTGCAAGTGAAGGATGTAACATCCACTCCAATTATAATTAAAGAGATGTTTGATAATTGTTAATTTAATGTTTAATGCTTGTGTATGTTACATTAGTGCATATAGTTGTATTAGGCTAGGGACTAAATTGAAAGGAAATACATAAAGGTTTAGCAAGAGTTGGCTAGGGACTTAATTGAAAAGGGAAAAGTGAGTGATTCAAAGAGTGTAAAATAGATAAGGGACCAAAGAACAAATACCTAAACTTCTCTTAAACCCTAGCTAAAGCGCTAAACCCTCCCACACTTCCAACCTTCAGCATTTCTAGAGAGAGAAGCAGAAGGGGCAAGTAAAGAGAGAAAGGGATGAGTTAGGGCAGGGAAGGAGATTTCTAAAGGCAAAAGGGCAGATTAAAGGCTAGGAATTAGTCTTACAGCAAGGGGATAGTCTTCCTAACACATCCTACACACATTTGCAAGGAATCAAGGTAGCAATCCATCCTAAACCCCTCTCTTTTCTGAAAAGTTTACTATTGTTGGAAAAGTATGAATTTCTGAATGTTTAAATTGAGTTTGGGGTTAAACCTACATTCTGTATGCTTTTATATTTTTATAGGATGTTATGTTACTACATGTATGTTCATATATATGCTTATAATGGATTGGAAGGGCTGAGTTGTGTTCATCTAGAGATATAAACTAGTTTTCTTGGAATGTACCATGTTTGAGCTAATAGATGAGAAATTTTTAATGAGAAGTAAAGTTTGTTATATGGAAATTAAGCTCATGTGTTTAGAATTGAAAATATAATGCATTTTGGACTGGGTACTATCAAATTATGTTTTCTAAACTACAGTAGAACATAATAGTCGACTGCTATGTATGAGGCAGTCGATTGTCATGTTCCTGGAAAACCCAGAAGTGCAGACAGAAGCTTAGCAGCGGATTGCTAGATTCCTATCAGTCAATTGTCGGGCCCAAGTTTGCACTAAGCATTCGATTGGCCATCCTAGAAGTTGACTGTCGTGCTTTTATTTTTGCCCAAGATGTATTCTAGAAAGCGAACAATTGACTGACAGCCCTCTAGCTTGTGAAATGAGGTTTTTAATGGAAATTAAACTTGGTAATTCTTCATACTAACTTAATTAAGGGCTCACAACATGGGTAAGCAAAGAAACTAGGAGTTTTAGGTGATGATACCCTTGTGATAGTGAACCAAAGAAAGAGCAGAAAACACAAAAAGGGAAAGAGGAAAGTATTCTCAGTGTATGCCTTAGGGTAGATAGGCTTATGATTAAGTGACCGATTGTCGGTGTGGGATGACCGTTAGGCATTTCATGAGTGTGCCATAAATTAGAATGGTTAAATATCCACTTGAACTTAGATGATTTCGAAAACACTGTGATGGTTGTGAACTTTAAGTTAGTGTCATCTTCCAAAGGCTATATGAGAAACACGTACTTAGAGTCAGGCTTAACCATGGGCATAGGCCGATTCACCCTAAAGTATATGTAGAGAATAGCGTATCGAGAGTGTGATCCACCTCGAAGGAATGATGATGATTCCATTGTACTATGATCCACCCAAAAGCAGGGAGAAAATGATCCGGGTAGAGTTAACAATGATCCCATGAGTTTATACCAGCCCTATTTGGGACGAAAGAGAGGAATCCCACTGGTCAAGGATGATCTGCCAGAAAGGGGTAGGGACCATCAAGGTACTTGGATCCACTGGGGGACACCTCAGAATGTAGAAAAGTTAAGGCATGGCTAAATAAACATGCACTCATTCATATAAACAGTGGTGCGTGGAGTTGTTGCTGGGTGACTTTCCTAATTACTCTTAGGGTGTTTTATGTACTGCTCATACGTTATGCAAGTGAAATGATGGAATGTTTACTATCACGCATATGTTTTATATGAAAGCAATGATGATGAGATTGATGATGAATGAACTTCCCATGTTTTGAAGATGATATGTTTTGATGAATATACATATGTATGAGTATACAACATGATTAAATGCTACATGCACTACATCCCAATAGTATGTGATATGTTTTATGACAGAATGTAGAGTTTTCGGTGCGAGCACAGTGGTATAGGTCAATGGATTTCGTAATAGGTTGCATTGCTACTGAGGTTCATTTCTCACAATAGTGTCGGCATGTACCATATGTGTAGGTTCCCCTGAGCTGGAGAAGAAGGTAAAGTATAAAGAAATGTCTAACTTGGGTATACAGACTGTCTAATTTGAATAGCTTAAGTACATGGTAGAATGGAGCTAGCCTTCATGATATTTTGAGAAAGGCTAGTATAGGATTATTTTGTATAGCCTATGCTAACTTATCTGTATAGGAATTAGGCTAGATTGATGAATAGACTAATTGATGGGGTTATGAGTGGCAGGAATGTTGCCTCCATATCCAATAGTTAATTGACTATATTTAATTAAGTATGAATGCTTATTTATAGTTAATCTAGGTTTATTCTATATCTACTTATTCTGCTGTGATGTTGAGAGAACCTGAGAGTAGAGACCAACCTGAATGACACTCAATTAATCAACTTGGTAAAAATTTTAAAATTTACTCGAGTAGAAGTGATAGTAACAGACCATTATTATGATAATTATATACATTATACCTTTAAACACTTAAAAGGGACCATAGGCTAATGGGATTGTTACAAAGGAGACATTTAGAATTCCTCTTTTAATGCTGCAAGATGATTTCCTTGCCTTTATCCTCTCAGTGTTCTTACCTTCATTTGGTCTTGTTTTCAATTTCTTTTCCTGCCTCAGTCTGCATTTTCCTCTTTTGTGCTTAGCATGGTTCAAAAGACTAGCCCCCCCTTTTTTTTTAATTTTTTATTTGTATATATAAAAAAAATAGTGGGTTAAAATGAACTTTTAGTGCTTTCTTCTTGTAGGCTTCTTGAAGATTAAAATGAACTTGGACTAGATTATTCTTTTTCTTTTTAAATTTTGTGTTTTAATATATATATATATTGTTATTTGATATTTTTTTAAAAAATTACTTAGATAAATAAAATTTATTTAGAAGGTAAACGCAAAAATTTCTTTTTTTTTTGTATTTATTATTTTTTTTAATTTTTTTTATTAATGATTAAAAAAAGCTCTAAGATAAATAAAAAAAGACTATAAATATTTTTTTTGTATTTATTTCTTATCTTTTCTTAATATTTTTATTTAACTAAATGTTCGAGAAAGATTACACTGTTCATAAGACAAATGAATTACGAGCAATTAAAAAAAACTTTTAGTATGTTGCCATATTAAAATAATGGGGGTTAATTTTTAAATAAGTTGAATACTTGTGTTTGTTGCATTAGATTGTATGTAGTTGCATTAGATTGCATGTAGTTGCATTAAGAGGAAGGACTAAATTGAAAAGAGAAGAGCAGGGACCTAAGTGAAAAGAAAAGGTTTAGTGGAGGAAGCTATGTAAGCTTTCCATATTTCAAGGGTAGCTAACTGTAATTTTAGTTAAAAGATTTACTGTAGCTACCAGAATTTTGAAATTTCCTGCCAAAGCTTTAGGGGCAAAATGGTAATTTGGCATATAACCAGAGAAATTATCATTTTGAGTCGAATGATCAAGAATTTTGATCAAAATTTTAATTTTTGAATCACTTATAAATAGGATTAAGCTTCAAAACCTTCATTTCTCACCCAGAATTTTAGAGTTTTAGAGAGAGAAATAGAGAAAATTATAGAGAGAGAAAGTGAAGCAATTGTGAAGGGAAAAGGCTATAGGAAGAAGCTGAGCATTCCAGAAGCTAGGAAGATACACCATTATACTTCAAAACAATCATTTCCAAGCTTGAAATCAACCAAAAGGTAGCAAACAACCTAATTCTCTCAATTTTGAATTTTATTGTTCATGTGTTGAAAACTTTGATTTTCATACTGTTTGAGTTAGAAAGGAAGTAAAACCTACATTCTTGACCTTTTTGATTGCTATTGGGTAAATTAAACTGCATGGATGTACTTATGAATGCATAATTCAAATTATGAGAAATGGGTTTTTACTTATTGAGTGAGTATGAGGTTTAATCTATGATTTGAGTGAGATTAAACGGTAATTTGGGCTATTTTTGTGTGGTAATTGATGCTTATATACTGGTATTGAGTTGTTAATTATCAAAAGGGGTTTACAAACTTCTTCTTAGGCTAAAATCTGGGTCAATGAAAGATTTTAAAAATAGAGTATAATGTAGTAGTCGACTTATAGCTCCTATCAGTTGACTGTCGTGCTCTTCAGTTGCCCAAAAATGCATACAAAGCGCTAGCAGTCGATTGCCAGTATAACGCCCCTATCTAGTCTTGCTTTTCATTCTGATATCATTAGATATGTTCGATACATTATTCTTGTCCTTTTTAATTTATTCTCTGAGTAGTTAACCATTCAATTTATGTTAAACGAAGTAAGTTTGGGATCCTTTGCTCAGATAAACATAACTCACATGCACAGCAGAATAATAAAAACTCTACGCTACACGAGAACAATACAGTCCTTCATATGAATCAAACAATACCAGTCTAATAATAATATTCATTACAACTGATGTATCAGTCCTCGAATATATGAAGTACCCGTCCTGTGAAAGTCAGGAGACAACAGGCCTGCCACTCAGACTCTTGCACCAAATAGTAACGGACTGGTCCTTCATATATCTGTTTTCCCTGGTATTCCCAGAACCACTCGTATATATACAGTTAAATTAGCTGTCTTATTCTATTCTGAGTACTTCTAGGACCCAAAAATGGGGGCTTACAAAAAACTTACTCAATCAAAAAGATACTGCTACCATGCGTCCCTGCTATGCATTCGAATTTGATACATATTAGCACATAAGTTTGAAACACGAGTTTCCCAGAAGCCTAGCAATTCATAATTTAAAAGAAACTAACATGTATTAGGGTGTGAGCACTAAAAATGTTCAAACTACATCCTTGATTCATGAGAATAGTACATATCGATAAATAGGTAATTATTGCATGATAAATTTAATAGTTAGCAATAGTGAAAGTTCTTTTTCACATGACCAGTATTTTCTTAAGCGTACCGATTTATTTTTGTGAAGTTATCAGCACGTACGTACATGTTGTGTGAACACTAGGTCACAGGGGTGGAGCACTTTCAGCCACGTCTCCCTAGGTCACTCGTGTAGAGAACCTTCGGCTACACCTCAAAGTTCGTGGACACTCAACCACTTATACAGCATGATTGTGAACACTAGGTCCCGGGCACGGAGCACCTTCGGCAGTGCCTCGCCAGGCCGACTATGTGGAGCACCTTTGGCATCACCTCGTAAATTATGAACCCTTGATCCACGTACATGAAATCCTTGAGACACTAGATCACAGGTATAGAGCACCTTCGGCCATACCCCTCTAAGCCACTCATGTGGAGCACCTCCGCCCAGACCTCATAATGCGTGGAGACTCGGCCACGATCGTAGTACGATTGCGAACGCTAGGTCTGGGCATGGAGCACTTTCGGCCATGCCTCCCTAGGTCGCCAGGGTACTTTTGGAACCCCGCAGGGCGCAGTGTCACCCTATTTTTCCTTTCATAATATTATTTATGAACGTCATATTTCTAATTTTCTTAGAGACTATCATTACATAAAATTTCCATTCATATTATAGTTTATGGACTTAATGTTCTTCTATCTTCCTTGAAATTTTATATTATATAAATCTTCATTCATAATATTGTTTATGGACCTAAGAATTTCTATTTCTTTAGAATTTAATATTACGTGAATTTCCTTCCATAATATTGTTTATGGACATCATATTTCTAATTTTCCTAGAGTTTATTATTACATCAAATTTCCATTCATAACATTGTTTATGGACTTAATATTCTCCTATTTTCCTTTGAATCTATTCTTAAGAAATTTCTTCTCAAAATATTAATTATGGGAATGATATTTCTCATTTTATTTTCTTAGAATTTATTCTTATAAAATTTCCTTCCATAATATTAATTCATGGATATATTATTTTCTACTCCTTCTTGCATAAATCTTTCCCCAAAAAATATTATTAATGGGCATAATAATTACCATTTATTCTTCCATAAATTTACTTTCCAAGATATTATTAGTTTCCTAATAATTTCCTTAGCTTGAGAATTAATTCTAATACATATATGCTTTCTTTCCAAAAATTCCAATTAAGATTAAATTCCACGGTTCCTTTCTTTGTTTGGAAATTAAATTCCATGTATGTTTTTCTTCTAGCAATGATCAATACTAATCTAGTCATTTGATTCATAACCATATACATCATACTTATCCACTAATCCCATTAACATCATCATGGATCTAACAAGCTCCTCACTTTATTGAGAGTAATGGACCAACTAATTAACCCATAAAATAATTCCTACATTTAAGCAATATCATGGCCTTAGGGGAACATTTCTTTAGAACTATTGATAGCCACCTTCTACCTTTAGCATGCATGCTCATTAAATTTTTCTTCTAAATCAAGAATGTGAATGACTATTGTAACACCCTCTATCCTACAGTTCCTTTAGTTATTTTAGAAACTATAATATGAAAATAATTATCAGAGTGTTGGTGTTACTATCACTTATACCCGAGTAAATTTTAAACTTTTTACCAAGTGAATTAATTAACTGTCATTTGGGTTGGTCTCTACTCTCGAGTTCTCTCAATATCACAACAGAATAAAAACATATAGCATACACCTGAATTAACTATACATAGACATGTATTCTTAATTAATTATAATCAATTAACTATTGGGTATGAAGGCAACAATCCTGCCACTCATAGCCCCATTAAATAGTCTAATCATCAATCCAGCCTGATTCATATACAGATAAGTTAGAATAGGCAATACAAAATAATCCTGCACTAGCCTTTCTCAAAATATCATGAAGGCTAGCTCAATCCTAACATGTACTTATACTATCCAAAATAAACAGTTTGTGTGCCTAGATGGGACACTTCTGCATACCTTACTTTCTTTCTCCATCCCAAGTGAACCTACACATCTGGTACATGTTAACACTATTGTGAGAAATGAATCTCAGTAGCAATACAACCAGTTACAAAATTCGTTAACCTATACCACCGTGCTCGCACGGAAAACCTCTACATTCTTTCATAGAACATATAACATACTATGGGGATGCAATGAGTGAAGCATTTAATCATGGTGTATACTCATGTGTATGCATATGCATTTAAAACATATTAACTTTAAAACATGGGAAGTGCATTCATCATCGTTTTCATCATAAAACATTTTCCATAGGGTAATAAACATGCCTTTTGAGCAGGAGGAAACAATCATAAGATACGAGTTATCGGGAGTGTCACCCAGCAACTACCCCACGTACCACTACATACATGAATGAGCTATCTTGCTGACTAACTACACCACTACAGTAATTGAGCTATCCTCGTGACTAACTGCGCCACTATGGTAACCCTACTGCATAGTACTACTGAGGCGTCCCCCAGCCAGATCCAACGTACAATCTCAATAACTCAATAGATCGCTGTAAAACCTCATCCTCTCCGTTTCCACAGATCATGAGGCTATGGAATCACCACCCCTTTTCCAATGGATCACGCTTCTGATACGCTATTCTCTAACATATACACTAGAGTGATTCGGCTTATGCCCATGGTTATACTTTAACCTTAAGTAAGCGTTTCTTTATGGCTATTGGAAGACACACTTACTTAGGGTTCGCAACCATCACAGCATTTTCAAAGTCATTTATGTTCAAGTAGATGTTCAACCATCCTAATACATGGCACAATTGCGGAATGCCAACGGCCGTCCCATACCAACAATTGGTCACTCAACTCATGAGCCTATCTACCACTAGTGCATATGCCTAGGATACTTCACTCTTCCTTTTTGATGTCTCTCCGCTCCCTTTTGTATCACTATCACAAAGACCATTCTAATCCAAGTGAAAAGTGACTCTATCCTTTGCGCATTACTCAAAACTCCTAGTTTCCTTGCTTACCATTGTTGTGAGCCCTCATTTAAGTTAGTATGAAGAATTACTAAGCTCAATTGCCATTAAAACCCTCATTTTGCAAGTTAGAGGGCTACTAGTCGACTGATGGAAGGCTAGCAGTCGGCTGGTGGCTCTCTATAATCCTCTTTGCCAATCAGTAAGCATACTGGTAGCCAGCTGGTGGCTTTCTGGAGTGCCTTCTGGGTAAAAATATGAGCACGACAGTCAACTGCTAGGACTGCTCAGTGCAAACTCAAGCCCGACAGTCGACTTCTAGGAACTTGGCAGTCGGCTACTAAGCCTCTGTCTGCACTTCTGGGTTTCCAAGAACACAACAATCGACTGCGAGGATGGCCAGTCGACTGCTTAGTGCAGACCCCGACCTGACAGTCAATTGCTAGGTGTCTGGCAGTCGGTTGTTAAGCCTCTGTCTACACTTCTGGGTTTTCTAGGAACACGAAAGTCGACTGCCCCTGCTTAGCAGTCAGTTGCTATGCTCTGCTGCAGTTCAGAAAACATGATTTTGATAAAACCCAGTCCAACATGCATTCTATTTTCAAATCCAAACATATGAGCTTAATTCCCATACAACAACTTTTACTTTTCATTAAATATTTCTTGTTCATTAACTCAAACATGGTACATTTAAGGAAATCTAGTCTATATATCTAGATGAACATAACCCAGCTCTTTCAATCCATTGCAGCACACATATGAGCATACATTTAGCAACACAACACCCTATAGAAATAGAAAAACATACAGAATGTAGGTTTTAACCCTAACTCAACTTAAAACATTCAAAATCACATTTTATCAGAAAAGTTCTGGACATTTCAGAATTAGGATTTAGGATGGATTGCTACCTTGATTCTTGTGAAATATGTGTGGTTGATGTGTTAGCAATGATCCCCTCTTGCTGCAGAACTAATTTCCAGCTTTAATCTGCCCTTCTTTCAGCACAATCTCTCCCCTTTCTCTCTCTACTAAGCCCTTCTGCTTCTCTCTCTAAAATCTAAAGGTTTAGAAGTGTGTGGGAGTTTTGGAGCTTCAACTAAGGTTTTAGGAAGCTTGGGAAATTGCTCTTTAGTCTCTGGGCTATTTTTCACTCTTGGCCTCACTTACTTTTCCCTTTTCAATTAAGTCCCTAGCCACTTCTCACTAAACCCTTATTTATTTCCTTTCAATTTAGTCCCTAAGCTAATACAACTACATGCATTAATGCAACATACACAAGCATTAAACATCAAATTAACAATTATCAAACATCTCTTTAATAATAATTAGAGCGGATGTTACATTCTACCCTCCTTAAAAGTAATTTCGTCCTCAAAATTAAAACATACCTATTCAAATAGTTCAGGGTGGAACTTCCTTATGTCCTCTTCCTTCTCTCATATCGCCTCTTATGGAGATAACTGATCCCATAAAACCTTAACGAGAGGGATGACCTTGTTCCTCAATTGCTTAACCTCATTCCCGATGATTCTCAATGGTTTTGGATGATAAGTTAAATTCTCTTTTAACTGTACTGTAATGGCATCAAGAATGTGGGATGGGTCATGAATATAGTTTTGAAGTTGTGAGACATGGAAAACATCATGAAGGTTCGATAAGAATGAAGGTAAGGCTATTTGGTATGCTGATTGACTAATCTTTCTTAGGATTTGGAATGGCCCAATATACCTTGGATTCAATTTTCTAGACTTAATGGCTCTACCTATACCAGTAACAGGAGATACCTTGAGGAAAACATGATCCCCTTCATTGAATTCTAGTAGTCTCCTTCTTTTCTCAGCATACTTCTTTTGCCTACCTTGGGCTCTAGCCATTTTATCCTTTGATCATCCTGATTTGGTCTGTAGTTTGCTGAACCAACTCCGGTCCGAGCAATTGTCTTTCCCCTACTTTATACCAACACAAAGGTGATCTACACTTCCTCCCATATAAGGCTTCATAAGGTGCCATCCCTATGCTAGAATAGAAACTGTTATTGTATGAGAATTCTATCAATGCTAGGCTTTGATCCCAACTTCCCTTATGCTCTAAGGCATATGACCTAAGCATATCCTCTAAAGTCTGAATGGTTCTCTCATTCTGTCCATCAGTTTGAGGATGATATATAGTACTCAAGCTTAGCTTAGTGCTAAAGGCTTCTTGGAAAGCTCTCCAAAATCTAGAAGTGAATCTTAGGTCTCTATCTGAAACAATGCTAGTAGGGACCCCATGCAGTCTCACTATCTCTTGTATATACAAATGAGCTAACTTATCCAAGGAGAAATTAATCTTAATGGGAAGGAAATGAGCAGACTTAGTTAATCGGTCTACTATCACCCAAATAGCATCATTTCCTGATTGTGTCCTTGGCAATCTAACTATAAAATCCATAGAGATTTTATCCCACTTCCATTCAGGGATATCAAGAGGTTGTAACAACCCGGCAGGTTTCTGATGTTCAATCTTCACCTGATGACACACTAAAAAATTAGCAACATACTCAGCGATGTGCCTTTTCATGCCTGGCCATAAAAATCTTCCCTTCAAGTCTTGGTACATCTTAGTGGCACCAGGATGAATAGTATAGTTGCTCTTATGGGCTTCCTCTAAAATTTTCCCTCTGATTTACCCTAGACTCGGGACATAAACCCTATGATGAAAGTGATTACTCCATCAGCTTCCTTATGGAATTCCTTTAGGTCCTTCAGGGACTTCAGGAACTCATCCTCCTGTTGGGCCTCTAGGATCTGAGTCATAAGGTCACTCTCAATCCGCAATTCTCCTAAACATATTCTATCTGGTAATCTGATTGCAGATAAGCTCAAGTTGCCATAATCTTCAATCAAAGTCATCTCACTCACCATCATGTGAGCTATGTGAAGGGATTACCTACTCAAGGAATCCGCCATTACATTGGCTTTGCTTGGATGGTATTTTAGCTCAAAATCATAATCCTTAATGAACTCCATCCATCTCCTATGCCTCATGTTCAGCTCCTTCTGCTCAAAGAGGTACTTGAGACTTTTGTGGTCATTGAATACCTCAAACCTAGACCCATAAAGGTAATGCCTCTAAATTTTTAAGGCAAAAACTATAGCTGCTAGTTCTAGGTCATGAGTAGGGTAGTTACACTCATGAGGCCTTAACTATCTAGAAGCATAGGCTACTACCTTCCCCTCTTGCATCAAGACACATCCCAGACCTTTCTTGGATGCATCACAATATAGCTCAAATTTTTCTAAAGGATTTTGGATAACTAGCACAGGTGCAATGGTTAACCTTTCCTTCAAGGTTTGGAAACTATGCTCACATTCAGAGTCCCATCTAAATGGAACATCCTTCCGAGTTAACTTGGTCATAGGCATCGCTATCTACGAGAACCCTTGGATAAACCTTCTATAGTAACTGGCTAATCCGAGGAAATTACGAATTTCAGTCACTGTTGTAGGTCTCTCCCAATGAACCATAGCTTTAGTCTTACTGGGATCTACTGTTACCCAATCTTGGGTAATCACATGCCCTAGAAACTTCACCTCATTTAACCAAAACTCACACTTCTCTAGTTTTGCATACAGCTATCTCTCTCTAAGCACTTGCAACGCAATCCTAAGGTGTTGTTCATGCTCTTCCCTATTTCTAGAATATACAAGAATATCATCAATGAACACTACCACAAACTGATCAAGGTAGGGTCTAAATATACGATTAATGTAATCCATGAAAATAGTCGGAGCATTTGTTAGACCAAATGGCATCATAAGAAATTCATAATGCCCATACCTATTCCTAAAAGCGGTCTTTGGTATATCCTTACTTCTCACTCTGATCTGATGGTACCCCGACCTCAGATCGATCTTACTAAACACAGCTGCTCCTCTGAACTGATCTAATAACTCATCAATCCTAGGGAGTGGGTATTTGTTTTTCATGGTTACTTTATTCAATTGCCTATAGTCTATGCACATTCTCATACTTCCATCCTTTTTCTTCACAAACAACAACGGTGCTCCCCATGATGAAGCACTGGGTCTAATGAATTGCTTCTCTAAGAGGTCTTCCATTTGAACCTTGAGTTCACTCAGCTTTAAGGGAGACATCCTATATGGTGTTATAGAGATTGGTCCCGCCTCGGGAACTAACTCTACAGAGAATTCCACTTCTCTCTCTGGTGGGAGACTAGAGATCTCCTTGAGAAAGACTTCAGAAAACTCTTTAACTACAGGGATACTATCAAGCTTAAGCTGACTCTCGACCTCAGAAGAATAAAGAAAACATAATCTTTGGATCTTTTCCTCAATACCCCTATTCACAAGTATAGTATCCATAAAAGTCACAGACTTCTCATAACAATTTAAAACCACTTTATTAAAAGATAGCCAATCCATTCCTAAGATAACATCTAAATCTACCAAAGGCAAATAGATAAGGTCAACAGAA
This sequence comes from Senna siamea, assembly GCA_031216115.1. Taxonomy (NCBI): domain Eukaryota; kingdom Viridiplantae; phylum Streptophyta; class Magnoliopsida; order Fabales; family Fabaceae; genus Senna; species Senna siamea. The sequence continues at coordinate 15,481,542 of CM062364.1, forward strand.
AAAGGTTTACTTTCAACAATGATAGGGTAATTTAAACAAGTCAAAGAAGTCAAGATATGTTTTCCAGCCGCAATAGAAATAGACAAATCATATGAGAGTTTAGTTATAGGTAAGCTCAACTTTTCCACACATTCATGTGAAATAAATGAATAAGTAGCACCAGAATCATACAGTACAATTAAAGGAATATCATTTATGAAACACTAACCTTTTATAGAATCATCAGATTGATCCACCTCTTTGCCCTTGAGGGTGTAGACTCTCCCTCTAGTTAGAGGCTTAGGGGCCTCAGCTGGTTTCCTCCACAATGGGCACTCCTTGCTAAAGTATCCTGGCTTGCCACACTTATAGCAGACGTTATGTCCCACAAAATAGGGATTATTCCTATGACTCTTCCCACACTTGGGGCAATTACCTAGAGCAGTTTGCCCACCCATGGGCTTCTTCCCCGTCTGTACCTCTTTACCCTTATCAAAGTCCTGTGGAATCTTTCTCTTAAGGGGATTATGCTCCTTTTTCACATTAGCAGCCTCTGTTAGGCCCTTTTCCACTATACAACACTTATTCGCTAACAAGGCATAGTTCTTTATCTCCATGGGAGCTACAACATTTTTCAACTCCTGATTCAGCCCAGCCTATAAGTGCATTGCCTTCTATGCTTTATCCTGCCTAACTTGCAAGTAAGAGGAAAACTTAGATAGCTCCTCAAACTTAGCCAGGTACTCATCAAAGGACATGTTACCCTGTCTTAACTTCATAAACTCCACTTCCTTATCATTCCTTACATTTTGAGGGAAGTACTTCTCCAAAAATACCTCTTTAAAAGAGTTCCAGGTGATTTGGACTTCTTGGGCCTCTATTAACTGCTTGGCCCCTTTCCACCAGTGCTCAGTCTCCTCATCCAGTATATAGGTGGAGAACTGTACCTTCTAGGCATCTGTATTTCCCAATACTGCAAACATCTTCTCCATTTGAGTCAGCCATTCTTCAGCAAGCTTCGGGTTAAACTCACCCCTAAAGGTCAGAGGTTTGGCTTTTTGAAACTCAGACCATCCCTTGTAGGTCTGATCCCTCACTGGTTCCCCCTCAAGGATAAGGTTTTTGTTCACATTCCTATCCTCCTACATTTTCCTTAGCACTTCAACAGTGGTAGCTGCCTGTTGTGTGGCAGCAGCAGCCTGTTGGGTAGCAGTAGCGGCCTGTTCCCTCATGGCCTCCACTATCCTCATCAAGGTCTGCATTACCCCAGCTATATTTGCTTCTCCATCCTTGTCCCTTGTATTGTTTCTCCTGGGAGGCGCCATACTTTACTCTACAAAATAGATATTACTAAGGTGATCAGTCTCAATAATAGACATTTATAAGAGAATATATGGCTCCACAGGAAGTACTGTACATCCCAACCTAACACTTCATTCCTCAGGTCAAAACAGAGTACAAGTAGTCAACTTCCTAGGCTTAGCTAACTAACCTGTAATAGTCTCTATCCTGAGGAATCTACCTTTACTACCTAGTTAGCATTTACCGCTACCGAGTCAGCTATGTGCTAACCGTGGCAGCCATGCTCTGATACCAACAAATGTAACACCCTCTATCTTACGGTTCCTTTAGTTATTTTAGAAACTATAATATAAAAATAATTATCAGAGTGTTGGTGTTACTATCACTTATACCCGAGTAAATTTTAAACTTTCTACCAAGTGAATTAATTAACTATCATTTGGGTTGCTCTCTACTCTCGGGTTCTCTTAATATCACAACAGAATAAAAACATATAGCATACACTTGAATTAACTATAAATAGACATGCATTCTTAATTAATTATAATCCTTTAACTATTGGGTATGAAGGCAACAATCCTGCCACTCATAGCCCTATTAAATAGTCTAATTATCAATCTAGCCTAATTCATATACAGATAAGTTAGAATAGGCTATACAAAATAATCTTGCACTAGCCTTTCTCAAAATATCATGAAGGCTAGCTCAATCCTATCATGTACTTATACTATCCAAAATAAACAGTTTGTGTGCCTAGATGGGATACTTCTGCATACCTTACCTTTCTTTCTCCATCCCAAGTGAACCTACACACCTGGTACATGTCAACACTATTGTGAGAAATGAATCTCAGTAGCAATACAACCAATTACAAAATCCGTTAACCTATACCATCATGCTTGCACGGAAAACCTCTACATTCTTTCATAGAACATATAACATACTATGGGGATGCAATGAGTGAAGCATTTAATCATGGTATATACTCATGTGTATGCATATGCATTTAAAACATATCAACTTTAAAATATGGGAAGTACATTCATCATCATTTTCATCATAAAACATTTTTCATAGGGTAATAAACATGCCTTTTGAGTAGGAGGAAACAATCATAAGATAAGAGTTATCGGGAGTGTCGCCCAGCAACTACTCCACGTACCACTACATACATGAATGAGCTATCCTGGTGACTAACTGCACCACTACAGTAATTGAGCTATCCTCGTGACTAACTGCGCCACTACGATAACCCTACTGCATAGTACTATCGAGGTGCCCCCCATCCGGATCCAACGTACAATCTCAATAACTCATGGGATCACTGTAAAACCTCTGTACAGGTCCTATCCTCTCCGCTTCCACGGATCATGAGGCTATGGAATCACTACCCCTTTTTCAGTAGATCACGTTCCCGGTACACTATTCTCTAACATATACACTAGGGTGATTTGGCTCATGCCCATGGTTATGCTTTAACCTTAAATAAGCGTTTCTTTGTGGCCCTTGGAAGACACACTAACTTAGTGTTTGTAACCATCATGGTGTTTTCAAAGTCATTTATATTCAAGTGGATGTTTAACCATCTTAATACATGGCACAACCACGGAATGCCAGTAGCCATCCCATAATGACAATCGATCACTCGACTCATGAGCCTATCTACCACTAGTGCATATGCCTAGGATACTTCACTCTTCTTTTTTGATGTCTCTTCGCTCCATTTTTTATCACAATCACAAGGACCATTCTCATCCAAGTGAAAAGTGACTCTATCCTTTGCACATTACCCAAAACTCTTAATTTCCTTGCTTACCCCTGTTGTGAGCCCTCATTTAAGTTAGTATGAAGAATTACTAAGCTCAATTGCCATTAAAAACCTCATTTCGCAAGTTAGAGGGCTTCCAGTCGACTAATAGAAGGCAAGCAGTCAGTTGGTGGCTCTCTGTAATCCTCTGTACCAATCAGTAAGCACGCTGGCAGCCGACTGGTGGTTTTCTGGAGTGCGTTCTTAGTAAACATATAAGCACGACGATCGCTAGATCGCGATTGATCGCTTGGCAAACCAGGCTCGACAGTTGGATCGCTAGATCGCCGATTGATCGCTCGGTGCAAACCCAGGCTCGACAGTCGACTGCTAGGAACCTGGCAGTCGGCTACTAAGCCTCCGCATACGGGTTTCAGTGAACACAACGATTGGATCGTGATGATGGCCAGTCGACTGCTTAGTGCAAACCCGGGCCTGACAGTCGACTGCTAGGTGTTTGTCAGTCGGCTGCTAAGCCTCTGTCTACACTTCTAGGTTTTTCAGGAACATGGCATTCGACTACCCCTGCTTAGTAGTCGGCTACTATGCTCCGCTGCAATTCAAAAAACATGATTTTGATAAAACCCAGTCCAGCATGTATTCTATTTCAAATCCAAACATATGAGCTTAATTCCTATACAACAAACTTTACTTTTCATTAAACATTTCTTGTTCATTAGCTCAAAGATGGTACATTCAAGGAAATCTAGTATATATATCTAGATGAACACAACCCAGCCCTTCCAATCCATTACAGCACATATATGAGCATACTTTTAGCAACACAACACCCCATAGAAATAGAAAAACATACAGAATGTAGGTTTTAACCCCAACTCAACTTAAAACATTCAAAATCACATTTTATCAGAAAAGTTTTGCACATTTTAGAAATGGGATTTAGGATGGATTACTACCTTGATTCCTGTGAAATGTGCGTGGTTAATCTGTTAGGAATGATCCCCCCTTGCTGCATAAATAATTTCCAGCTTTAATCTGCCCTTCTTTCAGCATAATCTCTCCTTTCTTGCCCTAACTCACCCCTTTCTCTCTCTACTCGGCCCTTCTGCTTCTCTCTCTAAAATCTAAAGGTTTAGAAATGTGTAGGAGTTTTAGGGCTTCAGCTAGGGTTTTAGGAAGTTTTGGAAATTGCTCATGGTCCTTGGGCTGTTTTGCACTCTTGGCCTCACTTACCTTTCCCTTTTCAATTGAGTCCCTAACCACCTTTTACTAAACCCTAATTTATTTCCTTTCAATTTAGTCCCTAAGCTAATGCAACATACACAAGCATGAAACATCAAATTAACAATTATCAAACATCTCTTTAATAATAATTGGAGCGGATGTTACAAATATCCTAGTTCCATGAATATGAAAATTTAATATAAGTATGCCACATCATGAAACCAAAACAATTTAATTGCTAGCCTACCTTGCTTCCCTTGTTTGATTTCTTTCTTGCTTCTTCTTCTCCTTTTCCTTTTCGTCCAAGTGGTGTGATTTTAGTGTTTTTCTGTCCTTCCTCTCTTCCCTTGCTTTCTTTCTTTCACGTGTATAGATGAGGTGGGAGGAATGAAAATGCTCTCCTTTTCTTGTAGTATGCTTATTAATTAGGACTTCTGTGCAACTCCAAATTTTTTGAATTTGATATTGATTAGTTGGTCTCCTACATAAGCTCCTCACCCTTTGCCCTACACCATTCGTGCGTGTGCATGTGTGTGTATTTACATTCCCACTTCCCTCACGTGTTGCCATCATTCGGACAAGGAGGCTGAAACGAGAGGAGAATGACCATCACGCCACCTTATTTCTTGCCTTCTTTTATTATTACTTCATTGGTCTCTTTGTGCATGTCACCTCTCCTCCCTTTATCATTCCACGTCGTGTGTGTGTGTGTGTATTTTAGTTTCCCATTTTCCTCCGAGGTACAAGAAAATTCTACACTTAAGTTAAGGTTGCTTATTGCCTTGGTGTTCCTTTTCTTGCAAGTTATCTTCCCCACTTGCACAAGCAACCTTAGTACTTCTATTTCTCTTTTTCTATTCTCACCCTTTACAATTTCCATTATATCATAGCCTCACCAATAATACTCCTAGCTTTACACAATGGCCTTGATGTATTTGCTTAGTGTCTTCCTTCTAAGGCCCACGTGATTTCTTAACAAGGAAAGTCAAAAGGGATTTTTTTTCTTTCTCTTTCCCTCCTTTACGTGAGAGCCTTATATATATATATATATAATTGTATCCATCTTACTTCTCCCTCTTCTCAATAATTGTTGGGATTCACCCTATTGCCTAATGGTCTCCCTAAGTGGTCCTTAGTGTGCACCATTTTCTCTCTTGCTAACTTGGACATATATATATGTATATTTTCATTTAAAGGTTGCACTCCCTCCTTTCCTTTCACGTGGAACTCCATGCATGCCTTGTGTAAGTGTATATATATATATATATTCTTCCTATTCCATTGATTCCTTCCTCCCTCACATGTGCCATGCATGAAATTTAATGCTCCATCCTTTGGCATTTAGACTACACAACAAAAGAAGTAAGGCTTAAATTAAGCATTGAATTCTAGGTACCTTGCCTCTTTAATTTAAGCAATTTGGCCAATTAATTTTGAAAGTGAAACTTTCCTTCCTTAAGCAAATTCTTAAATTTATTAGCAACAAAGAATTTATTAATACCATAATTTTATCCATTAAAATCATCAATTTATGCTAATTGATTTATGGGTGTTACAACCAGCCCTTGGAAATTGAGTATCATGCTTTTATTTTCCAGAAAAATGGCCAAGAACATAGTGGCTGGCTGTCGGGGTCATGGCAATCGACTGGTAGCCCTCGGGTTTGAAAATTTTTTAGGACAGTGAGCTGCAAGTCGGCTGTCAGGAGGATGGAAGTATATTGGTAGGCTTTTGTTTTGGAAAATGAACTTAATGACCTAATTTGAAGTATAACTAGCCCAAAACTCTGCTCAAATGAGGAATTTAAACCTGAAATGTAATGGTTAACATGTGATTTAAGAATAATGAGAAACAGTACAAGAATGAATGATAAAGAGAAGAGGAAAATGAGATTTTAAAATGAGAGGAGCATGAACCTTAAATGAGAATATCTGTAACTGGTTGAAGACCATGAGAATACTGCAATTGGTTAAACCGCGAGAATACTGCTACTGGTCAGTACCATGAGAATATTGCATTTGGTCCTTAAAGACCATAAGAATACTACAACTAGTCAGAACCACGAGAGTATATTACAGATGGTTAAAAACCATGAGAATATCGTAGCTGGTCATGAACCACAAGAATATTGCAGATGGTTAAGGACCATGAGAATACTCATTTATGAATGAGAATTTTTAAAAATTTCTTTTATTATGCTTTTGTTTATGGCCATAGCAAAATGCTTTCATTTCTTTGTTTATGCTCTATGGATATGCAATTATGATCCTGCTACCATTACAATTCGAGAATATATCTTGTGTGATGGATATATGATGAGAGGCATATGTATTCATGAGTATATGTGAGAAAATTGTTTAATTCATGCATGTTATCCCAATAGTCCTAATGTATTAACTGATGAACAAATAAGGTAGTATATTTTCGTAATAGTACAGTGGTACAAGTAAGCAGTTTGCAAAATACAAGTTGTTATTGCTACTGAGAAATATTTCTCATTAAATGCTGATTTGTATCAGATGCCTAGGTTCTAGATACTCCTAGAAGTGGAAGTGGATGAGGTAGAAATAACCATTATGGGTTATTTTATGATAATAAAGGAAGTGTGGGTGATTTTAGTTGTGGACATTCCCCTTACGCCCCCACCTATTAGAGGGGTAGACATGCAGGACTAGTTTGGTAATAGTTTATTTTGACTTGTAAATATGTGATGCTCGATACCCTAAATCCTTATTATCATTTTTGGAAAGGATTAGGATGGTGATTTTTATATGTATAAAATAAAGGCATATATGTATTAAGATATGTGAGATAGGTATCCACTAGTGGTTTTTTAAAAGGATATGAGTGACAGGGTTGTTGTCTCCTTGCCTTAGTTAACAATCTCACATATCTATAGATATATGTCTGCTGCACAAAAACTATAACTAATATAATTAAATTATAGATATATATGTTATATATATATATTTGTTTTAATTATTTCCGCTACGACGTTATGTGATAATCTCAAGTGTAGAATTTTCAAACTAGTAGCACTTAATTATTTAACTTAGAGAAAGTTAAAATTTAATCGAGTAAAGATAGTAGTAACTCACCAATCCTATATTACAATGTATATTTAATTAACTAAAAAGAACCATAAGATTGGGGGTATTACCGTTACCAAAAATTTGGCAGTCTTTTGTAAAAGTTACACATTTCCAAAATTTTTACACTAGCACAAAATTGTCATTAACAACAAGATTAAACAATCAAGATTTAAACTAACAATACTTCAAACAAGAAATGGCCATCTCAAGGCCAATAAAAGAAATGTTCACAACTAACAAAAATACATTTCATTATTTTGATAACAGTAATAACGTGGAGCATTGATACTTGATTAGCCACTTCAAAAAGAAAGAAACCTACCAAAACTATTGATCTATTCACCATGAATCCCATTGCTAATAAATAAAATGATAAATTACATTACCTTACTTTAAAAGTTTCAATACACTAGGCTCTTCTTTATTTTGAAAATATAAACAAACTCCTTGAAAGAAAAAAATAACTAAGTATCCTCAAAGATGATTTTAATTTCTTTTATAAAAAATATAAGTTACTAAAAAGTATATTTTTAAAACTTTCATCTCAATATTTTTTATCTTGAGAAGAAGATTCTTAGAGATATATAATATCGACCAATCTGCCAGTTGAGCAGTGCCTCTGTAATAGTCCAACTACCCACTTACAGATATTGCCCACTTTGGGATACTGCCCCTCAGGGTTTTATTCTTGCCAAGGATACTGCCTCCAAGAAAACGCATCTACAAGGGAGAGGTATCCACACCCTTATAAGGCATGCTTTGTTCCCCTCTCCAACCGATGTGGGACATTACAATCCACCCCCCTTAAGAGCCCAGCGTCCTCGTTGGCACACCGATCTAGGCCCTAGCTTTGATACCAATGTAACAGTCCAGCTACCCACTTGCAGATATTGTCTGCTTTGGGATACTGCTTTCTATAGTTTTGTTCTTCCCAAGGATACTACCCCCAGGAAAATGCGTCTACAAGGGAGAGATATCCACACCCTTATAAGGCATGCTTCGTTCCCTTCTTCAATCGATGTGGGACATTACAACCTCCATATGAGGGTAAAAAATAAAAAGAATAAAAAAATTTTTAACCCAAAACCACTTTCGCACATATGATGGTAGAGAAAATGGATGGAAAAAAATCATCCAATATATATAACATCTAAATTTGGAAGGAAAGAAAACTCTACATTTTCCCTCTAAAACTAGGTGAATTGCACTTGGCAAAATTTTGCACTACATGGCATGCTCTTCCTTCGAAAGCTTGATTTAGGGAAGAAAATGAAGTGTAACTAAATTTCCACTTGGGATCTCTCTCCCTCACTTTTGGTGCATGGAGGAATGAAGAACTTGAAGAATTGGGCTAATAAGAGTCTATAAATGCTTCTTGTTAGTTCGGTGTGTATTTTTCACGATTTTATAGAGATATTGTCTATTTTATTTTTATAAAATGACATGCAAGAAGGTTGCTTTAGGTATACTAAAATTATGAACTTTGGATTCAAATTTTAAATAAGTCAATCTATTTGTGGCTACTAGTAAGGGTCAAAATTTTAAATATTGTTTTTCCCACAAAAAATATTTGAATTCAAGGTTATAGTCAAATACAATTTTTACCCAATATGCTTTTTGTTTAAAAAAAGTCACAATTTGAACCATGATCTCAAAATTATTACTAGATCAAGTATTTGACTTTCTTTTAATTTTTCCATGCTAAATGTCTGCTTAAATAATTTAGCAGGTTATTCAAAGAAATTAAATTCCAAAGTCATTTAATCATTCTAAAATTCCCTGATCAATCTATGTAACACCTCTAAGAATCTTTTGAACTTAACTAAAATATTTGTAGACATTCCAATTTGAATTCTTATATATCCAAAACTTTAAAACTCAAAAAATTTAGGTTATTATAGATTCCATGAGAGATAAATTCTAGCTACTTGTATAAAAAATATATATTTTTTATTCAAACGGATAAACAATTTTTTTTGGTACATCATTCTTCTTGAAGTTGTCATGTTGATGAAAAGAAAAAAAAAGAGGCAAAAACACATTTTGTTTCCAAACTTTACGTTAATTTTCAATTTCAATCTTAAATTTTTTTTGTGGTTAATTTTGTCTTTAAAGTTTTGAATTGCAATCGATTTCATCTTATGGGCTAACGCTATCCAAATTACTAATGAAAAATAGTTATGTGACATTTAACAATAAGTCTTAAGAGTATGAATAAGATTTTAATAACATTTAAACATTAAATAATAATAATATATATTTTCAAATTACAATATTTTCACTCTCACTTAATCACTATCTAACGTAAAGATTAAATTTTTTAATTGATACTTTATATATGACTTGAATAGTTCTATTGGCAGTTTTACATTTTCTTCGAAACGCAATAATATATCACTATTTTTTTCTATTCATTTGGATGACATTAAATTGTGGCACAAAATCAATTACAATTCAAAACTTTAGAAATAAAATTGATTGCAAAAAAATCTTAAGGACAAAATTAAAAATCGATATAAAGTTTGGAGACATAAAAGATGCTTTTAAGAAAAAAAGAAAATCGATGTAAATGTAAAGTGTTCACTAAATTTTTTCCTTTGGATGCTACAAGCCCTACCATTAATTGCATTAATTCATCAAATAAAAATATGCTTATTTGTCTTTTAGAATTTTAACATTATAGGTTTTATTAAAATTTTTATTTTTTAAGTTTTCTATAAAGTATAATTTTCTACTCCATTTATTCTTTCATTTTAAGTTTTAATTTAATTTATAATTTCCAAGATTTGTTACGTTCTTAAATAGGATGGTTTTCTACCAATTTGGGTTGGCACAAATGGTCAATGATCAAGAGAAAAACTCTCGCTTTACCCATGGACAAGGGTTATAATTCTTTTGAAGCTAATCAAAATCTTGCTTGGTGGGTATCTCTCACCAAGGAGATCCCCTGATACCTAAGAACTAGTTGAGTAAAAATGATTGGGTAAAATTACTTATAGTTTAGATCTGTATAATAATCTTTTGGGTTGAGCCTCTACTGGTCTTCTTAACATGCTATTGGCACCTGAGTAGTAATATTATGGGTGTCTTCCCCTTACTACCAATTTTGTTTAAAAAAAAAAAAAAGGGATGGCTTTCTTAAGTTTTGATAGTGTTTTATTGAAAATACATTAGTTGATTTTATTATCAGTAAAACATGTATTGTAAATTTTGAATTCATTGGCCATTATTGTGCAATTTATTTTGACCATTTTTATTTTAATTTAGTACTAAAAAGTCTAGTTTCTTTCTTTATTTGCATTGTTTTCCTTTTTCTGATTGCATTATAAAAGAAATTTTCAAAAAAAAAAAATTATATTTCAATTAAAAGATACTTACCTTCAATTGTTATGCAAAAATGAAAAGAGAAACTTTATATTTCAATTAACTTACAATGAATGTGAATTTAATGAATTATTTTTTTATAGAAATTTAATAAGCTAAATTTGATCTTGTTGATTTCGACATTCTTTAAGGCCATATTTTATCCACTTATCCACATTACCCAACTTAGGTAACAAACTTTATATTCTCCATTGTAACTTTAACGAGTTTTGTAAAAGAGTTTTCTTTCTTGAAATATCTTTTTTCTGTTTTGTTATGTAAGAGTTAATTATTAATGTATATCAAAGCCTTAATTCTGATTATAGAGTAGTTTTGTTTCTTTAAACTGATTTTCATAGCATAGAAGCAATAATTAAAATAGAAAATTAGTTCGATTTATCGAGTTTTTCATTTTCAATTTTTTTTTGGTACAGTGGCGGAACCCAAGGCTAAAAAAAAAAAAACCAAATCAAAAGACTGCAGAGGGGTTATACTAGGCCCAAAGACATCAGCAAGCATTCTCAAGCTTATCCCAGGAGGATTACTGTTTTGCCAAATATGGAGCCTAAAGGGGAGTGTGATGGCTATCAAACACACTAATGTGGAAGCAAATAAATATATATTCTCAACGTTACATAAATATGATTTATAATGAAAGTAATAAAACTCAAGGTTCTAATAAGGGAAAAAATAAAAAATTACTTTCCAGAATATAAAATTTCAAAAGTTAAAGTAAATATATTCATGCTAATAATTAAATTGTTTAAAATACAAGTGAATGATTAATCATTACGATGAAATACATACATAAATTAAATTCCTATTAATGATTTTTTATAGAGGAAATAAATTACATATGTCAATGGTATATATGAGTCGCATATAGATAGACCGAGCACACAAGAAGAGACCTACTTGATTGTCCTTCAGTTCAACTCCTATCGGTGATTTTTTTCTTAACCTTAGGCGTAGCCATGGAAATGGATTCCTTTTTTTTTTTTTCCTTCAGCCATCGGTGCCTTTATGGTACTAAAATTTCTTCTTAAGAATGTCAACTGGTGGTTTTATGAATTTAAATTGGGTGAAAAGCAATACTCTCTACCCCTAGGGCACATGGGTTGGCCTGTCATTGGTAATATGTGATCTTTCCTCTCAACCTTCAAGTTTGGTGACCCTAATTCCTTCATTTCCTCCTTTTTCTCTAGGTAATTTAAATTCATAAATTATTCTCTCTCACTATAGCTATTTAATTCACATTACTTTTATTTTTTTTATTGATTTATTACTACCAAAATTTTGTTTGGTTCTTCGATTCGTTTAACCCACTTAAAAAGAGGTGTTGATTAACAAATTTGTAAATCCATTTGACCTATGGGTCAATTGGAGTCTCCTTGCTTAGCTTCATGGTTGAAGCAAGAAGGATGAGTTGGATAGCACACTAAAGTATTACTAAAATAATTTGGAGAAAACATTTTGAAAATTTTAAAATTTAGCATTAAATATGAGAAATTCTCATATCTTTAGTCTTAGATTTGTGAAATAATTCTTAAAATAATCATTAATAAATTTGAGTGACACTAGAGACTAGTCAACATATCAAATTCAATAGTTATTTGTTTAAATACCAATCTAAGTAAAAGAAATGAGAAGTAATCAATATGTGAAAGTAGAACTAAATTTTCATTTATCAGTTCTTTGGCAAAGTCTCATGTACATCAATCAAATACATAAAACTGTTAGTCATTGTTGGAATGTTATTGATTTGTAATTTCCACTGTAACGAGCATGGAAACTTTTTGCAATTTATTATCAGGCTTAATTAATGACCTTACCTATATTACGATAATTCAATATTTAATGTTGTAGATTTGAACATAATGGAATCTACAAGGCCTTGGTGTTTGGGAACCCAAGTGTTATTGTTACAACTCTTGAAACATGCAAAAGAGTTTCGACTGATGATGAGAAATTTCAACCTAGATGGCTGAGATCTACTGTAGAGCTCATTGGAAAGAAATCATTCATTGCAATGTCATACGAAGAACATAAGCGTCTTAGGCATTTGACTTCTTCAATCAATGGCATGGAAGCATTATCGTTGTACTTGACATATATTGAAGAAATTGTGAAAAGTTCCTTGGATAAATGGTCCAACATGGGAAAAATTGAGTTTCTTACTGAGCTTTGAAGGTTAACATTTAGGATCATTATGCATATTTTCCTAACCTCTAAGACTAAATTAGTTATGGAGACTTTGGAAAGAGAATACACAACATTGAATCTTGGTGTTAGAGCTATGAAAATTAATATCCCTGAATTTGCATATCATAAGGCCCTCAAGGTATTCTTTCAATCTCATTTAATTCTTTGTTGAATTGATATACATTTGTTGAAAAATTATATATACAAACAAGTTACTTTGCTTCCTTGATTAATTACTATTTTGTTGCTTGTAAGTTTGAATCAAATGTGTAGTGGGAAGTAATAAGATTGGCCATTATCAAATGAGTATAGAAAGTCACATCATGTTGCATGATGAAAATATTTTGGATAATCCTTTTTATACATAAAAAACTAAGATTTAGAAAAGTTATTTCATCTCAGAGAGAGTGTATGCCTACTAATAAGAAATTGCCAGCATAAATCAAATTGAAGATTATTTTGTTACCAATGTAAGATGTTACTAATAAATCTATCGTTTGTTAGTGACTAGTTTATAACCTTATTTTAAAATTGTTTGATAATTGTTAAGTCATGATTTATGGCTTATACGCCTTTCTATCTTGATAAACATAAACTGTGTTTCAACATACATAAACAAAAAGCATAGAATTTCCTTAAAAATAACTTTATTATTATGTAATATATATGGTTTTTATTCACCAATATTATGAAGCTAGTGCATTATGCATAACATCTTACAATTTAGTTTTCTATTTTTTCAGGCTAGGAAAAATCTAGTAGCTGTATTTCAAAATATTGTTAACAAGTGAAGAAAGGAAGGGAAGGAAAATATTCCTAGACAAATGAAAGACATGATGGATGCTTTATTGGATGTTGATGACCAAAATGGAAGAAAATTGTGTGATGAAGAAATTATTGATATTCTAATAATGTATTTGAATGCGGGTCATGAATCTTCAGGGCATTCCACTATGTGGACAACTATTTTATTGCAACAACACCTAGAAATTTTCCAAAAGGCTAAGGTATATATGAGATTGCATAAATTTCTTATCAAAAAGTTTTTTAAATTCAACCTTTTAAATATAAGTGACTATTGAATGGGCTGAACAAGAGGAAATAATTAATAGAAGGCCTCTCACAGAGAGGGTTAACGCTCAATGAAATAAGACAAATGGATTATATTTTTAAGGTATATAACTATTGAATCCTTATTGATATTTTAAATTGTAATTTTGGATCATGTTATAAAATTAGACTCATGTCATCTAGTGTTGCTATATCATGTTTCAATATCTATTTCTTTTTCATTCATAGTATAGGTGATTGATGAAACAATGCGTTTGATTACATTCTCGTTGATGGTTTTTTGAGAGGAAAAATTAGATGTCAATATCAATGGTTATTCCCTAATCCTATTATCTTCTAATTTAAATCTTCTATCAATATTAGAATAATTAACATAGGATAAATGACTCTTGTCTTCTCTATCATTTCATCCTAGCAAATAGAACAAAGGTGTCTATAAAACCTACGCCAGTCTCTATTAAAACCAAGCTTCAGTCTGATTCGCTCCATCTCAAATTTTTTGGCCTTTGTTTCCATAATAAAAAAAATGATGGGACGTTTAGCTTGTACAAGCCTTGTTAAATTAGGAATTGCTCGAGGCGTCCCCAATCCCCGATAGTTCCAACATAAGCTTTTCATGCCTACAGGCGAGGTTGCATCACAACCACCACCGCGTATTCATTAACAAGAGTAGCTAAGAGCACCCTCTTCTGTCCCCTAAAATGCCTTAAATTAGATTGAGTTTCCACACACACCTCAATCAGATCATTTTCTCTTTCTTGTCCATCACTAGCCATAATATTGTTCATTTTGGGTACTGATTTAAAGCCTTGTATTGAATTGCAATGTAATCATTACATATATTATTCTGGGAGAAATTTTCCTAGTATGAGAAGATTTTGATTAAGCACTATAAGAAATATGAATTTCAGTGGTGACTTTTTAGTGGCAACAAAATGTATCGCCACTAAAGACCTCTAGTGGTGACATTTAAAAAGTCACCATGTAACACCCATAATTTAATAAGCTTGAATCAATGGATAAAACTCATGATGCTAGTTAATTTACTTCTTGTTACAAATTTAAGTAATTGGCTTAAGGAAAGAAAACTTCAATTGCATAATTTAATGGCCCAAATTGTTTAGATTAAAAAGGAAAATTACCTAAGAATGTAATGCTTAAAGTAACCCCTTATTTCCTTTTTATTATCTATCCTAAAGGCCAAAGTAAAGAGCATTAAAATCCATGCATGAAGATCTTAATGGCATGTGTGAGGTCAAGAGGTAGAAGGCATGCAAATCTTTCCTATGTGCATGGCTTCACATGAGGAAGGAATCAATGGAATGGGAAGAATTTATATATATATATATATAGAGAGAGAGAGAGAGACATACATAAGGCATGCTTGGAGTTCCACGTGAAAGGAAAGGAGGGAGTGCAACCTTCAAATAAAAATATACATATATATGTCCAAGTTAGCAAGAGAGGAAAATGGTGCATACTAGGGACCACTTAGGGAGACCATTAGTCAATAGGGTAAATCACAACAATTATTGAGAAGAGGGGAAAAGAGAAAGAGACGTGACAAATTTCCTTACTAGTTTTTCCATTCAGTGGCTTACATGGACACATGGATCTTATTTTGACCATAGGGTAAAGTAGATGAATGGGAGGGAGAGAGATACCATTTTATATATGTGTGTGATGCATAGGGGAAAGGCAAGGTAGCTGCAGCACGTAAAAAAGGAAAAGGGGCTTCAATATCAACGTACATGCACGTAAGTCCATCCCTTTCCCCTTTAAATGCCACCGAATGAATCATGGATATATATATAGAGAAAAAAAAAGTGCAAAAGCGAGCTGCTAGAACCGTACCTGCTCGTGCAGGCAAGAGGTGGCGTGTCCCCCTTTCCTTCCATCCTTCATCCAGCCGAGTGAGTGTGAGAAAGGGCAAGCTAAGAGGATTAGACATGGGCTCCACATGTGACTAAGAAATGACTTCAACTAAGGTGTAGAATGGTGGGCCATCTTCCTTCATTCCAATGAATGCCACACGTGGAGGGGCTTGGGAAATAAGACATACACATGACATGCTCTAAGGGGAGACAAAGAGGAGCAGTCACGTGAGGGAAACTTCTTGCGTATCCCCCTCATCCTCCTTTCCTTTGCCATAGGTAAGTGGTTAATCCACTAAGGAAACCTTCCTTTGGTGAGGACGACACACACTAGAAGGGAGGGAGAGGGGAGCGTGGCCGATAGGGGACTCAAAAGGAAAAAGAAGAGAAAATAACGAAAAGAAAAAGGAGCAAGGGACAAAAGGAATCCAAGAAGACCTTCATCCATTATTCCACCACTTGAGGTAGGTTAACTATTAAACATTTCTCTTTGTTCCATGTGTTAATAATGCAATTTATGTATAAAGTTTAAGTTTCCATGGAACTAGGGAGATCCTCACATTCTTGAGTCAAATGGTATGTTGATGGCTAGCATATGTGGGTGATAAATAGTTGATAAAGGAGATAACATGAGAACCTTGTGAACTATGAGTTAGGAATTGTAAGCCTGGATAGTTATTCACCATGGAGTGAAATTCAATGTAAAGGAAAATCCATCTTGTTGAGACAAGAAAAGAAATCCTAGAGTCATTACCCACATAAACAAAAATGTGTGTATGTTGGAGTAGTTTGCCCAAGAAAGGGAAAAAAAAACCTTGTGTAGTTAACCTTTATTATTATTATTTTTTGAAAGGGAATCTTAGTGTCATAATTAATCATTTTTAGAAGGGAATTATAGGGGAATTAATAATCTAAGGGACAGGAATTATATTAGAATTAGTTTCCTAGAGAAAAAGGGAAATTTCCATATTACAATTAGTTATTTTTATAAAAGAATTATGGTGAAATTAATATTCTAAAGGAAAGGAAATTTTAGTGTCATGATTAATCATTTTTAGAAAGGATTTATATTAGAATTAGTTTCCTAAAGAAAAGGGAAATTTTGATATTACAATTAGTTGCTTTCATAAAAGAATCATAGTGAAATTAATATTCTAAAGGAAATGAATTTTATTGTCCTAATTAATTATTTTTAGGAAGGAATTATATTAGAATTAGTTTCCTAGAGAAAAGGGAAATTTCAATATTATAATTAGTTGTTTTTATAAAAGAATTATGGTGAAAGTAATATTCTAAAGGAAAGGAGATTTTAGTGTCATAATTAATTATTTTTAGAAAGGAATTATATTAGGATTAGTTTTCTAAAGAAAGGTAAATCTTAATATCACAATTAGGATTCTTAGGAAGGAATTATGGTAAAATTTAACTTTCTAAAATAAAGGGAGTTAATATTATTTCTAGGAAGGGTTCCCAATGGAATTAGTTTTCCAAAGGAACGACAATTTTCTAAGTATTAGTGACTACTTTTGGAAAGGAATCGTATAGCCAATTTTAGTTCCCAGTAAGGGAATCCCATATTGCAAATTATTAGAACGAAACCATACTTGGGAAATGACTTCGAAGGAAAGGAATTGGAAGGGGATCATTAGACCTTACGCTAGCCACTATTCCTAAGAAAAATGAAAACCTTACCTTAAAGGTTGAATTCTCTATGGAAAGTAGACACGTACATTAATCCATGAAGAAGAGCGACCTCAATCGGAAGTCAATGACAACCCCCCTGAATACGAGGATAAGAAATTCCTAGAAAAAGAAAGTTACTCTTAAGGATTATTAAAAGTCATCGAGAAGAGAACCATGTCGGGAACTGATACCCATGATGAGCCGGGCTACATGGCTGAGTGTCCACGAACCATGAAGTGTGGCCGAAGGTGCTCCGTATGGGTGACCTAGTGAGGGGTGGTTGGAGGTGCTCTATACCAGTGTTCTAGAGTCCAGATGACCTAGTTTACGTGGCCAAACTTTCATGAATCACGAGGTGTGGCCAAAGGTGCTCCACACAAATGACATAGGAAGGCGTGGCCAGAGGTGCTCCATGCCTATGACCTAGGGACCGCATATTATCCAAAAATGTTCACCAAATCGATAACAATAACAAAATGTTTCACCACTTTAGTAACTTCATAAGAACACATAAGAACGTGTATTCCTTAGAATAAAGTCATTCTTATTTTGTTAACTGTTATTACTATCATGCATTGCTAACCTATTATTACCTATGAAAATCTTTACCTTTTAATGTAGAGGATGAAGATTAAAGGTTTTGGTGCTTGTACCCTGGTACATATTAGTTGATTTTAAACTTTAATGGTTAAGCTACTGGGAAACGTGCATTTCTTATCTATGTGCTAATATGTATCAGATACGGACGCTTAGCAAGGCAGGGAGGTAGGAGTTTCTTTTTGGGTTGGAGGAAAACTTTGTAATTCCTATTTTTGATGTCCTAGTTCAAATTTATTTGGTTTTAGAACTAGAATTATTCTTTTGGGCAATAGACATGGGAAATCTGAAGGACCGGTCCATCCTTGAAATTGTAAAGGGGTCTGAGTGATAGGATTGTTGTCTCCTGACTTCCTATGGATAGGTACTTCATATATCCTAATACATGTTTACAAAGATGTACTGGACATTATTATTCATGCATTTAATTGAATTATATGGATGCTTTAATTCCGTTGTGTAGCTTAGTATATTCTGATCTATTCCGCTGTGCATGTAAGTTTTTCTTCTGAGCAAGAGATCCTGAACCTGAGTTGATTAAATTAATTTAACGGTATAACGACTCAGATATTAATCGAATAAAGGATAAAGATAATGTATCGAACCTATTTGTTTATATTGGAGTCAATAAAAAAGACTAGATAAGGGCGTTACACACCACTAAAGAGCTTCAATGGCAACAAATCTATTGCCACTAAAGAGCTCTAGTGGCAACTTTGTAAATGTTGCCACTGGAAGTCTTCATTGGCAACACATTTTTTCGCCACTAAAGATTTTTAGTGGCGACATTCAAAAAGCCACCACTGTATGGGGTTTTAGTGGCAAAAAAATATGTCACCACTAAAGATCTTCAGTGATGAAATTTTAAATGTCGCCACTAATACATCAAAGAAAAGGTTGAAAAAATTTTGAAACTATTTTTTCATTTTTTCTTCTCCCTCCAACACATTTCACCATAAATCTTATATTCCTCCTTTTTTTTCTAAAGTTCCTTCCTGTCTCCCCTTTATCTTTTCTTTCCCTCCTTTTTCTAAATGCCTTAAGTAATGAAACCCACACATTTGGAACTTATTTCATGCCTCTCTCTCTTTGTAATCTTCATCTTTTTCCTCCTTTCCTTCATCTTTCTTTCACTTTTCCCTTCTTCTCCAACTTAGGTTCACTTTCTACCACCATCACCACTCACTAAGGTTGCCATCGGTCAGTCACTGGCTATCCCCACCACCATCAATCGTTTGGGTAGCACACAATAGTGTTCATTTGCTACAGAATGGAGGAACTCGAAGCTCAAATGGCTAGACATTTTGGGTTGCAAAAATAAGGAAAAGTTTGAAGGTTTTGTTAGAAAATTGGTGAGTAGTTAAAATCTTTCATATATTTTATGTTTTTCATTTGTTTAGGTGAGCCTTGTATCTCCATTGTTGCTAAAAAAATTATAGAAGATAGAGAGAGCCATGGGTAGAGAGAGAAAGTGCAGTAAAAAGCACTTAGAAAGCTAAAAAATAGAGGAAAATACAAGTAAAATGAGCTAGGATAACTTAGCCTTTGATTTGCACATTTTGAATGCACTTTTCTGCTTTTTCTTTCCTCTCATTGCTGATCTGATAGCTATAATAGGACTAGTTAGGAATGGCTGGCACCCAAGAGTGGAGGTGAATTGGGTGTAAAAACAATTTTGCTTATGGAGAATTTAAAGAGTAGCTAAAAAATGTATAGAGTATCTCTTTTTGCTTAGATAACAAATGCAGAAAGTTATTCAGTTAAGTTAGCCCATAAATGGAGTAGCAAGATCAGTATCAACAAGATAAAGATTTTAGTATTAAGAGCCAGTAATGACAATAAGATAAAGTGCTGAAAGTAAATACAAAAGATAATGTGCGAAAATTTAAAGCACACAGAAGTTTATCCTGGTTCAACTTATCAAGAAGCCTACATCTAGTCCCTAAGCACAACTTGGGATTTTCACTATTATCACAAGTTTAAAAGGGCACTTGTGAACCACTACAAA
Source organism: Senna siamea (assembly GCA_031216115.1). Classification (NCBI taxonomy): domain Eukaryota; kingdom Viridiplantae; phylum Streptophyta; class Magnoliopsida; order Fabales; family Fabaceae; genus Senna; species Senna siamea. The sequence continues at coordinate 15,501,705 of CM062364.1, forward strand.
CTTTCTCAATTTAATCTCCTCAAGGAAAACCTTTCCTTTGATATTTCTCAATTAAGAAAAAGAAATTTTTATTTGCTAAGAAACTCTTTCTTTCAGAGTAAATTTTACAAGTGAAGAACTATAGGAAATAATAGCAATAAGAGCTCAAGATGATTTTTAGAAGATAACTTTGTATGATGTTTCTTCATTTTTTGAGGCTTTTCAGAGGTTCTAAATATAGACTTTTTACAAGAGAAAAGATCAAAAATCTGTTCATAAATAAATTAAATGAAATCTCTACAAAAATAGCCGTTTGTACTTAGCCTGATGTCACCTCTGCACTCTACCAGTCAACTTCCATAAGCTATCAATTGACTTCTATGTTATTGAATTCAAATTTGTTGTAGTGTAGTAGGCAGCAGTCAACTTGCATATGGTTGTCAATTGATTGGCGAGCTTCTAGACGATAAATTTTGAAAGATAGTACCTTGGCAGTCGGCTACTATACCTTTGTAGTCAATTTTCATGCCTCTAGATAGAAATTTCTACTCCCAGTTAACTAGCAGTCGGCTGCTATAGCCTAGCAATCGACTGGTATCTCTCTGTTAGCTATCAGTCGACTGGTAAGGCCTGACAATCGACTAGTGGTGTTTTGTTTAAGTTTTTCAATGTTTTATTTTTAACAATTGGCTGCTTGCCTTGTGCAAGTTGAATACTAGGTGAAAATTTTGCTTTTGCATGAAAAACTTATTTTACAAATGACACTTTAGTTTTTGGAAAGCTATTTGAAGAGTTTAGAAAATAGTTTTAAGCTCTTGCTTCTATTAATACCTTTTACAATTCAAGTCCTAATTATGTGTTTGCTTCTTGTTCTGTTTGGCTTACATAGTTGATTCTTTAGACTTAAATTTTTCTGAAATAATTGAATCTATTTGTAATCATCAAAAGATTCTTTAAAAGCCAATGCTCAATGGGTCATATATTTTGAACATCCACTATCCAGGTACCATTTGTCATCATTTTCCTTTTGACATACCTACCAAAAAAATTTTAAACCTTTGTTCTTAGGTACCCAAACCTTTTTAGGTCCTTGAGAGTTAGTCACCCTTTAGGAACCTACTTTTTCATGTTTTCAAAAAGTCCATTTCTCTTGTAAGCACATGCATGAGAGTTATGACCTTTTTTACTATAATGAAAACAAGTGGTATAGGGACTACTAGATTGAACAGTAAGAACAAAGAAGATTTTGTAATACTTTTTTTTTGTATGGGATTCATATCCTATACCAGCTTTGTTGAACATACATCTTTGTTTTCCAAGGATTATATTTAAATTATCTCTTCCATTTGTAAATTTTGCTCGAATGTTTGTCAAATCTTCTTTCTCAACTTTTAGTTTTTCACATTTTTCACAAGTATTCACACATATTTTAGGTTTCTCTAAGATGGCAATTTTTTTTTTAGGAACATATTTTCTTCTTTTAAAGAACCAATTTCCTTTTTAGAATCTAGAGCTTTCTTTTTTGATAGGGATAAAGTTTTTGCAATTTTAAGTGATTCATTATGTAATTCCTCCAAGGCATCTAAAAGTTCATCATACGAAGGAGAGGGGTTTTGATTTGTTACCTCATCTTGTTCTTTGGCCACTAAGCATAAATTTGCTTCTTCTTGTTCTCCATCATTATCCTCTTGCTGTCTCCCCATATTGATGAGACAAAGGCCTTCCTCTTCTCCTTCTTCTTTTCAAGTAATTCTTGCCTCTTTAAGTATTGGGGACATTCCCATTTGATGTGCCTAGTTTTCTTGCTTTTGTAGCAAGTTGGAGGCTCCCTGCTCCTATCTTGATTTCTTCTAAAAGTTTTCTTCTTTCTGTTATTGAAGAATTTTCCAAATTTCTTCACAAACAGCCTAAAGTTTTCTTAATTTATCTCAATTCCTTCAGGGAGATAATTTGAACTATCATCATCATCTTCTTCTTCTATTTGCTGTGAGGAAGTTGCCTAGAGTGAAAGAATTTTCTTCTTTTTGTCTTGCTCCTTATAAATCATAAGCTATTGTAGTTTTGATTCATGCTCTTGAAGATTGCCAAAAAGAGCTTATACTGATTTGATAGATTCTCCTCTGCTTTCTTCAATGGTTGTTACTTTTGGTTGCCATTCCATAGGGAGAGATCTCATGACCTTAGCCACCAGCTCCTTTTTTGTGTAAATTTTTCCTAGAGTAGCCAAATGATTCACAATATGAGTAAATCGTATTTGCATTTCTTTAATTTGCTCACCTTGTTTCATTCTAAACATTTCATATTAGTGAGTGAGTTGGTTTATCTTGTTTTCTTTAACTCCTGAGGTTCCTTCATGATTAATTTCCAAGGCTTCCCACATTTCCTTTGCACTATCATAGTTAGATACTCTAAAATATTCATCCTGACTCAGTGCACTAGTGAGAATTAGTTTAGCCTTGGCATTTAACTAAACTCTTCTCTTATCTATATCAGACCATTCAGTTTTGGGCTTTGTAATTGTGTGGCCATTCTCTTCTTTCAAAGGAATATAGGGTCCATCTTTAATTACTTCCCAAAGGTCTATATCTGCTGCTTCAAAAAATATTTCAATCCTGAGTTTCCAAAAAATATAATTTTCTCCATTAAAGCCTAGAGGTTTATTGATAGAAAGTCCTTCAGGTAACACATTATCACAAAAACTAGCCATATATAACTCTTGAGACTGTTAAGTCTTTTTACTAAGAGCCAAGCTCTGATACCACTTGTTAGGAATGGTTGGCACCTAATAGAAGGTTAATTGGGTGTAAAAACAATTTTTCTCATGGAGAATTTAAAGAGTAGCTAAAGCAGATGTATAGAGTATCTCTTTTTTCTTAGATAACAAATGTAGAAAGTTATTCAGTTAAGTTAACCAAAAAACAGAGCAACAAGAGTAGTATCAACAAGATAAAGATTTTAGCAGCAAGAACCAGTAATGACAATAAGATAAAGTGCTAAAAGTATATACATAAGATAATGTGTGAAAATTTAAATCACACAGAGGTTTATCTTGGTTTAGCTTATCAACAAGCCTACATCCAGTCCCCAAGCACAACTTAGGATTTTTACTATTATCACAAGTTTAAAAAGGACACTTGTAAACCACTACAAACTTTCTCACTTTAATCTCCTCAAGAAAAATCTTTCCTTTGATATCTCTCAGTTAAGAAGAAGGAATTTTTATCTGCTAAGAAACTCTCTCTTTCAGAGTAAATTTTACAAGTGAAGAACTATAAGAAATAATAGCAACAAGAGCTCAAGATGATTTTCAGAATATAACTTTATAGGATGTTTCTTGATTTTTAGAGGCTTTTCAGAGGCTCTATATATAGACTTTTTTCGAGAGAAATGGTTAAAAATTCATTCAGAAACAAATCAAATGAAATCTTCGCAAAAATAGTCGTTTGTACTTATCCTGATATCACCTATACACTTTGCCAGTCGACTTATGTGTTATTGAATTCAAATTTGTTGCAATGCAGTAGGCAGTAGCCGACTTGCGTATGGTTGGGAGTCGACCGGCAAGCTTCTGGATGATAAATTTTGAAAGATAGTACCTTGACAGTTGGCTGCTATACCTTGGCAGTTGACTATTGTGCCTCCGGATAGAAATTTTTGCTCCCAGTTAACTAGCAGTCGGTTGCTATGGCCTAGTGATCAACTGGTAGCTCTCTGTTAGCTATCAGTTGACTGGTAAGGTCCTGGCAGTCGACTAGTGGCATTCTAATTGAGTTTTTCAAGATTTTATTTTTAGCAATTGACTGCTTGCCTTGTGCAAGTCGACTTCTAGGTGAAAATTTTACCTTTGCATGAAAAACTTATTTTACAAATGCCACTTTAGTTTTTGGAAAGCTATTTCAAGAGTTTGGAAAATAGTTTTGAGCTCTTGCTTCTATTAATACTTTTACAATTCAAGTCCTAATTATTTTTTTTCTTCTTGTTCTGTTTGGCTTGCATAATTAATTTTTCATACTTAAATTTTCCTAAAGTAATTCAATCTATTTGTAATCATCAAAAGATTCTTTAAGAGCCAATGCTCAATGGGTCAACATGACTAATTTTAGCATTTAGAATGCCCATGAAACTCAAAGGAAGCTTTGTATACTATAATCTAAGCTTAGAAGACCATTTAGAGGCATTTCATGAAATTGGGACTAATTTAAAATTCTTTTAAATTGCTGGGTCATTGCTGAAACATCTGAAAATCTAATATGTTGTTAGAAACAACAAAAATGATGAGATAGAAGTGAAAAATGGGAGAAAAGAAGTGCAAAACCATTATTTGAGAAAAAAGGGACTAAACTATAAATTTTAGAAATTTTGGGCAATGAATTGAAATTTCATAAATTTTGGTATTTTCTGTGATATTAAGTTACATGGATGCTCTCATATAAATTAAAGAGACTTTTGAGACCTTTAAGGACTACTTTCAAGACTAGGAAAGTTTTAAGGACTAAACTGAGAAGATTCTTTTTATTCTTTTTAAGAAGAAAAAACCTTGTAATTTTGAAATTTTGAGTCGGGTCAAGTTTATTTAGCCTCCCAAAAGTATCATAAGGGTCCTAAGTAGGGAACTAGAATACAAACTGTGAACTAGGATACAAGCTTTTTATTTATTTGACCAAACTTTTTTTAACGTTTCTCATTATCTTAAGCAGGGAACAAGAATACAAGCTGTGATTTTTAATGATGCAATTGATGTGCTGCTACCTATGCAACTACACCTAATGCAGTGAACCTATCAATGCAGCCTAGTGCAATGGTGAGTATCAAGGTCATATTCCTTAGGAACGGGAAAGCCTAGAGTTACTACTTGTTCTTTGTTATCTAGCCTAACAATTAAAGTAATTGATTTTTAACTAAACTAATAATTAACTAAGTGCAATAAATAGTAATCGGTGACAACGCACAAAACAGAATATACCGAGGTAAGAAAAGTAAATCCATCAGGAAACCTAAACTAGTTGGTAAACACACAAGGGATAATGGATTACTGAATTTAACTATGCTACCTGTGAGTGAATTCTAATTCGAATTCAAATTCTCTTTTGATCTCAATGAATTTCTTAAACCTAAAATCTACCACTGGCTGGTTCTTCCTAATGGTAAATTTTAAATTAGCATTATCGGTCTAATTCACCACTATTAACGATAGCTACTCCTTAATCCAGTAATTAATTAACCTCATCTCTAAGCGAAAATTAATTATTCTTTGCGATTAGGCTCCAATTTTAATTATCATCTCTCAATCTCAAAAAGAAATCTAATTAGCGTTCACAACGACGTCTCGTAATGAAAACTTAAACAATCTAGGCATAAACACAAAGAAGATCGCACATCAAAATCAATATCCATATAGATTAAACAAAATACTAACATAGTCAGGGACCCCAATGAATTTTACAAATTCAACCACATATATTTACAAAAGCAAACAATTCCAACAGCAGATAATCCATCAAAAAATTAATTAAACAACAGATAAAAATAGTAAAAATTTATGCAAGTCCTATCTTCTCAATTACCCAATAGTCATTTGTACATAATGATCGCTGAAAAACCACCAAAATCTCACCAAAAAACTGCCAGAAAAATGTCAAAAAAATAAACTTCAAATTTTTCCAAAAGCTCCACGGGTCGCGAGTTAGGTCAAAACGAGTCGAATCCCAAGTTCTCGGGTACCTAATGGAAAATGGCTGCAACGACGGTCGGAGCTGAGGCAAAAGGTCTCGGGTGAGGCGCTGAGTGATGGAGGGTTGATTTCTAGTGGTGGCCCAAACAGACGATGCCGGACAGGTTACAAAACACTCCTGGATTGTGTCTCGAGTTTGTCTCAAGTTTGTTATGGATCTCGCAATCTGAGGTGTTGCGGCCGTTGACTATGTAACATCCACTCCAATTATTATTAAAGAGATGTTTGATAATTGTTAATTTGATGTTTAATGCTTGTGTATGTTGCATTAATGCATGTAGTTGCATTCGCTTAGGGACTAAATTGAAAGGAAATAAATGAAGGCTTAGTAAGAGGTGGTTAGGGACTCAATTGAAAAGGGAAAAGTAAGTGAGGCCAATAGTGCAAAACAGCCCAAGGACCAAAGAGTAATTTCCCAAACTTCCTAAAACCCTAGCTGAAGCCCCAAAACTGCCACACACTTCCAAAACTTCAGATTTTAGAGAGAGAAGGAGAAGGGGCGAGTAGAGAGAGAAAAGGGGGAGCTAAGGCAAGAAAGGAGAAATTGTGTTGAAAGAAGGGCAGATTAAAGCTGGAAATTAGTTTTGCAACAAGGGGGGATCATTTCTAACACATTCTACACACACATTTTGCAAGAATCAAGGTAGCAATCCATCCTAAACCTCATTTCTGAAATGTGCAAAACTTTTCTGATAAAATGTGATTTTGAATGTTTTAAGTTGAGTTGGGGTTAAAACCTACATTCTGTATGTTTTTCTATTTCTATGGGGTTTTGTGTTGCTGAATGTATGCTCATATGTATGCTGCAATGGATTGGAAGGGCTGGGTTGTGTTCATCTAGATATATAGACTAGATTTCCTTGAATGTACCATGTTTGAGCTAATGAACAAGAAATGTTTGATGAAAAGTAAAGTTTGTTGTATAGGAATTATGCTCATATGTTTAGATTTGAAAATAGAATGTATGCTGGACTAGGTTTTATCAAAATCATGTTTTCTGAACTTCAGCGGAGCATAGCAGCCGACTGCTAAGTAGAGGCAATCTACTATCGTGTTCCTAGAAAACCCAGAAATGTAGACAGAGGCTTAGCAGCCGATTGCCAGACACCTAGCGATCATCGTCGGGCCCAGTGCACTAAGCGATTAATCGCCATCCTCTCAATCGACTGTCGTGTTCTTGGAAACCCAAAAGTACAAACAGAGGCTTAGCAATGATCGCCGAGTTCCTAACGATCATTGTCGGCCCAGGTTTGCATTGAGCAATGATCGGGCGATCTAGTAGTCAACTGTCGTGCTCATATTTTTCCCAAAACGCATTCTAGAAAGCCACCAGCTGGCTTCCAGTCACTGCTAGCTTACTGATTGGCACAGAGGATTATAGAGAGCCACCAGACGACTGCTAGCCTTCTAGCAGTCGACTTGCAATCCTCTAACTTATGAAATAACGTTTTTAATGGCAATTGAGCTTAGTAATTCTTCATACTAACTTAATTAAAGGCTCACAACATAGGTAAGCCAGGAAACTAGGAGTTTTGGGTGATGATACCCTTGGGATAGTGAAAGAAAAGAGAGCAAAAAATACAAAGAGGGAGAGAGTAAAGTATTCTCAATGTATGCCTTAGGGTAGATAGGCTCATGATCGAGTGACCGATTGTTGGTATGGGACGACAGTTGGGCATTCCACGGTTGTGCCATAAATTGGGATGGTTAAACATCCACTTGAACTTAGATGATTTTGAAAACACCATGATGGTTGCGAACTTTAAGTTAGTGTCATCTCTCAAAGGCCATATGAGAAACACATACTTAAAGTTAAGCATAACCATGACCATGGGCCGATTCACCCCATAGTATATGTAGAGAATAACGTACCGAGAGTGTGATCCATCGAAAAGGGATGGTGATTCCATAATATTATGATCTGCCCAAAAGTGGAGAGGAAATGATCCGGATAGAGTTGATGGTGATCCTATGAGAGTATACCAGCCCCGTTTGGGACGAAAGGGAGGAATCCCGCTGGTCAGGGATGATCTGCCGAAAAGGGGCAAGGACCATTATAGTACTTGGATCCACTGGAGGACACCTCAAAATGTACAAAAGGTCGGCATGGTTAAATAGACATGCGCTCATTCATAAAGACAGTGGTACGTGGAGTTGTTGCTGGGCAACTCTCCCAATTACTCTCAGGGTGTTTTATGTGCTGCTCGCATGTTATGAAAATGAAATTATGTTATGCTTACTATCCCATATATGTTTTATAAGAAATGCTTTATAATGAGAATGATGATGAATACACTTCCCATGTTTACAAGTTAATATGTTTTAAATGCACATGCATACATATGAGTATATACCATGATTAAATGCTTCACTCATTGCATCCCTATAGTATGTTATACATTTCATGAGAGAATGTAGAGGTTTTCTGTGTGAGCATGGTGGTACAAGTTAACGAATTTTGTAATTGGTTGTATTGCTACTAAGATTCATTTCTCACTATAGTGTTGACATGTACCAGATTTGTAGGTTCCCTTGAGCTGGAGTAAGAAGGTAAGGTATGCAAAAGTGTCCAATCTAGGCACACAAACTGTTTATTTTGGATAGTATAAGTACACGTTAAGATTGAGCTAGCTTTCATGATATTTTGAGAAAGACTAGTGTAGGATTATTTTGTATAGCCTATTCTAACTTATCTGTATATGAATTAGGTTGGATTGATGATTAGACTATTTAATGGAGTTATGAGTGGCAGGATTGTTGCCTCCATACCCAATAGTTAATTGATTATATTTAATTAAGAATGCTTGTCTATGTATAGTTAATTCAGGTGTATGCTATGTGTTTATTCCGTTGTGACATTGAGAGAACCCGAGAGTAGAGACCAGCCCAAATGACAGTTAATTAATTCACTTGGTAAAAGTTTTAATTGGACTCGGGTAGAGGTAATAGTAACACCAATACTCTGATAATTATTTTTATATTATATCTTTTTAAAAACCTAAAAGGAACCATAGGCTAAGGGGGTATTACAGACTAGCTTGGGGAGGTTGCAGTTGGGTTGTCCTAATAAGGCTTCAACTTGGCCTAATAAGTAAAATTGGCCCAAATGGCCTATTTTGGCTGCTCTAAAGGCTGTCCAGGCTCAAAATTGCTCCGTTTGCTGATGATGACTTGATAAAATACCTGAAAATGAAAATGATGCAAAATTAGGTGATTTTTAGAATAAAATTACATAAAATGCTCATAAAATGGACAATTCACATTAAGCAATTATGTATAAAATAAGACACATCATCTTTCAAGACTCATTCTTAAGACAAGACTTACTATATTCTGATGGATTGGTGAAAGCTGTTAATTCTAATTTTATGAATGTCCATCCAAGAATTAAATTAATGTTATCACTTCAAACAAAAGTCAAGGAGATTGAAATGAATGTTAACTTAGACAATATTGTTCATGATTTTGTTCCATTAAAAAAAATTCAAGGAAGGAACATAGATATAATAGCTTAGAGATTGTTACTTTAATTATTCAAGTTTATAAATTAGTATTTAGTATGCATATTGTCTTGTCTTTTGTTGGTGATATATATATATATTTTCTATAATCTATGACTCTTGTAATTTTATTATCATGAAACTAATCATACTTATCCTTAATGTTTCTATTTTAAATAGAGACAAAATTGAAGAAGGAACAACAGTAATGCTTTAAATATTTTATATTTTAATAAATTATGTTATTATTGATAGTTGTAATATTAGTAATTATGGACAACAATGTAACATTACTTTTATGTAATATAATAGTATTTTATTTTATAATTTTCTTTTGTAATACTTTTAGGTCACAAGAAATATAAAAATGAAAAAAAAAAATCAAAAACAACATAAATGTACAATTCAGATGATTCAATGGTGACATAAGAGAGTCACCACAGAAAGGGGCTTCAGTGGTGACATTCTCTATCTCCACTAAATCCAAGTTTCTATGGCGACTTTTGGCTTTTAAATTTCAACTTCTGTGGCAAAAAATTTCTTTTTTCAGTGGTGACAAATGTCGCCTCTATATGTATGTTCAGTAGTGACTTTTTTTCGTCGCCACCAAAGACCTTCAGCGGCGAAAGTTTCAACGGCAACAAGTGACAATTATTTTGTCGCCACTGTATCTTTTCAGTGGTGACTTTTGTTGCCACTGAAAGTGAAATTTTTATAGTGAAGAGAAAATTTTTGAGAGATTAAATTAAGAAGCTTTATCTTTTTCAAAAAATTAAATTAAAAAAATAGTGATCTTTAAAATAACTTCCTTCACATATTTTAGTATTTAACAAGCTTAACAATAAATATTTATCAAGCTAAGACTATCACTAATGTTTATTTACAATTTATTTGTATCTTCATGACTAATGAGCCATGAACACTAACCTCAGCTATATATATAATATGTTGGGTGATCTTATATTGGCATTGAATTGAATAAAAGGATATAGATAGATACCAATTATCTATTCTCACAAACAATGACACATGAAAAGGTTGCAATACCCATTCATATGTAATCCCCAAAGTTATTAGCATTGAATTGAATAGGAAAAATCATGGGATATAGATAGATACCGATCATCTATTCTCACAAACAATGACACATGAAAAGGTTGTAATACTCGTTCATATGTAAAACCCAGAGTCTAACTTTTAATAAATTTTCTCGTGTTGGTGCAGGAAATTCAATGAGGTCCCAACAAATTGAATGGGAGTGAGCATAGAGACTAATCTAAAAGGTTAAAAGATAGTTTCAAAATTTAGCCACGGAAGGGTTACTATAGCCATCTAAATTTTGAAACTTCCATGTCAAAATTGTAAGGACAATAAGATAATTATACATCTTTCCTTACCAAAGAGGACTAAAATTTGGACATAAGGACTTAAACGTAAAACTTGTTTCCTTCCCTCCCATTCAGCATATTTTCTACCTTTCCCTACCTACCCCTCTTATAAATACCATGGAAGAGGAGGGAAAAAGCTAAGCCTTTCACCTAAATTCAACTATAGAGAGCAAATGGCATCTTTTAGAGTGAGAAAGTGCCCCTAAGGAAGAGAAGAGCAAATTTGTAGGAGAAAGAGGCTATTTAAAGCTTTAGAAAACATTCAAGGGCATAAGAAAACACTTATGGAGTACATTTAGCACTCAATTCAATAATCAAGGTAGTTAAATCTTTGATTTCTATAACATCCGATCCTAATATGAATAAGAGATGCTTGTTAGATGTTAATTTAAGTTTAATGCTTGTGTATGTTACATTAATTACATATAGTTACATTAGCACAGGGACTTAGTTGAAAGAGACAAAAGCTGAGTCAAAGTATAACCAAGGACCAAATTAAAAGGGAAAGTTTAGCTAGGCTAAAGTCACAAAATGGCCGGGGCTAAAGTGCAATTAGCTAGAGTTAATAATTCAGAAACCCTAAACCCTAAAATAAAATTCCAAACTTTAGCATTTCCTAGAGAGAGAAGGAGAAGGGCGAGTAAAGAGAGAAAGTGCTGAGTTATGGCAAAAGGGAAGGGATTTACTGAAGGAAGAATGGATTTGAGGCTAAGGATTGGTATTACAGTAAGGGAAGGACCTTTTTAGCACATCATACATGCACATTCTTTAGAAAATCAAGGTAGCAACTCAACCTAACCCCATTTTTCTAAAATGTTCAGCTATTTGTTGAAGAAATGTTAATATGAATGTTTTGAGTTATGTTTAGGGTTTAAACCTATATTTTATATATTTTTTACTACTATTAAGTGATGCATGCTGAATGGTTGTGATCATCTATGCTTGACTGATTATGAAAGTAGGCTTATGCCCTAAGTGCAAAAATGTGGTTTCATCTTAGTGTTAAGTAATGTTAAGCGAGTTATGGGTTAGTTATAAGTGATATATGATGTATAAATGCTAGTATTGAGTTCATGGTTTGCGAAAATGATTCAAAAACATGTTTTTGAGGCAAAACTATGGAGGTAGTAATAAATTTTAGAGCAGACGAATGCTAGAAGTTGAGTACAACCCTGGAAGTTGACTGTTGTATTCTTTGTCTACCCAAAAAAGCATCACAAAATGCTAGCAATCAATTACCAACCCCTGGAAGTTGACTATTGTGTTCTTTATTTTCTAGAAAATTTTCCAGAAAGCTAATAGCTGACTGCGTGGCTCTAATAGTCGACTGTCAGGTCTAATTTTTCCTAGAAATGCCTCACAGAAGGCTAGCATTCATCTGCCAAGCCTTTAGCAGTTGACTGGTAGCTCTCCTCCAAGACTAATCCAAAAGGGTAGCGAGCTAGTAGCCGATTGGTAGCATAAGACTAATCGAATGCCAGCCCCTTATCTCATAAATAGAGCTCAATGACCATTTTGAGAGAAAATTAGCCCAAAATCTTACTCAAACTAAGGATCTAAACTTGGGATGTAGTGGGTACAATGTAAAAAGGTCATGAGTCACTAGAATGAGAGGATCCCTATGATAGTGATACAAAGAGAGCAAAAAAACATAATAAAGGAAGGAGCGAAGTATTATAAGCGTATGCATTAATGGTAGATAGGCTCATAATCAAGTGACTGATTGTCAGTATGGGATGGTCGTTAGGCATTCCATGATTGTTCCATGAATTAGGATGGTTAAACATCTACTTGAACATAGATGATTTTGTAAATGCCATGATGGTTGCGAAATTTAAGTTACTGTCATCTTCCAAAGGCCATTTAGGAAACACATACTTAGAGTTATGCATAACCATGAACATGAGCCGAATCACCCTAGTATATATGTTAGAGAATAGTGTACCGAGAGTGTGATCCATTAGAAAGCGATGGTGATTCTATAGTCCCATAGTCTACGAGCAGAGGGAATAGGACCTATCCAGAGTAGGGCAATCATCCCATAAGTTTATAACAGTCTCATTTGAAGAAGGGAGATGAGTTGGGTAGAGTTGACAATGATCCCCTAGTTATGAGATGGTACTCGAATCCGGCTGAGGGACACCTCAGATGGTATAAAAAGTTAATGAGTGGCTAAATAGTACAAACTCATGTATATATGTAGTGGCACGTAGAGTTGTTTGCTGGGCGATGCTCCCAATAACTCATATGATATGTCTATTTCTCCTGCTCATATGTTAAATGTAAAAGCATGTGTTTACCCTATGAAATGTTTAATATGAAAGTATAATGAGAATGATGATGAATGGACATCCCATATTGTAAAGTTTCTATCTTTTAAATGTACATGCATAGACATGAGTACATGACAAAAAGGTATGTACCATGCACTACATCCCAATAGTATATGTTATGTTTTTATGACGAAAAGAATGTAGAGACTTTTCGTATAAGTACAGTGGTATAGGTCAAAGGTTTTCAAAATAGGTTGCATTGCTACTGAAATTAAATTCTCATATAAATATTGGCGCATACTTTAACATATGTAGGTCCCTACGTAACATTTGCCCCTATTTCTATGAGAGATGTTTGTTAATTTTAATTAATTGCTTGTGTATGTTGCATTAGATTGCATATAATTGCATATAGTGGCATCAGTGCCAGAATTAGACTAGAAAAGGATGAGAGAATTGATTAGAAAGAGGAGAGGGACTAAAATGAAAAGTGAAAAAGTTGAGGTATGAGAATTTCAATTTTGGCCAAAAGAAGTATTGTAGACTACTAATTTTTGGAATTTTCCCCCCAATGGTTCAGGGACAAAATGGTAATTATATATATAGTTTGAAACTTACCAGTTTAAGGCCGAAAGATCGGAGATTAGGATCAAAATTTATAAGTTTAGGTCGCCTATATATAAGGCTAGAAGCAGAGTTCCTCATTACTAAAATTCAGAACCACTTCTGGAGAGAGAAAGAGAGATCAGGTAGAGAGAGAAAGTGAGGGAGAAGAAGAAGAATCTTCACTTTCAACAAGAGTTGAATCCAGAGAAGCATATAGGAAAGCATCTAATACATTAAGCAGCATCCAAACAAGCATTTAAGGTAGCAAAACAACCAATCTGTTTTTATTTTTGAAGTTACTGTTCATATAACTGAATTTGAAGATTTTAAAGTTGATTGAAGGAAAAAGGGATTTAAAATTACATTCTTAATGTTTTTACCTACTATTGGGTGTTTTTAATTGGTTGAAGATACCTATGCATGCTTAAAATTGATTCTGAAAAGTGGGTTTTTCTACTTGAACAAAAATGAGGTTTATTCCCAAATTTGAGTGAGATTAAACAATGTTTTAGACTATTTTTATGTGGAAAATGATGCTTGGCTTGAGTTCATGAATTTCAAAATGGCTTTACAAACAAATTTTTGGATAAAAATTCTAGGTCAATGGCAAGTTTTAAAATAGAACATAACGTAGCAGCCGACTGGTGGCGTCTAGTAGCCGACTACCGTGTGCTTGAGTTGCCTAGAAATTCATATAGAGTTTGATCACTTGATTGCTAACCTCTAGAAGTCAACTGCTATGTTTAAAATTTTCTAAAAAATTCATTTGATGAATAGTGCATGTTCATCCTTTACCTAAGAATTTTTCTAGAAGGCCAACAGCCGACTACCATGTCTAAAAAGTTGACTGTTGACCCCAACAGTAAGCTAGCAGCTGACTGCCAACCTTGTAGCAATCGACTGATAGCACTCAAATTTGAATTTTAAAAATTGGATAGAATGCTACCAGTCGACTGTCAGTAAGGTATCAGCCGATTGCGAGCTTTTGTGAATGAATTATGAACTTAATGACATATTTGAAAGGTATTTGGTTAAAAAACCCAATTCAAGTAAGGGATTTAAACCTAGAATATGAGAAGGGTAACATGTATATTGAATTTAAATGAAAAAGAGCAAGAGTATGATGAAATTGATAAGGAAAGAGCAAGAATGCATAAGAGAAATTAAAATAGTATTCTTAGTATATGTACTAGCAATAGATAGGTTCATAACTAAATGACTGATTGCTGGTATATGATGGTGATTAGACATTCTACGATTATCGTGATAGTTGAAAATTCTAAGTTAGTGACTTAATGGAGAAGTTAAATAAAAAGTCACATACTTTTGATTTCACATAACTATAGTATGCACCCAATCACCCTAATGTATATACTTATGAATAGCATTTTGAAAACCCCAGTATGTACTCAATGTGTGGTCTCAATGTAGGGACTCTATGGTACTTAAATCCACTAGAGGATGCTCCAAGATGTACACAAATGTGATGTTGTAGTCGAGGACTGCTAATGGGCATATGTTGCCAAAAGTTACGAGTACATATTTGAAAGTATAGAGTGGCTCACTCAACGACCCTCCTGATTTCTCTTATTATTGTTATTACATGATGATTATCATGATGATGGCGAAGGCCAATGAGAAAGGCTCTTAATTCCTTATTGCTCTTTATATGAAGTTATATAAATGAAATTATGTTACCTATATGGTTTGACTATTTTATAAGATATATGCTCTATGTGGTATATATAGAGTAAGTAATGCATGCAATTATAAGTATCTGTAATTTATGAAAGGTAACCTAATAGATATATCAATTATATGACGATAAGAAGAATGTAGCATTTTTCGTAAAGGATTACGGTGATACAAACTAGTAGTTTTATAAACTGGTTATTATTATTACTGAGATTTATTCTCATTAAAAATACTAGTTTGTATCATATGCCTAGGTACCAAATAATGATAGAAGTGGAGATAGAGTTGGTGGAGATGCCCTTCCTGGGGTATTTCCCAGTTGTTAAAGAACTCTAGGTCATATATGTATAGGAAGTCCCTCCTACACCTTGAATGTGTAAAGTTTTAGAGACATTTTGACATGCCTGATACCTTGAATCCTTGTTAAATTTTTGGAAAGGATCAAGAGGATAGATTTTTTATGTATAGGATAAAGGCACATATGTATTAGGATATGTGAATTAAGAATTCACTAGCAATTTTGTTAAATGGGTATGAGTGACAAGCTTGTTGTCTCCTTACCCTAGTTAACACACTCATATATCCATGGGTATATGTATGATGGATGACACGTATGAATATTATAAAGGAATGTGAATGTATCGATACATAAATATATATATTTCATTTTATTAATTCATTCTATTTTTTACCATGTAACATGTAAAAACCCGAGTATAATAGCCTAGACTAATAGTACTTAATTATTTCACTTGGTAAAAGTTTAAAATTTGACTTGGGTAAAGGAAGAAGTAATTCACTAATCTTATAGTATTCTTATGAAAAACAATTATGACTATAGGATTGACGGGTTACACCTTAATTGAAGATGAAGGTAATTTGGGAAGAGGTACCTATCATGGGGGTACATGGAAATATCTATGTTCGATAGTATAGCCATATATTTATTTTGTGCTAGTCTTTATGATTTTTGATAAAGGCTAGTGTAGATTATCTCTTGTATAGCCTATCTTAATTTGGATGTATATTGATTAACTAGCAACTATTAGTAGGCCATTTGATGGGGTCATGAGTGGCAGAGATGTTGTCTCCATGTCCAATAGTTAGTTAATGATAATTATCAAATTGAGTATGCATGTTTGTATATAGCTATTTAGAGTAAATTATGTATACATATATGATGGGATATTCCACTGTGAGTCTCGAGTGAGAACCCAAGTGTAGAATCCAACCCAAACGACGCTTATTTAATAAACTTGGTAAAAGGGTTAAATTTACTCGGGTAGAAGTAATAGTAACATACCATTATTATCATGCTTACATATTATATTCTTTAAATTACCCTAAAAAGGAACTATAGGCTAAGGGGTGTTACAATTTCCCTCATATATTTTGAATGTACTGTTCATGTGGTGGAAAAATTTTATCTTGATGATTTTTTAGTATGAGAGGATAAAACTTATGTTCTCTTATTATTTAACTTCTATTGGATATCAAGTGCTGCTTTATCATGCTATTATATGTTTGTATAATAGATCTATGATTCAATGTACTGTTCATGTTAGAAAAAAGGGGAAAACGTGGGATTGAGGGTGATTGAGCCAAAATGCTCATGATTTCCTACGTTAAAAACTTTCTAAGGATTGAGGGAACCAAGATTTGATATTTAGAATTGAAAATGGGTTTTTATATAACTTGCACAAGGGTGAAAAAGTGGGTTTCAAGGCAGTTCAGAATGTAGTCAGTGACTGCCTAAAGTAATGAAGTTGACTTTCGTGTTCTTCATATTGCCTAGAAGGGGTTAAGAATGTAGCAGCTAACTGTTAGCCTCGTAGTAGTCAATTGTCGTGTTCTTGGATTGCTCAGAACCCAAAACCACAGACTAGAAGCCGACTGCTAGGTGTCTTAAAGTCAACTGCCAGCTCTCATGTTTGCATACTCTGTTTAAGCTAAGAGCTACCAGCTAATTGTCGTAGGAGAGGAAGTCGACTGGTCAACTCCAGAACATGAATTGTTCTCTATAGTCCCTCAATTTCAAATGTTAAGGCTCAATTAACTCCTTAGACCGTGAGATTAAGAGAATCACACATTATGTAAAATGGATGAATAAATGAAAAGAGAATGAGGGCTTATAAAGTAAGAAAAATATTTCTAGTGTATGCATTAGTGGTAAATAGGCTCAAGTTTGAGAGATCGATTTTCGATATAGGATGATCGTTGGGCATTTTACGATTGAACCATAAATTGGGATGGTAAAACATCCACTCAACTAAATAAAGAAGATTTCAAAAATATTATAACTGTTGTGAATTCTAGGTTAGTTTACCCTCAATGAAGTGACCAATAAAGGATCACGTACCTAGAATTAGGCATAATAGTGGCTTGAGCTAATTCACCTTAGTATATACACTTGTGATGGCGTACCAAGAACGTGATCCACTAGTAAGGGATGGTGATTCCATAGCCTCTTGATCCGTCTAGCACGGAGCGGATATAATCTACACCTAGCTTAGGGATCCTGTGAGTAGGGCATGATCCATCAAAGAGAGGGATGGTGATCCTGAAGTTTGTACTTGAATCCACTAGGGGATGCCTCAGATAGTATGGTGGTTAGATACCACAAGGGCCTAAGACCATAGAATTACTCATTCATGTAGATCTCAGGAGTATATAAGGTGTTCTCTAGGCAATGTCTTTGAGAAATTGCTCTCTATATTTTTATTAAAGCAAACATGGGGCATGAGAGCCGAAGGCCTAGAGGCCCAAGCTTATGTATGTTTCCCTAATAAATTGATTGGGTATGATCATGTTACATTATTTATAAAGAAATGATCTATGATTGTGATGATATTTGCAAAGGCTTGAACATATTATGAAAGTTTCCATGACACTTTAACTATACATGCATCAATAAGTATATGTCATGAGCATGCATTGCATCTAATAGACACTTATTTATATAAATAAGAAAATATAAAGAATGAATTTTTGTACAAGTATAGTTGTTACTTTCGATGGAATTTAAAACAGGTGATCTAGCCACTGAGATTGTCCATCTCACTTTTCGCTGTGTTTAGATTCCATGTTACCACGTCCTAGTTGAGAATGAGACTGCAATCATTTAGGTGGGCCTATTAACGTCATTAGGGATGTAGGGGTGGTCATGGTAATAGAGGTACCAACTATGGTACCCCCTCTAGGACCAATTTTAAGAAGTCGCTGCAATGATTCTCCTCTATTTTGCATACTTTATAATTGACCATGGCCCTATTACTAGCTATCAAAATCTAGGAATTTTGGAAATGTAATTGGGAACGTGAAGTTCTAATGTGCGTATCAATGTTTAAAATATTATATTCTACTTACTCAAATATTTTATTATTCCGCTGTGATATTAATGCGAGTGAGAACTTGAGTGTAGAAATCTAAACCTAACTCGACTAATTATATCCAACTTTGTAGAAGTTAAAAAAATTTTAGGGTAGAGGAAGTAGTAGCACCTATTTTATTTTTAAATGATAATAAAAGCAGTAATTGAATGAACCATAGGATGGGAGTGTTGCAAAGGTTACCTTTGAGTAAATTATTCTGATGATATTTATGAATTAGCTCACTGCCTTTTGACTGCAGTTTTCATCAAATGTGTGATGAATAATATAAATTTTGCCTCGTTCATTTTGCTTGTTTCTACCTTCAAGTCATGACACATCAGTGCCTTAATTATTCAGGTTAAAATTGTTAATGGCTGTTGAATTGACATTATCTTGCAGAGGCGTGCTTGATTGCATGCATGTTTTTTTTTTTTTTTGTAGATGTCTATCTGAGCATCTTTTCCCAACATATAAACAAAGTGTGCAGAAATACCAGCCCAAGTGCAACGTAGAAGATTTTCCTTTAGGGTATGTTAGGATTGAAGAGAAAGAAAGAGGAGGAAAATTTTGATTTAAATTTAAATCACGCTTGTCTTTAATCCAAACATACCCTCTACTAATACATTCTGTTTTTTTTTAGGGTGCGTTGTTGTAGCACGATGCAGAAGCTTTTTCTTCAAGTACTTCTCATCTTCTTGGGGATACCGAATTGAGATAAATGCTTGCTTGAAACTGTAAGTCACAGTTGTTACTTTACAGAATAGCTCCACGCTCCCTTACATTTATATTTCTTATGCTGCGCTCTGTTTAGGAAGTGAGAGACATATTAATAGAGAAAACGAGTGTAACAGATGCAAAAACATGCTAGTTATTTTAACTTGCAAATAATTTTTAATTTATTAAAGTAGTGCAAATGCATATATACCATCACGTGAAATTATGTAGAATTGCAAGTCTATTTGCATTGATTGCAATTATTTCCCTGAATTCCAATCCCTTCACCATCTTTCTCTGTTATACAACTACCATATATGTCCTTTAAGAGTTCTGCCTTTACTTAGCAAGAAAGAAGAAATTTGCTTCAAAGTTCTAGCTTGAGTAAACAAGTTCTTTATAGTTTGTCACAGCCTCTAAGTCAGTGACAAATTAATGACTGGGTAAGAACTAAAGGAGGAAATAATGTGATGTAGTCCCCATATCCGTAGCCATGGGTAATCTACAGATATGATACTTAAAGGATGTGGTTTATGATGGATCTCAGGGGAGCCATAAGTGATCTATGTGAAACATAAGGACCATGATTCTTCCCTTTTACAAGTTGGTTATAAGATTAGGTTCTCCCTGCTTGCTTGGTATCAGTACTTGGTCTGACCTCTAGGAAATGAGCTACTATCAATTGGTACCAATGCCTTTTAATTCAAGCTACTTAACTTCTATTATGTGAATCATGCTTTGTAATTTGATCAAGATATCTTTATGGTTTCTGAATTTTATGTTATGAATTTGATGGTGATATTGTGAGATCTAAGAAAGCTCAGAATCTGAGACATGACCAGAAGATGTCCTTCTCATTCTTGGACTCAGTGTCAATATTGGAGTCTCTGAATTAATCCTCATGCTTCTCCCAGATGGAGTCATTTGTGGAGGTCTAACAGATCGTGCCTTTGGTGAACCTACATTAATAAACACATAAAAAATGTCAAAAATACAAGGTTATTTTCAAGTTAATGCCTCCAACACTGAATTGTATTAAATGATGGTAAACCTAAAATGATTTCTCAAACATGAACTGATGAAAAATAGGAAAGAAAAAGGTAAATATATGGTCGATGGTGATATAAGTAGTTATTTATATATCATGAATTAAGCCACTGATTAAGGATTAAATTAGGGGTGCTCTTTATTTTATTTTCATTGTTGTTTTAAGCATATGTTTCTATTTTTCTTTATCAAACATTGGCTGGAGACTGTTTGTAATGATAAAATAGAATATCAGTAGTTCTTATCTCTCTCTTCCTCTTCCTCCCTTCATCTCTCTACTTTTCCCTTTTAGAAAGTGTACACTTCAATAATTTCTGGTTTGTTTTATATGTTTTACTTGATGTTGAAAGATTCTGTAAAATGAGGGCATATTATGTAATCAGGTTACAGTAAAGCTAATTGCACAATTCTTTTCTTTCACAATTGAAATATGGCTAGGCCGCCTAAAAATGGTTTTAGTTAGAGCTAATAAGGAACTTGAGTGTAGCTACTTGTAATAGTTGTGAGTTGCTTATGTAAGTAGTATTTTTCAATCAAGTTCACAAAGTTGGTGGAAGTACTTCCTTTGGGCCTAATATTGAATTCCATTTGCCAATTCAGAGACCTTTGATTGCTCTCAAGACAATTACACTCCCAGGCTGTTAAAAATCTTACTCATTTCTTCAAAATTGTTGCATCCTCAAATAAATTTATAAGTGACATCATAATAATTTGCTTTTCCTATTGATCAAGCATGTTGGCATGGAAGGCAAAAGGTTCAGTAGGTATATTAATTTCAAAAGAAATGCATTTTTTGGTCCCTAAAAGATATATGCCTCAACTATTTAGTCTGAGTCTCTACACGTTTTAAACCCTGAAATTTTTTATTTGCTATTTGTTAATTCCTGGAGCATAAGCATTTGCCTTGTCTTTTACTGACAAGATACAAGAGTAACAAGTACAAAATTTAAATACCAAATGATTGAGGCATGTATCTTTTAAGGACACAAAATGTAGATTCCCTCTTACTTTTACAGCTTTATTATGTACTTACTATAGAGGATAAGTTCTGCATCCTTAGGATTATGAGTTTTGTAACATCAGTTATAGAAAGCATTTCAAGATGTAGTTTATAAGAAAAATGTTAGAAAAAAAATAGAGCAATAGCAAAATAGACAAATTATTAATACTTTTGTCCCAATTGATTTTCTAATTTCTAGACGTGTTCCTCATAAGGATGGTTAATTGATATATCTACCCATTTCATGGATATTAACAAGAATTAATTAGTGAGACTGAATATAACCTGGATGTCTGTTGGCCTTTGAATCGGAGGATCTCCTTGGCAGTGAATTTCTCCTGTTCAGAGTTATACCATCAGGTCTAAGCAAAGATTTCTTATCATTTATTGATGGATTTAGTTCCTCCCCGGAGGTAACAAGTTCATCACAATAGGTTGATGCTTCACTTCCAGATTCAGAATTATAATTGGAGCTTAAATTTTTTTCTTTCTCAATGACTCGATAGGCAAACATTTGAAATGGAATATGAGATATTGGTGATGCATCAGAGCTTCCCCAAGAAGGGAACTTCCTCAACAGTGTTGACTCTATATCACAGTAATCCACTGGTGGCACCGGTGGATCAAGCAGGTTATTGTAATCAGGATTCATTGCAATAAACCGTTTGATATATCGAAGAATTCTACAAATGGAGGAGAAGCTTGGCCTTTGATTTGGATCAGCATGCCAACATTTCTTAGTCAAGTTAGTAACATATTTTGGAGAACTATATGTGAAAAGGGGCCTCTCTCCTGCTCTAATGTTTCTGCTCATTTTGTCCCCTTGAAGATGATTATCTTCAAAAGGGACTTTACCAGTTAGAAGCTCAAAGCAAACCATTCCAAAACTGTACACATCAGATTTCTCTGTATACTTATTGTTTACAGTATCTCCTGTTTGTTCTTGCTCTTCGAGAACTTCTGGAGCATACCAAATAAATGGGAGAGTTTCATTCTGATTTGAGGTCCCTTTTTGTTTTAAGGCTTTAGCACCAAATAGGCCAAACCCTGAGACCTTGGCATACAAGTAGCCTTCTATGGATGTACCTCTGGGTTTAACAAGAATATTTGAAGGATTTAGCTCTCCATGATATATTTTCTTTGAGTGCAGATACTCCATTCCTCTGGCAATTTGAAGCATAAGATCAACTGCCATAGGAAGTGCAAATGGAATCTTCTTTCTTGGGACACAAATCTCTTCAATGTGGGTGCAGAGGTTTCTGCTCATCAAATCCATTAGCAAAAAACACTCTTTTTTCTCCTCATCAGAAAATGCACAAAGGCATTCCATTATATTTGGGTGGGAAAGGGATATGAGTGACATAATCTCAGGTTCCAAAGCTTCTATGACCCCAAAAAAATGCTTTACAACAAAGCTTTCACCTAACCATATAATCTCCTTGTACATGCTCCCACTCCCTAGTCTTCTCCTCACCTGGTAGTCCTTAGATCCCACCAAAATTGAACTTGGCAGGAGCTCCCCTCCTAATGATTCTGATCTTTCTAATGATCTCAAAAGAATATCGGTTAATCGGTTCTCGTACTTTGTTGAAGCTACCATTTTCTTTTCACGGATTTTGTTGAGAAGAAACCATCTGTCTTCCTTCCAAACTGTGTTATAACGATTGCAGAAATCTTGAGTAATGAGGTATTGCTTCCCAAATTTCCACTGAAAAAGGCTCATGTCCCGATATTCTTTCCTGTACTTGTTTGAATTGATGAGCCTCTTCCTTTGCATCTCTTCTTGATCCCACCCAGATATTTCTCCTGCAGATTCAATTGCTTCAATGACAATGGGAATCCAAGAAAGCAAGTTGTGAATGTAAAACTCAACACAATCATTGTTATTGTAGAGGGTAATGGCTTTAGCCCACCAGTCCTTTGTTTCACTCTCCAAGCATTGCTTGATATAAGATTCTCCTTCTTTGAATACCTTGTGAATCTCTTTCAATGGCTGTTCAAGAACTTTCCACTTTGTGTGCTTCTCCAAGAATATCAGGTTCTGTGTAATCTCCTCTGCAGTTAAACCATATACAAAGGTGAAAACATCCAGTAACAAACAACACTGCCTCTGATTGAATTGGATATTCTCTCTGAATACCATCAGAGCCTTTAAACCTCCTAATGCCTCCCCTAATTGTCGAAATTGCTCCATAGCCAGGTCAAACTAAAACAAACCCTGTAAGAAGAAAAAAAAAATGCACAAAAGCACAATTATCCAAAAGAAACTAGAGCATGAACATTCTTTTTTTTTTCTTATTACAATGAAAGGTGTTTCTAGATTTTGCTTGAAACCAAGTCTTTTTTTTACTGAATTTAAAGATGCACTCCCATATTGACTTGAATCATTCAGGATTTTATTCTCACACTGCTCATAAAAGGAATTGAACCCGTTTTGTAACGATGGATGATATTACCTGTTACGAATTGAGTTCACTCCATATTTTCTTGGTACATTTAGATTTTACTTATTCAGAGAAATCAAATCTATATTGATAAAGTGATACTATGTTGAGCCAACGCATGAATGTTCTAAATGCCATTTCAAGACAATGATTATAGATGCTAACGAGAGAATGGAGACCGTTGAAAAATGAAAGCAAGCAAGAGAGTTTCTTGTGTTATGAAATTTACACAGATGAATATACTACAATCTGATAGAAAATCAAGAGACACCCAATTTCGTTGGATTCTCCCATAGAGCAAATGGAGGAGTGGGATTTTAGATTACTGATTTAGAATTCCTTAAGTTCTCATTCAAATGAAGAAAAAAGCAAAAAGAAAAAAAAAATGTTTTCGGTGCTGTTAACTTAGAAAAAAAATAACATGAAAGTATGAAAGCGTCGTAAAATTTTTTGGGAAAATGAACTGATTTTCTCTTTCAAAATTAGAAAGCTTTAAGAAAATGGGTACCCAAAAAATGTCCAGATTGTAGAAGATGTTCGTGTCGTGATGATGAAGGATCCCTCTTGAGCGGTTCTGTGCAGAAAGATTTCCCGCGAGTTTTGATGGTTTTCTTATGAATTCGATCCTAAACCATGTTACGTGATCTGCAGCCATTCTTGGAAATTTTTACTAATGGTAAAAACGGGTTAATTGGTAATAATTAATACTAATAACGAATGGCATGCTTTATTTGAAGGATTTAATACAAAATTACAAATTGTTGGATAGTGGTGGCAATTTTTCTAGCACAACGCAGGGAACTCAACATGAAAAATTAAAAAGTATAAAGGGAAATTTTTAATGATAAATTATAATTATAATTTTTATAAATTTTAATTAATCTTTTAGTCTTTATAATTTTATTGTATATATAAATAAATCGTAAACTTTATTTTTTTTATGATTATAAATGTTTCAATTGAATTCTAAACAACATTGATATCATTACCAAGTGTTGATCAAATATACAAGGTAGGGTTGGCAACGGTACAGTGTGCAAGCAGAGAGTTTAGGGTTGATCAAATATCCCTCTTTGCTTCTCATCTTCGCTCTTATCATTGCCTCCCATCTCTATTCTCATTTCTCACGTTAGAGAAAAAATCTTTTCCATTCTTATTCTTCATGAAAATTTGAGAATTATCAAAGTCTTCACAAAGATTTAAATATCAACAATAATTTACTAAAATAATAATATAAATTTTTAAATATATATATTAATAAAAATACTGAATTTAATTAAGACAATAAAATATTAATTATAATTTTAAAGTTTTCAAATAAAATGAAGAGTTATAAAAGATTATTTTTAAGAATTCTACTACTTTTTAAAATTACTTATTTTTCTTTTTTTATTTTTTATTTAACAAATAATAAAAAGAGAACTTACAAAAAAAATTAAATAAATATATATACATTTAAAAATATTCATATAAATTTTTGAGGACGAAGACTTCATGGGGTGGGGAGCATGATCTTCTATCCCCAAGCTTGCTTTGAAAAAATTTTACCCTACACCCTATTCTTGTAAGAAAAAAATCTCCATATTCGAGTCTCTAAAGTGGGCGGTCCTTGTGAAAATTTCTAAACCTGAAGAGTTTTGCCATTCCCATGCAAGGGTAACAATCTTGTAGCATTGTGATATAAAGCTAGGAATAATTATAGTTTTCAATCTTAAATTTAAAGTCTTATCAAATTTTATTCATTATATTATATAAATTCTAAACATATTATCAATGGATAAAATTTATAGGCACTTACAGAAAATAGGTTTTTTTTTTTTTTATCATCCTATCCAAAGATAATTTTTTTTTATTGGGATAGGTTTTGATTTTATTTATAGTTTTATTTATTTTGTATATTAATAAGTGTGAACATAAGTAACTGCAGAATATGATGTTCAAAATATTTAAATCTTTACATGTACTTGTAAAACTTATTTATTTAAATATTTATGAACATCTAACTTTGAAACTCAAAGGAAGATGTTTAAAAGATATCCAAAAAAAAAAAAATTTATACTTAAATCTTTTTTTAATCTTTGTTTGTACCTAAAATTATGATGTGACATATTTTTCTTAGATTTAGACACTTAAGAATACCCAAAAGAGAAGACCTAGACTTATGTTAGGGTGATTTTTAGAATAACTTTAGTTTAATTTTCATTGTAATAATAATTGAGAACTTGGAAAAATAATATCAACATTCCTCAAAACCCTTTATGGGATACATGTTGTTCTATACAAAGTTGGTAAACTCATACATACTTCAAGTAAGTTCCACCTTCTATTTACTATACATACATACAAGTTTCCTAGAGACTTCTTATACAGGTCAGGGATGGTAGAACATCAACAAGTTTAATTATCTCTTCCATCACTCTAACCCACTGAAGATAGTGGTGCATTTACAATATAAATCATAATTTCATTGATTCTTATATAATAACCTATTCCTGGCATATGTACTACTTCGATCTCCACCTCAACGTTAACTGAATACCTAGGCATCTAGACACATCAACGCACATGTGAGACATAAATCTAAGTAATTAAAAGAAATCAAGTTTAAAATCACCATCAATGGTACCAGTTGTGAAAAACACAGAAAACCCTTGCATTCACATTCATTTTTAAATAAAAAAATACAACTTCACTAAATAATATACAACTACTATGGTATTTCATGTCAAATACATCATTTAGTGGAGATTACTAGACATATTCATGTTTATATCATAAAAACATAATAATATGGACATTTCATATTATAATTGATAAAAACAACTTTCAATCACATGGCTCTCATGGCCAATCTTAAAATATCTTTCATATGGTTCTCTTTGGCCAGTCATAACATTCTTTTTGTATGGCTTTAATTGGCCATTCATAAAACAACTTTCATATCATTAAGTAAACATTGAATGAGTTCTTTCTTTTATAATGGTTAGCTAGAATTTACCTCTAGGACATTCCCCTAGTCTCTTTGAAAGACCATTCTACTATGATGGAGATCATTGTGCCTCTCTGTGCATCACAGATCATATCCGCTCACCATATCATTGCACCTCTTTATGGATTACAGATCATATCCACTCTCACTATGTCAAGGTGTACTGTTGTTGCCTTCATTCAATACTCTCTAATATATACCATAGCTTGACAAATTCCTTAATCATGATTTATTTTACTCTAAGTAGGTCACTCTGTAGCTATTCAGAGACTAACTTAGGGTTAACCATCAACAGATTATTTTCTAATAATTCTTTGAAAATTTAAGTGGCTATTTTAATTTAGAAAACGTGGAATTTTTGATAATCACCCATACCAACCACCAGTCCTTCAATCCAGAACTTATCTAGGCTAGTCTATATAATAAAAGTATTTACATTCAATCTTTCTAGTTGTTTCCTTTCACAATTTGTTCCATATTACGTTTCAAATACCATATCAAAAAATTCAAACGATTCCTTAGCCTTTACATGATGTTTGGAAAAGAAAAGAGGCATTAAAACATCTAATTAATAAGCATTTCAAAGGACACTATGAAGCTCACTATGGCAAACTAGTCACTTAGCCATGGCTAAGTGTACAGAGGCACTTCAACGTGGCGAGAAACCAAGTTTTCCACAGGGAAGTTGCCAAAGACTATTAGCCGCAGCAAAAAGTCATTTTGGTCACAACAAAGTCTCTAGAACTTTACAATTTCCAAGAAAACTCTGCATAAAATATGAGTTTAAACTATTTTTGGCCCAAAAACACTTCATGGAAACTTTAGGACTTTGTTTAAGACCAATCTTGGACTCTTTTCCTTTTCCAAAACATCACCATAAACAAAAATCTATTTTTCATAGGTTAGCCATCACAAAAGCGTGTTCATGGTGTAAAACCTCTCACCCAATCTTTTAATCATGTTTACAAGCATAGGTTAGCCTCAAAAAGCCTCCTCAAGCATACATCCAACATATAAATACATGAATGCAAGTTTAAATCTCTCTAACTCCATTTAAAACAAAGAATTTTCAAAGAAAAGCATAGGTTTTTGCACCCAAGGGAAAAGGAGAAGATTTCTTTTATTACCTTAAAGATTTATGCAATTTGATGTTCCTAGAAATTGGATTGCTAGTTTCTACTTTAGATCTCCCAAGTTTAAGAGCCTAAATATTTTTCTTCTTGGCTTCTCTCTCAACCCTTACGTCTCTCTCTCCTTTTTCTCTCTCTAAGTGGTGAAGAAGATGAAGATGTTTACCTATGGAGACTTCTTCCTAGGGTTTATGTAGTGCATAGGGATCTATATGTAGTTATTAAAAATCAAAAAGTAATTGCTAACTAGTCTTTGGGTCAAAAATAAATTTCAACTATCTTACAAAGTTTTTCCTCTAATGTACCACTTTCACAATAAATTCCCTAAATATTCTATTTCTGATTACCGAGTCTTCAATTCCTTATCTGCCCTTTGGGTTAAGTTAACCAAATATACCATTTTTATAAAAAAATTTGTTCTCCTAATCCACACCTCATTTTGACCTATTTTCATAGCTAGCTGACTCATTACTTAATTCTCCAACTTTCTTAATTCTCTAGCTTTCTATAACACTTGTTCATAACAAATATATCTCTAACATTCAAATACTATATAGGTTAGGGGGATGTTACACTTGGAGTCATCTTCTCATGTTTCCATCCTCTTTTTTTGGACTCTCCTTCGTCTCGTGGGCATAAGGCCTAGTTAATCCAATTACTCAGCATTTGCCTAAGTCTATTTACCCGAGTTTGTCACAAGTCTTCATCATAGAGATGTAGACGTTGAATATAGCTACCCAGAGAAGACACATGGAAGATTCCCTTCCACCTCAAGCGGTTATGGAGAGAGAAGATCCCTTTAGTGGAGTAGGCTTACATTGAGCTAAAAGGCATGTGAATTGTGAGGCAACAAATTTGGAAGAATTTCTTCTAAAGCCAAAGGCCCTTACGACTTGAGGGATAGGAATTCATCTTAAGGGTATCAATTTTTGACATCATAAGTCCCTTCTTGAAGTAGAGTTGTGTGTATAAGCTTGAAGAAAACCAGAAGAAGCCCATCTCTAATTAAGTAATTATCATAACTCTATAAAAGCCATGCGTGGCTAATTTTCTTCCTTTTTCTAGTTAGGAAATTGTAGTTTTGGATATGTTAAACTATGAGGTAGATTAGGATGAATTTCATTTCTATAACAACGAGCAAATTACGATCTTGAAGAATGTAGAAAAAGTTTATGTTTCATGAAAGCTTTAAATCAAGATAATCATACTTTAAATCATGAAATAAAACTATAGAATTGCTAAGCTACCTCAAGGATGAACTAAAATAGAATTATCTTAGCTTTCCCTTTGAATTTCCCTTGCTCCTTTAATCCTTTGCTCCTTTCTTTCTCAGCCAAGTTCACTCCCTCTACCCTCACCGAATATGTTTGTGTGTTTTCTAAAATGTGAAGATGTTATCTCTCTTCCTAAGTGCTCTTGACGCGTGTGTGTGTCCCTTTTTCTTCCCTCTCTCCTTCTTGTATCTTTTCTATTCCTTTTCATTAAGTGCTACACGTGTACTTTAAGTACAATTCACATTGCTTGCTATTTTGTATTACCACTCAGCTAAATGGGATGCTTCCCTTATGTTCATCCTTAATTATTATTATTTAATTGCCACATGTGTATTTAAGTACAAACATTTCCTTGCAAGCTTCTATTAACCCATTCGGTCACGCCAAGGAAGGGAAGGAAGGAAGGAAGGAAGTCACGCAAGCTTCTCCCTCACAGAAGCCACATAGTTTGGCATTTCTATTTTATGAAATTGTGAAGCTATCTCCCTAACTTACTACATGTATATATATATATATATATATTTAACTCCACCCATTGTACGTAAGCTACTCCCTTCACGCAAGACTCATGTTTCATGCAAGGCACACGTGAATCTCCATTCTCGGGCACGTTGGAGGCAAGACAAGGGAAGGGAAGAAAACTTGTATTACACGTCTCTTCCTTCTCTCTTCCATCTCCCAACCAATCGTACTCTTCCATTTCCAATTGTCCTTGCTGTATGCCCACCTAGATGTGTGTTTATTCACACAAATTCTGCAGTCTTGCTTCATCATACATACACATATATTTAACTACTTTCCTCTTGTGTATTTTATTTATTTGGTTTGTCAACACGACTCGGTTATCTTGAAATAAGAAGCAAGAGAGGAGAAATGAAGATAGTTATTGCAACACGTCTCTCCCTCTCTCTCACTTCCCTTCCACTCCCATTCACATGCTCGGCTAACAATGCAAAATGAATTAAGAATGAAGTGCTACACATCTTTTCCTTTTTCTCAATTGTCGTGTACATTTATATATTTTTACCAATTTCTTACTTCACCAATTGTACGTGTATATCCAATGGATGTTAGCTCTTTTCTCTCCTAAATTCCTATTATTCCTTGATATAATCGAATGGATTTTTATATTATATAGATGTGAAACTACTTCCCTCAATTGCTGCATGTATACATGTTTTTAAATCAATCTCCCATGTAGCTATTCGGTTAGGAAAAGAACAAAGAGAAAGGCATAATTCAAGCATCTTAATTTCCTCAAATTCAAGCTTACTTCTAATGCACTTTTCACTCTCATTCTAATTCGGTTAACATAAGGAATATTTATTCTAAATATTAAATTACACAAGCAAATTCATCATACTTTCTAGCAAACTCATCCACTCAATTGAGGGAATATTAATTTAGAACTAATCAAGAGAAGCCCTCATGATACTCTTAAGTCTCTCTTATTTTGACTATAGCTTTTAGCCTATGACTGATGAATGTTTCCTTATGAATGAAATGTTTTCCTTATGAATGATGAATGTTTTCCTTATTTATGAATGGAATGTTTTTATGTTCATGATACTCAAATGATGTATGTGGTGAACTGTCACAATGCATATTCATGAATACATGTCATACACATATATGATTTATATGTTGCATCCCAATAGAATAAAATGTATTACAAAGTAAAGAATGTAGAAAATATTTTCCGTATCACTACTGTGGTACATACTATAATGTCTTTAAAAAGTAGAATGTCTAGTTATTGAAAATTTTATTTCTCACAAATGTAATCGGTATGTATTAGATGCCAAGATACATGATTTAGCTTGAAGCAAAAGTGATGCTAGTAAAGGTACCCTTCCTAGGGTCTTTCACTATTTTGCAAGGAGTTTAGGTGGTGACGGTGATGAAAATCCCTCCTCTCTAGTGAGGACAAGAATTATGTTTTGTTTTTTTAGAAAAATTATGTAATTAAATAGATAATAGCCCTTTATCCTAATTCTCATATGTTTTGGAAATATAATTAGGATAAATCATTTTTGGATGTATATAATGAAAAGGACATATATATCTGAATATGTGAAAGTTTTATCCACTAGTAGATAAATTTTGTAAAGAGTTTGAGTGACAGGTTTGTTGCCTCTTTACCCGAAGAACTGAATGAACTTCGCATATCCAAAAATATATGTATGACTTTGTAAATATTTTATGAATGAATATATGAATGAGCTTTATTTTCCATTACATTATTGTTATTATGATTATGGCGAATCCATTACTTAAGCTTCCAATGTGCAATGTTTAAATGAAATATCTAAGTAACGGATCCTAAACCTAATCAAACATTAATTGGAAATCTAAAATCATGCTCGAATAATAATGAAGGATAAAAGTGAAGGTAACACACCAGTCTTGTAGCTAAGTGAATTATGTGAAAAACAATATATTTTTCAAGGAACGACTATAAGATTAGGGTGTCATATAAGTAGTTTGCTAGTTATATGCATATCTTATTTATGCTTTCGCTATTAAGTTAAATACATGTGAGAATCTCAAGTGTAACATTGAACCTAAAATTGAATTTAATAAAGAATCTTGGGAATGAATTTGAAAATTGAACTCGAATAGTTAAGCAGAGACAAGATAATAACACACCATCTCAATGGGATAATATATGATATGTACCTGTAGAGGTAGGGTGTTAAATAAGATCTCATCGAGTTTCCTAATGGCTCAAAAGCCATTGATTGTAAGTGGGCCTTTGAGACCATAAGATACTCATTAAGCAATATTGAGAGATATAAGGCAAGATTTGTGGCCTAAGGATTTGCTCAAAAGGAAGGAATCGATTACAAATAGACATTTTCCCCTAGCTATGATATTGGTATTAGTTGCCTATTTTGACTTAAAACTACATCAAATGAATTTGAAGATAGAATTCCTTAATGGTGATCTAGAGAAAGAGTAATATATGAAAAAAACCTCAAGTATTCTCCTCTAGTCACTACAATATATATATATATATATATCTAGTTTTTAGCGATAGTTAACATAAGCAACTTGGGTTAGTTATAACCGTCGCTATAAATTCTAACGACTTTAATGATAACTATCGTTATATGCTTAGTAGGCACTTTATCTAATGACAATTATAACAACCATGAGAATAACTGTCATTAGAATCGTCATTAGAGGAGGAAAAATATTTAGTGATGATTTTAACCGTGGCTAAGTAAATATTATTATGACAATTATAACCATTACCATATATAGCGACAGTTACATATGTCGTTAGAAAAAATGAATTATTTTTTTTACATTTTATCGACAATTATAAATGTCGCTAGTTAGTTTTATAATTTTCTATACAATCTTCTTTCTTATGTTAACTCAACATAAAATAAATATTTATATGAAAAGCATTTAAATTAATTCAAATAGATATATAGATTCAATCACTACAAGAAAAAGAAGCTTCAGTGGCGACTTTTTTATGGCGACACAAATATTTGCCATCGAATTTTTTCAATGGCGCAAAAATCTACGCCACTGAAGATATAAGGCAGCGACAATTGGATTATCACCACGGAAAATATTCAGTGGCGACATCAAATGTCGTTGTTGAAGGTGATTAGTGGCGACACTGCAAATGTCGCCACTGTAGGTTTTTCTGTGGCAACGATTTTGTCGCTGCTATTTACAATCAGTGGCGACATTATAGTTGTCACCACTGAATCCCTTAAAATTTTTTAAAAAGTGGCTTTTGCTAGATCAAACTCGAGACGCGTTAGACGTCTTGAAGGAGCTCGCCACTACACCACAATAGCCTTTGTAAAGTTTACTGCAGCATTTAATATATATTAAAGATGATTTAAGTTGTAGCTACTTAGCTCTGGCCGCGCAATGGAGATCTTAGTTTTGGCTCCAAAATTCCCTTTGCCACGCGTTCTCTCTGTCTTCGCCACTGTCACTGTTTACCATCATTCGCAACGTGGTTGACCTTCATTTTGGACCTTGCAACTGCCATCACCTCCGTCGTCACGTTCTCGCACCGTCGCCAAGCCTCGTCATGTTCTGCTTTTGAACTTTCTGTTTACCGTCCATCGCAACATCGTTGACCGTCATTCCTCAGCTGAGAATCGCCGTCACACTCACCGTCTTCCGCCACAGCGTTCTAGACTGTCGCATTCCCTCATTCACCATTGCAAATTTCTTCCTCTGTCGCGTCGTTTGCCACTATTTTTGGTGTTTCTCCAGTCACATTCGCCAGCCAACCTTGAAGTACACTAGTAAGTGCATTTTATCAACTGATTGGTTGCATCAATGGTGATGATTTGTTTGATTTCCTCCCATTTGCAATTTCTGTAGAAAATGTAAAGGAATAAGTTGCTGTGCTGTGATGTTTTGTTGAAAAAAATGGCTCTATCAAGTTCATTTTTGTTGTGGTGATGTTTTGCTGTCAAAAAATGGTTGTGTTCATGTTTGCTGTGGTGATATTTTGTTGTAATGTGTTTTGCATTCAATGGTGATGTTTTGTATTCCTTTCAATGGTTTCATTCATTCATTCTATAGTTATATAACACAATGTGAAAAGATTTTGGGGACAAAATTGTTAAAAAAAATGTGTTGATGGTTGTGTGATTTTCTATGCTTTTTTTGCTGCAGTTTATGATATTAAATTATATGTGATGTTTGAAACTTGGAAGTGAAATGATATGGAAATTCCATTTTGTCAAAGTCTATTATTGGAGACAACGGGATGCTCAAATTTCAATAAGTCATTTTTTTCTTTGATAGCAATTATGGATATTATTACAAGAAATTTTGGATTATGGATATTATTACATATTTCTGTGTTTTGTTATTATTTAAAGATTTTAAAAAATTTTGGAATATTATTATTGAAATGTAGGAAAATATAATGGATAAAAATTGGCTAGATATAAAAAATAGAGCGGATCTAACATACATAACAGGAATAGATGGATTTCTTGAATGGGCATATAATCAACCGGGGTGAATATTTTGATTCGATGTCCATGCAAGGGATGTAGGAACACAGAGTTTAAGTTAAGAAATATGGTGAGATTTGATTTATTGAAGAAAGGATTCTGGGATAGTTACAAAGTGTGGGACTTACATGGAGAAACTTTTGTACCAACCACCAGACGTAGTCATGATGATCAAAGGGAAGATGACAATACTCATATTGATGATATGAACAAGATGATACATGATGCTTGTGGATTTGCAAAGATAGAGGAAATGAACTTTGTTTCTGAGAATTGTGAAGAACCAAATGTAAATGCAAAAAAGTTCTTTGAGTTACTAAAAGATACGGAGACAGAGCTTTATCCTGGATGTAATAAAGTGTCAAAGTTATCCTTTGTAGTTAGGTTACTTCACTTGAAGTGTCTTAATCATTGAACCAATAAGTCTATGGATTCGATTCTTAGTTTCCTCAAAGAAATTCTTTCTGACGAGACTATTATACCTAATTCATATTGTGAAGCCAAAAAGATTATTAGGGACTTAGGTTTGAATTATACAAAAATATATGCATGTGAAAATGATTGCATCTTATATTGGCGAGAGCATGCTAATGCAAATTCATGTCCTGTATGTAAGAAACCTAGGTGGAAGTCAAGTGACCCTCAAGGGAAGAAAGTCCCTAGAAAAATTTTGTATCATTCCCCAATTAAACCTAGACTGCAAAGGTTGTTTATGGAAAAACACACAGCTAAACAAATAAGGTGACGTAAGGAGAAACAAGTTGATGATGGCATTTTAAGACATCCTTGTGATTCCTTGGCTTGGAAATCATTTGACCAACAATACCCTAACTTTTCTAATGATCCAAGAAATGTTCAATTGGGCTTAGCAAGTGATGGGTTCTAACTTTATAGAAATATGAGTGCTAATCATAGTATATGGCCCATTGTTCTAATTTCATATAATCTTTCACCTTGGGATTGCATGAAGGACCCGTACTTTATGATGACACTCCTAATTCCAGGCCCTAAGTGTCCAGGCAACGACATAAATGTTTACTTGTAACCAATGATTGAAGAGTTGAAAGAGTTATGGGAGGGAGGGGTAGAGACTTACGATGCCTACTTACAATCTAATTTTTTGTTACGAGCAACGGTGATGTGAACAATTAATGACTTTCCAGCATACGGGAACCTTTCTGGATGGTCAACTAAAGGTAAGCTTGCTTGTTTATGTTGTCATAAAGATACACACAGTATTTCTTTACGTAACAAGCTATGCTACATGGGACATCGTCGTTTCTTACATACCAATCATCCATGGCATCGAAATCGGAGGGCATTTGATGGAAAAGTGTAAAATGCCACGGCACTTACTCCGTTGACTAGTGCTAAAACACTTGAACAATTAGAACAACTGAGAATCATGCCTTTTGGGAAATGCCAAAAGAAAAAACGTGATCAACCAACCAATTCTAGTAATTAGAAGAAGAAGAGTATATTTTTTTCAACTGCCTTATTGAAAAAATCTTCTCATATAACATAACCTTGATGTTATGCATATTGAGAGAAATATATCTCGCAATCTTGTGTCAACAGTGATGAATATGTCTGGAAAGACGAAGGATACATTGAAGAGTCAGTATGATTTGGTGAACCTAGGTATAAGGCAAAGGTTGCATCCAATTGAGGATGGAAAAAATATTTTATTACCTGCAGTATGCTATACATTGTCTACGAATGAAAAGTTAAAAGTTTGCAACTTTCTTAGTATTTTGAGGGTTCTTGATGCATTTACTTCAAACATTTCACGCTCTGTCAACATTCGTGAAAGGAAAATATTTGGATTGAAGTGTCATGATCACCATGTATTTCTGCAGTACATATTTCCAGTTGCGATTTGAGGTCTTTTACCTAAAGAAGTTTACGAACCAATAGTGGAATTAGATAATTTTTTCAAGAATGTTTGTTCCAAGTGCTTAACAATTGAAGATCTTAATAAAATGAAAACCCAAATTGCGATCACATTATGCAAAATGGAGACCGTATTTCCACCAGCATTCTTTGATGTCATGGTTCACTTGTCCGTTCACTTGGTTAGAGAGGCAAAGCTTGGTGGACCCGTGCAATATCGGTGGATGTATCCAATTGAGAGGTAATGCATTGTATATAAGTATTGCCTTATTAATAAAGTATTCATTTAATAGTGTTTTCATTTGTATATAGGTACCTTCGGACTCTCAAATTATATGTTCGTAATAAGGCTCGTCCAAAAGGATCCATTGCAGAAGGCTACTTGGTAGAAGAATGTCTAACCTTTTGCTCATGATATTTGAAGAACATTTCAACCAAATTCAATAAGCCAGTTAGGAATGACGATGGACCCAACAAGGATTGTGAGATGGGCATCTTTAAAGAAAGTAGCCAATCAAAAGGGAGTTACAAAACAATTAGTCTATCTTAATCAGAGTTTAACCAAGCTTGTATGTTTGTACTCCAAAATTGTGAGGAGGTTTGGCCATTTATGAAGTAAGTTGAACCAACTTCTGCAATATAATTATGCACATTCTCTAATATAAAAAGTTCACAACATTTATCTTATAACATATAGGGAGCACCAAAAGGAACTTGAGATACAAACATCAACGGTAGCTGAGGGGAGTGGCCGAGAATTCCCTAATTGGTTTCGTACACATGTATTGTTTTATATCAACTTAGGACCTAATGCATTATTTTTCAATTCATACGTAAGTTTAGTATGGATGACTCACGGTGTCTTATTTATGTAGGTTTGTAAGCTATCCGGAGAACGTGTAAGTGAGGAGATGATAAGCTTAGCTATAGGTCTTCTTCAACAGGTGCACAGATACTCCACGTTTATGGTGAATGGATTTAGATTTCACACAAAAGATCGTGCCTCAAGAAGAAAAACACAAAATAGTAGAGTTCTTGTAAAGAGAGATGATTCAAATCCTGAAAAAGGAGTACTATGGTGTACTAAAGGATGTTTATGAACTTTCTTATGTCGGAAATAGAAAGATATATCTCTTCAAGTGTCACTAGTGGGACGTTTCTCATTTAGGAAAAGGATATAAAATAGATAAATATGGATTTGTAAGTATCAATACTCAGGGGTCGTTGAATACAAATGAGCCTTTTGTCTTGGCATCTCAAGTAGAACAAGTGTTCTACTTAGATGATGTGATTGATCCAGGTTGGTTGATTATTGTGAGGACAAATCCACGTGACTTATTTAACATGCCAAAGGAAGATAATGGTGATGATGGTGATGATGGTGACCATGTGTCACTCGATGCAGAAGTGTATCAACAATTTGAGGTTGATCAGTTTAATGTTCCGGTTGCCAATGCAGTGGACAACGAGGTTATAGTTCCTTACCAAAGGGCAGATGTTGAACCACAGACTATCAGTCAAGAAAGTAACGAAGCACGAAGAAATGTGCATAATGTTGATGAAGTGAATTTCATTGATGATAG
The DNA here is from genome assembly GCA_031216115.1 of Senna siamea. NCBI lineage: Eukaryota > Viridiplantae > Streptophyta > Magnoliopsida > Fabales > Fabaceae > Senna > Senna siamea. The sequence continues at coordinate 15,539,328 of CM062364.1, forward strand.
TGATGTCAAACTGAGCATGACCGAGGAAAGTGAAGAAGAATATTTCATATCTGAAATTGACACACATGACACAGACGACTCCAACCACTAATTATAGGTTGTTATAGTATAGATATGATTGTAACCATAAACTCTTTTGTTAGGCTTTACCTTTTTTCATGTAAGCATATATATCTGACTAGTTTCAAAAGACTCTTATGAGTTGTGAAAGGAAAATATTGTTCAAAGTATGCCTCTTAGTGACATTGAATTGTCTTTTACCATAAATACTATTTTTTCCATAATATAATTATTCTTGATATTTTCATTTTACACAAGGCCAAATTCCGGGAAGGCATGACAACGCTGGACAAAAATGATGCATTGCACGTGCTACTTCCCTATGGTCATATGTTTATTACAAATTAGGATCTTATTATCGACTATTGTAAATTATGTTATGCAACATTACTATCTTAAGCTAAATGTTTTGTAACACCACTTTTGTATAATATAATGTATTTTGATGTACAATTTGAATTTGTCATATCAAGAAATTTCAAAGATATCAAAACAAAGTTAGGAGTAAAAAATATAGTGCTTCAGTGGCAACAATATTTTTCACCACTGATGCAACTTTTAGTGGCGACAAATAATCGCCACTGAAAACAGTTTCTGTGGCGACATCTAATTTCACCACAAAAAAAAAGAATCAGTGGTGCCATAGTGTCGCCACTAAAACCATAATTAGTAGCGACAATTATTTGCACCACTGAAAAAAGTTTCAGTGGCGGTCTAATGTCGCCACTGATTATGTGGCAAGAATCAATGGCGACAAAATTTGTCGCCACTAAAGGATTCATTATGTGGCGACTTTTTCCTTTTAAAATGAATATTCAATGGCGAGATATCATCAGCATCTGTGGCGACAATTGTCACCATTGTAAGCATTTTTAGCGACAAAAAATTTTTGTCGCCACTGTAGGTTTTCAGTGGCAACATGTGACGATCGATTTTTCGCCATTATTACATTTCAGTGGCGACTTTTGTATTATCAGTGGCGACATTTATGATTCCATAAGAATATGATTTACATACATAAGTTCAAACATAAAACTAATATCCAAATTAAGAAATCTTAATGTCTCAAGAACATAAAATCAACAAATAAATAAATAAATAACACAATCAATGGATTGTGATTTGTTGATCATAATTTGCTGCAAATGGTGCTCTAATCCGAACCTTCTTTAGCTCCAGAATGATCCACTTTTTCAAATAGGCTTTTCATTCTATCCAGCTAAAACACTCACTTGAACTAGGTTTCATGAAAGTGCAATCATAAAGCTTGTAAGTAATAACCCACCACAGCTATAAGAAAATGCTGCCTTTAAGGTTGTCACAAGCTTCACAACAAGCTCTATTTGTAAGGAAAGGAAACCATCTGCTTGGGTAAGAAACCTAAAACATTACGCAGCAAGATATGTACAAAGAATTTAAATGGCTATACAAACACATGCACAATATAATCGCAATCCTGGTATGCCCACCTAAAATATATCATTTCACAAAGGATACAATTCTCATTAAGTGAATACTATGGCATACATTTCAAAATCAAATAATCTATATATTAATTTTTTTAATATATAGAAATAAAATACCTGAGAGAACTGGCTGAACACTATTGAGGAGAATGTTAAAGGCCAAGAGAAGAGACAACTTGCTTACTTCATCAAGCACGGGTTTGCCGGAAGAGAATATGTAGCCAAATTGAGTGTGGAACAAGGAAAAGCGCAAGTGGAAATTTTAAATGGAATTGAAGACAGGTAGTTTGGGACATGGGGATTCTTGTTTTGATTTGTTGTTGATCAGGAAATGTGAAAGCAAAGTTATATACCTGTCTTTACATTATTTCTATGGACGCTCTTGTTTAATCATGTATACTTTGGCCCGACGTTAAAAAATATTTTGTGGAATAACAACGTAAAATAAACAGTGTATGTGTCATATCTACTCTTAAACAAAGTAAGTGGGTTTTTTTATTGTGACTTTTGTTTGAATTCTTCCCATGGATTCTAGATTCAATGAACTTATAGAAATGCAACAAGTGGATTTTCAAACAACTGTGTCTACAATTGATTAATAGTACCAAATATTATTATGTCCAGAGTTGTGAGAAATGAATACAAGTGTCAAGTTAATACTTTATCACATTCCTAGAATTGTAAGCTTTAGATAAGCGTCAAATAAGGCCATGAAACTTAGAAAACCACATCTAGGCTTCAAAAAGAAGGAAAATAAAACAGGCTTTAGATAAGCAATAATATCACATCATTCATTCCACCATAATTTGCATTACTCATTCATGAAATAATTAAAAGTACCAGGAAACAGAAATTGTATTACCTCTTAAATTGAAGACAGATGTTTGCATTTTAGGCAATTCATGTATTAAAATAACCAAGTTGATTCTCCATTTTATTTTAATTTATTTAAAGCCTGAACCTATCTAAATTCCTAATTTAAATGAACATATATAGTATGGGTGAGCTCACGCAACATGAACATATATATTATATAATATAATTCAATATATATACTTACTTCCCCTACTTTCTCTTATCATCCTCTGTCATTATCATCCTCTGCAAATATATCCTTAACAAAAGCTATGTTCTTATGGAGAGTCATTTGGAGCCAGTCCTCATATTGTTGAGACATATAATGCAGAATCAAAGTAGAACAACAAAATGATCATACTATGTCTATAAATTTACACTAGAGACTGATATGTTTCAACAGCCTACTTAAAAGAGCAACCAGTAACAAAGCTATACTCACAAAGTTCCCATTTTACAAGTACAAAGGTTAGGTACATAGTGAAGACAAATAGAACAAGGACAGTTCACTTTTGGATAATATATTTGCAAAAGTGAATTATTGGTTTCAATAGATGTACTGAACAAGTCACCTTGCATTAATTGGGGTCCTGAATCATAGCCAGATAATTTGTGACCATAAAAACATCAGCTATAGTCCAATCAAGATAATGAGAGTGACAGTGTCCGTACAAGCTTAATTATCAGATGATCTCCCCATGTTGAGAAGGACTTCGACCTCATCCACCCAAGATACCCTATTTGTATGGCAATAACGGTAATTAATTTCCCAATTGACAATAGCTATCTTAATTATCAGATTAAAACAATTTGATTGCTCAGTAAGGACAACACCAACTTATGCACCACAAAAGATTAGGGGCTAGACAAGATAGTTTAATATGTGATTTTAACTCTTTAAATAATTTCCAATTTAATTAGAAAATATTGAAATTAGTGCGATAACATGTCAATGAGAAAAGTGGACATCCATTACCAGATGAAGCATAAAGTAGGAAGCAGAAAAACCAAAATTTAAATACACCAGAAACAACAATTAACTGAAAGATAAATTTAACAATACAGAAAATTAATTGAAAAAAAAATTTAACACTCACCTTCAATATACAGATTAATGCACCAATGTACAGAAGGAACAAGCAAAATTTACATTCACCTTCAACATACAGATTAATTTTTGTAAGCAGAACCCAAAAAATCTACCTAGTTCAATTGAAATTTCGTTCAAACTGAAAGAGGGAGAAAGAAGTACCTTCGATCTCGATCAAATCTAGAATGGTGTCGTACGAATAGCACACTCATGCTGGATATTCTTGCCATCAGCCAGAATGGGTAAACAGAACTGCACGATAAGGACTGTGATGGGCATCACGGACGTCGACGATTTGCTTTGATCTGCTAGGGCACAAAGCATCCACCTCTTTGTTTGCTACTGTTCGAATATTGTTGCTATCATTACATTATAGCTGGTTCCGATTACGATACAGTGAGAGCATTGACGGTGGAGAGAACCTAACATTCTAATTAAAGCCTTTTTTTATAAAATAATTTTTTAAATAAAATAATTAACTATAAGATTGACATATTAATTTTATCTTTGTTTTTAATATTTTTAACCTAAATAAAAAAATTTTTATTTCAATATTACTCATTTATTAATTAAATTAAGTTTATAATTATTTAGTTGATATTATATTTATAAAATATACAGTGATAAAACTAAATAAATAATTAAATTTAGTTACAACATCATAAATAAAATTTGTATATATTTATATCTATTATTATTTTTATATATTATTACACATATATTTTAGGATATGTTTAGTGATTGCTATCTATTAAAGGTAGGGAGGCAACAACACTATCACTCGAACTCCTTTTTTTTCAAAATTCACACTTTCACCTATCCCGACATATATATATGTCCATTTTACTATATACATCCAAAAACTTTGTTTATCTTGAATATATTTCCAAAATATAAAGAAATCAGGATAAAATAGACTAATTCCTACATGTTAACATTATATTCAAAAACATATCTATCTATCCCCCTACTAAGGGTGGACCACTACTATAGTCACCACATAAACTCTTTAGACAATGTTAATTATTCCCAAAAAGAGAATCTCCATCTGTACTACGTCCTCTTTGATCTACGTCAAATATCTAGGCATCTGATACATGTCATATATAATCATGAGAATATTATTTCAGTAGTTAAACAATTTCCTTAGTTTCATAAAACATCTAACATGTACCACCATATTACTACGGAAAAACATTTCTTCTTTAAATTTATGCTATGTAAAATATGAATGAATTATATGAACTTATGTAGCATCCAACTATTTCAACAGTTAAACTATAAATTATAATTTACAAATAAATCAATAAAAAATCTATTTATGGCAAACCATTCACAAAGAATATGTCTCAATCAAGTCTTTAACTTCTGAAGCCATCACCTAATGCCTTTCACTTTAAAGATTCATTTAGTGTCATTTATCTCTTAGGTATTTCCTTTAGTGCCATTACCATAAGGGGTATTTTAGTGTTATTCCCTCCCTTAGGTATTCATTTTTGTGCCATTGGTACCAATCCACCATAAGGGGTAATTTATTGTCATTCTTCCCTTAGGTGTTTCCTTTAGTGCCATTGGGTACCATTTCTGTAACGACCCCCTAATACAACATACACAATGCTTATCTGATTAGCGGGAGCATATGGACTTTTCTAAATAGTTATTCTCGATATGAGAATGTCGGGGGATCGCTACTGGTTGAGCGTAACCCAAATAGACTTCCCGTTGTCCATTCGGATTCCGTTCAACTCTAATTCACATGCAACTAAACTAATTATACATACATACATCATTGTTTACTCTAGAATGAAGAACTAATATCCATACATGCGGCATACAATCATTAAATGCAAATTCCAACTTAATCACATAAGTTTACAACGGTAAACCCTACCAAAAATTTGGCAGAGTTTCCTCTGTAATTCGAACATATCCAAAGTACAACATTCATCTGGTTTATACATATACAGTCAATCCAATAACCACAACAAGTAGAAATTACAGAAAACTAATATACAACATCATTACGAAAATATATACAATGCAATTTAAGCCTAGACTAAGCTTCTCTTCTATCTATCATCAAGTCATCGTCCAGCTAACGTCTAGATTCCTGTCCCTGTTCTTGTTCATCTGAGTAAACAACCTGGTGAGATATAAAATCCCAGTAGAATAATTTACAGTTCAAATACAATTCAAAATCTGGTTGAATACTCAACGGTGCGAACACCGAAAATAACTTCCCGAAATCAGTTCGAAATCAGTGAAATACCTTATCTTTAAAATCATTTTATCACATGGAAATTGCGGCAATTACTCATAATCATAAAAATCTAGTTCTTTGAAAATCAGTCATAGAAATCAGATTAAATCCCATGCCTAGTGTATCTAAATCCATCTTGGCCACAAGTCCTCTGCGACCAAATATAAAATCGTCCAATTGCACGTCATCTAAAGAGATTACCTCTTTTATTGTTGGGTATGATCCGTAACACCAATCACCCGAATCTCGCCTATGTTATGAGTGTGATCCGTAACACCAATCACTCACTCAAGGACCGGGTGAGAATCAACATCTAGGGTGTCCCCTAGCATGTGCACATACGCCAATTCTCATCCTCATACAGTCTATTCGAACTCACATGCTCACGGTTGGCTATTCCTCAGGGTTCTAGGGTATTACGCCTAAATCACAACGTTTCCCCGTGTAGGCTATCCCCCCTTATACTCCTTAAACCTTTCTTAGGGTCGTCCTGATTTATTGCGTGATCCCTAATGCAGTACAAGCTAAATTTGGTAAAAACAATATCATTTAAAAAACTCCCTATACTCGGGATACTTAACGATTGTCCCATACCAACTATCAAGTACCCTACCCTAAGTAAACCCGTCTTAATGGCATCTAAATTCGATAAACAAAATATCTAACATGCAAATGGGGTTTTCAGCACACAGGCATGCAATTTAGTCCATCGAAAGTAGCACACAAATCTATGCAATGAAATCTAATCATTTAGGTATTCACTAGGTCAAATCTAGAACTCGAGAAGCGTAAATCATCCTACCTGGTTTCCTGTCGCTCCAAATTAATTCAAAACTTCATGAAATCCCAGTTTTCGAGCCAAATTAATTTCCTGGACATTTACACGAATATTTAAGCTCGTCACGTCATCTGTTTCACGATTCTAAGTCCGGTTACCCTAATACCTAGGTCAATTTATTTCCTAATCGCGTTCGCAAGTAATTTCATCAAAATTCATTAGTTTTTAGGGAATCGGACCTTACCAGTGTTGTCGGATGATGAAAATCTGTCCCAGGGTGGTCTCGGTTTCTCCCGGTGTATGTCCAGATACTCCGGCATGGCGGCGCACGGTGGCATACGGTGGCACACGGCGGAGGGGTGCTTGGCCTCGAAATTTACACCATGGTGAAGCCTGCAAGATGAGGAGTCCGAATATGGTGGTGGCACGGCGGTTCACGGCCGTTTGGATGGCGCTTTTTGGCCACAAAGAATGACGCACGGCAGATAAAAAAAGCCTCGATCCGAGTGCGTCGGACCTCTGTTCAACGTCGACAAGCTGGTGGAGGAAGCTGGCAGCTCAGGCTACACACTGGTGGTGGCGGTGACGGCCAACGGTGGCTGACGGTGGAGATCTCAACTGGAGAAGTTTTTGCGCGATGGAGGAGGAAAACGTCATTTTCCAGCGGCGCTGGCGGCTGTTGGTGGCCGTGGGTGGCTGCTAGAGGTTGAGGGTGGTGAGGGGAGTCGATTGGTATGCCAGGTGGTGGCTCACGGTGGCTCAAGTGGCGGCGCGTGGTGGAGGAAGGAGGAGAGAGAGGAGAGAGAAAATAGAGTGAGGAAAGAGAAGGAATTGTGCCAAATGGCGGGGTTTCGGGAAATTTAAAGCTTCCGGGGGCGATTTCGACTTTTCCCAGATCACCCGGGGAAACTTCAGGATGTCGGCTTCCATCCAGATGTTGGCACGAGTTTTCATGCGAAGATTTTGGCCTCCGTCAGTGAAATTGAAGAACGAAACGTCATTTGTTAGTTCCTGATCGTCGGGTCGCATTTCTTTTTGTTCGATTATGTTTTTGACTCCAAATCGCTTCCCGATTTCAACCATCGAGCTCGAAATTTGTGCCAGGCTTCGCTTACATGAATTTATTGTGAAATTCAATTTTTTATCTTTGAAAAACCCCTCGATTATTACAATTTCAACTTCATTTGTAATCTAGTACCATTATAATCAATCCTTATATATCACATAATTCTATCATAAGTTTGTGCCATTAAAATTGCACAAAAAAAAAATTTCCTTAATTCCCCTCTTCCTCTTATTTTCAGCCAAGAGAGTACAATGATAATAATAAGGGATTTTCTTAAAATTTCCCCTTGTTTCGTCTTTTCCACTTACTATTAATCAATATCATATTGTTTTATACACGTTGTAAACACATAAACTCTTTGAATATGGGAAAATATTTACTTACCCACATACTACATCCATTTTTTTTCCTAACTAATGTAAATATTTTCATGAATTAAATTAACAAGACTTTCATAGAAATTTCATTAATTTAATTTGATCAACACCCAGGGCAAAGGATAAATAAGAAGACTCTATACGACTTCTTGTTCATGGTGAGATATTATTATTATTATTATTATTATTATTATTATTATTATTATTATTATTATTATTATTATTATTATTATTATTATTATTCTCCTCTTGACCAATTCTTTATTCTTTCCAAATTAAATCAAACAAAGCTTTCTATGGGAATTTCATGAGACAATTTGGTCAACACCCATAACCAAGGAAAGGAAAAGATTTTTCCTAATTTTTTGATTCTTAATTGAAGGTTATAGTAAGATTAAATTCTTGAAAAATTTATTTCCCTACTAAAACAAGGAAAATATGATGATTTTCCTTCAATCTCTTCCTTATTCTAGTCAATTTGGATGAATGTCAATATTATAAAAGAAAAGCAAAATAATTATTTTCCTTCCTTTTTGTATTTCCAATCAAACTTTCTACCATAAATCATAAAATCATTAACTCATAATTCAAGTCATGCCATGATGGAGAAGATCTCACTTGCAAATCTTAAGCCAAAAGGGGAAAATACATATTCTTTCATTTCATCTTTTCTAAGAGTTCTTACATCCTCATTCCAACATCACAGCATCATACTATATTTAGAACACACCATTGGCAACTTAATCATCATTCATCATCAAGAAAGCATTAATGTCGGTGGATGCAACATAATTATAAATCCTATGAAACAAGCTCAATCATACCTTCCAACTAACACAAATTCAGATATTCACTCATATAAATGCATTGCAACAAGATTTCAAGCTTAAAATGGAGTGGAGAGAGAAATTGTTACTATTCATGGATGTGGGAAAAATGGCAAACTCCATGAAAATCACCATGAAACCAAAAATAAATGGAAGAAAGTTGCTTAACTACCTTGCTTTTCCAATGCAAATGATGTTTTCTTCAAGTTTTATGAAAAATTTCTTCTTCCTCTTCCCTCCCCTGCATCTTCTTCGTGTGGCTGGGTTTCTCCTCTTGTGTGCTGCATTTTGCTAAGAAAGAAGGAGGAAGAAGACTTTTAAACACAAATTTTAAATACCCAATGTGTCCCTTTTGCAATTTTACTTTTCTACCCTTCATTTGTCTTGTCTCTTCTTTCTTTTTTCATTCTTTTTGGACATAGAGGTCTCCTAATTGGGTAAAAAAAATTATGAAATATATGGAATAAAATGGTTATCCTATTTGTGTGAAAAAAATAACAATTTTACCCTTTGAGATAAAATTACCATTTTTCCCTTTTTAGTTAAAATGACCATTTTACCCCTCTCTTGTTTCAAAATTTTGAGAAAAATTTCTTAAGAAAAATTTCTCCAATTTTCTTAAGTAAAATAGTAATCTTATTCCTTAAGTAAAATTACAATTTTACACTTTCGGCAAAATTATCATTTTATCCTTAGTTAAAATTTGACTATTTTGTCCCTTTTTCCCATTTTAAAATTTTCAGGGAGGTTTTAGTCAAAAATCACAAAATTTTAACATCTAAAACATCCTTGGAGATTTTAAAAAAAATACAGATATTACAAGAGCCACCACTGCCGTCCATGCAAAAACTGCTCTAATAACCACTGTCGTTGGTGTGAAAGAGAGGAAGAGGTGTGTTAGAGAATAAGAGACTAAGAGAAGACCAAGAAAAGATGGTTTTAATTAAAAAAAATCACCTTAACCTCGGTTATCATTGCTATTGTGTAACCGTTGGTAAAATTTGGGAATTCTAAAATGATACTACAGTCAATCTAACTACAATTGTAATTACATAATCAATGTTATTCACCTTTATTTTTTGTAGTAAGTGCTAGTGAACATCTAGTATTTAAGCTTAAGATATTCATATATAAATTGAAACAAGCCTCTCATCAATGGTATCTTCAATTTCATAAGGTTATCTCTTCATTTGGATTTTTGGAGAACGTCATTGGTGGGAGTAAAATTTTTTCTCTCATGCTATATTTGGATGACATTTAACTTGCAACTAATAATAAATAGTTGTTATATGAGGTGAAACAATTTCTATCTAAGAACTTTAATATGAAATATATGGGTAAGACATCTTATGTCATTGGCATTAAGATCCATTTTGGGTTCGTCCAAACATATGCATAACATTCCATATGTTTTGTGTAACACCCCATAATTTAATTAGCCTAAATTATGTTTTTTAATTAATTGGACAAAATTTTCTTGTGATATTTTGATATTTAAAATAAATATGCTTTTAATTATTGAGATGTTTCATTTAGAGTACCATTATATTTTAGCTGAAATGAGGAAAGAAAGAAAAATGTGAAGCCTTTCAACATGCACACATGGAAGAGGAGATGCCATGAAGGAGGATTGTTTGAAATAAAAGGAGTGTAATGAATTGTGGTCTTGCATAGGTTTCATATGAAGTAGGAGGGGAAAGGAGCTAGCATCCATTAAATAAATAAGTGCACATGCAATCAGTGCAGTAATATAGAAGCAAGAGGGGATTTGGTGTGAGTGAAGCACTTAATTTCCTTTCTTCCCTTGATTTCGCCACCAAAACTATATATATATATTACTTATGCACTCGGTGGGGAAGCCAAAAGTGGGGAGAGTGTAAAATTTTTTTACAAACCATGCCTTGGGGAAGACACACATGCACTTGAGAAAAGAAGGAAAGAAGGTAACTTGGAAAGTTAGTTATCCTTCCCTTAACTTCCCTTTCAAGTAACCAAGTAACCATAGCAAGTTAGTAGAGAGATGCAAATTCAAATTTAGTGAAATGTATGTAGGTATGTACGGGAAGGGAGAATGGACAAAAGAGCAGGGGATTTTAAAGCTTTATTTTTTAAGGAAGCATACATGCACACGAGAACTTCATCAAAAAAAAGGAAGTAGTAAGTGCAACGTCCCACGTCCCCTAACTTGTCCGAATAGAGAATGGAATGAAAGAAAAATGAGGGTAGCGTGCCTAATGAGATGTGGCAACTTACAAGACAAGAAAAGTGTACTTACAAGTACACATAGTGCAGCCATGAAAATTAAGAAAAAGAAAGAAAGGAATTAACAAAAGAGTTATCCAAGTTTGCAAGAAAGAAAGTACAATGTGTAGCACTTCCATGCCTCCCACACGCTAGAAGAAGAGAGAAAGGAGGGAATTATACACACAAAAATGCATGCAGCAAATAAAGCAAAGGGTGCAAAATTTTCCTGCTTCCACACAGCAAAGGAAGGTAAAAAGGAAACAGGTACAGCATGGAAGTGGTAGTAAGGAAAAAGATGGCAGCATGAATTATTAAAGATTGATAATCAAGGAAGAGGATGCAACGTGACTTGTAGAGAAGGGAAAGAGAGTCCTACGTGAGGAGAATAGGGTTGCACCTAAACTCTAAATTATACCAAGTTTGCAAGAAATAGTGTACTTAAAAGTAAACTTACAACCATGATTAGAAAGAAAGGAAGGGGAGGATGGCATGAACATAAAGCAAGTTCACACGATTGAATAGAAAATGAAAGAGAGAATTGGAAAATTTATATTTCCATGCACACACACACATGAAAAGGAAAGGAAAAAAAGAAGAAGGAGCAAGTGCATGTTGATTTGTGAAAGAAATAGTCTATGATCTCTCCCTTCCTTCCTTATGTGACCGAGTGGGAAGAGAGAGGGAAGAGTGCAGAGTTTGGAAAGATAAAAGAGTTATTTATGATTTTCTCTTTCCACTAACTTGTTCAAGGAGATAAACCAAAGTTGCAAGGAAAAGGGTTGCACTAAATTTCATGAGAAAAGAAATTTTTTTAGTGGATGAATGCATGCATATGCCACCTAAGCAAGAGATAAAACAAGTGGGAAATTTCATGCAATACCCACACATGAGGAAGGAAAGAGAATTAAAATTCTTCTGTAGGAAATACAAACACTCATGCGTGGAAGGAGAGGAGAAGTGAAGAACTTCATGCAACAACCATACGTGTAAAGGAAATAAGAGAGAAAGGAAAAATAGAGAGCACTCAACAAGTGGACCTACAGACACACACACCTACACTGCAAGGGGAAAACAAAGAAGAGTAGCCACACAATTAGTCAAGGCAAGAAGGGAAGGTACTCTAGTCAAAGAAAAGGAAAAAAGCAAAGGAAGCAAGGTAGGTTAACAATTCTTTAATTCTAGTTCCATGATCTAGTGTATATGTATGATGATTTGCTTCCATGGAACTTGAATACTTGTCTACATTCTTGAAAGAAGAGTGACCCTTGACTAGCTTGCATGATAAATACATGAGGGGATTGATGCAAAATAATAATAATAATAATAATAATAATAATAATAATAATAATAATAATAATAATAATAATGTTGTTTTCTTAAATCATGAAAGAGCCCAGAACAAGTGAGTATGGTAATGGTGTGTGTTGTTTGGTTTATGACTCTTAGCATTGGAATAGACTCGTGACTTCCATAATAAAAATTATTGTTAGTAAATGTAATATGTTTAAGAAAGGAAACTCTAACCCAAATTAATGTGGGAAAAATTTTGGTTAGTAATAATGATACTCATGATTATGGGAAAATATTTGACTAGATTAATGATGAATATTGTCATTAGGGAATTAAGGCTAGTGAAGGATGACCATTGTTATGGGGAAATTATGGCTAATTAATGGGGAATGTAACACCCTTATCCAGTATTACAACTTAGTGTTGGCAAATAGATAAAGTCGTTACATTTATTATTATCCTTATTTATTTACAATTAATATCTGAGCGTCCCTTACATCACTATATCGTTCAATTCTATAAATGTAAATTCTTTGACTTAGATAAAACGTATAAACACAGCGAAGGTAAAATATATTTTACAAGGGATAAAGTGACTACGTTACAATATGTCTGTAAATACTACAATAGTGCCTTACTCTCAGTATTATCAACACTTAACTTAGGGTCAGGAGATAACATAATTTCTATCACTCAAACCCTTAGTTACACAACATTCTTACAAAATCCTTCCTTAATGCTAGTTCCATCTTACTCAGAACTTTACTAATTACCTACGTCTGATACATATCAGCACACAAATGAGAAAACTAGTTTCTCAATAACTCAACAATTCACAATTTAAATTTGTACTGACATGTACCACTGTGCAAGCACAGAAAAATCTCCTTTTCTTTTATTATTATTTTTCACATCCTATCATTTCATGATTAAATTCTTTCACATGAATGTATTAACAATCATGGTAAGATCAATTTATCTATCACTGTAGCAGTTATGCTCATTCACATGCATAGGATAATTCTTTCTCAGAAGAATATATATATCTAATAATGGAATCAAATAATATTTACATGTATATATATACATCTTCCATTCTTAAAACCTACCTTGCATAGGTAACATGCATTTAGTCTTACTGTAACAATTGTGGACACTTGGAAACTTAAAATTTGTGAACACTGGGTCACATTATGGACTCTTAGCCACTTTCATGAGATTAGTGAACTCTTGGTCATGTTGTGGACTCTTGGCCACTCTCATGAAATTAGTGAAAACTTGGTCACTTATGCATATACACAGTAACTACAACTATCATTATTCTTATGCTTCGATCTCCTTTGCATTTACTTATCATAGACATACTATAATACAATTATGATTAGCATAATACTTCAGTCATCCTACTATATGTAAAGTATGAATTAACTTTAATACTTTATTATGCTTATATTTTTCTAATTCACATTATCTAAGATAATTAAGAGTCATTATATTTAATCACTTTTATATATTAATAACAATATAAATTCCTATTAGTCAAAACTAATTTTCTTCTATTAGAATTAATTCTTTAAATTGTATATCCCTTACTAACAAGAATTTTATACCTTATGTTCTATGAGTAAAACCTATTTTACTATATCAAATATGACTTTCCAGCACTTCATTTAGTTAGATTTAAGAAATTCTTCTCCATAATATTTATTTCCTAGAAATATTCATGTACATGTGCCATTTCCCTAACTAATTCCAATTTATATTCCTATTGATCCTCCATTAAAGAACATGTTTAATTCTGATTTATGTCTTTCATTTCATTCCAATTTCTCTCCATTTCTACTTAGCTAAATGACATTTTCCTTCCACTAAATTCAACACTTAAGTCTTACCTTACCTACATTATTTTTAAAATGGGTTAGACAATACAAGCCATTGCTAATTCTTTCATCAATGCTAACTATCATTCTTTACTTAATTTTCTATAAATTAAAATGTATCTTACTCACCCAATTATATAAATAATCTCTCCTAACTTTTTATTATATCTTCCATTATAAATGCAGAATTTATTTCCTTTTAAATTCCTATAAATTAAAATGTATCTTGCTCACCCAAATATATAAAATAGCCCTCCTAACTTTTTATTATACTTTCCATTATAAATGCAGAATTTGTTACCTTGGTTATATCTTTTCATGGCTTTACAACCTTCACGTTAACCTTGCAAGAAAAACATCCCACTCCCTTATACCTCATTACCAACTATAATCCTTCTCCTAAGTTTCTATAAATTAAAATAGATTTTTCTCATACAATCACACCAATTCTCCTCTATAAATTAAAATAGATTTTACTCATACAAATACACCAATTCTCTATATTAAATTTGGTTAGCTCTTTCATTATAAATTCTAGATTTTGCCTTTAATATATTTTCTTATTAATATGACAATAAACTCTCAAGAAATTTCCCACTCTCTTGTACACACTTAACCAAAGGAGAGTTCACATTTCCAAACATATAACAAAGTAGACTTACATTTCATTAACTTCTAAACCGTAAGAATATATATATATATATATATATCCCACAAAATAAGAAAACAATTGAATGGAATTGCTAAGTTACCTTAAGGATACAAGAAGAATGAAGAGATTTTTGGTGTTCCTTTTGGAGTTTGCTTACTTCCTTGTGTCTTTGGTTGCATAGTTTTCTCTCCTTTCCTATTGTTTGAGTTTTTGTGTCTAATACCCATAGCTCTCCTTCTCTCAAATGCTTATGTGATTTTGTTGCAAAATTATCAAGCTCCTCTCCATTGCGTACATTATATGTAACCGACTCCAAGCTTCTTTCTTCTTTTTTTTTAATGTGACCGAGAGTTATGCCTACACTAGCTTCCAATTTTTGCATCCTTTCACCGAGTGCAGTTTTTCTTTTCCCATTTATTTTATTAAATGATACATTATCCCTTCTATTCTCGGTCACACACCACCTCTTCACCGAAATAGAATATAGGCATGGTTCCATTGAAAGTAGAATGAAATGAGAGAAAAGGAGAATAGTTATGGCAGCATGTCTCTCTCCCTTTTCCCACCTCTTCACCAAAAGTCCCATCCATTTACACATTCAGTTAATGTGAGGAAAAGGAATGATAAGATGAAAGTAAGAGAACAATTTCCATATGCCTTCTTCATTGCAATTTTCCTTTTCACTAATGATGTCTTTGAATGCTAGCCTCTTTTCTTTCATTCTTTCTAATTGCTATTGCCATATACGTGTACCTTATTTAATTTAAATTAGGCATATCCCTTCACATTCGGTTATATCAATTTGTATAAGAGAAAGGAATTTTTAAGCACCTCAAGCACCTAAGTATTTATGTAAGCACCTCAAGCACCTCGTTATTTATGTAAGCACCTCAATGAAATATGTCTCTTACTTACTCCCCCCCTTGAATTCTTGGTTAAGAAAAACGGAAATGAAAGGAAGAAGTTAATTTAAGGGTAAAGTGTTACTCTTTCCCCTTTTTCTTTCTTCTTTGTCTTGTCATTCTTATAATCAAGCCATTCAATTCTTTATAACTAAGCATCCTTTTTCTTCTCTATCATAATAATCTATATTAATATGTATGGAGTTTTCTTTCCCTCCATTCTTAATTATTTAGCTAAAGTAAGACGAAGAGAAATTAAAATTCTCACATTACAAGGTATTCCTCATTTTCATCACTTTCGTTCTTCCCCTGGTTATATTTTTCTCTAAACATTAGATTACTAAGGTAATTTCTTCATCTTTTATTTTGTTACCTTAAGAAAATAGTAAAGTGAAGTAATTAAGAAATTAGGGGTGTTATAGGGAATGTTGTCATGGAAAAATAATGGTTAGCAATGGGGAATATTGGTGTTATGGAAAATTATGGATGAATAATTCATGAACATTGTTAGGAAAATTTGGCTAGTTAAAGATGAGCTAAGTATAAGAGAGAAATTCTCTCATTTTTAAGGTATTAATTAAAGAATGTAAAGAGTAAAAATTTAATGATAAAACATGAATTTCCCTTGAGTTTCCTTAGGCCCAAAAACATGGAAATTTTCTGTTGGAAATTTAGTAAAACTTGAAAGGAGGAATATATATATTATTTAATAATGGAGAATTAAGTTAATGTAGGCAAAAATTGTCATAAATAAGCATGACCAGAGGTATAGTATGCCTATAGAAAAAGGGAAACTAACTAATAAGGGAAAGCATAAGAAGGTACACAACTAGGAAAAGAAATATTGCTAAGTGTCCATGATTTACGAGGTGTGGCCGAAGGTGCTCCACACGAGTGACCTAGCGAGGTATGGCCGAAGGTGCTCCATAACCGTGACCTAGTACTCATGATGAATTTATATATGTGGCTTAGTGTTCACGATTTATGAGGTGTGGTCAAAGGTGCTCCACACGAGTGACCTAATGAGGTGTGGCCGAAGGTGCTCCATGCCCGTGACCTGGTGCTCATGATGAATCTACATATGTTGCCGAGTGTCCATGATTTACGAGGTTTGGCTGAAGGTACTCCACACAAGTGACCTAGCGAGGTGTGGCCGAAGGTGCTCCATACCCATGACCTAGTGATCACGATGAATCTATATATGTGGCCGAGTGTCCATAATTTATGAGGTATGGTCGAAGGTGCTCCATGTAACAACCGAAAAGTTTTCTAAAAGAAAAAAACCTAATTTTTGATGCTAATTCCAATCAAACGAAGCCTGGCATGACTTTCAAGGATGGTGATTCGAAATGGAAGGTTGTTCGAAGTCAAAAA
Organism: Senna siamea; assembly: GCA_031216115.1. Classification (NCBI taxonomy): domain Eukaryota; kingdom Viridiplantae; phylum Streptophyta; class Magnoliopsida; order Fabales; family Fabaceae; genus Senna; species Senna siamea. The sequence continues at coordinate 15,556,449 of CM062364.1, forward strand.
CAGGATCGAATGGAAAGAAACGCAATCCGGTGATCAAGAATTGACAGACGACGTTTCATGCATCAATTTCACTAACGAAGGCCAAAACCTTCACATAGAAACGCGTGACGATGTCTGGTAGGAAGTCGACACCCTAAAGTATCCCCGAGTGGTTCGAGAAAAGTCAGAATTGCCCCCGAAGGCTTTAAATTTCCCAAATTCCCTCTATTTCTCTTAAATCTCTCTCTCTCCTCACCTCACTTTCTCTCTCCTCTCTCTACTCCTTCCTTCACCATGCGCCACCACCACAGCCACTGTGCGCCACCACCTGGCACACAAATCGACAACCCTCGCCACCCACAACCTCCATCAACCACCCACGACCACCAACGGCTGCCAGCGCAGTCGAAAAATGCCATTTTCCTCCTCCACCGCGTGAAAAATTTGCCAGCTGAGATCGCCGCCGTCCGCCACTGTTGGTCGCCATCGCTTCACCACCGGTAGCCTCGAGCCGCCAACTTCCTCCAAAGAGCCACTCGACGTCGAACGAAGGTCCGACGAGCCTGGATCGAGGATTTTTCCTTTCGTTGTGCGTCATTCTTCCTGGCCAGAAAATGCCATCCAAACAGCCGTGAACTGCCACACCACCACCATATTCAGAATCTTGGTCTTGCAGGCTTCACTGTGGTGTAAATTTTGAGGCAAACCGCACCTCTCGCTTACGCGCCATCAGACGCCAAGCATGTGCCGTGCGTCGAGCTTCTAGACATACATCAAGAGAAACCGAGGTCACCCTGAGACAGAATTCTATCATCCGATCACATTGGTAAGGTCTGATTTCCCAAAAACTGATGATATCTGATTGAAATAGCTACTGAACGTAATTAGGCAATAAATTGACCTAGGTATTAGGGCAACCGGACTTAGAATTGTTAAACGGATGACGTGACAAGCTTGAATATTCAATTTAATGTCCAGGAAATTAATTGGGCTCAGAAACTGAGATTACGTGAAGTTCTGAATCGATTTGGAGTGACAGGAGACGAGGTAGGATAATTTACGCTTGAATTGACCTAGTGATTTCCTGAATGATTAGATTTAATTGCATGGAATTACGTGTTACTTTTGATGGAATAAATTGCATGCCTGTGTGCTGGATACCCTAATTGCATGTTAGACGTTTTGTTTATCGAGTTTAGATGCCCTTAGGACAGATTTACTTAGGGTAGGGTACTTGATAGCCGGTATGGGACGGCCGTTTAGTATCCCGAGTACAGGGAGCTTTTAATTGACAATATTTTATTCCTGATTTGGCCTGTACTGTGTTAGGGATCACGCGATAAATCAGGACGACCCTAAGAAAGGTTTAAGGAGTATAAGGGGGGATAGCCTACACGGGGAAACGTTGTGATTTAGGCGTAATACCCTAGAACCCTGAGGAATAGCCGACCGTGAGCATGTGAGTTCGAATAGACTGTATGAGGATGAGAATTGGCGTATGTGCACATGCTAGGGGATGCCCTAGATGTTGATTCTCACCCGGTCCTTGAGTGAGTGATTGGTGTTACGGATCACACTCACAATATAGGCTCGATTCGGGTGATTGGTGTTACGAATTACACCCAACGATAAGAGAGATATTCTCTCTAGATGACGTGTAATTAGATAACGATTTAGACTCAGTCACCGAGGATTTGTGGCCAACGTGGATTTAGATACACCGGGCATGGGATTTTATCTGATTTCGAGTATCGATTTTAAAAGAAATGGATTTTTATGATTTTGACTATTTGTCGCAATTTCCATGTGATAAAACGATTTTAAAAATAAGGTATTTCACTGATTTCGAACTGATTTTGGGAAGATGATTTCGGTGTTCGCACCGCTGAGTATTGAGCCAGATTTTGAATTATATTTGAACTGTAAATTATTCTACTGAGATTTTATATCTCACCAGGTTGTTTACTCAGATGAACAGAGACAAGAACCTAGACGATAGTTGATGATGCCTTGATGATAGACAGAAGAATGGCTTAGTCTAGGCTTGAATTACATTGTATATATTCTGATGATAATGCTGTATAATTGGTCTCTGTAAATTATGCTTTCTGTTGTTGTTGGACTGGCTGTATAATTGTAAATAGATGACTATTGTACTATGGATATGTTTGAAATACAGAGGAAACTTTGTCGAATTTTTGGTAGGCTTTACCGCTGTAAACTTGTGAATTTAAGTTGGAATGTATATGAATGCATGATGTGATGTATATATGAGTTTTGGATTTTTGCATTTAATGATTGTACACCGTATGTATGGACTTTAGTTTTCATTCTAGAGTAATTTATGATGTATGTATGTATAATTAGTTAGCTGCATGTGAATTAGGGTTGAACGGAATCCGAATGGACAACGGGAAGTCTATTTAAGTTATGCTCAACCAGTAGCGATCCTCTGACATTCCCACATCGGGAATAACTATGTAAACCAACCCATGTGCTTCCGCTAATCAGATAAGCATCGCATATGTTGTATTAGGGGGTTGTTACACTCCACACGAGTGACCTAGTGAGGTGTGGCCGAAGGTGCTCCGTACCCATGACCTAGTGCTCATGATGATTTCATAACGGTGGCCTAGTGCCTAGTGTCCACGTAACACCGCAGGCCATTCAATTAATCCATTATGGTAAGTGTAAAGAGTTTGGTGCATATGCACTCTATTAATTTCGCAATAACACACATAATTTTATGAGAATATGTTCCACTTGAAAATGGGATATTTGATTTGCACATTAACCTCTAAATTTATCATGTGGTGCTTGCCTGTTTGTATTTATGTATAATGTTATGTCTTAATAGCAAGGATGTAGAATAAAACGTTTTGGTGCTTGCACCCTGATGTATATTAGTTAATTTCTAAACCTTGAATTGTTAAGCTATTGGGAAACGTGTGTTTCTCATCTATATGCCAATATGTATCAGATATGGATGCGTAGCAAGGTCGAGAGGTAGCCATTTAATTTTAGTCTAAAGAAATTTTTATAACCCCTATGTTGGGTCCTAGATATATTTGATTTGAATAGGTCATTTATTTTGACTGCATGTATGAGATGTATATGGGGTATTTTGGGAGACGAATATGTGAAAGACCAGTCCATCCTTATAATTTGTAAAGGAGTCTGATTGACAAACCTGTTACGAGTACTTTATATATCTGGGGATATGTTTATCAGTATGTAATGGATACTATTGGATTTGTATTATTTAAATTACATGAAAGTTAAAGTTTTGCTATGTAGTATAGTATTTCTTTTATTTTGTTGTGCATGAGTTTTAATCTGAGCAAAAGATCCCGAACCTAATACTAAATAGGGGCGTTACACTTTGGCCATCAGAAGTCTTGTATATATGCTTATGTTTGTACAAGACCCAACATTACATTTGTAGTTAAAATGTTAGGAAAATATCAAAGTAATCCAAGAATCAATTAATAGAGAGCTACAAGGAAAGTTATAAAGTATCTCAAAGGTACTAAAGATTACATGCTAATGTACAAGAAAACTGAGAACCTTGAAGTAATTGACTACTTAGATTTGAATTTTGTCGATTACATTGACTCTAAAAGAACATCTGCTTATATCTTTATGCTTTCTAGTGGAGCCTTGTCTTGGAGAAGCATAAAGCAGACCTTAATTGCTACTTCTACCATGTAGGTTGAGTTTATATCTTGTTTTAAGGCAACATTGCATTATGTATGGCTTAAGAGCTTTATTTATGAACTTAGAATTGTGGATTCTATCCCAAGGCCATGAAAAATATATGGTGAAAACTTGGCTACAGGTTTTCTGGTTAAGAACAATAAAAGTGGAAGTCAAAGTAAATATATCAACATTAAGTACTTAGTCACTTGGGAACCTGATAAGGAAAATAAAGTCACCATTGAACACATAAGCATTGAGTTAATGATTGTTGATTCTTTAACAAAAGGCAACCTACAAAGTTTAAGGATCATGTAACTAGAATGAGACTTGGTTCTACATTGAGTGTTTGATTATGATCATTTGTAATAAAGCTCTTTTTTTTATTTGAATTATTTTTCTCATTTTCTGTGCACATTTTTATGAAGAGAATAAACAACATTAAGAGGACTCATAATAAGCATAGGCCTTATTCATTAAGTTTTGGAAGGTTGAGAAAGTGACTTGCATTGTGATACACAAAAGGTAATACTCATTTATAAAGGACTTGCCATTGTGATTCATGCATTCAAATTTTCTCTTTTGGAATATATATATTGTAACATCCACTCCTTCTACGCATTAAGAGATGTCTGTTGATTTTAAATGAATTAAATGCTTGTACTTGTTGAATTAATTAGCATATAGATGCATTAAAATAAGTTAGAATAAGAGTTTTAAGGGAAAGGAAGGAATGGGGACTAAATTGAAAGGAAAAGAAGAAGGGAGGATAAATGTGTGAATTTCCAAAGCTGCAATGCAATAGGCCGTAAATTTAACCGAAAGATTTACTGTAGCAATAGAATTTTGAAACTTCCCACCAGTGAGTTAGGGACAAAATGGTAATTGAACATAAAATTGGAGGAATTATCATTCTGGGCTGAATGGTCGGGAATTAGGAGCATAATTGCAAAGGGCCGGATCACCTATAAATAGGTGAATACCTAAGAACCCTTCATTTGCATCCTGAGTTTTGAAATCTTAGAGAGAGAAAGAGATCAAGTTAGAGAGAGAAAGAGTTTGAATTATGAAGGAAGAAAGCTGTTGGACGAATTTAAGCAATCTAGGAGCTAGGAAATCACTCCAGAACACTTTCTTAACATCAACCATCAAGTATAAATCATTAAAAAGGTAGCAAATCACCAATCTCTCTCATTTTCAAAATACCACTATTAGCAACTGAAAACTTTAATTTTTCTATTGTTTAAGTTTGAGAGAGGTTAAAACCTACATTCTTAGTGTTTTTGATGGCTAATGGATGTTTTAAAATGTATGAATATGCTTATGAATTTCTGAATGCAAATATGAAAAATGGATTTTTCATGGTTTTTGAGAAAGAGTTTAAATCCAAGATTTGAGCATGAGTAATCAGTGGTTTAGGCTGTTTTTATGTGGTAAATGAAGCTCTTATGCTGTTATTGAGTTTGTAATCATCAAAACCATTTTAAAAACATGTTCTTGGACTAAAAAAATTGGCTAATCACAAGTTTTAAAATAGAGCATAATGTAGCAGTCAACTTGTAGCCCTTACCAGTCTACTGTCGTGCTCTTGAGTTGCTTAGAAAAAAATCAAAATGCTAGAAACTAATTGCCAGGGTCTGGAAGTCGATTACCATGTTCTTATTTTCCAAAAATTAGCCTAAAACAGAGCAGTTGATTTTCGGGGTCCTGGAAGTTGACTGGTTACTCTTTGTTTGAAATATTTTTGGGATGGTAGGCTAAAAGTAGACTGCCAGAAGGCTAGAAGTCGTCTTGTAGCTCTTTGTTTTGGGAAATCTGACTTAATAACCTATTTTAAGCCATAATTGGTCTAATACTTCACCTAAATGTAGGATTTAAACCTAAGATGTAATGGTTAGGTTGAGAATTGAAAATTCTTGAGAATAAAAAAGAAAGAAAAGAGAAACATGAGATTTTATGAGATGAGCATAAACTATAAATGAGAGTAACTGCAAATGGTTAATCCGCGAGAATAGTTGCAAATGGTTATGCCGCGAGAATAGCTGCAACTGGTTGTAATCCAGGAAATTTTTTGCAGACGGTTAACCACAAGAATTATTGCAGATGGTTAACCACAAGAATTAATGCAAACAGCTAACCACGAGAATGGTTGCAGACGGTGAAAACCACGAGAATGATTGAGGTGGCTTATGACAACGAGGGAACTCATTTATGAATGGAAATATTTAAAGATTTCTTTTGTGATGCTTTTGATTATGGCCATATCAAATTGTTTGATTTCTTTGCTTATGATCAATACTTATCTTTATACTGATATGTGACTATTATCTACTGCCATTACGATCTGAGAATATATCCTGTGTAACAAATATTTAATGATCTGCTTGTGTATTAATAAGTATGTCTGTATAACGTTTATGTATATTTTTCCAATAGCATAATGTTTCAATCATTGTAAAAGAATGTAGTGGATTTTCATATTAGTATGGTGGTATAAAGCAGCAAATTTTAATATTTCTAGTGATTTTGCTATTGAGAAACTTTTCTCACTAAATGCTAATTTGTACCAGATGCTTAGGTACCAGATTTTCTTGGAGGTCGAGATGGAAATGGTTGAGATACCATTTTTAGGGCTCTTTCCTATAGTTAAAGAATTAGGGGTTATCTATGTCTGGGAAGTTCCTCCCACCCCCTGAATCCTTATAAGTATTTTGAAAGGATCAGAAGGATGATTTTGGTGTAAGTAAGGAGGGCATATATATATTAAGATATGTGAGGTAGGAACTTTTGTTTAAAAATGGGTATGAGTGGCAGACTTATTGTCTCCTTACCCTACTCAGGCTCACATATCTATGGGTATATGTCTGCACATACTAATGTTTATATATGTATAAATATCATGTACAGTTGAATGTGAATGTAAATATTCTTATATCTATTTATCTCATTTAAATTCCTTTATTTATTTCCGCTGCGTAATGTGTGAGAACCCGAGTGTAGTAACCCAAACTAGTGGCACTCAATTATTTAACTTAGAAAAAGTTAAAAATGTACTCAAGTAGAGGCAGTAGTAAACTTATCAATCCTATATTATATCATTTTATATTATGTAATTATCTAAAAGAAATGTAAGGTTGGGGATGTTACATATATAGTGGATATTGAGATTATTAAGTAATACGAATTAAGTGAAAGAATGTTGATTTTTATCCTGCAATAACTTGTGGTCCATTTTTAGTTTCATATCCCTACATTCATTGTTATTCATTCCCTTCCCATTTGTAACAGTTGTAACGTCTACTATTGATGGAATGGTTCACTTAGGCTCACCTATATATATATATATGGGTCCTAGGTCCTTAGCTGTAGTTTCTCATCACATGTTGAATACATATTATTAATAATTGAATAATGTGTTGAATTAACATTTTTTTAATTTTCACATCTTAAATAATGGATTGCTAGTGTTTAATAAAATTATTAAGATCATACTTCATTCATTAATAAAAGTAATAATTGCAAAATTCTTTTACAAACAACAATTATAAATTTTTTTTAAATTCAAAAGTATTACAAGTAAAAGTAGATTGGTTGTTGAACATAAAAATTTGGTACACCATTGGCAAATGAAAAATAAAAGGGCAAAGAGATGGAAATCAATTGGAACTTAAAACTATCTAGATAGCTAGGAAACAAACACACACATATCATTTATTTACTAACACATTTTTCAAATGAAAGAAAGACAAAGGGAAAAATCGTGCATACAAGTAAGGAAGGCTCTGCTTTAATTTTTAGTATATTATTATGGAAGCCACTCACAAGGTCACTAGTCCACTAATATCACAAAGAAGATAGCAATCATCATTTTTAGGGACATTTATTGATAAGGAAACATAAGTACATGATCTAAACCAAATTAAAAAAAAGGGAGTAATTGAATTGATAACAACTCTATTTGGCTATTATAACTTTATAATGATTCACATGTAGTTTATAGCATATGCAATGAATAAGTTTGTGAACAATAGTAGTTAAATTGGGGACTATAGAATTAATATTTTCATCTAGTTAGCCAAACATGAAAAAGAGAAAAATAGGGCCCCTAGCTATAAACTTGGTCCAAATAAAAGTTATATTCCATAAACACATATAGTAAGTCCACTTCACTACAGCAATTATGGACAAAAGGCCACAAATGTTAGATTAATTTTAGAAATTGTTTGAAACAATTCAAAAGTAATGAAAGTAGAAGCGTACCAGAATCCATATGGAATTGATTAATCAGAATGCCGGTCTACTGATTGATTGTATCCTTAATTCTCCTGTAGGCATATGGGAACCAAAAGGATAGAAAGCAAATGTTTTCTGAAGTCTGGTTGTTAGGATACCTCAATCAGGAACCACACCCTTTATATATAGGTCATTATGTGTTAAATTACCAAATTTCTCATCATAAGTCAGTAATTTACACTTTAGGGGATTCTACACATATTATTAGTCCCTACACATTATTATTTATTATAAGGACTATTAAATCAAATTAGATCACTTTATAAGTCCTTAAATTTTATGACAGTAATATGTATATGATAATTAATCTACAATACATATAGGTCTACATGTCCTAATGTTTTTATGAATATGTATGTACATAATATACAATCCAAATTCTAACAATCTCCCACTTGGATTGTACAACTACGTATTCATATTATAGAACCTTTAATCATATACAAATCACCATAACTTTATGTGCACGTTAATTTTATCAATCTCATCCATCAATCTTATCAATGTAAGGACCAAATTGGCATTCGTTGTCTTTTTGCAACTAAACCTATAATGATCTCATACATTAACTTGACCAAATGACATAGATCATGTGTGGATTTGTAGCATGGAAATTACATGTAATGTGATCTACACGTGTCTATTTCCAACTGGTCATACCTTAACCAGATGAGATCAAAGTTTAGAGTAAATTTCATAAATTAAAAAATGAATACTTCATTAATATAATCAAATAATGTCTAGACATCAAAGTACAATAGAATACAAACTCCCATTATATTAAATAGCATCTAATTTAACAACACCCATGTGAGCAACATGCTCATGAAAGGGCAAGGGTGTCAATGCCTTAGTAAGTAGATCCGCAAGCAAGGAGTTTTTTCTTATCAACTCAATATTAATGAAGTCACTCTGAACTCTTTCTTTCACAACAAGGAACTTTATATCTATATGCTTAGATCTAGAAGAGCTCTTATTGTTATTTGAATGCAGAACTGCTGCTCTATTGTCACAATATAACTTGAGTGGCCTTTTAATACCATTGACAATATGCAATCCTATGATCAAGTTTTGTAGCCATATAGCATGATTGGATTCTTTATAACATGCTATGAATTCAGCCTCTATAGTACAAGATGCAACAAGTGTTTTTTTGGCACTTTCCCATGATATTGCACCTCTTGCTAACTGAAATACATAGCCAGATGTTGATTTTTGACTATCTTGGCATCCAACAAAGTCAGAGTCAAAAAACCCAATGATCTCAAGTCTGTCTAACCTCTTATATATTAGCATATAATCCTTAGTTCTTTGCAAATCCCTGAAAAGCAAAGTCAAAATTAGAAAATGTAATGATTTCATGTTTTCCTGACCTTTTATATGTGAGCATATAAACCTTAGTGTTTTGTGAATACCTGAAAAATCTTTTGGCTACTACCTAATGTTCTCTTCCAGGATTACTTTGACATCTACCAAGCATCCCCATAATGTATGCAAGATTAGGTCGAGTGCAAACCTGTACATACACCAAACTACCTATTTCAGAAGCATAAGGGATATTTTCCATAAAATTACATTCAATATCACCTTTTGGACACTGTTGCAGGCTGAACTTGTCTCCTCTAGATATGGGGGTATTATGAGGTCTACAATTTTGCAAGCCAAAGCCTTCAAGTACTTTTTCAATGTAACCCTTTTTTGATAATCCAAGAATTCCTCATGAATGATCATGATAAATTTGGATTCCTAATACGAAGGATGCTTCACTAAGATCTTTCATTTTAAATTTATTTGATAAAAATTTCTTGGTTTCCCGAAGTAATTCTATGCTGCTACTGGCAAGAAAAATGTCATCTACATATAATACCAAGAATATATATCTACTCTCACTGAACTTATGGTACACACAGTTTTCAATAGTGTTCATTTCAAAACCAAATGAAAAAACAACCTAATGAAATTTTAGGTACCATTGATGAGAAGCTTGTTTGAGTCCATAAATGGATTTCTTAAGTTCACAAACCAAATGACTAGTTTCCTTAGAAGTAGTTAAGCCCTCTAGTTGTTCATAAAGATAGTTTCCTTAATGTCTCCATTGAGAAAAGTTATCTTTACACATGATATAGCTCAAGATTAAAATGTGCCACAAGTACCATGATTGCCCTAAAAGAGTCTTTCGATGAAACTAGAGAGAAAGTCTCTTTATAATCAATACCTTCCTTTTAGGTGAATCCTTTAGCGACAAGACAAGCTTTATATCTTTCCACATTACCTTGTGAATCCCTCTTGGTATTAAAAATTCATTTACAACCAATTGGTTTCATACCAGAAGGTAATGGGATAAGATCCCAAATGTCATTGTCCTTCATAGATTGCATTTCTTCACCCATAGCATTGATCCATTTATGAGAATTAGAACTATTAATTACTTCATTGAAAGTGAGAGGATCATCTCCTAATGAGTCAATATGTTATTCATTCTCAAGGAGATATACAAAATAATCATTTGAAATTGTATTTCTCCTTTTTCTTGAAGATCTTCTTAAAGGCACTGGTTCTACTTAAATTTGAGGTTGTTGAGTTTGATCCTCATGTTCCTCAAGAACAACTTATCTTTCATGTTGATCTTAAGGAGTGGGAATTTCAACATTGTCTTGAATTTGAATTGAATGTTGTTGATGAATCATGCAAGGTATGAAAACTTGATCATTATCATGACTCATCACAATTGTAGGAAGAGGAATGGTAACTAAATTCTCTTCACAAATAATGTCATTCAAATCTTCTTCAAAAAAATATGTTTATCCTTATCTTCCCCCTTAAACTCAACATCCTCAAAGAACTGGGCATTTCTCGTCTCAAATATTATTCTTCTTCTAGGATCATAAAATTTAAATCCTCGTGACCTTTCAGAGTATCCTACAAAATAGCTACAAACAGTTCTTGCGTCCAGTTTCTTTTCATTTGGCTTATAAGGCCATACTTCAGCTGGACATCCCCAAACTTGTAAATGCTTAAGTACCGATTTCTTACTAGTCCATAACTCATAAGGGGTTGTGTTTGTAACTTTCATAGGAAATATGTTCAGAATGTACATTATGGTCTTTAAAACATCGCCCCAGAGTGAGTGAGGTAAGGTAGTACGACAAATCATACTTCTTACCATATCTTGAAGGGTTTTGTTGTGCCTTTCGTCCACACCATTCATGCTAGGTGAACCTGGCATGGTTTATTGAGGCATAATCCCACACTTCGCTAAAAATTGAGCGAAAGGACTTGGATGTTGTTTACTTGATCCATCGTATCGACCATAGTATTCACCACCACGATCAAATCTAATGGATTTAATAGTCTTGCCAAGTTGATTTTCAAATTTAGCCTTAAAAGACTTAAAAATGTCCAACATTTGAGACTTCTCATGAATTAAGTATAGGCAGCCATATCGAAAGTAATCATCAATGAATGTAATAAAATATTTTTGACCATTCCAGGAAGCTGTAGGAAATGGCCTACATAATTAATTCTAAAACATCGTTATCTCTCATAGCTCCCAATTTTCTCTTGTTTGTAATTTTTCCTTTGACGCATTTAACACAAATATCATAATCTGAATCTTCAAGTTTTTCAAGAATTCCTTCTGACACAAGTTTGTCAATTCTCTGTTTAGAGATATGACCTAAATGCTTATGCCATAAAGAAAAAGAATTCTCACTTGAGAATTTGCGTTTAATGCCACTGGTTTCAGTATGATAAGACTCATTATATGCATGTATTGAATCTAAAAAATAAAGGTTGTCATGATTAGATAAAGTACTAGTTCCAAAAAGCATAGAATTAAAATACACATAACATTTTTTGTTTCCAAATGAACAAACATAACCTTCTTTGTCCAATACAGAAATTGAAACTAAATTCTATTTGAAAGATGGTATAATAAATGTGTTATTTAATTTCAAATAGTAACCAATACATAACAACAACCTAAAGTGGCCTATGCCTTGAACTTTTATCAGATTCCCAGCGCCCATATAGATGTATTTCTCATCTTCATTGGGTATTTGGTAGTTTAGGAAACCCTGCATAGATATACTTACGTGAGTTGTAGCACTAGAATCAAACCACCAAGTATTTCTAGGAACTGAAACCAAATTTACTTTAGTGCAAAGAAGAGTGAAAGACATGCCTTTCTTCACGTGCCAAGCATGATACTTAATGTAGTTTTTCTTCATATGAGAAATTTCCTTACAAAAGAAGCATCTCTTTGCCATATGTCCCTTAGACGAATCCTTAGGCTTCTTTTGTGCTTGAGACACTGCAATCTCTTTTCCTTTTCTATTTTTGCCACAACCTGAGAAGGTATATGCCAAATGAGCACTCTCAGTCTTGTATTGTTTCATCCTATCTTCCTCTTGCACTAAGTGAGAGATGAGCTCATTCATTGTCCATTTATCCTTTTTACAATTGTAGCTCACCTTAAACTATCCAAATTGCAGAGGAAGGGATATGAGCACTAAATGAACAAGCAGTCTTCTAAAAACTTAATCTTTAGTGACTTTAACTTTCCAAAAAGATGAAACATTTCCAAGATGTACTCCCTTATGTTCCCATTACCCTTGTACCTCATGGAAATAAGTTTTCTTAATATTCCATTTGTTTTTGCTTTGTCACTTTTAGCAAAGCATTCTTCAAGGGTATACAAGAACCTTAGGGCATCAGTTTCCCCAGACAAAGTGTCCAAAAATGTTTCTGGGATAGCATTCTTTATTATCATTAGACTCACACAGTTAGAGCGGTCCCACCTCTCAAAAACTCTTCGATTCTCAGAAGAGCTTTGATCCATAAGAGGTTGAGGATGTGGCTTTCTGAATGCGAGGTCTAATTCCATACATCCCAAGACCATAGTGACCTTATTTTTCTAAGATTTAAAGTTACCATCATTCAGCATAGGAATGCTATTAATAGTAGTAGTAACAGATGATGCATTAACAATATCAACTATACAAAGAACAAATACACAAAACACACATTCATCTCACATGAAACAAAATTAGTGATTAAATATTAATAACAATAATCCATCTCAAGAAAACCAATGTGACATCAAATCTAATATTTGGATAGAGAGTTGGCTCATATTTGGTTTTCTTAGTGTAGTAATCAAGTAGTAATGATTGGATCCAGTCAAGCATTTAGCCATCCTTTGGGCCAACAAAGTACTCACAACAGACACTTAATAACCATTTTACTTATTACCATATGTATGTATAAATTTTTGCCAAACAATAACCTTCCTTTAGGTGGACTAATTATCCGCATGAATATAAATACATACTACCTACTTAGTTATTCATAATCAAAAAAGTTTTCACAACAGAGGTTGCTTTGGTAATTTTATTGTTTCATCTAATTTGAATAAACAACTAATTATCCTTAATTTATTGTTATTTAAATAATCACTAATCAATTAATTAATTATGTAATTTTAATATATATATAATTCAAATTACATAATGATTAATTAATTAATAAATCTCCATTAATATTTAATATATAATTAATAAATGCCAAAAAAAATGTAACACCTCTAGTAACACACCCTTACCCATGGTTCCTTTATCATTAATTAAAAGATATAAAGTATAGTTATATAATAATGGTGTGTTACCGCCATCGTTACTCAAGAAATTTTAAACCTTTTACAATTTGATTTGATTGAGTGCATCTTAGGTCGGGTCTCTACTCTTGGGTTTCACTCACTCTTGCAGCAGAATAGAATATATAAATTATATTTGAATTACTATACATAAACATGCGTTCTTAGTTAAATATAGTTACATAACTATTGGGCATAGAGGCAACAATCTTGCCACTCATGACCCCATTTTCTAGTCTAAACATTCATTCATATACATCAAAATTTAGATAGCCTATACACGACATACTCTAGACTAGCCTTTCTAAAAATTATAAGACTAGTACAATGTTAGCATGTGCCTATATTATCTCAAAATAAATCAATTAATTTCCTGTATCCCCTAATGGGTACTTCTTCCCATGTTACCTCATCTTCAGCCTAGGGACCCACACATCTGATACATGCCAGCATTAATGTAAGAAATGCATCTCAGTATCAATGCAACCTGTTTCAAAATTCACTAACTTGCACCACCGTGCTTACACAGAAAAGCTCTACATTCTTTCTCATCATAGATATAGTATTTACCATTGGGATGCAGTGCATGTAGCATTTAATCATGTTATGCATACATATGCATATACGTTTAAAACAGAATTGGATCCCCTGCTGGGCGCTCCCTGCTGTAGTCCCTGTTGTGCTTTTTAGCGGCAGTTTTATCCGTCGCTAAAGTGTGTTTTAATATTATTGCAACGAATATTATTGCTGCTATAACTTTTGTTTAAATAATTAATTTAACAAAAGTTATAGTGACAATAATATTTTTTGCAAAAAACTTTAGCAACGAAAAAAACCGCTGCTAAAACGCCAAATAGCCAAATAGGACACGCCAAACAGGAATCGGACCGCTTAAAACATATCTACTTAAAAATATGGGAAGTTCCTTCATCATCTTTCTCATCATAAAACATTTCTTTAGGGTATTAACATGCCTTTTGAGTAGGAGAAAACAATCACATCATATAAGCTATTGGGAGTGCCACCCAGTAATAACTCCACGTACCACTATATACATGAATGAGCTATCTTGGTGAATACTATGTCACTACAATAAAATACTGCTTTAGTACATCTAAGGCGTCCCCTAGCTGTATCCACTTATACAATCTTAATAACTCATGAGATCACCATAAACCTTTGAACAGATCCTATCCTCTCTACTTCCATGGATCATGAGGATATGGGGTCACCACCATTACCTCTGAGGTGGATCACACTCTCGGTATGCTTTCCTCTAACATATGCACTAGGGTGATTCAGCTCATGCCTATGGTTATGCTTTAACCTTAAGTATGTGCTTCCTAATGGCCCTTGGAAGACACACTAACTTAGGGTTCACAACCATTATGATGTTTTCAAAATCATCTATGTTTAAGGGGATGTTTAACCATCCTAATGCATGTTACAACCGTGGAGTGCCAATAGCTGTCCCATACTGACAATTGGTCACTCAAATCATAAGCCTATTTACCACTAATGCAGATGACTAGGATACTTCAATCTTTCTTTTTGATGTCTTTTCGCTCTCTTTTTGTGTCACTATCACAAGAAACTTTCTTATCCAAGTGAAAGGTGACTCTATCCTTTGCACATTACCTAAAGCTCCTAGTTTCCTTGTCTACCTATGTTGTGAGCCCTTAATCAGGTTAATAGAAAGAATTATTAAGCTCAATTACCATTAAAAATCTTATTTCGAAAGTTGGAGGGCGACTAACCGACTGTTGGCAGGCTAGCAGTTGGCTTATGGCTCTCTGTAATCCTCGAGTGCAAGACAGTAAGCTACCAGTTAGCTGTAGCAGGTTAGCAGTCGGCTGGTTGCTTACTAGAATGTGTCTTAGCAAAGTAGGAGCATGATAGTCGATTGTAAGGATGGCCAGTTGATTGCTTAGTGCAAACCCGGGCTCGACAATCGGCTACTAAGAAGATGGCAGTCGGTAGCTAAGCCTCTTTTTGCACTTCTAGGTTTCCAAGAACATGACAGTCGACTGTCCCATGCTTAGCAGTCGGTTGTTATGCTCCACAGCAGTTCAAAAAATGCCATTTTGATAGTACCCAGTCCATAATGCATTCTATTTTCAATTCTAAAAGCATGAGCTTAATTTTCGAACTAAAATACCATCCAGGTAAGGCTAATATTGTGACAGATGCTCTGAGTAGGAAGTCCCTCCATGTCGCTCAAATAATGGTTCAAGAAATGGAATTAATAGAAAAATTCAGAGACTTGAGTTTATCTAACTTGATATTACCCTACAAGATTTACTTAAGTGAACTCAGGATTGAAAATACACTTAGAACTCAAATTCTAGAAGCACAAAAGGGAGATGAATTCTTAGGATCCCTAAAGGATTCGAAGGAATTCACAAAGGGGATAGATGGCTTAGTAACCTTACAGAACAGGATTTATGTTCCTAAAGCCGAAAGACTAAGGAATATAATCTTGGAAGAAGCTCATCAAAGTAATTATACCATTCATCCTGGTACCACAAAGATGTATCAAGATTTGAAAGAAAGGTTTTGGTGGCCTAGTATGAAAAAGGACATAGCAGAATATGTGGCCAAGTGTCTGGTGTGCCAACAAGTAAAAATTGAGCATCAAAAACCTACAAGGCTACTGCAACCTTTGGATATCCAAGAACAGAAATGGGATAAAATTTTTATGGATTTTGTAATAAGGTTACCTAGAACACCAGTAGGAAATGATGCTATATGGGTGATAGTAGATAGATTAACTAAATCTGCACATTTCCTGCCAATCAAAATAAACTTCTCATTAGAAAGGTTGGCTCAAATTTATATCCAAGAAATAGTAAGATTACATGGAGTCCCTACAAGCATTGTGTTAGATCGGGACCCTAGGTTCACCTCTAGATTTTGGAAAACCTTACAATAAGCTTTTGGAACTAAATTGAATCTCAGTACTGCTTATCACCCTCAGACTGATGGGCAGACTGAACAAACTATTCAAACCCTAGAGGACATGCTTAGGGCGTGTGCATTAGAGCAAAAAGGAAATTGGGATAGAAACCTGCCTCTAGTTAAATTATCTTACAATAACAGCTATCACTCCAGCATAGGAATGGCGCCTTATGAGGCCCTATATGGGAGAAAGTGTAGATCCCCGTTGTGCTGGTATGAGGTAGGAGAAAGACAACTATTAGGACTTGATTTGGTACAACAGACTACAGACCAAATCAAAATGATTAGAGAGAAAATGGCCAAAGTTCAGGACAAGCAAAAGAGTTATGCAGACAAGAGAAGAAGACCTCTTGAGTTTGAGGAGGGGGACCATATATTCCTTAAAGTTTCCCCAATTACTGGAATTGGTAGGGCCATAAAATCTAGAAAGCTGAGCCCCCGATATATCGGACCTTTCCAAATATTGAAAAGAGTAGGTTCATTAGCCTATCAAATTGCCTTGCCACCATCATTATGCAATCTCCATGATGTGTTCCATATCTCCCAACTTCGTAAATATATTCCAGACCCCTCTCATGTTCTGGACATTAATACAATACAACTAAGGGACAATTTAACTTATACACCGGTATCGTTACAAATTATCGGCACTGAGGTGAAACAATTAAGGAATAAGACTATTCCCTTGGTAAAAGTCTTGAGGGATCAAACTTCTCCACAAGAGGCCACTTAGGAGAGGGAGGACGATATGCAGAAGAAATATCTAGAATTATTTTTATAAGGTACGTATAAATTTCGAGGACGAAATTATTTTAAATGAGGGGAGAAATATAATATCTGCATTTTTTTAAAATCTTCA
Organism: Senna siamea; assembly: GCA_031216115.1. Classification (NCBI taxonomy): domain Eukaryota; kingdom Viridiplantae; phylum Streptophyta; class Magnoliopsida; order Fabales; family Fabaceae; genus Senna; species Senna siamea. Next base: position 15,573,887 of record CM062364.1, read on the forward strand.
AGGATGTTTTAGATGTTAAAATTTTGTGATTTTTAACTAAAGATTTGACTAAAACCTCCCTGGAAATTTTAAAAAGGGAAAAAAGGGATAAAACAGTCAAATTTTAACTAGGGGCAAAATGGTAATTTTTCCCAAAGGGAAAATTATAATTTTACCTAAGAAATAAGATTACTATTTTACTTAAGAAAATTGGAGAAAATTTTCTTAAGAAATTTTCCTCAAAATTTTGAAGCAAGAGAAGGGTAAAACGGTCATTTTAACTAAAAAGGGCAAAATGGTAATTTTACCCAAAAGGGTAAAATTGTCATTTTTTTCACACAAATAGGATGACCATTTTATTCCATATATTTCATAATTTTGTTTACCCAATTAGGAGACCTCTATGTCCAAAAAGAATGAAAAAAAGAAAAAAGAGACAAGAAAAATGAAGGGTAGAAAGGTAAATTTACAAAAGGGACACATTGGGTATTTTAAATTTGTGTTTAAAAGTCTTCTTCCTCCTTCTTTCTCAGCAAAATGCAGCACACAAGAGGAGAAACTCAGCCATACGAAGAAGACACAGGGAAGGGAAGAGGAAGAAGAAAATTTTCATAAAACTTGAAGAAAATATCATTTGCATTGGAAAAGCAAGGTAGTTAAACAACTTTCTAGCATTTATTCTTGGTTTCATGGTGATTTTCATGGAGTTTGTCAATTATCTTCAAGATGATGAACAGTAACAAATTTTCTCTCCACTCCATTTTAAGCTTGAAACCTTGTTGTAATGCATTTATATGAGTGAATATGTGAATTTGTGTTAGTTGGAAGGTATGATTGAGCTTGTTTCATGGGATTTATAATTATGTTGCATCCACCGACATTTATACTTTCTTGATGATGAATGATGATTAAGTTGCCAATGGTGTGTTCTAAATATAGTATGATATTGTGGTGTTGGATGTAAGAAAAATGATGAAACAAATCTTAAAGAGGAAGAAAGGAATTGAAAATGCATTTTCCTCTGTTTACTGGAAATTTGGCCAAGATATCACTGCTGTAAAATTGTTTTGTGCTGTAAAATGCTACTATAAGTTGTTGTAGGTTGCTGTAAAACTTTTTTGTGGTGTAAAATGTTGTTGTAAGTTGCTATAGGTTGCTGTAAAAATGTTTTGTGCTGTAAAATGCTGCTGTAAGTTGTTATAGGTTGCTTTAAAATTATATGTGCTGTAATATACTGTTGTAAGTTGCTGTGAAATGCTGTAAAACTATAAATAGCTGTAAAATTTTGCTATAAGTTACTATAGAATGCTGTAAAATGTTGCAAAATGAAGTGTGAGATAATAGGTATGATTCCTTAATGTTGAAAATCATAATAGATATCTTAAAAAAAGGTAGGAAAATACTTAAAGTGGCAATTCTTTTTTTTTTCTTCTTTTCTTAGAGGTTTTAGCCAAAAACTCCCCTGTTTTGTTAAGATGAAATGAGTGTTGAATAAATAGGCAGCATTGAAATCATGATGGCTCAATGATTTCCTTGAATTGGTATGAAAAGAATGTTTGAAGAACAAAAAAAATTAAGAAGGGTGAAATAAATGCTATATTTTGTATGAATATGTCTGAGTTTCTTTTCTCCCTTCCTAAGGCTGAATGAATTTGTCTCTTCTTTTAAGAAGAATTCAAGTTCCATCATTTAATGGAAAAGAATCTATGATTAATAAATTTTGACAGAAAATTTAAAGAGAAAGGATAAAATAATGAAATGTGTACTTGATGCAATTTGTGTTGGCACAAGAATATGATATTTAAATAGATAGCTTGTAGATGCTAAAATAAATGGCACCATTTATGGCATTAAAATTTGATGAATATATATATATGTATTGATTGATGCTAATGGCATGAGGATGTAAATGCCAAATTTATGTGGTGTGTTTAATGGTCCTAAATGACGTTGTGGTAATGTTATATTGTGATAATGTGGATTATGACACTAAATGAACACCTAAGGGAGGAAATACCCCTTATGGTGAAGTGGTATCAAATGGCACTAAATGAATACTTAAGGGATGAAACGGTACTAAAATATTCCTTATGGTAATGGCACTAAAGGAAATACCTAAGGGATAAACGCACTAAGAGAATCCCTGAGGTGAAAGGCACTAGGTGATGGCTTCAAAAGGTCAAGAAATGATTGAGATGTATTCCTTGTGAATGAGTTGCTATAAATTAATTTTTATTGATTTATGTTTTAATTATAAATTATAGTTTAACTGCTGAAATGACTGGATGCTATATAAGTTCATATAATTCATTCATATTTACATTGCATAAATTTAAAGAAGAAATGTTTTTCTGTAGTAATATGGTGGTACATGTTAGATGTTTTATGAAATTAAGAAAATTCCTTAATTTAATTAACAGATGGGTAATATTGGAATAAGAAAAATTTTACTCGGGTTAAAAATTAAGGACGAAGGTAAGGATAACATGTCAATCTTACAGCTAATTATTTTATTTAAGAAATTATTTCATAAAGAAAGGCTATAAGATTGGGATGTTACAACTGTACCTCTATGTTGGGTTATAGATCATGTCTACCCGTACTATGCTAAGACGAGAAAAATTTGCCTTAACTCAATACCCTCTACTATATACACTAATCTAACAAGTTCCATGATCATGATTGATTTAACTCTAATTAGATAACTTTATAGCTATTCGGGTACTAACTTAGGGTTAACTATCAACACTGTGTTTCCTTATGATTCTTTCAAAATTTAAATGGCTATTTTAGTTTATAAAATGTAGAATTTCTAGTAACCATCACATACCAATTACTGGTCATTCAATTTGGAACTTATCTAGGCTAGAGCATATAAGTAGAGTACTTACATTATGTCTTTCTGGTTATTTCCCTTCAAAATTTGTCTCATATTACTTCTCAAATACAATATCACAAAATTGGAATGGTTAACTATCATTTACAAGATGTTTCAAGAAAAAAAAGAGGCAAAAACCTAAGCTAAAAACTTTAACATTTAAAAAAGTAGTATGTCGCAGTGAACTAGACCCTTGGCCGTAGCGAAGTGCACAGAGGCAGTTCGCTGTGATGAGAAGCCACATTTGCCACGACAAATATGCCAGTGGGAGTTTGCTATGGCAAGAAGACATATTAGCCACAACAAAGACTCTAGATCTTCACGATTCTCAGGGAAAACTGCATAAAAATATGATTTTTCACTATTTTTGGCACAAAACACTTCAAGAAAACTTTAAGGATTCATTTGGAACCAATTTTAGACTCTCTTCCTTTTTCCAAAACATCACCATACACAAAATCAAGTTTCCATGAGCTAGGAATCAAGACCCACCATAAAAAGCATGTTTATGGAAGAAAATTTCATAACCCACCCTTTTAATCATACCTGAAGCTTAGGTTAGCCTCAAATAAAGCTCCACAACCATATATCCAACATGTAAATCAAAGAATGCAAGTTTAAATCTCCCTAACTCAATTCAAATCAAAGATTTTTTAGAAACTTCTTACAAAAACATGGGTTCTTGCATCCAAGGGAGAAGAAGATTTTTTTTTATTACCTTGAAGTATTATGCATTGATTTGGTTGTTTTTTGGTTGAAATTTGACTATTCTAACAATTTTTTGCAAGCTCTAATTTAGATATATGCCTTGTTCTTTCCAACTTCTACTTTCTCTCACTAAAACTCTCTCATTCTCTCACTAGAAGGTGAAGGTGATGAAGATGAAGATGAGATGAAGACTTCATCCTTCTTAATTCTACGTAGGGTTGTATGGGGATCAAAATGCAGTTAAGTGAAATTGAGAAATAATTGTTAACTAGTCCTTAAGTTAAAAATAATTTTTAGTTATCCTTAAAAGTTTTCCCCCCTTATGTGCCAGTTTCATAATAAATTCTCTCAATGTTCCATTTCTGATTACTTGGTCTTTAATTCCTTATCTGTCCTTTGGGTTAAATTACCCAAATTTACTATTTTCGTAAAACTTCATTTTCTCCTAAACTAGACCTCATTTCATCCTGGTTTCACAAATTAATTAATTCATAACTTACTTCACTAGCTTTCTACATCATATTTTTACAACAAATATATCTCTACTAGTCAACGACTAAATTGCTTAGGAGGGTGTTACAAAAAGTGTACCATTTTTTGAAGGAGCAAGTTGGGGATTATAAGAATATTAGATGTACACAAAGAGATCTCCAAAATTATTCAAGGGATTTGAAAGTTTTGATTAAAGATTCAGATGCACATATTTTTATTGATAATTTTAAAAGAAAGAAAGAAGTAAATCCTTCTTTTTACTATGGATATGAAGTAGATGTTGTAGGTAGATTGAAATATGTCTTTTGGGCTGATGGTCTTTGCAGAAAAAATTATTCTTTGTTTGTAGATGTGGTTTCATTTGATAACAAATGAAACAAACAGATATTGTATGATTTTTACACCATTCACAGGAATTAATCATCATAGGAAATCAATTACTTTTGTGGTTGCATTCTTATCAGATGAAAAAACTGAGTCATTTATATGGTTGTTTTAGATATTTTTAAAAGCAATGAGTGAACATCAACCTCCTATAATTGTAACTGATCAAGACCTACCATGAAAGTTGTTGAAGAGAAGATTTTTAACTCTTCTACTCAGATTTTTTATGTGGCACATCATGAAAAAGGTTTCTGAAAAGGTAGGTATTTCCTTAAATTGTAATGAATAATTTAAGGATTGTTTCAAGTCATGTGTTTGGAAGTTAAAGATGCCTGATGAATTTGATTCAACATGGAAAATAGTCGTTCATGATTTCAGGTTTAAAAAAAATGATTGGTTGTCACACATGTACAATGTTAGAAACATATGGATACCAGCTTATTTTAAAAATTTATTTTTGGTAGGAATCATGAAGACAACTTTAAGATCAGAGAGTGAAAATTCATTCTTTTAGTAACTTAAACAATAGTGGTCTTAGCTTGGTTGAATTTTGGATGAGGTTAAATTCTGCAATAAAACCACAAAAATACAAAGAACTACTTGCTAATAATGATACATTTCATTCTGCGCTTGAGTTAAAGATGAATTGAGCCTTAGAGAAGCAAGGTAGAGAGAGAGAGATACTCATGAAAATTTTTGCATATTTCAAAAGGAGTTATGGATTGCATGTATAGATTTTGGAGTTGAAGGAAAAAATGAAGAAAGGGGAATATCTATATATACCATAATTGATAACAGGGAGATTATTAGAAAACCAAGAGATATAACATATGATAGCTCGAATAATTTTTCATTTTGTTCATGTAAAATGTTTGAATCTGGAGGAATTCCTTGTTGACATATACTTTTTGTGTTGAATGATAATGGTTTACAAGACTTACCAAGAAATTACATTGTAAGTAGATGGATTAAACTAGCAACTAGTAAACCTTTTCTTGATCCTGATGGTAACCTATTATAAGACTATTCTAAAGCAGAGACTAAGAAGAACCTTGTACCAAGTGCATGGACACAATTACTTGAGTGTATGCGTATAACTGGATAATGTAAGGAAAAATTGCTTCTTATAATGAATGGAGCTTTTAGTATTAAAAAGCAATTGATTGATTTTAAGGGTGATAATTCACATAGCAAGAAAGAATAATTAAAGTATTTTATTGAGTGTAAAAATTATAGATATTACACTATTTGGGTAAACAAAATTATGAAATAAAATGGTCATCCTATTTGTGTGGAAAAATGACAATTTTACCCTTTGGAGTAAAATTACCATTTTGCCCTTTTTTAGTTAAAATGACCGTTTTACTCATTTCTGGTTTCAAAATTTTGAGAGAAATTTCTTGAGAAAATTTTCTCAAATTTTCTTAAGTAAAATAACAATATTATTCCTTAGGTAAAATTACAATTTTATCCTTTGAGTAAAATTACTATTTTACCTTTAGTTAAAATTTGATTGTTTTGCCCTTGGGATATTTTTCAGGCGAAATAATTACTCGTCATAAATGCTTTAAGATATTGTCCCAGTGTAATAACGACGTTTCATAAATGCGAGAGATATTTTGGAGGCGTAATGATTATATTTCGTCCTTTTATGAAACTTTTATTCTTTTCACTTTAGTCCTTAACTTTTTCTTTCAATTTAGTCCCTTGTTCTCATTTTAAAATTTCAGGGTGGTTTTTGTCGAGTCTTTAGTCAAAAATCACAAAAGTTTAACATCTAAAACATCCCTAAAGATTTTAAAAATTACAGATATTACACTATAATTGTACCAATGAAGAATATATTTTTGTAAAAGGCTTAACTATTCTTTTTATTAGGTTCAATATGTTTGATGGAAACTCTAATGGTGAAAAGCATTATATAACAAACAAGTATAAAAAAAAACCATTTCATTATTAAATTTTTTGAAAATAATATTATTCCCACTTCCCAAAAATTTTCAAGGTTAAATTTGGTATGAGAAATGAATTTTACTACAGGATGTTGTGTTTCTTTTATAGGTGTAACATCTGCTCTAAATTTTGAGATATGTTTGTTAATTTTAATTAATTTCTTGTGTATGTTGCATTTAGGTTATGTTAGCTTGCATATAGTTGCATGAGTGCAAGAAGTGGACTAGAAATGAGTGAGAAATTTGACTAGAATGAAGAAAAGTACTAAAATGAAAGGTGGAAGAGTTTAGGTATGACAATTGCAATTTTGGCCAAACGATTTACTGTAGCAACAAAATTTTGAAAGATTCCTGCTAGTGAGCTAGAGACAAAATGGTAATTTAACATATTGTTGGAAGAATTATCATTTTGGACCGAATGGTTGGGAATTAGGAGTAGAATTGCAAAAGGACCGGACTGCCTATAAATAGGCCAATCCTTCAGACCCTTCATTTGGCATCCTGAGCTCTAAAATTCTAGAGAGAGAATGGTCATGTAGAGAGAGAAACTAAATGAAAAAGGCAGTAAATCTCATTTCTAGCAAGAGTTGAAGTTAGAAAAGTGATTAGGAAGTCATTTACAGCATCAATCAGCATCTATACATCAGTTAAACACAGATTAAGGTAGCATAATAACCCAATCCCTTTATTTCAGAGTTTACTGTTCATACTATTGAAATTTGTGAAATTGAACTTGTTTGAAAGAAAAAGGGATTACAAACTACATTCTTATTGTTTTTACTCACTATTGGGTGTTTTTAACAGATCGAAAATACTTGTGCATGCTTAAAATATCTTCTAAAAAATAGGTTTTTCAATTTAAACGAAAAATGAGTTTTAATCTCAGATTTGGATAAGATTACATGATGTTTTCGACGGTTTTCTTGTTTTAAATGTTGTTAATGAGTTAATCTTGAGTTCATCAATTTCAAAATGGATTTAGAAACAAGTTTTTGGATTGAAATTTTGGGTCAACGGCAATTCACAAAACAGAGCAAGACGCAGCAACCGACTGCCCTAGTGCAGCAGTCGATTGTCGTGTTCTTGATATGCCGGAAATGCATACAGAATGCTAGCAGTCGACTGCCAAGTATCTGGAAGTCGACTGCCACATTCTTCATTTTTCCAGAAATGCCCAAGAACAGAGCAACCAACTGCCCTAACCTAGTAGTCGACTATCAGGCCCAACAATAAGCTAGCAATCGACTACCGGCACCTATCAGTCGACTGATAGCTCTCTGTTTAGAATTTTGAAAATTTGGACAGAATGCAATCATTCAACTTGCAGCGTGATACCAGTCGACTACCACCCTTTATGATGAAAAAATGAACTTAATGACATATTTGAATGATATCTAGCCCAAAAACTAAATCCAAACTAGAGATTAAACTCAAATTGCAAGCAAGGTAACATATACTTTGAATGTAAATGAGAAAGAGCATGAAAGTGATGAAAGTTAAAAGGAAAGAGCAAGAATGCATAAGAGAAATGAAAATTGTATTCTTAATATATGTATTTGTGGTAGATAGGTTCATATCTGAATGACTGATTGCTGGTATGGGATGGTGATCAGACATTCCATGATTATTGTGATAGTTGTAAATTGTAAGTTAGTGACTTAATGGCCAATGTAAATAAAAAGTCACATACTTGGATTTACAAAACTATAGTATGCACCGATTCACCCATATATATATGTTTATGAATAGCATTTTGAGGACCCCAGTATGTACTTAATGTGTAGGACCCAGAGTTAGGGACCTTATGGTACTTGGATCCACTAGAGGACGCTCCAGAATGTACACAATGTTATATGCAATCGAGGACTATCAGGTGGAGTTGCCACAGTACATATGTAAAAACTTAGAGTGATGCATATGTTGCCCCTCCAGATTTCTCTTATTATGCAATTATAGAATGATAATTATGATGATGATTGGCAGAGGCCAATGAGAAGTGCTCTTATTTCCTTATTGCTCTTTATGTTATGATAAAAGTTATATGAATGATGCTATGTTACTTATATGTTTTGATGAATTAATGAGATATGAACTATGAGTTAAGTTTATGCATGCAAGTATGAATGTTAAATGAAATGTTATACAAGATAACCCAATAAATGTATTGTTTTATGAAAAAGAATGTAGAATTTTCATATGAGTTTATGGTGGTACAAACTAGCTGTTTTGAAAAATGGTTATTAATGTTACTGAAATTTATTCTCATAAAAATGCTGGTTTGTATCAAATACCTAGATACCAGATCCTTCTTAAGATAAAGATGGAGTTAGTTAAAATACCCTTTTTAGGGCATTTCCATGTTATTAAGGAACTTTGGATCATATATGTATGGGAAGTTCTTCCCCCACCCTAATTACATGAAGTATTAGAATAGAAAGTTTTTGGTATGCCCCATACCCTGAATCCTTGTGATATTTCGGTAAAAGGATCAAGAGACTAGTTTTGATGTATAGGATAAAGGCATATATGTATCGGGATATGTGAGCTAGGAATCTACTAGCTATTTTGTTAAATGGGTATGAGTATAGGCTTGTTGTCTCCTTACCCTAGCTAACACTCTCACATATCCATAGATATATGTCTAATGGATGATATGTATACACTATAAATGAATGTTGATGTATATAAATATATGTATGCACATGTATGTTACTTTAACTAATATGTTTTAATTTTCGCTGCGTTGCGTGTGATCCCAAGTGTAGTAGCCTAAACCAATAATACTAATTACTTCATTTGGTAAACAATTAAGAATTGACTCGGGTAAAGAAAGTAGTAATTCACCAATCTTATAGTATATAATTTGTATTATTTAATCAACTTAAAAGGAACTGTAAGATTGGGGGATTACAATAGGAAGCCATTTACCTCCTCTTGAAGGATTATATTCAATTCCCTAGGAAGTAATTGTCCTTTAACTCTTGTATTGAAAAAAAAATGTATTATATTGTTAGTTGCTTGAAGCACCAATGCCCAAAACTTGAAACAGTGAAAGAAAAACTTTTAAAGAACAAAATGAAAAAATTTGTGGTACAGTACATGATAGGCAAATAAACATACACATTAAAATGAAATTAAATCTGCAATCATTGAATGCTAAATTGCGTTGCGTCCGGATTCTCTGCTTGGTGTTCGCTGCTGGATGCCTGCTTGGCATTTTTAGCAGTGATTTTTTCCGTTGCTAAAGTTTCTACAACAAATATTATTGTCACTATAAATTAATTATTTAAACAAAAGTTATAGCAGCAATAATATTTGTCACAATAATATTAAAACACACTTTAGCAATGGATAAAATTGTTGCTAAAAAGCCCAACAGACGCTCAACAAGTGCCCAACAGACAACTTACAGAAGAGGATCCAAAATCAATTGCACTCTTTTTCTTTGTTAAATACACATTACAATGAAGTGAAGGCATTTGCTATCTAGGATTATGAAACATGAGAGGCAAAGAAACATGTGGAGAGGAAGAGAGCGTAAGAGTGGGAGAGAAATAGTCACATAAGTTTTGTGCAATTTTAAGTAATATTTTAATCTCAACCATTGATTTTAATTTATTGGTTAAAAAAGCATCCTCTCATCTCTCATATGCTCCTTTTATATATAAAATACCTAGTAAGGTGAAAATTGGGATAGTGAAAAAAATTGAAGCTCTGGAAGAATGAAATTACAATTTCTTGGCGATTCTGATACTGCCCAAAATAATTTATATTTCTAGCGGTTCATAAAAATTGCCACAAAATAACTACCACTATAACACAACTTTCTAGTAATGTAAAAACATTATATACAAGTATTAATTTTTTCAGTGATTGTATAATTTAAATATTGTATATGTTTAGTTAAAATTGTTAAAATAGTATAAATATCTTAATATCTCTATCTATCACTTTTATAATATTTTTTTATTAAAATAGTTTAAAAATAGGTGCTATATAAATTAAAAATATATATAAAAGTACTAAATATTTATTTATTAATTTATAATTAAGTGCTAATATACGAGTTTATTTGTTATAAATCATAGTTTGAAAACATAATTAAGGATTGATTTATAGTTAAGTTCTTTTACATGTTATTATAGTTTAAGTTAGTACACTAAAGACTAAAATATATATATATATATATTTTATCTTTTGCAGACCATTTATTGTTTAACATCTCTCATTATTTTTTTGTTAATAAATAATATTTCAGTAATTAACGAGTTAATTGTTGTAATATTTTAGATCAAGATATTTATTATAATTTTTTAAAAATTAAATTGTATTATTATGTTTTAGGACCGAAAAATAAGTTAAGTGGGAGGAAATTAGGGAATTGAATGATTTGAGAGACTGATGGGACTGGGAGGAAGACACAACAGAAAAAACGGTATTTTCTGATGGTTTTTAATGCATTTGGCGGCAGTGCTAAATGCTTTTATAGCGATCAACAAACCATCACGAATGGCTACAAATTTTTTGTGGCAGTTTTCTTCATTTTGTTATAGTTTTTAACCGCCGTTAAATGAGAAAAGAAAAGAATTAAAATGTTTTAGTATTTCCCAACTGTTAAATAGTTTACCTTTATACTAGGGCAGTTTTAAAACCGCCGGTATTTGTTCTTTTCAGTTTTTATAATTTTCTTCTTTCCTAATTTTGTAAATATTATATTTTGTAAATATGAAAAGAAACTTAAATAGATTGCTACATTCTAAATATAAAATATATTCAATAAAATATGGTCCATACAAAAGGTAAATTCTACAAATATTGACAATAAATTAATAAAAGGTTCAATATTTCAAACTACATAAATTTCTTAAAAGTCTTTCCAAGAGGCATCTAAATTTCTCAAAAATATGCCACTTATTCAATTTTATGGTGCATGGCCGGAAGAAGATGAAGGCAAGGATCTGATATATTTTTCTGCAAAAAAAAAAAAATCAGCATTAAATATTATATTAAATATAAAATTACATCAATTAACGAATTATTGACAGTTATTAATAACATACTATCTTATCAGCATATAATAACAAAATATCACTGTTACACTTGGCTTTTTTTTTTTTTGGGTGCATCAAATAAGAATATCTTAAAATTAGTCATAAACAATATTGATAGTCACACAACATTAAAAGTATTAACTAAAACCTGCCACTCGACTACAACAACGTTAAACAACTGAAAATACCATTACGGACTTGGAGAGTTGAAGAAGACATTGACAATACCCTGCGTCCGTGAGTTGAACGTAAATGTGGGTAAACTTTAACAGGCCGTGGACAAGCTGTCCAACGGTTATCCAATTCTACAGGTCAGTTAACATCATAAACCACATTTTGTAATTTGTATACACACACATACACAACAAGCGGCTAAATAGTCCTTACATTCTCATCTACATTACGGTAATGTATAGAAACGCAAAACTAGTGGTTTTCAACATTTGCGCCTTTTATATGTTTAGTTATCTCGACGAGGGTTCTAAAAACCTACATTCATCAACAACCATTAGCATTCTTAATTATCTTGGAAAAGTCATGTTATTCAAAAGGAATTCTTTTGCAGGTTGAAACAAGGTTAACTCCTTTCCCTGCCAAATTGAAATACAGATAAAAACATTCAAATCATGAATTTTGGGACGTTTAATTAGATCGTAGAAATGTATTAGAGAATCCCCAACATCATTACATCATAATAAGTAGATTTAACACAATTTGGATGGTTATTGGACAGTCTCACAGACAGGGCCAATTATGTCCATCCTATGACTATCAGCATAGTAGAGTTCCGTTAATTTTAATAATTCAAAAACCCGAAAATGCAATACAAAACATACTTCGTTATATGGATCAAACTGCAGACAAAATTTGATCTTTTTTTCCCTTCCGTTTGTAACTCTTAAGTTTTGTCCAATTCATACCTTGTCGCGACTTCTTCCGATAATGCTGATGTTTTTCTGTGATATATATATATATATATATTACAGAGATCAATTAAAATCTATGAACCCATCAACAACTTGAAAAAATAATAAATTAAAAGGAAACAAACTCAAACCACAACCTCAACTAATGACCTAACTAGACATCATAGTAATTAACCTCTTCATCTAATCTATTAACAGTGTCTTATGTTCTATAAATAAGTTTATATATATAATGCAGAAGCAGAGGAATTCAAGCAACAATCAAGAATACAAGAGAAGCCATGTTCTGTCCAAGGCCCTTTCTCTTCTGTCCAAGAATACAGGGGAATTATTTTTTACCCAGCTACTAATAGAAATTAAAACTCCCAAAGTGGTGATTTTATATATATATATATTTGAATTACAATACAATACCTTTTCTGAAAGATGATGATATGATATATTATATGGTGATGCTTTGATACACGTAGATGATGATATATTTTCTCGATTTTGGATCCTCTGCTGCAAGTTGCTTGTGCCTCATTGGCGTTTTTAGCGGCGGTTTTATCCGTTGCTAAAGTGTGTTTTAATATTATTGCGACGAATATTATCGCTGCAATAACTTCTGTTTAAATAATTAATTTTATAGTGACAATAATATTTGTTGCAGAAAATTTAGCAACGGAAAAAACCGCCGCTAAAAACGCCAAGCAGACAACAACAGAGGACTCTAAGAATCCGGACGCTATTATCTCCTCTTCTTTCTGCTGCTAATCTTAGAGGGTGCTCTCACTCTGGGCTTGTGGGCCCCACCATTCGCCCAAAAACTAAAATTGTACTTATTAAGCAGAAAACTTGCATTATGATTATGTAAAGCCATAATGAAAATTGTAACAGAAGTTGAAGATTAAAGGGTGATCATCAAATGTTCTGTTTATGGTCGTCCCTAGCTATTACGTACGTACAGAGTTCAACAAGTCCATTTTGTGTGAAACATCTAAATTCTAATTAAGGATTTACAAACTAGAAAACACTCTAACACCTTAATTAATTTGGGTGGGTTAACACATAATCGGGAACATGACAGAGCTACATAAAACAAATCAAGCACCTGCTTTTGTGATCTTCGCGCAATTAATCAATGTTTTTATCTTCATCAAAAAATAAACCAGAGAGTACATACAGACAATGTTTTTTATCTTTATCAAAAAATCATTAATGCCATCTGATTTTCTAGTTTAATTTATTAAAACCACTTAATAAGCATAAGAATTTTCCCAAGTCTCAACTAAATTTGCTCCTACAGTCCTATTATTAAGACTAGACACACTAACTACTAGGCTCTAGGACTTTCATGAGTTTTAAGAAGTCTGGTCTAGGTCTACATGGAGTAAAACTGTAACTCACAATAAATACTTTAGAACTATGAACAGGGACAATACTAGGAACACAAGTTTTTAGGTCACTCATGCTTTTTCAATCAGATACCATTTCAGTTTTCCCTTCACAATTTTAAAGCTTTACAAATTGAAGGCTTAAAAATATACTTTTATCTCTTTACTTCTATAATATTTTCATTTGATCTTTCCAACTTTTCTTTCCTTAAAAGGAAATGCATCAAGTATTACTTTTTATCATCACGTATGTTACTCACATTATTCTAATATTGGAATCCACTCCCCCACTTTCATTTCCATTTCACTGATTTTCTAGTAACTCTGCAACTAAATTACTTGATTACGAGAGAATGATGCATTCATTTGTGTAGACTCTTGCTCATTCTTAAAAGCCAATACATGCTTGCTTTGCATTCCCTCTAATACTAAACATAATACGTGTCCTTGTTTAATCATCCTCCAATAATTACTCTTCAGGTTAAGAATCATAATCACTATACAAGCTGTGGTCATTTGAAACTGAATACAACTTAGAATAAATACAAGAATTTGAAATCAAAAACAAAAATGCATCAACTAATTCAAAATAGAGACAACACATCCAGCTTAATCAACACAAAATTCATACGAGCATTAAACAAAATTTGACAATATCAAAGGTTGTTCGAGAGGGGGAGATTTGATTCTGAATCTTCACGCGTGTTCACCTAATAGCAGATACTTATACAAGAGAGAGAAATTTGATTCTGACTTCTAGGGACGAGCAGAAAACAACATATCTAAATTGTTAACATTATATTTTATCCGAGCTTAAAAAAATAAAAGAATAAAAGAATAATAAAAATAATAACATAAAAATAAAATAAAAATTGATAAATGAAAATGTTTTAATAAAAGAGAAAAAATAAAAATAAATTAAAATAAACCGGAAATCCAAATTAAAAACAAAAAAACAAAAAGGCCCAAAAGCCATAAATTGCCAAAAGAAATAGAAAAAATCCGAAATGAAAAAAAGGGCCTAAAATGTATAAAAGATAAATGAACATAAAATAAAATAAAATGCATCAAATCTTCATGCATCATCCTCTTCAAGCACCTTCATCTTCTTCCCTCAAAATTGCTCCTCCTCCATTAAAATGGCCAAAGTCAAATCCTCATTAAAACACAAATTCCATCCAATCTCAATCTCCAAGTTTCCTCCATCACCATCAATTCTCATTTTATTTTTACTCTTCAATCTCCATCTCCCTTCCTATTTAAATGAGACGCAGCCAAGGAGTAAGGAGACTAAAAAAAATACGAAAAGCATAGAGAGAGAGAACAAGAGAAAAAGGAAAAACGGTGAGGTAGAGAAAACGGGAGAGAGAGCCGAAGGAGAAAATAAGGAGAAACTGCCACCGTCGTCTCTCACTGTTCCGTCGTCGCTGCTCTGCTGCCATCGTCATCGTCCGCCACCGTCGCAGATGCCGCTCGGTGTTGCCGTCGCTCGACTGAGGTGTGTGGAATTCTTGAATCTTGTTTCCTTCTGAACTTGATTTTCAGAAGATTCAATGAGTACTGAGATGTTTTAAAAATAAATATTTACCATGAGGTGGTAGCCATGCATCCTGATTTGTCTTTTGGTTTTGATATATTGAGGGCCGAAGATCAGTGCTGTATTGGGATGAATATTTTGTTTTGCTTCTTTCCTTTTTAAAAGTAAAATATTTCTTGTTTGTGGCTGATCTGACTATATGCTTGAGTTATGGAATGAATGAAAATTGCATTTTAAATATGGGATAATTCATTGGCAAGCTAAATAAAGATCGTGTTAACTGATCAGACTCTGTTTTTAATGTGCAGTAATTATAATTCTCATGGATTAAGTGTATTTCTTTATGATGAATTGACCAGTGTCCCATTGCCAAAATGAATGAAAATTGATCATGTTAAGTGCTAAAGTTCTAATCCGTATGAGGCTTTAACCCAAGTGCATAATTGTAAATAAACCAAAAGCAATTTTAGATAATGAAAGCTTGATCTGACATGCTTTGGGATGTAGACCTGTTTTTTGGGTTAAAAAACTACTTGAAGGCCAAATCCTTAAGTCCCAAAATTAAAAAAGGATAGGAGAAAATATAATATAAATAGTTCTATGCTGAGGATGTTGTTTCTTTTTCTTTTTACAAAAAATAAAAAATTCATAATAATAATAATAATAATAATAATAATAATAATAATAATAATAATAATAATAAAGGACTGAAATTTGAGGATAATGAGAGTGTTAAGCTCCATGTCAAAATAAATAAGTGTTTAAAAGTAATTCAATTTCAAGGATTTTTTTAAATAAAAAATAAAAAATAAAAAATAAAAACAAATAATTCAATTCCAAGAGTTTTTTTTCAAAATATAAAAAAATAGAAAATATAAGGTAAAAATAAATAAGCATTAGGTAATTTAAATAATTATTGATCACTTTATTTTATATATTTAATTTATGGTGACTATCCTGTAGATGAATTTGTAGAATTAACACTTTCTATAAGAATCAATTGGACTTCTGAATTCAATTTTTATTTTGAAAATAATTTTGAGTCTTATTCATCAAGTATTTTAAAATTATTTTTAAAAATTATTTTTTATAATATTTTTAAAAATTTGGTAACGTCTCTATTTTCTTTTTTTAAATCATGACTGGTAGACTAATATTAGACGTCGCACACTTTGCTTTGGTTTGATTTTGTACATGTATTGAGAGATTTTAATTTAGACATTTATAGAAAACAACACCTAAATAGTAAACATAGGAAGATTTGATTCTGATACGAGCAAAAATTACCAAAGCAAAGTGACGTAAGGAGTAGAGACTGATGAAGAATGAGTTTTAGTGAGGTAAAAATTGAGAAAGTGGAAAAATGAGTGCTTTGGATAAAAAAAAACTATATGCATTTCTTGACAGTTTTGAAGCTGCCGAAAGTGCTTGTTATTTCTGGCGGTTTATAAAAACCGCCACAAATGAACTGTCGGTATTGCACAATTTTTTGGTAGTGAGAAGAGGGAAGAGTATGGAGAAGAGTGGTGTCACGTGTGGGAAGAGAAAGAAAAGGCAAGGAAAAAAAGGAAAAATAAAAGAAAAAAGGAAAAATAAAAGAAAATAAAAATAAAATAAAATAAAATAAGATAAAATTAAATTAAATTAAATTAAGTAAAATGAAAAAAAATAAAAAAGTAATACAACAATGATGATGAATAAAATTAAATAAAAAGAAAAATAGATGGAGATTAAACTATTTTTATAATTTTTATGTTTTATTGAAATTTTAAATTTGGGCCAGATAAAATACATTATTTATGTATAGGATGTACTGGAATTTCATACTAGCAAGTATAGGATGTACTATGTACTATAGATTATATCTAAATGTATTGTACTATGTAAATGTGTTGTATTCTAGAAGAATTTTGTACTGTAATATTTATTGTAATTGATATTTTTGTTCAATATTACAAGACTTTTTTAACTTCATTGTCTAGACTTTTTATTCACTTTCTAATACACAAACTAGCATCAATAACACAAATAAAAGAACTCAGATTATTTAATTGTGAATTTTGATTAGATTGATCATTGATAGTTGAAAAATTACCATAGAAATATAATTCTCCAAGGGACTGTGTAGGATGGTCAAGGCGCTCTATTTAGAGACAAAAAAACAAGTTATAAAATGCTTAAGTCCATAGGAGTACTAACAAATCTTAACAAGTTAATGCACATTACACCTTCCTAAAAAAAGATATAGTAAAACTAAATTGATTCCTTGAGACACCTCAAAGTTTACTTGATTTATAGCTTCATTGTCCTACAAAGCAAAACAAATGCACAAATATGAACTATTTTACTAACATGGCAATGATAATTAATGACATAAAGAGATATATGCATAAACCAACTTACCACACATCTTTGACTTTGAGAATTTGTGAAACTTTACTCCTTTTTTCTTCTTAGATCTAGCTTGAAGCTTAACCTAATTCTTAAGACGTCTCTTCTTTTGTTGATTCCTTTTGGCTGTGACGCGCATTCTCTAATGGGTGCCATAAGATCATCCTTCTCATTGTTCACATCTTTTGTCCTCAATTGAAGCTCCATAACTTGGTTACTCAATGCTTACACAACTCTAGTGACCAACAAGAATTCTTGATCAGAATTAACCACTTTAGATGCTAAATTGACTATGTAACACCCCACCTTTAAGGGTATAATACATACAAGCCTTATAGCGATGGTGCACCACTAACATAACTTTTCTTAACTACCTAAGTTCAATTTTAAATTAATTGCTTAAAATTTTCAAGTAGTTTAATTTCAGGTTTAAGGTTACACTCAGGATTCTCACTCGTACACATACACACACATATGGAAACGGAAGTATAAACAGTCTAAGATATGTTTATATATACAGGTTAGATGTTTCTATTTACAACTTATACACACACACACACATGCATATATATATCCATAGTCTCTAAAATATTGGGTGAGAACTTTGTAAAATGATGTCAACTTTCTCCAAGACCACCTAAACCTATTATAGGAAATCTGTCACTAGATTCAAAGTTAACATACTTCTATACATCATAATTCGTTTATAATTAGGTTCCATTAGTCATATACATAAGCCCCTTATGGCCTTCTTAAATCAAGCCAAGGATAGTAGAACACCAAAAAAAAGGTCATCTCCTCCACCACTCTAACCCATTAGGGGTGGTGGTGCATACATGATATAGATAATTATTTCTCCAATATGTATATATTACCTTACTAAGGGTACACGTATCACCTCTATCTCCACCTTTACTGTAACAGAGTACCTAGGTATTTGGACACATAAATGTACAGGTGAGATAAAAGTCTCAGTAATCAAAAGAAATCAAGTTCAAAATTACTGTAAATGGTACCAGTTGTGAAAAACACAAAAAAATTGTTGCATTCAAGTTCATTTCAAATCATAAACATAAATTCATGTGATAATATGTAGCTACTATGCTATGTTATGTCAAGTACGTCATTTAAGGGCATCTTTAGATATACTTATACTTCATATCATCAAAGTACAGTAATAAGGATATTTCATATCATAGATAATGCTAATAACTTTCATTCATGTGGCTCACATGGCCAATCATAAAATTAACTTTCTTTTGGCTGAACTTGGCCAATAATAAAATAAATTTCATGTGGCTCTACTTGGCCATTCATGATATTCTTTTCATATGGCTCTACTTGGCCAAATGCATTCTTTTTTCTTTTTAGAAACATTGTATAAGTTCTTTCTTTCTTAATGGTTAGCTAACTTTTACCTCTAGGGCGTACCTAGTCTCTTTGAAAGACCATTCTATTGTGATGGAGATAATTGTGCCTCTATCTTAGGTCAAAGATCAGATCCACTCACCGGATCACTGCACCTCTGTCTTGGGTTATAGATCATGTCCACCCGTACTATGCTATGATAGGACAATATTGCTTTAACTTAATACTCTTTACTATATACACTAGTATGATAAGTTCCCCGATCATGATTGATTTAACTCTAATTAGGTAACTTTGTAGCCATTCGAGTACTAACTTAGGGTTAACCATCAACATAGTGTTTCTCACAATTCTTTCAAAAGTTAAATGGCTATTTTAGTTTAGAAAATGTAGAACTTTTGGTAATCGTCCCATACCAATCACTGGTCATTCAACCTATAACTTATTTAGGCTAGACCATATAATAAGAGTACTTACATTCTACCTTTTTAGTTATTTCTCTTCAAAATTTTTCCCATGTTACTTCTCAAATACATTATCATAGAATTGGAATAATTCTCTAGCCTTTACAAGATGTTTGGGAAAGAAAGCAAGACAACATCAAGTTTAAAACTTCAAAAGACGTGAGTAGCTCATTGTGGTGAAGTGGACAAAAATTGTTCACTGCGACGAAGATGCTAATGAGTGTTCATTGCAATGAAAGGTAATTTTGGCCAAGGTAAAGACTTTAGATCTTTACGATTCTCAAGGAAAAGTCACATAAAGAAATATGATTTTTCATTATTTTTTGCCCAAAATACTTCAAGAAAACTTAGAGGGTTTAGTTGAGACCAACTTTAGACTCTTTTCCATTTCCCAAAACATCATCATGGATAAAAAATTAATTCTCATAAGCTAGGAGTCCATCCCACCATCTAACATGTTCGTGAAGCAGAAATTATAACCCACGATCATAAAATCCCTTCTCTAGCATAGATTTTCCTCTAACAAGGCTTCAAAAACATATATCAATTATATAAATTAAAGAATACGAGTTTTGATCTCCCTAACTTAACATATAACCAAGAGCTTTCAAGATTTTCAAAGGAAAGAGTGAGTTCTTGCTCTCAAGGGAGAAAATAAGATTTTTTGATTACCTTGAAGATTTGTGCAGTGGAATGTTCTAAAAAGTTGAATTGCTACTCCTAAATTCAAATCTCCCAAGTTTAAAAGTCTAAATCTCCTACTTCTTGACTTCTCTCTCTACTCTGAAGTCTCTCTCTCTTTAGATGATGAAGTTGAAGATGAAGTCTCCTCTCCTTTTAAGTGGTACGTAGGGTTGCATGGGGATGAAAATGTAGTTAAGTAAAATTGAAAAATAATTTCTAATTGATCCTTAGGTTAAAAATGAATTTTAACTATCCTATAAAGTTTTTCCCCTTATGTGCCACTTTCACATTAAATTCCCTTAATGTCCCATTTTTTATTACCTAGTTTTTAATTCCTTATCTGACCTTTGGGTTAAATTACCCAAATGTACAATTTTTGTATAACATCATTTTCTTCTAAACCGAACCTCATTTCAGCTTGGTTTCATAGTCAATCAATTCATAAGTTACTTCTCTAGCTTTCTAGATCACATATTCATAGCAAATATGTCTCTAACATTTAGAGAATAAATTTCTTAGGAGGATTTTAAAGACAAGATTTTGGAAAATTTTTCTATATTGTAATGTGCGAGCTAACTTAGGATCTTACACAACCTCTTTGCCCTTAACATCCTTTATAAGACCACTTCGGACTTCTTTTGTCCATCTCTTCAAGATGTATCCATTAGGAATAGTTTTTATTTCATTGGCATCAAACACCTTTAAGGCATGACAACAAAATATACCAAGTTCTCAAACTTCCTACAACTACAAGATAATGCCTTCTTAAAAGGATGAAATAAAACTCTAAGTTCCTCTTCTTGATCAACCATATTAATGACATATTCTAAGCATAGTTCAAACTCATTTCTATAATTTATACAATAGGCCAAGAACATGTAAAATTGATCTTGAAATATGTCAAATATTGTAAGAGTGTAGACTTTTGCAACTTATCTTAGCAGAGGTGAGAATTCATGTTTCAATCTCAGAAGTTTTTGTCACAATTCAAATTTAGCCTTCAATTCATTATATCTTTTATCCTCCAAAACCTTTCAAAATGCTTAAAAAATTGAATAATTTCTAGATCCATATTCAAACACCTTTTGAAATTGGCATTCATGCTTTCACTAAGTTGAGTACTTCACATTCCTAAAGTGAAAAATATCTTCATTTGACAGGCTACCCATTTGTCCTTCAAAATATAACTGATATGAACCAAGTGTTTTCTTAGACATTGTAATATGTTAGTAATCTACTCCAAGCTGCCTCAAAGTATATCTCCTCGTTATATTCATACATACACATCTTGAAGTCTTGTAAAAAATTAGATCCATGCTTCATCAAGTTGCCTAAGTGTTTAATGCCATTTTTCATCAAATGTCAATTTCATAATTTATGCTTAGCCTCAAGCATAACCTCATGCAATGCTTTAGTCATTGCTTGATCTTAATCAGTGAATATGGTTTGAGCTTTTTTTTACAAATGTGTTCTCAAAAATGATTCAAACAACCACTTAAAGGACGATGCTAACTCATCATATAATAATGTAGCTCAAAAAATCACCACTTCCCAAGTGATTGAAACTAAAAATATAGCAAGTGGCTTATGTACATTATTAATACAATATATTGTGTCCAAAGAGATCACATCACTAAAATAACCATAGTCTAAGAACATTTTTGCATCAGCCTAAAATATATTGGTTATTTGTACTTCACTATCCATCTAATAAGTATGGTAAAGTGACGAATTTTAAAATAACTGTTCCTGGAAATATCTCAACAAATAACCAGCTTCCCCATACATCAAACTATTATATCTTCTAGTTTGGAGATAGTTCTTCTTATCTAAATAGGTTGGCCAAGTTAATCTCTTTTACCTACATGTCTACTAAACAGCTCATATGATGCTCTTTGTTAAAAATAGAATCATTAGCCAACCCAATCTCATGTGCTTGAATTTTTAATATCTTACATTGAGAGACCAACATATGAGTTATTTTTGGAAGATGAAAAATATGATTGTGCTCCTCTACTAAATTAGAGATTCTAAATTTCCTATTAACGTGCATGAGTCACATTCTATCTTTGTAGTATATTCTTGTTTCTTGTCAGGGATTCATAGTAAGTGTTCGAAATGGCTAGCACCCAAGAGGGGGTTGAATTAGGTGTTTTAAAATTTTTCAACAAGTTTGGAAGTCTTTTAAAATGGATGAAGCAAGCTAGAGTAAAGAAGAGTTGAAATTATGCAGCAAGAGCTTAAACCAACAAAAACAAAGTGTAGCAAAGTAAAGAGCAAAAATTTAAAGAGCAAAAAGATAAATGACAAAAATTTAAGTGATTAAAGTAAATGGACTCAGAAAATTTATCCTGGTTTAGCTTATCCAAAAAAGCCTACATCTGGTCCCCAAGCACAGCTTGAGATTTCCACTAGATCCCCAAGTTTTAAATGGGTACTTGAAACCACTACAATGCTTTTAACACTTTCTTTCTCTTTTTTCCACTCAAGGAAGACCCTTCCCTGAGATCTAACTCTCTTTTGATATAGAAGGAAGAAATTTATCAAAGAAAAGTCTCTCTTTGACAGTAGGTATTAGAAATGAAGACAGAAAGCAAACTTAGAACAAGGAGCTCAAAGGATTTGAATCAAATTTGAAGTTAGGATGTTCTATTCAGTTTTAGACTTGCCAAGGCCCCTATTTATATAGTTTTTTAGTTATATTATTTAGAGCTCATATCTTTGTTAATTTTTAAATAAGTTAAATGCTTATGTATGTTGCATTAGAATGAGGGATTAAATTGAAAAGAAAAGAGCAGGCACTTGAATGAAAGGAAAGGTTTAATGGAGGAAAGTTATATATGGTTTCAATACTCCAAGGGTAGTAAATCGTAATTTTAGCTAAAAGACTAGTTACTGTAGCTAACAGAATTTTGAAATTTTTTTCCAAAGTTTCAGGGGCAAAATGGTAATTCTCCATATGGCTAGAGAAGTTTCTAATTAAGGTTGGATGATCAAAACTCGACCCTGATATCGGATGAAGGTTGAAGTTTCTCTGATCGCTCGAACCACCTATAAATAGGTGAAAATATCAGAACCCTCAACCATTTCACCCTAACTTCAGACTTAGAAAGAGACAGAGAGAAGAGTTAAAGAGAGAAAGTGGAAAATTGAAAAGGAAGAGGATCATAGGAAGAAGTTGGACATTCTGGAGGCAAGGAGAACACAGCAGCAAGCTTTTGAATAAACATTTTTATACTTTAAATCAACAACAAGGTAGCAAACAATCTAATTCTCTCTGTTTTGAAAATATTCTTCATTTGGTTGAAAAAGCTAATTTTGATACTTTTGAGTTAAGAAAGGGACTTAAACCTACATCCTTTATGTTTTTAACTTCTATTGGGTGCTTTATGCCGACTAGATGTACTTAGAATTGCTTATATCAAATTCTACAAAATGGATTACACTGTTCATGAAAGTTAAATTGAGTTGAATCCATTGTGATGGATGATTTTGAGCATATATGTGAGTTTTTATGGAAGATAAATGATAATCGAGTATTAAAAACTAATCTCATGCATCTCTAGACTTGAAAAAGTGTAAAAATTGGATTTTGTAGCATGTCATAGCAGCAAAATTGAAGCTTAAGATCTTGCAAATTGACTGCCGTGTTCTTCAGCTTCATATTTTTCAAAAAATGTAAATGCCATCTAACTGCTAGCCTATAGCAGTTGACTGTCGTGCTCCTAAGGTCGATTTCCAGAATGCAGTAGACTAGCAGCCAACTGCCAAGAAGCTAACAGCTGACTGGTAGCTCTCTGTCAGCTGCCAGTCAACTGCTAGCATTTAGACAATTGACTGGTAGCTCTCTGTTAGATTTTGCACTATTTTATTCACTTTTTTATTGCTATAAGTTGACTACTATGAAGTATAAGTCAACTGCTAGGTAGGAAACTATGGGTTTTCATGAAGAAATTGTTTTGAAAGAGCCACCTAGTCTTTGAAATGAAATTCTCAAGGGTCTAGAAGAAGTCATGGAGTCTATTTTCTTGAATGTATGCTCAATAAGGTCAACAATAGTGTCATCATATAAGGAAAGTATAATTTTTGGATAACATATAACATAAGGTCAAAAATAAAGAGAGAAAAATATAAAAGAGAAAAGAAAGAAGTATTCTAAGTGTATGCATTAGTGGTAGATAAGCTTATGATTGAGTCACTGACTATTAGTATAGGACAGTCGTTGGGCATTCCACAGTTGAACCATAATTTAGGATGGTAAAACATCCTTTCAATCCTAAATGATTTTGAAAACACTGTGATGATTGTGAATTTTAAGTTAATGGACTCTTCTATAGCCAAAATAAGGACTCACAAACTTAGTGTTAAGCATAATTGTGGAAAACATGTACATTATTAGGAGTTATTAGAATTAATTAGGAGGAGTTATTAGAATTAATTATTTAGAATTATTTCTGTCAGAATTAATTCTCTCCATTAATTAGGAATGTTATTAGATATTATTTCTTTCCTTAGAATATGGCTAAAATGACTAAGTTTCCTATTAGGACTTCCTACAAATCAGGGTATTAGAATCAACAATTTATGGCTTCTGATTCATAGGTCTATTGTATATATTTCCCTACTGTTGTAATCTAAAAAAATCAGAATTGCAATTCTAATTTATTCTCCATATGGTATCAGAGCTTTAGGCTCATTTTTCCTGGGCTTCTTAGGTTTTCTCTTTGGCCTTCATTGCTAAAAAACCCTTGTCAAAGTCCTTGACCTTCATCACCAAAATCCTAACTCTATCCCTACAGTTATACCTCTAGTCCATTAGTGTTTGAAATGGTTGAAGCTGACACAAAGTCCACTACAGTTCAACAATCAGGAGAATTGCAAAATATTCAAGTCTCCTATCGATTGGATGGAAAGAACTACCTCAAGTGGTCTCAACTCATTAGAACTGTGCTAAAGGGAAAGGGAAAGATTAGCCACCTCATTGGTACTGGTCCTAAGCCAAGAGATTCCAACTTTGAGGCATGGGATGAAGATGACTCTATGATTATGGCCTAGCTATAGAATTCAATGATTCTAGAAATTAGTGACACTTGCATGTTCTTGCCTACTGCCAAGGATATATGGGATGTAATTCAACAAACTTATTCCAAAGCTAGAGATGCTGCCCAAGTATATGATGTTAAGGTAAAAACCATGGCAGCAAAATAAGGGAATAAAATAGTCACTGAATATGCAAATCAATTGAAATCCTTGTGGCAAGAACTGGATTACTACAGAGTAATAAAGACAAAGTGCCCCGAAGATTCAGCTATTCTAAAAAATTATATTTAATAGGATAGAGTTTATGATTTTTTAGTTGGCTTGAACCCAGAATTTAATCAAGTAAGGATACAAATTCTTGGGAAACCAAATGTCCCATGCTTCAATAAAGTGGAGGCCCTAGTTTGAAGTGAAGAAAGTAGAAGGAGACTAATGCTTGTAGCCCACAACACTAAGGGTACAGCTATGCTGGTTGGAGGCATCAATAAGTCAGCCACAAAAATAGAGAAAAGAACAACTCCTGAAGGTGAAAACGAGGGCCAACTGAAACCTTAAAATCGTGAAGGATTATGGTGCTCTTATTGCAAGAAATCTCGCCATACTCATGAAAAATGTTAGAAGCTTCATGGGAAACCTCCTAGCTAAGAATGGGAGAAAAAGGGAAACCAACCACAAAGCAATGGGCAAGCCTATGTTGTACTAGATCACAAGGTGAATCAGCATCACAAGAGTTGAATAGTCTTAATCCAGAAGAAATTAAAAGGCTAAGATCTCTTATCAAAGGACTTGAGAAACCAGAAAGATCTCCAGGTATTTGTTCTTTGGCATATTCAGGTAAGCTTCCATCTTTCATTGGATTAAGTGTCTTTAATATAGCCTTCACCAACTCCTGGATCATGGATTTAGGGGCAACTAATCATATGACTCATTTACCCAAAATTTTTTCAACCTATTCCCCACATCCCAGCAACAAGAAAATAACCATTGCTGATGGGTATTTAACCACAGTGGCAGGTGTTGGAAATGTCATATTAAGCCCCTTAATAACCTTGAAAGATGTTCTTCATGTTCCTAAATTATCCACAAATTTGGTTTCTATTCAAAAGATTACTTAAGATTTAAGTTGTAATGTGATATTTCATAGTGATCATTGCATATTTCAGGACAAGGATTTGGGGAGGACGATTGGACATGCTAGAGAAAGGGATGGCCTATATTATCTGAATGCACCAAGTCAGCAAAGCATTACTAAGGACAGATTACCTTCCTCTTTCATTTCAGAATCTTTTTTATCCAATAAAGAAAAAATTCTGCTTCACCATTATAGACTTGGACATCCATCTTTTCTGGTTATTAAAATTCTTTTTCCTAATCTATTTTTGAATATAGATGTTAACAACTTCCATTGTGATGTGTGTGAACTTGCAAAACACAAGCGTGTAACTTTTCCAGCCACTTATAAAAGAAGTTCCATTCCTTTTCATCTTATTCATAGTGATATTTGGGGCTCATCTACTATCTCTAATGTTTCTGGGGCAAAATGGTTTGTGTCTTTTATTGATGATTGCACTTGGGTTACTTAGATCTTTTTACTCAAAAAAAAATCTAATGTTAGTAGTGTTCTTCCAAATTTTTGTTCTATGGTTCAAACTCAAAATAAAGAGGTTTAGGTCAGATAATGCCAAGAACTATTTTAATCAAACTCTTACCCTATTTTTTCAAAAAGAAGGCATAATACATGAATCATCTTGTGTCAATACCCCATAACAAAACGGGATAGCTGAGAGGAAAAATGGTCACCTTCTTGAAAAGACCAGAGCTTTATTATTTCAAAATAATATGCCAAAATTTTTTTGGGGGGATGCTATTCTAACAGCAACTCACTTGATTAATCATTTGCCTTCAAGGATTTTGGATTTTAAGAGTCCTTTGGAAATACTTTCAAAATTTTATCCTGACCTAAATACTTCAAATAACATTACTCCAAAAATTTTTGGATGTGTGTCATTTGTTCACATTCATAGTCAAAATCGAGGAAAATTAGATCCAATAGCTCTAAAGTGTGTTTTTATGGGCTACTCTTCAACTCAAAAAGGTTACAAGTGTTATCACCCTCCTTCCAAGAAATTCTATGTCTTTGTGGATGTTACCTTCAATGAACAAGAATCCTTTTTTTCTAATCCTTATCTTCAGGGGGAGAAGCCAACTAAGGAAGATAAGGATGATTTTTTACTTGATCTATCACTTATCCCTCTGGCATAACCAAATTCTAAATCTAAATCCCTTGAACCAAACTCTAAACAAGTTATTTGCACCAGCCATGCACCTGAAATTGAAAAAATCCCACAATCAATAACAGAAACACCAAATGAGGCACAACAACCTGAATCTGCCCCTAGTAATGCACAATTTTCCTAGGTGTTCACAAGGAGATTGGCTGTCCCTGAACCTATGCAAATCCAAAAGTCAAACTCTAATCCTTTAAATGAGGTAACAATTTCTGATTACTCTATACAAAATGAAACTGGTCCTTATATGGATAATGTTGATCAAGACTTGCCAATTGCCATTAGGAAAGGAACTAGAAAGTGCACAAAGTAGCCATTATATCCTCTTGCACATTTTTTGTCATTTAAAAAATTTACACCATCTCATAGAGCCTTTCTTGCAAACCTAAACACCATTACCATTCCCACTACCCTATATGAAGCTTTATCCAATGAAAAATGAAAGCAAGCCATGAATGAGGAAATGGAGGCATTAGAAAAAAATAAAACTTGGGAGTTGGTGGAGTTACCAGCAGGCAAGAAACCTGTGGGTTGTAAGTGGGTGTATACTGTAAAATATAGGGCTGATGGATCATTTGAAAGGTACAAGGCTCAGTTGGTAGCAAAGGGATATACTCAAACCTATGGGATAGATTATATGGAAACTTTTGCCCATATTGCAAAAATGAACACAATAAGAGTGTTGTTATCATTAGCAGCAAATTATGAGTGGGAATTGCAATAATTTGATGTCAAAAATTCATTCTTATATGGATAATTAGAAGAATAAATTTATATGGAGATTCCACCTGGCTATGGAAAAAATTTGGCTGCCAATACTATGTGTGAGCTAAAAAAGGCTTTATATGGCCTCAAGCAATCACCACGGGCATGGTTTGGCAGATTTGCAAGAGCCATGCTGGCAATGGGATACAAGCAAAGTCAATGGGATCATACATTGTTTATTAAACATTCATCTTTAGGGAAAGTTACAGCTCTACTTGTCTATGTTGATGACATAATAGTGACTAGAAATGATGCTGATGAAAGACAAACTTTAGATCAATGTTTGGCCAAGGAATTTGAGATTAAAGTGATGGGAAAACTGAAGTATTTTCTAGGGATTGAGGTGGCTCACTCTAAGAAGGGAATTTTTATCTCTCAACAGAAATATATCATTGATCTCCTCAAGGAAACTGGCAAGACAGCATGGAAACCAGTAAGTACTCCTATTGACCCCAATTTGAGACTTAGAAAGGCAGTGGAGGATGTTGCAATAAATAAAGAATCATATCAGCAGCTAGTAGGAAAACTTATTTATCTATCCCACACACGGCCAGATATTGCTTATGCAGTGAGTGTAATCAGTCAATTCATGAAAAACCCTAAGGAGGTTCATCTACAAGCAGCCTATAGAGTTCTCTAATACCTAAAAGGGACACGGGGCAAGGGAATACTATTTAGAAGAAATAGAGGTTTAATGCTAGAAGCATATATAGATGCAGACTATGCTGGATCAATTGTTGATAAAAGATCAACAACAAGATATTGCACCTTCCTTGGGGGAAACTTGGTAATATGGAAAAGCAAGAAACAAAATGTAGTAGCACAATCAAGTGCAGAGGCTGAATTTCGAGCAATGGCTCAAGGTGTATGTGAATTATTATGGCTCAAGATAATCCTAGAAGACTTGAAGATCAAATGGGATGGCCCAATGAGATTATATTGTGACAATAAATCTGCCATCAACATAGCTCACAACCTAGTACAACATGACCGAAAAAAGCACATTGAGATAGATAGACACTTCATTAAAAAAAAGATGGAGCGTGGATTAATTTGTACCCCTTATATGTCTACACATGGTCAACTTGTTGATATTCTTACTAAAGGATTGAATAGTTTAGCTTTTCAGACTATTACATCCAAGCTGGGAATGGAAAATACCTATTCACCAACTTGAGGGGGAGTGTGGAAAACATGTACGTTATTAAGAGTTATTAGAATTAATTAGGAGGAGTTATTAGAATTAATTATTTAGAATTATTTCTGTCAGAATTAATTCTCTCCATTAATTAGAGATGTTATTAGATATTATTTCTTTCCTTAGAATATGGCTAAAATGACTAAGTTTTCTATTAGGACTTCCTACAAATCAGGGTATTAGAATCAACAATTTATGGCTTTTAATTCCTAGGGCTATTGTATATATTTCCCTACTATTGTAATCTAAAAAATTTGAATTTCAATTCTAATTTATTCTCTACAATAACCATAGCATAAGCCCATTCACCCTAAAATATATGCTTGTGAATAGCATGTTGGAATGTTATCCATTGGAAAGGAATGGTGATTCCATAGCCTTATGATCCGCAAAGGCGGAGTAGGCATGATTTGCCAGAGGTGGTAATGATCTCGCGAGTTATACTAGTCCCTTTATAGATAGAAAGGGAAGTGAAGTATTTAAAGGAATATCAATTCTGCTGGTCAGGGATGATTTGTCAGAGTTGGTAGAGACCATTGAGTAAGTTATACCAGCCCCGCTTGGGACGAAAGGGATGTGAGATATCAGTATAAATATTAATCCCGTTAGTCAAGGATGATCTACTGAGAGAGTAGGGACCATTGAGTACTTGGATTCACTGGGAGACGCTCCAGATAGTACAGGCAATCGTGGACTATCAGTGGTTAGGGACCACAAAGAACTCAACTCTAAACAGAACTCATACATGAGAGCTGTTGGAGCACGTGGAGTATTTTACTGGGCAACTCTCCCAATATCTCATATGATAATATGGCATTAGCCATTATGACGTGATTATTTTCCTGACTCATGTTTTATATGTGATTACGATTATGTTACCATGATAAATGTATGTGATGAAATAACATGTTTATATTGTTGACATTTGGTGGACTGGACTGTGTTTGTACATGCACTTATAAGTACATGCTATATTTATTAAAAGATGATAATGGCACAATTGCATTATCATGAATTGCATCCCAATAGATAGTGTTTAACAACTGATGATGGAAAGGACGTAGTGGATTTTCATACAAGTAAGGTGGTATAAATTAGTAGATTTTAAGGAAGGCTTGCGGGTGTTACACTTCTTCATGATCACTTATTATTTTCACAATGGTCAAGCTTTGTTCATTTTGAATAAGTTTTGCTAATTTGACAAAGGATGAGAAGGGTTGATCTTTGTGAACAAAAAATAATGTCCAAGTGTACCTTAAGTAGTCATCTATAACAACAAGCACATAGGAGTTCCCTCCCAAAATTTTTGTTCTAAATGGACAAAACAAGTCTATATGGAGTAGTTATAAAGGTTTGGAGGTGGAGACAAAGTCTTTAGATTTAAAAGAAGCTTTGACTTGTTTTTCTTTTTGGCAAGCATCACAAAGTTTATTCTTTTCAACATGAATTTTGGGCAAGGCAATGACAAGATCTCTCTTAGATAATTTTTCTAAAAGACTCATATTTACATGTGATAATCTCTTATGCCATAGCCAACTATCATCATTTATGCTAATTAAACAACTTGAATGTAGAGGAGGTTCTTTGTCTAAGTTTACTATATATACATTATTTATCCTATGTCCCATTAGGATGATTTTATCAGTACTCTTATTTTTAACTATACAATGATTAGAATTAAAAATACTTCATTATTCTTATCACATAGTTAACTTGTGCTAAGTAAATTATGATTCAACCAATCAACCAATCAACCAAGAAGACATTATCAATAGAGTAGTGGAAGAATTCTTACAAACCTTACCTATATTAATGATATCTCCCTTGCCATCTCCTCTAAATGTGACTTTCCATCCATTCTTAGGTTGAAGAGAAATGAACTTAGATTTGTCTCCAATCATGTGCTTTGAGCATCACTATCTAAGTATCATTTGTCACTTTTTGGCTTTAGGAAAACCTACAAGGCAATTCATCCTTTATTCTTTGGTACCAAAACCTTTTTTGGGTCCTTGATTGTTAGTTTTTCCTTTTAGAACCCATATTTTTTTTTTTTCGAAAGGTCCATTTTTCTTATAAGCACAACTTTGTGAATTATGACCTTTTTGACCATAATGGAAGCATGTAGTAAAAGGGGTACTAGACATAACAACTGGAATAAAGAAATTCTTGTAATATTTTTGCTCTGAACATGAATTATACCCTAAACACATCTTTTCTGTCCTAGGAGTATATTTAAGTTGTCTCTTCGTTTGGTAAATTTGGCTAAGGTGTTAGTCAAATCTTCCTTCTCTAATTTAAGCTTTTCACATAAATCACATTTTTTAGATTTTGAGGAAGAGGTTTGAAGTTGTTTTTCTAAATCATAATTTCTTTATTTTAGAGAGGAATTTTCTTTTTGTAAAACAAGTAAATCATTTTCTAAAGCTAAAATGTGTTTCTTTGATTTACCTAACACTTTGACCATTTTCAAAGATTCATTATGCATTTCCTCAAAAGCATCTAATAATTCATCATAAGAGGGAGATAAATTTTTTTTTTTCATTTACCTCATTTTTCCATGAGAAAAAGATTGGCTTCTTCAGCTCTATCCTCTTCATCATTGTCTCCATCACTATCTCCCTATATGGATGATACATATGCTTTCTTTTTGCTTTTCTTTTTTTTTTTCTAAGGCCTCTTGCTTCTTCAAATATTGTGGGCATTCCCACTTGATGTGTCAAAGCTTTTTGCATTTATATCAAGTAGGAGGTTTTTTGATTCCTTCTTTCTTTTGTGGTCTTCTTCCTCTTTGTCTCCTATTATTAAAGAACTTACTAAATTTTTTGACAAATAGCCCAAAATTCTCTTCATTTAGTTTAAAGCTGCCTATAGTGATATTTATGTTGTCATCTTCTTCTTCTACTTAGTGTAAGGAGGAGGAGGTGGCTTTGAGTGACAAGTTTCTCTTCTTCTTTTCTTGGTCCTCATACAACATGAGTTGTTGGAGCTTGATCTCATACTCTTGGAGATTTTCAAAGAGTGCTGAGACAAAACTTGTAGAATATCCTCGACTCTCCTCAATTGTTGTCACCTTTGGCTGGTAATTTAAGGGAAGTGACCTCATAATTTTGGACACTAAGCCCTTTGGAGTATAAGTCTTCCCTAGAGTGGCCAAATGATTAACAATGTAAGTAAGCCTCTTTTTCATGTCTTTAATAGACTCACCAATTTCATTCTAAACATTTTATATTGGTGAGTTAGCAAATTTATTTTAGCGTCTCTAACACCAGCTGTACCCTCATGAGCTATTTCTAAATATTCCCACATTTCTTTTGCACTTTCACAATTTGAAACTAAAAAAAAAATTCATCTTGACTTAATGCACTTGTAAGAATTAATTTAGTGTTAGCATTAAGTTGAACTCTTCTTTTATCACTTTCATTCCATTCATTCTTTGGTTTTTTTTATAGAGAGACTATTCTCTACCTTGGTAGGTATGTAAGCTCCATCTTTTATAACCTCTTAAAGGTCTACATCTACTATTTCAAAAAATATTTTCATTCTCAGCTTCCAAAATGTTTAGTTTTCACCATTAAAACCTAGGGTTTATTAATGGAAAGACCCTAAGGTAAAACATTATCACCATTTTCAACCATATATAACTCTTGAGATCGTTAAGTCTTTCTACCCTGATCCAAGCTCTAATACCACTTAATGGAAATGGCTAACACCCAAGAGGGGAGTGAATTGGGTGTTTTAAAATTTTTCAACAAGTTTAGAAGTCTTTTAAAATGGATGACACAAGCTAGAATAGAGAAGAGTTGAAATTATGCAGCAAGTAAAGCTTAAACTAGTAAAAATAGAGCGCAGCAAAGTAAAGAGCAGAAAGTAAATTGCAAAAATTTAAATGCTAAAAGTAAATGGACTAAAAAAATCTATCCTGATTCAGCTTATCCAAAAAACTCTACATCTTATCCCTAAGCACAACTTGAGATTTTTACTATCTCCTAAGTTTTAAATGGATACTTGAAACTACTACAATCCTCTCAGCACTTTTTTTTTCTCTCTTTTTCACTCAAGGGAGACCTTTCCTTGAGATTCTAACTCTCTTTTGATATAGAAAGAAGAAATTTATCAAATAAAACTATCTTTTAGAGTATATATTATAAATGAAGACTGAAAGAAAACTTAGAATAAGGAGCTTAGAGGATTTGAATCAAATTCAAAGTTAGAATGTTCTCTTCTTGTTTATAGATTTTCCAAGGCCCTTATTTATAAAGTTTTTGAAGATATATTCGTTGGAGCTCGTATCTTTGCAAATCACTAGAGAAAGGGACGTTCTTGTACCTTTTCTATAGCATTAGGTAGGCATGGAATTTGACTTGTAGAGGGATGGCAGTCGATTGTTGTATTCTTGAATTCAAATTTTTTGACTTATGGGCAGTAACAATCGACTTCCTTAAGGCTAACAGTTGACTTACTGCTCTTAGCTTTTTTCATAGTTTGAAATCTTAGCTTGACAGTCGACTTCTTACTTGGTGGTAGTCGACTTCTTGCTTGGTGGTAGTCGACTTTCTCATCTCAGGTTCCCTTATCTCTTTTATTCTTGACCCTTCTTTGCAACAAACAAATCTACAAGTTCTTGAGCCATCTTTCTTGCTCTTGTTTGTGTATAATTTCCTCAATCCAAAACTCATTTTCCCACCATAGTCATTCCAAAATGTTTGTGCTTTGTCTAAGCTATCAAATTTCATCCCAAATTTAGATTTCCAATCATATATAAATTTTCATTTCCATTATATGCAAATGTAGATGCTCCTTCACTACAAGACATAAAAGAAAATTCTTTGAAATGATGAAGAAAAATATACTAAAATAAAAAAGATTTGCATTAGACTTAAAACAGAATTAAATTTGTAAAACCCTCTAATTTGAACCCTTTTTTGGTACACTAAACGTATCAACACTATAAAAAATAACTATGGGCGAGGGTGTTGGTTACACGAGTGCTCTTCCATTTCAAATGAGGCAAAATAATTTAATTACCTGAAAAAAATTAAAATAATGACTACTAATCAAAATAACAATTATATGAGCTAGTCAAATATACTTGTTAACAAAAATAATTTCTCATCATCTATATAGTTAGCACTTAGTACAAATCAAAGTTTTTGTAACATGATAGAAGAAAAGAAAAAAGATTCATTAAATCTTATGTTGTTCCTCATATATTGTTTGCATTACCAGATGTTTGTACTTCACTTCAAAGGCTACTTCAAGAAGTTATTTCTTTTCTTGAAAAGAAAATGGATAACATTTATCAGTAATCTCAATTTAATGCGGAACTAAAATAAAATCCACCTCGTGATGATTTGTGGGTGAGATTGAAGAAAAATACAACTAATAAAAATGTTGGAGCAAGAGTAGAGCAAATAAAATTGTTGATTTGATTATGAAATATGACATTGGAATGCCTCATCCTTCAGAGTTCGTAAAAATGAGCACTTCCGCCTATGATTTGTGTGGACGAAACAAGAGAATAGAAAATAAGGCAAAACGTGAGGGGAGGAATGAAAATGAAACAATATTTGGCCATAAAACGCAGTCTCAATGATGTGATAACATATTCCTCGTTTAATGAACGAACGATTGAGATGGTGAGAAATTTACGAACTTCAGACGTATGCTCAGAACATCCTAAACATAAGAGTTATTTAAGTTTATTATTTTAAAATATAAAAATTATTTAAAAAATTGATATGTGCTGGATGTTTTAACAGTGATTTTTTCCGTTGCTAAAGGTTTTTGCAACAAATATTATTATCACTATAACTTTTGTTAAATTAATTATTTAAACAAACAGCAATAATATTCGTTGCAATAATATTAAAACATACTTTAGCGACGGATAAACCGCCGCTAAAAAGCCCAAGAGGAGATCTAAAAGCTGTAAAACTTCTAATTTTAATAATCTCTTTTTATAAAAAAAAATAAAAAATATGAACTAAAAAAATTTAACCTTATGCTATTTTATTAAATTTTCATATGTGATAATTTGTATTTTATAAATCAGAATTAAATTTAAATTTTTAATATTTTCATTTAAATTATTAATTATAATATTAGTTATAACGAGATAAAATTAGTTATTTTTAAATAACTATTCTTATTTTATAGGTTTAATTTAATAATTTAACTTTTTTATTATTTAAATAAAAAATATAAATAATAAGAAAACCCTACCCTTTTTCTCAATCAGCCTTCCCCGTCACTTGCACTCAACGACTACGACCCTGCTACATCGCGTCACCACTGCAGCTTTGCCGCGCCACCTCTGCAGCTACGCTGCGCCACCACAGCATCCTTTCTGCAAGTCAGTTCTATTTAAAAATCTCAGTTCTGCTATTTTATTATGTTCTACTGCTCTTTTTTTTTATGCTGCAGATTTTGTTGCTTTTTTTTCTTCAACCACCTTAACTGCCTGAGCTCGCATTTGCTGACTAATGGGTTTAATTTAATTAATGGTGGTGAATGCTACAGTGGGTTTTGTTGTTTGTTGGGAAGACCAAAGAGAGAAAATTTCTTATTTAGAGGATTAGTGGAACTTCTTTATTCTAATTCCTTCCCGATTTCTCAATGCTTTCTTGCTCCTTGTTCTTGTTAGATGAAGTATTTTGACTTTTGATTCATAGTGGTCTTAGCTCTTACAAATGCTACTGGAATCTGCAGTTTTGTGATTTGTATTTTTTTTCCTCTTTGCAACTAGGTTTGGTTAGCTATTAATCAAGAGTTGGGTGGGATGCCATAGATTAAAATACTGATATTGTTCAGCTTCTTCCTGGCACAACCTGTTTATTTGATTCTTTTCCCCTGCTCTAAACTAGATTTCTTTTATTCGTCTACTTTTGATGATTGATGACTGGTACGCAAATCAATATACTGTCAGCATATAATTTCTTTTTTTTTTTTCTCTTTATTTTATAAAGTAATACCAAAGCGTTTATCCAATTAATCTATTTGTCAATATTGCAAAATGAATGGCTAAATGTTTTATGTGGTCTTCGGTTCATTGGCTTTCTGACAATTTCAAATTCACACATTTCACAAGGATTAACTGTTCAAGACAAACAGTTAAATCAGAATGCTTTTCAGAAAATTGTATTTGAGAAACCTCTTACTCGTAAGTCATAATAAAATTTTTCTTCTAGTGCTTCATTTACCTAATGTCTCATACATTTCCTCACTGCTGATAAAAGAGTAAATAAGGATAAAATACTTAAATTTACCAATTATAGAGCAAGTTGATGATTATTATATTTTGAATAGGTGTGATCATAGTGTCTAAGTTCAAGTTAACCATAACATTTTTATTTTTTATTTTAATTCTCTATTTTTTCACCTAGTCCTTACTCAGTGCTACAGTTTCTTTATCACTCTTAATTGGACTTGGACTAGTTTATAAGGCTATTATTTATACTTAGCCATTGACCTTTTTCTTTTTTTCTTTTGAATAAATGATATATTAGGTTTTTGAAAGGATGAAGTATTAAAAATAAAGCAAGTTGCCGCACTTTTTGATGTGTAATGTATTCATATCTTTTTTAGTGAATGCTGTTATTTGTAATGTATTTATGGTCTCTAAATTTTTATATTTTTATTTTTTAACTTTTTAGAAAAAGGAATAATAAGTACTATATATCTCTCAATAAACTCATAGCTAACACAATATTAATATTAAATTTTGAAATTGAAATGAATTTGATCTGTCTGGTGTTCAATCTCTATTCTTTGTTATTTCTTTACTCCATTGTCTTGATTCTTGACTATTGAATAAAGATTTTGAAGGTTTTCAATTTGAGGTTGTTATAAATGAATACTAGTGAATGAGAATAACTCAAGATAAGAATTTGCTGAAGGTTATCATTTGGATGACCCTGTTCAAAATTGGTGATTGTTGTAAAACTTGTTTTAGGAATTTTTGAAGTCTTTGAATTTGATGTTGTCAACTTGTATGATGCTTCATATTTAAGATTAAGTGTTTGTTAATTATAATTTTATTGAGTTTTTTTTTTTTTAAAAAAATATATATATGTTTGGGTCCTTGTGGGGGTTCGTGGGGAATGGGGACAGGAAAAAAACTCCCGATGGCGGCAATTGGGGATGGGGACATGGGTACATTGGGATGGTGGGGACGGTGGGTCGCCTTTTTCAGTCTGGCACTGGTAGCTTCAACTACTCACCGCCTTTTCCTCATCTCTCTGTTTACAGCCGATGCTAATGCTTTGAAACCTGACTCTGCATCATAGTCGGAGAAGGAAGATTCAAGGTTATTGGTTCAGCATTTTATTCTGAATTCATCCACTTCCCTCCAATATTTTGAAGTAGAGAATAAGTTTCCAATGGGGTCATTCTTAGGCTTCAGAGAAGTACCTTATGTGCTAGAGGAACAAAAATCATCATATGCACGCAGATTGGTGCCTTGGTTGAATTGGGATGAATGGATTTTCGTTAAGGATTCTATATTCTCAAATTCCCCAGACTCCATTGCTTCTGCTCAAAAAAGAGTAAGACAGACTTTAGGCTGATAATTTTTATTTTTATTTTTACTTTTTTGGTAGTGGCATTAAAAGGATTAAGATAATAGAATATTTCTTTGCCTTTACCTATTATCTAGATTGATTCAATTGAGGAGACACTTTTACTAAATAGTTTGTCAAATTAAAATGAAAAAAAGGAATTTTATCAGGAGAGGCTTGGGAGGACTGACAGCATGGATTCATCATCACAAACACAAATTTTCCAATATTGAGAATAAAATTATAAAAAAAGGGGTGGGGGTGGGGGAACGTTGTTCTTATGATTTTGGTGAGTACTTGGCAGAAAAAAAAAAGGCATCAAGTGTTGTATTTTGTTGTTATTGCCAAAGTTGTAAAATATTGAAGTTTATAACTTGTTATGACAAAACCAAACTGTTGTAATGTTTTGTAAAAAATTATTTTCTTACTTCTGTCTTATACTGGAAATAAAAGGTCATTTTTCTTGAAACCTAGTGAGCATGGACATGGACACCAAACACCAAAGTGTCTATATATTCGGGTTATGTTTAATGAGTGTCTGACATGTTCTAGATACAGACAGGGTTCCTTTTTTGAAATATCATGCTTAGCTGGAAATCAATTATTACATTGCAATCTGTGAGGGTAAGAGTTTTGGTTTTCAGATATCAGCATGGCGAAGTCGGGGATGTTTGCCAGTTTTGATAGAAGTTACGGTTTCAATCATAGAAATTCAGCAAAAAGATCCATACTATAGGTAGATTTTATATTCTTATTTCACAAGTTTATGATCTTTAATAGCTCCTATATTTTATGTTTTATTGTTTTAACATTGCAAAATGAGAAAGAGAACAGAAAAAAAAAACTTGATTGGACTTTCCATGGAGAATCTTGCTACTTTTAAGTGTGACCACATAGAAGTACAATAATTTTTTTACGGTTAGTTGAAGTCTTGAGGCTCTATCTATGTGTTTTAGAACGCACCCCTTCTGTCTCTCTGATGAACTTTCTTTTATATAAAATGTTAATATCGCGTCTCTTTGATGAACTTTGGTATTTTGTAGACTGGATCATTCTAATGATGCTCTTCTTTCGGAGGAGATGCTTGCTATGTTGTATTGCATGGCAATTATGAGGTGAGGCTTTCTTTCATGTCTTTGTTTCACTAATATATTTTATTTATCTTTCCTAATTGTTTTGATATGATGTGTTTGTTCTAGCTTATAGCTTTTTGAAATACATTAGTATGTTAATCTTATGGTTTACAAGAACAGAGCACCAGTACGATATACAAGCTCAGGAGTGATGTACATTTTTCAGTTAATTACTAGATAGTGGAAAAAATAAATTTTAGTTCATATTGTCTAAATAGACCTGTTCATGGGTCAAGTAGTCCATGATACTACTCAAACTCAAACTTATGGGTCAAATGTCCAAAAATAAAAACAAGATAGTAGTCTAAATTAACCCAATCTTATGAACATATTCAAGCTAAGCCCAAATATTACCCAATTAGCCCATTAATGAGTTAAGTTTCAATTCCACCAAGAATTAAGGAACCCAACATGTTCTAGTTCCCTCTCTTTGTTATAGAAGATTTTCACTAGGCTTTCTCTTTTACATAGTTTCCTTCCATTATTTTTAATTTAGGCTTGCACCAATATTAATAATAATAAAATTTAAATTTAATAAAATAATACTAATAAAATAATAAATTTAAATTTTCCCGTAATGAAATATGATAATCACAAAGATGTTTCTGGATGATTTTAAGTTCTACCTAAAAGTCAAATTTGATGAGACTCATATTCATATGGATGTTTAAATTCATATATATACGCTGAGGTTTATTTGTGCTATTTTTAAATAAATTAGGTGTAATTCTTATATATTTATCATTAGACTTTTTAATTAAAAAATAAAATTTGTATATAACTTATCTCTCTTATAAGTATTTTTTTAAAAAAAGTCAAGTATTTTATTTCATTTAACAAT
Source organism: Senna siamea (assembly GCA_031216115.1). Taxonomy (NCBI): domain Eukaryota; kingdom Viridiplantae; phylum Streptophyta; class Magnoliopsida; order Fabales; family Fabaceae; genus Senna; species Senna siamea. The sequence goes on from CM062364.1 coordinate 15,613,897, forward strand.
TTTAGTAATAAAAATATAAAAATTACGTATAAATAAAAAGTCATTGTAGAACAAAACATGGTGACTCTTTGACTAAGTCTAAGCCTAACGTATAGTCACAAGGTGCATACTCACTTTTTACTTTTGTAGTTCTATATATATATATATATATTATTATTATTATATATATATATTATTAAAATATTTTAGATAAATACAAAAATTCATGCATAATTAAAAAAATTATATAATTTTTATATTATATATATTATATGTAAGTTGATAATTTTTTATTTAGTTTAACTTTTATATGTGTGTGCACATGCATACACTCACTCTCTCTCTCACACATATAGCATTGTTTTCGAACAAGTCGAGTTTGGCCCGTTTATTAAGCAAGTTGAGATTAATCATGATTTTTGTTCATTCTAAAGTTTATGCTCATATTTCAACTTGCTTTATTTTAAATAAATGAGCTTGATCAAACTAAAGTTTAGCTCGACTCAACTCGTTTACAACACTAATAAAATAACTCAAATTTAATTATTCAAAGATTTTTTTTTTGATAAAAATAATTAATCTATTAGACAAAATTCTCTTAATTATAAAGTATGATAATGGGCCAAGCCTAGGCTTAGGCCATGGGTTTGGGTAAATACTTGGCCCATTGTAATAGGCCATAAACTATAGCCCAAGCCTATTTATGCAAAGTCCATGAGTTTAGGCTCAAACTTGGCCCATGAACATTTCTATGTCTAATCATATTTTCTCTCCGATCCATGTATCGATTGTTATCCTCATGCATGAGAATACTCTAGCATGACTCGATTGTTAGTAGAAAGCGGTGTATAATTTGTTGTTGACAAGTGTTCAGTGATAATGAATGCAAAATTTTTACTTTCGATGTGTTGAAAGATTAAGTTCCAAGCCAATATGGTTCAAGCTTTTAATCATGGGTCATGGTTGTGTGGTCAGTGGAGATAATTATAAAAGATATTTTAAGGGCCTTTTGAAAAGCTCTGCCATGCCATGAGATTCAGAAATGGCCCAAAAAAAAAATTAATTGTCATGACATTCACAAATCTCAGATATGGACTATTTTTGTTTCTCTCTCTCTCAGCCTATTTTGCATTGATTAGCATGACAAGTGGTCTATTTTAGGAGAATAGCAGCCAAGGACTTGTGCTTTCTTATATATGACCATTAATTTACAGCTTTACCTGTTTGTTTTAGGCTTGTCAATGGTGTTGTTGAGAAGACGCGTAAAAAAGAAGAGACGTCAATAGCTGTGGCAGCTGATGCAATTGGTATTCCACGCATGCTGATTGATGTTCGCCATGGTAAACAAAATCATCTCTCACTATTTTTGTTTTTGTTGGTATTGGAAAAGCCCTGTATTTTCCCTTATGTATTGCTTCAATTGCAGAGGGATCACATCGAGAACTTCCATCACTTCAAGTTGTTCGCAGTGCCTCAGTTAAGGTATAGCTTATTTTTGTATGTCTAGTCATTGGTGCCAACTACCTCTTTCCTTGAAATTTCTCTTGTATTAGATGTTAAGTGATATAGTGTGCTGTAAATGATAATGATTTATAGATCTAATGCCCTCACTTTGATAGTAAGTGATTGGTGTAAGTTTTTCTTCCAAGTGTCAGTATTGGGAAGCATTGTAAGAATAAGGCAGTCATGTTATAGTAATAAGATACTAAGGATTTTAGAAGCTTAGCAGATTTTTAGCAACATAGTTTATGCAATTGACTTATTAGTCTCCTTTATCCAAAAGAATAAAAGTGACACTATTTTCCTTTCTTCACCCATTTTGATAGATAGACCCACAGAGGCATGGTCTCTGGTATTTCACTTAATTTTTTATGGAAAATTTTGGAAAACTTATTTAGGGAAGAAGAAAAGAATTAATACTGCTTAGGGATTAATAAATCTTGAAATTTGACCCTGGCTTTTATTGTTGTGTTGCAAGTAGTTTATGCTTTCAAGTTTTGATTTGGACTCCCTATATAAAGCTCTCTCACTTATTGTAAGTTAGTCTGGAATTTCAGAATAGAAAACTAAGATTTTGCTCTTACTTCCTTCTCCATTTCTACCTTCTCCCTATTCTTCTCTTCTCCCACTTTCTCTTTCATATTTCTACTCTCCCTTCCCCTCATTTCTTTCTCTCTTTTACTGGTCCTACATCAATTTTGTTTCTATATGTCTTATACTGCATTAGTTGTATAAGAGAGAGAAAGTCGGGTAGCACCTATCGTAGATAGTTAGTAGAAACGCACTTTAGATGTTTTGGTCATGTACATATGTAGAGTTGACCAGATGAAAGATAACTCAATAATTAAATGTATGGAAAGACCAAAGAAAACAATAGGAAAAACTATTAGGTTTGACTTAAGTATTAATAACTTAACTATCTAATGAGCAAAGATAGAACATGTCGGTATCACTTGTTTTATATAGCTTATCCCACTTAGTGGAAAAAGGCATGGTTTGTTGTTGTTGTTGTTGCTGATGTCTTATACTGCGTTAATGGCCCAAACCAGTGTAGTTTAAAATAAAAAGGGACGACCTTCTAGTACCATAAAATTATGTTAACTAGCGCTACTTGCTTTTCTATGCAAATGTTCAACCTCTCATCTAATATTCTAAATTACTTTGCTGCTAAGAGAAGTTTCTACTTTTCATATCTTGTGTTTTTTTTTTTTTTTTGGGTTAGATAAATTATGGAAAAAGAATTTAGAGGAAACAAATTTCAATGTTGAAGACTTGAAGGACCATCAATCCTACTATACATTAATCTATCTGCCCTTATTCATTTTTTTCCCTACATCATAGCTTCAGCTGTTTATCAGTATGCTGAAGTGATCAATTTTCAAAATGACTGCTACATCATGACATAGATAAGTTATATTCCAAACTTGTTGAGGAAACTTAGGCAATATGATCATTTGCTTCTTTAGACATTAAAAGTCCTTAAGCAAGAGGATTAGGACTTAATTCATCATGTTCAATGTGTCAACTTGGCCATTTAATGTTAGAAAGAGGCACTTCAGACGTAGCTTATGAATGAGTGACGTTATTACCATTTAGAACAGTGCCTACTCTTTCCTGTTTGGGGCTGGGGTTATGTATATTTCATACTAGTGGCTTTACTGTAGACCAATTTTTTCTTTAATTTTTGTAATATAAAATAAGAAAATAATTATTATATTTGAAAATAATAAAATTAAGTAATGGAAAGTTAACTTCCCATTCTTGTGCCATCTATTTTAACTTTTCATTCTCTCCACTTTCTCATTTCACTCTCCTCACCTCACCTCACATATTTAATAAAATTATATTTTATTTTATGAATAATATATGATTTTGGAGTTCAACAATTAGAAGATCCCAAAGTCATTATAATATAGATTAGGTCCATGATATTTGAATAGTCATTTCATTATTTCTTGAATTAAGACTGCAAATAGCTCTTGATGATTAAATTACCTTCATTTTGGGTATTGCTGTTACTTAAATATGTAAGACTTGTATATCCTGATTCCTACATAAACACACAATAATGAAATTTGAACCCTGCATAACCTGAAATCTTAGGCAAACTGAATAACAGAATTGAAAAATGAACATTGTCTGTTTTCTTTTTTCGGATTTAACTTTGTGAATTTGCATGGTTTTTATCCAAATGCTTTGCATATGCAATTTTTTCCTTCACTTAAATTGTTTAGACCCTTGTGCCCAAAATTAATAATTTGATGTGTTGCTATTATTTTTAGGCACTTGATTGGTTGAAATCTTATTATTGGGAGCCTCAGCACCAGGCAATTCCTTTTCAAGGTGATGGAAATGCAAAGGTTAGAAAGGAAATCAAATCCAAGCTTCTAGAATTATCTTTGCGCCTGAAAAGCAGCCAGAGTCCTCAATCTAGTGGTTCCTTGCTCAAGGGAAAACGTGTGTGAGCTTTGTTCATTTCTATATTTATTTTCATTGTTTTATAACTGGAATGTGTAGCACTATCTTTTCAATTATTTATTGACTTTAATATGATGTCTTACTTCGTGCTATTTGTCTCGTACATGTGCAACTTATAATAATGGGGAAAACATTTAGATTTTTTTTTTTTTACTATTCAATGTTCAATATAAAAATATACAACAACAAACAAAGCCCTTTTCCACTAGGTGGGGTTGACTACATGGATCAACTAATGTCAAGTGTCTATCTTGGTTCATTTATATGATTAGATTGTTAATAGTAGTTTGTTCTATTGTTTTCTTTGGTCCCCCTCTATCTTTAGTTATTGGATTCTTTTTCATTTGATTTACTCTTCGTATTGGGCCTCTAATGGCTTCCTCTATACATGACTAGACCATCTAAAGTGCTTTTCAATAAACTTTTCTATGAGGTGGTACTTCAACTTTCTCTCTAATACAATCATTCCAAATCATATCTTTTCTAGTGTGTCCACTCATCTAATGCAACATTCTTCATTTTTGCGACATTGAATTTTGTTCATGTTGACTTTTTATCGCCCAACATTCGGTACCATATAACAATGCAGGTCTTTTGGCTATTTGATAAAAAAATTTTTCCTCAGTGCAAGTGGTACTTTTCTTTTACAGGTGACACTTGAAGCCTTTCTCTATTTTATCAACCCTGCTTGAACCTTATGATTTACGCCCCCTTCTATTTCTCCATTATGTTTTATGATAGTCTTGAAATACTTAAAATTTTGACTTGTATGAAATGAACTCATTCCTGCATTTATGTGGAAGGTACATCATATTCTGTAGAATCATAAATAATCAAGCATTTTATATCGTTACAACAACATGTGGCAACCCTCTTCTTCTATAAAGAATCAAGCATTTTATATCGTTACATCAGCTTGTTTTGTTTTTGTTCACACGCTCTTGTCGATGATCCATATTTATAAAGATTTGACCAAGCTTTACGTTGGTTGTTGACTACCTAACACCACCCTCCTCTTTTATTTGGGTTTGAGATTGGCTATGAAAGCCAAACATAACATAGGCAGAGTTAAAAGATTTTATTTCGTTAAGAAGAGAATCATGCTTTTCTATGAATGCATGAATGAGTTCCATGTGTCATGTAATAATAAACAAGTGGAGTCATTATATCGTTATGGTAGTTTTGCATATAGTGCTGTGTTTGGCTTTGAAGTACAGCTTCTCATTCAAATGTATGAAAAGTTGAGAAAGTATGGATTGTTTTAGTATACTCGGCCAAGATGTTAATGCATGTAAACATATTCTCTACATGCAAAATTTTGCATGAAGTAGTCCACCTTACATGGTCTATGTAACAGAGAAACCGACATGTTATAATAAACATAACATAGCATGGGCTGGGTGATACTGCAAAATTCTGAATTTAAGATACTTGTAGAAAAATTATGAATATGTTTATATTATAGATATTGGGGGATGTTCTATGTTATACTAATAGTAATAAGTTGAGATAAGTTTGACGCATAAATGCATGTTGAAAATCTCCCAGATTTCTATTAACTTTCACCTCAAAGTGTCCAAGATCTTTCTGACTTATGTAAGACATGTGCAGGAAGTGTCAGAGAATCCGGTATTTAAATATGAGATTTTAATTTTAAATATGTATGGAGATGTGCCCAAAATTTAAAGTGTCATATAATTGTTGCTCCCCTGTGCATTTACTTGGTAAATCTCTTCAGGATTGTTGCTGCTTCATAATTTGAGATATCTGATGTTTGGGATTGGGATCATGTTCATGCATCTAAAAACATATTTGGCGCCATATTGGTTTATTTATTCTGAAATTGCTTCTACATACCATTGTTTCTGCTATTTGAATATTCTGATTTTGAATCTTTTTTCTCTTAAAGGTGTCAAGCATGGGGAATTACTTTGTGGACGTAATAAACTTTTGAGTCTTATGGCTGGAAAAGGTCAAACATCAAAATCTGGAGGTAGAATAAGAATAATATTCTATGACTGTCTTTGATATCTTTCAGTTTTCCTACCAAACATGAGAATTTTAAATATTGAGGTATCCAAGATCTGTGGGAATGTAAGATATAGGAATACTAAACGGCTCCTAAATCTTTAATACTTAAATTCTTTATTTAAGGATTTTTGTTCAAGCAGCAATCTAAATAGGTGAATGTAGGACTAGATTCCTCATATAGTCATATAGCTAACATACCTATTCTACTCTGCAAAATAATTGAGGACATAAGGCTGAAGTTACTAATTGTAGTATTTTCATATTCAATTATGCTGATTGTACAGTGTATGTAAGCAGTGACAATCCTGTTATTTTCAGGTTCTAAGAAACAGACAACGAAGATATTGAAATCTCTTGTTCAGTTATATTCTTCTTTCTCGTCAGAGATTGTAAATGTGATGTTAGAGTATTTGGTGAAAGCCTTGAGTTCGACAGAGTTAATAGAGCATGGCGAGAAAGTCTCACTTAGTCCAACCTTACACACTATTTTGGCTGATTGGAGGGTTGTCATACTCAGATTTTGGGATAAGGAACCAGAATTACTTCTGAACCTTCTTAAGGAAGTTCTTCATTTGATTGAGACTCAGGATGGAATGAAGTATGAAGAAGGTAGGTATTGTTCTTGTTGTGATTTATGTCATTTTTCAATATGATTTTTGGTAGTCTCCAGTGTTTGTTGATTCATTATTGTGGGGCACTCTGAGGTGTATTTATGTTCGAGCTCCCTGTACTTGGGTTGCACCTCAATTATACCCTATCCCCTATGATGCACGTAGTCTTTACTTATGGAGAAGCTAGAAGGTATTCGGGGCTCAACTAATCTTGGAGAATTTTTGTTCAACAAGTTTCCTGAAGGATTAGCTGGTGACTTAAGAGTTTGGTTGGGAGGATAGTTTGGGAGTGGTGTGGAATGAAGTGGGGTGCTTTGAGGGTTTTAACCCTTTATTGGATGTATAATAAAAAAATGGCGGGGGGTAGGTTAGGATGGTTTGTAAACCATCCTAAACCACTCAATATCCCTAATTTCAAACCCTTCCAAATTGGGGCCTAGAGGGGTTTGGGACGGTTTGTAATTTTTATAATTTTTTGTTCCATTTTTAACCTCTTTACTTGCCTAGCCTTCGTGTGTGTGTGTGTGTGTGTATAACCCTAATTTTATTCTTTTAAGAAACACACCTATCCAACTTCAACCCCTACTCCTGTCAATCTCGTGCTTTTCTTAGTAGCACTTCTTCACAGTTGGTTCTATCTCTTTTTTTTTCTCTTCACAACTATCCCATATGAATATATAACATAAATATTTAGTCTTCAATATGGGATTGTACTTTCGTTTCCAACATTATTTCTTCAATATGAATATATAGTAATAAAATATGAGACATGAGGTACAAAAATTAAAAGAAATGAAAAGAAAATATAAAATGAACTTGATCTTATAATCAAAATAATTTTCTTAAAAGAATTATCATCATAAGAGCAGTATTGAAATTTTCAGCCTTTGAACTGCCTCTTTCCATTAATTATACTGTAACATCCAATCAGTGGATAGTGGTTTACCTTTCATTGTTTTTTAAAAACTACTAGTCGATGGAGTGGTTTGTCTAACCCACTCCACTCCACCCCAAACCATACCACTCTACTAATAACCATCCCACCCCCACTTTCTTCAAAACTTCCAATCAAGCCCTAAGTGAACATTACACACGTCTTTTGTACTAGCAATTACGTGATCCACGTCTTCCATGTCAAGGCCAAATTATGGCGATAGATGGTCAAATTCATAATATGCCTTCAATCACAATTTATAAGCTTCATGTTGTGGAATTGTTTGCTTGTTCATTGCAGTTGATCTAGATATTATGTTTTGCTGTGGTTTAGTTATGCTTGGTGTTTGCATATTGTAATTCTAGGTCTGTGATCATTTTCTGAAGCATCTTATTGTGGATGGGTTTACGGTAAACAATGGTAGAGCTCCTTATGTATGCAATTTGCATATACATCTACATGGCTTATTTTCTTCCTTTATGCTGAACTGTCTCTTTATTAACTTAGTGACTATTTAGGTTGAGGTAATCTTTTCTTAATCAATCTGTTTTTAATCTTGGCAGGAAAACAATGTTTTGGAACTTCACACTCTACGCTAGTGTTTTACCAAATTGATCATCTTTCTTCATTGTTTGCATGGCTTGTGGGAATTCTCAGCAAACTTGCATCTACTGAAGGAAATGTGTCAAAAACTGTTTTGCTTGAACTTCTACGCAAGTGTCTTCTAATATCAGCTCCTAGCAACAAGCAGCTTATGGATTCGGCCATTCTCCTTGCAAAACTTGTGGATGACAGCTCTCTGATGGAGAGAGTTAAAAAGTTCTCTCTTCTCGGTTTGTCCAATTTAGACAAAGCCAATGATGAAAGCTCTTTGTCAATGACATCAAAGAATATTTTCAAACTGGAGGAATCCATCCATCTAGCTGCTAAAAAGCTAGAGTTGGTTAGGCAACATATAATGAAGAATAAAACTCCAGTGACTATGGATTGTGAGACAGAAAAATCCCAGACATGGAATTTGGCCAAAGTGTGGAACCCATGTCCAATTGGCATGTTACCCCGTGCTGTCGGTTCATCTGGCTATCTTCCTACACTTGATCATATTGATAATACAAAAAAGATTCATGAATCAGAAAGGAAAGTGACTTGGAAACTCAGCAAAGATTTTGCCAAGAGAGATGCCACTTTGGACCTTCAGCTACTCGATAACTCATCTGTGAAGAAGATGAGAGAGACAATAGATGTTGCTGAAACAGACCATGATGTATTATTGCCAATGGAAGGCGAGAAAGGATGCCTAATGGTGGATGGGGTTTGGAAGAGGGTTAGGGAAGAAGAACTTCTGGCCATTGAATCTTCTGTGAGGATTTTAGTTTAATTATTTCTTGGCTCTTGTCAAACTCTCTCTATATATATTTTTTATGTTGGGTTAATTTATGAATAGGCATTTCCTCTGATTTCTCGAAGATGCGTATTGCCGTCTAAATTAATTTTGGTTTCGGAGTGTGCCATATATTGTATGTTTTCATCCCGTTTTTCCCCCAGTCAGTTTATAAAATAGTTGGCTGATGTTCTGGATGTTATCCTTTGTAATCTACCGTGTCCGACTAACAGATGCCATTGCATTGTCATCATTAAGTCCTTAAAAACTATCATATTATTCCTATTATTTTAGAAAGTATGTATATCGAATAATATTTTTAGAATTAACATTATATTATTCTTAACATTAGAGGCTAACTTGGCAACCTATGTGGTTTATAAAATTTCAATGCTCATTAATTGCATCAATTTGTAGAAACGTAAAATTTGAAATAACCAGATTTATATATGTTTATTTATATATTTATTATTAAATTTGTTAATAAAAATAAAAAAATGTGAAATTTATTTAAGAAAGGATGAATCATTTAAGGGATGAATTATATAAATTATATATATATATATATATATATATTAATTTTAGGGTTCGTTAATTGGGTGTTTCTTCTTTTATTTCTGAAATTTTACGGAAGTTCTAGAATGTAATGACTAATTACATTGTGAATCAAGTGATCGAGTACAACTTTTGAAAAAGGCATAATATATATTTTGGTTAAATTTGAAAGAACTTTAATATAATTTACTCAAATAATAATAATGATGATAATGATAATAATAATAGTTACTATTATTATTATTATTATTATTATTATTATTATTATTATTATTATTATTAACGAGCACATGCCATGTCATGAATAATCTATTTCATATTCAAAATTTTGCACAAATATTGAGATAAGAATGAATTTAACACTTTATTCACCTATTTAATTTCATCAATATATTTTCTTTTTTCAATGAACTTCTAAAGCACAAAACCAAAAAGATTTTTACCCAGGTATTTCCTAATAAATCTATCAACAAAATTCTACTACTATAATAGTGGTGAATTTTTAGTACTGTCTCTATTCAATTACAGCCATTTGTCTATTTAGATCAAGTGTACAAAACAAAACAACAGAACGAACCATGGTTCTCTAGATGACTGGATGTGCCTATTAAATTTCGTGTTTATCTTTGTATCTACTTCAACTTATGTTTAAATAAATATTTTCAACAGATGAAGATAAACACATAACCAACGCGTCCAGATCCTCTACCTGGCCTTTTCTGATGTGCATCTGCTTGGCTTTTTATCAGCGGTTCTTTTCGTTGCTAAAATTTTTTGCAACAAATATTATTGCCACTATGACTTTTTTAAATTAATTATTTAAAAAAAGTTATAGCAGCAATAATATTCATTGCAATAACATTGAAACACACTTTATCAATGAAAAAAATTGCTACTAAAAAGTCAAGCAGAGACACAACAAAGAAGGCTAACCAGAGGATCCAAAGTTATAACCAACCTCTTATTATTACTTTTATCCTCGTCCTCTCATTTCAAAGATTAGTAATTGAGAAAATAATATTAGCCTAGGATAGCAATTACAATATTAGTGCAGGTAATGTTCAAGGTTCTTCTCTAGCACAGGGAAATAAATATATAACTACAACCTTTTCTAATATCTAGAAGGCACAGTCACATCATTTTGGTGTTGTATCGGCATGTCAGATACTGAGATGACCATGACAGGTCGACGACACGTATTTGATACATGTCTAGCATTAGAATAAAATAAAAAAATTTGACTTCAACACATGTCTAACATGACTAAACACAACTAAAACATAGGTGTGACACCACCAGAACATGAAAAATTTAAATTTCAAGAAAAATAAAACACCCAAAGTGAGAAAAGCACGTGTTTGTCTTATTAAAAAAAATTGAAATTAAGAAAAAAAAATGAAAAAAAAATGAAAAGAGAGAAACATGCATTTCTTAATATTGTACATACATATAATATTATGATTTATGTGTCTCTTCATTTATTAATTTTTAATTGTCTATTGGCTCTAATTTTATATCAACATTGGAATTATAATATATATATATATATATACTCACACATATACATATATGATGTGTTGTGTCATTAAAAAAAGGAAAAAAAGGTCTTAGGTGGCAACTAAAGTCACCACCAAAGACCAAGAAGTCGCCACCAATGCATTTTGATGGCGACATATGGGTCGACACAAGGTTGATACTAATACCTCCATTTTTTATGATCTACTATGGTCACATTTTAGTTACTATCAAAGATGTAACACCCCCAATCCTATGATTTCTTTTAGTTAATTAAATAATATAATATAATATAATATACTAGATTCGTGAGTTACTACTATCTCTACCTAAGTAAATTTTAACTTTTACCAAGTTAAATAATTAAGTGTCATTTGTAATATTCGATACCTTAAAATTTATTGGTGAGGATAAATTGTTGTAATGTGAATGGAATAAGGAGGCTAAATCTTAAAGCAAAGTTTGAAAAAGGGCAATTTTAGAATTTATCCATGCAAGGACTAAAATGAATAACTATTATGGGGCCAATGTGAATGGGAAATGGTTACTAAGGACACCTCATGAGATTTATGAACTCCAAGGACTTAAGTGTAATTTTTCCTATTTGCTAGGGGGTCCTTGAAGCTTCAGCTATTGCACTCTTTTACTTCCTCTAATATGCCTCTTCCCTTCATACCAAAAGAGAGAACAAAGACTTTAGGAGAGAAGGAAAAGGAGAAGGAAACTGATTAGAAGGGAAAGGAGAAGGAAATCAAATTGGAAGCATCAAATAGCTAGATCCTAGGTAAGAGATCTTTGCTTATAGCTTAATAATCATCCTAGCCATCATTTAGGAGTAGATTACTTCACCTAAAATCCATTCTATCGGCTGAAATGCTTAGGATTAGTAAAAATGGGGAAATCTCCTTTTCTTAAGAAATTTCTAGTTTACTGGATTGAAATGATGATTTCGAGATTCTTTAGAGATAGGAACAGGTTCCTGAACCATAATGTTGGAGTTTTTAGCTTCCATTCAGTATTTTCTAAGCTTGAATTAGATTTTCAAGTTAGGTTTTACTGTTTACCCAAGTTACATGTGTAAATTGGCTTGTATGATTGATATTTGAGTATGAAAATGGTTTGTGGGAAAACGGTTAGAAACTAAGCTCATGCCTTTTAAATTGGTAATGTGGTGGAATCTAGATTGGAAATTTCAAACACTTGGGTTTTTCAAACTATCACAGAACATAATAGCCAACTGATAGCATGTACCAGTCAAATGTCGTGTTCTTGACAAACCCAAAAATTTATACAAGAACGCAGAAGTCGATTGGTAGCCTCAATAGTCGACTGGTAGGCTATTGTCTTGCAAAATCCAAAACTCTAGAGAGCCACCAGCTGACTGCCAGTTTCACGATAGTCGATTGGCAACCCTCCAGAGAGCAACCAGCTGACTGTTAACTCAGTAATAGCTGGCTGGCAGCCATTTAACATGGAAAACAATCTTTTAAACAAGAATTAAGCTTATAAACCCTTAGTTTTGGCTGGAATGAGGCTCAAAATGTCATAATACTTGAGAATTTCATAGGTTGAGTGATAAGTAATATGAGTGTAGGAAGGGAAAGAGAAGAGTTGTTAATTTACCAAATCTCATAGTAGGAATTTGGAGGAATTCCATAGTAAAACCCTAAGCCTAGATTGCATGGGAAGAATATTGCAATAAATGCATATATGATAAGAACTAGTGTGAAAGTTGAGGTTTGTTCTCAAAAAGTGAAAGAAGTGACTTCTGAGACTAAGCTAAAGAGGAAAGAGGGAACCCTTGATCAAGAAAGGAACAAACAATTAAGGTAGAGTAATCTACACTCCCCTAATTTGAAATGATGATGTGAATTGCTTGCTTTGAAATAAGAAATTTATTTTGTGAGATGGGAATTTTTTTGATGAAATAAATTTATCCTGTGTATGATGAAAAGCATGAAATCGACTCTTTGCTGCTTGTTTGATTTGGCTATTGGGTTATATACTTGTAGGGTAGATAAGTTTTGTGGTGGGCATTTAGTGGTTGGTATGGGATGGTCATTAAGTGTTCCTTATGTAGACTATTTTGTAAAATATAACTATTTTCATCTTAAATGGTTTGTATTTGTTAGGGGTTACTCTTTAAAACAATACAACCCTATGAAAGACTTTAAGGAGTAAAGGGAGGATATTCTACATTGGGAAATGTTTGTTTAAGTGTAAAACTCTATAACCTTAAGTAGTTGTCACCTATTTGTATATATTGCCGTATAGTTAGGAAAACGATGAGACTAGAAATGTGTACATGTTAGGGGATGCCCTGAAAGTTAGATTCTCATGTCACATGGATAAAAGGAAGTGTGACAATATCACATGGATAAAAGGAAGTGTGATAATCTCTGGGAGGACGGTTCCCGTGATAACAACAATCTCTGTCACATGGATAAAAGGAAGTGTGATGACTGCTTGAGATTAGGAAACAACATGCAATGAGAGTATGATTTTTAAGATCTTGTGATAATATACATATTAATTTTTGAAAATATATTGATTTATGATATTTTGCATTAACATGAGTATTGTTATGCAAATGATGTTTGAAATGTAATTACAGTTACTATGAAAATGAGGTTTTGACCAAAACAATGGTCTTATACTCTTATGACTTGATATGAATTTTATGAACTATAGTTTTGATGAAATGTGCTAAATTCCCATGTGTTTGATGAAAATGGAACATGGAATTGCAATTCACTTGTGTGTTGATATGATACAGGGGAGAGGTTTTCTGTACCAAAAAGGGTACAGCTGAACTTTCAATTATTTTTTTTGAAATTATAAATTTGTAAATTACTCTATTGGGATAACCATATCTCATTAAGTTTTTTGTTCAAATGATCAGGGCCAGGATATGTCTAGAATTTAGCTAGGCAAGAGATATATATTGGATCTGCAAGGCAACCTAGAAGAGTTGTAAATTCTGAAATTGTAAATAGGGGATTTAGTGTAACACCTCCTTTAGCTTATGTTCCTATTAAGTTAACTAAGGACTATAATATATAAATATTATAATAATGGTGTGTTACTATTACTTTACCTGAGTAAATTTTAAACTTTTACCAAGTTGATTAATTGAGTGCCATTGGTGGTTGAGTTCTACACTCGAGTTCTCACTCGAGAATCCCAACGAAATATCAAATCATATATACATATAATGTACTCTAGATAACTATACACAAACATGTATAATTGCTCATTAGTCAACTTTAAAGTTTTCTATTGGGGTATTGAGGCAACATCCCTGCCACTCAAAACCCCATCAAATATCTACTGATAATTTCTAGTTAATCCATTTATATCTAAGTTAATATAGGCTATACAAGAGATAATCTATACTAGCCTTCCGAAAACATATAAACCAATACATCATGAATGTATGCCTATACTATCCAAAATATATAACTTAATGTACCCTATGAAGGGTACCTCTCCCCAGGTTACCTTCCTCTCCAGCCAAGGGACCTACACATCTGGTACACACTAGCACACTTGTGAGAAATTAATCTCAGTAATAATGCAACCTGTTTTAAAATCCACTGACCTATGCCACCATACTTATACGAAAAATCTCTACATCCTTTTCATCATAAAAAGATAATACATATACTATTGGGATGGGGTGCATGCAACATAATCTCATGTCATGTACTCAGATTTATGCATGTATAGGTTAAAACATATTAACTTTATAATATGGGATGTCCATTCGTCATCATTTTCATCACAAAACATTTCCTAGGGTAATAAACATGCCTTTTCATTTTACTTATGAGCAAGAGAAACAATCATAACATACGAGTTATCAAGAGTGCCGCCTAGCGAATAACTTCATGTATCACTACATACATGAATGAACTATCTGATGACTAACTGTGCCACTATAGTAATTCTACTACATAAGTACTATTTGAGGCATCACCCAGCTGATTAAAGTACAATCTCACTAACTCACGAGATCACTATAAAACCTCTGAACAGGTCTTATCCTCTCTTCTTCCGCGGATCATAAGGCTATGAAATCACCAGCCCTTACTAGTGGATCACACACCTAGTACGCTATCCTCTAACATATATACTAGGATGATTTAGCTCATGCTCATGGTTATGCTTAACCCTAAGTATGTGTTTCTTAATGGCCTTTGAAAGATGACATTAACTTAGAGTTCGCAACCAACATGGTGTTTTCAAAATCATCTAAGTTCAAGTGGATGTTTGATTATCCCTATTTATGGCACAACCATGGAATACCCAATGACTGTCCCATACCGACAATTGGTCACTTGATCATAAGCTTATCTACCACTAGTGCATACGTTTAGAATACTTCACTCTTTCCTTTTTCATGTTTTTTCGCTCCCCTTGTATCACTATCACAAGGATCAGTGACATGAGACGTTATCTTTTGCACATTACCCAAAAGTTTGTAGTTTCCTTGTATGGTTATGTTGTGAGCCTTAAACAAAGTGGTATGGAGGATTACTAAGATCAATTTTTTATAAAAATCATGGTTCATATGTTAGAGGGCTATCGGTCGACTGGTAGAAGACTAGTAATTGGCTGATCACTCTCTGTCATTCTCAGTTCGCAAAGTAGTGGGATGCCAGTCGACTGATGGAAAGCTAGCAGTCGACTGGTGGCTTTCTAGAATGCTTCCTAGGAAAAATGAAGAACACGACAGTTGGCTGCTAGGGTTACCAGTCAACTGTTGTGTAAAAAACTCAGACCCGACAGTCAACTGATAGGGCTACCAGTCGACTGCTACGTCTAACTATGCATTTTTAGGTTTCTTAGGAACACAATAGTCGGCTGCCACATGCTACTAGTTGATTGTTATATCCTGTGCCAATTTTGAAAATACATTTTTGAGATTACCTAACCCAGATTTCAGTCCATTTTAAGTTTTAAAACATATGAGCTTAGTTTCCATGCTAACACCTCATTTTTTCTAAGCATTCCTCATCATTATGCTAAAAAATTATGCATCCAAGGAAACCTAGCATATTCTACTAGATGAACAACAACCCAATCCTTTCCATCACTTATAAGCACAAATCAACACAACATTTCAACAAGCAGCACCCAATAGAAGTGGAAAACATATAGAATGTAGGTTTAAACCCCAAACATAGTTCAAATCATTCATAAATAGCATTTCTTAGCAAAAGAAAACATTTTAGAAATGAGGTTAGATTGAGTTGCTACCTAGATTTCTTGAAGAAATGTGCATGTATAGTGTGCTAAAATGGCCCTTCCCTTGCTGCAAAACAAATCCCTAGCCTTAAATCACCCTTTATTCAAGTTTATCTTTTCCCTTTTACCTTAGTTCAGTCTCTCTCTCTACTTGCCCTTCTCTTTCTCTCTCTAGAAAATGTTGAAGATGGGATTGTGTATGTTAGGATTACGGTTTTTGAAATATTAACTCTTCCTATTTGCATTCTAGTCCGCCATTTTGTAACTTTTTCCTCACTCAATTTTTCCTTTTCAATTTGGTCCTAAGTCATGTGTTAACTCAGCTTTCTTTCCTTTTAACTAAGTCCCTACACTAATACAACTATATGCAATTAATATAACATACACAAACATTAAACTTAAATTAACAATTAACAAACATTTCTTAATTATATTAGGAGCGGATGTTACATTTAGAACAACATGTGGACCATAAAATGTACATGTAATGAATGCTTATATGGTTATTGTGATGAATGCCATAGGATGTGGATTATGTAATGGAGATAAATACTTTAAGATGTGAAACATTTATGGGAAGTTAATTTTAATAGTGTTATTTTAAATTATATCTCAATAGTTCCTGAACAGATGTGTTAGAATTTTATATTCCAGAGTACATACTAGTATGGATCATGGTATTAGATATTCTGTGTGATAAAAGTAGTTGAGTGGAATTCTAATAGACTAATAGAAGAGTTTATTTGGGTTACACTCAACTAGTAAAAAGAAATTTTGGAATTCCATGCTTCATAGTCACTCTAATATATGTAACTAGAAAGGGGTCATTACACCATTAGTTTGGGAATTCTACACTCCGGATACTCACACGTAATGTCATAACGAAAAATAATTAAAATCATTGAAATAAAATATATGGATATATATATATATTTACATTCACATACATAATCCATTTACAGTGATTACAATTTCTTTCCATCTAACATATGCCTATGGATATGTGAGTGTGTCAACTAGGGTAAGGAGACAAGAAGCCTATCACTCATACCCATTTAACAAAAGATTGCTAGTGGTTTCCTATCTCGTATATCCTAATACATATATGCCCTCCTCCTGTACAACCGAAAATCATCCTCCTGATCCTTCCAAAAATATTAATAAGGATTTAGGGTATTGGGCATGTCAAAATTCTACTATACAACCCTAAGACTTCATGTAATCAGGGTATGGGGGGAATTTCTAAGACAAAATGATCCGAAGCTCTTTCACTACTGAGAAATACCCTAAGAAAGATATTTCTACCATCTCCATTTCCATCTCTAACAGAACCTAGTATCTAGGCATCTGATACAAACCAGCATTTTATATGAGGATAAATCTCAGTAGCAATAAAAACTTATCTTAAAAATCTACTGGTCTGTACCACCGTAATCATATGAAAAATGTAACGCCTTATCTAGTATTACATTTCCTCTGATGTAAACAGATAAGTTCGGTACATTATTCTTATCCTTTTATTTTTAAGTCTGAGAAATTATACCATTAAGTTGTATTAAGGTGAATTAGGTTCGAGATCTTTTGCTCAGATTAAATCTCGTACGCACAGTGGAATTAAAATACTAGGCTACACAGTGGAAATTTAAAACTTCATATCATACAAAATAATAATGTCCAATAAATAAATATCCATTAAATCTTTTGAGAACATATACCAGGATATATGAAGTACCCATCCATTAGGAGTCAAGAGACAACAATCCTGTCACTCAGACCCCTTTACAAATAATGGGAAGAAACCAGTCCTTCACATATCCTTTTTTCCCAAAAATTTCCTGTCTCCCTTTTTATATACACAGCAAAATGTTCGTCCTAATTCTAATCTAAAATATATCTAGAATAGGACCTAAAATAGGGGTTACAAAAAATTTTTCTTCTAACCAAATGAAACTTCTATCTCCTTGACCTTGCTAAGCGTCCACATTTGATACATATTAGAATATAAATGACAAACACAAGTTTCCCAGTAGCTTAACAATTCAGGGTTTAAAAATCCACTAATATGTATTAGGGTGCAAGCACCAAAATATTTAATTCTACATTCTTGGTGTATATATAGAAAAAAATACAGCATTATTTATAAGTACAAATTGGCAAGCATTGTATGATCAATTTAAATGTCAAAGTGATAAAATAATATTCTTTCCAAGTAAAACATCTTTGCATGCTATTAAACATGTTATCATAAAATTAACAAAACTATTTATGCTTATCATTCTTAAAACTTACTTTTATATAATAGTTGTGTACACTTGGGCATTATGTGGACACTTGGCCACCTTTATAATTCTTTGTGCACACTTGGCCACTTGTGGACACTTGGCCACTTTTATAAAAATCTCTTGTGTACACTTGGGCAATTGTGGACACTTGGCCACCTTTATAAAATCTTTAACAAGTTTCAAGGCAAATTTTCCTTTTCTTGAAAAATAATACTAGTGTACATATTTTTTAAAATTCTAATAAACTTCAAGAATAACTTTCCCTTTCTTGAAAAAGAATATTAAGGTACATCCCTTGTAAAATTCTAATAACTTCAAGAATAAATTCCCCTTTCTTGAAAATTAATATTAATGTGCATTTCTTGTAAAATTTTAATAATTTCAAGCATAAATTTCCCTTTCTTGGAAATTAATATTAATGTACATTTCTTATAAAATTCCAATAAACTTCAAGAATAAATTCCATGGACTTGGCTTAAGGAAATTGGTTAATTTTCATTTCAAATTTCCCTATTTTATTCCTTAACTAACACCATTAAAATGGTATAGTCTCCTTCCTCTATGATCATTTTTCTCACCAATCACCACCAAACTCTCACACCTCTTTAATGTAAAATTTCATCTTCTATTCGGCCAAAAAGAGTTTCATGGGGAATAATGGTTCTTAAACTCATACATCCATTTCTATCATGACAATATCACTAACTATTCATAATCCTTACATAATAACATCATTCATTTCATCACATTAATCAACATCCCCAAATCAATCACACATACTTAGCCAACAAAACATGCATCTCATCAGGAATGTAGGGAAGACAATCATGTTCTATAAAAAACTCGTAAAAACATGTTGATTGCATATGCTAAAGCATGAAACACAATCTTAAAATTGTTAACCTACCTCAAGGATGACTTGAAAGAAGTGATCTTAGCCCTTCCTTTAATCTCCTTCTACACCTTGCTTCCTTTTTCTTTGACTAAATCTCTCTCTTCTTGCCTTGACCGAATGCAAGTGTTTGTGACTACTCTCCTTTTCTCTCTTTTTTTTCTCCTTGCCGTGTCTGGGTGTGTTTGTCCAAATGACAATCTCCTCTTCCCCCCCTTTTTTTTTTCTTTCTTTACTTTTCTTCATCCTTGGCATCTATTAAATTATTTCCTCTCTCCCCCAATTGTAGCTTGCTATGTGGTTGAAGAAATGTGCAGCTTCCTTCCTTATTTCTATTATTTTTCCCTCTCTCTTTTTCCTCCTCTCGTATGTGTATGCATGCATATCAAAATACCAGCCTCAATTCCATTCATTCACGCTACATCTTTTCCTATTCCCTCTTCGCTACATGGGACGCTGCACTCATTTCCTTAATTATTATTATTTCATATCCATGCTGCCCTCTTCCTCCTTCTCTTTCCTCTATTACGTGTGGCCTTAGTTCCGTCCACTTTCCTTGCAAATTTTAGGTTACTTAGTCCAATATTCACACTGCACTCATTATTGTGATTATCATTATTGTCCAATGGTCTCACGTGTGGTTCTTAATGCAGCCTTCCTTGCTTGCAAATTTATCACGCCATCCCTCATTCCTATTTTAATTATTTTTCTTTTCTTATATAATTTCCTTATGCCTAATCTAAGTGAAGGCCATTTCTTTATCCCTCACGTGATCCATTCAGCCATGGGAAGGGGGAAGTTCACACAAGGCTCCTTCCCCACTCAAGGTCTCTCCCTCACGTGAACCTCATTCCCATGCCCTCTTGTATTTGTTTTGTTCGACTTAAAGGATGATATTCTCTCTCACTCATAGCTGCATGTGTACTTGCAAGTACACTTATCTTGCTTGCACTCTTGGTATTACTTATAGTTTGGGTGCAGCCCCATTTTCCCATGTGAGCTCTCTTTCCTTTCTTCATAATTCACACTACATCCCTTTTTTCTTTTCCCTCATGTATTTTTGTCTCTTCCTTCTCCTTGGTTAGTTATTTTTGTTATTAGCAAAGAGCCCCACGTGCAGTCCCCCTTATTTTTTTTCCACTTGGTTTCTCTCCCTTCTTCTTACCATTGTTTCATGGTTGCACCTTCCCTCTTCTTTTCACCATACCGCATGCTATGGATGTTTCTTTTGCTTCACGCAAGGCCAAATTTTGTGCATATAAAAGTATTAAATTATTTCCTTTCTCCATGCATGTTTAAAATTTTGCACCTTTTTGTTTTACTTGTTGCATGTATTTATATATATTTAATCCCCTCTTTGCTTGCAACTTTGGTAATTCTTTTCTTAATTGCTTTCTTTCTTTTTCCTAATTCTCATGGCTGCACTAAGTGTACTTGTAAGTACACTTTTATTTTCTTGCAAGTTGCCTCGTTCCATTGGTCACTTCACCTTCCTTTCTTCTCTTATTCCAATTTCCATTCGGTCATCACGCCACCTTCCTTTCTTCTCTAATTCAAATTTCCATTCGGCCAAAATGAGGAAGGGATGCCACCTGTATTCATTTTTTCCATTTCATGGTTGTTCCCATTGTACTTTAAATAAAATTTGCACTTCCTTGCAAGCTTAGGTTAGCTACTTAAACAAGCTAAGGGAGAGAGGGAAAAGCTTGCATTCATACATGTCTTTTATTTAAATAAATGCTGCACTTTTTGTTTTCTTTTCTTAATTACATTTCCATAACCTCACGTGTGCTTTAGAAAATTCTGCACTCTTGCTTTCCTTTTACTCCACCAAATGTACATACAATATACATATGTTTAATTGTTACATCCCTTCTTCCCAATTGCACGTGTGCCTTCCTCCATGTGTGTTTATTTCTATACATTCCTTGCAATTCCCCATGTTCCTAGTCGTGTTCCTATCTATATATTTTTGTCGTGCCACACTTTTCTTCCCTTCCTCAATTAGGCTAAAATGGAGAGGTACTCTAAATCAAACACCTTAACAAATTGAAAGCATATTTATTCTAAATACCAAAATTACACAAGAAATCTCATCCAATTAATTAAAGAACATCAATTTAGAGTAATTAAAATCATGGGGTGTTACAGAAACCACTACATTCTCATTATTATCAAATAAAATATTATACCTATTGGTATTCCATGTATGAATAACATAGTTATATCTCATACTCATTATGCATGCAATTACGAATCATCACATATCCATCCAACAGGATGCATTTCAAATCATAATGGTAACAAGGTTATATTAATATGTAAACAAGAGCATAAACAAAGAATCCAGAGCATATTCTTATGGCCAATGCTAAATCATGATCATCACAAGATGATTCCAAGAGAAACCAGGAAAGTTGTCGAGTGAATAACTCCTTATATTAAAATTCCTCACTCTCAAGTGAGTTTTTGGTAGTTCATGACTACTTATTCCAACAGTGTGTAACTGCAATATGTACAATCTAGAGCGTTCCCCAGTGGATCCAAGTACATCCATCGATAACACCCTCACGAGGGTCTTTGCCCACCACTCTGATAGATCATTCCCCATCACTAAGAACCCCAGGATCCCTGCCCACCTCTCTGGTAGTTCCTTCCTTGTATAATTGAGATTACTGTAAAACAAAGATAATTCCCAAAGCACTATTTTCAAGTATATAGACTAGGGAAATTTGGCTCTTACCATGGTTATGTCTAACTTTAAGTATGTGATTCCTTTAATTGGCCATAGGGGAGTTCACTAACTTGAAATTAATGACCATCATGATGTTTTCATGATGTTTTCAAAACTAATTAGTTCAACAGCGAAATGCCCAACGACCGTCCCATACTAACAATCGATCACTTGACATGAGCCTATCTACCACTATCTGTACTAGGAATACTTCCTCATTTCTCTTGCATTTCTCACGCTCATTCCTTTTTCAAGTTCATATCATTCTTGCTCTTTTTCTTTCATTCTCAATCCTGATGTTACCCATTACATGATTCTAGATTTAAATCCCTCATTTGAGTGGAGATTTGGACTAAATATGCTTCAAACTAGATAATTAAGTTCATTTTCCAAAACAAAGACCGACTAGTTGACTTCCACCACTCGGCAGTTGACTTCCCACTCACTGTCCAGCAAATTTTTCCAAACCCGAGAGCTACCAGTTGACTGCCACAAACTCGATAGTCGATTGCCACAAACCTGACAATCGACTACTTTGTTCTTGGTAATTTTTTGGAAAATTTTAGCATGGTAGTCTATTTCTAGGAGTTGGCAGTCGACTGCTAAAGCTCTATTTGTGTTTCTAGGAAAGAGAGAATACGACAATTGACTGATAAAGGTTATAAGTCAAATGCTATGTTATACTCTATTTTTCAAACTTACTGTTGACCTAGATTTTTGCTTAAGAACTTATTTGTAAGCTATTCCTGATAATCATTAACTTAAAACTAGTATGTACGCACCATTTACCACATAAAAACAACCCAGACTACCATTTATTCTCACTCAAATCTTGGATTAAACCTCATATTCATTCAATAGGTAAAAACTCATTTCTCATAATCTAATTTCAGTAGGCATAAGTATATTCATGTAGTTTAAAACACCCAATAGTATTTAAAAACATCAAGAATGTAGTTTTAACATCCTCTCTAGCTCAATTACATGAAAATCATGAATTTTAGCACATAAACAGTAAATTTCAAAATATAGAGGATTAGGTTGTTTGCTACCTTATCTTGTGTAAAACCTGGACCAATATTTTCAGATGCACTCCTAGATTACTTAGCTATAACTTTCTTACTTCATATCACTTTAAAATTCCACTTCTTTCTTAATTCTCCACTCTCTCTCTAGGAGTTCTCTTTCTCTCTCTAGGTTCTGTTTCTGGATAGCAAATGGATGGTTCTGATATTTTTGCCTATTTATAGGTGGTCTGGCAATTACAATTCTGATCTAAAATCTAGATCATTTAACTCAAAATGATAATTTCTCTAGCCACTTGCAAAATTACCATTTTGCCCCAGAACCATTGGCGGACAAATTTAAAAGTCTGGTAGCTACAGTAACTCTTTTGGCTAGAATTACGGTTTGCTATCATGGAGTATTGAAATCCTACACACCTTTCCTAACTGAACCTTTTCCTTTTATTAAAATCCCCACTCTTTTCTTTTCAATTTAGTCCCTCCTTCTAATGCAACTACATGCAATGTAAGATACACAAGTATTTATCTCATTTAAAATTAACAAAACATCTCTTAATAAATAAGAGGAACGGATGTTACATTTCTCCTCTCCTTTAAAAGAATTTCGTCCTTGAAATTAAAATGTGCCTAATCGAACAACTCTAGATAGGTTCTTCTCATGTCATCTTCTTTTTCCCACATGGCTTCCTGTGGCGATGACTGATCCCATAATACTTTTACTAGCAGAATAGTCTTATTCCTCAATTGTTTGACCTCAGTAATTAATGATTTTTAAAGTTTTTAGATTATATGTCAAATTATCGTTTAATTATATAGTATTGGCGTCAAGAATATGCAAAGAATCTAAAATGTATTTACGAAGTTGAGAAATATGAAAAACATTGTGGATATTGGACAAAAATGGGCTAAAGCTATTTGATAATCGGATGAACTAATTCTTTTCAGGATGTAGAAGGGTCCAATGTATCTATGATTTAGCTTTCTTGACTTAATAGCCTTACCAATACTGGTAACTAGAGATACTCTGAGGAAAACATGATCTCCTTCTATAAATTCTAGTGGTCTCCTCTTCTTATCAGCATAATTCTTTTTTCTATCTTGGGCCTTAGCCATTTTCTCTTTGATCATTTTTATTTGATCAGTAGTTTGCTGTACTAATTCTGGCCTTATGAGTTTTCTTTCTCCCACCTCAAACCAACATAAGGGTGATCTACACTTTCTCCCATATAAGGCTTCATAAGGAGCCATTCCTATGCTAGAGTAAAAATTATTTTTATAGGCAAATTCTATTAATGGTAAGTTTTTATCCTAACTTCCCTTCTGTTCTAATGTACAAACCTTAAGCATATCTTCTAAAGTTTGTATGGTTCTTTTAGTCTGTCCATCAGTTTGTGGATGATAAGTAATACTAAAATTCAACTTAGTTCCAAATGCCTCTTACAAGGCTCACTAGAATCTAAAAGTAAACCTAAGGTCTCTATCAAATACTGTATTAGTGGGAACTCTATAGAGTCTCACTATTTCTTTTATATACAATTGGGCTAACTTATTCAATGAGAAATTTATTTTGATAAGTAGGAAATGTGTAAATTTAGTTAATATGTCTACAATCACCTAGACTGCATCATTTTCAGACTAAGTTCTAGGCGAACCTATCACAAAATCCATAGAAATTTTCTCCCATTTCCATTCAGGAATCTCTAGAGGTTGCAATAATCCTATAGGTTTCTGATGTTCAATCTTTACCTGTTGGCACACTAGAAATTTAGCAACATACTCAGCTATGTGCTTCTTTATACCTAGCCACCAAAAATTTTCCTTCAAGTCTTGGTACATCTTAGTGGCACCAGAATTCATCTTCCCGTTGGGCCTTTAGGATTTGAGTCCTAAAGTTATTCTCAATTCTCATTCCACTCAAGTACAACCTATCTAGCAACACCAGAGTGGATAAACTCAAATTCTTAAAATTTTCAATCAGGTTCATTTCACTTACCATCAAGTGAGCTATATAAATGGATTTCCTACTTAAAGCATCTGCCACTACGTTTGCCTTTCCAAGATGGTATTTCAATTCAAAATCATAATCCTTAATGGATTCCATCCACCTCGTTTGCCTCATATTCAACTCTTTTTGATTAAAAAGGTATCTGAGACTTTTTTGGTCACTAAATACCTAAAATCTAGTCCCACAGAGGTAATGTCTCTAAATTTTCAAGGCAAACACTATAGCTGCTAACTCAAAATCCTATGTAGGATAATTCTTCTCATGGGGTCTCAATTTTCTAGACGCATATACTACCACTTTCCTATCATTAAGACACACCCTAGGACCTTCTTGGATGCGTCACAATACACTTC
Source organism: Senna siamea (assembly GCA_031216115.1). Classification (NCBI taxonomy): domain Eukaryota; kingdom Viridiplantae; phylum Streptophyta; class Magnoliopsida; order Fabales; family Fabaceae; genus Senna; species Senna siamea. The sequence continues at coordinate 15,639,422 of CM062364.1, forward strand.
AAAATTTTCTAATGGATTTGGAATGATTAAGACAAGCATAGTGGTTAGTTTTTCTTTTAGGATTTGGAAACTATGTTTAGATTTGAAATTCTACACAAATGGAACATCTTTCCTAGTCAACTTAGTCAAAGGAAACGAGATCTGCGAAAACCCTTGAATAAATCTCCTATAGTACCTTGCCAATTCGAGAAAACTACAAATTTCAGTCACTGTTGTGAGTTTCTCCCAACCAACTACTGCCTCGGTCTTACTAGGATCTACTACTACTATGTTTCTAGTAATTACATGACCTAAGAATTTCACCCCTTCCAACCAGAATTCACACTTCTCAAGTTTAGCGTACAATTTCTTTTCCCTAAGCAACTGTAGCACAATTCTAAGATGTTGTTTATGCTCTTCACTACTTTTAGAATATACAAGAATGTCATCAATAAACACTACCACGAATTGATCAAGGTAAGGTCTAAAGATATGATTCATATAATCCATAAAAATAGCTAGAGCATTTGCCAATCCAAATGGCATTACAAGAAATTCATAATACCCATACCTAGTTCTAAAGGCTGTCTTAGGTATGTCCTCTGTCCTCACTCTGATTTGATGGTACCCTGACCTCAAATCAATTTTAGAAAACACAATAGCTCCTCTCAACTGATCCAATAGATCATCTATTCTAGGAGGGCATATTTATTCTTTATTGTCACTCTATTCAGTTACCTATAATCTATACACAACCTTAAGCTCCCATCTTTCTTTTTCACAAAAAACACTGGTACTCCCTAGAGTGAAGCACTAGGTCTTACAAATTTTTTTTCTAAGAGGTCTTTTATTTGCACCTTCAATTCTGTCAACTCTAAAGGAGGCATCCTATAAGGTGCTATAGAAATGATCTTGATCTAGAAACTAACTCTATAGAAAACTCTATTTCTCTCTTAGGTGGAAGACTTAAGAATTCTTTGCAAAAGACATCTAGAAATTCTCTTACTACCAGGATAGTATCAAGCTTATGCTAAATTTCAACCTCAAAAGAACACAGAAAATGCATCCTTTCATTCTTTCCCTCAGTACTCTTGTTCATAGGTAAGGTATCTATAAGAGTCTCAGATTTCCCTGAACAATCCAAGATCACATTGTTTATAGATAACCAGTTCATCCTAAGAATAATGTCCAAATTAACCAAAGGTAAACAAACAAGGTCAACAATGAAGGGTCGATTCTCAACAGTGCTTGGACAATTTAAATAGACTAAAGAAGTAAAAATCTGTTCTCCCATAAGGATAGAAATAGACAACCCATAGAGAAATTGGGATACAGGTAAGTTTAATCTTTTCACACATTTCAACAAAATAAAAGAATGGGTAGTGCCAGAATCAAATAATACAATTAAAGATATATTGTTCATCAAACATTTACCTTTCATTAAGTTATTAGACTGGGCCACTCCCTTGTCCTTGTGGGTATAAACTCTTCTAGTAGTGGGAGGTCTGGTGGTGTCACCCTGTCTCTTCCACTCTAGACAATCCTTGCGAATATGTCCCTCTTTTCCACACTTACAATAAACACCTTGTTGTACCCTGGGTTGCCATTTACAGGACCTGTCATGACTCTTTCGACACCTAGGGCAAACGTTAAGCATCGTCTGTCTCGCCAATGGCCTTTTACTTCCATGGCATTTGCCAAACCTATTACCTCTCTCTCTGAAAGGTCCTAGTTGCTTTCATTTAAGGAAATTGGCTTTTTGTTTTTCCTTCTCAGTCTCAGCCAGATTCTTGGCAACTATATGACATTTATTTGCTCGTGTAGCATAATTCCTTATCTCCAATGGAGTCACAACACTCTTCAACTCTGGCGTCAATCTAGCCTCTCAATACATAGCCTTCCATGCCTCATCTGGTTAAAGTCTCAAATAGGAAGAAAACTTAGACAACTCCTCAAACTTAGCCAAATAGTTACCAAACGCCAGGTTGTCTTGCTTAATTTGCATAAACTCAATCTCCTTCTCATTCCTCACATTTTAAGGAAAATATTTCCCAAGGAACAGTTCTTTGAATGACTCCCAAGTAATCTGGACTCCCTGAGCTTTCATTAATTGCTTTTCCCCTTTCCACTAGTGCTCTGCTTCTCCCATCAGCATATAGGTGGAAAAAAAAAGACCTTCTAGGCATCAGTCATCCCAAGAATCACAACAGCTTCTCTATCTCTCTTAGCCACTCCTCAACCATCTTTAGGTCAAACTCACCCTTAAAGGAAGGAGGTTTCACTTTTTAGAACTCTAACCAGACATGATACATTAGGTTTCTTGCTTTACTTTCATGAGGGTTAGGATTAAGGTTATTATTATTTTCCTATTCTTGAAATTGTTTGAGGACTTGGGTAGTAACAGTAGCCTATTCCTTCACAGCTTTGCCACTCCTATCATGACTTGCATCACTCTCTCTATATTATTCTCACCTTTCTTCTCCTTTCCAGTATTCTTCCTAGGTGGAGCCATACTTTAATCTATAAAACAAACATTATAGAGGTGATCAGTCTCCATAATATAATATTTATAAGAGATTATATGGTACTAACAAGAAATATTGTCTACCCTAAACCTAACACTCTATTCCTCAAGTCAAAACATAATACAAGTCAGTCAACTGCCTAGGCTTAGCTAACTAACCCAAACTTGTCTTTATCCTAAGGAATCTACCCCTCACTACCGAGCCAGTACTTAACTAGCCTTGGTTGTACTACTCTGATACCAACTTAGTCTAACATCCCCAATCCTATGGTTCGTTTTAGTTATTTAAATAATGTAATACAATATACTACAAGATTGGTGATTTACTACTACCTCTACTCAAGTAAATTTTAACTTTTACCAAGTTAAATAATTAAGTGCCATTGGTTTAGGAATTCTACACTCGGGATACTCACATGTAATGTCACAAGGAAAAATAATTAAGACCATTGAAATAAAATATATGGATATACATATATTTACATTCACATACATAATTCATTTATAGTTATTACAATTTCTTTCCATCTAACATATGCCTATGGATATGTGAGTGTGTCAAGTAGGATAAGGAGACAATAAGCCGATCACTTATACCCATTTAACAAAAGATTGCTAGTGGTTTCCTATCTCACATATCCTAATACATATATGTCCTTCTCCCATACAACCAAAAATCATCCTCCTGATCCTTCCAAAAATATTAATAAGGATTCAGGGTACCGGGCATGTCAAAATTCTACTATACAACCTTAAGACTTCATGTAATCAGGGTGTGGGAGGAATTTTTAAGACAAAAATAATCCATAACTCTTTGACTACTGGGAAATACCCTAAGAAAGGTATTTCCACCATTTCCATTTTCATCTCTAACAGCACCTGGTATCTAGGCATCTGATATAAACCAGCATTTTATATAAGGATAAATCTTAGTAGCAATAACAACCTATCTTAAAAATCTATTGGTTTGTACCATCATAATCATATGAAAAACACTACATTCTTCTCATTATCAAATAAAATATTATGCCTATTATGATGCATGCATGAATTACATAGTTACATCATCTCATATCTCATACTCATATTATGCATGCAATTACGAATCATCATATATCCATCCAACAAGATGTATTTCAAATCATAATAGTAATAAGGTTATATTTATATGTAAACAAGAGCATAAACAAAGAATCCAAAGTATATTCTTATTGCCAATGCCAAATCATGATCATCACAAGATGATCCCAAGAGAAACTAGGAGAGTTGCCGAGTGAACAACTCCTTATATTAAAATTCCTCACTCTCAGGTGAGTTTCTGGTAGTTCATAATTACTTATCCAGTAGTGCATAACTGCAATATGTACATTTTGGAGCGTCCCCTAGTGGATCCAAGTACATCCATCCACAACACCCTCACGAGGGTCTCTGCCATCGTTCTAATAGATCATTCCCTATCACCAAAAACCCTAGGGTCCCTGCCCACCTCTCTGGTAGTTCCTCCCCTGTATAATTGGGATTACTGTAAAACATAGATCATTTACCAAAACACTATTCTTAAGTATATAGACTAGGGCGATTTGGCTCATACCATAATTATGCCTAACTTTAAGTATGTGACTCCTTTAATTCGTTATAGGGGAGTTCACAAACTTAAAATTAATGACCATCACGATGTTTTCAAAATTAATTAGTTCAACCATGGAATGCCCAACAACTATCCCATACCGACAATTGGTCACTCGACATGAGCCTATCTACCACTATCCATATACTTGGAATATTTTCTCATTTCTCTTGTATTTCTCATGCTTATTCCTTTTTCAATTTCATATTATTCGTGCTCTTTTTCTTTCATTCTCAATCCTCATGTTACCCATTACATGATTCTAGATTTAAATCCCTCATTTGAGTGGAAATTAAGACTAACTATGCTTCAAATTAGATAATTGAGTTCATTTTCCAAAACAGAGACCGACCAGTCAAATTTCACCACCTAACAGTCGACTTCTTATTCACGGTCTGGCAAATTTTTCCAAACCTAAGAGCTACCAGTCAACTACCACAAACCCGACAATCGACTGCTCTATTCTTGGTGATCTTTTAGAAAATATGAGCATGGAGGTTGACTTCCAAGAGCTGGCAATCGACTGCTAAAGCTTTGTTTGCTTTTCTGGGCAACCAAAGAACATGACAGTCAACTGATAAAGGCTATAAGTTGACTACTATGTTATACTATGTTTTTTAAACTTACTATTGACCCAGATTTTTGCCCAAGAACTTTTTTGTAAGCCCTCTCTGATAATCATTAAATCGACACTAGTATGTAAGCACTATTTACCACATAAAAATAGCCTAAACTACCCTTTATTCTCACTTAAATCTTGGATTAAACCTCATATTCATTCAATGGGTAAAAACCCATTTCTCATAATCTAATTTCAGCATGCATAAGTATATTCAGGCAGTTTAAAACACCCAATAGTATTTAAAAACATCAAGAATGTAGTTTTAACATCCTCTCTAGCTCAATTACATGAAAATCATGAATTTTAGTACATAAATAGTAAATTTCAAAATAGAAAGGATTAGGTTGTTTGCTACCTTATTTTGTATAAAAGCTAGAGCAAGATTCTCAGAAACACTCTTAGATTACTCAACTACAACTTTCTTACTCCAAATCACTTTAAAATTCCACTCCTTCTTAATTCTCCACACTCTCTCTAAGACTTCTCTTTTTCTCTCTAGATTCTGAATTTTGGATAGCAAATGGAAGGTTATGATATTTCTGCCTATTTATAGGTGGTCCAGCAATTACAATTCTTATCCAAATTCTGGATCATTTAACTCAAAATGATAATTTCTCCGGCCACATGCCAAATTATCATTTTGCCCCTAAACCATTGGTAGTAACTCTTTTGGCTAAAATTACGGTTTGCTACCCTGGAGTGTTGAAAGTCTACACAACTTTCCTAACTAAACCTTTTCCTTTCATTCGAATCCCTACTCTTTTCTTTTCAATTTAATCCCTCATTCTAATGCAACTACATACAATCTAATACAACATACACAAGAATTTATCCCATTTAAACTTAACAAAATATCTCTTAATAAATAGGAGGAGCAAATGTTACAAAAGATAATATTCTATGGCGATTAAAGTCATAACTGAAGACTGGTTAGTTTTTATTGCCAATACTAATGTAATGGAGTTGTTGTTGCCACAAAAGACACCTTTTGCAATGACTGTATCGTCACCAAAAAAGACACCTTTTGTGGCAACAATTGTCGCCACCAAAGATTTACTTTTTTTAGTTATTATTTAATTCCTAGAATTTCTATCTATAAACTTCTTTAATAATAGTAAATAAACTAACTTTAAGATATATGAAAATTTCAAAAAAAATAATAGATATCGTTGCAATTACCACTTTAAAGTAGCTTTCATATATAATATTTAATAAACAACATAAGTTAAAGTCGTACCTAACATATTCATCATTGTATTTCCCATTTCAAAATATCGAACATATGTATATATATATATAATATATACAATAAGCTTCTTGACAATTATCATCTTCATCCTTCTTCTTCTTGTGTTGTGTCCTTTGAAGGATTATAACATAGGGTTGGAGGAACCATTTGTCCCTAAAAAAAATAATGATTATAATCTCCAAGTAGTTATACCACACAACCAAAGCACGTATATACAAGAACCAAAATCTTAGAAAATTTTATCCATGAGATCATAGGCCTAACAATTTCCAACCAACAAAAGGCCTAACAATTATATATACCATACAAAATTATGAAGGTAGAGAAACATAAACAAGTTGGTAGAAAGTATGAAAAAAGGGTTGTTAATGCTTCAAGCCCTTTTATGTCAAAATTAACCAACAAACTGCAACTTACTATGAGATTTTCACTCAATGTCATTTTAACATTTTCATCTCAAAATTACTATGTTTCAAATCTCTATCCATCTAATGTTAAAATTAACCAAAAAAAGAATCTTGAAAAAAGTTTAACCAAGTTAGGCCCAACTTTCTCCCAGCAATGTTGAAAAAAAATGACAAAATATACGTCAAGGTTGGGAGCTTTATTGGGATCGATTTGGAATAGGGCAGTCTAAATTTCTGACGAGGCTGCCGTGGCTTTAAGAATTGAGTGGTGGGCTTCTGAGAGTGATGGTAGTGGTAGGTCTCTTAGCTGGAGTTTGAGGAAAGGGGTAGAAGAACCTTGGTAAACTTGTTGGAAGTAGTTTATCACCAAGAGTTCAAGATCAGCATAATCCTTGATCCATGTCCCTGTTGGAGTACTGATCATGGTGATCGTGTTTTGAAGCCGACATTTCCTAACTAAGGAATGAAAGTATTTGGTGTTGTGGTCACCATTAAGAAGCCACATTTGACTTGATTTATGTGCCCACATGATTTGTTCTCTTTCCAACCATTCCTTGAGATAAGAGCAGAGACCCCAGTTAGATTAACAAGCACTCGATCAAGTCGTTGCCAGACAGCACCACTTCCTGTACGACCATTTGTCCATGTGGACCAATTTCTCATAAGCGTGAGATCTACAAGGCCGAAGTTATTAATGGTATCCAAGAAAGGTTTAGCCCCTGAAATATTTTGGTTGCGACTGAATTTCTCATGAATATAAAGCACCTAACTGAAATCTCCAATGAGCAACCACTAGATATAAATTATAGGTGTAGTATAAGCAATGAAGCTCCAGAGAATGTCGTGATCATTATTGTTGTGGGGTGGGGGGGGGGGGGGGGAGATCGTAAATACAAGTGAGATAAAAGCGATGACCAATATTATAGCATAAGCAATGAATCCAGTAGAGGGAAAGGTCTAAGACTGAACACGTAATATTAGAGTTCCACATCTAAATGGTACTACTTTTTTACAAGAAACATCGATACCAGTACAAGATAAAAAACCAAAGGAGACAAGTTTTTGTCTTATAGTATTTACAGAGCATAAAATTTCACATGAAAACACAAAATCTGGTAGATGCTACGAGATTAGCTAACGCAGGAGGTGAACTATCGAGGGTGATTGGATCCCCCTGACAACTGAGTATTCTCATGGTGACTGTGGGGGCTGATATGGGACAACCACCCCGAAACCATCTATGATAATCAGTCGACCACATATTAAATGAACATGAAGTGCATTTCTTGGGAGAGAAGTTGAAGAGGTGTAAAACGCCCCTTTGTAGGTGGTGGTAAGGGTAGTGACTAGAGAAGAAACTACGGTTGTGAATGAACATTGAAAAGGATCAGATGATAAGCCCCATGAAAATGTATAAATCCGAAGCAGGAGAAGGAGATGAGTGAAGAAGCTGTGGTTTCTTTGATGGGCACAACACTGAATCCTCGTAAGGTATGGTTGGACGCTTACTTAGAAGGAGATTCAAAATTCCAACTGAGGTCCCCAAGCATAATTGGAGGTGAATAAAAGATCTAGGCCGAGATAACATTGGCTTCATAGAGATAAAAGGCCCAAGATGATGTGAAAAATCGATTTAATGGTGCGACTAAATAAGGGCCCATATGACTTGGTATAAATAATAATTTATCATCAATCGACAGTATTTCAGGCCACTTAAATAACAAGTTTTATTGGATCATGTGCCGTAATTCCCTGCTTGGCCTACTTGGCGTTTTTAGCAGCGGTTTTATCCATTGCTAAAGTATATTTTAATATTATTGCAACGAATATTATTGTTGTTATAATTTTTATTTAAATAATTAATTTATAGTGGCAATAATTTTGTTGCAAAAAACTTTAGCAGCGAAAAAAATAGAGGATCCGGACGCCCGAATTTAATAAGAAGGTCCAATCTATAGCCCTTTGGGAGGGATGCCATATCTTGATATAGCTTGCCAAAATAGGCTAACTCGGCCGTACGTGTTAGCCTATTGTTGTCAACAAAAAAGTAGGTTGGGTTAGGTTGGCTTGTTTTTTGAATGAACCAATAATAAGTCAACCCAACTCACTTTATGGTAGGTTGGCGGGTTAACGGATCAACTCGCCAACTCACTTTATTTTTTAAAAAAATATTTATTTTATATTTTTAATTATAGCTAATAAACATTTAATGTTTTTTTAAAGATTTTTGTTTTAACAACTTCTAATTAGTTGATTGAATTGATGGATATCTATGATTAATTAATTATTTTTAAAATATTTGATGTATGTATGATATTATGTTAGTTATTTGAAAAAATCGCAATTACAAATTCAATAATGAGGTTTAAATGCACTTCTTTTAGAGTTTATAAAATTAAAATCACATAAAATTTAATTATAACAAACTAATATATAATATTATAATAGTATTATATGATCTTAAAAAAAAATTTTAATTATAAAAAAAAATTTTAAATTTAATTTTTTAGAAAAATAAAAAACAAATGTAAGAAAAAAAAAGAGTTACCCATAGGTAAACAACTCAAACTTGTTTAACATGCCGTTCTAACCCGATTATACTTGGATTTTGGATCCTCTGCTGTAAGTTGCGTATCGCTTGAAGTTTTTAGTGGCGCTTTTATCCGTTGCTAAAGTGTATTTTAATATTATTGTTGCTATAATTTTTGTTTAAATAATTAATTTATAGTGACAAAAATATTTGTTGCAGAAAATTTGGCAACGGAAAAAACCGCCGCTAAAAAGCCAATCAAGCCCCAACTTACAGCAGAGAAACCGGACGCCTATACTTGATGGTAAAGGGGGTGTCGGAGGATGCAAATAAAGGTGCCATGTGCCAAGGAGGTGTCATAGAGTTGAAATGTAGCTTAACTTTCTTAGTTATTGACAACATGGCCTCAAGCATCTCATGTAACTCCACGTGGTTAGCATTAAGTAATTAAGGCTTCCAGATCATGAAGTAAGGACGTGTCAAAATGTGAAGAGGAAGGAACGTCCTGGTGAGTAAAGATGGTATCGACTGTATAACTGGGATTAGGTGGATTAATTTGATACTCACTAGAATCCAAGTGGCCTACAGGTGTGAGAAAAATATCATGCAGGTTGCCATCTGTCATTGAAGGAAAATCTAGCATGGGCAAGTCATCATGGTTGGAAAATCTGGCAAGAAATCTGCCACGTGTTGTATGGGATCACTAGATGAGGACGACGAAGCAGAGGGGTTCGAAGGTGGCGATGGCATGGATGGGTCCGGCGAAGATTGTTCTGGTGAGTCTTCCGATGGGTCTTCCTTCATCGACGTCGATGAAGCATGTTCGAAATCAGAAGATGTCCTTGAAGAAGTAAAGTCTGTCGAGAATACATTTAATGGTAAAGGATCCTGATAGAAATCATGAACCACATAACTGCTTCCATTCTGTGTGTACTAGTGTATAAACCTGTTGGATTTCCTGTAATGGTGGCCTCGATAAAATATGGATAGCTAGCTGAAGTGTGCCAAGTTGGGATTAATACATGTTTCCACACCAAATGTTTAAAACGGGAACTGTTGTTGACATTGTAAGGCCTCTTGAACGTGGGGATAATCCCAATTACAATATGATGCAATGTGATCGAGCCATCCACACTGTTTACAAACCCTATAGGTGCTTTTTGGGCAGCAAGTGACCTAAATAATTCGGCCATCTATGAGAGGAACATAAGCACCCATGAGTAAAGGTTGGGAAGGATCTACCCAAACCTTGACTCGGACATACTCTAGTTCAAGAAAGCAATTATCATTGTCTTCAACCATTATCACGTCCCATTCAAGTTGGCCTAATTGTGTAGCGATATCATTAGTTAGGTATTCTTAAGGGTTAGCCATAAAATCATAACCACAATGCAATTGATAGGACAAAGAAATCATTGACGCTGAGAGTAGGTTGCCGTCGCCATAACACCAGGAACTGATTTTGGACTGACCACGGGCCATTAGCAATCATAATATTTTGGTCCTACGTACTAGAAAATTCCAATATACAGAAGTTTTGACGCTTAGCCAAGATTGCAACTGGGCTTTGCAAGAACCAATTTCCATTGATGACACTCTGAAGCCTGTGGATTGGAATCTCTTTCGAATCTACCATAACTGCCACCACTTTATTTTCCCAAGCCTCTCTGTGTTGCTCGATATAATGGCAGAACTGTAGAAGCAGTCCTTGTCTAGGAAATGCAAAATAAGGAAGGTTGTGGTGTTCAAGAGGATGGTTAGACCCTGGGCTACTGCCTCTTGGTGGGTCGACAATAGCACGAAAGTTGCCAAAGGTACCATAAGCATTGGATGGAGGACGTCCTAAAAGAGCTATCAAAAAGGAAAGAAGCTACCAAAAAACACAGTAAAGATTCCAAAGATTGCAATAGAAAAGTAAAAAGCCAAAACAAAAATATAAACAGTAAAGAAACTTAAAAACGCAGAAAACCACAAGTAGGGACCACATTATGTAAACAATCCTCAAAAAGTTGTCACTCATAAGCGAGTTTTCCTTATTAAAGAAGGTAGAGTTAAGGGGCAATGTGTTGGAGGGGGGTTTCTCTCTTTAAGAGGGAGGCTTTCTCTCTTATCAAAGGGTTTTTTTCTAATAAAAAATTTTGAAGTTCAAAATTTGCAACCAAAATAAAATATGCATGTTTACAATTAAAATTATACCACTTTTAATTTTTAAAATATTTTTGCAATTTAAGAGGGATTAATATCATGAAAAAGATTTCAAAAATTTTTTGTTAACCAGTACTCTAAATAAATATTTTTCTTATATAATAAAGCATTTAATAATTTAAAATAATAAACTTTGTTATTTTTTAAATCTAAAATTATTAAATATTCTATCAACAAATAATCTATCAAAAAAGTAAATAGTAAACTTTACTAATTTTTAAAATTAGTACTTTTAAACCATTGATTAAAAAAACACTATCATTTAATATATTCAATTTAACTTAAATGATAATCATAGTAAGCAAGAATTTGTTTCTAAAATGTTTGAGAGAGAGTGGAGAAAAATGACAAAAGAAGGTGGTGATTTTGCATGTGTGGATATGTTGGTATGTGGGGCTCAGCACCTCAATTTTATTTGGTAACAAAAGGTACTAACAAAAAATACAGAAAAAACAAAGGACTAAAGCGTAGAAAAGTGGACAAAAGTGGCATCTGCTAAAAGGAGAAGATAAAGATCAAGCATAGGGTTTTCCCATAAGCAAAGTTTGGAAAAGCTATGAACACCCAACTTGGCAAGAGCATCAACACAAAAGTTAGTTTCATTGAAGATATGAACTATTTTATAATCCAGATTAGCAACAACAATGGCTCTAATGTCTTGAACAAGATTGTCAAATTTATGAGTAGTAATAAATCTATCATTGATTAAACTGAGTGAGATTCAATAATGACTTGTGTGAGGTTAAGATCATTGGCAATAATCAAACCTTGACAGATTGCAACCAGCTCAGAGAAAGGGATAGAGTTCCATCCCAAGAAACCAGAAAAAACCAACAAGCCTTTTTGCATCATCATCTAGAATTAAACTCCCTTTGCCAACTTTACCAGGATTACCAATAGCACTACCATCTAAAATCGTAGCCACAATGCAATTGATTGGACAAAGAAATCATCGAAGCTGAGGGTAGGTTGCCGTGACCATAACACTAGGAACTGATTTTGGACTAACCACGGGCCATTAGCAATCATAAAATTTTGGTCCTACGTACTAGAAAATTCTAATATATAAAAGTTTTGACGGTTAGCCAAGATTGTGACCGGGCTTTGCAAGAACCAATTTCCATTGATGACACTCTGAAGCCTGTGGATTGGAATCTCTTTCCAATCTACCATAACTGCCACCACCTTATTTTCCCATGCCTCTTTGCATTGCTCAATATAATGGAAGAACTATAGAAGCGGTCCTTGTCTAGGAAATGTAAAATAAGAAAGTTTGTGGTGTTCAGGAGGATGGTTGGAGTTTGAGCTGTTGCCTCTTGGTGGGGCAACAACAGCACGAAAGTTGCCAAAGGTAACATAAGCATTGGATGGAGGACGTCCTAAAAGGGCCATCAAAAAGGAAAGAAGCTACCAAAAACAAAGTAAAGATTCCAAAGAGTGCAGTAGAGGTGTAAAAAGCCAAAAAATAAAATATAAACATAAAAGAAACTTAAAAATGCAGAAAACCACTAGTAGGGACCACATTCTATAAACAATTCTCAAAAAGTTGTCACTCGTAAGCGATTTTTCCTTATTATAGAAGGTAGAGTTAAGGGGGAATGTGTTAGAGGTGGGTTTCTCTCTCTAAGAGGGAGGCTTCTCTCTTATCAGAGGGTTTTTTTTAAAAAAAGATTTTGAAGTTCAAAATTTGCAACAAAAATGAAATATGCATATTTACAATTAAAATTATACCACTTTTAATGCAGAAAATTTTTGAACAAAACTTTAAAATTATACCAGTTTTAATTTTTAAAATATTTTTGCAATTTAAGAGGGACTAATATCATGAAAAGGATTTCAAAAAATTTTTGTTAACCAGTACTCTAAATAAATATTTTTTTATACAATAAAGCATTTAATAGTTTAAAATAATAAACTTTGTTATTTTTAAATCTAAAATTATTAAATATTCTGTCAACAAATAATCTATCAATAAAGTTAATAGTAAACTTTACTAATTTTTGAAACTAGTGCTTTTAAACTATTGGTTAAAAAAACATTATTATTTAATATATTCAATTTAACTTAAATGATAATCATAGTAAGTAAGAATTTGTTTCTAAAATGTATGAGAGAGAGTGGAGAGAAATGACAAAAGAAGGTGGTGATTTTGTATGTGTGGATATGTTGGTATGTGGGGCTTAGCACCTCAATTTTATTTGGTAACAAAAAGTACTAACAAAAAACACAGAAAAAACAAAGGACTAAAACCTAGAAAAGTGGACAGAAGTGACATCTGCTAAAAAGAGAAGATAAAGATCAAGCATAGGGTTTTCGCATAACCAAAGTTTGGAAGAACTATGAACACCCAACTTGGTAAGAGCATCAACATAAAAGTTAGTCCCATTGATGATATGAACTGCTTTATAATCCAGATTAGCAACAATAACGGCTTTAATGTCTTGAACAAGCATGTCAAATTTATGAGTAGTAATAACTCTATCATTGATCAAATTGAGTGCGATTCAATATTGACTTGTGTAAGGTTAAGATCATTGGCAATAATCAAACCTTGGTAGATCACAACCAGCTCAGAGAAAGGGATAGAGTTCCATCCCAATAAACCAAAAAAACCATCAAGCCTTTTTGCATCATCATCTAGAATTAAACCCCCCTTGCCAACCTTACCAAGATTACCAATAGCACTACCATCTAAAATTGTAGCCATAATGCAAATGATTGGAGGAAGAAATTATCGACGTTAAGGGTAAGTTCCATTCACTATAACACCAGGAACTGATTTTGGACTGACCACGGGCCATTAGCAATCATAAAATTTTGGTCTAACGTATTAGAAAATTCCAATATATAGAAGTTTTGATGGTTAGCCAAGATTGTCACTGGGCTTTGCAAGAACCAATTTCCATTGATGACACTCTGAAGCCTGTGGATTGGAATCTCTTTCCAATCTACGATAATTGCCACCACCTTATTTTCCCATGCCTCTTTGCATTGCTCAATATACTGGAAGAACTATAGAAGCGGTCCTTTCTAGGAAATGCAAAATAAGGGAGGTTGTGGTGTTTAGGAGGATGGCTGGAGTCTAGGCTACTGCCTCTAGGTAGGTCGACAACAGCATGAAAGTTTCCAAAGGTACCATAAGCATTGGCTGGGGGACGTCCTAAAAGGGCTATCAAAAAGGAAAGAAGCCACCAAAAAACACAGTAAAGATTCCAAAGAGTGCAAAGAAAAGTAAAGAGCCAAAACGAAAATATAAACAGTAAAGAAACTCAAAAACGCAAAAAACCACTAGTAGGGACCACATTCTATAAACAATTCTCATAAAGTTGTCACTCATAAGCGAGTTTTCCCTATTAAAGAAGGTATAGTTAAGGGGAAATGTGTTGGAGTGGATTTCTCTCTCCAAGGAGCCTTCTCTCTTATCAGAGGGTTTTGTATCTAATAAAAAATTTTGAAGTTCAAAATTTACAACAAAAATGAAATACGCAAATTTACAATTAAAATTATACCAATTTTAATGCAGCAAATTTTTGAGCAAAACTTTAAAATTATACCAGTTTTAATTTTTAAAATATTTTTGCAATTTAAGAGGGATTAATATCATGAAAAACATTTCAAAAATTTTTGTTAACTAGTACTCTAAATAAATATTTTATTATATAATAAAGCATTTAATAGTTTAAAATAATAAACTTTGTTATTTTTAAATCTAAAATTATTAAATATTCTATCAAAAAATAATTTATCAATAAAGTTAATAGTAAACTTTACTGATTTTTAAAACTAGTGCTTTTAAACTATTGATTAAAAAACATTATTATTTAATATATTCAATTTAACTTAAATGATAATCATAGTAAGTAAGAATTTGTTTCTAAAATGTTTGAGAGAGAGTGGAGAAAAATGACAAAAGAAGGTGGTGATTTTGTATGTGTGGATATGTTGGTATGTGGGGCTCAACACCTCAATTTTATTTGGTAACAAAAAATATAGAAAAAAAAAAGGACTAAAGCGTAGAAAAGTGGACAAAAGTGGCATCTGCTAAAAGGAGAAGATAAAGATCAAGCATAGGGTTTTCCCATAACCAAAGTTTGCAAGAGCTATGAACACCCAACTTAGCATGAGCATCAACACAAAAGTTAGTTTCATTGAAGATATGAACTGCTTTATAATCCAAATTAGCAACAATAATGGCTTTAATGTCTTGAACAAGAATGTAAAATTTATGAGTTTTAATAACTCTATCATTGATCAAATTGAGTGAGATTCAATAATGACTTGTGTGAGGTTAAGATCATTGGCAATAATCAAACCTTGATAGATCGCAACCAGCTCAGAGAAAGGGATAGAGTTCCATCCCAAGAAACCAAAAAAACCAACAAGCCTTTTTGCATCATCATCTAGAATTAAACCCCCATTGCCAACCTTACCAGGATTACCAATAGCACTACCATCTATGTTAAGCTTAAAAGTGCCTTTATCTAGTTAAATCTATCTAATACTTTGTGCTATATATGGGAGTATCATAGATATTAGTGAAAACCTTAGCAACAACGTCAAAATTAGTAATAATAGTATGCATGCGTTTATGATGAGAGGACTAGGTGTTGTTAAAGAAAAATTCATTTCTACTATGCCAAATCCATCACAAGACAGTTATAAAGAGAATATTTGTGGTGCCTTTATCTCTTTTGGGGTGAATAACATTAGCAAAAATCCAATCCCAAGTATCTAGAGAGAACAAAGTGTGGTTTAAGGTGAAAGTTGAAAGCTAATACCATTTTCATTGCTTCTCTACAATCATGGATGCAATGGAGGGGAGTTTCAATGTCTGTGGAATCTAGTGCAAAACGCATTAGAGTGTTTCCAACATTATCCCATTAATTTTCTCTTAGCAAATTAATGTTTCTTAATTCATTTTTGTTGTCAACAAAATTTGGGCCAAAAATTGCTCTTTTCACCCTTTATATCAACTCTTTAACACCCCACCCTATGCCTTCTTCTAAAGGACCCTATAGCGGTGGTGAGATGCTATCTTATCACTTCATTTAACTACTCGAGTTTAATTTTTAATTATTTCCTATGATTAGTAAATAGTTGAGTGTCGGTTTGGGTTTTCTTTCGAGTATCTCTCCCGTTAACAATTATCTCAATATTACTAATGTACACAGATATGCAAAAGCTGGACATACATACGTATATATATATATATATTTTAATGACTATGGATATTTACAAATACACTTCAGAATAAACGATAAGAGCTTTAAAGGTACCCAATTTACCTTATGAAGACCATCGACCCTAGTGGGATAAATTTGCATCTACAATATATATCCATAATTTACACATGTTACCAAGAATTTTCCTCTTAAAGGCTATCCCACAACATATCAGCCCTTTCTTCCCTCTTATTTATCTAATTTTCTTTTTTTTTTTATCTTTTTCTCTTATTTTGTTGGAGTTCTTCTCTTCTTTTCTAAATCCTCTTCCTTAAAGAATGATTTTTCTCTTTCTTTTTAGAAAATTTCTTCTCTTCCATGAAAAGATCTTCTCTTTTCATTGGAAAAGGTTGTAATCCTTTTTAAGTGGTGATTTGAAGATTTGTAAAGTATCTTATCAAATTTACAATTTTAGCTCGATTGAAGAAAGAAGACAAGAGAATACTCAATCCTTACAGAAGATTGAGAGGTATGTTACCTTTCCTTGCAAGACTTTTAGTTCTTGTATTTTTAATGTTGTTTTTGGTATGTAGTTTAGGCTATAAGCTTTTAAGTAAATAATCTAGAATGATCTAACCAAAAAAGTTAAGTGTAACACCCCATAATTTAATTAGCCTAAATTAATAGTCTCCAATTAAATGGATAGAATTAATGGTGCCATTTAATTAATTGCTTTCTTGCTAATTAATTTAATGAATTAGCTTAAGGAAGGGAAAATTTGTCTTGCATAATTTAATGACCCAAAATGGTTAGATTAAAAGGTAAGTTGCATGAGAATTTGATGCTTAATTTAATCCTTTACTTCCTTTTTGAGTTATCTAGCCTAAGTACCAAGAGAGAAGCAAAATAAGATGCAACTATTTAAATATATGCATGAGTGTGCTTTGCATGTATCATGCATGAAAGAAGGGAATGGGAATTTTATTTTATGGATAGCAATTCCAAGTCACACGTGAAGTTGCAAAGGAAAGGAGACTAAAAGCATTCAAATATATATATATATATATATATATATATATGCATGAGTTCACGTGAACTAAGAGAAGGAAGAATGAAACACATTGGGATGAGCCTCACGTGAATTAGGAAGGCAAGAAGACACATGGACCTTAGGTGGGACCAAGGGATAATAGGAAGGAGGAAGAGAAAATCAAATTATGAATAAATATAAATGCATCAATATGGTGTAGAATTTTATTGGAAAAAAAAAGAGAACGAGAAATAATATATATATATATATACACACACACTACTACACGGCTAGTAGTGGGTGAGGAACAAATAGCAAATTAAGACACATGAACAAGCACACGTGAATTAAGTTTGGGAAAAAGAGATAAAAGTGTGCAATAATTAAACAAAGGTGTAGCAATTTTTTTATTTTGTTGCTTGTGAGAGTGGACAATCTAAACTTGCAAGTAAGGGAAATACCAAGTGTGCAAGCAAAGGCAAGGTATACTTGCAAGTACACTTTGTGCAAAAATATAAGTATATATATATATATATATCAAAAGAGTGCAGAATTTTCATGAGGGAAAAATACATGTGCAATGTGAGTTTGGGGAGGAATAAGTCAAGAAATGAAAGGGAGAATGGCTGAAAGAGCAAGGGATTTTAGAGCTTTATTTTATAAGGATGCATACTTGTACATGGCAACTCCATCAAAAAGAAAGGAGTAAGTGCAACATTTCAAATCCTCTAGCTTAGCCGAATGGAAATGGGAATAAAGAAAGGAAGGTAAAAGGTGGTGTGAAGCAAGTGACTAAGATGGAGTGTAAGGAAAGTAAAGTATACATGTGGCATCAACAAAAATAAACCAAAACTAAATGAAGAAGGGGCTGCACATGGGAAGGGAAATGAAGATTTAATTAGAAAGATGCATACGCCACATAGGCAAGAAGGAAATCCAAATTTATGCATGCAATGTACACATGAAAAGGGAGAGACAAAAGTGAGATTGGGAGTTTATTTCCATACGACTAACACACATATCTACACGTGAAATAAGAGAGGAAAAAGAGAGAGAGGAAAGGGGGAAGAGGGAGGATGTGAACTAGCCAAGAAAGAAAGGAACCAATGAGCAAAGTAGCAAAGGAAATTCAAGAGAAAACCCAAGACAACCAACGTTGGCTTCATCTTTGAGGTAAGTTAGCAATTTATTAAGTTCTAATTCCATGATTTAGGATGCATGACCAATGATTTAGCTTCCATGGAATTTGAACCCTTGTCTACATTCTTGATTTAGGAGAAAAATTTAATTGAGCTTGCATGATAAAGATAGAAGGTGGCTAATGCTTATCCTTAAATTGCTAATTCCTTAAGATCATGAGAGAACTTAAATTTAGAAATCTATCCAATGGTTTGGGTTACTTGGTTTACTACTCTTAATATTGTAGTGAACTTGTGAATTCCATGATGAGATTAATGTTAATACATGTGACATATGTAAGAAAGAATGCTTTATCCAAAATAAATGGAAAATTTATGATTTCTAATAATAATGCATGTGATTATGAAACATTTATGATTGTTAATAATAATGCATGAGGTTATGAGAGATTTTTGTTTATTCACAATAATGCATATGATTATGAGAAATAATTGACTAGATTAGTAACAGATATTATTGTAATGGTTAACTATGAGATTAATTAATGAGGAACACTATCATGAGAAATTATGATTAATTAGTGTTGGATATCGAGATAGAAAATGATGGTTTAATAAGGATGGATATGATGTTATAGTTACACTTTATGATTAAATTAATGATGAATTATATTGGGAAGAAATTTAGGCTAAGTATTGATAAACATTATTATGGGAAGTTATTTGACTAGATTCATGAGAAATATTGGTTTTAAGGATTGGAGACCAATAATGATGACTAATGATATGGGGAAATTATGGCTAAATTAATGGTAAACGTTGTTATGGGAAAAACCATGTTAACAAAGAGGAATAATGATGTTAAGGAAGAATCATGGTTAATAATGGTGGACATTTTTATTATGGAAAAGAAAATTTCCCATTTCCATGATATGATTTAAAGAATGGTAAGAGAAAGTTTAAATGATAAAATATAAAATTCTCCCTTGAAAATTGTTAAGGTTCTTATAATTGAAACATATTATTCAAAATGGAGAATTAAATTGGTTTAGGCCAATTTGTCATAAATAAATATGACAAATAGATAATGGATACCAATAGAAACGAAATGCAACAACATAGGAAAATCATAGAAAGGTCCATGAATTACGAGGTGTGGCCGAAGGTGCTCCATAGCCGTGATTTAGTGTCCCAATGATTTTATATACGTGTCTGAGTGTCCACAAATTCTGAAGTATGGCCGAAGGTGCTCCACTCGAGTGACCTAGGGAGGTGTAGCCGAAGGTGCTTTATACTCGTGATCTAGTGTCCCGATGATTTTATATATGTGGCCGAGTGTCAACGAATTCTGAGGTGTGGCCAAAGGTGCTCCACATGAGTGACCTAGGGAGGTGTGGCTGGAGGTGTTCCATACCTGTGATCTAATGTCTTGATGATTTTATATACGTGGCCGAGTGTTCATGAATTACGAGGCGTGGCCGAAGGTGCTCCACACGGGTGACCTAGGGAAGTGTGGCCGAAGGTGCTCTATACCTATAACTTAGTGTTCACGTAACATGCATAGGCGCTCTAATAATTTTGTAATAACACCAGTAAGTTTATGAGAATACATGTCACTTGAAAAGAGTTGTCGAATTGTCTGTTAATATCTAAATGTATCATGTAGTGCTTGTCGGTTTATAGTTATGTGTAATATGATGCCTAATATCAAGAATGTAGATTGAATGTTTTGGTGCTTGCACCCTAGTACATGTTAGTGATTTTTAAAACTCTGAATTGCTAAGTTATTGGGAAACTTGTGTTTCTCACCTATGTGCTAATATGTATCAAATATGGATGCGTAGTAGGGCCGCGTGGTAGCAATTCTTTTTTATTGAGTAAGATTTTTTTGTAATCCCTTATTTTGGGTCCTAGCTAGATCTGATTTAGAGTAGGACATTATTTTAACGATATACATGAGAGGTATTTGGAGTATACAGGAGAAATGGATATGTGAAGGACCGATCTATCCTTAATTTGTACGGGAATCTGAGTGACAAACTTTTTGTCTCCTGGGTACTTCATATATCAGGGGATATGCTTATCAGCATGTAATGGAAATTATTGGACATATATTATTTGAGTTTTATAGAAGTTTAAACTTCCGCTGTGTAGTGTAGTATTTATATTCCGCTATGCATATGAGTTTTATTCTAAGCAAAAGATTTCGAACCAAATTTGCTTAATATAATTTAGTAGTATAACTGTTCAGACATTAATTAAATAAAGAAAAAAAATAATGTACCGAACCTATCTATTTATATCAGAGTTAATGGTAATGCTAGATAGAGGTGTTACATTAAGTACTCAAGAATTGTGTTGCCTTTATTTTGCCCTTGTACTTTGTTGCAAAAAAGTAGACCTATTTATGATGTGTTGTAAATTTGGTCCTACTGTATCTTTTGTTGGTATGACCTTACTGGCCCTAGTGCCCATGGTTTAATGAAGAATTTCTTCTTCTGTCAACTAAAAAAATAGTTAAAAACTTAATCCATCTAATCTCTGTGTTCTCGCCCGAACCAATGCAAACTTTGGTTTGTTTGAATTGAATTGGATGATTCATTTTTTTAAAAAAAAAATGATAGTTAAAAGTTTTAACATTAAATATTTTCTCTATCTCAAACCATAAAAATATATATTTTCAACAATAAAATTAACATCAAGAATACTTCAAAACAACTTTAAAATGAGTCTAACTATAGACAAATCATATTTTATATAATTAAAGTATAATATATAAAAAAATTATTTATTTATTTTTTAATTGGTTAAATCAAATCAATTTAAATATTATCTAGAGCTATTCAATAACCAAACCAATTAAACTAGATTTACCAAATTCTCATTTAATAAATTCAATTAATCATTTCGATTTAGTAGAAATTAGATGGTATTTACTCATCCTTAACAGATTGATTAGCCAAACTTAATTTTCTTTTATGGGAAAGAGGCAAAAAGTTGAAGCTTCTCTTCAAGAAAAAAAAAAAAAAAAGACTAGCAATTTTTTAAAAAAATTAGTCATACATAATTTAGAATCATTAATTATCTGAATCCCCTCTAATTTTTTACTACACTCCCTCTTTTTTCGCATTTCATCAGTCAAAATTAATTTTAAAAACAATTAACCGAACACACTTGAATAGAAGTTTTTATCAAACGATTTATCAAATATAAACTGTTTCCCTCCTATTTTTTGAATACTTAATTTAAAATTAAATCTTTCAAAACAAGTAAAAATCCACAAACTTGGTCCCAAGTTAAATAATCATGTCTGATATTGCAGAGCCAACAGATCCAACAATAATCCCGTGATACAGTTCATGACGTTTTTCTATCGGATATATATACTATTGACACTAATGTCCTATTCAGCCCTCACATGGCCAATTAACTCGGCAAGATTCAATTCGTCATCAGAAACCATCACCAATAGTCTCTACAAGAGCACTGACCATCCTTAAAACAATGAAAACGATTATTATCTCTCACAACAATTTCTCTACCTACAATTCTAGAGATGAACTTGATGGCACTATGGCAATCTCCACATATCCTAAGATTTTTTGTGATTCGTATAGGTACTCCAGAAGGGAGAACTAAGAGGCCAAAAGCAAGAGCAATCTTCTCACTGTGGTACCAAACTTCTGAAACCTTCTCTTCTTCTTCTAAATCAAAGAGTGATAAATTGGTATCAGGTACATATCCAGCTTCCTTCATCTCCCTTCTAAGCTTTCCTAACATTGCCTGAATCTCATTATTCCGTTCATGAAAATTATCCTTTGCTTGGAATATGTGGACCCTGTTCTTCACAGTGATCCAACTGTAACCAGCACCCTTTTTTATACCTACGTCTTTCATTTCCCTCCTGACAAGTGTGGCTTCTTCCCACCTGCAATACAATCAATTACCAGTATAAGTTTCAAATTAATGACAGTGTTGAGTCAAATGGAGCTAAAATGAAAATATCACTTGCAACAAAATCTATCAAATATTTAAAAATGGAAAAGAAAAACTGACATTCTAGTTAGTCAGTGAAAGATTATTCATCCCCAAATGAAATCATGAAATTATTGTCTACATAACTACCTCAAGTGTCTTCTATGAAAAAGGACTACTTAGCCCCTTAATTTTGCATGAGATTTCAACTTTGTCCTACAATTTCTTCTCCTACCCACTTATGTCACCATAAGAATAATTATATATGGAGCCCATGTGAAATTATTGTAGTCATGATAGAACCCAACCAGAGAACTATAAATAACATATGATGATACTAAATTTCATGAATTAAAATGCTAGAAACGGGCAAATCACTAATTTCTAAGAAGTAAAACACCAAAACAGAGGCAAAACACCACAATGGCAGATTTGCCTTTTACATGAAGACAAAGAGAAAATGCAAAAAATAACACAGTGCTAGGCCTTTGAGATGCTAGCTATCTCCCAACCCATTACATAATATTTTCCATTCCCTCTCCCATTCTTCCTACACCTTTTTTATAGGTCTCTCCTACCCAAGGTAATTGCAACACGTGCCTACTATCTATTCTGTCTAAAACCATACTAGAACATCCTGCCTATACCATTCCTACCCTCTATCTTCATACTTGAAGCTTCTAGAATATTGGGGCCTATCATTTAGTATCAGAGCTTGGTTTGCCAACGGCACGGAGAGGGCTACCTACGAAGGGTTCTGACTGGCAGAGGGACTGACTGCAATAGAGTGAAGCAACACCGAGTGAAGTGTCGCAGAGTGAAGCCATCGAGACATAGGCTCTTCACGGGCGGTGCTATGATGGGGGTGGGAATAGTATGGGATATCCCTAAGGTAGTATGGGCTACCCAAGTCTCACATCGAGTAGAATAAGATACTTGATAATGTACTTAAGTGACTTGGTTCTTCCCCTTTAATAGTTAACTTTTGAGGGAAGGTTCTCCAAGTCACTTGGGTACAATCAAGTCAAAACATTGTTGAGCTAGTAGAAGAGGTTAGATGAGGCCAAAACGACGTGTAAAATAATCTCTATGCAGCTTCATAAATTTTTGGACATCCTTAATTCGGCGTTTTGAATGCCCAAAGCCTCATTTGTCTCTGCCAGCTCAACAGGTTCTAATAAAAGTAATTTAATTTCACTTGGGCTCCACATTTGACCAAAAACATTTGGGGAGGAGAAGAAATTGCATCAATTAACAAAGATAAAAGGACAAATTTGAAACCTCATACAAAGTTTACTTTTGGCCTAAAATAATTCATTACCTTCCAGCAGCAGCAAGCATATTAGACAACACTACATGGTTGCCCGAGTCCTGTGGATCAAACTCAAATAAATTATCAGCAGCAATTTTTCCCAACTCTGGTTTCCTGTATACCCTACAGGCCCCCAATAAAGCCCCCCATACTGAAATAGTGGGAGGAATGGGCATTTTCTTTATAAACTCATATGCACGCTCTACCAATCCAGATCGCCCTAGCAGGTCCACAATGCAGGCATAATGCTCTGCACCTGGTTCAATTCCATACTTTTCTCTCATTGACCCAAAAATTCGCATGCCTGTTTCTACTGCTCCTGCCCTACTACATGCTGACAATATAGAAACTAGTGTCACATAACTTGGTACCACTGCAGGGTTACTTGATGTCATTTCCTCAAATAGAGACAAAGCCATGTCAGCATTACCTTGGTGTGCATATCCACCTATCATTGCATTCCAAGTGACTAAATTCTTCTCAGGCATTTCATTGAAGACTAGCTCTGCATCCTTTATACTTCCACATTTTCCATACAAGTCAACAAGTGCACTACCAACAAATAGATTCTCTTCAATACATGCTTTCGCAGCAAGAGCATGAACTGACCTACCAAATTCCAAGCCTCCAAGCTCAGCACAAGCACTGAGTACACATGATACCATGAAGTCAGTTGGCTCAACTCCTTCTTTTCTAGCCTGCAGGAATACCATACATGCCCTCTCTTCATTATTGTTTTGCACAAAAGCAGCAAGCATTGAGCACCAGGAAACCTCATTTGGCCAGCCAATTCTATTAAAAACCATTTCAGCGGATACAAGATCTTGACATTTTCCATAAAAATCAATGAGCCCATTTGAGACAGAAACATCTTCCCTGTACCCACTGCGAATTATAAAGGCATGTAATTGGCGTCCAAGTTCCAAATTTGATGTGTCAGAACATGCATTCAGAAAAACACAAAATGTTATGGAATTAGGCTCCCCACCTGCACAAAGTAATTCCTTGAATGCATCGAATGCATCTTGAGACCGGCTGTCAAGCACTGCATTAGAAATATATGCATTCCATGTGGCTAAGTTCCTTTCAGGCATTTCCACAAACATCTTATGTGCCTCAAGTTGGAGACCTGTTTTGCTGTACATGTCAAAGGCACTGCATCCAACAAAAACATCACATATTTGACCAGCTTTTACTGCAAGGGCATGAACTTGTTTTCCAGTAATGGGCATCTGTAGTGCAGCCAACGCTTTAAAGACACAAGGAAATGTGAAGTCATTTGGCTGAACAGACTCACAACGCATGTTAGAGAAATGGGTGAGAGCAGACACAAAATGACCATTTTGCACACAACCAGAGATGAGGGAGGTCCATGTAACAACAGTACGAACATCAGTGAGTGATAGAACACATAGTGCTGAGTTAAAAAGGCCAAGTTTGGAGTACATGTTGACAAGATGGTTGCAGAGAAAAGAAGGGAGGGGATTTTCTAAGGTCTTGATTATCTGTGCATGGACAGCACGACCGAGAAAGGAAGAATGAGTTGAGACAGCAGAATTGAGTAAAGAACCCAGCAGGTTTGTAGGTAGCAAGTGCATTATCGGTGAACCTAGCATCCAGAACAAAAAAAACTACTATAAGAATTCTCTACACTCAACTTCCTCTCCTGCATAAATAATTAACTGTAGTTAGCCAATGCTACAGGATAAACATAAATGCCTTACAAACAGTAGTTAATTGATTCAAATTAAGTTGAGTCCTTCCAGCCAGTTCTCATTTACCAAGCATCTAGAATCCAGCAAATGACAATCCATAAATTAAGCTTACAGATATGGTCATATCCTACTTTCTATATTATTAATATAATTGCATAGTCCCATGAAGATGCCATAACACTATCTAAAAACTTATTCTGGCAACATATAAGTTGATTTTTTCCCAGTCTTAAACCCATCCAAACGTCTTAGTTCATACAATTCAACCATTCATCTATATAAATGCTTTGGGTACAATGGGTTTCCATGTAAGTAAAGGGTGCTCTAAACGTGATTCTATTGACCATATTGAACCTTTCAACACAGATTTCTACATCCACAAAAAATATTTTGTAACAACTATTAGCATAGCTATGTATAAATAAATGTTTCCAAAAAGCAAAAAAGGAAAAACAGATAATGGAAAAATAGTGAGAGTAACACTAATTAAAAAATGATTACCTTTCTATGAACTTACAGTGCCACAGTGTATAAAAGAAATCTCTGGAAATATAGCTGAACCTCACCCTTTGATCTAAGTCTCATCTTCCTTCTTTAACAGCTTGTTCTTTATTAAATGAAAAGAGAATAATTCAGCATTCTGGCTGAAAACAGCATTTTGGAGGCATGTGAAAACGGTGTTGGTGATGTATGCACAAGAAGCATAATTGCCCTAATTTGTAAAACACCCCTCTTAAGTTAGTTTCACAAGCAGTCAACTATCAACTAAGCACACTACTGCAGTTTATTAAAATATCATTGTAATAGAATAGATATATTCATACTCTTTTAGATAAATTCAATAAATCTTAATAAATTGACTACAAGTCACTTTCTAAGACAATGAAGTTTCAAACTAATTATTTGATTGGCTACAAGTCCAAATGAATACTTTTTAACGATTTTATGAAAAGATTGCAAAAAGGAACTCATTGAATTATTAAATTATTAACTATAGATTCTATAAGAAACAAGATTAACCATCCTGTATGCAATGAAAAGGCTTTATACACAATAATTCAACAAGAGAACAAATGAAAGCAGAAATACGATGTTTGTAGATGAATCAGAATTTATAATGGGTGGTAAGCCAATAATTTGTAAAACCTAGTCATTGGGGCAAAAAATACTAGTTATCAACATCAAGCATGTGGCCTGCATTTTAAACAAAAACAAAAACAAAACAAGACTAAAATCAATGGGTTTAATGGAACTTAAAAAGCACCAAAACTTACCAATAGAAAACAGATAAGGAGAACTTTCAGAATGATACCTCTGCTATTCTCCAAGTCCCACATAAGCTGAAATGCTAGCAAGTTAGAGATTACAAGAAGCTGACAGAAGGGTGAAAAATTCTATTTGGGAGAGTGAAACAGATATTTGAACCTTTGCTCGGTGTTGGAAATGGATTTCTACCGGTGGATTCTGAAACAGCTGAGCTTCCATTTTCAATGGCAGTTCACAGCTGAAAATTGATAAGTGATAGAAAGAAAGAGAACATGTAACTATAATAAGCATATTTTTTGCTTCATAGAAATAGAACTTTTTTCTTTGTCATTTATAATTAGAACATCGGAATATTTTATTTTATTTTGATATAAAAATTGGAAGATCTTATTACTAATACATTACTTCAATGACAAATATCTTGGTGCAAGAAAGCATAGCTTATTAAAGGATACAGAAAGGATTCAATTAGTATTGGACTATTTGTTCAATCATAAGTTAAAAAATTTTCATGTTAAAACATGTTCAATTCAATGATGAAGGGCCATGAACTCTAAACCAGAAATTAACACTCTGAACAATGAAAGAATACTCAATTCAATAAGGGGACCATGAACTATAAACCAGAATTTTACATACTTTGAACCTTATTATCATGTTACAAAGAATGCCCAATTCAATGAGAAAGAACCATGAACGCTAAACCAGAAATTGACAACCTTGAACTTATTATCATGTTAAATCTCAATGTTAGGTTTCATATAATGCAATCTATAAATTTAGTTAGCAAGTTGAACTATATTATACACTGAAAGAACCAAAGGGAGTTGAGTCTAGTAGAAGAGGTAATCTCTTACAATATGGCGCAGCTGGGTTCGAATCTCCACTAAATTGGACAGCATTGAATTACTATGTTCTTTTTTTAACTAAGATATTAAAAAAAAAAAACCCACAAATGAATCAAAATGCCTCACCCTTGAAAAACAGAATGTGAAAAATAGCAAGTCAACACACAATGCTACACATTCATCATACTTTCTTTTTTAAT
Organism: Senna siamea; assembly: GCA_031216115.1. NCBI lineage: Eukaryota > Viridiplantae > Streptophyta > Magnoliopsida > Fabales > Fabaceae > Senna > Senna siamea. Next base: position 15,667,212 of record CM062364.1, read on the forward strand.
TATCAAGACAATAATCAACACCCAAATTCTTGGAATCAAAGTTATTGCTGCCTCCCACAAACTACAAAACGCAGACCCAAACAGCACAACAAACCGAGGAGATTCAATCATACTTCGTCAGCACCGGGAAATAGTAAAAATCAACCGAAACAAAATAATGGCAGCCCAAAAATACCATAAATAATACACCCCCAATATATTATACTGAGTACTGAAATCAGCAGCCTCATCAACTCAAAATTCCAAACAAATACAAAATCAAAACTCAAGAGTTACAAGACAGGGGGCTTCGGTTTTACCTTTCTCGACTACCCACGGACCTGCTGCTGGGGCTCGCCGGAAACCGCCCAGAGAGTAGACAACGGCGCAGCTTTCGATGATGACGGTGGCGAGCAGAGTTGCCAGCAATCTCAACGCAATCCGGCGGTCTGGTTTCCTTCGATTTGCTCTCTCTTGCGTGGTTCAATGTGCGCGGTTTAAGAAATTAATAGACTCAAGCTGTGCAGCATATTATGAATCTCAGTTCGCATAAATGACTAGTTATACACGTAGTTAAAATTGATAACGTTCGGTATTTTATGATAAAAAAATAAATAATTGTATGTAAATTATTATTATAAAAAAAGAGTTTAGTTTAAATTAAGAGTGATTTGATTTAATTTAATGTTAATAAATTTAAATTATAAGTATAAATTTATATGTGTAGATACTTTAATTATAATTTTTAATTTTATGATTGGCTAAATTAAAAATAAATAATCTAAATATATATACTTATATATATATATTAAATTTCAAATTTGAAATTCAAAATTTTTGTTAAAAAGTATTAGGATTTGTGGTAAGATTTTTAAAAATTTTATAATTTTATGCAATTTTTTTATATATTTGTTGAAATTATAAATTAAGTAATTTCTAATATTATAATTTCTAAGGATATAATATAAAGTTTGAAATATTTAGGAAATTTAAATTTGAATATTGGTATATTGATATACATTTTGAGACCAATTAATTGAAGTAATATATTACCTAAGTAACTTTTATTGTGAAAATTAATTTGTTTTGAAATATAAATAAATATGTTTATGTAATTTATATAAGTATTGATTGGCCCGAAGGAAAATTTGTATTTGATATAATTGCATATACATATGTGATAATAGATATGTGATAATTATTTAGATTTACATATGAGCAATAAATCGGCTTAAAGAAAGATTTATTATTTGATATGTTATTTTATTATCACTATTAAATTACTATACCAAGATATCACTTACATGTTAATATTTTGTCCAAAGATAAAATATTAATATAGTTCCTAATATCATGAGATAAGGTTTACTTTTATCTAAATTTATTATTCTATTTTAGTTTTATACTCATGTGAATATTTTATTTGTTTTGTTCTGATTTAGTTTTTGCTTTAAAAGCTAATATAATTGCCAAAATCAACCCAATTTTAATCCTAAATGACACAAATGTGAAGGCATGACAAGAGTGTTCCAAACACTCTTAGAGTCAAAGACCTAGACTATGTATTGTGGATACCTAAACTTGCTAATCTCATTGGTCAGAGTACCTCACATGAAAGGAGGGAGATGGATAGGTAAGAAAAGACTAATCACATAACTCTGATGATTATTAAGCATGCCATTGTAAAATTTTTTAAGGGCATTATGTCTGATTAAGTAGACAAGGCCAAAGTTTTTCCTTAAGAACCTCAAGGAGATATTTACTAAAAGTAAAAAGTCTCAAACTAGTACAATATTAGCAAAACTCTTCTCTACAAGATATACAGGCAAAGGAAACATAAGGGAGTACATTATAAAAATGTCTCATCTTGCTTCTAAATTGAAGGCACTCAAGTTGGAATTATCCAAAAACTTGTTAGTGCATTTCCTTTTAGTATCCTTATCAACACAATTCAGGCAATTTAAGGTGAACTATAATTACCAGAAGGAACCTTGGTAATTTAATAAGCTCATCCCATACTGTATTTAAGAAGAGGAAAGACTGAAGCAATAAAGGAAAAAAAGTGCTTACTTGACCTTTACCTAATGGGACAAAAGAAAAGACAACAAGAGAAATAAGAATAAGAAAACTACAAAGACAGCATTACAGAAGAAGCAACATAAAGAACCAACTCATGATGGTTGTTTCTTCTGTGGGTCTTCAAGTCATAAGAAGAAGCATTTGTGATACTTTTAGAAGAAAGGGTATTGCCACTTAGTAATCTATTCTATGTTCACTCACTATAAATGGTGTACTAAGGGACACAATATAATGCTTAAAGACATGGTGAGGAGTATGATTAGTCAATCTATCTTACTTGAATCACTTTGGGAAAAATGCAATATATATAATCAATAGAGTTTCAACTAATTCAATTGAAAATACCCTTTATAAGTTTTGGACAAAAAAAACCTAGTCTAAAACATTTTCATATTTAGAGATGTCTAACTGAGGCAAGGCCCTATAGGCTAAATGAAAAGAAACTGGACTCTAGGACTGCCAGTTGCTATTTTATTAGATACTCTAAAAGATCTAAAGGTTACAAGTTTTATGATCCCACGACTAAGTCTATATTCGAGACACATAATGTTCGATTCTTTGAGGATGTTGAGTTTTCCGGGGGAGATAGGGCCAAGGAATTTGTCTTTAAATAGGAATATGTTAATATTCCTTTAATTGCTATTGAGAATGGTCAGAAAATGATTACTATACCTGATATTATTCAAGAAGCAATTTTAGATCAAGACAATGTCATTAGCCTTCTTGAACAAGTTCAAGAATTTTTTCCAGATGAACAAACTCTACAAGGTCAAGAACTATTGCCATTAAGAAGATCCACTAGAGAAAGGAGAAGTGCAATTTTCAGATGATTATATTGTGTGTCTCCAAGAACATGATGTTGACATTGGAGCGATGGAAAATGATCCAATGAATTTCCATGAAGCCATGGAAAGCTCTAACTCTCAAAAGTGGATTGATGCCATGAATGGAGAGATAAAGTCAATCAAAGATAATAATGTGTGGGATCTTGTCCCATTCCTTGAAGGTTTGAAGCTCATTGGTTGTAAATGGATATTTAAAACCAAGAGGGATTCAAAAGGTAATTTGGAAAGGTTCAAGACACGTCTTGTCACTAAGGGCTTCACATAGAAAGAAGGCATCGATTATAAAGAGACTCTCTCTCCAGTTTCATCGAAAGACTCTTTTAGGATTATAATGGCTTTATGGTATGCTTTAATCTTGAGTTACATCAGATGGATGTCAAAACAATATTTCTCAATGGCAACATTAATGAAACAATCTATATAGTGCAAATAGAAAACTATGTGTCTGGTGATGCAAAGTCAATGGTTTGCAAATTAAAGAAATCCATCTATGGACTTAAGTAAGCGTCTTGTCAATGGTATCATAAATTTCACCAAGTTATTACCTCGTCCGATTTTGAGGTAAATTTGGCTGATGATTGTATATACCACAAATTCAATGGGAGTAAGCACATTTTATTGGTTCTGTATGTTAATGACATACTACTTGCCAGTAATGATATGAGCTTGTTGCATGAAACCAAGAGCTTTCTAGCAAAGAACTTTGAGATGAAAGATCTTAGTGATGCAAAATTTGTATTAGGGATTCAAATACATAGAGATCACTTGTCAGGTATCCTTGGATTATCACAAAAGGCCTTTTATCGAAAATGTTCTTAAAAGATTTGGTATGCAGGATTGCAAACCAGGAGATACCCTGTGGCTAAAGGAAAGTAACTCAGTCTTAATCAATGCCCTAAAAATGATTTTGAGGAAAAGGACATGCAAAAGATTCCTTATGCTTCAGCAGTAGGGAGTCTAATGTATGCATGGTTTGTGTGTGTCCAGATATTGCATATATTATTGGCATGTTAGGAAGATATTTAAGCAATCTAAGTATGAATCATTGGAAAACATCTAAACAATTCATACAATATTTATGAAGAACAAAATATTATATACTCATATATATGAGATAAGATAAGTTAGAGATTATTGGGTATTCAGACTCTGACTTTATTGGATGCCAAAATAGCATTGGGCTATATCTATCTGCTAGTTGGAAGAGTAGTGTCCTGAAAGAATTCTAAACAGACACTTGTAGCTCCTTCCACCATGGTAGCTAAGTTTATAGCATGTTATGAGGCATGTAATTATGGAATATGGTTGTGAAACTTTGTCACTGGGCTACGAATTATGGATGGAATTGAAAGACCACTTAAGATTTTTGTGACAATAAATCAGTAGTCTTATATTCCAATAACAATAAGAGCTTAACGAAGTCAAAGTACATAGACAACAAGTTCCTAGTTGTTAAAGAAAGAATTCAAAGTGGACAGTTGTCTATAGAACATATTGGCATAAACTCCATGATTTTGGATTCACTTACCAAGGGACTACCACCCAAGGTCTTTCATAAGCACACTGTTCATATGGGTGTTATATCATTTGAAGATATTTAGTTTTAGTGGTAGTTTGTAATGTTGCTTTTATGTTATAGACACATTCTTTAGTTATTTTAGTTTATGGATATTTTGAGGATATTTTTTTTTTTTGTAGAAATAAAGCTTCTTTCAGTTTATTCACACTTTGAATTTGGTATGGTTTAATAAGGTTTAAGTGGACCAGTTGGAAATAGACATGTTTAGATCACACTGCATGTAGTTTTTCATGCTACACATCTATACGTGATCTATGTCATTTGATTATGTTGACATGTGTGATTAGGGATGACTTAGTTACGATAAATGTAACAAAAGTTGCCTTGGTTCTATGTTAACATAATTGATGGACAAGATTATTCGAAAATACATTTGATTATGATAACAAAATTTTGAGCTCATAAGGTTATTTTTGTGATATTCAATTATAAGATAATATATTTGTATATATATATATATATATAGTCCAAGTGGGAGATTGTTAGGTATTTTAAGGACTTATATATATTAAATAAATAATTGTATGTTAATTGCTATTATAAGAAAAGAGTTTGGTAAAAGTGATCTGATTTGATTTAATGTTAATGGGAATAAATTATAAGTATGAGCTTATATGTGTAGATACCCTTATTATAATTTCTAATTTTATGATGGGATAAATTAGAAATAAGGAATCCTAGTTCAACTATTTAATTAGGGTCATGGTCCCCAAATTATAAGTACAATTCTTTTCTGATATCCTATCATCAGACAAGAGAGAAACCGTATTCTCATAAACTTGTGCTTATTAATTTGGAAAACCAATAACCACAAGACCGAAGAATAGTTATGGATTTAAGTATGCTTTCGCATTTAGTTTATCTTCTTGATGACTTGACATGAATAATATTCTGGATTTAATTTAGTTTATGCATTTGAGATATTTTTTCCAACAGATAATTATTAAAAAAATTATTAAAATTTTTACATTATTCTTAATTTTATTTATCTAATTATTAATATGTAACAAATTTATATTTAAACTAGTGCATGAACCCATGCTTGGTCCTTGTCCTTTGCTGTGATGCAGGTTTTTTAGGCAAAATCACAATTATGATGATTAAAGCCCATGAAAAATAATTAGGGGTACATTGGTCATTAAAAGGAAGCAAAAGCGTCTGTTAATCAAGATTTTGAGGGTAGTTTGGACATTCTCTCATCACATCATTCCTCTTTTAGATTCCCCTATATTTTCGAGGCTTTGACTTTCCTCCTTCTTCCATTTTGGTGACTTTGCACTTTCGAGAGTTTTAAAACTTTGTGTGAAATTTTGCGAACAATTTCAACATTACTATCTACTTTTTAGAGAGCTCGAGTAGCATTACCAGGTACTTGGCAGACTTTGTAATTATCATTTTCATTTTGGCTAATAATTTAGGGACTTGGATTTTAGTTCTTGTTAAGTTACTTATTGTAGTTCGTCTTGTATTTTAAGCTCGTCTTTTTATTTTGAATTCTTAGAAGAATATGATGCTGACCTTTCACAATGTTTGGTTTAGGTATGCCTCCTTTAGTGTTATTCCTTTAGTTTCCTTGGCAGAATGAGAGAATTGAAGAGGTTGAGAAGAGGACTTAGGGCGTAAATTGTTGGTACTAACTTGAAGAGTTTTGAGGGCACTTAAAGGGATTGGGGTTTCCCATAAAAAAGTGGATGGCTAATGTCCACTTAAATGAACCTAAGGAAGTATATGAACCGACACTTGGAATGTGAGGAAATATTGGTGTGAATTTTGAAGTAGAGATTTTAAGTGAGCATTTGGTGGCTTTTAGGGCCAAGTCTTCATGAGTGGGTGATGTTCCTAATGCTATTTTAGGCGATTGTTATAAAAATTATCCCTTGGAAGAATTCAAAATAGATTATTTTATTGAGCATCGAGATTTGTTAGGTTTGACAAGGGTTCGAAGGAGGAACCCCATTTGATACAAAGGATCTTCCTACAAAGGATGAGGAGGGTGAAGAGTTAGGAACACTTTAATTGCATGACAATTTGATCAATATGGTCCATGCAAATACAAAGGCAATCAAATCTTGTTTGTAAAATGTGGAACACAAGTGATTGATTTGAGACAATCATTGTGCTTCATCAGGACAACTTGCAATTGGGGTAGCCAGATGGAGAGAGCCACCCAACATACTATACATAAATGGGAACAACTTTCTCATGTATAAGCATACGCTAAAATTGGGTATTGTACCACCTTTCATATGTTTTGAGATAGACATGCTCAATTGCTTGAATGTATGTTTTGTTGGGAATGGCTAACACCCAAGAAAGGGGGTGAATTATGTGTTTAAAAATTTTTTTGACTTTTGGAAGTTAAGAAGTTTTAAGTCAGTGAAAACCTTAGTACAATTTATTTCAAAACACTTTACAAAACCTTGAAACTTCAAGAAGCAATTCAAAAAAGTAGATCACTTAGATTATGCAGCAAAATATAGCTCAAGATAGTAACACAAAGTATCGCAAAGTAAAATGCTGATATTTAAATTTTCAGAAATGTAAATGCTCAAAAGTAAATAAACACAAATATTCATCTTGGTTTAGCTTATCCAACAAAGCCTACATCTAGTCCCTAAGAAAAACTTGAGATTTTCACTATACTCCACAAGTTTTAAATGGGTACTTGTGAACCACTAAAACAATCTTAGCACTTTCTATCTCTCAATGCTCAAGGAAAACCTTTCCTTGATATTTCTACACACTTCTTATATAACAAAAAAGAATATATCAGAGGAAACTTGCTCTTTTAAAGGGATGTTATAGATGAAGTGCTATAGGCAAGTTTAGAACAATGAGCTTAGAAGGAATGATTAAAATTTAGATTTAGGCTTTTCTCTTGTTGTTTTCAAACTTCAAAAAGTCCCTATTTATAGATTTTTCAAAAGGGTAGCCTTTGGAGACCATATCTTTGCATATCTTTAGAAAAATAGATGTTTTGTACCTTTAATGTATTGTTCCATACTCTTGCAATAAATGTGCACAAGCCTGGCATTCAACTGTCATGTTCTCCATTTCAACTTTTCTGGAACTGGGCAGTGGTAGTCGACTAATAGGTATTTGATAGTTGATTAGGAGTTCTTAGGTTTTTTATAGTTTAAATTCTAAGGCTGGCAGTCAACTTCAAAGACTCTGGTAGTCGACTGTTAGCTCATAGTAGGGTAGTAGTCAACTTGCAGATTACTTCTCGATTTCACCAAATTTTAATTGTGCTAGTTGACTTCTTGAATCTAGAAGCCGACTTGTAGCTTTGGGAAAAAAATTTTAAGTGGATAAATCAAAAGAAAAAAGCTACCAAGTCTGAAACAAAGTTAAAAGAATATTAACAAGAGATTTTGAAAGGTCTTTGAGCTCATGTTTCTAAATTACCTTTATAGAACAAGTCCTAGGTACTTATCTAACTTGAATTCTTCAATATATACTTAGTTAGGCCTAGGGACTTTATCTTTTAACTTGAAAAATCCTTCAATGAGCTTGTCATCATCAAAACCTTTAAGAGTTTATGCTTAATAGGGTGAACAATCTTCCCCTTTTTTATGATAACAAACCAATTGAATTCCATAACATACTTGAGAAGGATTTAGATTAGTCAATACATGTTGAGGTGTGAAAAACTCTCCTTAACTTTATGCACTCTATTTTATCAAAGTTTTAAAGTAAATTGGAGAGACAAACTCCTCATGAATTTGTAGACTTTGATAAATTCTATTTTGTGGAAAATATTTAAAAATGATTTTCAAAGATTTCCTGAGATTCAAATTCAAACATAAAGAATGTTCAGAATATAACAGTGTACTCAATAGCTTTTCAATTTGAAAGCTTTTGTTAAAAACATGGTAGAATGCTTAAATTTTTCATTTTAAGCAGGTTGTCACAATAGAATAAAAAAATGACTACTTAATATAAAAGTTAAACTAAAGTATTTAAAACAATATGACCAAGGAATCATTAGAGTTCAAAACTAATCATAGTCATGCAATTATCATAATTCAGTCCATTCATAAATTAAAATTAAAGATCATGAAAGGTTCATATTAGAGACATAAAACATACAGTCATTCTAATCAACATAAACCATAAAAGTTAGAAAGTCATCTTAGGCAACATAAATTATAAAAGTCATCATAAACTATAAAGTCATCTTAAGCTAACTACTTCTCCCCCTTTTTTTATCAACAAAAGGAGGAAAGGGTAAGTCTAAAATGTAATAAACGCAATTTAAAAATTGGATAATTAGGATAAATTTTACTGGAAACCTTGAAATATTGTTGTGAAGTGAATAAGTAAATTATTTTGAGCTTATAGCCCAAATTTGAGAATTTTTGAAAATAAAGTTTTACTTGATGGAAAATTATTTATTTGTAAATTAAAACTTAGTAGATAATTTTGGTGGGCCATGATGTTCTAAAAATTTTCAAATCTCTCCTATGATATTCCATATTTTTTCCTAAATCAAAAAATGCATTCAACATTTATTTGGAGTAAAGTGGTAAATGACCAAAATGCCCTTGGATAACTTAAAGTTCAAAAATTCCCTTCTTTCCCCGTCCATTCCTCCCTTCCCTCATGACTCACTCTCTCCTTCCCTCTCAAAATCACACAGCTCCTTCTTTCATTCAAACCATCGTGTTGTGCCACCATCGGATCTCGTGCCTGCTTCATTCATCGCCGTCAAATGTCTGTTGCCGCCTATCACTATTGACAGCCATAGAATGCACGCCATTTCCCCTCCGTTCGTGATGTTCCACTACGGCTTCAATCTCAAATTTCATGCCGTTTGGTCGCTGGTAAGCTGCGGTGCTGGGTTCTCAGTCAACTGCCGACGATTCCTGCAACCACTATTGTCGTTCCTGCAGTTGTCAACTGTCATAAATCGCCAAAAAATTAAGAGGGACTAAACTAAAAATTTTGAAAATTTTTGGTTTGAATTGGATTTCAAATTTTGATGCATTTTTTGTAATCCTTAGCTACAATGGGACTCTTATGATTGTGTAGAAGTGGAAAATTAAAGGAAAAGAGTGCAAAATCATCATTTGAAAAATAAGGACTAAACTATAAATTCTAGAAATTCTAGGTAATGAAATGAAATTTCATAAAGTTTGATATTTTCTGTGATATTGAGTTACATGCTGTAATGACCCCTCATATCTACATACACACATCAGAGTTATTATGAAGTGTGGAATTCTTACTACAAAAATTTTCCTTTCTCCTCAATAGTTGGGTCATTACTAGTTGAGTATAATCTAAATAGACTCTTCTATTAGTCCATTCAAATTTCACTCAACCATCTCTACACGCAGCACATCTAATACCACAATTCATACAATTATGTACTCTGAAATATAAAATTTTAAAACATTCATTCAGGAACAATTGAGATATAGTCTATATCAAAGCTGCTATTAAACATAACTTTCTATTAGCTAATCACATTTCAACATAATTGTCTCCATTACAAAATTTCACATCCTAAAACATTCGTAAAAAAAAAAATCCATACAATTATCACTATATATACTCTTCCTGGCCTACACACTGATTCAAACTCCCTATCTAAGGATCCAAGATCTACAACCCTTCTAGGTTTTATTACGGATTCAAATCAAATCTCAAGCTGAGATAATCAAAGTTAATGAGATATGGTTATCCTAATAAAGTAATTTACAGATTTATAATTTCATAAAATAGTTGAAAGTTTAGCTGTACCCTTTATGGTACAAAAAACCTCTCCCCTGTATCACACCAACATACAAGTGAATTACAAAATCCATATTCAATTTTCATGAAACACATGGGAATTAACATGTTTTCTTTCAAGCCATGCTTCATAAAGTTCATATCAAAATCAGAGTATAGGACCATATTTTTGGTCAAAATATCATATTTATAGTGCCTGTTATTTCATTTCAAACCTCATTTGCATAACAAGTTCTATGTTAATGCAAAGAGCACATAATCCTACATATTTCCAGAAATTAATATGCATGTTATCACAACCTTATAAATCATTATCTCATTGCATGCTATTTTTCAATCCCAAGCTATCATCACACTTCCTTTTATCCATGTGACTAGGATTGTTGTTATCATGGGGACTATTCTCCTGGTGATTATCACACTTCCTTTTATCCACGTGATATTGTCATACTTCCTTTTATCTATGTGACATGAGAATCTAACTTCAAGAGCATCCCCTGACATGTGCACATCGCTAGTCTCATCCTTTACCAGACTATACAACAATATATACAAATAGGCAACTAATACTTAGGGCTATAAAGTTTTACACTTGAACTAAAACATTTTCCCCCGTCTAGACTATCCTCCTTTTACTCCTTAAAGTCTTCCATAGGGTTGTATTAGTTTAATGAGTAATCTCTAACAAAAATAGACCTTTCAAGTTGAAAACAATTACATTTTATAAAGTAGACTACATAGGGAATACTTAATGACTATCCCATACCAGCCATTAAATGTCCACCCTAAATTTCGTCTGTCCCTATAAGCATACAACCCAATGGCCAAATTTAAAACAAGTAGCAAAGAGTCCATTTCATGCTAATCAACATACATAGGAAAATTCTCTATACTCATACGAAAATCACATACTAGCTCAAATTTCATTTCATCAAATAAATTCCCATTTCATAAAATAAATTTCTCATTTCAAAGCTAGCAATTCACACATTATTTCAAATTTAAGGGAGTGTAGATTACTCTACCTTAACTATTTGTTCTTCCTTGATTAAGGCTTCTCTCTTTTCTCTTGGTATTTGCCTCACAAATCACTTCCTGATAAACAAATCTAGATTTCACATTGGTACTTCACAATTATGCATTTATTACATTATGCTTTCTATGCATCCTAGGCTTAAGGTTTCACTATGAGGTAACTCTCCTCTTTCCTTTCCTATTTTGTTGTCACTCATCACCCAACATATGAAATCCCCTTGTATGATTTCATATGAGCCTTATTCCATTTGATTTTAGGGGTTTCTAAGCTTATTCATTATTTTAAAAGTTATTTTTCATGTTAGAGGGCTACCAGTCGGCTGCCATAAAGCTAGCAATCGGGTAGTTACTCTCTAGAGGGCTACAGTCAACTGTCGTAATGCTAGCAGTCAGTTGGTGGCTCTCTGGAATCCTAGACTTCATAAGATATTAGCCTGCTAGTCAACTGATAAAAGGCTGCTAGTCGACTGCTAGGAAAAAATATGGGCTCGAAAATTGACTGATGAGGTTACTAGTCGACTTTTGTGCCTCTGTATCAATTTTTGGGTTTGTCAAGAACACGACAGTCAACTGGTGCATGCTAGCAATCGGTTGTTATGTTTTGTGACAACTTAAAAACTCTAGTTTTCACAATTTTCCAGTCTAGATTCCATCCCATTTCAATTTTAAAAGGTACGGGCTTAGTTTCTAATAATTTTCTTCCAAATCCTAACCATTTTCGTGCTCAAATATCAATCATACAAGCATAATCTTCACATGCCAATCGGGTGAATAGTAAAACCTAACTTGAAAAATTTGATTCAAGCCTAGAAAACACTAAATGAAAGTTAAGGACTCCAACATTATGGCTCAAAAACCTTTTCCTATCTCTAAGCATCTTCAAAATCATCATTTCATACCAGAAAATCAGAATTCCTAAAGAAAAAGAAATTTTCTCCATTTTTGCTAATCCTAACATTTTAGCATATTTGAGAGGTTCTAAGTGCAGTAATCTACTCCTAAATGATGATTAGGGTGTTTACTGAGTCATAGATGAACAATTCTTACCTTAATTCTTCTAAGGAAGAATTTCACTTTTCTTCCCTTCCCTTTTCTCCTCTGCCCATGGCTTTCCTCTCCATCTAAACTGCTAGAATGTGCTGATAGGGAGGGAAGTAATGCATATAAAGGAGTCTAAAAGAGTTGCATGGTTAGAGCTTTAGGGACTATCTTGTAAAAATGTGAAAATTACACTTAAGTCCTTCTTTCTTTTTAACTCCAAGTTTCTTGTCTCATTTAAGTTCTTGAAGAAATTATAAGATTATTCTCAATATTAAATTTTAAGGAAATGGATATTACACATGGAGCCTCTCATATAAATTTAGGAGATTTTTGAGACCTTTAGGGCTACTTTCAAGACTAAGAAAGTTTTAAGGACTAAATTGAAAAGGTTTTTATTTTTCTGTTCAAGAAGAGAAAACCATGTAATTCTGAAATTTTGTGTTGGGTTAAGTTTATTTAGCCTTCCAAAAGTGTACTAGAAGAAATTTGAGAGTTTTATAACTAAATGTTAAATTTAAGGTGAATTAGGATTTTAATTCCAATAGATTTATGTTTGAAAGGAATTAGTGTGGGAAATCGAAACATTGCTTTCAAAAATTGATAGAAGTGGCTTCTAGAATCAAGAAAAAGAGAAATGGGAAGAATCCTAATTTAAGAAGAAGAAATCATGGTTAAGGTAGAGTAATCTACACTCCCTTGTTTGGAATTGATAATGTGAATTGTATTGTTTTGAATGAATTCTACATAATGAAATGGGAAATGTTTGTTGAACTTATTTGTGAAATGGAAATTATTTTCATATAAGTATAAGGGAATCTTACTTGTATGTGTTCTATAGATTTGAGATGAATCTTTGCTGCTTGTTTTGATTTGGATATTGGGTTTCATGCTTATAGTGCAGATGAAATTTGAGGTGGATACTTGATAACTAGTATGACATGATCATCAAGTATTCCATATACAGACAAATTTTATAAACTAACTCTATTTTCAATCTATGGTATTCTGTATATATTAGAGTTTACTCTTTAAACCAATATAACCCTATTAAAGACTTTAAGGAGTAAAAGGGGGGATAGTCTATATGGAGAAAATGGATTGGTTTAAGAATGAAACTCTATAACCTTAAGTATTAGTCACCTACTTGTATACATTGTCGTATAGTTGGGAAAAAGGATGAGACTAACTAATATTGTGCACGTGACATCATATGGATAACTGTAATACCCAAATCTTATAGCCTGTCTTTATAAATAATTTTGTATAATAAACCATTTAGCTATAAGACTAGCATGTCATGCTTACTTTCTTCCTTGATTGTTACCCGAGTAAAAATTTTTCTTTTTCCAATTTTATCCATTTATTAATTGAATTAGGTCTAGGATTATTTACTCGATATTACATCCATATACTACACAGTGGCAAAACTAAATAAATAATCAAATTTAGTTACAACGTCCTAAAAAAAACTTTTTTATATTTACATTTGCTACATATTTACATTGTCATACATATATTTTAGGATATGTGGAGTGTTTTTAGTCTTCAAGGGTAAGGAGGCAACAAGCTTGCCACTCAAACCCCTTTATACCTTAATGGCTAGTAAATTATAGTTCTCTCACATATCCAGATAGATATATATATATATCTTTTTTTGTTAGCTATACACATCCAAAAATCAACATCACTCACACCTACTCTAAAAGGACAACTTCCATTACTACTATAACATAACTATTTAAATAGTTGCAAGTGAACTCAACCACGAAATCTCAGCCAATGCTATGTCAACTTCAAGCCAAATCATGTTGTGGGTTATCTGATACATACCAGGCATAATAATGAGAATTTACATTCTCAGTAGCTAGACAATCCACCTTTTTATTTTAAACTATGGTATATACCACTGTAGTGATACGGAAAACATTTCTACATTCTTTATTTTAAAAGACAATATATTCTATTGGAATGTAACATGTATATCTCATAAGTGTGTATGGTATACATTTATAAATGTATCATGTGATAGTTCACCTTAAAAATCATCAGTCAAGGCATCTCAGTATCATGATTTTAAAATATATCCAATTATAAATACATTCCCTATCATAAATAGGGAAAACATATTTAATCATTCATAAGGAAAACATTGCCAGTCATAAGGAAAACTATTATCAGTTATTGGCTAAAAGCCACAGTCAATGAAAGAGGAACTTAAGAGTATCAAGAGTGCCACCTAGTGGACTACTCCATGTACTACTACATACATGAGTGAGTTAATTTTATTTTCAGTCTCAGTCATGTGACATTTCTGCCACTAGCACTATCTCAGACGTCCCTTAGTGGATCCAAGTACCTATTATAGTCAAATTCCAGTCAATGGTCACTGTTAAAATATAGATCATTCCCTAGTCAATGGTCACTGTCATAAAGAGAGATCATTCCCCAGTCAGTGGGATTTCTCCCTAAAGTTAGTCTAAAACTAACTCATGGGATCACTGTCATTAAACAGATCCTTTCCTCTCCTCTTTGGGCGAATCATAGTGCTATGGAATCACCACCACATTTCTAGTGGATCACTTTCCCAGTACACTATTTCCCACATATAAACTAGGATGATTTGGCTTGTACCCACGATTATGCTAAATTCTAAGTAAATGTCCCCATTTTAATTTCGCCATTTTTAGGTTACATTAACTTGAAATTTTCCATCATCACTAATTTTTATATTCTTTGTGGAATGCCCAATTATAGTCCCATACCAATAATTGGTCATTCGGTTACAAGCCTATCGATCTTAGAGCATGCTATAACACCCCATATTCTCTTGATTGGTTTTCAATTAAATGCCTTCTTAATTAATTAGATGAGTGGCCATGAAATGCGATGCAATTTCTTTAATGATGTAATAAATGTCACAAGGGAAACATGTGCAATTGAGATGTTTAATTTGATTCCTAATCTTTCTTCCTTTTGCCTAGTTAATTGCCAAAGGAGAGAAGCAAAAAAAAAAAAAAAAAGAATACATATATATATACACTTGCAATTGAGAAAGGAAATCTTGTGAAGCTTAAATTTAAGAAGAAGGATGATGACTTCGGTTTTAAGAAAAGAAAGGAATGGGATATAGCTGATATTGACTACTCTTTCTTTATTGCCACTGAGAAGATAGGTGGGCAAGAGGGATTTCATTTTTAATTCTTATGCTAATTAAAATAATGCTCCCAATTAAGTGATGAAGATAAAGGAGAAGAAGAGAGTGACGTGTGGGCTTCAAATTTCCTTCTCAAAGGACTGAATGGTGTTGCCAAGTAAGGAGGGAATAAACAAAAGAAAAGTAGTCAAATGTGTGGGTGTCCGGTAGAGGCAAGAGTGTAGAATTAATTGAGCATAAAAGACACCCACACAGCTAGGACACATGGGGGATGGAAAGAAAATGAAACATTTAAATATATGTATATACACCCATCAAATGAAGTGGCAAAATGGAAGAACGGGTGGAGTTAGTTTCCTTTCTACCTCCCTTGACTTTTCTTCTAAGCAACCAAGTAATCATGAGATAGGTTGAGCTAATTATATGCATATGCATGCCACAAGTTAGGGAAGAGAGTGCAGAATTTAATTCAAGTAACATGCATGTGAGGGTGTACGGTTGGTGGGGAAGAGGGAAGAGGGAGGGAGGAAACGTGTGATACAAGTTTTTGTCCCCTTCCTTGTGTTGCCTTCCACACGCCAAAAGAAGAGAGAAAGGAGTCATTTCCTAGCCGTATAGTCTTGCTTGTACGTGATCAATCGCATGATTTCCCTCCTTCAACGTGACTAAGTAAAGAGAAACATAGGAATTGAAATGGTGGAGCTTGAGGGACGTGCAGCCTTACGTGGAGGAGGAAACTTGCATGGCGTCACCTTCCTTCCTTCCTTTAACGTGTCAAATGGCTAACCCAGGGTTGCAAGGAAACATAAAGTGTACCTTAAGGTACACATGCAGCCATGAAATAATAATAATCACAAAAATGAAGGCAGCACTCCCCCTTGGCTGAATAGAAAAATGTAAGTGAGAGAGAGTAATGTGACCATTGGATAAAGCACAAAACTTCAAGAAAAATAGGGTTGCACTTAGATTACACTTATGGCAATTAAGCAACAATAATTAAAGATAGAAAAAGCAGAAAAATGAAGTGTAGCCACCACCTAAGCATCACTTGAACTAGGAAGAAAAATAAAAGAAAATATGCATGGATATATGGCTTGTGTGAGGGAGGTGGTTTACATGAATTCATTTCCTCCTCCCTTGGTGTTACCGCATGAAGAAAATGGGCATGAGCCTTGCCAAGCTGTATAGCCTTGTGTGTAGGTGAGAAATGGCGTGACAAATGGGCAATGTAAGAGTGTAAGTAAATAGCTGTACTTAGTGACAATAATAATTAAGAATAATGAGGGAATGGAAATTTTCAATTACATGCACACACACACACAGCGCAAGAGAAGGAGAGACTAGCATGGGAAATGGAGCTGCATGGTTTCCCTCCCTCCTTTACATTGATGTACACGATTAGCTAAACCAAGGAGTGCAAGAAAATATACCTAAAGGTACACGTGTGGCATATGAAAACTAAGACTAAGCAAAAAAGAAAAGAAAAGAAAAGAAGGAGTAGGGCAGCGTCTCACCTTTAGCTGATTTGGCAACATACCCAAGGGAAAAGGGAGGGAAATTTCATAAAACATAGACACATAGACGTGGATCCAAAAAAAGAGAGAGAGCAGCCTTACACTAAGGGAAAAACCAACACATTTCAGTTTAAGAGAGGAAGAATTGGCCAAAATGGTGAAGAGTAAAGGGAGAATTCAAAGGGAAAGCTAAGAAAACTCCATCCCAGTCCATCACTGAGGTAGGTTAACAATTCTTGTAAATTGATTCCATGATGTAGAACATGTCCAATATGTTTCCAAGCTTCTATGGAACCCTAACTCCCCTCTACATTCTTGAAAAATATGAATGTCTTTGTGGCTAAGCTTGCATGGTGATTTGATGAGTTTTTGATGTGATGTTATGAAAGTATGTGTTTTTCATAAGAAGAATAATGATTTAAAAGGAAAAATTTAGCATGCCTCATAAAGAACCTAGAATAAGAAAGGGTTGAAATATTATTCTTGCATTGCTAATATCTCTCTTTTATGTTAACATAGATGTGGTGACTTCCATGAAAGGGATTCATTTAGTAAAATGTGGCATGTATAATGGTGAGCCTAACGTAAGATAATGCCGAGAAAACTATATTTCATAAGGTTAATAAAGGTTCTGAGTTATGGATATCACAATAAAAAGGAAACCCAATTAGCATGTGATAAAAACTTTAACATTCTCCTTGTTACTTTGCAAAACCCGAGATGGCCTTAGAAAGGTAGGAAATCTTTTAATGGGAATTGTTTAAAAGAGATGTAATTTGGGTTAGACTAGGAGAAGGAGAGAAAATATGGCAATGTGTCATGAAAAGTTCTAAATTTAATTATTGTATTTAATGGTGGCCAAATTACTATGGCAATAATGAATGTATGACAATATGCCTTATAGGGGCTAAATGCAAGGGATAGTAAAATGATAAAAATAAAATAAATTTCCAATGTCATGATTGCCTAATTTAAATGTAATAAGACACTATAAGAATTTTAATGCATGGTGTCATGTAGTAAAAGTGTCCACGATTCATGAGGTGTGGCCAAAGGTGCTTCACACATGTGACCTAGTGAGGTGTGGCCAAAGGTCTTCTATACTCATAACCTAGCATTCACGATAATTTTATACAGGTGGCCAAGTGTCCATGATTCATGAGGTGTGGCCAAAGGTGCTCCACACACGTGACCTAGTGAGGTATGGCTAAAGGTGCTCCATACCCTTGACCTAGCATTCACGATAATTTTATACAGGTGGCCAAGTGTCCACGATTCATGAGGTGTGGTCGAAAGTGCTCCACACACGTGACTTAGTGAGGTGTGGCTGAAGGTGCTCTATACTCGTGACTTAGCGTTCATGATGATTTTATAAAGGTGGCCAAGTGTCCACGATTCATGAAGTGTGACCAAAGGTGCTCCACACATGTGACCTAGTGAGGTGTGGCCGAAGGTACTCTATACCCTTGACCTAGTGTTCATGATGATTTTATAAAGGTGGCCAAGTGTCCACGATTCATGAAGTGTGGCCAAAGGTGCTCCACACATGTGACCTAGTGAGGTGTGGTCGAAGGTAATCTATACCCTTGACCTAGTGTTCATGATGATTTTATAAAGGTGGCCAAGTGTCCACGACTCATAAGGTGTGGCTAAAGATGCTCCACACATGTGACCTAGTGAGGTGTGGCCAAAGGTGCTCCATACACGTGACCTAGTAGTTACAATGATTTTACAAAGGTGGCCAAGTGTCCACATTCCTTGAAGTGTGACCAAAGGGGCTTCACACTTTACAGTAAGGTAAGTTTTAATAATGAAATGTATAATTGACCATTGTTATTTTTAGTTCTATTTTAACATGTATGATCCCATAAAAAGATGTCCTACTTGAATGAGAATATTTATTTGCATGATATTTCAATTATCATGTACTGCTTGCTAAGTCTGTTTGTGTGAGTGAACCTATGTTTTAAATTATGGAATTATAGAGAAAGTGTTTTTGGTGCTTGCACCCTAGTACATATTAGTATATTTTTAAAAATAATGAATTATTAAGCTACTGGGAAACTTGTGTTTCTCATTTGTATGCTAATATGTATCAGATCCAGCTATTTAGCAATCTCGGGGAAGGATGAAGGTAGCATTAGAGGGCATTATTTTGATTGAAATATTTTGCACTTTTAAGGGTCCTGATTCTAGTAATGTTTTTGAAGTAGAATTATGATTATTATTTTGGCTCTGTATATGAGAGGGAAATGGGAAATTACCTAGGGAAAGGATATGTAAAGGACCATTCTATCCCTATATTTTAAAGGGAGTAGTTTGATTGATAAGCTTGTTGTCTCCTGACTTCTTATGGACAGGTACTTCATATATCCTGGTACATGATTACAAAGAATGTAACAAACAATTATTGGACATTTATTGTTTGTAATATATCATTTTTAAATTCCGCTGTGATATATTTTTTATTTTCACTGTGCATATGAGATTTGATCTAAGCACAAGAACCCGAACCTAATCCACTATTAATAATATTTAATGGTATAAATGCTCAAACATTAATAATAAAAGGATAAGTATAATGTACCAAACTTATCTGTTTACATTGAAGGAAGTGTAATCTTAGATAAAGGCGTTACACATACATTGGAAATACTTCCTCTAAGCTCTCTTTCTTTTCAATCTAAGTTTTCCTTTTCATTTTATGTTTTCCAATTTATTCTATGTTTCCCTTCTTTAATTTATAAATCTATCATGATACTATGCCTTTTATTATTAATCATTTCCTTATAGTTATGTATGCATTTCTAAATATCTTTCTTTCCAAATAAATACATACATATCTATATACATATAAATATTTATCCTTCCATTTTACAACTATATATTTTTAATACAAGTATGTCATGAAAATAATAATTTACATAATGGGTAATTTCTTAGTATTTTCCTTCTCCCTTTTATTACATTTTGGTCAAGATCACGTTACAATTTCTTATGAAAATACTTTTGTGCTTCAGCCCAATTGCCTAAAATGGAGAAATAGAATAAATTTAATAAAGCATACATTTTTCCTAATTTCCATTACTTGAAACCAAGAGCTAGCCAAAAATTAATTTTACTTGCATTTGAGTATGATGATTTCTTGGTCAAGTGGAAGGAAATGGAAAAGACGACGTGATTTTATTTTTATAATTCTTTTCCTTCTTTTTCCATGTCATAACCGAACACCTATATTAATAAAACAAACTATTGTACAATTTCTCCTTCTAACTTTCCATTCTCGGCCAAGTGAAGAGGAAAAGGAAGCTAAATGGGATTTTTCTTCCTACCTCACTTTAAGCTTTTATTTAATGAGAAAGAGAAAAAAGGGATAATATAGTTTTATTAAGGTAATGTTTTCTCTCTTCTCTCCCGTCTTCATCACGAAATGAAAATAAGAATATGTTTAAAATAAAGATTAAATATATTCCACTTTTGGTTATAATAAAACAAAAGAGAAGTCAAATTTATAATATAAAACCACTTTACTTGCTTCATGACCGAGCCATCACTATTAAAATCATATTTTGCAATTCCTTCATTTTATCTCTTGATTATGTTAAAGAATGAAAAAGAGAAAAGAAAAGGAAGAAGGAAAATGGAATAAGCCTCTTCCTTTCTTCTTTTCTTCATCACTGAGTTACCTTCATCACTTTTGCAAACTTTCCTTTTCATCATAATAGTCTCTCGATGAAAGAAGGAAATTCAATTTAATTAAATGAAATATTACTCTTCATTTCTTTCTCCCACCTCTTCACCAAATGGACCATCATCTTTCATTAAAATACAAATTACAAAAATCTCCACTCCACTCACTTGCCACTTTGGTTAAACAAAGGAAGGAAGAAGAAAAATTTCACACGTCTCTTTCCTTCCCTTTTTGCCTTAAAACTGAAATCATCATCATCATTTACAACAAATTTTCCTTCTTAAATCTACATGCTTCCTCTCAGCCAAGCAATGGAGTCTTAAAGAAAAATTGTATTTATAATCCAATGAAGCTATTTATCCTATTTCCATAATCGAATAGGCACAAAACATCATTTACCCATAAATTTCATGGCAATCCATGCATTAAAGGCTTGCTTTCATAAAAATAAATCTTTCATGAAAATAAAAGAAAATTTCTCAAATTTATCCCAACACTTTAATCCATCCAAGAAACACTTAAAACTGCATCCACAACACTTTAAACACTTTACCCATACAAAATCAAGCAAAACAAGAATGTAGAAAATTTTGCTACTATTCATGGTAGCCATTAATAGAGATGGAAAGCTTAATCCATGAAAATAATAGCAAGAGATTGTCTAACTACCTCAAGTTTGCAATGGAAATCACTTTGGTTGCTTCTTTTCCTTCACTTGTAATCTTCTTCAAACTCCCTTCACTTCACAACTTCCTCTTTCTTCAAGTCAGTTTGCTAAGGAGGAAGGAGAAAGGTATGTGGCATATATTTTGGCCCAAAATGACCATTTTGCCCCAAAATGACCATTTTGCCGTTAGTGGCAAAATGATTAAAATACCCTTTCAATTTTAATGAAAATGCCATGAGATGAAGGAGAACATTTTGTTGGAATTTCACAATTTTTTCTTCCTCCAAAATGACAATTTTATCATTTGGTAAAATTATCATTTTACCCTTATAATAAATTACTATTTTACCCTTAAATATTTTCTAAAGGTAATCATTACTTTTTAAAAATATCTAGATATTTTTTTAGTGTTATAATTACGCATAATAAATGTACCTCAATTTGCGTGCAAAGTCATTATTTTAATAAACTTTCCTCTTTTTCACTTTGTTCCTTTTTCTTTTCTTTCATTTTAGTCCCTTATTTTTCATAGAAACTTAAGACAATTTAATTACAATTATTCATGCATGAAAGTACTGAATTTACGAATTTAAAACATACCTGAAATTGGGAAAATGTAGATATTACAATAACGGTCCTATGACAATCACTGGGATAACAGTCCCCGTGATAACAAAAATCTCAGTCATATGGATAATGGTTCTATGACATTCACCAGGATAATGATCCCCGTGATAATAAAGTGAGATTAGAAAACAGCATGCATTGAATTGATGAGTTTTATTACTATGAATGTGTGCATATCTATTTTAAGAGATTATGCCATTTTATGTGATCTTTGCAGTAACATGAGAAATGTTATGCAAACAATGTTGAGAATGTGAATACAGATATTTTGAAATGATAGTTTTCATAAAATGATGATTTTATACTTGTATGAAGTGAAAGAAACAAGGGAATTATAAGTTTATGAAAGGTATTGTATTTCCCACATGTTTTGAAGATGATAAAGTATAAAGTATCAATTCGCACATGTGTTTAAATAGTAACAGGGGAGAGGTTTTCTATACCCAAAAAGGGTATAGTTGAACTCTTAATTGATATTGTAAAATTAAATTGTAAATTACTCTATTGGGATATTTTTATCTCATTAAGTTAATTGTTTAAATAACCAGGACAAAGACCTTGCTAGGAATTAGCTAGGCCTGGCATGTGTTTTGCTTGCAAGATGTTGGAAAAGGCTATGTGACTAAAACGGTGACCAAAAGACTCATAATTAGAAGTCTTTAGATAATATTTTGAATGGCTAGAAGGCTACAGATTTTTACAAATGGTTATATCAATATATGTATGATTGAACAAATATGTAATTGTAAACATATGGTTATTTAGATGTTTTGGGCTGTTGTAAAATTGAGGAAAAATCCTATTTTAAGGGAAAACTTTGATGAAAATTTGGTAGGGGTTCTTGATGATAATTGAGAATTTAAATATTCAGGGATATTTATGTTAATGAATGAATGGTTTAGATTTTTTATATTCTAGAGTAGGTGTGTATATTAGTGTGATTTGATGTATTAGGTGAGTTACATATAAGAGAGGGTTGAGTGAAACTTGAATAAAAAAGTCTATTTGGGTTACACTCAGCTAGTAATGGCCTTGAAGGGTATAAGTTTTCAAAGAAAAAATTTTTTGGGGCAAATTTCACGCTTCCAAATTGAATCTAGTATTGCATGTAATATAAGAGGGGTCATTACATAGAAAGCATAAAATAGTAAAGGAACTAGGCTTGATCTCTAGGCTGCCTTGGCTCATCCATACAGTTTATAATCTACCTCAGAAGCACATTGTTGTTAGTTATAGTCACCTTTATGGATTGAAGCCTAACTTCAAGACTCCCAACTCTATTTTTAAGAGTGTCAAAGTTAGGGAGAACTGATGCTTGGAAGGTTTGAAAGGAGTCCATAAATGTAGTTTGTCAAAAGGCATATGAGGAGGTTGAGATAAAGGTCCTACTTCTTCCATAAGATCATCCTTAGCTTGAGCTCCTATGGCTTCTCTTAATTCCCTTTACCCTTTAATATTCCTTTGTGTTGGAGTTTCCATCTTTGGTACCCACACTCCTTCATGTTTTGGGTAGTGAAATCAGGAGAGGGTGTTTATGTCAATCTTGGAGGGAGTTTCTACCTTAGTATCATGAGGGACAATAAGGAATTTCTCCAAGATGAGGGTAATAATAGAGGCATGAGAAAGAGGATGTTTGTTAATCCTAGCATTCTTAAGTATTTTTTGGATGATGAAATAAGGCAGATTGAAGGATTTTTTAGTAAGTATGCAATACATGATAAATTGTTCTACCTTACTGGTATAAGCAAAGTTCCCAGCCTTATTTACTACATAGTAAGCTATGATTATATGAAAAATATGGTTTTCTAGATTAAATTCACTTGTAATTATTGTAGGTTTATGAGATAAATAACATCAGGGTGGCCCAAAAGAAAATTTTGCATTTAATGCCTATCATATTTAGGAATTGACCTTAGGCTAGAGTGATGCTGGAGTGATAATCTATGATCTAATAACCTTCATTTAGGGCTCCTAACCATTCTCCTAATTGCTAGTAGGTAAAGGTTATCTTTTAGCCTCTAACTTCAGTGGTTGTATAGATATTTTCATCATCTCATTTCAAATTAGCATGAAAGACTTAAACTATGAGTGGACTCCATTTCTTTTCTAACTTAATCAACTTGTAAAGATTAGCATTTTTCAGCATAGGAAAAATTCTAAAATTCTCTTCCTTAAAGAATTTAACATCAACACACTTACTTGGAACCATGACTTCTGAGTGAATTTCTCAGCATGATTTATTTACATAGCTGGAGAAGAGAAATGGATACTCAGTGGTGAAGGATTGGAGCTTGAACCTCTAACTTTTGTCCTTTTGGTGCCTTTCTTGGATGCCATTTGAGAAATTGGTGAGTATGATTGTAATAAAAGAGTTTAGGGATGTTAGGAGAGGGATTTATAAGTGTTTAATCAAAACAATTTGGGAGAAAATAACTATAAAAAGGTGAATTTATGAGAAAGAGGGCTAGGGTTTTGAAAGGGATAAAATTAAGAATTTTAGGGATTACATAATGAAGTGGGAATGATTTTCTATGAGGATTGATGGGTTTTAGTTGCATGAAGAGCAGGAATAAAGTAATTAGTTTGGAATTTGAAGATTTTTCAAGAAAATTTGAGTGAAATTGAGAGGGAAATGGAGTTTTTAAAATAGAAATGCGAAAAATGACTTTGCCTCTATAACAGTTCCAGAGGCATCACAGTCAACTTCCAATGGTGAGTTAGTCTATTGTTAGGCTTAAGTTCCTTCTAAAGGCCTACTAAGCCTCTGCCAATCGATTTTCAAGGGCTATAGACCTAGCATTCGACTGAGAGCCATTAGGCACTCGACTGCTGTGTTCTTTAAAAACCCAAAAAGGAGAAGAATGAAATGCCCCTATCTAGTATTAATTCTGATATAAACAGATAAGTTCGGTACATTATCTTTATCCTTTATTTATTTAAAGTCTGAGCTGTTAAACCATCGAATTATGTTATACACATTAGGTTTGGGATCCCTTGCTCAGATTAATTATACTTACATGCACAGCGGAATAAAGAAATACTATGCTACTTTGCGAAATTTAAACTTTCGTACAATTCAATAAGTTTCATAATGTCCATTACAATATAGTGAATATGTATCATGATATGCGAAGTACCCATCCTTAGGAAGTCAGGAGACAACAATCTTGGCACTCAGACTCCCTTTACAAATTTTTTAGATGGATCGACCCTTCACCTATCCCTTCCCCCGTTCTTGCCTAAATACCTCATAGGACTACTGCCAAGAGAATAATCCTAATCCTATTCAGAGTATGTCTAGACAAATAAAATTAGGGGTCACAATTTCTTAACCCAAAAAAAAGACCTCGAACTCCTGACCCAGCTATATGTCTGTATCTGATACATATTAGCATATAATGAGAAACGAAAGTTTCCTAGTAGCTTAACAATCCGGTTTTAAAACAACCAATATGTATCAGGGTGTAAGCACCAAAATAGTAATTTTACATTCTTGGAATAAAATACAGCATAATACACAATATAACTGGCAAGCAATAAGTGATCAATTAAAATGTTAATAAGATGAAAAAAATGTACTTATAAATATTCATGCGGTGACTTACGTTAGCATAACAGTATCAATTTATTTAAGCTTATCCTTCTTAAATTTATGTGAACTCTCGCTGTGCACACTTGGGTACTCGTGGACACTTGGCCACCACCTAGGGTAATTATGCACACTTGGGCACTTTGTGGACACTTAGCCACCTTCCTAGGGTCATTGTGCACACTTGGGCACTGTGTGGACACTTGGCCACCACCTAGGGTAATTGTGCACACTTGGGCACTATGTGGGCACTTGGCCGCCTTTGAAAATCTTATTAAATTTTTCAAGGGAAACTTTCTTCTTCTTGTAAGTTAAGGCAAAGACATATTTCTTATGGGAAATTGTAACTTTTAAGGAACAAATTTCTATTTCTCTTGAAGTTAATTTCTAAGGTCTACCTCTTGTAAAATACTATCAATTTCGATGTTACTTTTCTCTTCTTCTTTCTACACATTTTTAGTAATCTCCCTAAAGTTTCTTCTTCCTGGAATTTAATTCCCATGTTCAATCTCTTCTTAAAACTCTAATGACTTCTCTAATGATTCTCTCTTTCCTTGGGAAATAGATTCCAATGTAGATTTCTTTCTAAAAAATTTAATGTATTCCATAATTATTTCTTTTTCTTGGAAAATTGATTTCAATATATAATTGCTTTCCAAAAATTCTAATAATATCCATAATTAGTTCTTTTTCTTGGAAAATTAATTTCAATATATAATTGCTTCCCAAAAATTCTAATAATATCAATAATTATTTCTTTTTCTTGGAAAATTGAGTCCAATATATAATTGCTTTCCAAAAATTCTAATAATGTCCATAATCAGTTCTTTTTCTTGGAAAAATAATTTCCATATATAATTGCTTTCCAAAAATTCTAATAATATCCATAATTATTTCTTTTTCTTGGAAGATTGATTTCAATGTGTAATTGCTTTCCAAAAATTCTAATAATATCCATAATTATTTCTCTTTCTTGGAAAATTGATTTCAATATATAATTTCTTTCTAATAATTCTAATAATGTCCCTAATTATTTCTTTCTCTTGGAAAATTGAGTCCAATATCTAATTCCTTTCTAAAAATTCTAATAATGTCCATAATTATTTCTTTACTTTCATTCAAAGTCATATTGCATGGCCAAAAATTTCCAAGAATGAATCTCATGGACTTAAGCTAGGGAATTATATTCATGTGGCCAATTCAATTTCCTTTATTATTGTTCTTTACTTAGTGCACTCAAAGGATTTGATTTGCTTTCATTTGTCATCACAATTTCTAATCCTAATCCAACAACATCCTCATGCTATCCATCCATCAACAATTTCATAACCACACATGCTAGCCAACAACCATAAATGTAAACCAAGAATGTAGAGACAATCTAAGTTCTATGGAAACTTGAATATAGTCATTGAATTGCATATATAGAACATAGAAAAAAGTTTTAAATTGTTAACCTACCTTGGAGGTGTGCTAGAGGAAATATTCTTGGCTCTTCCTTTGATTCCCTTGGCTTCCCTTCCTTGAGTTCTTCTTAACTTCCTCCTTCCTTGTTCTCTAAATTCTCCCTTGATGCCTCACGTTCTCTCTCTCTTTTCTCTCTTCTTCTTTTCCTTCTCTCCTTTCCCTTGTTCATGTGTGGTTATGGTATGCTTCAAGAGTCCCTTTTCAACTCCCCCCTTTTCTTTTTGTTTTTTTCTTCTTCTATTTTTTGTTCCTTTCCTTACGTGTGGGTGGCTGTGGGTCTTTCATGAAAAGGGCTTCCCATTTGTTTCCTTTTCCCTTACTTCATGCCACTTCCTCCCTTGACACCAAGAAATTTTGCTGCACCTTTTCTACTTAATTAAATCCTTTTTGTTTGCTTGTCATTGCTCTCCCATCCCTTGCATGTGAAAGGTGTCCCACAAGTAAGACAAATTTGCACTCTTGTATATTTTCTTGCAAGCTTAGATTACCTATTTCCACAAGCAATCTACTACCTATGTTGCCTAAAATTTTTCTGCACTTCTTCCTAACTCATTCGGCCATTACAACAAGAAAATGCTGCACCTTTTGTTTATTCTCCCAAGCCAAAATTTCCTCCTTCTCGTGAAGCTCCATGTGTCCCTTTCAAGAGAAAAATTCTGCATCATTTAGAATTCTTCCTCTTGCTATGTTTCCATGTCTCTCATCTTCCCATGTGCGTATTTTACTAAAAAAAATTCTGCACTTAATTAGGATTGCTTGTTGCCTTGGTGTTCCTTTTTCCTTGCAAGTGTAGGTTTTTCCAC
Organism: Senna siamea; assembly: GCA_031216115.1. Lineage (NCBI taxonomy): Eukaryota > Viridiplantae > Streptophyta > Magnoliopsida > Fabales > Fabaceae > Senna > Senna siamea. Next base: position 15,695,021 of record CM062364.1, read on the forward strand.
TCTCACAAGCAATCAAAAAAAAGTGCTGCACCTTTATTAACTTATTGCACACTTGCCACCACTTTTTCCTCCCATGTGGCATCCAAAAAGAAGGAAGAATAATTTTTTTATACTAGTTTTTCCTTGTTCACGTGATGCTGCATATGTGGGTTATATATATACTTTATTCCATATTACTTCTTCTCTTCTTCACGTGAAAACCATGCACATATGTAACTTCTCTTCTTCAAGGCTCAAATGACTGCAATCCTTTTTCATTCTTTCATCCATCCTTTTCAACTTAGTTTGTCTATCTTTGAGACATTCTTAGCCAGACTTGACCCTTTTCCATTAACCTTAAAATCTTTTTCACCCATCTTAACCAACTTTAGCCTTTCTTAGAAAATTCAATCGTGAGAGCTTAGTGAGCCTTAGTAGATCAAGAGGACCTTCAAAAAAAATCTAAGGCCACTCTGTTGCTTAAGTTATTAAAGAATAAGAAAGATGAAAAATCAATAATATGCTCAATAGGGTAAATAATTTAAGAGTCTAAGGATTAGTTATGCTAAGTTCCTTTCTTATGAAACAAAATCTTCCTTCAGGAAGAAATTTTGTAAAAATATCAGCAAGTTGATATTCAGTTTGAATAAATTCCAACGAGACATTATGATTTAGCACATGATCTTTAATAAAATGATGCTTAACATCTATTTGCTTAGTTTATGAATTCATGATGGGATTCTTTATCAGATTAATGTTACTAGTATTGTCACATTTGATTGGACCATTTTCAAGAGTAACACATATATGTTGGAGTTGTTGTTTCATCCAAAGAATTTGAACACAACAACTTCCTGTTGCTAAGTCCTCAGCTTTAGCAATGGATAAGGCTACACAATTTTGTTTTTTTACTAAACCAAGATACAAGTGAGTTTCTAAAGAATTGACAAGTTTCATTAGTCATTTTTCTATTAGTTGTGATGCCAGAAAAGTCAGTGTAACACCCATCCATACATAACCTTAGAGTCTAACTTTTGATAGATTTTCCTTTGTTAGTGTAAGAAATTTAATGAGGCCTCTGTAAGTTAAATGGAAGTGAGAACATGGACAAAACCGAGAAGTTAAAAGATATCCAAGGGTAGATTTAGAAATTTAGCTAAGGAAGGGTTATTGTAGCCAACTACATTTTAAAACTTCCCCACTAGCATTACAAGGGCAATAAGGTAAATATACATTTTTTCCCACCAAAGAAGCTTGAAGTGTAGATATAGGGCCTAAAACACAAAATTTGTTTCCTTCCCTACCTTTCAGAATATTTTCACCTTTCCCCTACCTACCCCTCCTATAAATACCATGTAAAAGGAGGGGAAAATCTGAGCCTTTAACTCAAATTCAATTACAGAGAGAAAGTGGCATCTTTTAGATAGAGAAAGTGCTCTTAAGAAGAAAAAGGTAGATATGATGAAGGAAGAGGCTATTTGAAGTTGTAGGAAGTATCCAAGGGCAGGGAAAAACATTTTTATATCACATTTAGCATTCATTTCAGCAACTAAGGTAGTTAAATCTCCTATTTCCCTCATATTTTTTAATATACTGTTCATGAAGGGGAAAAAGTGCTATCTTGATTATTTTTTAGCATAATAAGGGGATAAAACTTACATTCTCTTATTGTTCTACTTCCATTGGATATCAAATGCTGCTTTATCATGATATGATATGCTTGTATAGTATATCTATGATTCAATGTACTATTTATGCTAGAAAAATAGGGAAAATGTGGGATTGATGGTGATTGTGTAACACCCCAATCTCATAGCCATTACCTTTATAAAAGTATATTAATTTCAATAAAATCTTCTAGCTACAAGACTAGTGTGTTATCTTTACTCTTGATCCTTTAATTGTTACTTGAGGAAAATTTTTTCAAATTTTTTATTTTATATTTGATTAGGTTTGGGATTCATTACTTAGGTATTTTTAATCATACATTGCATAAAGGAAGACTAAATAATAATAATGTTATTTTAATTGCAACGTAATAGTTAAAAAATCATTTATATTTATGTTCATCCATATTTACAACGTCATACATATATTTCGAGATATGTGAAGTTCTTTCCATCTCTTAAGGTAAGGAGGCAACAAACTTGCCACTCAGACCCTTTTACAACATTACCTACTGGTAGATCCAACTTTCACATATCTAGATATATATACCTATTTCAATATATACATAAAAATAACTTATCTTAATTCCATTCCCAAAAAAATATAAGAGAATTAGGATGAAATGGACTATTTTCTACATAATTACATTATATCAAAAAGACATATCTTCCACCTTCTCTATATGAGAGGAACTTCCATTTCTGCTACTATATATATGTCTTGTATCACATTAAAGGTTTCTAGGAAGGGGATTTCCACTAATGCCACTTTTACCTCAAACCAGACCATGTACCTGGTCATTTGATACATACCAGATACAATAGTGAGAAATAATTTCTCAGTAGCTAGACAATCCACTTTTAAAGATATTTTGTCATGTACCACTGTAGTGATATAGAAAACAGTTCTACATTCTTTATTAAAATATAGTTCATTCTATTGGAATACATATATAAATTTCTTTAATGTGTATAACATACATAAATGAGTATACTTTATGACAATTCACTTTATCAGTTCACCATATAATTTTCCTAGTATCATGATCATAAGAAAACATTTCTGAATATAAACACATCTAGGGAAACTATTCATCATTTATAGTAAAAAAAATATCAATCATAAGGAAAACACTAATCAATCTATGGCTAAAAGCCATATCTCTGTGAAAGGAAGACTTAAGAGTATCGGAGAGTCAACTAGTGAACTACTCCACCTACCACTACTTACATGAATGAGATTATTTTATTCTCTATGTGACAATTCTGCCACTGGTACTATCTGAGACGTCCCTCAATGGATCTAGCACCCCTCTGTATATCTATTGCCCGAAGGCAAACTCTTAAAATTAAGCTCACGAGATCAATGCTACTACGCAAATCATTTCCTCTCCGCTTTTTGAGCAGATCATGCTGCAATGGAATCACCACCCCCTTTCTAGTGGATCACTTTCCCAGTATGCTATCTTTGTAACACCCCCAATCCTATAATTCCTTTTAGTTAATTAAATAATATAATTTAATAGGTTTGGTGAGTTAGTACCACCTCTACCCGAGTAAATTTTAACATTTACCAAGTTAAATAATTAAGTGTTACTAGTTTGGGTTACTAAATTTGGGTTTTCACACGTTACATAGCAGAAATAACTAAAAACAAATATATAGGTATTCTTATATTCTCTTATAATCTTACATTCACATACATGAATAATGTACAATAATTGTTTCTTAGTTATACAAGACATATACCTATAGATATGTGAGAGTGTTAACTAGGGTAAAGAGACAACAAACCTGTCACTCATACCCTTTTAACAAAAGACTGCTAGTGGGTTCCTAGCTCACATATCTTAATACAAATATGACCTTTCTATGTACACCCAAAAAGCATCATTTTGATTCTTTAAAAAAACAATAACAAAGAATTAGGGTGTAGGGCATATCAAAACACTGTACATTATCTAGCACTTTATGTAATCAAGGTGTAAGAGGTACTTAAAATACAAAAATAACCCATACTTCCTTAATCACTGGGAAATATCCTAGAAAGGGTATTTCCACCATTTCTACTTCCATCTCCAACAACACCTGGTATCTAGGTATCTGATACAAACCAACATTTAATGAGAAAATTTTCTTAGTAGTAATAATTACCTAAAATTTTAAAAACTGCTGCCTTGTACCACCATACTGGCATGGAAATGCACTTCATTCTTTTATCATCAATCAACATATTATAACTATTGCAATAACATGTATGAATTACACAATTTTCTCACATATACTTATAAATACACATTCATTTCATCACATATCCACCACACAAGAAATATTCTCAAATTGCAATGGTAACAATATTATATCCATATATCAATATAGAGCACAAACAAAAGAAATTAGAGCATTTTACTATAGCCTTAAAAAAAAAAGCATTACAAAGAAATCTTTTAAAAATTCTCATTCATAAATGAGTTTCTCATGGTCATCGACCACCTACAATATTCTCGTGGCTTTCACCATCTATAATATTCCCCTGGTTAACCGTCTACAATATTCTTGTGGTTAACCATCTGCAATATTCTCATGGTCCGTGACCAATTGCAACGATTTTCGCAATATAACCAATTGCTGCGATTCTTGCCATATAACCAATTGCAGCGATTCTCGCAGTTTAACCAGTTGCAGTTATTCTCATTTATGGTTCATGCTCATCTCATTTTAAAATCTCATATTTCTCTTCTCTTTCTCATTCATTCTCAATTCTCATGTTAACCATTACATTTAAATCCCTCATTTGAGTGGAGTTATGGGCTAGTTATGCTTCAAAATAGGTCATTGAGTTCATTTTTCAAAATAGAGGCCTATCAGTTGACTTTTAGCCTTTTGGCAGTCAACTTGTAGCTTACTGTCCTAAAAATTTCCAAACTCGAGGGCTACCAAGCGACTGCTACTAGCCTAATAGTTGATTGTTCTGTTCTTGGAAATTTTTTGAAAAATATAAGCACGACACTCGACTTCCAAGGATTGGTAGTCAACTACAAACACTATGGATGCGTGTCTAGGCACCCAAAGAACACGACAGTCGATTAGTAGGGTCTATAAGTCGACTGCTACGTGATGCTCTATTTTAAAACTTGCTGTTGACCCAAATTTTTAGTCCATGAACTTGTTTATAAATCATTTTTGACAATCATTAACTCAATACCACTATAAAAGCTTCATTTATCACAAAAATAACCCAAAATACTGATTATTTTTACTCAAATCTTGGATTTAACCTAATTCTCAAATAAGGAAAAACCCATTTTTTAAAATTCAAATTAAGTATTCATAAGTACATCTATGCAGTTTAAAATATCCAAAATTAATCAAAAACATCAAGAATATAGGTTTTATTCCCTCTCAAGTTTAAATAGCATGAAAAACCAAAATTTCTAGTTATAAATAGTAAATTTTGAAATTAAGAGATTTAGGTGATTTGCTACCTTTCTGTTGATCTAAAGCTTGTAAAGGTTGGTTTTGAAGTATGCTGGAATGTTTTCCTAGCTCCAAAACGCTCAGATCCATCTTATAACTTTCTTTCTTCACAGTTCTCCCTTTCTCTCTCTAAAATTTAGAACTCATATGCTAAAGTGACGGTTCTAATATTTTCACCTATTTATAGGTGATCCCAGAATTTGCAATTCTGCTCCCAATTCCTGACCATTTAGTCCAAAATGATAATTTCTCCTGCTATATGCAAAATTACCATTTTGCCCTTGACTCACTGGTGGGAAGTTTCAAAATTTTAGTTGCTACAGTAACTCTTTTGGCTAAAATTACAATTTGTTACCCTAAAGTATTGGAAATTCATACAAATTTCCTCACTTTATCTTTTTCATTTCAGTTTGGTCCCTATTCTTTCTCTTTATTTAAAACTCTTATTCTAATGCAACTATATGCAACCTAATGCAACAAACACAAGCATTTAATTCATTTAAAATTAACAAACATCTCTTAATGCATAGAAGGAGCAGATGTTACATTTCTTCCCTCCTTTTTAAAAAAATTTCATCCTTGAAATTTGTACATACCTATTCAAAAATTTCTGGATACGTTCTTCTTATATCATTTTCCTTTTCCCATGTGACTTCATGTGGTGATAAATAGTCTTATTCCTCAATTGTTTGAATTCAGTACCAATGATTCTTAAAGGTTTAGGATGATAAGTTAAATTATCTTTCAATTGTACTATACTGGCGTTAAGAATATATGAAGAATCAAGGATATATTTACGAAGTTGAGAAATATGAAATACATTATGGATATTGGACAAAAATGGAGGTAAAGCTATTTGATAAGCGGATGAACCTATTCTTTTCAAGATTTTGTATGGTCCAATGTATCTAGAGTTCAACTTCCTGGACTTAATAACCCTACCAATACCAAAAATTGGAGATACTCTAAGGAAAACATGATCTCTGTCTACAAATTCTAGTGGTCTCCTCCTCTTATCAGTATAACTCTTATGTCTATCTTAGGCCTTAGCCATTTTCTCCTTAATCATCTTTATCTATTCTGTAGTTTGTTGAACTAATTTCAGCCCTAATATTTTTCTCTCTCCCACCTCAAACCAACTTAACAGTGATCTACACTTTCTCCCATATAAGGCTTTATAAGGAGCCATTCTTATGCTAGAGTCGAAACTATTATTATAAGCAAACTCCACTAACGACAAAATTCTATCCCAAGTCCCTTTCTATTCTAATGTACATGCCCTAAGAATATCTTCTAAAGTCTGGATAGTCCTTTCAATTTTTTAAGCAGTACTCAAGTTCAACTTAGTACCAAATGCCTCTTGTAAGGCTCTCTAAAATCTAAAGGTAAACTTAGGGTCTCTATCTGATACTATACTAGTAGGTACTCCATGGAGTCTCACTATTTCTTGTATACAAAATTAGGCCAACTTATCTAAGGAAAAATTTATTTTAATTGGTAGGAAATGTGCAGATTTAGTTAATCTATCCACAATCACCCAGATTGCGTCATTTCCTGACCGAGTTCTAGGCAAAACTACCACAAAATCCATGGAAATTTTCTCCCATTTCCATTCAGGAATCTCTAGAGGTTGTAATATTCCTACAGGTTTTTGATGTTTGATCTTCACCTGGTAGCACACTAGGCATTTAGCAACATACTCAGCTATGTGCTTTTTTGACCCGGCCACTAGAAATTTTTCTTCAAGCCTTGGTACATCTTAATGGCACTAGGATGAATAGTATAGTTGCTCTTATTGGCTTCCTCTAAGATTTGACCTCTCAATTCTCCTAATTTTGGGATATACAACTTATTCTGGAAGGTTACTACCCCATCAACTTTTTTCTTGAATTCCCTTGGATCCTTCAGGGACTTCAAGAATTCATCTTCCCTTTAAGCTTCTAGGATTTGAGTTATAAGATTATTTTCAATTCTTATTTCACTTAGGTGCAGACTATCTGGCAACGTCAGAGTGGACAAACTCAATTTCCTAAATTTCTCAAATAAATTCATTTCACTCACCATCATGTGAGCTATATGAAGGGATTTCCTACTTAAAGCATCGAACACTATGTTTGACTTTCCCGGATGGTACTTCAATTCAAAGTCATAATCCTTAATAAATTTCATCCATCTCCTCTACCTCATATTCAACTCTTTTTTGTTAAAAAGGTATTTGAGACTTTTGTGGTCACTAAATACCTCAAATATAGACTTATAGAGATAATGTCTTTAAATTTTTAAGACAAACACTATGGCTGCTAACTCAAGATCATGGGTAGGATAATTCTTCTCATGGGGTTTTAATTGCCGAGATGCATATGCTACCACTTTGCTATTCTGAATCAAGACACACCCTAGGCCTTTCTTTGATGCTTCACACTACACTTCAAAAATAAATTGTTTTTCTAAGAGGTCCTTTATCTAAACCTTTAATTCTGTCAACTCTAACGGAGAAATCCTATAGGGTGCTACAGAGATTGGTCCTATATGTGGAATCAATTTTATAGAGAATTTTATCTCTTTTTCTAGGGGAAGACTCAATACTTCATTGGGAAAGACATTCGAAAATTCACTTACCATAGGGATAGTTATAAGCTTATGCTGAGTTTTAATCTCAGAAGAACATAGAAAATGTATCCTCTCATTCTTTTCCTTAATACTCCTCTTTACAAGTAAGGTATCTATAAAAGTCACAGACTTTTTTAAACAATTCAAGATTAGATTGTTTACAGCTAACCAATTCATCTCAATAATAATGTCTAAATCCACTAAAGGCAAACAAGTCATATTAACAAAAAAGATCTGTCCTCAATAACAATAGAATAATTCAAGTAGGCTAAAGAAGTCCAAACCTGCTCTCCAGCTGGAAGAAATAAACAAATGGTAAGGTAAGCTAATTAAAGTTAAATTTAATCTCTTCACACATTCTAACAAAATGAATGAGTGAGCAGCTCTAGAATCATACAGTATAATTAAAGATATATCATTTAATAAACATTTACTTTTATTAAATCATTGGATTGAGCCACTTCCTTACCCTTGAGGGTATAGAATCTTCTAGTAATTGGAGGTATAGTGATGTCACCCTGTCTATTCCATAGTGGACAATCCCTGATAAAATGTCTCTCTTTTACACACTTATAACAAATACTTTACCTTTGGTTGTTGCCACTTATAGGGTCCCTCATGACTCTTTCAACATTTAAGGCAAACATTTGGAAATATTGGTCTCACCATCAGCCTTTTACCTTCTTGGCCTTTACCAAACTTGTTATCTCTCCCTGAAAAATATCCCGACTATTTTCTTTTGAGGAAATTAGTCTCTTTTTTTTTCTTCTTTGTCTTCGCCAGATTCTTGTCAACTATACGACACTTATTTGCTAATGTGGCATAATTCCTAATCTCCAACAAAGCTACAACATTCTTTAACTCAAACCTTAGTCTGGCCTCTATCTGCATTGCCTTCCACACTTCATATGGTTGAAGTTTCAAATAGGAAGAAAACTTAGACAATTCCTCAAACTTAGCCAGATAGTCATCAAATGGCATGTTGCCCTGCTTAATCTGCATAAATTTGATTTCCTTCTCACTCCTCATGCTCTGAGGAAAATATTTTCCAAGGAACACTTCTTTAAATAATCCTAGGTAATCTTTATTCCTTGAGCTTCCATTAATTGTTTTGCCCTCTTCCACCAATATTCTGCCTCTCTAACCAGCATATAGATGGAAAATAATACCTTCTAGACATTAGTCATCCCAAGAACCACGAATAGCTTCTCTATTTCCCTCAGCCACTCCTCAGCTATTTTTGGGTTAAACTCAACCTTAAAGGAAGGAGGTTTGGCTTTCTAAAATTTTGACTAGCCCTATTACATTGGATTTATTGCTTGTCCTTGAAGAGGGTTTGGGTTAGGATGATTGTTATTCCCCTGTTCCTGAAATTTCCTGAAGACCTGGGTAGTAGCAGTAGCTTGCTCTCTTATAGCCTCTGCCACTTCCATAATAACTTGCATCATTCTCTTTATATTACTCTCACCTTACTTCTTATTTCTAGTATTTCTCCTAGGTAGGGCCATATTTCACTCTACAAAACAAACATTACTGAGGTGATCAGTCTCAATAACATAATATTTATAAGAGATCATATGACACCATAAGAAATACTTCTACCCAAACCTAGTACTTCATTCCTCAAGTCAAAACACCATACAAGACAATCAATTGCCATGGCTCGGCTAACTATCTTGCATTAATCTCTATCCTGAGGAATCTACCCTTCACGTCTGAGCTAGTACTCAACTAGCCATGGCATTAGTGCTCTGATACCAACTCAGTGTAACACCCCTAATCCTATGATTACTTTTAGTTAATTAAATAATATAATATAATAGGATTAGTGAGTTACTACCACCTCTACCCGAGTAAATTTTAACTTTTACCAAGTTAAATAATTAAGAGCTACTAGTTTGGGTTACTACATTCGGGTTCTCACATGTTACGTAGCGAAAATAACTAAAAACAAATATATAGGTATTCTTATATTCTTACATTCACATACATGAATAATGTACAATAATTGTTTCTTAGTTATACAAGACATATACCTATAGATATGTGAGAGTATTAACTAGGATAAGGAGACAACAAACCTGTCACTCATACTTTTTTAACAAAAGACTGCTAGTGGGTTCCTAGTTCACATATCTTAATACATATATGCCTTCTGTAACATCCGCCCCTATTTCTATAAGAGATATTTGTTAATTTTAATTAATTGCTTGTGTATGTTGCATTAGACTGCATATAGTTGCATTAGTGTTAGCATTGGACTAGAAAAGAATGAGAAAATTGATTATAAAGGGGAGAAGGACTAAACTGAAAATTGTAAAAGTTTAGGTATGAAAATTTCAATTTTGACCAAAAGAATTACTGTAGCGAACTGGTTTTTGGAATTATCCTGCCAATGGTTCAGGGGCAAAATAGTAATTATGTATATAGTTTGAAACTTACCATTTTGAGGTCAAATGATCAGAGATTATGATCAAAATTGTAAGTTTTGGGATGCCTATATAAGGCCTGGAGTTAGACCTCCTCATTACCCAAAATTTAAAACCACTTTAGAGAGAGAAAGAGAAGTCAAGTAGAGAGAGAAAGTGAAGGAGAAGAAGCTAAATCTCCACTTTCAACAAGGGTTAAATCCTAAGAAGTGTCTGGGAAGACATCTAATATGTTAATTAGCATCTAAACAAGAATTTAAGGTAGCAAAATAACCCAATCCCTTTTTATTTTTTAAGTTACTGTTCATATAATTGAACTTGATGATTTTGAAGTTGTCTAAAAGAAAAAGGGATTTGAAACTAAATTCTTAATGTTTTTACTTACTATTGGGTGTTTTGAATCGATAGAAGATACTTCTGCATGCTTAAAATTTATTTTGAAAAGTAGGTTTTTCTGCTTGAACAAAAAGAGGTTTAATCCCATATTTAAGTGAGGTTAAACAGTGTTTTGGACTATTTTTAGGTATTAAAAGATTCTTGAAAGTTTATCTTGAGTTTATAAATTTCAAAAATGCTTTACAAACAAGTTTTTGAATAAAAATTCTGGGTGAACGACAAGTTTTAAAATAAAGTATAATATAGCAACCGATTGTCGCATTCTTGAGTTGCCCAAAAACGCATACAGAACTCAAGCAGCCAACTACCAGCCCTGGAAGTCGACTGATAGCTCTTGGTGCCCAACAACAAGTTTTTCCCAGAAGGCCAACAGCTAACTACCATGCTTTAACAATCAACTGTCGTGCCTAACAGTAAGCTAGCATCTAATTGATAGCCCTATAATAGTCGACTGATAGCTCTCGAGTTTGAATTTTGAAAATTGGATAGAATGCTACCAATCGACTGTCAACAGGGTACCAGCTGATTGCCAGCTTCTGTGAGTGAATTATGAACTCAATGATATGTTTGAAAGGTATTTGGTCCAAAAACCCAATTCAAGTTAGGGATTTAATCCTAAAATACAAGAAGGGTAACATGTACTTTGAATTTAAATGAAAAGGAGCAAGAGTATGATGAAATTGAGAAGGAAAGAGAAAAAAAGCATAAGAGAAATGATATTTGTATTGTTAGTATATGTATTAGTGGTAGATGGTTCATAACTGAATGACTGATTGCTAGTATGGGACAGTGATTAGACATTTCGCAATTATTGTGATAGTTATAAATTCTAATTTAGTGACTTACTGGCCAAATTAAATAAAAGGTCAATTATTGTGATACTTAGAATTTCACATAACTATACTATGCACTGAATCACCCTAATACATATGCTTATGAATAGCGTTTTGGGGACCCTATTATTTACTCAATGTGTGGACTCAATGTGGGGACTCTATTGTACTTGGATCCACTAGAGGGCGCTTTAGAATGTACACAAATATGATGTTGTAGTTGAGGACTACCAATGGGCATATATTGCCAAAAAGTTACGACCACATATTCGAAAGTATGGAGTGGCTCATTCGATAACCCTCCTTATTTCTCTTATTATTTTTATTATATGATAGTTATTATGATTATGGAGAAGGCCAATGAGAAATGCTCTTATTTCCTTACTACTCTTTATATGAAGTTAGATGAATGAAATTATGTTACCTGTATGATTTGACTATTTTATGAGGTATATGCCCTATGTGGTGCATATCAAGTAAATGATGCATGAAATTATAAGTATCAAATGTAATTTTATGTAAGGCAACCTAATAGATATATCAATTATATAATGATGAGAAGAATGTAGAATTTTTCGTAAGGGATTATGGTGGTACAAACTAGTTGTTTTATAAATTGGTTCTTATTGCTACTGAGATTTATTCTCATTAAAAATGCTGGTTTGTATCAGATGCCTAGGTACCAGATATTATTAGAAGTGGAAGTTAAGTTGATGGAGATACCCTTTCTGGGGTATTTTAGTGTTGTCAAGGAATTATGGGTCATGTATGAGAAGTCTCTCTCACACCTTGAATATATAAAGTTTTAGAAACATTTTGACATGTCCGATACCCTGCATCCTTGTTAAATTTTTGGAAAGATCAGGAGGATAATTTTTGGTGTATAGGACAAGGGCATATATGTATTAGAATATGTGAGCTAGGAATTCACTAGCAATTTTGTTAAATGGGTATGAGTGACAGGCTTGTTGTCTCTTTACCCTAGTTAACAAACTCACATATCCATAGATATATGTCTAATGTATGACATTTGTAAATATTGTAAATGAATGTGAATGTATCTATAAATGTATATATGTTTGATTTCCATTCATTCATTCATTCATTATATTTTCTACGGTGTAACATGTGAGATCTTGAGTGTAGAATTCCCAAACTAATAGTTCTTAATTATTTAACTTGGTAAAAATAAAAAATTTACTCGGGTAGAGGTAGTAATAACTCATCAATCCTATATATTATATTATATTATATTATATTATTTAACTAAGATAAACTATTGGATTAGGAGGGTTACACCCTCTCTATGTACACCCAAAAATCATCATCCTAATTCTTAAAAAAAACAATAACAAAGAATCAAGGTGTAGGGCATATCAAAACACTATACAGTATCTAACACTTCATGCAATCAGGGTTTGAGAGGTACTTCAAATATGAAAATAACCCATACTTATTTAATTACTGGGAAATATCCCAGAAAGGGTATTACCACCATTTCTACTTCCATCTCCAACAACACCGAGTATCTAACATCTGATACAAACTAGCATTTAATGAGAAAAGTTTCTCAATAGTCATAACCAACTAAAATTTTAAAAACTTCTTACTTGTACCACTCTACTGGTACGAAAATGCACTATATTCTTTTCTCATCAATCAACATATTATAACTATTAGAATAACATGCATGAATTACACAATTTTCACACATATACTTATGAATACACATGCATTTCATCACATATCCACCACACAGGAAATATTCTCAAATTGTAATGGTAATAATATTATATCCACACATCAATATAGAGTATAAACAAAAGAAATTAGCGCATTTTTCTATAGCCATAAACAAAAGGATTATAAAGAAATATTTTAAAAATTCTCATTCATAAATGAGTTTTTCATGGTCCTCGACCAGCTGCAATATTCTCGTGGTTAACTGTCTACAATATTCTAATGGTCCATGACCAGTTGTAGTGATTCTCGCAGTTTAACCAGTTGCAGTTATTCTACTTTATGGTTCATGCTTATCTCATTTTAAAATCTCATATTTCTCTTTTCTTTCTCATTCATTCTCAAAACATTCTTAATTCTCATGTTAACCATTACATCTTGGGTTTAAATCCCTCATTTGAGTGGAGTTATATGCTAGTTATGCTTCAAAATAGGTCATTAAGTTCATTTTCCAAAACAAAGGCCTACAGTCAACTTCTAGCCTCCTAGCAATCGACTTACAGCTTTCTATCCTAAAAATTTCCAAACTCGAGGGCTACCAATCGACTACTACAAGCCCGACAGTTGAATATTCTGGTCTTGGCAATTTTCTGGAAAATATAAGCATGGCAGTTAACTTCTAAGGACTGACAATCGATTGCTAGCACTTTGGACGCATTTTTGGGTAATCGAAGAATATGACAGTCGACTAGTAGGATTTACAAGTTGATTGTTGAGTGATGCTCTATTTTAAAACTTGCTATTGACCCAGATTTTCAGCCCAAGAACTTGTTTATAAATAATTTTTGACAATCATCAACTCAATACCAATATAAAAGCTTCATTTATCACACAAAAACAATCCAAAATACAAATTTTTTTACTCAAATCTTGGATTTAACCCAATTCTTAATCACAAGGAAAACCCCATTTTTTAAAATTCAAATTAAGTATTCATAAGCACATCCATGCAGTTTAAAAAATCTAATAGTAATAAAAAAATCAAGAATGTAGGTTTTATTCCCTCTCAAGTTTAAATAGCATGAAAAACCAAAATTTCCAGTTATAAATAGTAAATTTCAAAATTGAGAGGTTGAGGTGATTTGCTACCTTTTTGTTGATCTAAAGCTTACAAAGGTTGGTTTTGAAGTATGCTAGAATGTTTTCCTAGCTCTCAAAATGCTCATATTCGTCTTATAACTTTCTTCCTTCATAATTTCTCCCTTTCTCTCTCTAACTTGTCCTTTCTCTCTCTCTGTACTTCAAAACTCAGATGCCAAAGTGAGGGTTTTGGTATTTTGACCTATTTATAGGTGATCCCAGAATTTGCAATTCTACTCCTAATTCCTGACCATTTGGCCCAAAATGATAATTTCTCCAGTTATATGTGAAATTACCATTTCGCCTTTGACCCACTGATGGGAAGTTTCAAAATTTTGGTTGCTACAGTAACTCTTTTGGGTAAAATTATATTTTGCTACCTGCAGTATTGCAAATTCACAAAATATTCCTCACTCTATCTTTTTCATTTCAGTTTGGTCCCTATTCTTTCTCTTTATTTAAAACTCTTATTCTAATGCAACTATAGGCAACCTAATGCAACAAACACAAGCATTTAATTCATTTAAAATTAACAAACATCCCTTAATGCATAGAAGGAGCAGATGTTACAATCTCCCCTATATATCCTAGGATGACTTAGCCTGTACCCATGATTATGCTAAATTTTAAGTAAATATCTCCTTTTCATTGGCCATCTTGGCTACACTAACTTAGAATTTGCACCCATCATGGTTTTTTCTAAAATCTTTATACCAAGTGGATGTTTAACCATCCAAATTTATGACACAACTGTGGAATGCCCAACAGTCGTCCCATAGAAACAATAAGTCACTTGGATACAAGCTAGTCTACCCTAGAATATACATTAGAAATACTTTCTCTAAGCCCTATTTCTTGTTATGTTTTACTCTCTCTCTATTTTTTCCTTTCCATATCTATGTTTCCCTTTCTATTCCTTTAACTTATCATGATACTATATTTCTATCAAACTATGACCCTTGTGTACATTGTTAATAATTTCATGGCTAGGATTGCATAAATATGGAAGGGTTTATTCTTGGCTTAAGGGAAGGATTTAAGAGAAAGTTAAGAATTTCTCACTTTCAATTTCTATCTCCCTCCCTTGCCATTTTCTAAACATACTCACATCATTCTTCTTCCATTTCTATACAAATCCCAAATTTCTTATCATTACACATTAAGGGTCATAAGGTGAACTTTTAACACTTTCTTTTACCATTTCCATTCCATTTCACTTTTAGCATAGCCATGTATACCTATAAGTGCTCTTTTTCTCATAATATACCTATAGATATACATACATGCAATTTCCTCTATTCATAGCTATACATTTTAAAATACTAGGATGTCATGATTTGGCAAATTTAATACTAGATAATTTATCAACATCAACTATTCTCCTTTCCTTTATACCTTTGACCAAAACCATGCTAAGTATTTATAAACAAATTTCCATAAAAATTTCCATAAAAATTTCCTACATGTTCTCAGTCAAGGAATCAAAAATGAGAAAATGTGATGATTTCAAGTACACATTAATCTTCCCTTTATCCTTTTCTTATAACCGAAATGCCAATGGAAACCTTAGAAAAAATTTAACCAAATTTCCTTTGCCAATCAACATGAAGCTCTCAGCCAAGGAAGGGAAATTAGGGAAAACATGCAATTTCATCAAGATAAAAATTTTTCTTTCCCCTTTTATCCATAGCCAAGACAATAACATGTTGAATTGGCAATATTTAAGCAAAATTTCCATTCTATACACAAGCATTTTTGGTCAAATGGGGAAAAAGGTAAGATTATATTTTGTCACCAAGTATCAATTCTCTTTCCCTGCTTTGGCCATAATAAGACATTAACATGTTAGTTAAGCAAAATTTCAACAAAACTTCCCTTCTTGCAAAGAGAAAACCCACGACCAACAAGGGGGAAATGTAACAACGGGAAAGATTTGAAAGAGTTTTAAAGGATTTTGAAAGATAAAAACTTGATTTTTAACCCTAATCCCAATCAAACGAAGCCTGGCATGAATTTCGAGGATAATGACTTGACACAGAAGGTCGTCCGAAGCCAGAGACACGATCAAACAGAAAGAAATGCAGTCCGGCGATCAGAAACTGACGGAAGGAGTTTCGTGCGTCAATTTCATTGACGGAGGCCAAGACTTTTGCATAGAAACACGTGCCAACATCTGGAAGGATACCGACACCCTAAAACATCCCCGGGTGTCCTGGGAAAAGTCAGAATCATCCCTGGAGGCTTTAAATTATGCAAATTCCCTCCATTTCTCTCATTTTCACTCTCTCTCCTCACCACACTCTCTCTCTCCTCTCTCTTCTCTCTCTCCACCTTCCTTCACCGTGAACAGCCACCACAGCCACCGTGGGCTACCACCAAGGGTACCAACCGACAGCCCTCACTGCCCACAACCTCCAGCAACCAACCACGGCCACCAACGGCCGCCGGAGCCGCCGAAAAAATGCCATTTTTCCCTTCCATTGAGCGAAATTTCTCTAGCTCGAATCGCCGCCGTCCATCACCGTTGACCGTCACCGCCCCCACCACCGTGTAGCCCGAGCTGCCAGCTTCCTCAAGTAGCTCGGCACCGTCGAAAGGAGGCCGGACGCGCCCGGATCTAGGCAGAACGTCGTCCAGCGTGCGAGAAAGTTCGTGGCCGAAAACACCGCTCAAAAGGCCGTGAACCGCCGTGCCACCACCGTATTTGGACTCCTGAGCTTGCGGGCTTCACCGTGGTGTGATTTTCGAGGCAAACAGCACCTCTCCGTCATGCGCTACCGTGCGCCACCGTGCGCCGCCGTGTGCCGCCGTGCCGGAGCTTCTGGACGTGCATCCCGAGAAACTGAGACCACCGTGACGTAGAATTCCATCATCCGAACACAGTGGTAAGGTTTGATTTCCCAAAAACTAATTTTATATGACTGAAATGACTGCCGAACGTAATTAGGCAACTAATTAACCTAAGTAACTGTGTAACCGAGTTTAGGATTGAAAAAAGGATGACGTGACAAGTTTAAATATTCCATTTAATGTCCAGGGAATTAATTGGGCTCAGAAACTGAGATTTCGTGGAGTCCTGACTTGATTTGGAGCGACCGGAGACAAGGTAGGATAATTTACACTTCCCGAACCCTAAAATTGATTTAGTGAATACCTAAAAGATTTAGATGACTTGCATGGATTTGCGTGCTGCTTTCGATGGGATAAAATTGCATGCCTGTGTGCTGAAAACCCTAATTGCATGTTAGACACCTTGTTTATCGATTTTAGATGCCTTTAGGGCGGATTTACTTAGGGTTGGGTACTTGATAGTCGGTATGGGATGGCCGTTAAGTATCCCTCATACAAGAAGCTTTTAAATGAGATTATTTTTATCATATCTAGCCTATACTGAGTTAGGGATTACGCGTTAAACCAGGACGACCCTAAGAAAGGTTTAGGGAGTATAAGGGTGGATAACCTACACGGGGAAACGTTGTGATTTAGGCGTGATACCCTAGAACCCTGAGGAATAGCCGACCGAGTGCATGTAAGTTCGAATAGACTGTATGAGGATGAGAATTGGCGTATGTGCACATGCTAGGGGACGCCCTAGATTTTGATTCTCACCCGGTCCTTGAGTGAGTGATTGGTGTTACAGATCACACTCACAATATAGGCTTGATTCGGGTGATTGGTGTTACGGATCACACCCAACGATAGGAGAGGTATTCTCTCTAGACTACGTGCAATTAGAAGATGATTTAGATTCGGTTACAGCGGATTTGTAGCCAACGTGTATTGAGATACACAGGGCATGGGATTTCACTTTATTTTTGATGACTGATTTTTAAAGAAATTGATTTTATGATTTCGAATACTTGCCGCAATTTCCATGTGATTAAACGATTTTAAAGATAAGGTATTCCTTGTTGAATCGATTTTGGGAAGACGATTTCGGTGTTCGCACCGCTGGGTATTCAACTGGTTTTTGAATGATAATTAAATTGTAAATTATTCTACTGGGATTCATATCTCATTAGGTTGTTTACTCAGATGAACAGGGACAAAAGGTGAGCCAGCACGATATAGCCGGTCGACTTGAGGATAGACGGAGAATGATTAGCTTAGGCTTGAATCATTTGTATATATACTTGATGATGCTGTTATTTATCGGATTCTGTTTCTTATGAATTCTGTATGGATTAGACTAAATGTACATATAACGTTTCAGATAGTATGCATGGATTGTAGTGATGAATTGATGTTGCTGTGTATGGATTTATATTAGTTATGTTTACTGCTGTTATTGGAATGGCTGTTTGATTTTAAACAAGTGATTCTGTATTTAGGATATGATCGAATTACAGAGGAAACTCTGCCAAATTTTCGGTAGAATTTACCACTGTAAACTTATGGATTTGAATTGAAATGTGTATGAATGTATGACGCGACGTGTATATGAGCCTTAGATTTCATTCTAGAGAAATTTATGATGCATGTATGTATAATTAGTTAGCTGCGTGTGAATTGGGGTTGAACGAAATCCGAATGAACAACGGAAAGTCTATTTGGGTTACGCTCAACCAGTAGCGATCCCCTGACGTTCCCACATAGGGAATAACTATGTAGAATAACCCATATGCTTCCACTAATAAGATAAGCATCGAGTATGACGTATTAGGGGGTTGTTACAACCGCCCACTTGTAGATATTGTCTGCTTTGGTGGTTATCGAGCCACCTCACGGTTTTGTTCTTCCCCTTGTCGAGGGGAAAAACGCGTCCACAAGGGAGAGGTATCCACACCCTTATAAGGCATGCTTCGTTCCCCTCTCCAACCGATGTGGGAAATTACAGGAAAAGTCAGAATCATGTGATTTTCACATACACCTTTCCTTTATCCCATTTTCATCTATAATTGGTCATAAAACACAATTTACCCAACAAAATCATGACAATCCATGCATTATACAATCATATTTCACCATTTGGGGTTTTCATGGAAATGGAAGGTAAAACTTCAAATTTTTCATAAACACTTTAATCAATTCAATCAACACTCAATAATGCATCCACACAACATTTTAAGCAATTTCCAATAGAATTTCAAGAATGTAGATAGATGAACATCACTATTCATGGCAGCCATGGGAGAGTTTCTAAAGCTTGAAAATCAACATACAACATGAAAATAGTGATGTAAGAATGTCAAGTTACCTTGGTTTCTCAATCAAAGTGGGTTCACCATGGTGATTCCTCCCCTTTCTATTCTTCTTCTTCCTCCTTCACCTTCTTGACTTTTCCTCACCTTTACTCTCACATTGGTTTTGCATTTTAGCTTGGTAAAGAAGATGTGAAACATAAAGTGGTGGCAAAATGACCCATTTACCCTTTTTTTTCGCTCTTTTTTTTTTCAAAATTAAGGAGGAGTTTGTCCTTTTTGGTAATATCATGAATTATTTGAGTGATGTGTCCATGTTATCCTTATGGTCAAATTTATCATTTTGTCATTATAGCAAAATGACCATTTTACCCCTTTAAGTCAAAATGACTATTTTACCCTCCATTTTCCTTCATAATTCCAAAAAGTGTCATGGCATAAACTTCACAAGAATTATCATGAAATTTCCTAGGTAAAATGACTATTTTGCCTTTAAGGTAAAAATTACCATTTTACCATTGTGGCAAAATTACCATTTTGCCCTTTATGCCAAAATGACTAATTTATCCCCCACTTGACTTCATAATTTCGAAAAGTGTAAGGAGATGGTCTTGAGGAAAATTGTCATGAATTTTCTAAGTGAAATTACTATTTTACCCTTGTGGTAAAATTATTATTTTATCCTTAGGTGAATTTACCATGAAAACCTTAGGTAAAAATTGTCCTTATGATATTTTCCTAAAGTCATCATAATGACTTTTAGATATTTTTTGGGGTAATCATTATATTTTAGATATTTTAAGACGTCATGATTACACGTCATAAATGCACCAAAATATTTTCCAATGTAATGATGATGCTTCATGTAATAACTGAAATTTTAAAATGATTAAATCGCATGAAATTTGGCATGATTTTGTTAAAACTAAGTCTGGCACGATTTTCAGAGTCGATGGTTGAAACTGGAGGGTTTTTCAGAGTTAGAAACTTAATCTAATGAAAGAAAACGTAGCCCGGCGTTAAGAAACTGACAAACTGAGTTCCAAACTTCGATTCCTTCGATGGAGGTTGAAATCCTTGCATGGGAAGCCGTGTCCATGACCAGATCAGAAGACATCTAAAAGCTTTCCTAAGTGATATGGCAAAAGACGGAATCACCCTCGGAGGCTTTAAATTTCTGAATTCTCATAAATTCCCTCCATTTTCACGAAACACTCTCTCTCTCTTCACTTTACTTTCTCTCTCCTCCTTCCACCACTGCGCACCACCACAAAGGCCATCGTAGGCCGCCACCTGACCCACCAATCGACTCACCGCACCACCCTCGACCTCCAGCCACCACCCATGGCCACCAACGGCCGCCACCGTTGCTGAAAAGAAGATATTTTTCTCCTCCATTGTGTGATTTTTCTCTTGCAGTGATCTCCACCGTCTGGTGTTGTTAGCTGTCACCGCCACCACCATCGTGAAGGCTAAGCTGTAGCTTTTTCCCCTAGCTCGCAGCCACTGAACAGAGCTATCACGTGCCTGGATTGAGGCAAAAGGCATCCGCCTTGCGTCACTTTTTGTCGCCAGAAAACACCATCCAAATAGCCGTGAACCGCTGTGCCAACCTCTGATTCGGACTCCTCATCTTGAGGGCTTCATCGTGGTGTAATTTTTGAGCTCAATCGCACCCCTTCGCCTTGCGCCACTGTTGGAGAAGCCAGAAATTGTCCTGAAATAGATTTCCATCTTTTGAAACCCTCGGTAAGGTCTAAATCACCCTAACCTAATGTATTTTAACTGAATTCGATGCCGAATATGAATAAGAAATATATTGGCTTAGGAAATTATGCAATCGGACGTAGAAAAGTGAAATCGATGACTTAACGGACTAAAATATTAAATTAATTGCCCAAGAAATTGATAGGCTCAGATTCCGAGGATACAAGAAGTCCTGTACTGATTAGGAGCGAACAAAAACCAACTAGGATAATTTACACTTCCCGAACTTTAGATTAATCTTGTGAATACTTGAACGATTTAGATTGATTGCATAGATTTACGTGTTGCTTTCGATGGATATAATTGCATGCCTGTGTGCTAGAAATACCTGTTTCATGTTAGAGGATTTGGCTATCGGATTTAGATGCCATAGGGACGGATTAACTTAGGGTAGAGTGCTTAACAGCCGGTATAGGATGGTCATTGAGTATTTTCGAGTGCAGGGGATTTTATAAATGTTTTGTTTTAACCTGATATAGCTTGCATTCGTTAGGGATTATGCGATAAACCAGGACGACCCTAAGAAAGGTTTTAAGAGTATAAGGGGGGATAGCCTATACGGAGAAACGTTTTGATTTAGGCGTAATACCCTAGAACCCTGAGGAATAGTCGACCGTGTGCATATGATTCCAAATAGACTGTATGAGGATAAGAATTGACGTATATACACATGCTAGGGGACGCCCGAGATTTTGATTCTCACTCGGTCCTTGAGTGAGTGATTAGTGTTACAGATCACACTTACAATATAGGTGAGATTTTAGGTGATTGGTGTTATGGATCACACCCAATGAAAAGAGATAGAATTTCTCTAAATGACATGCAATTGGATAGATTCAAATATGGTCGCATGAGATTTGTGGCCGACACAGATTTAACAACAACGGGCATGGGATTTGATTCGATTTTTTATTACAGATTTTTAGAAAAATAGACTTTTAAATTCATTAATAAATTGCCTCGTTTTCCATGCTAATTAATGATTTTAAAAGATAAGGTATTTCACTAATTTCGAACTGAATACGGGAAGTTATTTTTGGTGCTTGCAACGCTAAGCACTCAGCTAGTTTTCAAACATTTTTATTGACTGTAAATTATTCTACTGGGATTTAAATATCTCATAAGGTTGTTTGCTCAGATGAACAGGAAAAGGGGCCTAGATGATAGCTGGGAAATGGCGTGATGATAGACGGACGAGTAGCTTAGTTATAGGCTTGAATTGTGATGTATATATTCTGTTGATGTTTTGTATTGGATTATGTAATTACTGGTTTTATTTTGTTGTTAGATTGAATGTAAATTTCTGAACTATTGTCTGTTTGTACTTGGGAAATGTTCGAAATACAAGGAAGACTTTGCCGGATTTTTAGTAGCATTTAATGTTATAAATGTTTAAATTTAAGATGGAATTTATATGAATGGATTGCATGTTTTATGTATGGATTCTATTTTTATTATTCCAGAGTCTATTATGATGATTGCATGTGTAGTTAGTATAGCTGCATTCGATTTTTGGGTTGAACAGAATCTGAATGGATGACGGAATGTCTATTTAGGTTACGCTTAACCAGTAGCGATCCCCTAACGTTCCCATATCGGGAATAACTATTTCGAAAACCCATATGCTTCCGCTATGCAGATAGAGGATAGTATATTGTGGATTAGGGGGTCATTACAAATATGGTATCAGAGCCCAGTTTGTCAGTTGTCTGGTTTAGTGGGCTAAGGATTATGAATTGTTGGGCTTGCAACTTTAGGGTTTTAATTGATTTAACTCTGGAATATAAGACCTGATCATGAATCGATAAGTGATGGAATGAATTTAATGTCTTTCTGTTAACTGTTATTGTTAAGACTGATTTGTTTTCTCTCTATGTCAGATAGCCATGGCAGAACCAAGTAGGGATAACACTCATAGGCCAAGAGGAAGGCCAAGACACAGGAGCCAGGGCACTTCAGGTAGTGGTAGCATGGAGACCAACGTCGATATGTGAGACATAATGGAGTCCATACGAATGATGGCCGATGCCATGAGGGACCAAGCAACTACTAGTGCCAACGTAATGAGGCAGCAGAAGGAGGATAGGCAGACTAGGAATGATGGGGCCATCCAGAATGTCAATCCACTGTATCAGGGATGGATTGAATTTCAGAGAGCGGGTCCATCCCTATTTGCAGATGCCTCTGATCCAACCGCAGTGGAAGCATGGTTGAAGGATATAGAGAAGATCTTTCGGTTGTTGCAATGTGACGACGAACAAAAGGTTAAATATGAAACATATATGTTGAAGGGTGAAGCAAAACAGTGGTGGACAAGTGCCCAGTAGTTGATGGAAAGCAGGGGTATCCCGCTCACCTAAGAATCTTTTAAGGGAGTCTTCATAGAACAATACTTCCCTGAGAGTGTCAGACAGTCAAAGGAAGCATAGTTCTTGAAGCTCACCTAGGGAGGTAGACCACTTGAGGAATATTTGAAACAGTTTAAAGAGTTATCCAGATATTCCACGTACCTGTAGATGTACTATGACGAAGCCTGGAAGGCAAAGCAGTTAAAAGAGGGCCTAGACTTGCCAATGAAGACGCAACTTACCCCACTTGAGATTCAAGACTTTGCTATGCTGGTGAACAAATGTCGGATCCTGAGTAAAAACCTAGAACAGAAATAGGCCCAGAACATGACACAGAGGACAGGTAACGGGCTGGGACTACCAGCCAGGAATCTCAATGTGAAGGGCGGGATGTTTAAATCGTAACTAGGGTCCTCAAGCAGTGGTAGCAAACGCCCCGAGAGTGCACTCTGTCCGAAGTGTAGGACCAGGTATCCTAATCAACCCTGTTGGCATCAGACTCCAGTTCAGTACTATAAGTGTGGGGGTACGGGACACTTAACAAAGTATTGCCCCTCAAGTGGAAGCCAACAAGCACCAGGTGGCCGAAGACCGCAGGCTTTAGGGAGAGTCTTCACTATGGATGCGGCCAATGTTGACAGGTCATTAGGTTTGATGCAGGGTAGAGGTAAAATTTATAATTTTCCTTTGATAATATTATTTGATTCGGGTGCTACGCACTCTTTTATTGTCGATGCATGCATAGAGAAAATAAATTTACCTGTACAGACCCTGCGCTGTGATTTATACATATCTACACCTTTGGGAGAAGCCACTATGTCCCCACGTATATGCCTAAACTGCCTCTTAACCATTGATGATACCTTGTTTATTGTGGACCTAGTGTGTATACCTTTGACTGGGATCGACATCATCTTGGGAATGGATTGGTTAACTAAGAATCGGCTTTTGTTAAATTGTTCCGAGAGGACAATCACTTACTTGGATAACGTGCCTGTGCGTGGGAGTGACAGAGCGTGTGAGATAGGTGATGTGTCATTCAATCTCTCTCAGGTAGAATTGCAAGATAGGTTAAATCAAATCCCAATTGTTAGTGACTTTCAGGAGGTATTTCCTTTAGAAGTGAGTAAACTGCCACCACCTAGAGAGATAGAATTTACCATTGACCTAATTCTAGGTGCAGGCCTAATAGCCATGACTCCATACCGAATGGCCCTAGCGAAATTGAGGGAATTAAAGGTCCAGATTGAGGATATGTTTGAGAAAGGGTTCATGAGGCCGAGTGTATCACCATGGGGAGCTCTGGTCTTATTCGTAAAGAAGAAAGACGAGGAGTTTAAGATTATGTATCGATTATCGGTAATTGAATAAGGTAACCATTAGGAATAAGTACCCATTACCACGGATTGACGACTTGTTTAATCAGTTGCAAGGTGCGACTGTGTTTTCTAAGATAGACTTAAGATCGGGATACCAGCAGATTAGGGTTAGAAAGGAAGACATCCCTAAGACAGTGTTTATTACTAGGTATGGCCACTATGAGCTTCTAGTGATGCCGTTTTGATTGACAAATGCACCTGCTGTCTTTATGGACTATATGAACAGAATCTTTAGACCCTAGTTAGATCAGTTTGTAGTGGTGTTCATTTATGATATCTTAGTTTACTCCAAGACTCACGAAGAACATGCCCAGTATCTTAGCATAGTGCTACAGATACTATAAGAGAAGCAATTGTATGGTAAGTTAGAGAAATTGAACACCGCTCCTGTACTGATTATTTCAAAAACCTTAGAACCCTTCACAGTGTATACAGATGCATCATTGAAAGGCTTGGGATGCGTCTTGATGCAGGATGGGAAGGTAGTAGCTTATGCATCATGACAATTGAAACTTGCAGAGGAAAACTACCCCACCCATGACTTAGAACTAGCTGCCATCTTGTTTGCCCTAAAGATTTGGAGACATTACTTGTATGGGGCTATATTCGAGGTGTATAGTGATCACAATAGCCTTAGGTACTTGTTCGATCAGAAGGAACTGAACATGAGGCAGAGAAGATGGGTAGAGTATTTAAAGGATTTTGTCTTTGAATTAAAATATCATGTAAGGAAGGCTAATGTTGTAGCAGATGCATTAAGCCGGAAGTCACTACAATTAGCTAGCCTAATGGTAGATGAGATGAGGTTGCTTGAGGACTTTAGGAATCTCAGCCTCAATGTAATCTTGTTTCTAGAGAGATTAGTGATGAGTGACTTCTTGATATCCTGCGATCTGAGAGAGCAGATTAGACAAGCCCAATTAGAGGATGAATCCTTGGAGATATATGAAGATCAACCCGATTTTGGACTAGCCCCTGATGGAGTATTAATGTTTAGGAAACGGGTAGTGATTCTAAACCATCAGGAGCTGAAGGAAAAAGTGCTAGTAGAGGCTCATCGAAGCCATTATATTATTCACCCAGGTATTTCCAAGATGTATTAGGATCTGAAGAGGAAATTTTGGTGGCCTGGTATGCGGAAGGACATCACAAACTACGTGAATGCCTGTCTAACTTGTCAACAGGTCAAGATAGAACATCAGAAACCTGCAGGGCTACTAAAACCACTAGAAATATCAGAAAGGAAATGGGATCAAATAACCATAGACTTTGTGGTAGTATTACCTAGGACACCAGCCGATTATGATGCCATTTGGGTGATAGTAGATATACTAACCAAATCTGCTTACTTTTTACCTATTAAGATGAGATACTCCATGGAAAAATTGACTGAAGTATATCTTAGGCAAGTTGTGAGGTTACACAGAATACCAACGGGTATAGTTTCAGACAGAGACCCTAGGTTTACTTCAAGATTTTGGCAATCCCTACAGCAAGCATTAGGAACCCAACTTAAGTTTAGCACAGCCTATCATCCTTAGACTGACGGGCAGTCTGAGAGAACCATCCAAACTTTAGAAGATATGTTGAGGGCTTGTGTGCTAGAACAAAAAGGAAGTTAGGATAAATACCTACCTTTGATAGAGTTTGCATATAATAACAGTTATCACTCTACCATTGGTATGGCACCTTTTGCTGCTCTGTGTAGGAGGAATTGTAAGTCACCTCTAAATTAGGTAGAAATGGGGGAAGGTACATTGTTGGGACCTGAGATTGTACAAGAGACCACTGATCAAATCAAAATGATTAGGGAAAAGATGAGGGTTGCCCAATAGAGACAGGAAGCATATGCAAATAAGAGAAGAAGACCTTTAGAATTCAATGAGGGAGAGCATGTATTCCTGAGAGTGTCCCCCACCACGGGTATCAGTAGACAAGTAAGGACAAAGAAACTAAGCCTTAAATTCTTAAGACCATTTCAAATTCTACAAAGGGTTGGTCCAGCCACTTACCAAATTGCCTTACCTCTACACTTGTCCAACTTACATGATGTCTTTCACATCTCACAACTTCGTAAATATGTCCTAGATCTTGCACATGTATTGAGGAATCAACCAATAATGTTAAAGGAAAATTTAACTTACGAATCTACAACTATACAAATCCTTGACTTTAAGACTAAGCAACTCCAGAATAAAATAATCCCTTTAGTTAAGGTACTTTGGCAGGATATAGCGTCACAGGAAATGACGTGAGAAAAGGAAGACGAGATGAGGCAACGATACCCAGAGCTGTTCACAGGTATGAATTTTGGGGACAAAATTTCTTTCAAGGGGGGAGAATGTAATAATCGAAATTTTAAAATGATTAAATCGCATGAAATTTAGCATGATTTTGTTAAAACTAAGTCTGGCATGATTTTCGGAGTTGATGGTTGAAATCGAAGGGTTTTTCAGAGTTAGAAACTTAATTTGATGAAAGAAAATGTAGCCCAGAGTTAAGAAACTGACAAATGGAGTTTTGGACTTCGGTTCCTTCGATGGAGGTCAAAATCCTTACATGGGAAGCCATGTCCACGACCGGATCAGACGACATCTAGAAGCTTTCCCGGGTGATCTGGCAAAAGACAGAATTGCCTTTAGAGGCTTTAAATTTTTGAATTATCATAAATTCCCTCCATTTTCACAAAACACTCTCTCTCTCTTCACTTCACTTTCTCTCTCCTCTCTCTCCTCTACCCACCACCGCGCGCCACCACCAAGCCCACCGTAGGCCGCCACCTGACCCACCAATCGACTAACTGCACCACCCTCGACCTCCAGCCACCACCCACGGCCACCAACGGCCGCCACCATCGTCGAAAAAAGGACATTTTTCTCCTACATCGTGTGATTTTTTGCCCGTCTTAATCTCCACCGTCCAGCGTCGTTAGCCATCACCGCCACCACCATCGTGAAAGCTAAGCCGCCAGATTCCTCCCCCAGCTCGCAGCCACCGAACAGAGTTGTCATGTGCCCGGATCAAGGCAAAAGGCATCCTCCGTGCATCACTTTTCATCGCTAGAAAATGCCATCCAAATCGCCGTGAATCACCACACCAACCTCAGATTCAGATTCCTCATCTTGAGGGCTTCATCGTGGTGTAATTTTCGAGCTTAACTACACCCCTTCGTTGTGCGCCGCTGTGTGCCACCGTTGGAGAAGCCAAAAAGATGCTAGAAACTATCTTGGAACAAATTTTCATCTTCTGGAACCCCCAGTAAGGTCTAAATCACCCTAACCTAATGTATTTTGACTGAATTCGATGCCGAATATGAATAAGAAATATATCGGCTTAGGAAATTGTGCAATCGAACGTAAGAAAGTGAAATCGATGACATAACGGACTAAAATATTAAATTAATTGCCCAGGAAATTGATTAGGCTCGGATTCTGAGGATATGAGAAGTCCTGAACTGATTAGAAGCGAACGAAAACCAAGTAGGATAATTTACACTTCTCGAACTTTAGATTGATCTTGTGAATAGTTGAACGATTTAGATTGATTGCATGGATTTGCGTGTTGCTTTCAACGGATATAATTGCATTCCTGTGTGCTGGAAATACCTGTTGCATGTTAGACGATTTGGCTATCGGATTTAGATGCCATAGGGACGGATTGACTTAAGGTAGAGTGCTTAACAGTCGGTATGGGACGGCTGTTGAGTATTACAATTGTAGGGGATTTTATAAATATTTTGTTTTAACCTGATATAGTCGGCATTCATTAAGGATTACGTGATAAACTAGGACGACCCTAAGAAAGGTTTTAGGAGTATAAGGGGATAGCCTATATGGGGAAACGTTGTGATTTAGGTGTAATACCCTAGAACCCTGAGGAATAGTCGACCGTGTGCATATGATTCTGAATAGACTGTATGAGGATGAGAATTGGCGTATGTACACATGCTAGGGGACGCCCTAGATGTTGATTCTCACCCGATCCTTGAGTGAGTGATTGGTGTTACGGATCACACTTACAATATAGGTGAGATTTCAAGTGATTGGTGTTATAGATCACACCCAACGACAAGAGATAGAATTTCTCTAAATGACATGCAATTGGATAGATTCAAATATGGTCGCATGAGATTTATGGCTGACATAGATTTAGAAACACTTGGCATAGGATTTGATTTGATTTTTTATTACATATTTTCAGAAAAATAGACTTTTATATTCATTAAGAAATTTCCTCATTTTCCATGCTAATTAATGATTTTAAAAGATAAGGTATTTCACTGATTTCGAACTGAATATGGGAAGTTATTTTCGGTGCTTGCACCGCTGAGCACTCAGCTAGTTTTCGAACATTTTTATTGACTGTAAATTATTCTACTGGGATTTAAATATCTCATAAGGTTGTTTGCTTAGATGAACAGGAACAGGGGCCTAGACGATAGCTGGGAAATGGCATGATTATAGACGGACGAGCAGCTTAGTTCTAGGCTTGAATTGTGATGTATATATTCCGTTGATGTTTTGTATTGGATTATGTAATTACTGGTTTTATTTTGTTGTTGGACTGAATGTAAATTTTTGAATTGTTGTCTGTTTGTACTTGGGAAACATTCGAAATACAGGGGAGACTTTGTCGGATTTTTAGTAGCATTTAATGTTATAAATGTTTAAGTTTAAGATGGAATTTATATGAATGGATTGCATGTTTTATGTATGGATTCTAGTTTTATAATTCCAGAGTCTATTGTGATGATTGCATGTGTAGTTAGTATAGCTGCATTTGATTTTTGGGTTGAACGGAATCTAAATGGACGACGGAATGTCCATTTAGGTTACACTCAACCAGTAGCGATCCCCTGACGTTCCCATATCGGGAATAACTATTTCGAAAACCCATATGCTTCTGCTATACAGATAAAGGATAGTATATTATGGATTGGGGGGTTGTTACACTCCATAAATACACCTCAATTCGTGTTCTAAAGGATAAGGACATTTAGATATTTTAAGAAACTTTTTCTCTTTTCACTTTAGTCCCTCGACTTTTCTTTCAATTTAGTCCCTATCATGTCTTTGGAATCCTAGGGTAAATTAAACTTGGACATTTAGGTATGCAATTAATAAGTTTAAGATTAAATAACATACCTGAGGATGTGAAAAGTGGATATTATAGATTGGCCCAAAATAATCATGATTTTTTATGTTAGAAACTTACTAGAGGTTGAGGGAACCAAGATTCGATATCTAGAAATGAAAAAGGTTGTTATATTACTTGTACATGGATCAGAATATGGGTTTCGAGGCATTTTAGAATGTAGCAACCGACTTCCTGGAGGCAGGAATTCGACTATCATGTTCTTCATACTACCCAAAAGGGATTAAAAACGTAGCAGCAAACTACCTAGAGCTAGGAAGTTGACTGTTGTGTTCTTCACATTGCTTAGAAGGGGTCAAAAACACAACAATTGAATGTCAACCCCTTAGAAGTCGACGATCGTTACATGCTCTCACTCTACACATAACCTAAAACCACAAGCTAGACACCAACTATCAAGAGTCTGAAATTTGACTACCAGCTCTAGGGTTTGCACCTCCTGTTTAGGTTGAGAGCTACGAGTTAACTACCAAGGGTGAGGAAGTCGACTAGTAGACTCCAGAGCATGATTTGTACCTTGAAGTCCCTTAATTTCCAATGTTAAGGCTCTATTAACTACTTAGACCCATAGATTAAGAGAATAACACATTATGTAACATAGATCAATAAGAGAAAAGAGGATAAGGGCTTGCAAAAGTAAGAAAAGTATTCATAGTGTATGCATTAATGGTAGATAGGCTCAATTTTAAGTGATTGACTGTCAGTATAGGACGGTTGTTTGGCATTCCACGGTTGAGCCCTAATTGGGGATGGTAAGGTATCCACTCAACTAAATAAAATAGATTTTAAAACATCTGTGACAGTTATGAATTCTAGGTTAGTGTGCCCTTAATGAAATGCCCAATAAAGGATCACGTACATAGAATTAGGCACAACTGTGGCTTAAGCCAATTCACTTTAGTATATATACTTGGGATAGTGTATCAGGAATGCGATTCGCTGGTAAAGGGTGGTAATTCCATAGCCTCATGATCCATCTAAGATGGAGTGGATGTGATCTACACCTAAAGTAGTCATCTCGTGAGTAGGAAATGATCCGTTAAAGAAAGTGATGGTGATCCACAAGTATGTACTTAGATCCACTAGGACACGTCTCAGATAGTATGATGGTCAGATACCACAAAGGCCTAGGGCTATAGAATTACTCATTCATGAAGAGCTTAAGGGTACGTAATATGCTCACTAGGCAATGCCTTCAAGAAATTTGTTCCTTATATTTTAAGAAATTAGATAATGGGTATGAGACCCAAGAGGCATAAGGCCTAAGATCACATGCATATTTCCCTTAATGAATTGATTAAAAGTGATCATGTTACAATGCTTATGATATGATGTTTTATTTTGACAATTATCATTTTTGTAGAGGCATGAACATAGTATGAAATTTTCCTTGACATTTTAATTGTACACACATTGATAATTTCACAATGTGAGCAGGCATTGAATCTAATAGATAATTGTTCATG
Organism: Senna siamea; assembly: GCA_031216115.1. Classification (NCBI taxonomy): domain Eukaryota; kingdom Viridiplantae; phylum Streptophyta; class Magnoliopsida; order Fabales; family Fabaceae; genus Senna; species Senna siamea. The sequence goes on from CM062364.1 coordinate 15,726,487, forward strand.
TAAATCAAAAAGTATAGAGAATGTATGATTTTCCTGTACAAGTATAGATGGTACCATTAATGAGTTTTAAGATTTAGCTACTGAGATTATTTATCTCACTCTTCATTGATCTGTTCAGATGCCATATTATCACGTCCTTTTGAGATTGAGCCTATAGTTGTTGATGTACCTTTTATGGGGCCTATTACAAGGATGTATGGATAGGCATGGTAATGGAAGTACCACTTATGGTGCCCCTTTCAGGACCAATTTTTGAGTAACTGCCATAGTGATTCTCTTCTATCAATAGTATTATTTTGGATATTTTTCATAGTCTATCCTTGACCATAACCCTCTAATGTTTTGTGGAGTGGCCTATGGTATTCTTTTTGTTTCACATAGTTGATGAGGATAGGCATATAGATGAATGGATATGTGACCAGGCCTATCCACTAGTAGGTATTTTGGAAGGGTGAGATTGAGTGGCAAAAAATGTTTCCTCCTATCCTTATGCCTAATTGTACATGCATGCCTAATGTCACATATCTGCACATATATATATATATATTGGTTATCAAAATCTAGGAATTTTGGAATGTAATTTGGAACATGAAAGTCCAATGTGCATATCAATGTTTAAATTATCATATTCTACTTACTCGGTTATGTTATTATTCTTCTACGATATCAATGTAAGTGAGAACCTGTGTGTAGAAATCCAAGCCTAACTCAAATAACTATAACTAACTTGGTAAATGGTAAAATTTACTCAACTATGCTTTAATGCCACCTATTAGGGTATCAAAACCCCAAACTTATGGTTCATTAAAATGTTGATTTATTTCTAATTAACATACATAGATATTTATGTTACTACCTCCTCTATCTGAGTCAATTTTAACTTTTACCAATTTAAATATAATTAGTTAAGTTAGGTTTATTCTTCTATGCTCGAGTTCTCACATGTATAAAATATCATTGTAGAATAGGAAAAACATAAGGATAACATAGAAAAACTATGTGTGTGTATGTGTGTACTTCATATTAATAAGGTTTCCAAATACTTAAACTTCCTTAACTCTTAGACATATATTACTAGATATGTGGCATGGGATCCTATCTACAATTGACCTTAATATCTGAATGTAACATTCATGCCACTCGAATTAGGTCCTAAAAGTAAACCTAATAATGTTAGAGACCATATATCCTATTATGTATGTCTATTCCTCCCATATTCATGCCACAAAAGTGCCATAGGTTATCTAAAAGATAATTTCAGCCTATGACGAAGGTTAGACTATCCAACAATACATCCATGTACATATATATATATACACATATATATTACTAATCAATAGAGATAACAACTACTAGTGAGGAGTCTAATCAAGTATAAAGACAAGTGGTTAAGGCACGATAGGGTGTATCTTTATTATAAAGATGACCCATACATACCTCACTATGATAATTGACCCCATAAAAGGGACCTTTACCATCGCCTCTATCTTGAGCAAGACATTAAACCTTGGCATTTTGACACATCAGCGTAAAAAGTGAGATTTATAATCTGAGTGGTTATACGACCTAATTTCAAAACTTACTAATGGTACCAACAGTACTTATATAGAAAATCATACATTCTCTTTCTGTTCAAAGCTTTATAACATGTATCTATTAGATGCAATGCATGCTCATGACATCTACTTAATGATTCATGTATAGTTAAATACTCATAGAAAGTTCTTTGAAAAAATGTTCATGCTTCTCATACCACATCATTATGTCACATAGGAATTTAACATGAATCTAGTAACATAAATAGCATTCAATCATTCTGTAGGGAATACATAATGTTAGGCCTCAAACCCTTCTTTCTCATCACTTAAAATATCAAAGAGAGCAACTTTTATATTGAAATTGCAACCTAGAGAATACTTTACTTACCCATAAGCTTTACATGAATGAGTAACTTTATGGCCCTAAGCCCTTGTAGTATCTAACCACTGTACAATATGAGGCATCACCTAGTGGATCAAAGTACATAAACATATGGATCATTATCCCTCTATTTCATAGATCATATCCTACTCATGAGATCGCTACTCTAGCTCTAGATCACATCCTCTCCACGTTAGATAGATCATGAGGCTATATAATCACCACCCCTTACCGATGGGTCACTTTCTTGGTATGCTATTCTAAGTATATACACTAGGGTCAATCGGCCCAAGCCACGATTATGCCTAATTCTAAGTATGCGATCCTGTCTTGGCCATTTCATTTAGGGTACATTAACCTAGAATTCAACACCATCATTGCATTTTTGAAATCTCTTTTACATATTTGAGTGGATGTTTTACAATCTTAATGTATGGCTCAACCATAAAATACCCAATGGTCATCCCATACTGACTATCGGTCACTTAAACTAGGGTTTATCTGTCACTAATGCATACACTAGAAATACTTAAAACTTTTCTCGTAGCTCTCATTCTTCTTTTCCTTGTTGATTCATGTTACATGATCTTTAATTCTCTTGATCATTGGATGGGAATGGTTAATTGAGCTTTATAATATGAAATATAAGTATTATAGGATAACTTTCAAGTTCTAGAGCCTACCAGTCACCTTCTAGAGGTCTAGGAGTTGGTTGGTAATTCTCAAAGAATTTGACCACCTTTAGGTTAGCAATTAGTTGCTGAGTTCTAGGACTTTCTAAGAAATTATGGAACAAGGTTGTCAAGTGTCATAGCTCGCCTAGACTGGTTCATCCATTGGGGTTCGCCATGAAGGTTTGCCTATAGAAATTCTCCTGCAATGGTTTGTCCATACAAGTTCACCCACGAGGGTTTGTCCATTAAACTTACCATGGGATCACTCATAAAGGTTCACCCACGAGGATCGCCCATAAACTTACCATGAGTTTACCCATAGTGGTTAGGCCATAAGGATTTCCTATAAAGGTTTTTCTTGATGGATTATTCTTAGAAAGTTAACCATAGTTGGCAATTGATAGATGTATCTAAATTTTCATCCCTATATTTTTCATTTAACAGCCCATTTTCAATTCTCAACATCTAATCTTAATCCCTTTAACCTTTAAAAGGTTTCTAACTTATAAAATCTAAAATATCATAACTTGTTCACCCTCAAATCCCATTTTTCACTTTTTACATAGCATGAACAATAGCTTAATCCCTAGATCTACCATATAAGAATACATTATCACAATGAAGAAACATATAACACCCAATAGAAGTCAACAAACTAGAGAATTTAGGTTATGTTCCCTCATTTTTACTTAAAATCATGAAAAATACATTTTCCCATTTTGTGAACAATAACTTTCAAAAATAAGAGGGAATAGGAGATTAGATACCTTAATTTGTGTTTTATTGCTGAATATAGTCCATATGTGTTATAAAAGATTTCTAAGATGATCCCTAAGCTTGAAATTAGCACTCTAAGCTTCAAATCTCTCTAAAAGGCACCACTTTCTCTCCTTAGGAAGTCAACTTCTGGAAATGGAAAGTTGAATATGGTTCTTTACCTCCTGATGCTATATAAATATATGGTGGTAGGTTAGAGAAAAGGGGAGAATATGACATAGTACTTGTTTCAAAAAGGAAAGTAGGAAATTTACCATTTTTTAACTACCACCTTGGTTGTATTTTCAAATTTTAGTTAGCTACAATAACCTTCCCTAGATAAATTCCTAATTCGACCCTTTCATACCTTCATGCTCTTCATTTTAGCCTTGGTGTCTGTCTTTATTTAGCTCACAGGGACCTTATTGAATTTCCTACACTATACAGGTAAATTAGAAATAACTTAGATACAAGGGATCACTTAAAGACAGGTGTCACACAAGGCTTGTTGTCAAAGGCTTCATTCAAAAGAAGGGAGTTAATTTTGAAGATATCTTTCTATCGTGGTAAAGATGTCATCCATTCACATTATTCTTGGCTTAAAAGCTAGTCAAGATTTAAAGGTTGATGAAATAGATGTGAAGGCTACTTTTCTCCATGGTGATTTAAAGGAAGAGATTTATATGGAATAGTCAGAAGGTTTCCAAGTGAAGGGAAAGGAAAACCTTATTTGTCACCTAAAGAAAAGTCTTTATGGGTTGAAGTAAGTGTCAAGGCAATGATATAAGAATTTTGAGTCCTTTATGAGTGAGCATAGCTTCAGAAAAGACATCTTCAGAACATTGTAGTTTCATGAAGAATTTTCCATAAGGTGATTTTCTCATTTTATTGCTTTATATGGATGATATACTGATAGTTGATGATGAAAATTTCAAGATTAACAAGTTAAAGCGTGAGATGAGTCAATTAGTTGCTATGAAAGACTTAGGACCAGTAAAGAAAATCCTTGGCATGAGAATCACTTAGAACAGAAAGACTAGAAAATTGTGGTTATCTTAAGAGAAATATATTGAGAAGATTCTTGATAGGTTCAACATGAGCAAGGCGAAGGTTGTTAGTACACCACTTGGTATTTTCTCCAAGTTAAGATCTAAAAAATGTCCATCCACTGAAAATGATAAAGAAGAAATGATGAAAGTTACTTATGCTTCGGTTGTAGGTAGTTTCATGTATAATATGATCTGCACGAGACCTGACATAGCTTATGATGTTGGATTTGTGAGTAGATTTCTCTCAACCCTGGAAAAGAGCATTAGAATTCAGTAAAGTGGATCTTAAGATATCTTCAAGGCACTTATACTTTGTTGTTATGTTTTAGAAGTGAAAATCTTCTTTTGATTACCTATATGCAGATATGATAGGAGATGTTGATTCAAGGAAATACACTTCATGATATATGGTTAGCTTTCAGGGGGCGCCATGTCTTGAAGTCAAAGTTGCAAAAATGTGTAGCTCTTCTACTACTAAAGATGAATTTATAATAGCTACTGAAGCCTGAAAGTAGTTTTTGTCGATGAAGAATTTTTTTTAGAGCTTGGGTTTAAGCAAGAGAGGTATTTGTTGTTTTGTGACAACCAGAGCACTATACATATTGGTAAGAATCTTACGTTTCATTATAAATCAAAACATATAAATGTGAGATATCATTGTATTTGAGATGTGCTTGATTTGAACATGCTTGAACTAGAAAAAATTCAAACCAATGAAAATGGTTTGGATATGATGACAAAGGTGCTACCAAAGTTGTAACACCAGTTTTGTTATAGTAGAGCCAGTTTAGTGGAACCTCTTTTATACTTGTGAGGGAGAGATGTGTTCAGTTGGGTCACTCTTACTTGGAGCCTCATTTGAGTCCAAACCCATGACCCATTTTCCATCTTTTATATTTGGTGTATGTGTGCATTTTTTAGAGAGTGGAGAGTTTTAGAGAGAGAGAGAAAAAATAGAGCTTTAGAGAGATAAACTAGATAAAAAAAGTGGTGTAGAATAGTGCACCTTTTTGGTGAAATGGGACAATGTATTTTGCTCTGATTGAGCTGAAATTTGGTTGGCGTGTTCCTGAAATCCTCCTATTCATATTCAACAGTAAGTTTTTGAATTTAAGTTCATTTGATCAGTCGTTTGCCCTTCTGATGTTCTATGTTATTTTGTGTTTAAATATCTTTTTCTCCACTTATTTGTGTATGTATCAAGTGGGTGTTTTTGAGGAAGTTTGTTGGTGAATTATCTGTGATTTAGGAACTGTTAGATGATGTTTTTAAGTGCCCTAAAAAATTTAAATAATTCTTGTTGGTGATGGTTCTTTGTACCCAAGATTTAGACTAAAGTGTGTATTAATCTCTTATAAATTATAGAGATTTGTAGTTGACATATTTTGTACACATTATTGTTTGTATCCATTGAGAATTTTAACGAAAAGAATACACTCAAGTATTTATATTTGTGATCTATTTTTGGTCATTACTTAAGTGGCCACACCGGATCCAATTTGTTCTTCATCCCTTTTTCACCAACAAAAAGAGAAACAAATAGATGAGGTACTGATCCTTGAGTATTAAATTCGAGAGAAAAAATGTGCACAAGATAAGTGGGAGAGAAGTTAAAGGAGAAGGTAGAGAGAAAGAGATAACCAAAGTGCATTAAATGCTGCATCTAATAAGCTTTGGTTTCGATGGGGAATTAAAGTAAAGGTTTTGGCAAAAACAATTGAAGAGCCCTTATCTGAGAGAGATAGAGACATGGCTATATATATATTAGAATTGTTATCACAATGGTGCTCTATATTTTTTTTGTTATTTAAAAATTATCAACGCGCGTTTAAAAAAAATTGAATCATTTAAACTTTTTATCTTGATGAAAGAAACATAAATCAAAATTGAAAATCACTCTATCTAAAGACTCTAATGATTTGTAATCTAATAATAAATTGTTATCATCTTAAATTTATTAAATATATAATCATAATTATGTTTATGATATTTTATATTATTATTTTTTATTTAATATCTTACATATATATATATATTATTTAAAGAAGACAGACTATTGTTATATAAGAATTGATTTTTGTCTACATATATATATATGGATATGAGTTAAATTTTTTTAAAACATTTTGTTAAATTTTAATGATATGTTAATTATATATCATTTTTACATTATAAATTTACTTAATTTAAATTAATTTATTTATATTACCTAACATAAATTACATTTCATTCTATATATATAATTAAGTTATTTTTAGATCATTATTTATTTATTTATTTATTAACATAAATCATATAAATACTTAAAGTGCTAAGATATTATATGTTGTTAAAACTAAAAAATTTAATATAATTTTAACAAAAAATTGATAACATAACAAGGAATAATTTAATTTAATTTTTAACTATAGAGACTCAATTAAATTTTTTTAAATTATATGAATTTAATTAAAAATTAAGTTAAATTATAGGGATTATAACAATAATTTAACTTTTTAATATTTATATAAAAGTGAAGGAAAAAGAAGTTATGAGAAAGTGAGGGAGTAAGTAACTAGTTATGAGATGATGAATTATGGGAGAAGGTTAGAAGGAAAAAATTGCTTAACTTTCTAGTCCTTTTTTGATATATTCAAAATAAAATTTTAAAAGGTTGGCATTCACTTTATTACATTTCAATTCCACTAGTATAAATATGTGTATATATCTTTGTATATACTATAAACCCACACACACATACAAATACATTCATAACTAAATATAGTACACACATATATTATATATTTATTAATTATAACAAGAGATGTTATAAATATTATAGAAAATATAAAATGTAAATAATTTGAATTGTAGAAATTAAAATTTATTACGTTTTAAATTATATGAAATTTAAAATTGTACAATCCAAACATAATATAAGGATATTTGTTTACATATGTTAATTTTATTTTTATTTTTATTTTTATTTTTATTATTATTATTATTATTATTATTATTATTATTATTATTATTATTATTATTATTAATCTATATCCTTAATTATGTCATCATCATGACACGTGCAGGCAGCATTCTTCACTAATACTTGATATTATATACTTTTGTTACTCCACTTGAGGGCAAGATGGGAGATTTGCTGTGTGGAGCACCCATTTTCTCCATAAGCATTAGTAGCAGCCTCCTTGAGCTTCTTCATTCTTAATTTTGCTCCATTATCTTCTTCCCTCATTAAACTTTTCACAGCTCTAGCAATCTCATCTCTTTCCACTAACCCGCTACTCTCATTCACCTTTGGCCTTGCAGCTACTTTTAAGTCTTCCGTCAACAAAATGGCGTTCATTTTATGATCTGCAAACAATGGCCAAACCACTAATGCCACCCCATTCACCATGCTCTCCACCGCTGAGTTCCACCCACTATGGCTCATGAACCCACCCGTCGAGCCATGGCTCAAGATCTTAGCCTGTGGTGCCCACCCTGGAACCAATAGACTCCTGCCTTTGGTTCTCTCCACGAAGCCTTCTGGTAAAAACCCTAATGGGTCTGTTTTGGTCTCACCTTTGACAGAAAAGGCATCGGCTTGCTTATCATTTGGGCTTCTCACTACCCATATGAACCTTTCCTCACTCATCTCTAACCCATGAGCTAGTTCTTTGAGTTGAGCACTTGTGTGGCTCCAACCGCTACCAAATGAAACGAATAGAACACTGCCATGTGGCTGTTCATCCAACCACTTTAAACACTCAGACTCAAACCCATCATCATTGTTATGAACGTGGCTGACAGTCACTAATGGTCCCACCGGGTAGACCGGAGGCCGACCTGGTTCGGTCTTCAGGAGTTCCTTGATGGCTTCTGGTTCGAGATCTATGAAGCTGTTGACTATGATTCCCTTGGCCAGTCTGTAGCGTTTGGCGCTATGAAGAATCAATTTGTAGGCATCGTTTTTCCGGTCCTGAACTGGGTCAACCAAATCTCTCCCGTGAACCGGGACGCACCCGGGGAGCCGGACTGGTACGGGAAGATCTCTGTACTCCAAATGAAACGATTCATCTAGTTGTGGAAGATGGAAGAAGAAGGCGAGGGTCATGGCGTTGGAGGGGTGGAAAATGTAAGAGGGGACGTTGAACTCATCGGCGACGGTTAAGGCATCAACGCCAAAGTGGTCGACGACGAAGGCGGCGATGGAGTGAGATGCGATTAAGGAGCGGAAGGTATCGCGGAGAGGAGAGAGAGATCGAAGGATAGTGTGGACAATGAGGGATGCTGGTTTGGCATCTGGTGGAAGGTCGGGGAGAGTGGAAACGGCCGTCGATGAGAGAAAAATGTGCGAGATGGAGGCGGGAAGATCACGAACGACAGCGTTTTGAGCGTTAGAGGGAGGGCCCTCAGTGGGGATGAGTAAGGTAAATGTGAGGTTATGGTGGACGACAAATCGTTTTGCGAACTCAATCATCGGAATAAGGTGGCCTAAGCCTGGACTTGGCATCATGGCTACTAGAGATTGTGTCTGTTCCATGATAGTAATAAGGCCACTTAAGCTCTTACTGCTATAGAGGTTTTAAGGTTTAAAAATCCCGTTGTGAGAATGAAAATGAATTAAAGAAAGGATTTATATAGAGGTTTTTATTTAGGGTAGTGGTTCTATATTCTATAATGTAATGAGTATTGTTTGTCGCATCCATGCCACTTAAAATTTAACAAATCAACCAGCGGTTTCAACGCCCATAATTTTTGTTATTGACTATGTAACTCGCACTAGAGAGCTCAAAATATATATATATATATATATATATATATATTCCAATAATAAAATATTCCTTGTATATATCAAGCTTGTTATTTATTTGATAAATCCATGATATATAAGAGAAACTCCTATAGAAGCCATGGTTGTAAATCAATAGCTCTAAGTGTTTTAATTGCTATATATTTCTAAAATTTTTCATTTCATTTACTTTTTTAGTTGATAAAAAGATGTAGTAATTTTTATAATAACAATAATAATAAGCTGTAATTATAATTTTAATCTGTAATATATATAAAATTATTTAATCTTTAATCTTTAATTTTAAAAGTCAATTTATGATATCATTTTCAAAAGAAAAACGGATAAGAATACCAAAGTCACAGGCAACGCACAATATCTCAAAGAATTCTAATATAATTTAGACTAAATTATTCTTTACTCTCTAAAAGATTAAAATTTTTAATTTTGTTTTGTAACGAATATTTTTTAAATAAATTTAGTCCTTACATAAATGTTTCACTACGCACATGCTAGTGTTATTTTAGATTATTGTAATATCATCTGGACATACTTATTATTATTATTTTCTCTTGTTATAATATATTATTTCAATATTCATCTAACTAACCTAAATATTAAATTTTTTAAAAAATAAAATTAAAAATTTTAATTTTATAAAAATTAAATTAAGATAAAATATATCTTTTAAATATTAAAACAATAATTTACTCTACAATTTAAGATATACGACAAACGTGGTCCACGCATAATATCATCTAGAGTGTAGTTAGTGTTGCACGCTCGAAAGTGGTTTAGTGGAAAAAGTGGGGAATTTGCCTGTGCAATTTGTGTTCATCGTGCTTCACGTTTGGACAATTTTGTTATAATAGAATTTAAGATAAATTCTTTTTACATTTCTTTTCTTTAAAAGATGGAAGAAATTTTATAATTTCATTTATTTTAATCAAAATATTTTTAAAAACAATACTAATTTTTTATTAAAATTATAAGATTTTAACAAAAAATATATTAAATTATTTATTTATTTTAAGTTACAAATCATAAGTTCAAAGCTAATGAATGGAAAACCTCAAAGTTAGCTCTTTGCATCATTCACCTGACAAAAGATAAACTCTTTCCTGCCACAATCATATTTGCTTGCTTTGACCACCTTTATTTTTATTTTTATTTTTTCTTTTGCATTTTCGTCTTCAGTTTTCCATTTGCATTGGAGTAAATGCAATCTTTCAATTTATCTATATTTGTTGGCAAAAAAAATTCTATCTAAAGTTCAAATGGTTTTACAAACATAACCCAGTTTTTTTCACTTAAATCATTTTTTTCTGACTATTTATTTATTTTTTTAATTCTACACTCATGTACTTATCCAATGCCCGAACCAACATATTTATTACTAATAGGAAATACATGCTATTTTTTAAAAATTATATTATAATTTTTTTAATATTTTAAAGATAATAAAAAAGTAAAAAGTTAAGGATCCGTTTGATTTTTATTTTCAAAATCAAATTTCAAAAGAAATATTGTTTCTATCTAAAAAAAATTAAAATTTATGATTTATGAACAAAAATAATAAAAAATAAATATATAATTCATTAATGACATGTACATAAATATATTCGTGAAATTAATATTAATACAACATCATTAAAATTAATTTCAAAAAAATATTTTAAAGAATAAAAAAGAATAGAATCAAATAGAATCTAACTTCCTACCATAATGTATGTCCTGCTTCTTCGTATAGATTCTCACATTTATTTCTATTTTTATGTCTATTTACATTAATTAATATGTTATTGTTAACATACACTACAAAAAAAAAAAAACTTTCGGTGGCGACTTTTTAGTGGCAACAAAAATCATCGCCACTAAAGATTTTTTGTGGCGCCAAAAATTGTCGCCATTGAAAAGAGTCAGTGGTGAGAATTCAAAAATCACCACTAAAAATCTTTAGTGGCGACATTGTATTTGTCGCCACTAGATCAATTCATTGGCAACAATTTTTGGCACCACTAAATACCTTCAGTGGCAACTTTTTTTTGTCGCCACTGATGTACAAGCGGGAGGAAAAATATTTGAAGATGCACTAGCGCAGCTCGAACACGGAACCTTGGCAAATGTTATAAACCAAGTGGCCATTACGCCACAATACTTACAGCTTATTCTACTTCAATATTTTATATATAATACAAAATTAGAAATTAAAAAAAAGCTAATTAAATTTCACTCTGCATATTGTTACGCCAAATTGGGAACATCAACACAGCTCTTGCGCCAGGGTTCATCCATCTTTTCCATGCTCTGATCCAGCATGCGTCGCCGTCGTTGGTGCTATTCATTGTTGTTCTTGCTTGGGTTTTCATCCTCTGATGTCCATTGTGGGTTTTTGTTCAACATCGCTCCATCTGCACGGGCTCCATTGTGGGTTTGCATCCATCGCGCTGTTTATCAACACCGTGATCTATCGTGGGTTTGCATCCATCGCCACCGGCCTTCATCGCAACTCAAGGTAGGATTTCTCTTCCATCCTCTAATTTTAAGATTCACCTACCAGCCTATTTTCTTCTTCCCTTCTTGTGAGTAATGGTGTATATGGGTGCTGTAATTTAGTATTCTGTCTTGTATCTTTGCCTAGCTATTACTATATGAAGCAAACAAGAATTGAGGGAGGAGGATGTTAGATTTTAAGGCTATATTTATGGATTTTGATTAGTAGTAGAAACTCCTAAAATACAAGTAATGTTAAATTTATTTTACATAATGAACAATTAAGCATATTGTATTAAATATATAGAATTATACATAAATTTGAAGCCCTCACAATAACATTTCATTATGAAAAAAATTCATCTTTATATATAATATATAATAAGGGGGGTCAAATAATTTTCATTAGCATATTACTATCACCATATCTATTTTATTATATTAAAATTTGTAACTTATTTTTCATTTTTTATTTGAATATTGAGAAGCTTAATTTGCATTAGTTGTCTCACATTCATAGAAGTCATTAGAAATTCTTGAATGATAAAAGCCTTGTTTGCTATTAGGTGACATACAGACATGCACGGGTATAATGAGAGCTATTACTATAAACTTAGCACTGGAACCTACACATAATCACTAGCATAATAGATTTTGGATAATGAATGTTATAAGCAAGTGAAAATTATTTATGTGTGTTAGTATATATAAGTTTCACTTACATGGTATAAAATCCAAATATTACTTAATCCTATATGATATTGTTTATTATGTTGTGATAAATATAACTAATGCTTATTATTAAAATATTAGAGACTGTTGTGACTTACAATTACCAAATATCACTGCCAAGTGAAAACAAGAATAGCATTTATTTATAATCTCTTTTTTAATTTTATTGCAAAATTCTCCCTGGTCTATTGGGAATTTCTAGGCCGAGAATGTGTAATTTCTAATGGATTATGATATATTTCAATACATTATTGATCTTTTGCTAAGTGATTTTTTTAAAATTAATTTTCATCAAGGGTATGTTCATTTGGCTTAATCCTTTTCTGACTCTTTTAAAGTGTGATCCTCAAATCTTTTGTGCGCATTTGGAATAACTTACTCACATGTATATATGTAGGTCAATGTTAGGTAAAGTTTGGAAATTTCATCCTTCTTGCACACGCCACCTCAACCTAAAGAAGGGAGAGTCAATACTCTCATTTGGCTACACACATACCCCACCCTCTCGGAAGGAAGAAAAGGGGACAAAGGAATGAAAGGTTGACTTCCCACAAATCCAACGAACCACACGTGAAGGGAAGCAAGAAGAAGTCCAAAGCTCCTTGCATACATGCTACATAACCTCACGTGAAAGAGGAAAACTAAAGAAAAGGGAAGACCAAAGGGAACAAGGTAGGTTAACAATTTCTTTGTTTTAGTTCCATAAATTAGCATATATGTTTCAAAACCTTGGTTCCATGGGACGAGAGTGATCATCTTCATTCTTGATTTTAGGATGGAACTTGATATAGTATACATGATAAATTTAGGAGTTGGCTAGTGAATGAAATTAGTAATGCATGAGAGTATGGGAAAATTTATGCCTATCCACAATGATGCATGTGATTAATGAAAATCATGGACTAGGATAGCAATGGATATTATTGTTATGATCACCTATGAAACTAATCAATGATGAATACCATCATGAAAAATTTGAGTGTGAGGGTTTAAGATTAATAATGATTATGGATAGGAGGAACATTATTATGGAAACTATTAAGTTTTTTTTAAAAAAAAAAAGAAGAAAGAAATTATATGAGGATGGATTTCCAAGAAAAATAGTGTTTTTATGGCTATTATTGGAGTTTTTGGAAGGGAATTATATAAGATTTAATTTCCAAGAAAAGTAGAATTTTTTTATGGCTATTAAATTATATGAGAATGAATTTCCAAGGAATGTAGAATTTTTATGGCTATTATTGGTATTTTGGAAGGAAATTATGTAAGATTTAATTTCCAAGAATAGTAGAATTTTTATGGCTATTAAATTATATGAGAATGAATTTCCAAGGAATGTAGAATTTTTATGGCTATTATTGGTATTTTGGAAGGAAATTATGTAAGATTTAATTTCCAAGAATAATAGAATTTTTATGGCTATTAAATTATATGAGAATTAATTTCCAGGAAGAGTAGAATTTTCATGGCTATTTCTAGTAAGTTTAGAAAGAAATTATATTAGAATAAATTTTCCAATAAAAAGGGAATGTTTTGAGGCTACTACTAGTACTCCTAGAAAGAAATTATATTGGATCTAATTTTCTAAGAAAAAGGAGAAGATCATGAGGAAATATACCTTAGAACCATTCTAATAAAGATAGAAACAATTCTTCCAATAATGAATTTCCCATAAGACATGTATAATTATATTAAACTACAAGAAAGAGAAAATTTCTCTGGGATAGTTAAATAAATGGCAGATGTGGCCCAGCGCTGCATAGTACCTCGATGCGTGCAAGGGTGACCTAGCGAGGCATGGCCGAAGTGTTCCAGGCCTATGACCTAGTGTTTGCTATCACACTAGACATGTGGTCGAGTGTCCATGCATTACGAGGTGTAGCCGAAGGTGCTCCAAACTAGTGACCTAGGGAAGTGTGGCCGAAGGTGCTCCATACCCGTGATCTAGTGTCCCAATGATTTTATGTATGTGGCTGAGTGTCCACGATTTATGATTTGTGGCCAAAGATGCCCCACACGGGCGCCCTAGCGAGGCGTGGCCAAAGGTGCTCTATGCCCATGACTTAGTGTCCGCGATTACGCTATATACGTGGCCAAGTGTCCACAAATTACGAGGTGTGGCCGAAGGTGCTCCACACCCGGGATCTAGTTTTCATGTAATACGCATAAACGCTTGTATAATTCCGTTATAATACCGGTAAGCTTATGAGAATAAGGGTCACGTGATAAAGAATTTTCTAATTTTAAATAACTTCTAAATTTATCATGCAATGCTTGCCAGCTATAGTTCTGTGTAACATTATGCCTATTATCAAGAATGTAGACTAAATGTTTTGGTGAGTGCACCCTGGTACATATTAGTTGATTTTTAAATTATGAATTGCTAAGCTACTAGGAAACTTGTGTTTCTCATCCATATGCTAATATGTATAAGATACGGACGCATAGCAGGGTCGCGTGGGAGTAGTTCTCTTTTGATTAATTAAGGTTTTTGTAAACCCCATTTTTTTGATCCTAGATGTACTCGAATTAGAATATGACAGATAATTTGATTGTATATACGAGTGGTTCTGAGGACACCGGGGAAACGGATATGTGAGGGACCGGTCCATCACTATTTTTTTTGGAAGTCTGAGTGGCAGGCCTATTGCCTTCTGACTTTCGCAAGACGAGTACTTCATATATCTGGGGACATGTACCTCAGTATGTAATGAGTATTGTCAGACTTGTATTATTTGATTCATATAAAAGACTATATTTTCATCGTGTAGCATAGAATTTCATTATTCTGCTGTGCATGTAAGTTTATATTTTTATCTGAGCAAAGGATCCCGAACCTAATTTGTTTACGTAAATTGAGTAGTTTAACCACCCATACAATAATTAAAAAGGACAAGAATAATGTATCGAACCTATTTGTTGATGTCGGAATGAACAACAAGACTAGATAAGGGCATTACATCTGTTCTGTTTCCTTGCAAAACGCAAGGATTCGTTTTCTCCTGGGGAGTGCCACTTCCTAATATACTGAGAGGTTGTGAAATATCTCTTTAGGCCAATGTTCTCCTTACACGACTAGAATCTCTGGGTGCTATCCAGTTTATTTTCTACAACAAAAAATGCAATTTTTGCTACACATATATGTACTGTTGTGGTGATGGCATGGGAAATAGTATCAACTAATTTCCACCAATAAATAGTAAAACTACATGCAGTTTGAATTTGGACTTTGGTATATAGAGCTAATTTAAATGTGAACTTTCCTAGTTACTCAAATAGATCCGCTAGATAAAATTGAGTCTTGGAATTGCGCATATAAATCAACATTTCAATCCTCTCTAATAATTGTAGAAAATTAATTAGAAACCACTTAAGGTGTATTTGGGTGGGGGAGAATGGAGGGGAAGGGAAAGAAATATGATAACTTTCCCCTTGTTTATTTTTTAAAATTTTGGAAAAGAAATTGGAGGATTTTATATTAACCTCTCCCTTTATTAATTTTAGTTACTCCAAATTAAAAGAGTTTGAAATATCTAGACAAGGAGAAGAAAAACTATCACTTAATTTTTCTTTGTCTCTCCTTCCCTTTTTCTTCAATTCTTCCATTTCTTTTCCCCTTCTCGTTTTCAAACATACTTTTAGTTACTCAATATAAAATTGAATACACCACAAGTCACTTATTCTTGCACAAAGGTAAAATTTGGAGTAGACGAAAAGAGGGTCCTATTTTGTGTATTAGAGATCACCCATCCTTTTTGCACATCTGATACAATCATCCAATATCATCTTCATGTCATATTTGTAGGCAAACCCTTTGTCTGCAAGCTTTGTAGATGCCCACTTAATATCCCTTTGGGGCCCTTCCAAATATCTGCAAACAAATTCGAAACTTTCGTTAGGCTTTAAACATTTGTAATTAATCCCATAAGTAAATTACTTCCTCTTGAAATTTAGTTAAATTATATTTAATATATTTTTATTTTAAAAATTATATTTGAGTTTGTTGACATTTGATATATATTGTAAATTTTTTATTTAATTATTTTTATCAATAAAATAAACTTTCTTACAATGTGAAAATGTCATTCATTTTTAACATGACAAAAAGATAATAATTAAGTGATTTTAATTTTTTAAGTAAACTATTACACTTCTTTTAATTTAGTCGTTTAAAATTAAAACTTGTTAATCTAGTCTTCTAAAATTTTTTTTCCAATTAAAATAGTCCCGCCATAAGCAAATTTTATCCAATTAATAAATGGAAGTCCGCGTGACAATTAATTCATAACATAAACTTATCTATATGTTTTTTTTCTCTAAAACAATATTATTTGGGAAAATTTTGAAATGCCAAGTGATTCTTAAATTGACTTAAATTTGGACAAAAAATTGCTTAAATAACACATTTTGACAAAAAAAAATGTCACCAGAACAAATATATTGGTTATGAGTTAATGGCTTTATAGTTCCTAATAAAGGGGATGTTTGCCTAAAAATTTGATTATTTTAATTGAAAGAAAGTTTTTAGAGATTAAATTAAGATGTTTTACTTTTAAAGAACAAAATTAAACGAGACTAAATTATTAAAGTATCCTATTTTTTTTTAAAGAATACATATTATGTTAAACAATTAATTTTATTGAAAAAATATAAATTGAATCAAATTTTAGAAAAATCATGTGTGATTTTTTAAAGTAAAAGAGATATTAAATTTAGACAATTCTTTAAAAAAGTTAACGTAACTTAATCTTAATTCAACTATCAATTTTACTAAAGAGAGAAAGGATTGTAACTTACTTCTGCTTCACATGGAACTCTTGAAAGGATTGAAGATAGTAATTTCCAATATCTAAAGACGAAACATAGGAACTCGCAACCAAGAATCTGCCACTGATTGAGGGATTCTCTATGCAGAAGATATGTGCATCGCAGACATCATCAATGTGCACAATTGGGATTTTTC
The DNA here is from genome assembly GCA_031216115.1 of Senna siamea. Lineage (NCBI taxonomy): Eukaryota > Viridiplantae > Streptophyta > Magnoliopsida > Fabales > Fabaceae > Senna > Senna siamea. The sequence continues at coordinate 15,743,842 of CM062364.1, forward strand.
CGAGCAATTCCTCTAAGAATCTCATCGAATAGAAAGCCATTTCGAAGTCTTTTAGTTGAGAGGTGAACATTGAGACGCTTAAAGGTGTGGAACTTAAAAGAGTGTCACCTCCCACGAGGCCACAAACAAGACTCACCACCTCCAATTCCCCATCATTCTTAGTGTTGTTATAACTTAGAATCTCTCTCTCACTCAGGGTTTTTGAATACGTGTAGTTCTGAAAAAGAAAAAGCGTCAATTATTATGAAATGGAGAAAGACATTAAATTAATTAAACATGCCATATTATGATAAAAGTGATATTATTAAACAAATAAAACGATAATTAAATTTGTTTATAAAAAATTTTTAAATTAGTGTTTTTATTTTTAAAATTAAAATATTATCTTAACTTTAAACTAATTGTTATTAATTAAGTTTTTTCACATGATAGAAATAAAATATTATTATAACACATAAATTCATCATAAGTAAATACATTTGTATTCATTTTAAACTTAATTATATTAATTTTTAAAAACGTACTTTTTATTTTCCCTTTTTATTTTGGAAGGCCATTTCGTTTTGGCATTTTTTTTAAACGAGCCAAAATTTCTATCCTAAACCTGCCTATTTGATGAATTAAACAGGTTAATTTGTGAGCTATGACATATTTTGAGAATGCTATAACATTATCAATAATGCTATTATATACATGCTATTTATGAATTAAACAGGCTAATCTCTTTTTATAGTAGTTCGTCTTGTTAATTTTATGGCCAATTTTTCCTATATTCATTTATGGAAGTTTCTCTTTTATGTAAGAGTTTGTGCGTTTATGGAAGATGGACAACATTCTCTTGAAATCTACAACATTGAGCTTGATTATGTAGGCTTGCAAAAAATTATAAGTTTTTTTTCTTACCATTATCTTTTGGTATTTGCAATTCGCCTAATTAATGCCTTTTAAACGAATGAAATCCTTTTTCAAAAAAATAGTAGTTGACATAACACTATTAAAGAACGATTCTAGTTTATAGCAACTATACTCGTATGCATGTGTATTAATTCCCTCTAAGAATTAGAAGCAAGTGTAGATCGCAATGCCAAGTTTGATAAAATTGAGAGTTCACTGACTAATATAATAGTTTCTTATAATTGTTTTTAAAATAGACGGAAGGAAAATATACTATTCCAATGATAGCACAACTAAATTAATAATAATGATAATAATAATATATGAAAAAATAAAATTAAAAGTTTACCTATCAGTTAAATATTAAAACTAATAAAAAAACATAGGGTTTAATTTTAAAATTATCATCTAGTTTCGGAATTTGGGCTTTTGTATAGAAATTTGGGATTTTTTATTAATTTTCAAAGGTGAAAACATTTTTATCAAATCCTAAAACTTTTACCACTTTTATTATGTATAAGTAATTTGATGATACTAAGAGGGATTTATAATTACAAATTTGCAAATTTGCAAGAGAGTGAAAAGAAGTGCAATAACTATTCTAATAGAAGGGCCCAACTTGAACCAACAGAGCATCCCACCAAAGAAAAGAAAAGTGACACTACTTAAAGAAGATGAGGGAAGCTTGGACAGATCTAGTAAGAGATCGAAAAGCAAAGATTTGAAAAATGACAAGATAAGCCAAAGTGATGCAGAGACAAGTGAGGAAGTTTATACCTTATCAATGTTATTTGAGAATTGTCAACTAGGCTTGAAGGAGGTTGTCCCACAATAACCTCCACAGACACTGATTATCACCAGATAGAATTTTCGAGAAATAGGCAGCGTCCCAAAAGTTAAGAGAATTAAAAGACTATGTAGGAAGTTCTACCATGAATTTCTTTTAATTCTAGAATCTAAATGTAATGAATCTAAAGTGCTTAAAATAATGAAAGCTAGGTCCTTTTCTTATTTTCATTGTGTTGATGTGGATGGGACGAAAGGAGGACTCATTCTCTTCTGGAAAGATCCTTGGGAAGTATCCATACTAAGAACCTAAAAGAATTGGATTCATGGGCTATGTAGAGCCCCATATAGTTGTATCCTTACTCTTCCAAGTGTTTATGGAAGCCCTTACCCTCATAAGAAAATAATTCTCTAGGAATTTCTAGAACGTAATGACCTTAGCTCGACCCCTTGGATCATCTTTGGGGATTTCAACCAAATTCTTAGAAGGAACAAAAAAAGAGCAAAAACCCAGTCATGAGAAGCAATGAGAAGTTTCTAGAAATTAAATCATCAAAAGGAGGGGCTTGATCAAAGTTCCTACAAAAGGGAATCAATTCACATATTTGAATGATATAAAGGGTATAAAAGCTGTTCGGGCAAGATTAAACCGAACCTTTTGCAAGAAAGAGTGGATGGATAAGTTTGACCCATGCATTGTTGAGAACCTTCCAATAGCAACATCATATCACTCACCCCTAATTATCCACTAAGGGAAGAACTAGTTTTCATGAAAAAAGAAATTCAAATTTGAACTAATTTGGTTGAAACACAAGGATTGCAAAAGAGTTTTTGAAGAAGCCTAGTCAAGTTCAACAAATGGGTCTAGGTCTTTCAACTAGTCCACAAAATAAAATCTGTAACATCCGCTCCAATTATGATTAAAGAGATGTTTGATGATTGTTAATTTGATGTTTAATGCTTGTGTATGTTGCATTGGTGCACATAGTTGCATTAGCCTAGGGACTAAATTGAAAGAAAATAAATAGAGATTTAGTAAGAGGTGGCTAAAGACTTAATTGAAAAGGGAAAAGATGAGGGAGTCTAAGAGTGCAAAATAGCACAAGGACCAAATAGCAATTTTCCAAAATCTCTTAAACCCTAGCAACAACCCTAAACCCTCCCACACTTCTTACCTTCAACATTCCTAAAGAGAGAAGCAGAAGGGGCAAGTAGAGAGAGAAAGGGGTGAGTTAGGGCAAAGGAGGGAGATTTTTGCTGAAGGAAAAAGTGGATTAAAGATAAAAATTAGTGCTACAAAAAGGGAGGGTCATTTCTAACACATCCAACACACACATTTACAAGGAATCAAGGTAGCAATCCATCCTAAACCCCTTTCTTTTTTGAAAAGTTTACTGTTGCTGTAAAATATGAATTTCTAATTGTTTGAACTGAGATTGGGGTTAAACCTACATTCTGTATGCTTTTCTATTTCTATGGGATGTTATGTTACTGAATTTATGCTCATATATGTGCTTGAAATTGATTAGAAGGGCTAGGTTGTGTTCACCTAGAGGTACAGACTAGATTTCCTTGAATGTACCATGTTTGATCTAATGGATGAAATTTTTTTTATGAGAAGTAAAGTTTGTTGTATGGAAACCCATGCGTTTAGAATTGAAAATGGGGTGCATCCTGGACTAGGTATTCTCAAAATTATGTTTTCTAAACTGCATCAGAGAATAGCAGCCGACTGCTAAGTAGAGGCAGTCGACTATCGTGTTCTTAGAAAAACCAGAAGTGTAGACAGAGGCTTAGCAACGGACTGCCAGATTCCTAGCAGTCGACTGTCGAGCCCGAGTCTGCACTAAGCAGTCGACTGACCATGCTCGTAGTCGACTGTCATGCTCTTGGAAACCCAAAAGTGCAGACAGAGGCTCAGCAGCCGACTGCCAGATTCCTAGCAGTCAATTATCATGATTTTATTTTTCCCAGGATGTATTCCAGAAAGCCACCAGCCGGCTACCAGCGAGCTTATTGTTTGCCACTTAAGGAATACAAAGAGCTACCAACTGACTGCTAGCCTTCCAGCAGTCGACTGGCAGCCCTATAATTTGTAAAATGAGGTTTTTAATGGCAATTAAGCTTGGTAATTCTCCATACTAACTTAATTAAGGGCTCACAACATAGGTAAGCAAGGAAACTATGAGTTTTGGGTGATGAGACCCTTATGATAGTAAAACAAAGAGAGAGCAGAAAACACAAAATGGGAAAGAGAAAAGCATTCTGAGTGTATGCCTTAGGGTAGATAGGCTCATGATTGAGTGACCAATTGTTAGTATAGGACGGTCGTTAGGCATTCCACGGTTGTGCCATAAATTGGGATGGTTAAACATCCACTTGAACTTAGATGAATTCAAAAACACTGTGATGGTTGTGAACTTTAAGTTAGTGTCATCTCCCAAGGGCCATATGAGAAACACATACTTAAAGTTAAGCATAACCATGGGCATGGGCCGATTCACCCTAGAGTATATATAGAGAATAACATACCGGGAGCGTGATCCACCTTGAAGGAATGGTGGTGATTCCATAGTGTTATGATCTGCCCAAAAGCGGAGAGGAAATGATCCGGGTAGAGTTGACGATGATCCCATGAGAGTTATACTAGCCCCATTTGGGATGAAAGGGAGGAATCCCGCTGGTCGAGGAGGATCTATTCGGAAGGGGCAGGGACCATTAAGGCACTTAGATCCACTGGGGAATGCCTCAGAATGTACAAAAGTTAAGGCATGGCTAAATAGACATGTGCTCATTCATATAAAAAGTGGTGCATGGAGTTATTGCTGGGAAACTCTCTTAGGGTGTTTTATGTACTACTCATATGTTATGAAAGTGAAATTATGGCATGTTTACTATCACATATCTATTTTATGAGAAATTTTTTATGATGAGAATGATGATGAATACACTCCTATGCTTTAAAGATGATATATTTTGATGAATATGCTTATTTATGAGTACACAATATGATGAGAATGGATTTCGTAACAGGTTGTATTGCTACTGAGATTCATTTCTCATGATAGTGTTGGCATGTACCAGTTGTGTAAGTCCCCTTGGGTGGGAGGTGAAGGTAAAGTATGAAGAAGTGTCCAATATGGGTACACTGACTATTTAATATTGGATAGCTTAAGTACATGGTAGCATGAAACTAGCTTTCATGATATTTTGAGAAATGCTAGTGTAGGACTATTTTATATAGCCTATTCTAACTTATCTGTATATGAATTAGGCTAGATTGATGAATAGACTAATTGATGGATTTTGAGTGGCAGGATTGTTGCCTCCATGCCCAATAGTTAACTAATTATATTTAATTAAAATGCATGTCCATGTATAGTTAATCTAGGGTTATTCTATATACATATATATTTATTCTGCCGCAATGTTGAGAGAACCCAAAGTAGAGGTCAACCCAAATGGAACTTAATTAATCAACTTGGTAAAAATTTTAAATTTCACTCGGGTAGAAGTGATAGTAACACACCATTATTATGATAATTATATACATTATACCTTTAAACACTTAAAAGGAACCATATGCTAATGGGGGTGCTACGTTGTTGGTATTAGAGCATGGCTACCATGGTTGGCACATAGCTGACTTGGTAGTGAGGGTAGATTCCTCAAGATAGAGAGTACTACAGGTTAATTAGCTAAGCCCATGAAAGTTGGCTACTTGTACTATGTTTTGACTTGAGGGATGGAGTGTTAGGTTGGGATGTACTGTATTTCTTGTGGAGCCATATATTCTCTTATAAATGTTCTGTTATTGAGACTGATCACCTCAGTAATATCTATTTTGTAGAGTAAAGTATGGCACCTCCTAGGAGAAATGGTAAAAAGGAAAAGGATAGAGAAGCAAATTTGGCTAGGGTAATGCAGACCTTGATGGGGATGGTGGATGCCATGAGGGAACAGGCCGCTGCTACCACCCAATAGGCTGCTGCTGCCACATAATAGGCGACTACCACTACTAAAGTGCTGAGACAAATGCAGGAGGATAGGAATGCAAATAGAAACCCTATCCTTGAGGGAGAACCAATAAGGGATCAGACTTACAAGGGATGGTCTGAATTTTAAAAGGCTAAACCCCTGACCTTTAGGAGTGAGTTCAACTCGAAGCTTGCTGAAGAATGGTTGGCTAAAATGGAGAAGTTGTTGCAGTTCTGGGGAGTACAAAGGCCGAGAAAGTTTAGTTCTCCACCTATATGCTGGCGAGAGAGGCTGAGCACTAATGGAAAGGGGTCAAGCAATTAATGGAGGCCCAAGGAGTCCAAATCACCTGAAACTCTTTCAAGGAGGTATTTTTGGAGAAATACTTCCCTCAGAATATAAGGAATGATAAGGAAGTAGAGTTTATGAAGATAAGACAGGGCAACATATCCTTTGATAAGTACCTGGCTAAGTTTGAGGAGAAATCTAAATTTTCCTCTTACTTGCAAGTGAAACAGGATGAGGCATGAAAGGACATGCACTTATAGGCTGGGCTTAACCATGAGTTAAAAAAGGTTATGGCCCTAATAGAGATAAAGAACTACGCCCTGTTAGCAAACAAGTGCTGCATAGTGGCAAGAAGCCTAGTAGAGGCTCCTAAGGGGAGGAAGGACTATAACCTCCTTAAGAGGAAAATGCCACAGGACCTTGCTAAAGGGAAGGAGGTCCAAACTAGGAAGAAGCCTATGAGTGGGCAAACTGCTTCAAGTAACTACCCTAAGTGTGGGATGAATCATGGAAACAAGTCTTTCCTGCTTGGACAAAACGTCTACTACAAGTGTAGCAAGCCAAGACTCTTTAACAGAGAATGCCCATTATGGAAGAAACCAACTGAGGCCCCTAAGCCTCCGACTAGAGGGAGAGTCTACACCCTCAAAGGCAAAGAGGTAGACCAATCCGATGATTTTATAAAAGGTCAATGTTTTATAAATGATGTTCCTTTAATTGTACTATATGATTCTAGCGCTACTCATTCCTTTATTTCTCATGAATGTGTGGAAAAGTTAAGCCTACCTGTGACCAAACTACCATATGAATTATCTATTTCTACTGCAGCTGGAAAACCTATCTTGACTTCCTTAACTTGCTTAAATTGTCCCATTATTGTTGAAAATAAGCCTTTTTCTGTTGACCTTATCTGTCTGCCTTTGGTAGATTTATATGTTATCTTAGGAATGGATTGACTATCTTTTAATAAAGTGATTTTAAATTGTTATGAGAAGTATGTGACTTTTATAGATACCATACCTGTGAATAGGGGTACCAAGGAAAAGATCCAAAGATTGTGTTTTCTGTGTTCTTCTGAGGTTAAGAGTTAGCATAAGCTTGATAGTATCCCTGTAGTTAGAGAGTTTTCTAATGTCTTCCCTAAGAAGATCTCTAGTCTTCCACTAGAAAGGGAGGTAGAGTTCTCTATAGAGTTACTTCCCAGAGCAGGACCGATCTCTATAGCACCATATAGGATGTCTCCCTTAAAGCTGAGTGAACTTAAGGTTTAAATAGAAGATCTTTTAGAGAAGTAGTTCATTAGATCCAGTGCTTCATCATGGGGAGCACCAGTGCTATTTTTGAAAAAGAAGGATGGAAGTATGAGAATGTGCATAGACTATATGCAATTGAATAAGGTGGCCGTGAAAAACAAATACCCACTCCCTAGGATTGATGATTTTTTAAATCAATTAAGAGGATCAGTTGTATTCACTAAGATTTATTTGAGGTTGGGGTACCATCAAATCAGAGTAAGAGGTAAGGATATACCTAAGACTGCTTTTAAGACTAGGTATGGGCATTATGAATTTCTTGTAATGCCATTTGGTTTAACGAATGCTCTAGCTATTTTCATGGATTACATGAATCGCATCTTTAGACCCTACCTTGATCAGTGTGTGGTAGTCTTCATTGATGATATTCTTGTATATTCTAGAAATAGGGAAGAGCATGAACAACACCTTAAAATTGTGTTGCAAGTGCTTAGGGAGAGGCAACTGTATGAAAAATTGTAAAAATGTGAGTTTTGGTTAGAGGAGGTGAGATTCTTAGGGCATGTGATCACCCATAATAGGGTAGTAGTAGATCCCAGTAAGACTAAAGCTATGGTTCATTGGGAGAGACCTACAACACTAACTAAAATCTGTAGTTTCCTCGGATTAGCTGGTTACTATAGAAGGTTTATCCAAGGGTTTTTGTAGATAGCGATGCCTATGACTAAGATGACCAGGAAGGATGTTCTATTTAGATAAGATTCTGAATGTGAACATAGTTTCCAAACCCTGAAGGAGAAGCTAACCACTACACCAGTGTTAATTATCCTAAATCCTCTGAAAAATTTTAAGTTATACTACAATGCATCCAAGAAAGGTCTAGGATGTATCGTGATACAAGAAGGGAAGGTAGTGGCCTATGCTTTTAGACAATTAAGGCCTCATGAGTGCAATTACCCTACTCATGACTTAGAACTAGCAGCCATAGTTTTTGCCTTGAAAATTTGGAGGCATTATCTTTATAGGTCTAGGTTTAAGGTATTTAATGACCACAGGAGTCTCAGGTACCTTTTTGACCAAAAGGAATTGAACATAAGGCAAAAGAGATGGATAGAGTTCATTAAAGACTATGACTTTGAGTTGAAATACCATCCAGAAAAAGTCAATGTAGTGGCAGATACCTTGAGTAGAAAATCCCTTCATGTAGCTCAGATGATGGTGAGTGAGATGAGCTTGATAGAGAATTTTAGAAATTTGAGTTTATCTACATTGATGCTACCAGATAGAATATGTCTAGGTGAATTGCAGATTGAGAATTTTAGAAATGTTTTATGATGAGAATGATGATGAATACACTCCTATGCTTTAAAGATGATATATTTTGATGAATATGCTTATTTATGAGTACACAATATGATGAGAATGGATTTCGTAACAGGTTGTATTACTACTGAGATTCATTTCTCATGATAGTGTTGGCATATACCAGATATGTAGGTCTCCTTAGGTGGGAGGTGAAGGTAAAGTATGAAGAAGTGTCCAATATGGGCACACTGACTATTTCATATTGGATAGCTTAAGTACATGGTAGCATGATGCTAGCCTTCATGATATTTTGAGAAAGGCTAGTGTAGGATTATTTTTTATAGCCTATTCTAACTTATTTGAATATGAATTAGGCTGGATTGATAAATAGACTAATTGATGGGTTATGAGTTGCAGGATTATTGCCTCCATGCCCAATAGTTAACTAATTAAATTTAATTAAAATGCATGTCCATGTATAGTTAATCCAAGGTTATTGTATATACATATATATATATTTATTCTTCTGCTATGTTGAGAGAACCTGAGAGTAGAGGCCAACCCAAATGGAACTTAATTAATCAACTTGGTAAAAAGTTTAAAACTCACTCAGGTAAAAGTGATAGTAACATACCATTATTATGATAATTATATACATTATACCTTTAAACACTTAAAAGGAACCATAGGCTAATGGGGGTGTTATAAAATCAATACAAAGTTCACTAGAAATGGAATAAGGACAAGGTTGGAAACATCAATGCAAAGATTGAAGAAATATAGAACTCCTTCAAGGAAATTCAAGCTAATCCCTATGAAATTACCAATCCCAAAAAAGTGGAGGTCCTAAGAAGAAAGCTCAAATTCCTTCTAGATTGTGAGTAAATAATGTGGGCCGAACATGATAAACAACTTTGGCTGATCAAAGGGGAAAGGAACACAAAGTACTTTCACATTATGGTCACCCACAGAAGAAATAAAGCTCGAATCCATGCTATTCAAGACTAAGATGAGGGTTAGGTTTATGATTCCCTAACAATTATGAGGAAGGGTGTAGAGTATTTCAAACATCATTTCTCAAATGATAGGCATCATACTAGGAAAGGAATCAAAGACCTTATAAGGCAGGTAGGTATACTAAGGCTACAACATAACCATCTTGAGACTTTAAATAAACCTTTTACAAGGTTTAAAATCAAAAAAACCCTCTTTTAGATGAATAGTGATAAATCATCAGGTCCCGACAGCATTCTAGCTGAATTCTTTCAACACTTTCGGCATATAGTAGGGGATGATTTAATTAATATGGTAGGATCTTTTTAGAATAAGGGCTTCCTTCTAAAGGAACTCAATCAAACTAATATAATTCTCATCCCTAAGAAATATAGCCCTAAGGATTTTCAAGATTTTTACCCCATAAGTCTGTTCAATGTTGCTTACAAAGTCTCACTAAGACTTTGGAAAATAGACTTCAAGGGATTATGAAAGATTTCATTACGCCCTTCCAAAATTCATTTGTTGAAGAAAGAAAGATCTCCAATAATCTTCTCATTACGATGAGCTTTTAAATTACATTAAAAGATGTAAGAGACAAAAGACCTTTTAGCCGACGCTAAAAATTGACCTCAATGAAGCTTGTGATAAAATCTCATGGGACTTCTTATTATAAGTCATTCAAGAAATGGTATTCCCCCTCCATAGGGCAAAGAATTATCATGCAATGTGTCATTACAATGTCATTTTATCTAACTATAAATGAAATGAAATCTAAACCTTTCTCGCCTAAAGCGAGATTGAGAGAAGGTGACCCTCTGTCCTATAAATTTTTATCCTTTGTACAAATATTCTCTCAAGCCAGTTAATTAAAGTACAAGAATCCAAAAGGGTCAAAGGCATTAAGATAAGCAAGAACTCTCCTCCTACAAATCATCTCCTTTATACTAACTACCTCCTCCTAAGATTTAAAGAGAACATTGGCTCGTGTGGATACTTATAGAATCTCTTCCACCAATTTAGAAAATGGTCAAGATTGAAACCCAAATATAGAAAGTTAGAAGTCACCTTTAGTCCCAACTCCCCAAGGAATTCCATAAATTGATGGGGAAAATTTTTTCTTGTAAAGTTGTCAAGTGATTGAACAAATACTTTGGAGGATTCATTGAAAAAGATAAAAGAGATAGGAAAACCTACCAGGTTATCATGGATCAAGTAGAGAAAAGAAAAGGGCTAGAAAGTCAATCTTCTATCTCAAGCATCCAGAGTCACACTCATCCAATTAGTTCTATCTGCCATCCCTGTCTACCACCTTTCCTACTTTATTATCTTGAAAAAGGAAGCAAAAAACTATGACTCATTCTTGGCAAACTTCTTCTAAGGCTTCAATCAGGACAAAATTGTAAGAAAAATATTCAAAATAAACTTAATTTTCATCTCTTTCTGTTTCAAAGATTTTTTGGTAGAAACCATAAATTAATGTGTACCTTGATCCATGTTTGAACTCCTGAAATTTTTTCTCTCTCTTTCCTTCTTCCTATACATGTTCTCTGATGGTGGAGAAAACACTCCCTTTATGTTAATTTTAAATTCCTTTAAAATAACTTATATATCATTGGAGGAAGAGAGAAGAGATTTTCAACCCTACTGATTCTAATTTAATTCCCTTAAAGCCTAATAAACATAACATTAGGCTTTCATTTAATTTAGAATTAGCTCATTAGTTACATGAACCACATTAATTATTAGATTAATCTAACAATCTCCCTCACTTGGCCCATGTTATGACTTGATGATTCAACAATTAAGTGTGCACCATATATAGAATTTTTCAAGTCATCCTTAATTTTGAATTGAAATGATCAGATTATAGAGGTCACAAGACAATAATGACATGATTCCTTCCATGTATCACAAAATCAACTTAAATCATAACAACTTTAATTGGGTAATTCTCTAATCATTGACTTTCATTGTGTTATCTCACTAAAACAATCTTGCATACAACTATGATGTGGATAACAAGTAAATAAGCAAAACATATATAGCTCTAACTGAATTCACAAGTGCTAAAATCATATGAGCAAGATGACTATATGTGTATATATACATGTCTAAATATCATGTTAACAAGGACTTATCAATAATGCCGATTATTTCAACATGGCCAATAAATATTTTGGGCGATAATCCCTTAGTTAATGGATCTGATATCATTAGGTTAGTACCAATATGCTTTATTGACACTTTATGTTTATTTACATCTTCTTTAACAGAAAAGTACTTTAAATCCATGTGCTTTGCACCCTTAGAATACTTGTCATTCTTAGAGAATAAAATAGCTGTGGAATTATCATTGTAAATTCTTACCGTTCTAGCTATACTGTCGATAATACTTAGACCTAAAACAAAGTTTCACAACCACAATGCATGAAAAATGGCCTCAAAGCATGCCACAAATTCAACTTCCATAGTGGAAGTAGCAATAACAAACTACTTTCCACTTTTCCATGAAACTGTTCCTCTAGCTAGAAGAAACATGTAACAAAATGTAGATTTTCTTGAATCTAAACAACCAGCATAGTCCGAATCCAAGTAGCCTATGATCTTGAGATGGTTAGACTTTTTATATGTGAGTATGTAATCCTTAGTGCCTTGTAAATATCTTAGAATTTTTCTTGCATCTTTCCAATGGTCCATTCAAGGATTACTTTAATATTGACCTAACATTCCAACAGCAAAAATAATATCTAGTTGAGTACATGTTTGAATATACATTAAGCTCCCAACTACTTATGATAGGGAATAGTATCCATTGCCTTTCATTCCAAATCATTCTTGGGACATTGCATTTTGCTAAACTTGTCTCCTTTTTGAATTGGAACTATACCTGAAGAGCAATTTTCCTTTCTAAATCTCTTTAATACTTTGTCAATATAAGCTCTTTGAGACAATCTTAACAGTTCTTGTGATCCATTACGAAATATTTCTATTCTTATCACATAAGATGTCTCACCCATATCTTTTGTTTAGAAATTCTTAGAGAGAAATTTCTTAACATCATGTAACAAACAAACATCATTAGCAACAAGAAGAATATCATCAACATATAGGACTAATATAATGAACTTGCTCCCACTAACCTTCATATAAATACACCGATCAACAGTGTTTTCTACAAAACCATATGACATAATGGTATTATTAAACTTAAGTTACCACTATCGAGAAGCTTGTTTCAATCCATATATTGACTTTTTTAATTTCTACACTAAGTTTTCTTTATTTGTGATTAAGAAACCTTTCGGTTGGTTCATATAAGCTTCCTCTTCCAAGTCACCATTAAGAAATGTGATTTTTTCATCCACTTGGTGAAGTTATAGATTATAATAAGCTGTTAAAGCCATAAGATTCCTTCTTTGAAATGAGAAAGAAGGTCTCTTTATAGTCAATGCCATCTTTTTTAGTATAACCTTTGGCAACAAGTCTGGATTTATATCTTTTGATGTTGCCCTTAGAGCCTTGTTTGGTCTTGAAAACCCATTTACAAACAAATTGTTTTGAACCTTTAGGCAACTCAACTAGACCCTATACTTTCCATTGATTTCAACTCTTCTTTCATAGCATTGAACCACTTTTCAGAATTTCTACATTCCATGGCTTGTTTGAATGAGACTGGATCTTCATCAATGTTCAAATCACATTCATGTTCAAGTGAGTAGATCATATAATCACTCAAAATAGTTAGTTTTTCCTGCCTTTAAAACTTTTGTAATGATATTTTGGTGGTATATCTTACTCATGTATCACTTATTCATTTGTGGTTTCCTCATTATTAGTTGCTTCATCATTAACATGTTCATCTAGTGTAGGAGTTTTCATCTGAATCTCCTGAACACCTACCTTTTGTGGTTCAACACTCCCACTAAATTGACCATTTTCAATGAATCGAGCATTACCAAACTTAACTATTCTTGTATTATGGTTAGGAAAATAAAATATGTACCCTTTTGAATTTTCAAGATGGTTGATGAAATAACCACTAATGGTCCTTGCATCAAGCTTCTTTTCATGTGGATTATATATCCTTTTTTCTATTAGGCAACCCCAAAAATGAAGGTGCCTTAGACTAGGTTTCCTTCCTATCCATAATTCATAAGGAGTTTCAAGAATTGTCTTACTAGGAACCCTATTAAGCATATATGCAATAGTCTTTAATGCATGTATCCATAAGGATAAAGTTACAATGTTGTAACTTAACATACTCCTAATCATTTCTATAAGAGTACGATTCCACTTTTCAGCCACACTATTTTTGTTGAGGTGTACCAGGCATTGTGTATCATGCACATATGCCTCTACTTTCAAGGAACTTTGCAAATGGACTTGAACATTGTCCACTTTCATTAAATTTACTATAATATTCACCACTCCTATCAAACCCCAAAACTTTCACTTTTCTATTTAGTTGCCTTTCAACCTCATTAATGAACACCTCTAGAATGTCCACTGATTAAAACTTTTAATAAAGTAAATACAAGTAACAATACTATGAGTAATCATCGATAAAAGTGATGAAGTACTTTTCATTGCTCCAAGATGAAACATCAAAAGGACCATCAATATCAATGTGTATTAACTAAAGAAGTTCACTACTTCGTGTGGTTGGTTTCTTTGATATTTGTCTAGTTTGCTTACATTTAATGCAATCTATACACATGTCCCAGTCAACAAAATCCAATTGAAGTAAAATTTCATTTTTCACTAGCCTCAAAATTCTTTCTTTTGATATATGACCTAAACTTTGATGCCATAAGAAAGCATAACAGTCATTATGTGTACTACATTTGTTGCTTATACTATGTTCAACATGAAACAGAGATTCAAACAACTTAACATAAAGATTAAAATGATACAAACAATTAATTAAAGTACTAGAACCATAATAGTAGTTGTGTTTGTACAATAAAAATACATTGTTTCCAATCTTAAAGTTAAAACCTACATCATCCAAGTTCCCAATAGAAACTAAATTTCTATCACAATCAGGAACATAAAGGCACTTTTCTAGGTCCAGGTGACATCCAATATCCAAGATCAATATGTATGTCGCAATTCCTTCTATTCGTGTCTTCATTTTATTTCCCATATATACAAGAACTTATCAATTTCGTTTATGGGTTAGATTGAAGTGAATCCTTGTGTAACATGTGATACATTAGTACTTGCACTAGCATCTAACCATCAAGTATTATTAGGAACTTCAATAAGATTTGATTCAAAACATACTTAAACATATTATATACCTTTCGTTTCAAACCAATTCTTTCTTTTAGGACAATCTTTCTTGAAGTGACCACTCTTCCTACAGAAGTAGCACCTTAATTCCTTATGGATTTGGCCCTTATTAACTTTCAATGGGGCTTTGTCCTTTCTCTTGTCCTTCTTTCCTAGTTTAGGCTTGCTGCTACTGGCTCTTTTATGAAATTTGAGATGAACAAAATGTTCCTTCATTTTATTTAATCTCCCTTCCTCTTGAACTAACATAGCTTTAATTTCTTGAAAGTTCCATTTTTCCTTAATGGTGTTATAATTCACCTAGAACAGGCTAAATTCAAGAGGAAGTGAGTTAATGATAAAATGAACAAGGAAGGATTCACTCACATCCATACCCATCGATTTAAACTTTGTTGCCAGATTTTCCATAAGTTGATGATAAAATGAAAAAGGAAGGATTCACTCACATATATACCCATCGATTTAAGCTTTATTGCCAGATTTGCCATACTTGTCACATGATCATGAATGGGCTGTGACCAATCAAATTTCTTGGTCGTTAGCTCACTCATTAAGTTCCCTACAATGGACTTATCAATTATGTCCGATTGAGAGTATCCCTTAATTTTCAACATGAACTCCTTTGCATTGTTCATTTTGGGCATTGATGGCTTCACATTTTCATCCATTTTCATCTTCATCAAGTTCAAGCTTAGCCTATTAGACAACTCCTAAGCCTCATAAAGGGACTTGTCAACTTCTATACTAGTCTCAGTAATGACTACAAGCTTTTCAGAAACTATAGCATAGTCCAAATCTATAACACCCAGTTGAAACTGGATTTGCTGGACCAATCTACATAGTTCAATCCATTGAACTTGAGTAATCCATTGTCCATAGCGAACAAATTGGTAGAAAAACTACAAACATCATATACACTCACACATTAATGCATTGAGAAATGTAAATGGATTCAAATAATAAACTTAATTATGTAATTAATTCACCTTTGGGTCATACTTGAATACATATCTTTAACCAATATTGATGCTAATAAGATCATACTTTAATAGACTATCAATTATACTTTAGTCAACATGCATGTTATCTTTGGGTGTACAAACATATTTACTAAGTATATTAATACGTCCCTTTAATTTCATTAATCATAAGCAATGGTCCACCTTTAGGTGACCTCCTAACATTGTAATTAATTATCTCAATGGTTCAATTTAATCTTTTTATGTTATTTAATTGCATCACATCAACATGAACAATTGAAAGGCATAATTAAATGTCTAAATATCTTTTCAAACTAGGCCACTTTGTTGACTAACAAGCCCTCCATACAATAAAGATTTAATTTATGCAATTCATAACGAGATATCAAATCTCTAATTCAATTAATATCATTTTTTTACATAAATTAAAAATTAAAAAAAATCATGTGGAGCACATAATTTAAAATCAAGAAAATTACCATAAGAAAATAACAATCATCAATCATTAAAAATAATGATTATTATTAAAATAATATAATTCAACGTTGATTAATTACCTAGTTTCCTCCACCTTTTATAATTATTGATAATTGAATTTCAAGATATACAGTAGAAGGATTTAATTAATTCCACTTGAAGTCTCCATTAAACATTCCCAAAATTTTCATGAAACTAGCATTATCTTTAAAGGAATTTAACTTTTCAAGTTTTCAAAATATGAGACCCACCAAATCACCAATGCCATCCACAAAGGACCAAAATATGTAAAGGCACTTTGCATTCATGAAACAACATTTACGCAAGAAACCAATGAGCAAAGAAAAAATTGAATAAAATATGATGTGGGGTCCACTAACATGCCAATACAAATTTTGGAAAGTTTCATTCATGAATAACGGCGGCACCGTATCGCAGCAGTTACGTTTCCATCACTTATTCATGAATAACATTTGCAATTTGGAATTATCTCTATCACGAAAAAAAAAATGTTAACAATACACACTACGACACATTGAGAAAATTATCAAGTATCCAAGCAAAGTCTATAATTGGTAAAGATTCGATAATTCCATGGATTTCAAACCAAGAAAGCGGAAGTTTTACATAAATACCAATTATTTTATGGAATTTTCAGTCTAAAGAAAACAAAAAAATTATATACATAAACCAAGCTTTGATACTCATTATAAGAATAATATTCAGAATAAATTTAATTTTTATCTCTTTTTGTTTAAAAGATTATCTAATAGAAATCATAAATTAATGTATATTTTAATCTATGTTCGAACTTTTAAAATTTTTATATTTTTTTCTTTTTGTACATATTTTTTGATAGTAAAAAAAAAACGTTGTCTTTACATTAATTTTAAATTTTTTTAAAATAACTAATATATCATTGAGAGAAGAGAGAACTGATTTTCAACTCTCCTGATTCTAATTTAATTCTCTTATAACTCAATAACCATCACTACATTTTCATTTAATTTAGAATTAGTTCATTAATTAATTATTATATTAATCTAACAAAAAAATCAACCCACTAATGGGCCTAGAACAAAATATGCAGACCCAAGCATCAAGGAAGACTTGGAATTAGGACTTTTTCTCCCTTAAATCAAGCCCTCCTTGGTAAACAAACATGGAGAATCAACCAAAAACACTCTGAAATCGAGTCATGATTCCTAAATATTTTCAAGGAGGGAATATTGAGAATCCTATTACTTAAAGTAATGCCTCTCCCAGTTGGAGAAGTGTATTTTCCAACGCCCAAACTATCATAAGAGAGAGCAAATAGAGAGTGAGGAATGGCAAGGATATCAAAATTAGAAGTACACTCTGGCTTGAGCCATTTAGGAACCACCTTGAGGTTAGGACAATAGCTAACCTTATGACAACCAATGGAACCTGGGACATTGGGGAAGTTCAAAACCTCTTCATACCAAAGGACGCTAGGAAAATTGTTCGAATTCTCATTTCCACCACAAACTCCCCCTAACAAAATCATTTGGAAAGGTAGCTACTCAAGTGACTCTTCCATGAAGGATGCTTACCATCAACTCCGACCGGCTATACACTCTAATAATGTAACGGAGCCCAATTGGAGGAAAGCACGGAATTAAGTCCAACTTGTCGCATAGAAATATCCTTTTTTTGGTGGAAATTGTGCCATAAAGGATTACCGTTTGAAGGACCTCTTAAAAGGAAAGGTTACCATATCCATGGAGAATGCCCATTTGGCTGTATCAAAGAGGAGGACATTAACCACCTAATGTTAAAATCCCCCTTTGCCCAAGAAATTTGGTTTGGCGCCAACTTGGGAGTTAGGATAGATCATAGCTCCTATACCCAAGTCAGTGATTGGCTTGCCTCCCTTACAAAGGATATCAAAAGCGACAACCCACAACCTAGCATCACGTTTGAGGAAGCAGTCATTATATATTGGTGCATTTACAAACACAGGAATGATGTTATCTTTAGAGGTGCAGAACCAAATAATACAAAAGTCTTAAACCATTGGAGAAGGATGAAGCCCAACTTACTAGAAGCCTGCAACCTCAGGAAGTTGAATCAAATGTGGGACCTGAAGGAACCCAGAAAGCCCCACTGTTATAGGTCTATTACCTAGGAACAACTAGTGCTTCAATAGAACGACATCTGGTGCAGCTAGGCGAAGGACAAAAGAACGGGACGTGACCTTTTCATGACCCATGTTTCGAAGGAAGGAAGACTCATTGCTTTTACAGCACTCGTCAATGATGAAAATATCGAAGTAACTGAGACAATCCTTAAGGGTCTTAGAAATACTCTCAGCTTAGTCCTTTCCCTGTGAAACCAGTCCATAAGACTAAACATACCTAGTAAAAGCTAAATCTGGTAGTGGATCTCAAGAAAGGGATCAGCAAGAAGGATAACAACTTTCGGGGAAGATATCAACAAAATCATTAGGTCTGATACCCAACTCATTTTCCAAGATTACTAGGACAACTATCTTCCTACATATAATATCTTACATTTGTATCTATCTAGTAGGTTGGTTTGTTTTCAATTCCCTTTAAGAGTCTCCTGTTTCTTCTTACTAAAAAAAAAGTAAGGCAATTTTGGATACTAATTCACTAACACAATAAGAAAATTTGTGCCTATAAATTCTCTTTCACTGCCAACGAATTTAGGGATCATAAGGGTGAGAGAAAAAGAGAAGAAGAAAAGAGAAAGAAAGGATCTGAAGACTGAAGAAAAAGAGAGGAAGAGAGAGAGAGAGAGAAAGACTTTCTGTAAAGAAAAAAATGACAAAAAAAAAAGAATTGTTTGGTGTTTGCTTGGCGTTTTTAGCAGCGGTTTTATCCGTTGCTAAATTATGCTTTAATATTATTGCAACGAATATTATTGTTGCTATAACTTTTGTTTAAATAATTAATTTATAGCGTCAATAATTTTGTTGCAAGAAACTTTAAGCAACAGAAAAAACCGCTGCTAAAAGCGCCAAGCAGGCGCGGGGCAGAGAACGCCGAGCAGAGGATCCGGACTGGAAATGAAGAGAAAAACAAGAGAGGAACGGAGGGAAAAACTGAGAAAATATTGGGATAGGATACAAAATTTTAAAATATGTCATAATATGCAAGCATTTATTATATCTATCTACTCTTCTTTCTTCTTTCTTCTTTTTCTTCATCTTCTTTCTCATAAGTCTTTTATGTCCCTCTTCTCTTGTTCTTCATTCTTTATCTTCTTTTTTTTTTCTCTCTGAGGCGTGCTTCTTCATCATTCCTATTTTGTTTTGTTTTTTTAATGATCCCAAATTCGTTGGAAGCGAATTAGTGCTCAAAATTGCCTCACTAAATTCAGAACAATGGCAGCAAATTTAAATATAATTTTTATATCAACAAATTGTCTATAAACGGTAAAAGTAGTATATTTACGAAGATTTGATAAAAAAGGTGTCACTTTTAAAAATTAATAATAAAAAATTTAGTATACACCCAAACAAAATCCTTGAAAATTGATATTTTTTAATTTTTTTTCAAAGTCAATACTGAGGGGGTTAATATTTAAGAAAATAGTGTATAGGGGGGTATGAAATATTTTTATTTTCTTTTGGGTAAGTATGAACATATGAACATTACCTCATGAAGCTCATTATTATATGGGAATGAAATATGAAGAGGCGTCCAACAAGTTTCATCCATAAAGTCTTTGAAACCACTCCCATCATCTTGAAGTGGAGATGAAGCAACCACAGAGGCAGTGTAAATAAGCCTTTTCACTGTCCTTAATTTAATACAAGACATTGCAATCCTTTTTGCTCCATCAACTGCAACTTCGCTGATGTTCTTGTACTGTTTCCACACACATATATGTGGTTAGTCATAAAAATATATTTTATTCAAATGTTTTCATTTTTTTAAGTCTTTATATTTTTTTTACTTCACTTGTCTGTTTCATTTTTGACATTGATGCGAGATTATCTAATCTAAACCAAAACTTACATGTAGAATTGGCCAACGTTCAGAAAATGCTTTTTTTTAAAAAAAAAAATTCAAATAACATTTTCTATTAAGAACCAAGCCTATTTTCTATTTTTAATGTAGGATTATTCTGACGTACAAAAGATTTTCTTAGGTTAGATTAAAATTTTAATTCACCATTGCTTCTTTAAATTTAAAATGTGTCAAAATGATCTCTTATCGTTTATTTTATTTTATTTTATTTTATTTTATAAATAAGTACCATAAATTGTCAACCCAATCATTGTAGAGATAGTCATTTGTACACGTACGTTTGGCTTTGTTAGTTACCTAATTTTTTAAAATCTTGTATTGACACCTAAATCAATTTTTAAAAAAAGAAGTAAATTATTATTTTAATTATTAAAAAATATTTGTACTCTCAAGATACTCATTAAAAGATCAAAATCTTTAATTTCATTGTTCAAAAAATATTCTTCAAACAAATTAGTTCTAACGTTAGTTATATAAATGTTACATTGGGCATGCTAATCATCATTTTGGGCTACTGTAATGTTGTTTAGGTATTTTGGTTGTTACTTTGACTTGCTGTAAAACTATTTAGGCATATTGTAACTAACATAAGGAATAAATTATTCGAAAATATTCTTTAAAAAAATGAAATTAAAAATTTTCATATTTTAAGAATTAAATTTATATAGACAAAATATATTTTCAAGAACTAAAATAATAATGTATTTTCAAAGAGACAACTAATAGAGCATGTTCTCTTATTAACAACTTTTTTGACAAACCTGATTATTGAATGTACATATTGGATAAAATGAACGAGAAATATTTATTATACTTTATTTTTAGTATTATTTCTATTCATATTTTAATGAATAAGAATTCTCACTTAAAACTTAGAATTCAACTTAATTATAATTTTAAATTATATTAGCTAAATTTTACCAAAAAAATAAATTAAATTATACATTAAAATATCAATAGATATATATAAATCAAATTATGTATTAAAGTATCATTAGCTATATATAAGTTATGAAGCCAAAATACTAATATAACTTTTTTTTAAATTCTGTTTATAATATAAAAAATATTTATCACATTAAATTTTACTTTTATAAAAAATTATATTATTTTTCAAAAAAATTATAAATTTTTTCAAAGATATTATAAATTTTTTTTATCCAATCCGAACATATCATTTTTTTTTTACAGAAATCATCATCAAGCTTCTTTTGAGTAAGAAAAAAGGAACTTAAAAATGAACGTGTTTTGAGCTTAGATGGATCTCAAATAATTTCATTTTAAGCCCAAATCAGACTGTTGAAAATGTAATTGGCATTAACCCAAGTTGATGAGGTCATTAGTTCTGACAAAAACAAAATAGTTCAGGTTATTAGTTGGACTTGAATCTGACAAGTATGATAAGCAAGTAACCAAAAAAAAAGAAAGTATGCATAGCCAAGTTTTTCATTTGGATTTCTTTAAAATTTATTTATTTTTAAATAACTTCTTCTTAAATAGAATTTTAGAAAAAATGATGTGAGATTGAAGCAGTTTATATTTGATTAACTTAGTTAAAAATTACTTTTATTAATATGTAAAAAGTGTTTTTAATTATCAAATTACAAAATATATAGGGCAGGTTAATTATATTTATTTTTTTATTAATATTATTTAAATAGATAAATAGTTATAAATATTTATTATTGTTAGTTGTTATTAATTTATTATTATTAATTAAATAAAATATAAAGAATATCATTTCAATAAATATTTCAATATATATATAATATATAATATATATAAATATTCTATGCTTTGATTTATATGTCTCAAAATAATTACTCTAATAAGGAAGAACTATAATTCATACATAAGAAATTTTTTTGTGAAGGGTTTAAGAAACAATTCAAAAATATTATAATAAATAAGAAATTTAAGATTGAGATATTTCTATCTTAAAATATTTATTTTTTATTTTTTATTTTTGATTAAAAGTACAAACTCTAATCTTTAACTTTTAATCTAGAGTTAAAAAATTGCTTCTGTATCATGTAGAAGTACTTTTAATAATTATCAAACATTATATTTTTCTAAAATAATTATGGTTAAAATATATATGACTCTCTTGTACTTTATCTTATGTACATAATCCTTTAAACTTTGAAATGTGATTTAGAATTCTTTTATACTTTCAAAATATTATAAGAAATTCATTCTATTCAATTTTTCATCTATTGAAATAAATAATTAAAAGATAATAGAGATATTTTTATCTTTTTATAATTAAAACATCAATTTCTTATTAGTATAAACTATTATCTTATTAATATTTTTATCTTTTAATTATTTGTTCTAACCTGATATTGTATAAGTTGATGTGTTCATTATTGTTAATTTTTAGATGAAAAATTAAACAAAATAAATTTTTTGTAATATTTTGAAATTATAATTAAATTCTAGACCATATTTAAAAGTATATCTGTACATAAATTAAAGCATAAAAAATTCTTATACATTTTAATCAATAATTAAATGCATTTTTTAAAAAAATAATAAGAAAAACTCTCAAACATTTATTTGAGTCAATTTTCCTTAAAAAACGCATCCCCAATAAATGCATGTGACTTGTGAGACTGACTATCTATGACGATTTTAAAAAATAAAAATAAACAAAAGGAATCATTGGAATGACTGAAACGCACCTGGGAACCCTCCTGGTGTTGCTTGGGAGTAGCGACATGGAAGACGAAGTCACAACCTTGAATTGCAGCCTCAAATTCATATGCTTTATAAATATCTGCTTCGAACAATACAAGCCTAGAATCCGCATATGCAAAGCTTCTAAGAAGCCCTACTTTGGATTCGTCTTCTGCAAATTTAAAGTCAACACTGTTCTTCACTATATATATACGTATATATAGCAGCTAGCGATCAAGCAAGAAAAAAGAGAGGACTAAATCTCTTGATTGTTGTATTAGTTAATTATTTAATCATTAAGTAATAAATTTATTATTATTAAATTTATTGTTTTAAAAAATTTTTAAAATATTAAAAACAAATAGATCAATTCACAACATAATTATTAATTGTTATGATAAGTAAATTGTGAGAGTGAACAATCATATTCATGTGGATGATTAGACTCAGAAAAAAACAATTACTTTAACTATCACAGTAATGAATTAAAAGAAAACAAACAAGATGAGAGGGAGAGTATACTCAGGTTTCTAAGAGTTGCATGGACAGTGTAACCCTTTTCAAGAAGCTTCTTGATGAGCCAAGCAGCGATGTAACCAGCACCACCAGTCACACAGACCTTGCATTCATTCTTCATCTTCTTCCTCTTTCCTTCTAAACGTCTATGATCGATCTCTCAAAGTCAAAACTCATAAGCAATGGAGCACCCATTTACTCTTTTATATATATATATATATATATATATGACTATGCATCGTTACATCAGATCTCGTTTGGAATTTAAATATTTTGCATATACATTTATTAATAACATTATTTATATGTTAATTAATAATATTAATTAACTAATAATATTGCATATAAAAGGACAAATTAACTTAAACGTTATCGACCGGACCAACAAACCACCAGCTTTACACTTGAATTAAAAATAGAAAAATAAAACTGATTTGTTTATGTATCTAAGAATAAAATATAGCTTAATTTACACTTTCGGTACATGTGATTTCAACAAATGACAACTCATTCCCTTAGCTTTAGGTTACGACTTACGATGAAATGAACATCTAAGTTGAATTCAACAAATTAATAATTTAGTTTTTTAAAAAATTACTATAATTATTTTAATTTAAAAATATTTTTAATTAAATTATTTTTTAAAAAATCACTTTTTTTATCAGAAAAAATATTTAAAGAATTAAATTAAAAAAAATTATATTTGCAAAATCAAGTTAAATTATTAAATCATTAATCTATTCAATAAAATATGTTAGTAAATTAATATTGCTTTTACAACTCAACACTTCAAAATAAAGATTGAATTTTATTTCAAAAAATTTATATTTTTTTAATAAAATTACAAAAATTTATACAGACCAAAAAATGTTATAAAATATCATTGACAATTTTCTAGTTTTATGAAATTATATGGGCTATATACAGAGGAGGGAGGAGGGGTCAGGGCTGGCCTTGCCCTCCCTTAAAATTCTTCTAATTACCTAGATATATATATATATATATATATATATATATATATATATATATATGGCTACTATCCAAAGAAATTATAAAACTTTTATAAGATTGTTTAAAAGACTAAAATTTATGTATGTAAAAAATATGATAATATAACTAATAGTTGATAAAATATATTATATCAAATTATAGATTAATTTAATATATGTTATAGTTTAAATTATGAAAATATTATTGATTTTTACATATTTTTAATAAATATGTTATTTTAACAATTCTATGTTTTAAAGAACAATAAATTTAAGAAAGACCAAAACTTTTAAGATCATAATATTATTTAAGCATAATAAATTTAGTAAGAGTAAATTTTAATTAAAAAACTTCTCTTTATACTTTTATGTTAGACTAAAGTTATAAAGAAGTGAGGATTGTCATTTATTATATATCATATATAATTTTTTAATGATATTTTTATTTTTTTTTCATATCATATGATATTTATTTTTAAAAAAATTTTAAGGATATTTTTTTCTTTTGTTATTTAATATTTTTAACTTGTCCTTTATTTTTTCTCTAAAATTCTCATTTTTTTCACTTATAAGTATGATAAATTACATTTCCTTGTCATTGTTATAAATAATCCATAAAAGGTTAATCTTTGAGAAGAATATATTTTTTTAATAAGTTTATTTATCTAAAAAAGAGTAAAAAGTAAATCATATAGAATAATACTTATGATAACTATGTCAACTTTTATATAATTGATGTAACATTACATAAATAAAAATATTAGTGCACCCCACAACACGCTATTAATTTATTCAATCTTAAAATAATATATTATTTTTTATATAATATATTTTAATAAAATAATTGATAATTTTTTAAAAACATTATGCATCCAATTTACCATCTTGGTTCCCATAATCAAATTTTTTTTATCTCCGCCCCTGGCTATATATATAATTTAGTGGAAAGAAGATTAAATATCAAATTGATCAAATGATGGTGAGCACAAGCGAGAATAAGAATGAGAAGGAGAAAGATTCGATGAGAAAGGAAGCGGACTTTCTTCATCGAAATAAGAAGGCAAGATTCCTAGAAAATGATCAGGAAGGTCCTGAGGATATGAATTTGGAGAATGTAGAGGAAACTACGGAAGGGATGCAGGTATTAAGAGAATTGAGGATGCGATGAATCTGGAAGGTGAACAAGGAAAAACTGCTGAAGTAGGAGCAACTAATGGAAGGAGTTCATATAAGGACTACTTGATGAAGGCATCTATATATTAATGGTTTTTTCTGGGAGAATGAGGAGGAAGATGCATTGATTGACTTTGAAGACTACAAAGAAATGGAGAAAGATGAAGTAGAGGAAGAAGCATATATATTCTATTCGAAATTAGAAATTTTGCTGGAAGAGAAGCGTTCCTAGTGTAAGTCATGGAGATCCTCTTTGATAATAAAATTTCTAAGAAAGAAGATACGGATTCTTTTTCTGAAGAGTAGACTGGAAAAAATGTGGAATTAGAAAGGTAGAGAATGAACATTATCGATCTGGAGAATGATTTCTTCCTAGTTTCAATTTAATGAGCATGGGACCCTGGCTAGTCACAAATCATTATCTGATTGTGCAACAATGGCATCCTAACTTAAATCCTTTTGATGAGGAATTTAAGAGAATCTTTGTATGGGTGAGAGTGCCAAGACTTTTGATTGAATATTATAACAGAAAGTTGCTCTAGAGGTTAGGGAATTTACTTGGAAAAACTAGAAAATTGGATTCTAATATCATGAATCTAGTTGGCGATCAGATGAAGGTTGAGAGTGGAAGGTTAGCACGTCTATGTGTTGAAATTGATATGAGGAAAAGATTGTTAGCAAAATTCAAGGTAAGGAGGAGGATCTTTGGTGTTGAATAAGAGGGATTATAACTGATTTGCTCCCAATGTGGGAAGTATGGTCATAGGAAAGCTGAATGTGGGAAAAAAGAAGAAGCTAGAGGAGTTAAAGAAGTTGAAAAATTAGAGCAAGTGAAGTCTGATGGCAATGGTAAAGGTATTGATAATGCTGGGGTAGGTATTTAGAGAGTAACAATTAGAACGGAAGCTTTTGGACCATAGATGTTGGTTCAAAAAAAACCTAAGAAGGTTGCAAATGGAGATAGGGGAAAGAAACCAAGAAGAGATGGTAATGGTGAGAAGAGAGGCAATAAACTAGGATCAAGGTTCTCAATCCTTGAAGGTAAGGAAAATATGGAAATTGAGATGGACATGGACAATAAAATGATTGATCATACGAAGGATGGGCTTAGAATAGAAAGGCAGGAGATGAATACAAAGTGTTAAAAACAAATAAATGCTACTAGTAAGGCAATTCTAGGTAAGAGAATTAAGAGAATTCTAGGTAAGAATAGCTTGCCAAAGAAGACTGGTGCAGAAGATGGCTTGAGTAAAAGGATTGCCCATGTCAGATTGAATTAAGGACCTTGGTATGAAATGTGACTGATTTTTAACATTCAATATAATGAACTAGAATTTTAAGGGAGTCGTAGTGAGAGGTTTCCTAAATATTTTTTGAGACTTGGTGAAAAAGTATAATCTTGGCCTTCTAACTATTTTTGAAACTAGGATCAGTGGGTATAAAGCTAGGAAAGTCATCAAGAGGCTTAGGTGGAATAAAGTTGTTTATGTAGATGTTGTTTGATTCACGGGTGGTATTTGGCTTTAATGGGATGATGACATGATTGATGTAGAGGTTCTTGATCACTGTAGCTAGGCAATACATGTGAGAGTCATTGAAAAAATAGTAATAAGTGTTTTACTCTCTCATCCATTTATGCTAGCCCCCAGTATAATACTAGGGAGGAGTTATGGGATTTATTAAGAAGAAAGGCTGATAATATGGAGGATTGTTGACTGATAGTTGGGGATTTTAATGGATATTTGAAGACTGAGGAGAAAAAGGGTGGTAAACAACCCAATTGGCGAAGTATGAGAAGTTTTCAGCAAATGGTGGATTATTGTAACCTTATTGACATGGGGTTTAATGGGCATAAATCACTTGGAAAGTTTGGAATTTAGAAGAAAGAATTGACAGGTTTCTATACAATATAAGGTGGTAGAGAGATTATCAACAAGATGAAGTCAGACATATTTACTTTGGGAAGTTTGAACACATACCTATTTTGTTAATACTTGAACCTAACCTCAGATTGGAGAACAAAGAGAAAAAAGACCTTTCATGTTTAAAGCTGCATGGTTAGAAAATGATACTTTTAAGGATGTTGTTAGGGGTGCTTGGGATGGTTAGAGGAATTGGAAAGAGGTAACTCAGAGATTTAAAGATGATGTGAAGATATGGAATAGATCGACTTTTGGTAATATCTTTTATAAAAAGAGCAGACTTATGGCAAGACTAGAAAGCATTGATAGAGTGTAACACTCACTTTTAATTTGTAGCATTTGATTCATGCTAAAATGCCTATGTTTGGTATAGAGAATTTTGATGGAGTCCTTAGATGTTACAAGAAAGGACAAATGGACTAGAGTAAAAGAAGAAAGAGAACCATGGGTAGATTTGGAAATTTAGCCAAAGGAGGTTACTATAGCTAACTAAATTTTGAAACTCCCTGCTAATGTTGCAAGAGTAATAAGGTAATTTTGTCACTTCAAAACTAAGGAGGCTAGAAGAGTGAGCATAGGGACCAAATTGCTAAACTTATTTTCACCATAACATGAATGAAGGTAGCTAAATCTCCATTTTTCCTTTATTTTCATATGTTACTATTTATTTTTGCTAAAAATGCTATTTTTTATTATTTTTGAGTATAATGAGGGATTAAAACTTACATTATCTATTTTATTGTACTTATGAGTACTTGTATGATAGATCTAAGATCATGTGCACTATTCGTGAAAAAATATAGAGACAAATCTTAGATTTAAGGGTGATTGAGCTAGGAAACTTGCCATATTCTATGTTAGAAACCTTGTGGGAATAGAGGGGACTAAGATCAAATTATTAAATGTGAAAATAGGCTGGAAATCAGATTAGAGATGAGAAAAAGTGGATTTATGTAAAACAAAGTTGAACATCGCAACCGATTTCCAATCTCTTGGAAGTTGACTACTATGTTCTTTGCTCTGCCCAAAAAGGTTAAGATCTTAGTAGTCGACTGTCAGGGCCCTATCAGTTGATTATTAGGGTCTCAACTTGCTAGGAACTTGAAACAGTAGGCTAATAGTCAACCACTAGTAACCTAGAAATCAACTGTTAGCTCTCAGGTTAAATAATCATGTTTTAGGTTGAGAGCTATCAACTGACCACTAGGGTCTTAGAAGTTGACCGATAGGCTCTAGAACAATGTTTTATGCCCCGTGGTCTCTTAATTTTATATTAAAAGCTCAATCAACCACTCTAATCCAAAGATTAAGAGAATTAATTAACATGTAACATGAATCAATGGGGGAAAGAAGATGAGAGCTCATGATAAAATAATAAAGTATTCTTAGTGTATGTAGTTGGTATAGGATGACTGTTGGGTAGGCATTCCATAGTTGAGCTATAATTTAGGATGGTAAAACATCCACTTGACCATATAAAAGAGATTTTGAAAACATCGTGATAGTGGTGAATTCTAGGGTAGTGTACTCCACATGGCCAACTGAGGGTCATGTTCCAAAAATTAAGCGAACTCATGGTTTGAGACGAATCACCTTAGTATATAAACTTGTGAATAATGTACCAAGAATATGATATACTAGTAAGGGTGGTGATTTCGTAGCCTCATAATTTGTTTAGGATGGAATGAAAGTGAACTATGCAGACTAGTGATCTTGTGAGTAGGATATAATTTGTCAAAGAGAGGGACGGTGATCTATATGTTTGTACTTGAATCCACTAGAGATGCCTCAAATAGTACTATGGTTAGATACCAATGTGGTTTAAAACCACTAGAGGACTCGTTCATACAGTGTTCAGGGTTACATCAAAAAGGTAAAAGAAGGTTACTCATTAGGTGACGCCTTCAAGGAGATACTCATTGAGTTAAGCTCCTAGTGTTCTCTCTTATATGATAAAAAAAGGGCTTGAGGCCAAGTTTTATGCATTTTCCCTAAATGTATAATTGATAATGATATATGAAATGTATGAACATACTCTAAAAGTCTAGAATGTTTATTTAACTGTACATGCATCCATAAGTACATGTCATGAGAATATGAAACATGTAACTATTTTGTATATTTTGGAAGATCTATCCTTAGCCATGGTTCCATATTATCTTTTGGAGGATTTCCAGGGCATTTGTTTGTTGTGAATAGTAAAGGAGATATATAGATGATTAGATATGTGACATGGACTATCAACTAGTAAGTACCTTTTTGGAAAATGAGACAGAGTGGTAGACCTATTACCTTCTGTCCTTATAACTAACTATATATATATCCAAACATCACATATCTACATCTATATCTCTAATGAGAAGAATTCTGTATATATCTTAAGAAGTCATGGGAAATTTATGATATTAGTTTATATGCATATATACATATATATTGTTCATTTATTTATTATTGTATTTATTCCACTACAATCACATATGCACGTTTAAGAACTTGAGTTTCAATACCTAAATCTAACTTAATTAAATATAATCAACTTGGTAAAGGTTGAAATTTATTCAGGTAGAAGAGATAGTAACACACCTATAAATTATAAATTTAATCATCTTTTAAAAGAACCAGAGGTTGAGGGTGTTACATAGAGCTCTTAGTAGGGGAAGAAACTTGTACTTGGAGAATTTACAAAAAGATTTATGGTAGGAGTATGAG
Source organism: Senna siamea (assembly GCA_031216115.1). Lineage (NCBI taxonomy): Eukaryota > Viridiplantae > Streptophyta > Magnoliopsida > Fabales > Fabaceae > Senna > Senna siamea. The sequence continues at coordinate 15,774,101 of CM062364.1, forward strand.
AATGTGCAAATCTAGGAGGAGATTCTTTAGATGCAAAAATCAAGGTGTAAATGGTTACAACATGTCAACAAAAATATTAAGTACTTCCTTGGTGTTACTATGGTTAGAAGGAGAAGAAACATAATTAACATACTGAAAGATGAAAATGGAAATTGGGTAGAGGATGGGGAACAACTAAAAACATGGCTAAAGTTTAGTATGAGAAAATTTATAGTGTAGAGGTTGAAGTGGACTCTTTCCCCTCAGAAATTTTTATCCTAAGCTTAGTAGTGAGGAATTGAGAAGTATGGAGATGTCAGTTACAAAAAAGGAAATTGAAGAAACCATATTCAGTATAGGGGCAATGAAAACATAAGGACTAGATGGCCAGAGTGCCATATTATATCATAGTCAATGGATGGAGGTTAAGAATTATGTCTTTGAAGTGGTGAAGAAGGCTTTTGATGACCCGAACAACTAAGGAAATTAATCAAACTAACTTGGTACTTATGCCAAAGGTGGAGAAACCAAAAGATATCAATCAATTTAGGCCAAGATTTTTACAAGAAGATTAAAGCCTATTTTGGAAAAAATTGTTGCACTTAGCCATTGTAGCTTCGTCAAGGGAAGGCATAGTACATATAATGTAGTTATTATGAAAGAGATTGTTCATATCATGAAGAACTTGAAGATAAATAATGGTTTGATGGCCTTGAATGTTGATTTGGAAAAAAAACCTATGATAGGTTTGGATAGGGGTTCATCAAGGAGTCTTTAGTAGATACTTGCCTTCTAGAGAGGTTTATTCATACAGTGATGGCTTGTGTTTTTTCTAGTAGTATGAGGGTTTTTTGGAATGAAGATTAGTTAGATCAATTTAAGCCTTCTAGGTGAATTAGGCAGGGTGACCTTATTTCACCATACTTTTTTTGTGATATGTATTGAAAGGTTGGGGCAGGGAATTAACTGGCCTGTGCAGTATAATATTTGGAGGCCAGTGAAAATTAAATAAGGGTGAACCCTTTATTTCCCACCTTTTCTTTTTTGAGGATTTAATATTGTTAGCTAAGGCCTCCTTTGATTAATTTGAAGTGATTAATAGATGAATGGAGATGTTCTATATGGGGAGTGGAAAAAAGATTAATAAAGGCAAGACAAAGTTATATTGTTCTAAAAATGTGTGAAACAAAAAGGCTTTGGAATTAAGTCATGCTCTTAGGGTGGACTTGACTAATGATCTTAGAAAATACTTGGGCATGTCTCTGAATCATGCTATAGTGAAAAAGGAAACCTATTTTGATTTGTTAGGGAAGGTTTGCAAGAGACTCTTTATGTGGAAATCAAAATCTTTATCCTTGGTAGGGAGGATCACATTGACTAAGATTTTCATTGATTCTATCCTAGTGTATACAATGCAATCTTCCCTCTTGTCGAAGAGTGTTTGTGAGGAGATTGTGAAAAGGAGTAGGGATTTTATTTAGGGTTTGAGCTTTGAAAAAGAAAAAAGAAAATAAGAAACCTCACCTTGTGTCTTGGAAGAACATCTGCCAACTTAAGGATTATGGTGGTCTTGGATTGAGATATATGAGAGGCACAAACAAAGCTCTTATTAAGAAGTTGGGATGGGATTAATCACAAGACGAGTTATTGGTCAAGGTTTTAAGAAACAAGTATGGTTGTGGGAATGATATGATATCTAAAGTAAAAGAAGGCATGATGACTATAATACTTGGTAAGGGATTTGTACTATGTGGAAAGATATGGCGAAGGGGCATAAGTGCTAGCTTAGAGATGGAATGATGATTAGTTTTTGGAGAGATAAATGGGTTAAAGGATCAGTGGTTTTGGAAGATTTCACAGTTGAGAAGCTACCTGAAGATTTAGCTTAGGCTAAAGCTGTCATGTTAGAGAATATTCATGGGGATTGGGATCTTGAAACCCTAACTAAATGGCTTTCCTAAGAGTTTATTGATATCATAAAAGGAAATTATCCCCCAAATGATAGTTTAGGGAAGGACAAAGTCTATTGGAATGCTTCTAGTGACAGTAACTTCACAACCAAGTCTTCTTATCAAATGATTAGAAGCTAGAGTGGGAATCAAATTCTGTCAGATGTTTGAAAGTTAATTTAGAGATGAAAAGGTCCTAAGAGAATCATAACTTTCATTTGGTTGATGATGAGTGAAAGGTTATTCACTAATGAGATGAGGTTGGCTAGGATTTCTTTGACTCAGGTATCTACCAAAGATGTGGTGAGGTGAATGAAAGTACAATAAATGTTGTCAAAGATTGTGATGAAGTTATAAGTTTATGGAAAAGATTGGTCTCTCAAAAGTTTTAGGAAGGTTTATTTTTGGCAAAAATGGAAGATTGGATAAGGATGAAGTGATGAAGTGGATTAGAGTATATGCTTTGATGTTGCTTTTAGTCCATATAGAAGAGAAGAAATGAACTAATCTTCTTTGGCCAAAAAGTGAGTAGGAAAGATTTATTTTGGGTGATTTACTATATAACTAGAGATGTGGATAGATGTAATGAAGACTTAAGGAAAAATGGGATGGATAGAAATAAATATGAAGAAATATTGTTGTTCGGGATTCATATGAGGGAGGATTGGGTGAAATGCAATGTGGATGGTGCCTATAAGGGGGATCTTGCAGGATGTGGTGGAGTTCTGAGAAATGAAGATGGTAATTGGATTATAGGCTTTAGTAGGTTTTTTTGGGGGGTATAATGCTCTCATGGTTAAGTTTAGGCTTTTTTTTTGTGTTTTTCCTTTTTTCTCATGCTTCTATATAAAAAAAAGGAGATTAAATAGAATTATTATGCTCAAATTGCCATATTGTCACGCACATACTTATAGTTAAAAATTGGTTTGTATAATTTAAAACTTTATAATTTAATATTTATAACTTTTTTTAAAAAATAATATTAACACATTTAGTTCTTATAGTTAAACTTCTATCAATAAATAAATAAATAAATATATATATATATCATTTGTTGATTAATATGATTATTTCTTTTGTTACTATTGACTTAAGTTACATCATATGCTACATATGAAAATGAATTTCACTCCATCATTTATCTTTATTCCTTTTATTGACCTGAATTGTATATATTGTGAAGTTTAGCATATACTTGATCACATCACTAAATATTAATATATAGCATACTAACAAAAGTTTAATGAAAGGATTAAATTAATTTTTTTAAAAAATTATGGAAATTTAATTATAAGCTTTTAATCATAAGGACAAAATTAAAACCTATTTAAAGCTTTGGATCAACATGTAATGATAAATATTTGAAAGGGTTAAATTAAAAAAAAAATTTGTAAGATAAATTAAGTTGAAAGAAGATAATTTTCAAGAATTAAATGTTCAATAGAATATGTTAATAAATAAATGCTTTTGATAAGTTGATGATGACATGTCTGACCAATAATTATTGTTAAATTTTGGACAAGTTACATTTTTGAAAAAATTTGGATGACGTAAATATACCACTTAAAATGAAAAGTGACGCTTTTTAAACCAAAATCATAATTGAAGGAAAAATATAAAAGAGATGATAATTCCATTATAGAATTGTTACAAAGGCGTAATTTAGCAGAATTTTTGGCCTTTTGACCCTAACATGATAGTTAGGATCCTTATTTTTTAAAATAGAACAAGGAATTCACACTTCCTCCCGTCTATGCAAATTCTTATTCATTATTTTCTTAAAATGTTTTTTAGAGTCCTTGTTGTTAGTAGCACTGAGGAAAAAATAATTCTCACTTTTGGCAACAACCGGGGCTAGTATGACCTCGTTTTCTTTACTAACCGTCAATGACTAGTCTTCAGTCTTGAGGACCAATCATTTGACCTTTTTTAATTAAAATTAAGATTAACAGAATTTTAATTTAAATAATTATTTAAATGTATTTAATTAAGTATAAATGATTTGTTTTTTTTAAATGTAAATGATTATTTATAATGTTTATTAAGTAAATTTAATTTATAAATTTTTATTAGGTAAATTTAAATATGTTATTTATCTTAAATACATATACACTACACATAATTTTTTTAACAAAATACTAATTTTCACGACACAAAAGAGAAAAAATATATTTCTTTTCAATTTGAAAATATATTAAATTGTAATTTAAATTATTTATTCAAATAAAGTAAGTTTATGTTTTATTAAGTTAATTTAATGTTTGATTCACAATTCATGTATTCAATTTGGAATTCAAAATTTTATTATATATTCAGTAACTTTTTGCAGTTTTAAAATAAATATAGTTTTGTAAGTTAATATTTGTTTTGAAATAGCAATTTATACTAAGAGAGTGAAAAAAATTACTAAAGGATAAATAATTATACAATTAAGTATACAAAATAAAAATAATACAAATACAATTGAAAAATATATCAATTAATAATTAAAAAAATGTCTATATATTCCACAACGCATCGACCTAATTTCTCGGCAAGGACGATGACACTCTTCTAGCTTTAGTTGCACATCCCTCTGACTCTCCTGCAAGTAATCCTCTGTGGTTAGAGGTGAATCATTCAACTACATAGGTGATCGAGATGGAGGAATTTTTTGACTTGGTGTCATATATAAAGGAGAACTCATGAGATACTTAACATATGCATCAATAGAGGGATTGTTAACATAATTCCTCATTAATGGGAATACGATGCTTTGTTGCATATGCTGTGGTTGTAACAACCCCCCTAAATCTTACTATGCATTTATCTATCAGAATAGCAGAAGCATACAATATTCGAAATCAATTTTTCACTTTTTCCATGTTAGGGAATATTAGAGAGCCATTACTGGTTGAGTGTAACCTAAATAAACTCTTCTCTATATCCATTTAGATTCCACTCGACCACCTATCTAGTGTAGCATTTCTAATATCACCATATATTATCACATACTACTATGAAATATAAATTCTAACAGCCACTTAGGAACAATTGAGATATACTAAGCCATAAATACTAAATTCATACATACATTCCCAATTTAATTTACAATTTTTCATACAACTCCAAATCTAAGACATTTGTCAATCTATATACACAAAACCTTTAGTCTACTACAGCTCCAACATATGATTATACAATTCTTCTAGCGTTGCCTGGTAACCTTGGCCTCCACCCTCATGCCTAGCTATCTCCTAGGCATCCCCTGTTCCTGATCATTTGAGCAAACAACTTAATGAGATTTTATAAATTCCAGTAGAGCAATTTACAGATAATTACTTTCAAAATCAGTTTCATACTCAGCTATGCCCAGAACAGAAAACATCTCCCCATAATTTAGTTCAAAAACAAGTGAATTACTAAATACTGTCAAACTTATGATAAACATGGGAAATAAAGGCAAAACATATCATGATTATAACATCATTAATCTAAAAATCATACTTAAAATCATGCCTGATATTCTCATATGTAATTCTATCACACATCTCCTATGGTCAATCATCTCAAGTTGCATGCCATTTTATCTAAAACATGGTTTTGGTTGGGTGTGATCCGTAACACCAATCGCCTAAAAATAATGCCCTATTTTGTGAGTGTGATCTATAACACCAATCACCCACTCAAGGACAGGCGAGAGCTAATTTCTAGGGCGTTCCCCGGCATGTGCACATTACTAGTCTCATCTTATACAATCTATATGGCAATACATACACATAGTCGACTAATACTCAAGGTTATAGGATATTATACTTAAACTAAACATCACCCGGTTTAGGCTATCCACCTTTTACCCTTTAAACCTTCCATAGGGTTGTCCTGGTTTAATGAATACTTCCCAACAAATGCAGATCAATTCAAATAAAATAATCAATTTGTAAAATAGTTTGCATAGGGAACATTCAACAGCCTCCCATACCAACTATTGAATGTCCACCCTAAGTTAGTCCGTCCCTATGGCATATAACCCAATAGCCAAATCTAGCAAACATGTAATGAGCATTTCATACTCAGGCAAGTCTTTTCTATACTTACATGGCAATCTTAAATAAATCAATCATGTTCAACAATCATTCCCATTCAATACACAATTCATTTTCAAAGCAGTAATTCACAACATCAGTTAAAAGTCAGGGAGTGTAGATTACTCTACTTTTTACTGTTTGCTCAAGGTTTCATGTTGTGCCCACATTCAGGTTCCAGAGGCAAACAATTCAAGTCTCACACTATTTCCCTTTTATTATACACTTATGAAAATCCTATCTCAAGGTTTCATTAAGGTTTTCTCTAAATTCCCTTTTCTCCTTGTCATTTCTTTGGTTTTCTACCACTCTTCTCATATAATTCTCATGTAAGATGATGTTTGAACCTTATTCAAATCAAGACTAGAGATTACCAAGCTCAATTCATGTTTTAAAACCATTTTTCCACATCAGGGGAGCTACTAGTCGACTACCAGGAACTGGAAGTCGGCTAATTGCTCTCTAGAAGACTAAGTTTCGCAAGATAGGGACCCAACAGTCGACTACTGCATGCCTGGCAGTCGGCTGGCATACCTCTGTGTGCGATTTTGGGCTTTATAGTGGATAACAATCGATTGGTGCATGCCTGGCAGTCGGTTGGCACACCTTTGTGTGCAATTTTGGGCTTTACAGTGGCTTGATAGTCGACTGGTGCATGCTTAGCAGTCGATTGCTAAGCTGTTGTATGCAATACTGGGTTTGCAAAGAACACGACAGTCGACTTGTGCATGTTGGCAGTCGACTATTCTATTCTTTAACAGTCTAGAAATGCTAGTTTTCATGAAATGTAGCTAATATTACTAGTCCATAACATCTAAAAATTATGACCTTAGTCCCTAATCATTTCTGCATAAAATTCATACATTTTTAAGTCCAAAACATCAACCAAATTGGAGAATCTACATGCAAAACAAGTGAAAGAAAAACCTAAATTAAGAATTCTGGTTTAATCCTTAAAACCGCTAAATGGAAGCAGATAATCTCAGCATTTTAGTTCAGAAATCTATTCCTAACCTCAAACAAACATCTAAATCGGTTTACCCAGTCAGAATCATAGAAAAATCCAAAATGCCCTATTTTTCCTAGTTTCATTTTCTCTCCTAGATCACAGTAGATTGGATGCATTTTAAAGAAGAAATCTATTCCTAAATGATGTGTAAATGCTTTTCTAAGACTTAGATGAAGGATTCTTCCTCAAATCTAAGTTCAGAAGCTTTACTCTTAATCTCCTCCTCTTTTCCCCTATTTCTCCTCTGGTCTGTGCTCTTCCTCTCCTCCTCAGACGCGAAAATGTGCTGATAAGGGGGGAAATGTTGCATATGAAGGGAAAAAGGGAATGGTATTGTGTAATTGCTCAAGGACCATCCTGTAAAAGTATAAAACTACATTTTAGTCCCTTCTACTAGGATTCCAATTTCCCTTTATTTCATTTGAGTCCTTGGAAAAATTCTAAAATTATCTTAAAAATAATGATTTAAGGGAGCGAATATTACAATCCTCCCCCCTTAAAAGAATTTTGTCCTCAAAATTCATACCTGTAAATAGTTCTGGATAGCGTTGCCTTATCTCATCCTCCTTCTCCCATGTCATTTCTTAGGTTGCTACATCTGCCATAATACCTTAACCAACGGAATTACTTTATTCCGAAGTTGCTTAGTCCTAAAGTCTAGGATTTGGACAGGAATAGATTTATAAGTTAAATTTTCCTTCAATATTATGGGTTAATTCCTTAATACATGTGTGGGATCCGGGACGTATTTCTAGAGTTGTGAGACATGAAAGACGTCATGCAAGTTTGATAGGTAGGGAGGTCGGGCTATTTGGTAAGCGACTGGACTAACTCTTTGCAGGATTTGGAATGGTCATAAGAATAGAGGACTTAATTTCTTTTTCCTGATTTGTTTACCAATGCCCGTGGTAGGCGACACTCTCAAGAACATTTGATCTCTCTCATTAAACTCCAAAAGTCTCCTCTTTCTATTTGCATAAGCTTCCTGCCTCTGTTGAGCTACCCTCATCGTCTCTTTGATCATTTTGATTTGATCAGTGGTCTCCTACACAATCTCTGGTTCTATCAGGGTACTCTCCCCCATTTCTACCAAACTCAAGGGTGATTTGAAACTTCTCCCATACAGAGTAGCATACAGTGCCATACCTATGGTAAAGTGATAACTGTTATTATAAGAAAATTCTACCAGAGGTAGGTACTTATCCCAACTCCCCTTCTGTTCTAGTACACACGCCCTCAACATATCTTCTAAGGTTTGTATTATTATCTCAGACTGTCCATCATTCTAAGGATGGTACACAATGTTAAACTTAAGTTGGGTTCCTAGTAACTGTTGTAAGGATTGCCAAAATCTTAAGGTGAACCTAGGGTCTCGATCTAATACTATCCCTGATGGTACCTCATGTAGCCTCACAATTTCTCCAAGGTATACTTGAGATAGTTTTTCAATGGATTACCTAATCTTGATAGGTAAGAAATGAGAAAATTTGGTTAATCTATCCACTATTACCCTAATGGAATCGTAACCAGCTAGTGTTCTGGGTAGTCTAACAATGAAATCCATGATTACTTGATTCCATTTGCTCTCTGGTATCTCTAGTGGCCTTAAAAATCTTGCGGGTCTTTGATATTCTATCTTAACTTGCTGACAAATAAGACAAGCATTCACGTATTTCACGATGTCCTTTTACACACCAGACCACCAAAAATTTCTTTTTAGATCTTAGTATATCTTAGAAATACCTGGATGAATGGCTCCGATGAGCCTCTGTTAACACTTTCTCCCTTAGTTCCTGATGGTTTGTAATTACTATCCTTTTTCTGAACATCAGTACTCCATCAAGAGCTAGCTTAAAATCAGGTTGGTTCACGTAGATTCCTAATGATGCATCCTCTAGTTAGGCTTGTCTAATATGACTCCTAAAATCACAGTTTATTAGGAAGTCACTCATTACTAGTCTCTTCAGGAATGAAATTACATTGAGGCTGATCTATCATCAAACTAGTTACCTGAAAGGACTTCCTACTTAATGCATCAGCCACCACATTGGCTTTCCCTGCATGATACTTTAACTCAAAGTTAAAGTCCTTCAGATACTCTACCTACCTTCTTTGCCTCATATTTAATTCTTTTTTATCAAATAAGTACCTAAGGCTCTTGTGATCACTAAAAACCTCAAATACATCCTCGTACAGGTAATGTCTCCAAATCTTTAGGGCAAATACTAAGACAACTAATTCCAAATCGTGGGTAGGATAGTTTTCCTCTGCAAGTTTTAGTTGTCTAGATGTATAAGAGATTACTCTCTTGTCTTGCATTAAGACGCATCGTAATCCTTTCCTTGATTCATCAATATAAACCGTAAATGGCTCTAGGGGTTTTAAGATTATGAGCACTAGAGCTGTAGTCAACTTTTTTCCTTTAGGGTTTGGAAACTACGCTCACACCGCTCACTCTATTCAAACTCAGCACCTTTCCTATTCAGCTAGGTTAATGGCAGGGCTATCTGAGAAAACCCTTTTATGAACTTCCTATCATAACCTCCCAAACCCAAGAAACTCTTAACTTCAGTGACCATCCTCGATTGACCCCAATCTAATGCAGCTTTAATTTTCTTAGGGTCTATCGAAATTCCTTCCTCATTTACCACATGACCTAGAAACTTTACCTCCTCTAGCTAAAACTCACACTTCTCTAGCTTAGCATATAATTGCTTTTCCTTCAACATCTGCAGCACCATGCTAAGATGTTGTGCATGTTCTTCGTGAGTCTTGGAATATACTAAGATGTCATCTATGAATACCACTACAAATTTGTCCAAGTAAGGTTAAGAAATTCTATTCATATAATCCATGAAAATAGTGAGGGCATTGGTTAATCTAAACGACATCACTAAAAACTCATAATGACCATACCTAGTGCTAAATGCTGTCTTAGGGATATCTTCATCCCTAACCATAATCTGGTGGTATCCTGTTCTTAAGTCTATTTTAGAGAATACTGTTGCGCCTTGCAACTGGTTAAATAGATCATCAATTCAGGGTAAAGGGTATTTATTTTATGATGATCACTTTATTTAATTGTCTGTAATCTATATATAGTCTTATGCTCCTATCTTTCTTCTTTACAAATAGGATAGGAGCTCTCCAGGGTGACACACTTGGCCTAATAAATCCCTTCTCCAATAAGTCCTCTATTTGGACCTTTAACTCCCTTAATTCTACTTGAGACATTCTATATGGGGTCATGGCTATTGGGCTATGCCCAGAATTAGATCTATAGTGAACTTTATCTCTCTTGGTAGGGGTAACCTACTTATCTCCAAGGGAAACACCTTCAGAAAATTACTAACAATAGGGATTAGGCTTAGCCTTTCTTGCAATTCTACCTGAGAGAGGTTAAGGGAGACATCACTATCTCACACACCCTGTCACTCTCACCTACTGGTAAGGTATCCAAATAAGTGATAGTCTTTTAAAAATAGTTCAACAGAACTCGATTCCTAGATAACCAGTTTATCCACAGAATGACGTCGATCCCAGTCAAAGGCAAACATACGAGGTCCATAATGAATAAGGTGTCATCAATGGAAAGAGGACAATTTAGGCATATTTATGGGGATATGGTTGCCTCTCCTAGAGTTGTGGAAATGCACAAGTCAAAAGGCACGGTTTGTGAGGGTAATTTCAACTTTCCCACACACGTATTAGATATGAAAGACTATGTAGCACCCAAATCAAACAATACTATCGATGAAAAATTATAAATTTTACCTTTACTTGCATTAATCTGAGCGACTTGTCGACATTGCCTATGTCTAGAGTAAAGACTCTCCTCAAAGCCTACAGTCTTGGCCCAATTAGATTTTGTTGGTTTCCACCGGTTAGATAGTACTTTGCATAGTGTCCCGTACCTCTACATTTGTAGCATCTTACTGGTGTTTGATGCCAATAAGGTTGATTCCTATGCTTTGTCCCACACTTCAAGAAATTAGCAATTTTAGGACGTTTATTGCTACTTGACGACCCTTGTTGTGGATTAAAATTTCCACCCTTCATGTTTAGATTCTTAATTGGTTATTTTTGTCGGCCTCCAGTTCTCTGATTCATATTCTGCCTCTCCTCTAAATTCTTATTGACGATTCGACATTTGTTTACCCACACCGCAAAGTCTTTTATCTCCATTGGGACTATCTGTGTTCTCATTTGCAAATCCAACCCTGCCTCCAGTTGACTTGATTTCTAGGCTTCATCATAATGTAGCCTCAAATAGGTGGAGTATCTAGCCAACTCTTTAAACTTGGCTAGGTATTCTTCAAATGGCCTGCCCCATTGTCTGAGCTATAGAAATTCAGTTTCCTTAGCCTGCCTCTCACTCTCAGGGAAATATTTCTCTAGTAAAATCCTCTTGAAATACTCCCATGTGAGTGGAGTACCTTCCTCTCCATAAGCTGTTTAGCCTCGCTCTACAAGTGTTCAACCTCTCCCTTCAACATATACGTTGCATAAGTAACCCTTTGCTCATCCATACTATGCAACAGTTGAAAGATTTTCTCCATCTCCTTCAACCACCCTTCCATTTTTTTTGGGTCACACGTGCATGAGAACACTGGTGGTCCTGCCCTTTGAAACTTAAATTAGCCTTGGTACGTCAGATTATTACACCTGTTATTTCCATCCGGCACTTTTCTTGATACTATCTCATCACATTGGCACTTGTGGCAGCTTGCCCTCTCATTGCATCTGCCATCATTCAGAAGGAGTCCATCATCTCCCTTATGTCATCATCCTTGCTACTACTTTCCCCATACCTTCCCGTAGTGCCTCTATGAGAGTTTGCCATAGATTAATGATACAAAAAGGAAAACCGTTAGTTTTAGTAACAGCACCTAGCTATGGCCACACGGTTATTCCTAATATCTCAATTGTTGATCATGATCCTATATATTCTAGAGACAAATGAATTTCAAATCCTAATGCTGCTAACTTGGTTAAATACAAATCAACATAAATCCTCAATCACAACCAGGTGAACTCGCAACCGAGCTCTAATACCACTCTGTAACGACCCCCCTAAATCTTACCATGCATTTATCTATCAAAATAGCGAAAGCATACAATATTCGAAATCAATTTTTTACGTTTTCCATGTTAGGGAACGTTAGAGGGTTGTTACTGGTTGATTATAACCCAAACAGACTCTTCTCTCTGTCCATTCAAATTCCACTCAACCAACTATCTATTGTAGCATTTCTAATATCACTATATATAATCACATACTACTTTAAAATATAAATTCTAACAGCCATTTAGGAACAATTGAGATATATTAAGCCATAAATACTAAATTCATACATACATTCCCAATTTAATTTACAATTTGTCATACAACTCCAAATCTAAGACATTTATCAATATATATACACAAAACCTTTAGTCTACTACAGCTCTAACTTAGGATTATACAATTCTTTTGGCATTGCCTGGTAGCCTTGGCCTCCACCCTCATGCCTAGCTATCTCCTAGGCATCCCCTATTTTTGATCATCTGAGCAAACAACTTAATGAAATTTTATAAATCCTAGTAAAGCAATTTACAGTTAATTAATTTCAAAATCAGTTGCATACTCAGTTGTGTCTAACACAGAAAACATCTCCCCATAATTTAGTTTAAAAACAAGTAAATTACTAAATACTATCAAACTTATGATAAACATGGGAAATAAAGGCACAACATATCATGAGTATAACATCATTAATCTAAAAATCATACTTAAAATCATGCCTAAAATTCTCATATGTAATTCTATCACACATCTCATGTGATCAATCATCTCAAGTTGCATGTCGTTTTATCTAAAACATGGTTTTGGTTAGGTGTGATCCGTAACACCAATCACCTGAAAAAAATACCTTATTTTGTGAGTGTAATCTATAACACCAATGACCCACTCAAGGACAGGCGAGAGCCAACTTCTAGGGTATCCCTCGGCATGTGCAGATTGCTAGTCTCATCCTTATACAGTCTATATGGCAATACATACACATAGTCGACTAATACTTAGGGTTATAGGATATTATACTTAAACCATAACATCACCCCATATAGGTATCCACCCTTTACTCCTTAAACCTTCCATAGGTTTTTCCTAGTTTAATGAATACTTCCCAAAAAATGCAGGCCAATTCAAATAAAATAATCAATTTGTAAAATAGTTTGTATAAGGAACATTCAACAACCATCCCATACCAGCTATTGAATGTCCACCCTAAGTTAGTCCATCGCATATAACCCAATAGCTAAATCTAGAAAACATGGAATAAGCATCTCATAATAAGGCAAGTCTTTTCTATACTCATATGAAAATCTTAAATAAATTGATGTGCTACCAATGAACTATATGTAGCCACACCTTAAGGTAGTGCACCTGTTAGCATAGCCTAGCGCAATGGTAAGTATCAAGGTCTATCCCTTGGGAACGGGAAAGCCCAGAGTTACTACTTAATCGTTGTTTTCTAGCTTAGGAAGAATGATGTATTTGTAATTAACTAAATCTAATTATCACTATCTTGACTTTGGACGGAAAGTAAGGCAAGTGTTAAGATGAAAAATTATTATGTTCTAGAAAAGCAAACCCACTGGGGTCTTATATTAGATGATATGTAAACAAAAGGTAATAAGTTATGAAATTATCGTGCTACCTGTGTAAAGAAAATCTAGATTTCTGGTTGGTTTTGATGAATTTCTAGAACTTATACCTTCCATTGGCTATTCGTGTCTAATGGTCAATTATAGATCAGCATTAAGGCTTATTAAGAGTTTCTCCTGGTCCAGCAATTTTCAACCTCTTGGTTCAAGTGAAGATCAATTGTTCTCTCTAGTTAGTTTTCTAATTCCAAACATCATCAGTTAGAGTATTTGAGAGGAATCTAGATAGTTTTTCTTATGACGTCTCATAATAAAATTTAATTAATCTTTAACTAGAGGAAGATCACAAAATTCAATTTATGACCAATCATATTCAAATCAAAGTATCAACATAGTCTAAGAACCCCAATTGGGTTCTACCAATCTATCTACTCATGTTCATGAATAAAACAATAAGAATTAAATCAAGGGAAGAAGAACAAAACAAAAACAAAAACATCCTCATCTATCGAGTTTTGGATAACTAGTTTGGATTTTGAACTCCTTTCTTGATTATGCTTCGAATTGCCTCGTGATGCTTCCCCATCTCTTTCTTTAACTCTTGATTGACTCTCCATGGCTTGTGACCTTTGTGCGGAGGTAAGGTAATTGAAGTTTTAGGCTCCAAAGATTATCAAGGATTGTCACACTCCAAGCTACTCCAAGTGCTCCTAGTTTCCTTCTCCTTAGATGCCTAGAAGTGATCATTTTCCCTCCTTGCACCTTCTTCTATTTATCGACAAGTGAGGCACCTCCTTAGGCCTTCAAATTACCACACATCTTATGTTATGTGGTAGCCTAACTAGAGGTCATGGCCATGTTATAGGCTGTGTTCTAGAAGACATCCGTCCGTGATGATATTTTGGTCATTTCTTGGTTGAAGATTGTTGCTCTAGCCGTGTAAGAAGGTGCATAAGATGTCTTTGGCATGTGTAGAGGTGTGTTCTAGAAGATTTAAGGCAGCATGGACATGTGGCAAGGTGTGTTCTAGAGATTTACGGTAGCATGGGCATGTGGCAGGTTGTGTTCTAGAAGACTTCCTACGTGACCATACAAAAAGGTGCATTTTGAGGTACTTTGAGCCTTTAGACACTTGGTTTTGGTCCATTTCTCTTCAAAACTGCTTTATACCTAGGAAAAGCTTTAATAACATGAAAACAAGTGGAAACACAGGTAATTATAAAATAAAACACATAAAATACGCCCCTAGAATGAATGGAATTTAGCAATTAAATATGTATAATTATATGCTTATCATAAATCAATCATGTTCAGCAATCATTCCCATTTAATACACAATTTATTTTCAAAGAAGTAATTTATAACATTAGTTAAAAGTTAGGGGAGCATAGATTACTCTACCTTTATACCGTTGACTCCTCTTTTGAGCAAGCTTTTCCTCTTTACCTTAGCATTGTGCCCATAATCAAGTTCCTGAGGCAAACAATTCAAGTCTCACACTTTTTCCCTTCTATCATGCACTTATGTAAATCTTATCTTAAGTTTTCACTAAGGTTTTCTCTAAATTCCCCTTTCTCCTTGTCATTTCTTTGGTTTTCTACCACTCTTCTCATGTAATTCTCATGTAAGATGATATTTAAACCTTATTCAAATCAAGACTAGAGATTATCAAGCTCGAATCATGTTTTAAAACCATTTTTCCACATCAGGGGAGCTATCAGTCGGTTGCCAGGAGCTGGCGGTCGGCTGATTGCTCTCTGAAAGACTAAGTTTCACAAGCTAGGGACCCGACAGTCAACTGGTGCATGCCTGGTAATCGCCTGGCACACCTCTGTGTGCGATTCTAGGATTCACAATGGCTTGGCAGTTGACTAGTGTATGCTTGGCAGTCGACTGCTAAGTTGTTGTATGAAATACTAGGTTTGCGAAGAACATGACAGTCAACTTGTGCATGCTGGCAGTCAACTATTCTATTCTTTAACAATATAAAAATGCTAGTTTTCACAGAATGTAGCCCAGATTACCAGTCCATAACATATAAAAATTATATAAGCTTAGTCCCTAATCATTTCCACACAAAATCCATACATTTTTAAGTCCAAAATATCAACCAAATAAGAGAATCTACATGCAAAACGAGTGAAAGAAAAACCTAAATTAAGAATTATGGTTTAAGCCTTAAAATCGCTAAATGGAAGCAGACAATCTTAGTATTTTAGTTTAGAAATCTATTCCTAACCTTAAACAAACATCAAAATTGGTTTATCTAGTTAGAATCACAGAAAAATCCAAAATGCCTTATTTTTCCTAGTTTCATTTTCTCTCTCAGATCACAGTAGATTAGATGCATTTTAAGGATGAAATCTATTCCTAAATGATGTGTAAATCTTTTCTAAGACTTAGATGAAGGATTCTTACCTCAAATCTAAGTTCAAAAGCTTTACTCTTAATCTCCTCCTCTTTTCCCCTATTTCTCCTCTGGCTCGTTCTCTTCCTCTACTCCTCAGACGAGAAAATGTGTTGATAAGGGGGAAAATGTTGCGTATGAAGGGAAAAATATAATGGTATTGTGTAATTGCTCAGGGACCATCTTGCAAAAGTATAAAAATGCATTTTAGTCCCTTCTACTAGGATTCCAATTTCCCTTTATTTCATTAGCATCCTTGGAAAAATTCTAAAATTATCTTAAAAATAACGATTAAAAGGAGCGGGTATTACAGTGGTTCTAGCATTTGGGAAGAGGAATTAACACCTACAAATACTAGTAGCAGTGTGACTAGTGAATATGTTGATAAACTAACACCCTAGTTATATGCACACTAAAAGATGTAAAACACGGATATGTTGGTAATGGCCTGTATTTAGATGGGCCAACACTAGTGTCACCAAAAAAGGAAAACTGTGATGAGTTGAAGGAATATGGTTGATGATGCACTTGTTCCACATTGGATTCATCCATAGGTTGTATTGGATATCTTGCTAACATGAACCCTTGAGTCTCCCTTCTGACCCCTCCTTCTGGCATGGGAAAAGTAGGGAAAAAACTTGCTAGAGGAGTGGCTTATTGGTCAAGTGTTAATTTTTCTGTGATTTCTTCGAGGGCTTCCAAAAATTCAATGCGTTGCTTTGTCAACTTTTTCCTCCAACCAAGCATCCCCATGACCACGCACTATATTTCAGATATTGTTAACTATATTGGCTTACACAAAATGTAAAAGGAAAAAAAACAAAAAGTACATAAATAATGACATTAAATAAAATACAATGTAAATATTTATGTACCATATGTCTCGATGAGCCAGTACTAGGATTAATCCATCAAAGAGTGTGGCGAATGTACCATTTCATATATTTGGATTTTCACTACAGTGCCCTCAATAGTTGATGACCAATCACAACTCAACCGGTTCAATGACGCCAAGCTTTGATAAATTCTTGGTAATGTTGTACCTAGTTCACCTGCATCTTACTAGATAGCTTTGTCATGTGTACATACTAAAGATTGACTAGTGGCTCTAAAATTGGCTAGTTAAATCCAAATGTTGAAGTATATGATCCGATTGGTGCCACTGAAGGATATGAAAGCATATGAGTGGCATGTTAGCCTACCAAATTTGTAACACCTCAATCCTATAGTTCATTTTAGTTGATTAAATAATACACTGTACATATACTATAAGATGATGAGTTATTACTACCTCTACCTGCGTTAACTTTCACTAGGTTATTTAAACTAATAGAGTTCTAGTTTGGGTCACTATACTTGGGCATCTCACTCACTTTATTTACATTTTATAGTCAACTAAAACAAATAACTAAAGCAAGTACACAAGCATATAGTTTTCATGATATATAATATATATATCTAATACATATAAGTATATTGGCTATCTCATCCCTTACTATAATAAAATACCCTAAAGGGGAACCTAATACCTAGGCATCTAGACACATCAACGCACAATGAGATTAATAATCTTAGTAATCAAGTAACTTTGTTTTGAAAATCTATTGATGGTACCAACTGTACATGTATGGAAAACCATGCATTTAGGTTTTCATTCAATAATAACAATATATTGGATGCCTTACATTGTCATGCTATGTTATGACCTTGTACTTATGAAATGCACTGATGTTTACTTTAAATACTAATCATTTAGGGCATGTTCATTCATGGTTCCATATGAATAACAATAATATGAATAATCAGACATATATATGTGGGGAAGGAATAATAATTCATAAACCATATAGGCACAATGGCCATCATTTCCAAATATGAGAGTCATGGGAATTTTTCTAGTCGAATAACTACCAGGAAGACATCACCTAGTGAACACATCACCAGGAAATATTCCTTCCTATCACCATAACATACCACACTAGCTCTACATGAATGATTTTCAAAATGGTACTAGACCATAATACTTACTAAGGCATCCCTTAATGGATCCAAGTACAAAATAGATCACCATCCAAGATGGATTATATCTCAACCAATGGGATAGTTATCCCAAACATTTTATCTCCCACAATCCTCGATGGGTTATGTAACGACCCCCTTAAACTTACTATGCATTTATCTATCAGAATAGCGAAAGCATACAATATTCTAAATAAATTTTTTACTTTCCTAAGTTAGGGAATGTTAAAGGGCCGCTACTAGTTAAGTGTAACCCAAATAAATTCTTCTCTCTATCTATTCAAATTCCACTCAACCACCTATCCTGTGCAGCATTTCTAATATCACAATATATTAACACATGCTACTCTGGAATATAAATTTTAACATCCATATAGATACAATTGAGATATACTATGCCATAATGCTCGATCCATATATACATCAATCATTTAATTCACAGTTCATTAAATTCATTATACAATTTCTAAATCCAAGACATTCATCATTCAATATATATATATATATACAAAACCTTAAGCCTACTAAAAATCCAACTTAGTACTATACAATTCTTCTGGCTTTGCCTGGTAGCCTTGGCATTCCTCACATGCCCAGCTATCTCCTATGCGTCCCCTGTTGCTGGTCATCTGAGCAAACAACTTAATGAGATTTTATAAATCCCAGTAGAGCAATTTACATGTTAATTACTTTCAAAATCAGTTGCATACTCATCTATGTCAAGCATAGAAAACATCTCCCCACCAATCAGTTTAAAAACAAGTGAATTACTAACTATTTTTGAACTTATAATAAGCATGGGAAATCAAATGCAAAACATATCATGAGTATAGTATCTTTAATATAAAAAGTCATACTAAAATCATGCCTAAAAATTCTCATATATAATTTTATCACACATTTCATGTGATCAATCATCTCAAGTTTCATGCCATTTTATCTAAAAACATGGTTTTGGTTAGGTGTGATCCATAACACCAATCACCCAAAAACAATGTCCTATTTTGTGAGTGTGATTTGTAACACCAATCACCCACTCAAGGACAGGTGAGAACCAACTTCCAGGGTGTCCCCCGGCATGTGCACATTGCTAGTCTCATCCTTATACAGTCTATATTGCAATACATACACATAGTCAACCAATACTCAAGGTTATAGGATATCATACTCAAACCACAACATCACCTCGTATAGGCACCCTTACTCAAACCTTTTATAGGGTTGTCTTGGTTTAATGAATAATTCCTAACATATGCAGGCCAATTCAAATAAGACAACCAATTTATAAAACATTCTACATAAAGGGATATTCAACGGCTGTCCCGTACCAGCTATTGAATATCCATCCTAAGTTAGTTTGTCCCTATGGCATATAACCCAATAGCCAAATCTAGCAAACATGCAATAAGCATCTCATACACAGGCAAGTATTTTCTATACTCATATGAAAATCTCAAGTAAATCAATCATTCCCATTCAATACACAAATCATACTTAAAATATTAATTCACAATCATAAGTTAAAAGTCATGGGAGTGTAGATTACTCTACCTTTTACCATTTGCTCCTCTTTTACATAGAGTTTTCCTCTTTTACCTTGGGATTGTCCCCGCAATCAATTTTGTGAGGTAATAAGTAAGGTTTATATTCTAATTCTTGTCAATGTGTATACATGCAAAAACTAGGTCCTAAGATTTTCCTAAGGTTTTCTCTAAATTCCCATTTCCCTTGCTATTCCTTCTATTTCTTGACACTCCCTTCATGTTATTCTTATATAAGATGATGTTTGAACCTTATTCAAATCAAAGCTAGGGATTTCCAAGCTCAAATCATGTTTTAAGAAACCATTTTTCACATTAAAAGAGCTACTAGTAGGCTACCAAGGGCTGGCAATTGGCTAATTGCTCTTTGGAGTCCTGAATTCCGCAAGGCAAGGGCCCAAAAATCGACTGATGCATGCTTGGCAGTCAACTAGCACACGTTTGTGTGCAATTTTGGGCTTTACAATGGCTCAACAGTCGACTGGTGTATGCTTGGTAGTCAACTGCTAAGTTGTTGTATGCTTTTTTGGGCTTACGAAGAACACGACAGTTGACTGATACACGCTGGCAGTCAGCTGCCCTATTCTTCAAAAGTTTAAAAACATGGTTTTCCTTAATCCCAGCCTAGATTTCTAGTCCATAACACATTTAAAATATAAGAGCTAAATCCCTAACTATTTTTTAGCAAAACCCATAAATTTTTTAGTCCAAAACATCACTCAAATCAGAGAATCTACATACAAACCGAATGAAAGAAAAACCTAACTTAAAAATTCTGATTTAAGCTTAGAGATCGACAAATGGAAGCTGTAAATCATGTATCTCAGTGTGAAAATCACTTCCTAACCTCAAGCAAACCTCAGAATCAGTTTATTTACTCAAATTCATAGAAAATCCAAAATGACCTATTTTTCCTATTTTCTCTTTCTCTTTTAGATTTTTAACAAATTTGGAGCATTTTAGAGTAGAAATCTATTCCTATATGGTGTTTAAGTGATTCTCTACAATCTAGAAGAATGAGTCTTACCTCAAATATGATTTCAGAGGGTTCAATCTTGATTTCCTCAACTTTTCCCCTTTCTCTACTTTTGCACGTTCCTTCTCCTTCTTCTTCCTCTATTGACCAATCCTTTCTTTTGGTGTAGGGAGTTTAGGTGTATATATGGGAGGAAAGGGTGAAACAACTAAACTTCAGGGACCTCTTAGCAACATAAGAACTTTGCACTTTAGTCCCTCCTATTTCAACCCCAATTTTCTTATTGCATTTAAATCCTTATAAAAATTTCAACATTACTATTTTCATAAAAATTTCCAAGGAGACAGGTATTACAGGTTGTGGCCATGCTCACAAAATCAATATCCTAGACAAATCATATCCACTTTGTCCTAAAAGGATAATAAGATTAAGGAATCACCATTCCAGATGGATCAAAATCCTAGCATGTGATTCACAAGTATATATACTAGGATTATTCGGTCTAAGTTATGGTTATGTCTAACCTTAAGTACATGACTTTTAGTTAGCCATAGGGATTACTTAGGATTCGTAACTGTAACAACCGAAAACATTTTGAAAGAGTTTAAAAGGATAAAATGGAATTTTTAACCCTAATTCCTTTTAAATGAAGCTTGGCACGACTTTCAAGGATAATGACTTGACACAAAAGGTCGTTCGAAGTCAGAAACACGATCAAACAGAAAGAAAGGCAAACCAGTGATCAGAAACTGACAGAAGAAGTTTCGTACGTCAATTTCACTGACAGAGGCTAAAACTTTTTCATGGGAATGCGTGCTGACATCTGGAAGGATGCCAACACCCCAAAGTATCCCCGGGTGGTCCGGGAAAAGTTGGAATCGCCCCCGGAGGCTTTAAATTTCATGGATTCCCTCTATTTCTCTCATATCTCTCCCTCTCCTCACCACAATCTCTCTCTCCTCTCTCTCCTCCTTCCTCCACCGTGAACCGCTGCTACAGCCACCGTGGGCCACCACCAAGGACATCAACCAACAGCCCTCACAGCCCACAACCTCTAGCAACCACCCACGGCCACCAACGGCCGCCAGAGTCGCCGAAAAAACACCATCTTTCTCCTCCACCGCGTGAAACTTTGCCAGCTCAGATCGATGCCGTCCATTGCCGTTGACCGTCACTGCCCCCACCACCGTGTAGCCTGAGCTGCCAGCTTCCTCCAATAGCTCGCCGATGTCGAACGGAGGCAGGACGTGCTCAGATCGAGGGAATCTCCATCCGCCGTGCGAGAATCTTCGTGGCCAAAAAATGTCGTCCAAACGGCTGTGAACCACCATGCCACCACCATATTCGGACTCCTAGACTTGCTGGCTTCACCGTGGTGTGATTTTCGAGGCTTCACCGTGCCACCACCATAGCTTGCCGACATCGAACGGAGGCATGACGTGCGCCGCCGTGCCGAAGCTTCTGGACGTGCATCGGGAAAAATCGAGACCACCGCGACACAAAATTCCATCATTCGAACACATTGGTAAGGTCTGATTTCCCAAAAACTGATGATATCTGACTGAAATGGCTGCCGAACTTAAATAGGCATTAAATTAACCTAGATATTTGGGTAACCGGACTTAGGATCAAAAAACGGATGACGTGACAAGTCTAAATATTTAATTTAATATCCAGGAAATTAATTGGGCTCGGAAACTGAGATTTCGTGAAGCTTTGAAGCGAATTGGAGCGACAGGAGACCAGGTAGGATAATTTACGCTTCCCGAATCCTAGATTGGACTTAGTGAATACCTGTATGATTTAGGTGATTTGAATGGATTTACGTGCTACTTTCGATAGGATAAATTGCATGCCTGTGTGCTGAAAACCCTAATTGCATGCTAGACACCTTGTTTATCGAGTTTAGATGCCTTTAGGATGGATTTAATTAGGGTTGGGTACTTGATAGCCGGTATGGGACGGCCGTTAAGTATCCCTAGTACAGGAAGCTTTTAAATGAGATTATTTTTATCATATTTAGCCTGTACTGAGTTAGGGATTACGCGTTAAACCAGGACGACCCTAAGAAAGGTTTAAGGAGTATAAGGGGGGATAGCCTACACGGGGAAACGTTGTGATTTAGGCGTAATACCCTAGAACCCTGAGGAATAGCCGACCGTGAGCATGTGAGTTCGAATAGACTGTATGAGGATGAGAATTGGCATATGTGCACATGCTAGGGGACGCCCTAGATGTTGATTCTCACCCGGTGCTTGAGTGAGTGATTGGTGTTACGGATCATACTCACAATATAGGCTTGATTCGGGTGATTGGTGTTACGGATCACACCCAACGATAAGAGAGGTATTCTCTCTAGACGACGTGCAATTAGATGATGATTCAAATTTGGTTACAAAAAATTTGTGACCAACGTGGACTTAGATACACCGGGCATGGGATTTTACTTGATTTTGATGATTGATTTTAAAAGAAATGGATTTTATGATTATGATATATTGCCTTGATTTCCATGTAATTAAACGATTTTCAAAGATAAGGTATTTCACTATTTTTGAACTGATTTCGGGAAGATAATTTCGGTGTTCGCACCGCTGGGTATTCAACCAGTTTTCGAATGATATTTGAATTGTAAATTATTCTACTGGTATATCTCATCAAGTTATTTACTCAGATGAACAGGGACAGGGACAGGAACCCAGAAGATAGCGGATGAGGCCTTGATGATAAACAGGAGAATGAAGTAGCTTAGGCTTGAATCGTTTGTATATATTTTGATGATGTTGCTGTTATTGGGTTCTATCTTTTATGTTTTCTGTATAGATTGGATTGGTTGTACGCGTATAAATCAGGTGTTTTATATTGACTGTATTGATGGGATTGACGCTGTTTTTATGAATTTCTGTGAATTATGTTTATTACTGTTGTTGGACTGGCTGTGTAAATGTAAACAGGTGATTCTTTGTATTTTGGACATGATCGAAATACAGAGGAAACTCTGCCAGATTTTCAGTAGGGTTTACCGCTGCAAATTTATGGATTTAAGTCGGAATATGTATGAATGTATAACGTGACGTGTATATAAGTTTTAGATTTCATTCCAGAGTAATTTATGATGTATGCATGTATAAATAGTTAGCTGCGTGTGAATTTGGGGTTGAACAGAATCCGAATGGACAACGAAAAGTCTATTTGGGTTACGCTCAACCAGTAGCGATCCCCTGACATTCCCACATAGGGAATAATCATTTAGAATAACCCATATGCTTCCGCTAATCGGATGAGGATTGTACATGTTGTATTAGGGGGTCGTTACAGTAACCATCACAACATTTTTGAAATATCTTTACTATTCGAATGGATGTTTAACCATCCCAATTTATGGCTCAATTGTGGAATGCCCAACGGTCATCCTATACCGACTATTGGTCATTCGATCTTAGACTTATCTATCCCTATTGCATATACTAGGAATACTTCCTTAACTTTCCTTTGTTATTTCCTCTCAACCTATATTCCATATTACTTTCCCTATCTAAATTCCTTGTTTGAGTGGATTTCTATGCTAAAATACATAATTTAAAGGTAATGAAGTTCATTTGAAGTTAGAGAGAGATACTAGTTGATTGCTAAGGCCATAACAATAAACTAGAAGCTTCTTAGAATTAATTATGCAAATAGGGGCCTACCATTCGATTGCTAGGATTTGGAAGTTGGTTGGCTACATTTTGGAAAACAGGTTAGCCTAACCCAATTACCACTAGGGGGCTAACAATCAACTGTTAAGATTTGTCTAACTCTGGGTAATTTAGAACATGGTAGTTGACTGCTTAAGGACTAGCAATCAGCTACTGTGTTCCAACTTTGTATTTTAGGCAAGCTTTAAAAGCAACAGTTGATTGCTAGGGGATAATAGTCGGCTATTACGTTTTACTATATTTTTTTAACTACTATTTCATTAAAAAATAGCCCTAATAATTGTGTTTTAACCAATTTTTAAAGCATATGCCTGATACCTATCACTTTTCTAAGTAAAAAACTAAAAAATAACTCTAATCCATGGAAAATTGTACTCCATAGTTTAGAAGAAAGAGAACAGACCTACGAATCCAAAATCACATTTAGGCAATTTTAAGCACATCAAGCTGACATTTAGCATAAATCCAAGTTTGATTAACACAAAATGCACATTTTAAAGCTCCAACATTGCCGATAAATACCATATATGAATTTTCTACTCATAAGTAAACTTTCCTAAAATAATGGGTTTTTAGGATGCAAGTTTACTTGGGTTCCATCTAGTTTTGTGCATTGATCGAGTGTTCAAAAGTTTCCTAGAATGATTCTCTAATTGAATCCCTAACTTTCCAATCTCCAATTCTTCCTCTTTCCTTTGGTTCCTCTTCGCTTCAAACCTATCTCTCTCTCTAGAGCTCTCTCTCATTTTCAAAACTATTCTAAAACAACTCAGGTAGTAAGCTGCCTTTTTCCTTTAAAAAATAATTTATAATTAGTCCTTGGATAAATTTGTTTCTATGCTTGTGGGTAGATTTACCATTCTACCCTATAGTTCTCTTTTTTTAATCTTCCAAGGTCCTTTTTTCTTTGTTTTCTTCCTATATATACCATTTTTTTCTTTTAGTTTAATTCTCTTTATGCACCATTTTCTCCTATTCTTTCTTTTATCCTATTCTAGCATTGTTCTTACTTGGCTTTTTAGCTAAAATTTCTAATGCAACTACATGCTTTATAATGTAGCATTCAATATCAAGCACATGTAATATAGTGAGGTTAATTATGAAAATATAGGTTTTTAGAGGCAAATGTTACAAGATCTCTATCCGATCAATTTAGTATGATAGTATTGGTGAGATACGTTCAGACGCCAAACAATTTACCAAAAAATGATTACATTAGAGTATGATTAAAATATCAAAAAACTAAAGTGCATAGTTGTCGAAATTGACCTTGTCTTTGGTCATGAGATCGAAGTATACTCGATAGTGTCATTGGATTGTCATGGGAGGTTGAATATTCCTTTACAACTTTGCTCACCTGTGGTAACAACATAAAAGACATGTAAATTATTATTATAACTTATGATGCAATAATTTCACAGCAAGAAAATGATCAAATGATATACTTGTATCCTAGGGGTAGGGGTAGGTCGTATATGCCCTGTGGGGGTCTATATGAGCTGGTAGGTCTAGAGTAAAATAGGGGAAGCAATCCCATGCCCACATATGTACCAACATCAAGTAGCTTGCAATGTCCTTCTACTCGTAATTTGTATCATTGTAGAGCTCCAAGTATATGTATGCTAGGAAAGCAAATCCCCAACTATATTTCCTAGCTTGTTATAGGTCAGTAATCGACTTGATGATGCGCCTAAAAGCTTTTCCAACTCGATAGGCTCGATCGGATAAAAACTTAATATGAGCCCAAAAATAAAAAATCAAATAAAAAAGCCCATTTAGAAAAAATCTTGATTAAATTTGAGCTGGTCTTAGGCTTTTTTCAAGTTCGTCCCAAATCTTGAAAGCCTAAATTATTTTTTAAAAATAATTATGTATGATTTTATGACAAAATAAATTAAATATAATGAATTTTAGTTTATTAATTATTATAATTCAAGCTTATAACTTACAAATATTATAATATACTTTACTTTAACTTATATTAAATGAAAAATATGATGTATAATTAGTTTTAATTTTTAGCAAATTATAAATTCAGGCTTGGTCAGGCTTTTCTCTTATTAATTCGGCTCAGGTCCAACATGAACGATATATCTAAAAACAAGCTCGATCTCTACTGATATTTTTCTAGTATGCATATCTGAAAGCTTGGCCTATTTTATAACAAGTTCGGTTTGTGATTAGGTCTAATCATAAAGTAGTAGGAGGTACATCAAGTATAGAAAGTGACTTGACTTATCCACCATCAAATATCTCCCAATCAAATGAAATATATATGCTCGTGTAAATTTTTGCAACTCTTCATCCATGGCATTATCGACATTATGATTAAATGTATCATGAAGCTACAAAAGGATCAGTATTTGGCCATTAATGGTATTCATTGATGGAGTATATGCCAATAATTAGTGGCAGATGGCAATTCAATTTGCGTGTGTTGGTCCAATCATTAGATCCCTAACACACAACAAACCAAATTGTATGACGACATCTTCCAATGTAATGGTACACTTGTCAAGTGGTAGGTGGAATGTGTATATCTCTGGCCTCCACCTCTTAATTAAAGTGCATATAAGACTGATATAAAATGGTAACATAGTAAAACGGGCCACCTTATAAAATCCAGCTTGCTACAGATATGAAATAATGGCAGGAAGTGGTAAGCCATTGTGATCCCTTGTCTGTTACATGTACAGAAAGCCTTGTTAATCTACAAGAAAAAACTAACTATTAGTATAGATGATCATGAAAAAACATGAGAGAAAATAAATAAATAAATAATTCATAAACTCTCATATCCTTGGCACATTGTCTCTGAAACATGTCTGCATTGTAAGTTCAAAAATGATGGGTCCTCCACATCTTGACTCATGGCTATTAAAAGTGTTCATTTATACTTTCCATACAAAAATGTGCCATCGACTTGTATAATGGGCTTCACGTGACTAAAGCCATCAATACATGATTTATAGGCTTAAAAAACATAATGGAACAAAACGAGGTTGTCATCTTCAGGATAATTAATTTTCTCCTAGTTGATAATGGTCTTAGGCATGAAGTGTTGTTGTGTTTGATACACA
Organism: Senna siamea; assembly: GCA_031216115.1. Classification (NCBI taxonomy): domain Eukaryota; kingdom Viridiplantae; phylum Streptophyta; class Magnoliopsida; order Fabales; family Fabaceae; genus Senna; species Senna siamea. The sequence continues at coordinate 15,801,471 of CM062364.1, forward strand.
GATTAAAATTTTTTTTTTGAGAATGTTATATTTCTAGGAATAGAGTATTATCAAGCTTTTGCAGATTTTTATTTTCACATAAAAGGGTAAGAATTTTGTATTTTTATGGTATAAAAATATTTTTAGATTTATAAATTAACTAAATTACCCTTCTAAAACTTAACCTTACCTTATCTATCAAATTCTTTCCCTCTCTTCATATTACATCTCTCTTCACAATATTCCCAAAATTATTACATTGCCTCTTTCTCTCCCAAAACCCCATGTTAAATTACTTTAAAAATAAAATTGTAAAAAATTTAAAAGTATACCCAAATTTTTTTTCTTAATATATCAAGAAGTTTTGAATCATTAACATTACTTATATCCTTACTTTTACTATTGTATTGTGCTAGTCTTACGTGCTCATACTCAAGTTCATTTGAAATTAAGAAATGATTAAAATATTTGAGATATTATTAAATTATTATTATTATTTAATTAAAAATATATTTTAAAACTTTTATTTAAATATTTTTTATTTTTTGTTAAAAATTAAAATTTTAAATTATTATATATTTTAAAAGAGTAATTATTTTATATTGATTAAATATATATTTAATAAATTATATTATATATAAAAATAATAAATATAAAAGAATGTGATTCTCGAGAATAAAAAATTTATTTGTGTACCAAACATTTCCTAAAGTTAGATAATTTTTTTAATTTTTTTTGCTAACTTTTTTTTTTTAATTTCTTTGGCCTCCTGATTATTGGGTCTTATGGTGTACTATTGGCAAACTAACACTGGCTTTCATTTTTGCAAAAAACGAGACTTAAAAAAGTTTTAAAAAAATTATACACAGTAACTTATTAAGGAGAATTGGCGATCCCTTATCCTATTTTAAAAAATAGTAATCCTAACTATTATTCTAAGTCAAAAAACCAGAATACTATGTGGTGTATTATTGAATGTTTTATGTTATTAAATTTATAGTATTATATATTATTTCAAGACTATTTAGTTATTGATATTTAAAATTATATATTAATATTTCAAGATCAAATATAAATTAAAAATAAATATAGAATAATGGAGTTTTAAAAAACACGTGGAAAAAGTAAAAAGTGAAAATTTACATGAGAGAAAAAAAATAATTTCTTATTATTTTAAAATGTAACAAAATTGGGCTATTAGCATTAATTATTCATTCCACAGTTAACACTATTTAATTACTAATTAAATTAAGGAGAATAAGTTCACATTAATGGTAATAAGACAAAAGAAGCTGGCCTGGCGTAGTATGTAAGACCAGGTTGTCATATAGAGTATAGCCAAAAGTGTCATGGATTAAGAAATGCAGTTGACTGAATGCTAGACACTAAAAATCGAACAAATCAAAATATTGGAGATAGATTAGAAAAGCATTGCAATTTATAGTATAGAAAGATATATTGCACTACAGGTTTTGGCTCAGTTGGTAACATAGGCTTAGTATGTGGGAAGAGTTCCAAGTTCGACCCCCACATAACATATTTATAAAGAGAAGTGAGGAGCCTTAACTGTAACTAAGCTCTGAAAAGGCTCTGATTTGAATTAATAGGTTCCTCTAGATACTGGTGATGAAAAAAGGAAAAGATATATTGGGAAAGCTAACTTTACTGACAATTATATTATATTGTTGAATCAATTTTTAATAAAATTATAATATATGGGGTATATATAGATGGTGCTCAATTGATTCCAAATTTCTAAAACATGAAAAGAGGCCGTACCAATTGGGCAAAATGCAAATAAAATATAACACAAAATTGATCAACTCTTCAATTTTCTATAAAAGGACATTAAAATCCTTCCAAAGTCTAGTTCATTGCTAGTTAACATTATTATAGTTGAAAGAATAATAAGGACTTTAAAGCAAAAAATCAATTTTAAGATAACAAAAATAGAACAAAGGTTGCCGTTGAAAACCATTTCTTTTGTAAAAAAAGCTTAATCTGAATCCAAGATGGCTATTGAAATGACCAAATGAGTATTAAATTTTGACCTTGCAAAAGGAGAAACAAAATTAGTGAGAAATATTACAAACTTAAGTTAATTCTTCAAGATAATTAATTTTCCTAGTGATCTTTTCTGTACTCCTAAGTCAAATGGTTTTTCCCTATGTTCAATCAAGTATACAATTTCCACGTCTCATTCTTACTTTCATTGTTTCTTTCTAGCCTCCTTAATTAGTGTAACCACACATAAAATTAAAATTCAGAATGACTAGCCGTGAACTTGATAGCCTTAGAAAATTGAGTTACTTAAACTTCTATGTAGCAAGGTTCATATTAAGATTGAATAAATAATCATATGACGAACTATCTTTAAGGCAAGAACTATCTTAATGGTTGGCCCAAATTGTGTATTATCTTTCTTATCAATTCTTAGTATTACCATTAAGTGTGGGTCATAACTACAACTTGAGTGGTTTAAGGTTTCTCTTGAGTGAGAAATTGGGATTTGGAAGCATATCAATTGTCAAGCTATTTGTGCCACTCTAGGAAGCATGATTATTGAGTTTTTCTATGGAAATGTAAAATCATAAAACTTATTGTAGATTGGTTGGTTAAAATTTATAGTTTTCATTACCCTAATCAATGAGTAAAGAAATGCTATATGGATTGGTGGATGGAAGATATGTAGTGTAACAACCGAAAATGTTTTTAAAGGATAAAACCGAACTTTTAACACCAATTTCATTTAAAACAAGTCTGGCATGTATTTGGAGGCATTGGTTAAATTCGGAAAGCAATTTGATGTCAAAAATACAATCGAATGGAAAGAAACGCAATCTGGCGATTAGGAACTGACAGACGACGTTTCATGCGTCAATTTCACTGACAGAGGCCGAAACCTTCGTATGGAAACTCGTGCCAACGTCTGGAGGGAATCTGACACCCTAAAGTTTCCTCGGGTGGTCCAGGAAAAGTCAGAATCACCCCTAGAAGCTTTAAATTTCCTGGAATCCCTCCATTTCCATCAATTCTCTCTCTCCTTACCTCACTTTCTCTCTCCTCTCTCTCCTCCTTCTTCCACCGTGCGCCGCCACCAGAACCACCGTGAGCCACCACTTGGCCTACCAACCGATAGCCCTCGCCACCCACAACCTCCAGCAACCACCCACGTCCACCAACGGCCGCCATCGCCGTCGAAAAACGGCGTTTTCCTCCTCTATCGCGTGGGATTTTCGCCAACTGAGATTGCCGCCATCCGCCACCGTTGGCCGTCACCGCCCCCACCATCGTGTAGCCTGAGCTGCCAGCTTCCTCCACCAGCTCACTGACGCTGAACAGAGGTCCGACGTGCCCGGATTGAGGCTTTTTCCATCCACTGTGCGTTGTTCTTCGTGGCCAAAAAATACCGTCCAAACGGCCGTGAATTCTCGCGCCACTACCATATTCGGACTCCTGGTCTTGCGGGCTTCACCGTGGTGTAAATTTCAACACCAACGGCACCCCTCCGCTGTGCGTCGCCGTACGCCGCCGTGCTCTATCATGCGCCGCCGTGCCGCAAAATCTGGACATACACCGGGAGAAACCAAGACACCCCCGGATAGATTTCCATCATCCGACAACACTGGTAAGGTCCGATTTCCCAAAAACTGATGAATTCTGATTGAAATAGTTGCCGAACGTAATTAGGAAATAAATTGACCTAGGAATTAGGATAATCGGACTTAGGATCGTAAAACGGATGACGTGATAAGCTTGAATATTCATTTAAATGTTCAGGGAATTTAATTGACTCAGAAATCGAGATTCTGTGAAGTTCTGAATTGGTTTGGAACTACAAGAGACCATGTAGGATGATTTACGCTTCCCGAGTCATAGATTTGACCTAGTGATTGCCTGAACGATTAGATTTAATTGCATAGATTTACGTGCTACTTTTGATGGAATAAATTACATGCCTGTGTGCTAGATATTTTAATTGCATGTTGACGCTTTGTTTATCGAGTTTAGATGCCCTTAGGATGGATTTACTTAGGGTAAGGTACTTGATAGCCGGTATGGGACGGCCGTTAAGTATCCCGAGTACAGGGAGTTTTTAAATGAGATTGTTTTTATCAGATTTAGCCTGTATTGCGTTAGGGATCACGCGATAAATCAGGATGACCCTAAGAAAGGTTTTAAGGAGTATAAGGGGGGATAGCCTACACGGGAAAACATTGTGATTTAGGCGTAATACCCTAGAACCATGAGGAATAGCCGACCGTGAGCATGTGAGTTCGAATAGACTGTATGAGGATGAGAATTGGTGTATGTGCACATGTTAGCGGATGCCCTAGATGTTGATTCTCACTCGGTCCTTGAGTGAGTGATTGGTGTTACGGATCACATTCACAATATAGGCTAGATTCGGGTGATTGGTGTTACGGATCACACCCAACGATAAGAGAGGTAATCTCTCTAGATGAATTGCATGGGATTGATTTTCAAAGAAATGGATTTTATGATTTTGAGTAATTGCCGCGATTTCCATGTGATAAAATGATTTTAAAGATAAGGTATTTCACTGATTTCGAACTAATTTCGGGAAAATTTTTTCGGTGCTCGCACCGCTGAGTATTCAACCAGATTTTGAACTGTATTTGAAATGTAAATTATTCTACTGGGATTTTATATCTCACCAGGTTGTTTACTCATATGAACAGGAACAGGGACAGGAACCTAGACGTTAACTGGATGATGATTTGATGATAGATAGAAGAACGACTTAGTCTAGGCTTGAATTACATTGTATATATTTTGATGATAATGTTGTATATTGGTCTTCTGTAATTTATGTTTTTTGTTGTTATTGGACTGGCTGTGTATCTGTAAACAGGTGACTGTTGTATTATGGATATGTCCAAAATACAGAGGAAACTCTGCCGAATTTTTGGTAGGGTTTACCGCTGTAAACTTGTGGAATTAAGTTAGAATTTGTAGGAATGATTTGTATGCCGTATGTATGGATATTAGATTTCATTCCAGAGTAATTTATGATGTATGTATGTATAATTAGTTTAGCTGCGTGTGAATTAGGATTGAACGGAATTCGAATGGACAACGGGGAGTCTAGGGTTACGCTCAACCAGTAGCGATCCCCTGACATTTCCACATCGGGAATAACTATTTAGAAAACCCATACGCTTCCGCTATAAGTGTGTATGTTGTATTAGGGGGTCGTTACATGTAGGCTTATGAAGAAAGTTTAAATTTTCTTTAGTCATTTTTACAACTGTTAGAGTTAAGTGCTGCTAGGAAGTTTGAGTGATCCATACACTAAACCAATAGGATTTATCCTTAACCAATGTGGCCTATTAGAGTTAAAGATGATAAATGTAACATCCTCCTAAGCAACTTAGTCTCTACATGTAACTTAACTGGGTTAGAGACATATTTTTAATATACATGTGATACTGAGAGCTATAGAAGCTAGTTATGGGTTGACTGATTGAAAAATGAGGCCAAAATGAGGTTCTTTTTAAGAGAAAATGAAGTTTTATAAATATTGTATATTTGGGTAATGTAATACAAAGGATAGATAAAGAATTAAAATAAGATAATTAAAAATAGAAACCTAAAGGAATTAAAATCTGAAAGTAGTATAAAGGAACTAGAATAGCTAAAATTCATTTTTGACCATAAGGATGAATTAGCAATTATTTTTAAATTTTAGTTAACTGCATTTTCTATCCCAGGAAAAACCTATGTATAAACAAGGATTAAGGGAGAGAGGAAGTGTCATAAAAACATTCAAGAGAGAGAGAGAGAAGGAGATTAAGTAGTGAGAGAAGTAGAAGAAGAAGGAGATTTGGTTAGTTAATCTTGAGGGATCTGAAGTAGAAACAACAATAGACAATTGAAGCACAATTAATTTATAAAGGTGGCCAAGTGTCTACATAGTACCCAAGTGTGCACAATTAATTTATAAAGGTGGACAAGTGTCTACATAGTGCCCAAGTGTGCACAATTAATTTACAAAGGTGGCCAAGTGTCCACAAGGTGCCCAAGTGTGCACAATTGATTTATAAAGGTAGCCAAGTGTCCACATAGTGCCCAAGTGTGCACAATTTATTTATAAAGGTGGCCAAGTATCCATAAGGTGCCCAATATGCACAATTAATTTACAAAGGTGGCCAAGTGTCCACATAGTGCCCAAGTGTGCACAATTAGCAAGGTAAGTTTTAAGAATGAAATACATAAATGATTATTGCCTATTCCAATTTTAACATGCATCCCATGAAAGAAATGTTTTACTTAAAAGGGAACATATACTTTTATCACATTGACATTTTAAATAATCATGCGATTCTTGCCAACTGTTATATAAATGAGACTATGTTTTAAATAACTAGAATGTAGATAAAAATGTTTTTGGTGCTTGCACCCTAGAACATATTAGTTCATCTTACACTAATGAATTGTTAAGCTACTAGGAAACTTTTGTTTCTCATTTGTATGCTAATATGTATCAGATACAGGCGTTTAGCATTGCTAGGGAAGATAGGAGTTCTTTTTGTTAAAAACATTCTTGTAATTTCTTATTTTATATCCTAATTCTAGGCATATTCTTGGATTAGAATTAGGATTATCATTTTGGCTATGTATATAAAAGGGAAATGGGAAATTGCTGGGGAAAGGATATGTGAAGGACCTGTTCACCCCTATTATTTGTAAAAGGAGTCTGAGTGATAGGCTTGTTGTCTCCTAACTCCTTATGGATGGGTACTTCATCTATCCTGGTACATGTTTACAAAGGATGTAACATACATTTATTGGACATTTATTATTTGTAATATAGAAGTTTTATAAATTTCAGTTGTGATGTATGATATTTTATTTTCACTGTGCATATGAGATTTGATCTGAGCAAAAGAACCCAAACCTAATCCACTTTACTAAAATTTAATGGTACGAATGCTCAAACATTGTAAATAAAAGGATTAAGAACAATGTAACGAAGTTATCTAGTTACATTAGAGGAAGTGTAATACTAGATAAGGGCGTTACATATGGCATATATCTATGAATAGCATATATAGTATGATAATTCACCATAAAATTTACCATATATTACCACTTCAATATCATGATTATAAAACAATTCCAGTCATAAATATGGAAAACATATTCATCATTCATGAGAAAAATATTTATCAGTCATTGGCTCGAGGCCACAGTCAATGAAAGAGAAACTTAAGAGTATTGGGAGAGTCACTCAGTGAGCTACACGTGCTACTAAGTACATGAGTGAGATAATTTTATTTCCATTCTCATTCATGTGATAATTCTACCACTGGTATTATTTGAGGTGTCCCTCAGTGGATTTAAGTACCTATTCCAATCAATGGCCACTGTCATATAGACAAATCATTCCCCAATCAATGGGATTTCTCCCTATAGACAGTCTAAAATTAAGCTCATGGGATCATTATCAATTAAGCAGATCATTTCCTCTTTGCCTTTTCGTAGATCATGGTGCTATGGAATCACTATAACATCCAATCCTCCTATTTATTAAGAGATGTTTTGTTAATTTTAAATAAGTTAAATGCTTGTTTTTGTTGCATTATATTGCATGTAGTTGCATTAGAGTGAGGGACTAAATTGAAAAGAAAAGAGCGAGGACTTGAATGAGAGGAAAAAGGTTGAGTGGAGGAAGTTCTGTAAACTTTTCATAATTGAGGGTAGCATACTGTAATATTAGCCAAAAGATTTATTGTAACTACTAGGATTTTGAAATTTGCTGCCAATGGTTTAGGGGTAAAATGGTAATTTGGCATGTGGCTGGAGAAAATATCATTTTGAGTTGAATGATCAAGAATTCTTATCAGAATTGGCAATTCTTAGACCACCTGCCTATAAATAGGGTCAAGTTTTAGAAGCTCATTCCTCACCTTGCATTCTAAAATCTAGAGAGAGAAAAGAAATCGAGTAGAGAGAGCAAGGAAAAAAGATCAAATCTCCACTTTCAACAAGGATTTTAGAAAAGCATTTATAAAGGAATCTAACACGATAATCAGTTTACTAGCAAGGAAATAAGGTAGCAAAACAACCTATTCCCTCTAATTTTGAATTTACTATGCGTATGCTGAAAGTGAGATTTTTCTATTATCTAAAGTAAAAGAGGAATTAAAAACTACATTCTTGATGTTTATGAATGCTATTGGGTGTTTTAAACTGCATGAATATACTTATGCATACTGAAATCAGATTATGAAAAATGGGTTTTTACCTATTGTGTGAGAATGAGGTTTAATCCAAGATTTGAGTGAGATTAAATGGTAGTTTCAGCTATTTTATGTGATAAATAATGCTTTCCCACTAGTATTGAGTTAATAAGGGTAAAAAATGAATTACAAATTGGTTCTTGGGCAAAAATTTGGGTCAACAGAGGATTTGAAAAATAGAGCATAATGTAGCAGTCAACTTGTAGCCTTAACTAGTCAACTTTCGTGCTCTTTAGTTGCTCAAAAACGCATCTAGAGTGTTAATAGCCGACTGCTAGAAGACTGAAAGTGGATTGCCATGCTCATATTTTCTGGAAATTGCCAAGAATAGAGCAGCCGACGGTCAAGCTTGGGCCATTCGATTGGTAACCCTCGAGTTTAGAAAATTTTGAGTTTTGAGCTGCAAGTTGACTAACAAGAAGGTGGAAGTTAACTGATAGGCCTTTGTTTTGGAAGAATGAACTTAATAACCTAGTTTGAAGCATGTTTAGCCCATAAATTTACTCAAATAAGGGATTTAAACCTAGAAAGTATAATGGGTAACAAGAGGGTTAATAATGAAGGAAAGAGAGCAAGAATGATGTGATAATTAAAAAGGAATGAGCATGAGAATTACTAGAGAAATGAGAAAGTCTTCCTAGTTTATGGATAGTGGTATATAGATATATATTAAGTGACCATTTGTTGGTATGGGACAACAATTAGGGCAATCCATGGCTAAATTAAATGGTTTTGAAAAAACCACGGTGGTTATTAATTTTAAGTTAGTGAATTTCCCTATGGCTAATTAAAGGATTCACATACTTAAAGTTATACATAACCATGGTATGAGCTGAATCACTCTAGTCTATAGACTTGTGAATAGTATATTGGGAAATGATTTGTTGAGAATAGTAATCCTGAATATACAGGAGGGATCTACTAGAGAGGTGGGCAGAGGCCTTATGGTTCTTGGAGGTAGGGAATGATCTATCAGAGTGGTGGACAAAGACCCTCATGGGGGTGTTGCGGATGGATGTACTTGGATCTACTATGGAACACTCTAATATGTGCATATATTGCAATCAAGGATTATCAAATTATGAATATATTGCAGTTGAGAACTGCGGGTAGTCGCGGACTACGAGATACTCACTTGTGAGTAAGGGTTATATATGAGGATTTGTTTGCTCGGTGACTCTGTTGATTTCTCTTGGTATGATCTTATGATGATCATGATTTGGCTTTGGCTATAAGAATATACTCTGATTTCCTTGTCTATACTCTTGTTTCTATGTGATGCCCTGTTACCATTATGTTGTGATATATATCCTGTGTGATGGATATGTGGTATGATATATCCTGTTTGATGGATATGAAGTATAATTTGATAATAATATTTATATCTAGCTGAATGGATATGTGATGGTTTTATATTGCATGCATAGTATAATTATGAGGTGATATAATCGTATAATTCATGCATTATATCCCAATAAGCATAATGTTTTATTTTATGATAAGAAGAATATAGTTTTTTCTGTATAAGTATGATGGTACAGGACAGTGTATTTTAAAAGACAGGTTGTTTATTGCTACTGAGATTTATTCTCATATGAAGTGCTAGTTTGTATCAGATGCCTAAGTACCAAGTCCTACTAGAGATGGAAGTAGAGGTAGTGGAAATACCATTCTTAGGGTATTTCCCAATTGTGAAGGAACTGTGGATTATTTTTGTAGTAGAAATTCCTCTTACACCTTAATTGCATGATGTATAGGTTCTATGTAGTATGTTTTTGGACATGCCCAATACCTTAAATCCTTATTATCATTTTGGAAAGGATTAGGATGGTGAATTTTGGTGTATAAATTGATAGATATATGTATTAAGATATATGAGATAGGTATCCACTAGCGGTCTTTGTTAAATGGGTATGAGTGACAGGCTTGTTATCTCCTTACCCTAGTTGACACTCTCACATATCTATAGGTATATGTCTGTTACACAAAAACTATAATGAATATAAATGGATCATGTATGTGAATGAAAATATATGTATATATATGTTATTTTATTTATTTCCACTACGATAATATGTGAGAATCCCGAGTGTAGAATTCTCAAACAAGTAGCACTTAATTATTAAACTTTGTAAAAGTTAAAAATTTACTTGGGTAAAGGTAGTAGTAACTCACCAATCCTGTAAATTATATTATATTATTCAATTAATTAAAAGGAACCATAGAATTGAGGGTGTTACATTGAGTTGGTATTGTAATATCCTCAATTCTATGATATCAGGTATGTCTTAAAACCTTAGATTCAATATTTTCATGTCTAAAAAATAGTCCAAAAATCATTTCATATTGCTTTAAACAAAGGAAGGACTAAACTGAAAGGAAATGATTAGGGACTAAAATGAAAGGAAATTAGTTTAATAAAATATCCAAAAAGTAAGCATGCAAATCGAGGTACATTTATGGCGCGTCATGATGAAGTTTGAAATTGGCACCAATGTCATGATTGCTTTAAGAAAAATATCTAGGGGCTAAACAGTCAAATTTTATCTAAAAAATATATATAAATATTTATTTATCAAATAAAGTAGCTAATTTTATCTGAAAAAAATTATGAAATTGTCTCTAGAATATTTTTCCAACATTTTGAAAAAAAAATAGTTTGGGGCTTAAGAAAGGTAAAATGGTCATTTTACTATAAAGGAAAAAATGGCAATTTTACACAGAGTAAAAAGGTAATTTTATCACAAGGACATAATAGGTATTTTTCCTAAAGAAACACTTTAGAAACTCTTTAAAATGCCCCTTGACATCATTACTAAGTAAGGATAAAGTAAGGGATAAAATGGTCTTTTCTCTTCCACTTAACTAATACCCCTTCATCTTCTTCTCCAAGTAAGCAAAAGGTAGTGTGAAAGTGGGAGAAGGAAAGAGAAAACTGAACATACTAGGAAGGAGAAGAAGAAGACAGTGTAGAGGAGAGAAACTTGGAAAAGTTGAAGTAAAATCACAACCAATAGGAAAACAAGGTATCTTATCAATCTCCCACCTTTATTTTCAAGATTTATGGATTTTTTTGCAAGTTTTGGCAAATATATGAAATCTATGAATAGTGCAAGATTTTCTTTCTACAATTTTCCTTGCATAAATTTCTATTGGAAAATTTCTATATGGTTGTATGGATGCATTTAAGGATTTGTATGGAATTTATTGAATGATATATGGCTATATGGAATTTTTCTTGATTTTTCACCATTTTATGAAGATTTCTTGTTGGATGGGTTGTAATCCTTGATTTGCTTTGGTTATGGTTAGTTAATGAAATTTCATGGTGAACTATGGTTAAATATGATAGAAATGGAAGTATGATTTTGAAAATCATTTTTCTCCATGAAACTCCCTTTTTGGCCGAGAGGAAGATGAAATTCTACATTAAATTGATGTTAAATTTTTTATTTGTAATTGGTGTTAAAATTGGCCATGGATGAAAGGGAAAAGAGAAAGGGTATTATACTTGAAAAATGTAAAATTCTTTTGTTGAAAACAAGCCTTGGCTGAGAAGTAAGGGAAGGAAATTCATTGAAAAATTTTCTATGTAAAGTGAGGTTTTAGGCAAGGGTAGAATAATACAAGTGATGGAAATATTTTTGCTAAATTGGTAGTGTGAAATTTTACCATAACCATGCAAAATCAAGTGATGTACAAATATTCCAATGAAAGGGAGAAAATATGTCCATTTGCACATTGAAGTTAATTTTTGAAAAGTTAATGTTTAATTGTGTTTTATGGATATATTAGAATTTAAATAAAATAATATTGGTGAAATAATAGCAAGTGTTCACCTAGCACCCTTTTGTGTAATGTTTAGATGAGGGAATATGTGTTGATTATGGAAAAGAGATTATACCACTTTAATGGTATTATTTAAAGAATAGAAAAAGGGAATTTTAAATTGTAAAATATTCAATTTTCTTGAATTTCCCTTAGGCAAAAATCATGAAATTCTCCCTTGAAAATTTATTAAACTTTATAAGAGATTTATATTATTATTATTTGTCAAGAATGGAGAATTAAATTGATTTAGGCAACATTGTTATAAATAAATATGACAAAGAGTTTAAAAAGGATAAAAAGTTTTCCATATTCAAAAAATTCCAATATGACAACACTAACATACACATAAGGGTAAGGGTTATATTTTAACCATAGTTATTGTGTCTTGATAGTTAAAATAGAGAAATAGGAATATTGCATTATGATAGAAAAGGGAAACATAGTAAACAAAGCAAAACATAGAAAGATACACAAGAGAATTAGATGAAGTTTTTCAAAAATATGTTCTAGGATAGACAAGCTTGTAACTGAGTGACCAATTGTTGGTATGGGACGGCCGTTGCGTATTCCACAATTGTTTCATAAATATGGATGGTGAAACATCCACTTGGAATAAAGATTTTAGAAAAAATGCCGTGATGGTTGCCAATTCTATGTTAGTGTAGCCTAGATTGCCAGATAAAAGGAAACATCTACTTAGAATTTAGCATAACTATGGTTACAAGCTTAGTCATCCTAGATTATAGATAAGAAATGGCCTATTGGGAGTGTAATCCACCAACAATGGGGTGGTGACTTCATAGCACTATGAGCTGCCCAGAAAGTAGAGAGAAAATGATCTACGCAGTAGTAGTGATCCCATGAGCATTAAATTTTCACCCCATTAATGATTTGTAAAAAGACATTAATCAATTTAAGTACTCGGATCCATTGGGGGACGCCTCAGATAGTACTAGTGGTAGAATTGTCACATTGTAGGAAAATTATCTCATTCATGTATGTAGTAGTACGTGGAGTAGTTCACTTAGTGACTCTCCCAAGACTCTTAAATTCTCTTATTTATTTATCTTATGGCTTTTAGCCAAGATTTATAAAAGTTTTCCTAATTATTGATGAATGTTTTCCCTGTGTTATTAACACAAGTGTTTTACTATCTTAACACCAGAATATGTTTTTGTGGTGAACTAGTATGTGAAATAAAATGCCATATTCATATTTAAATTCATACTTATATTGATATATAAATTTATTCTTGAATACATTGCCATACATAATCATCAAAGATTGATAGTATTTTCCCAATAGAATATCCTATTGTGGAGAAAGAAAGAATATAAAACTATTTTTCATATCACTATGGTGCTACATATTAGATAAATTTTTAAATTAGATTGTTAAGGTACTGAGAAATTATTTCTCACAATTGTATTTGATATGTATCAGATGCCTAGGTATATAGTATGTTTGGAGTTCGAGATAGCATACGTGGATGTTCCATTCTTGGGATAATTTACAGTGGTTCAAGCAATTTGGGTGATGTCTGTAACAGAAGTTAATCCTCCTCCGTAGAGGAGTGAAGAAAAACACTTTTTGGTTATGATTGGACTGTATATAGTTATTTAGCCCATTATCATAATTCTAAATGGCTTTTGGAATGGAATTAGGATAGCTTATTTTGATGTACATGAAATGTAATGGACATATATAACAGGATATGTGGTAGTGACCCACTGCTAGCTTTTTGATAGAGGTATGAGTGGTAAGTTTGTTACCTCCTTACCCTAAGAAAATAGTATAACTCCAAATATCTTGTAGTATATGTAATAACATTGTAAGTTTGAAATGGATATGGAAAGTATATAAATGATGGTTTAAATTTATACTGCATTTTATTGATTATTATGTATAATTATTTAGTCTTCTGCTGTGTTATGAATGAATTTAATACCTGAGCAAGGATTTAAACCTAATCCCATTTATACTATTTAATGGAAATTTATAAAACTCAGGTAATAATAATAAAAGATAGAAGAGTATATAATATGTCAGTCGTATAGCCAAAGGATTTATAAACATTATACTTATGCAAATAGCTATAAGATTAGGGTGTTATAGGTATCAGACCACTACTACCACAGTTAGCACATAGCTGACTCAGTAGTGAAGGGTAGATTCCTTAGGATAGAGACTAATGCAAATTAGTAGCTGAGTTTAGATAGTTCACTAACTTGTATTATGTTTTGACCTAAAGAATGAAGTGCTAGGTTTCGATAGCCGAAAATCACTGAAAAAGAAAGAGGGACTAAACTGAAATTTTGAAAATTTTTGGTTTGAATTGAAATTTCAATTCTTGATGCATTTCTGTAATCCTTAACCCCAATAGGACTCTTGTGATTGTATAGAAGTGGGAAATGGAAGGAAAATGAGGCAAAAACACCATATGGAATTATAGGGACTAAACTGAAAGTTTTAGAAATTCTTGGTATAAACTAAAATTTGAGGAATTTGATGCCTTTTTGTAAATTTTGATTCCAATGAGGCTTTTATGAATGGATAGAAGTAGAAAATAGGAGAAAATGAGGCAAAAACACCATATGGAATTATAGGGACTAAACTAAAAATTATGAAAAGTTTGAGTAATGAATTGAAATTCTGTAAATTTTGATATTTTCTATGATATTCAGTTACATAGAGGCTCTCATATAAATTTAAAAGATTTTTTATGACTTTAAGGGATATTTTCAAGTTAGGAAAGTTTTAGGAGCAAAATTGAAAAGGTTGTTATTTTTTTGTTCGAGAAGAGGAAACAATGTAATTCTAAAATTCTATGTTAGTTTAAGTTTATTTAGCCTTCTAAAAGCGTCCTAAAAGAAATTTGAGAATTTTATAGCCAAATATTGAATTTAAGGTGAACTAGGAATTTAATTGCAAGAAATTTCACTTGAAAGGAATGGTTAGATTTATTTAGCTTTTCTTAGAAACCTCATAAGAGAAACTTAGAGAATTTGGAATTTATTTACAAGAAGTGAAAAAGGTTACTTGTAAGATTAAGTATAAGTAAAATGAAAGGGAAAGCCTTGATCAAGAAAGGAATAAAGGTTAAGGTAGAGTAATATACTTTGAAATTATATAATGAATTGCTCGATTTAAATGAAATTTACTTTATGAAATGGGAAATATGTGATGAAACTGCTAGAGAAATGTAAATTTTTCATGAGTATAGAGATATTGCCTATATGTATTATAAAGACTCTTTGCTGCTTGTTGTGAATTGGCTATTGGATTATATGCTCATAGGGATAGACTAAATTTAGGGTGAACATTGAGTGACTAGTATAGAACAGTCATTTAGTGTTCCTTATGTAGATTTCTTTATAAAATATATCTATTTTCATCTTAATTGATTGTATTTTTTAGGAGTTACTCTTTAAACTAAGACAACCCTATGAAAGACTTAAGGAGTAAAGGGTGGATGGTCTATACTGGGATGATATTTTGGTTTAAGTGTAAGACTCTATAACCTTAAATATTAGTTGACTATGTATATATATTTACTGTATAGTCAAGAAAGAGGATGAGACTAGCAGTGTGCACATGGTGGGGGATGCCCTGGAAGTTAGTTTCTCACCTATCCTTGAGAGGGTGATTGGTGTTATGGATCACACTCACAAAATTGGACAATTCTTATGAATGGTTAATGTATCCATGAATTGTGTTGTGAATAGAATTAATTTATAATGGCATTATGTTATGGATAAAGTTGATTATAATGGTATTATGTTATGGATAATACTGATTGTAATGGCACTATAATGCAAACAATGTTGAAATGGTACCAAATGGCACTAAATGGACACCTAAGGAAGGAAATGGCACTAAAATACCCTTTATGGTGAAGTGGTACCAGATGGCACTAAATGAACACCTAAGGGAGGAAATGACACTAAAATAACCCTTATGGTGAAGTGGTACCAAATGGCCCTAAATGAACACCTAAGGGAGGAAATGGTACTAAAATATCCCTTATGGTGAAGTGGTACCAAATGTCACTAAATGAACACCAAAGGGAGGAAATGGCATTAAAATACCCCTTATGGTGAAGTGGTACCACATGGCCCTAAATGAACAAATAAGGGAGGAAATGACACTAAAATACCCTTTACAGTGAAGTGGTACCAAATGGCACTAAATGAATACTTAAAGGAAGAAATGGTACTAAATTGCCCCTTATGGTAATGGCACTAAAGAACACCTAAGGGAGTAACTAGCAATATTTGAGGTGCCCATAAATGTATATAGAATGCTAGCAGTCGATTTTCGGGCACTTGGAAGTCGACTGCAATGTTCTTCCTTTTCCAAAAATTTTTCATAAATGCCTAAGAATAGAGTAGCTAACTTCTAGACACCTAATAGTCAACTGATAGCTCTCTGTTTGGAACTTTGAGATTGGATAGAATGCAACCAGTAGACTTGTAGCGTGGTACCAGTCGATTGCCACCTTTTGTAATGGAATGATGAACTTAATTACATGTTTGAATGGTATCTAGCCTAAAAACTTAATCCAAACTAGGGATTAAACTTAAATGATAAGCAATGTAACATATACTCCAAATGTAAATGAGAAAGAGCATGAAAGTGATGAAATTTAAAAGGAAAGAGCAATAATGCATAAGAGAAATGAGAATTGTATTCTTAATATATGTATCTATGGTAGGTAAGTTCATATCTGAATGATTGATTGCTAGTATGGGACGGTGATTAGACATTCCACAAGTATCGTGATAGTTGTAAATTTTATGTTAGTGACTTAATGACCAATGTAAATGAAAAGTCACATACTTAGAATTTACAGAACTATAGTATGTACCGATTCACCCATGTATATATGTTTATGAATAACGTTTTGGGGACCCTAGTATGTACTCAATGTCTAGAACCTAAATGTGCGGACTCAATGTGCGGACTCTATTGTACTGGCATCCACTGGAGGCTGCTCCAAAATGTACACAAATATGATATGCAGTCGAGGATTACCAATGGGCATAGGTGCCAAAGTACATATTTAAAAGTATAAAGTGGTGCACATAATAACCCTTCAGATTTCTCTTATATTATAGAATTATATGATAATGATATTTTGGCAGAGGCTAATGATAAATGCTCTTATTTCCTTATTGCTCTTCATTTTATAATGAAAGTTATATCAATGATGTTATGTTACCTATAGGTTTTAATGAATTTATGAGATATATATTATAAGTAGAGCATATAGAGTAAGCAATGCATACAAGTATGAATGTTAAATGAAATGTTATACAAGATAACCCAATAGATGTGTTGTTTTATGAAAAAGAATGTAGAATTTCCATATAAGTTACGGTGGTACAAACTAGCTGTTTTGAAAATTGGTTATTAACATTATTGAGATTTGTTCTCATAAAAATGTTGGTTTGTATCAGATGCCTAGATACCAGATCCTCCTTAAGGTAGAGATAGAGTTGGTTGAAATATCCTTCCTAGGATATTTCCCTATCATTAAAGAATTGTGGGTCATACATGTATGGGAATTTCTTCCTGCACCCTGATTGCATGAAGTATTAAGTATTAGAGTAGTGTAGTGAGTTTTGAAATGCCCTATACCCTGAATCCTTATCATCATTTTTGAAAAGGATTAGGAGGATGATTTTTTATGTATAGGATAAGGGCATATATGTATTAAGATATGTGAGCTAGGAATCCACTAGCTATTTTTGTTAAATAAGTATAAGTGATAGGCTTGTTGTCTCCTTACCCTAGTTAACATACTCGCATATCCTTAAGTATATGTTTGATATAAAATAATTCCAGACACTGTAAATGAATGTGAATGTATATATGTATGTATGTTTTATGTCAATTAATTTAATGTATTTTTCACTGTGTAATGTGTGAGATCCTGAGTGTAGTAGCCCAAACCAATAATACTAATTATTTCATTTGATAAATATTTAAAATTTGACTTAGGTAAAGGAAGTAGTAATTCACTAATCTTATAGTACATTTCTTATATTATTTAAATCACTTAAAAAGGAACTGTAAGGTTGGGGGTTACAGTTCACATCCAGATTTTGGCAATCCCTACAAAGGGCATTAGGAAGCCAACTGAAATTTAGCATTGCTTACTATCCTCAGATTGATGAATAGTTTAAGAGAACAATACAAAATCTAGAGGATATGTTGAGAGAATGTGTATTAAAACAAAAGGGAAGTTGGGATAGGTACCTACCTTTGATAGAGTTTACATATAATGATAGTTATCACTCTACCCTAGGTATGGCATCGTATGCCGCTTTATATAGAAGTTGTAAGTCACCCTTGAGTTGGGTAGAAATGAGAGAGAGTAAGCTATTGGGGCCCGAGATTGTACAGGAGACTACTGATCAAATTAAAATGATTAGGGAAAAGATGAGAATTGCCTAACAAAGACAAGAAAATTATGCTAATAGGAGGAGAAAGCATTTTGCAATACCCTTATCTAGTACTACGTCTTAGATGTAAACAGATAAGGTCGATACATTATTCTTAACCTTAATTATTTATTAATAACGTCTAAGCAATTATACCATTGCAATATTATTAAAATTGATTAGGTTTGGGATTCTTCTGCTCAAATCATAACTTGTAAGCATAGCGAAAATAAATGTAATACATTAGAGATAAATTCATAAAGTATCACTTGTCCTTTCCTAAGTATTACATCATTTAACATAACTCAGAATTGTAAAGGAACTTTTCATAAGGGTCAGGAGACAACATCTCTGTCACTCAAACCCTTATGATACAAAATACTCTTAAGAAAAGAAACCTCTGTTCATGCCACTTCCATCTCTTGACAATGTTATACATCTGCATCTGATACATATTAGCACATAAATGAGAAAACTAGTTTCTCAGTAGCTTAACATTCAACATTTTAAAACTTACTGACATGTATCACTGTACAAGCATAGAAAATAATTTCATATACATTCCCATCATTTCATACCTAATCTCTTTCATATATGTACATGGGTAAGCATTGTATAATTTATCGGTGGGTGTCAATGTGACAACAATGGACTTTTCTCATATCATGCATAACATAATCTTAATAGAAAGCATATAAAGAATCTTTCTGAAATTTATATCAAGCTACACATAGAAAACCGAATTAATAGGTAATTGGCTTCTCCTTTCATTCTTAAAACTTACCTTGTCTTAAAGTGTAAAACACTTTCAGTTATACTTCAAGAAGTGTGGACACTTGGCCACCTTTGCAAGAATAGTGAACACTTGGTCACATTGTGGACTCTTGGCCACTTTATAAATAATTGTGAACACTTGGTCACATGGTGGACTCTTGGCCACTTTTAAACAAGCTTGTGTTACAATTGTCTCTTGGTATGTGAACTTAGATTGGCCATCCATAATCTCATAAATTTTCATCATAAGAACATTAATGGCACATATATGAACAATTAATAGCCACCATTCATATAACTATCACCTTCCCATTTTCCCTTGACTTTAGCCATTATAAGACACATTATAAATCATTTGCCATTTGTATATGTATTCGGTTAGTAAGACTAAAATGAGGGATTGTTTTTGGCCATCATAATAAAGGGTGGAATCTAAGGTTTTTCATATTAAATTTTCACATTCTTCCATTCTTTCCACATTTAAAACTTAATGATGCCATGCCTTGAAATTTTCATAATACTTTCTCTCACATTTAAGTTATGTAACAATGCAATATGTAACCATGCAATTTACCATTTCTTTTATTTCGTTTCTTGGCTCAATTTACATACTACATTTTATAATTACTCAATTCATCATTTTCACACCTCAATACTACTAAAATAATTATTTATAAAAAGGTAAAATATTTACCCTATGTTACTTTATTCTTATATTCTCTCTTTCCCTTTTTAACTAAAACTGAAGTAGAGTTCCTTCCCCCACATTTTTAGCAATTCCTTCTAGATGTCAACATGGAAAGCTCTCGGGTTAGGTAAATTCAAAGAGATAATGCCATAGTTTAAAACCGACATCTAACTAGTAAGCTTCCCTTAGGTCTCTTTAACATAACACATATATTAACCATGCAAAAACATGATATTTCAACACTTTCTCATGCTAAGGTTTTTCATGATACATGCTAGAATTTTTACAACAACCATTTTCGCATGAAACTAACAATTTCCACATCATCACATCAACAAACACAACTACACAATTATACAAGCTTAGCCAAAGAAAGATTTACATCTTTAGGAATGTAAGTATAGAAAATTTATGTTTCATGAAAGCTTCAAATCATCATAAATATACTTTAAATCATGAAACAAAAACCATATAACTGCTAAGCTACCTTACTAATGCAAGAAAATGGAAGTGCCTTGGTGTTTTTCCTTGAATCTATCTTAATTCCCTACTTCTTCCCCTTTCAGTGAACCTTTCCTTCCTTCTCCTCCAAGTTGTTTTATCTTTCTTCTAAGGTTTATGTCTTACTCTCCTTTTAAGTCACCAAATGCCTTTGTATTTTAGAATAATTTCTATAGCACCCGCCCCTAATACTTTGTATTCTATAATGGCATTATTATTATTATCAATTATGTGATGATAAGGAAGGTTCATTAAAAATATAAAATGGAAATTTTCATCAAGATAAAGTCACTTTTGTCATAAAAGAGCAAAATTGGAAAATCTGGTAAAGAAGGGTAAAATAGTAATTTTACCATAAAGAGAAAATAAATTTTTATTCTCCTATTTCATGAAATTATATTTAAGGACTTTCATTATTTTCATTTAAGAGAGAAGAAGAATCTAGTTTGGGAAGTGATTATGTCCACTTTGATGGAAAAATGGCAATTTTCCCTGAAAATGGCAAAATTGTAATTTTACTCCAAGGGCATATTAGTAATTTTACATAAGGTAGAAAATTTTAATTTTTACCTAAATACTCAATGGAAACCAAATTTAGAAGTCTTTACCCATATATTTTCAAGAGGAGAAAGAATAAGGTTAAATACAATAGTATTGACATAAAGGGCAAAAAGGTAATTTTACCCTAGGAAAAAAATGGTAATTTTGTCAAAAGAAGGGTAAATTATTAATCTCACAAAAATAAGTTTTATGAAACTTTATTTAAGTAATTTTTGCCCATTAAATTCGAAAAGGGTGGAAAATGGGGTTAAAATGGCCATTTGGACATAAAAGGGTAAAATGGTAATTTCTTTAGGGACATATTAGTAATTTTACAAAAAGATGAGGGGCAATTCTGGAATTTTGAAATTCATAAGGGCAAAAATGTCCTAGCCCATGGAATTTCCACAAAATTACAATCCTAAGGAGAGTGAATACCATTCTTGAAAAGGAGAAGTAACAAGGGTAAAATGGTCATTTTACACCAAGGGCATTTTGGTAAATTTACCTAAACCCTAATTTAAGTCTTCTTCTACCTTGAGAAGGGAAAGAAGTCATGCAAGAGGGGAGAAGAAAGGGGTTGGCCAAAATACTCACAAGGGAAGGTGAAGAAGTGCAAAAACAAGGCAAAACACTTAGGAAATTCAACATTTCTTGCATTTTCAAGGTAGCTAAACATGCCTAAACCATTCTTTTCTTATTTTATGGTGTGATTAAAGTGAACTTAAAACTTGTAAGAAGGATGAGTTTTCTCTCTCTACATTCTTATGGAAGATTTGCTTGAATGGGGTTTGTGTATGATGAAATCATGTTGTGTTTATGGCTATGGACATGTTGAAATGCTTGATAACATAAGAGGTAGAAATTTCTCAAGGTAGAACCTAACTCTTGAAAAACCCTAATGGTTTCCATGGCTAAAATGGTGTATTAGAGTGAGAAAATGGTGATTTTTCATGAGATCTATTTGTTTATGATTGTCTTGCAAGAAAAATGGTGAAAACACTTCATTTTCATGCCTTTGTCCCTTTGGCTGATTTTTTGCTTTTGTGAGGGTGCTGAAATTGGTTTGGAATTTGTCTAGAAATTGTGAAAGAACCTGATATAAACAGGTAAGAGAGAGAAAATTTGGTTAGGCTAATGTCTTGACACTTTTCCCATTTTCTAACTTCACCATTAACCATGAAAATGAGACTTACCCATCTTGGCCGAATGGATCCATGTAAATGGTGCTGAAATTTCATTTGAAAATGGCTAGAAAACCTTGTAAGATTAGTCATAAGAAAGGAGGAGAGAGAAAGTTATTGCATTTTTATGTTTTTAGCCAATGTACCATTTCAAAGTTTTACCATTTCAGCTTAAAAGTATGCTTAACAATGGGAAGTTGTAAGATTATGTGCAATGTTACATTTGACATGGAAAATGAGTTAGAAAAGTATGAAAAAGGAAGGCTTAAAGTGATCTTACCTAATTTTGAGGTGTGAGAAAGTGTTAGGCATAATTATGGAATTTGTTACCATAATGTTTAAATGATAGAAATAATGCTAGAAATGAACCAAATGGGTTAAAAATTCCAATTTCTCATGATTTTCTTGCCTTGGCTGAATGCTATGTGAAATTTCCCTTAAATGGCTAAATTTATGTATTAATAGAAAGTAGCCTAAGGTGCATTCCAAAATGGCCTATGCTACGTGAAATGAGGAGAAATGATGAAATGATTAATTATGGATGATAAATAGCATGCATTTTACCATTAATAGAAATATGTTCAAAATCATGTGAATATGACTGAATGGCATAGAAATGCTTATTGCATTTGAGAAAGGCAAGACTAAACCCTGAGGAGGAATGATCTAGTGTATACCTCCAAAGACTAAAATAGTGAGAAGATAATATGTTTAATTATAATGCATGAATGTGATATCAGTGTGAATAATTGTTAATGTATATGAACATTGAAATTTTACCATATATTTCATTAATGATCTGATATGTTGCTATCTTGTGTTCATAGATGCATGCACACATGTTTCACATATGACATACCTATAGAACTGTATGTAAAAAATTTTGAAACTGATTAGAATGTAGAAATGTTTTCTATATTTGTACAGTGGTACATATCGGTTATTTTAAAGAAATGGTTTGTTTATCTACTGAGAATATATTTCTCATTATTGTATTGATATGTATTAGATGCCTATATATTGTCTAATTATAGAGATCGAGGTAGCAACAATGGAAGTCCCCTTCTTAGGGACTTTCACCATATCGAAAGATATATATATATATAATGTCTATTATAGAACTTCCCCGAGAGTAAACTGGGCACTTTAGTTATGTATGTGTAGCCCTTCATTTTGGTCCTGATTCTATATGTTCTTTTTAGGTTAAAATTAGGACTGCTATTTTTTAGCTGTATATATGGAGGAGAAAGGGGCAATTATGGGGGAAAATATATGTGAAGAACTTGTTCATCCTTAGTATTTTGTAAAAGGAGTTTGAGTAACAGGCTTGTTGTCTCCTTACTCCTTATGGATGGGTACTTCATATATCCTAGTATATGTATATAGAATGATGTATTAGACAGTTATTATATATATATGGTATGAAATTTTTTTTTTATAAATTTTGCTGTGATGTATGAAATTTTATTTCCACTGTGCATAAGTATGTTTACCTAAACAAAAGAACCCAAACCTAATTACATATTAAATTACTGATGGATAAAATGCTCGAGCAAATTAACAAGATAAAAGGATAAGAATAATGTAACCACTTATCTGAATAATGTTGTATGACGTTGTTAATATAAGATAAATGGTGTTACAATTTCCAAGCTTCTCTTCTCAGCTACCGTATGCATATGTATCTTTTTAATTCACTCTTTTCTTTTGGCTATTTGGTTAAACTAAAAGGAAGGAAGGAAAGAATTCAAGCACCTTGTTTCATGACCACTTCATGGCTGTTTTATTGAATTAGATATTCATATCTTATCACTCCTAAGAAGTCAAGCACCTTACTTGAATGTTATCTCTCGGTTACCTTAAAATGAAAAGCAAAGGGAAGAAAAAGAAGGCCATTGGAACACGTCTCTATTTCTCTCTCCCACTTGCACTCTCGGCCAAGATAATACAAAAGGAATGAAAGGAAAAATAAGAGCAAAAGTGCCACACATCTCTTTTTCCTTTCTTCTTTTCTTCATTACCGATTCACTCTTCCAACTTTTCTTAACAAGGCTTCCTTTTCAATTGCTACAAACTCTTTGGTAAAAGAAGATATTAATCAATTAAATAATACATCACTTTCCATTCTTCTTTCTCACTTCTCCACCGAATGGCTTATTCTCCTTTAGTTAATCATTATAAAATCTCCTCTCCATTCACTCTTAAATGCTCGGCTATTGTAAGACAAAAAGAAACAATAATTCCTAAATTGCGAAGTCTACATAGTTTCCATCGACTACATTCTTCCTATTTGTCTTCTTATTAAAACAAAGAAATGAAAGAAAAAGGATGGAACAAAAGTCCAACACATCTCCTTCATTTCCCCTTTCTTTCCTCACGCATCACATTGTCTTCCTTTAACCAATTATTAATTACTTCTTGCAAGCTCCTTGTGACTTGGAAGGAAACAAATTAATATTAGTCAAGCCTTACTTCCAATTCTCTTTTCACTCACATCATAATTTAGCTCAAACAAGAAAGAAAGGGTGTTCATTCTTAACATATTTATTTTAAACATTAAATCACAAAAAGATTTTTATCACAATTTATGGAAATTCATTCAAGTAATTAAGAAAAAAATAATTTAAACTTTGATAAGAAAATAAAAATAAAATAATCAAATAAAAAATAAATAAGAAAATAAAAATAAAATAAAAAGGCCCAAGTAAATAATCAAATAATAATAATAATAATAATAATTGGGTTTAGGGTTTAGGGTTTAGGGATATTTCATAGGCCCAAAATAAGAAAAAAAATCCAAAAAGATAAAAATATGTAAAAATTAAGAAAGGAAAATATCCCAACAAAAAAAAAAAAAAAAACCCCATGATCTTAAAGGCTGCACCTCACCATCATCTTCTTCCCTCCATTAAACTCCCAAAATATCTCCATTGACTCACCAAATTTCCTCCATCATCAAATTCCCTTAATTACTTTAAATCCCAAATCAAATCCATATTTTTTCCCTTTTATTCCATACCTTCCTCTCCTACTTAAACACACTAGGAAAACAGAGAGAAGGAGACAAAAATAAAAAAAAGCTTAGAGCAAAATACACACATTGGAAAAAAAATTGAAAGAGAGAGAGAGCCGAGAGAGAAGATGTGCCACTATCGACCACTTTTATTGCTCCGACTACTGCTACGCTTTTGTTGCTCGTTGTCACTTACTGCCTCACTGCTATAGATTTCCTGCCATCATTGTTTAGTTGTTACATCCTTGAAGGTTTTTTAATTTTCTTCACTATTTCTCTTTGTTCCAATTACTTCACTGTGTACAGAATTCTACATCAAATATTTTCAGACTTGTTAATTGATTGAAGTCTTCAGTACTAACCAAAAGTGGTTAGTATCAATTGTTGGTATTACAATTTGCTCAGGTTGTAAGTTGGCTCTGTTAGGTGGATTGGACAAATATGGCCCTAAATTGTTCCATATGAATTTCCTTGCATTGATTACTGTCTTGTTTGGTGCCTTTGTTATGTTATCTTATATTCCTATTGTGCATCCATAGACTTCTTTTCCACATATCTTAAGTCAATTTCTTCACTATTGGATGGTTGTACTATGTGCATATGATATTCATATATGTGGACATAAGCTTGTAATGCTTTATCAATAATATACCTAGGGACATGTATTTTTTCGTACAAGAAAAATGAATAAATAAATAAATAAAATTTATGAGTAAAAAAATATAAAATAATAAAAATAATTCTATGCCAATGCTATTTTTCTTCTTTTAAAAAAAAAGGAAAAAAATACATAATGGAAATAAATAATTGAAATTTGAGGATAATGAGAATATTGAGTTTCATATCAAAAGTAAAAGTAATTCAAATCAAAGAGTGTTTCTTTAAAAGAAATTTAAAAGGGATAAAAGAAAATAAATGATTCAATTCCAATTTTTTTTTTTAAAATTAAATATACGTAAAAGATAAAAAATATAAAAATAAATAAATGGGGTAATTTAAAATTAGTATTACGCCACTTATTTTATAAGTTTAATTTAGGGTAACCATCCTTTGGATGGGTCTCTTAGGGTGCCTAACACATTTCCTACGAATCAATTAGACTCTCAAATCTGATTTTTTTTAGATCGATTTTCCAAAATTTGAGTCTTATCCATTATAGTTTTGAAATTTTCTTTCAAAAATAATTTCAATAGTTTTTCCAAATTTTTCTTAAAACTTTGGTGGCAACTCCATTATTTTTTAACAATTCAGGCATGACAACATGCTTTACATAAAAAATATGTTCACTGTGATGGGTGCAAACTCTAAGTTAATGAACTCTTCCAATGGCCAACTTCAGAGTCATGTACTTAGAATTAAGCAAGAACCTGGCTTAGGCCGAATTACTCTAGCGTATATACTTGTTGGTAGGGGACTAAGAGTAAGATCCATTTGAGATGGCGATTCCTTAGCCTCATGATTTGTTTTGGATGAAGTAGAGATGAATCTTTTAGGGTGGGCATCCCTTGAGCTTGCAAAGACTCTTCTAGAATGATGCTCTTTTGTACTTAGATCCATTGGGGGATGCCACATATAGTACTTCTTTTGTACTTAGATCCATTGGGGGACGCCACATATAGTACTTTGGTTTGGGACCATTATGTTAACTCATCCATAGGAGTTTGAGTGGTACATTGAGAAAGGTAAGGGAAGGATAGGTTTTTAGGTGACACGTTCTAGGGAGATGTTTGCTAGGCGATGCTCCCAATGGTCTCAATTTTTGTGAATTATGGTAAGATACATTTGTTTTGATAAAATCTTTCCCTATACCTTATGGTTTACATGTTTATATTACCATAGTGTTAGTTATGATAATTACATGAGCATACCCTGAATTATAAAGCTTTGCATATTGTGTAGAACTTTGCATTTCATAAGTACATGACTTAATAAGATATGTTACTTGCATTTCATCCAATGGAAAATGACATTTCAATATGTGATAAATGCATGGATGTTTGAGTTTTTCGTAGTTATACAATTGGTATTGTCAGTGATTTTCAAAATAGGTTGTTATAGCTATTGAGATTATAAATCCCACTATATGTGCTGATGTGTCCAAAGGCTTAGGTTCTAGATTTTACTAGAGATTAACGTGGTTTGGGTGGAAATCCCATTCCTAAGCTACTTCTTAGTAATTTGAGATGTATGGGTGCAAGCTATTATAGAGGCTTTTACCCCTCTTAGAGGTGGTCACTTGCATGGATAGTTTTGTATGAGGAATTGTTGTATATAACTTTACATGTATTTTGTACTCCAAATCCTATAGTAATATTTTTTACAAGGTGTGAGTGGCTTAACTTTTTTATTTATAAAAGGGAGTCGATGATGGAGATGTAAATATTTGATGTATGCTAACTATAGATACATTTATCCACTAGTAGGTATCTAACTAGAGTCTAAGTGGTAGACTTGTTGCCACCATACTTCCTTCTTGAGTGATTGTACACTTATGTATATATCACAGGCTTATATTACTAAGCCAGATGTATGTGGTTGTATTAATTTTATTTTATTTCCACTCTTATAACAAACTCTAATGGAAAAAAATAGCAATTGAGACACCTAAGTTAGTGGCCTCAATTGAACTCCTCTAACTGTAAATAACTTGCTAACAAATAAAAATGAACTCAGGTCAAGGGTATAGTGACACACTAATTTATGAGTCTTATACCAAAAAATTATTATTTAATCAACTAAAATGGACTACAAGTTAGGGTGTTACAATATCTATTTATTCATATTGGATGGATATGGGGTATATGAAATTAATATAGAGGAACAACTCATTTTGGTCCTTGAATTATATGGTAACATTCAATTTAATCTTTTATAGATTATTCCTGTCAATTTAATCTCTTAAAGATAAAAATACCTTCAATGTTACCCTTTTATTTAAACTACATCCATATCTTAATGTCTCATTTTGTAACATCCGATCCTAAATTTTGAGAGATGTTTGTTAATTGCTTGTGTATGTTGCATTTATGTTATGTTAGCTTGCATATAGTTGCATGAGTGCAAGAATTGGACTAAACATGAGTGAGAAAATTGACTAGAATGAAAAGAAGGACTAAACTAAAATGTGAAAAAGTTTAGGGATAAAAATTACAATTTTAGCCAAAGGATTTACTGCAGCAACATAATTTTTAAAGCTTCCTGCCAATGAGCTAAGGATAAAATGGTAATTTCAGATATAGTTGGAAGAATTATCATTTTGGACCAAATGGTTGGGAATTAGGAGTGGAATTGCAAAAGGGTCGAACTACCTATAAATAGGCCAATCCTTCAGACCCTTCATTGGCATCCTGAGTTCTGAAATTTTAAAGAGAGAAGGAAACCAAGTTAGAGAGAGAGACCTAGAATTGTGAAGAAAGGAAGCTGTTGGATGAATCTAAGCATTCTAAGAGCTAGGAAATCACTCCAAAACACTTTCCAATCATTAAATACCAATTAGAAACCAGCAAAAAGGTAGCATAATAACCTAATCCCTTTATTTCAGAGTTTACTATTCATACTACTGAAATTTGCAAAATTGAACTTGTTGAAAGAAAAAGGGATTAAAAACTACATTCTTATTTTTTTTTAATCACTATTGGGTATTTTTAACTGATTGAAAATACTTGTGCATGCTTAACATTTGTTTTGAAAAATAGGTTTTTGAACTTGAACAAAAATGAGTTTTAATCTCAGATTTGGATAAGATTATATGATGTTTTGGGTTATTTTCTTGTTTTAAATGTTGCTGAGAAGTTTATTGTGAGTTCATCAATTTCAAAATGGGTTTAGAAACAAGTTTTTGGATTGAAATTTTAGGTCAACGGTAATTCACAAAACAGAGCAAGACGCAGTAGCCAACTACCCCAGTGCAGCAGTCAACTATCATGTTCTTGATATGCCCAGAAGCTTATACAGAATGCTAGCAATTGACTGTCAGGCACCTGGAAGTCGACTATCGTGTTCTTCATTTTTCCAGAAACATCCAAGAACAGAGTAGCCGACTACCCTGACCCAACAGTCAACTGTCAAGCCCAATAGTAAGCTAGCAGTTGACTGCCGACACCTAGCAGTTAACTGATAGCTCTCTGTTTGGAATTTTGAAAATTTAGACAGAATGCAATCAGTCGACTTGTAACGCGATACCAATCGACTGCCATATTTTGTGATAAAAAGATGAACTTAATGATATATTTTAATGATATCTAGCCCAAAAAATAAATCCAAACTAGAGATTAAACTCAAATTAAAAGCAAGGTAACATATATTTTGAATGTAAATGAGAAAGAGCATGAAAGTGATGAAAGTTAAAAGAGCAAGAATGCATAAGAGAAATGAAAATTGTATTCGTAATATATGTATTTGTGGTAGATAAGTTCATATCTGAATGACTAATTGCTGGTATGGGATGGTGATCGGACATTCCGTGATTATCGTGATAGTTGTAAATTGTAAGTTAGTGACTTAATAGCCAATGTAAATAAAAAGTCACATACTTAGAATTTATAGAACTATAGTATGCACTGATTCACCCATATATATATGTTTATGAATAGCATTTTGAGGACCCTAGTATGTACTTAATGTGTGGAACCCAGAGTTGGGGACCTTATGGTACTTGGATCCACTAGAGGACGCTCCAGAATGTACACAAATGTTATATGCAGTCGAGGACTGCCAGGCAGAGTTGCCAAAATACATATGTGAAAACATGGGGTGGTGCACATACTGCCCGTCCAGATTTCTCTTATTATGAAGTTATATGATGATAATGATGATTGGCAGAGGCCAACAAGAAGTGCTCTTATTTCCTTATTGCTCTTTATGTTATGATGAAAGTTATATGAATGATGCTATGTTACCTATATGTTTTGATGAATTGATGAGACATATACTATGAGTTAAGTTTATGCATGCAAGTATGAATGTTAAATGAAATCTTATACAGGATAACCCAATACATGTATTGTTTTATGAAAAAGAATG
This sequence comes from Senna siamea, assembly GCA_031216115.1. NCBI lineage: Eukaryota > Viridiplantae > Streptophyta > Magnoliopsida > Fabales > Fabaceae > Senna > Senna siamea. The sequence goes on from CM062364.1 coordinate 15,831,716, forward strand.
TAGAATTTTTGTATGAGTTTACAATGGTACAAACTAGCTGTTTTTAAAAATGGTTATTAATGCTACTGAGATTTATTCTCATAAAAATGCTGGTTTGTATCAGATGCCTAGATACCAGATCCTTCTTGAGATAGAGAAGGAGTTAGTTGAAATACCTTTCTTGGGGTATTTCCATGTTATTAAGGAACTATGGATCATATATGTATGGGAAGTTCTTTCCCTACCCTGATTACATGAAATATTAGAGTAGAAAGTTTTTAGTATGCCCCATACCCTGAATCCTTGTGATATTTTGGTAAAAGGATCAGGAGAATAGTTTTGATGTATAGGATAAGGGCATATATGTATTAGGATATGTGAGTTAGGAATCCACTAGCTATTTTCGTTAAATAGGTATGAGTGACAGGCTTGTTGTCTCCTTACCCTAGCTAACACTCTTATATATACATAGATATATGTCTAATGAATGATATGTATACGCTTTAAATAAATGTTGATGTATATGAATATATGTATGCACATGTATGTCATTTTAACTAATATGTTTTATTTCCGTTGTGTAACATGTGAGATCCTGAGTGTAGTAGCCTAAACCAATAATACTTTTTAATTCACTTGATAAATAATTAAGAATTGACTTAGGTAACAGAAGTAGTAATTCACCAATCTTATGGTATATAGTTTATATTATTTAATCAACTTAAAAGGAACTATAGGATTGGGGGTTTACACACTTAACAAAATGTTAACTAAAATTTTTTGCCTAACATATAAGTTATAGGTGGTAGATAATCCACATCATATTAAAAAAGTTCATATATGCAATTAGTCAAAAATACTTTTAATATAAAAATCAATCATAATTCCCAAATTACTGTCAAATACACAACTAGTAAAAAAAAATCCATGTATATATGCAATTAGGGAATTTTAATTTATATCTTGATACTTTATCTTATGTAGATTAATTCATGACATGTGAGACACTTATGTCATCAACTAAATTACACTTCAATATTTGGTTAAGTAAGAAATTATGAATGAAGTTTAGATAGAAGGACAACAGTGAATGTACTTTCATCTTTGAGAGATTAAATTGATGAAAATGATCTATAGATGATCAAATTGAAAATCAACATATCTGTCGAGGACTAAAATAGAGTTTTCCTTAATTAACATTCATGTTTGATGCATATTTACATTTTTCTATCTGTACCAGATACTTTTTTCAGATGAATATCATCGAGTATGTAACGACCCCCTAATCCACAATATACTATTCTCTATCTGCCTAGCGGAAGCATATGGGTTTTAGAAATAGTTATTCCTGATGTGGGAATGTTAGGGGATCACTACTGGTTGAGCGTAACCCAAATAGACATTCCGTCGTCCATTCAGATTCCATTCAACCCAAGATCACACGCAGCTATACTAATTACACATACAGTCATCACAAGATACTCTAGAATAATAACTAAAATCCATACATCAAGCATACAATCCATTCATGCAAATTCCAACCTAATCATACACGTTTACAGCGGTAACCCTACCGAAAATCTAGCAGAGTTTCCCCTGTATTTCGAACGTATCCCAAAGTACAAACAGTCATCCATTCAACAGTCTACATCCAGCTTAACAACAAAATAAAACATAATTACAAAATCCAGTACAAACAACCATAATATACATATATGTACATCGAAATTCAAGCCTAGACTACGCTGCTCTCTTGTCTATCCTCAATGCCTTGCCCAGCTAACGTCTAGGTCCCTGTTCCTGTTCATCTAAGCAAAACAACTTGGTGAGATATTGAAATCCCATTAGAATAATTTACAATTCAATCATATATTTTGAAAACTGGTTGATTACTCAGCGATGAAAGCACCGAAAACAACTTCCTGTATTCATTTCAAAATCTGTGAAATACCTTATCTTTAAAAATCAGTATATCGCATGGAAATCACGACAAGTTCTAAAATTGATTAAAATCTGTTCCTTTGAAAATCAGTAATCAAAAGCGAATCAAAATCCATGCCCGGTGTATTTTAATCCGTATAAGCCATAAATCATCTGCAATTGTATCTAAAATCCTCCAATTGCACGTCATCCAGAGAAATTACATCTCTTATCATTGGGTGTGATCCGTAACACCAATCACCCGAATCTCGCCTATGTTGTGAGTGTGATCCGTAACACCAATCACTCACTCAAGGACTGGGTGAGAATCAACATCTAGGGTGTCCCCTAGCATGTGCACATATGCCAATTCTCATCCTCATACAGTCTATTCGAACTCACATGCACACAATCGGCTATTCCTCATGGTTCTAGGGTATTATGCCTAAATCACAACGTTTCCCTATGTAGGCTATCCCCCCTTATACTTCTTAAACCTTTCTTAGGGTCATCCTAATTTACCGCGTGATCCCTAACACAATGCAGGCTAAATCTATTTAAAAATAATATATTTAAGAAATCCCCTACATTCGGGATACTTAATGGCTGTCCCATACCGGCTATTAAGTACCCTACCCTAAGTAAATTCGTCCTAATGGCATCTAAACTCGATAAACAAATCATCTAACATGCAAATGGGGTTTCCAACACACAAGCATGTAATTTAATCCATTGAAAGCAGCACGTAAATCCATGCAATTAATCTAAATTGTTCAGGTATCCACATAGTCAATTCTAACGTTTGGGAAGCATAAATTATCCTACCTGGTATTCGTTTGCTCCAAAATCGATCTGGGACTTCTCGTATCCTCGAATTTTGAGCCTAATCAATTCCCTGGGCATTTAAATGAATATTTAAGCTCGTTACATCATCAATTTTACGATCCTAAGTTCGATTACACAATTTCCTAAGTTGGTTTATTTCCTATTCACGTTCGGCAGTCAATTCAATAAAAAATCATTAGGTTTAGGTGAATCAGGGACAGTCTCGGGTGTCTTTCTGGCTTCTCTGGCAGCGGCGCACGGTGGCTCATGGCAGAGGGGTGCAGTTTTCCTCAAAAATTACACCATGGTGAAGCCCTTAAGATGGGGAGTCTGAATCTGGTGGTTGGCGTGGCAGTTCACATCCGTTTGGATGGCTTTTTCCAACGATAAAAAGTGACAAACGGCGGATGCCTTTTGCCTCGATCCGGGCTCGTGGTGGCTCTATTTGGTGGCTGCAAGCTAGGGGAGGAAGCTGGAAACTCGGCCTACACGCTGGTGGTGGCGATGACGTCCAACAGTGGCTGACGGAGGAGATTACGGTGGGTGAAAAATCATGCGATGAAGGAGAAAAAGATCCTTTTTTTGGCGACGGTGGTGGCCGTGGATGGCTGCTAGAGGTCGAGGGTGGTGAGGTGCGTTGATTGGTGGGTCAGGTGGCGGCCTACGGTGGCCCTGGTGGTGGCACGCGGTGGTGGAAGGAGGAGAGAGAGGAGAGATAGGGAAATGGTGAAAATGGCGGGATTCTGGAGAATTTAAAGCTTCCGGGGGTGATTTCGACTTTTCTCGGACCACACGGGGAAACTTTCTGGATGTTGTCTTCCATCCGGATGTTGGCACAAGTTCCTATGCAGAGGTTTCGCCCTTCTTTTGAGAAACCGAAGTCTGAAACTCTGTTTATCAGTATTTTATCGCTGGGTCACGTTTCTTTTTATCAGATTGCATTTATGACTCCTAAAAGCCTCTCGATTTTAGCCGTCAGTCTCGAAAATTGTGCCAAACTCAGTTTACATGAAATTAGCATCAAAATTTGATTTTAATATGTAAAAACAATCTCGGTTATTAAAGAGTATCTAAAATCCCAAAATCGATTATTATTCTTAATGCTTATCCTTCGTTACTCCTTGAGGCTAAAAATTGAGGTAATAGTGAAAGAAAGTATTCTTTGCAATTTAGAATGTTTTAATAATGTAAATTACTTAAGAAAATTGTTTTATAAAAGTTAAATTAATTGGAGTATGGTAAATTGAAACCCTAAATTTTTATTTTATCTTGAATAGTTAATTAAATTAATTAAATCTAAATATAATTTCTAGTAGTTATAGCATATCATAAATAGTTTAAGGTAATTTAGCTATTAAGTGTTGATATACCTGGAAAGGCGTGACTTGGCAATCAGTGATTATACCACCCATTGGGCCTTACTCGAATAACACAATGGATGGCCAACCTAATCGACTAAGGAAAGTTTTATGCCCATCCTCATGTTTGGGCATTCTATCTCTCTTAATTGGCTCTATCACTTGACCTTTGTAATACCCCTTCTACCTATAATTCCTTTTATATTGACTTAAAGAGTATAATATTTAAATATCATATTATAGGTGTGTTACTATTACTTCTACCTAAATAAATTTTTAACTTTTACCAATTTAATTAATTGAGTGCCATTTGGGGTTAGGTTCTACACTCGGGTTCTTACTCAAGAATTGTAGCAGAATACTAGATCATATCCATATACATAATTTACTCTAAATAGCTATACACAAACATGCATAATTACTCAATGATTAACGTTAAATTAACTAGTTAGGGTATGGAGGCAACATCCCTACCACTTAAAATCCCATCAATGGGTCTATTGATAATTGTTAGTTAATTCATACACATCAAAGTTAATATAGGCTATACAAGAGATAATCTATACTAGACTTCATAAAAAATCATAAAGACTAGTACAAAATAAATATATGCTATACTATCCAAAATAAATATTTTCCATGTACCCCATGAAGGGTACCTCTCTCTATTTTATCTTTATTTGCAGCCAAGGACCTACACATCTGGTACACGCCAGTATATATGTTAGAATTTAATCTCAATAGCAATGTAACCTACTTTAAAAAATACTAACCTATACCACCATACTCATAGAAAATCTCTACATTTTTTTCATCATAAAAACATAATGCATACTATTGGGATGCAGTGCATGAAGCATACTTTCATGTCATGTGCTTATATTTATGCATGTGCATTTAAAACATATAAACTTTAAAATATGGAATGTCTACTTCTCATCATCTCATCATAACTTTCATCTCAACATCTCATAAGGTAATAATCATGCCTTTACATTTAACATGTGAGCAGGAAAAATAACATATCATAAGAGTTATTGGGAGCACCACCCAGTGAACAAATCTATGAACCACTTTCGTTATATATGAGTTTGTGACTATTTAGCCACTCTTAAACTTAAACTTAAACTTTTCTACCTTCTGAGGCATTCCTCAGCCAGATTTGAGTACCATCTCATAACCAGCAGGATAGTTGTCAACTCTACCCAATGTTTTCCTTCCTCAAATAAGACTGGTTATCAACTCATGGGATCATTGTCAAATCCACCTAGATCATTTCCTCTTTTTGATTTTGGGGCAAACTATAATACTATGGAATCACCATCCCTTTCCAATGGATCACACTCTTGGTACGATATCCTCTAACATATACACTAAGGCGATTCGACTCATGTCCATGGTTTGCTTAACTCTAAGTGTGTGTTTCTTAAATGGCCTTAGGAATATAACACTAACTTAAAGTTTGCAACAATCACGGTGTTTTCAAAATCATCTAAGTTCAAGTGGATGTTTAACTATTCTAATTCATGGACAACCATGGAATGCCCAACGGTCGTCCCATACTAACAATTGGTCACTCAATCATGAGCCTATCTACCACTAATGCATATGCATAGAATACTTTCCTCTTTCCTCTCTTATGTTTTTCGCTCTCTTTATTTCACTATCAAAAGGACTCTTTCATCCTAGTGACTCAAGACTCTATCTCTTACATGTTACCCATTACATCCTAGGTTTACCCTTAGTTTGAGTGAGATTTTGGGCTATTTACCTCTCAAAATGGTCATTAAGCTCCTTATCTGAAATAGTGGGCTGGAAATCAATTGATCCCATGCTACCAGTTGGCTGCTAGCTCACTGCCCTCTTTACTCTGTCCTAGCCGAGAGCTACTAGTCGACTGCTAGTGTTCGGTCTGCTCTAAAATTTACTAATACATATAAAGTTTTGCTCCAAAACATATTTTCAACCTAATTTCTCAAGCTATAAACTCAACACCAATACTTAAACATCGTATAGCATTTCTAACAGACCCAAAACTCAAATTAACAACACTCAAAACTAAGATCAAACCACATTGTCATACTTAGGACATAAGCCCACTTTCACAATCAATTACAAGCATAAATGAACACAACTATTCAGCAAATAACACCTAATAGAATTCAAAAACATAGGGAATGTAGGTTTAAACCCCAAAATTAACTCAAAGCTTTCACATTAACATTTCTTCAGTAAATAACTAAACATTTCAAAAAATTGGGTTAGGTTGAGTTGCTGCCTTGATTTCCTGAGCAATGTGTGTGTAGGATGTGTTAAGATGGTCCTTCCCTTGCAGTAAAATGTCTTCCCTAGCCTTAAAACACCCTTCCTTCAAGTTTATCCTCTCCTTTTGTCCTAGTTCAATCTCTTTCTCTCTCTACTCGTCCTTCTCTCTCTCTCTAGAGAAATTTTGAAGTGTGAATTTTGTGTGTTAGGGTTAGGGTTCTGAATAAGTAACTCCCACAATTGCACTCTAGTCCTTGGCCACTTTGTAACTTTAGCCTAGCTAAACTTTCCCTTTTCAATTGGGTCCTTGGTCACACTTTGACTCAACTTTTGTCTCTTTCAACTAAGTCCCTGCATTAATGCAACTATATGAAATTAATGCAACAAACACAAGCATTAAACAAGCATTAAACTTAAATTAAAACTAACAAGCATATCTTAATCATATTAGGAGTAGATGTTACATCCTTCATTTGGCTTAGTTGACTTAATCCCGCATAACTATCTGAGCACGTCTAAAACTCTAAGTTGTACACTAAAGGGTTGTCAATCTCCTTATTCCATAGGCAGATCACCCCATCAAAGAGCTTAAAAATGAAGTCCACCCCTTTTGTCCTTAAATTGGGGTTGAGAACTCTCAAATGCCTTGTATAGTTTTCCCAGCCATATGCAAACATAATTCAGGCAATAGACAATGGAACCATATTTTCAAGCATGAGAGCATCCTCAGTAGGCAATCCAACTGGATTACACTGAGCCTTACCAAGCACCCTCTATATTTTTTCCAGATTTTGGTCCAACTCCCTCATGCCACGCTTAAATTTCCATGAAGCATTCTCCATTAATTGCATATTTTTCATGACATCATCTTTCTCTTTAAGGAATTTAACTTTAAACCGCTTTGTCACATCTCGCTCTTTGATGACCCTCTTGTTCTCTGTCATCAGTGAATCCAATTAAACCCCAAGATTTCTAGAGCTTCTTGGTTTTTGTGTTGCAAACATTCAACCTCACTTTTAATAATAGAACATCATTGAGGTGAAAATTCAAAAGAGAATATACGAAACCAGAAAGGAAATGCTATCTTCCCAAACCTAATATTTCATTCCTCAAGTCAGACTACAACATCAACTAGTCAACTGCCTAGGTTTATACAACCAGTCTAACATAGTATTTTCCCTTAGGAAGACTACACTTCCTACCTAGGTTATAACTAAGCTCTAATACCACCTATAAAGTGTAACACCCTTAAACGTAGATCAATTTCTTTACTATATAAAGCATAGAGCAATTGGAGCATTAACTATTAAACCTCAACCTCAAGGTGTTGCCCAGTTAACAACTTTCACTACAAGAAAATTTTAAATTAGCAACGAACTTAAGTTATGTTTCTAAAATATCCAATTAGCAATGGAATTAGCAATCAATTATAAAATCATCCTTTTTTTTTTTATCAAATTACAATTTTAATAATAGATTATCAACGTTTATGTCCATTTCTAAAATTCAAAAATGGACAAACATTGCTAAATTTGTTACAAATCAATTAATATCTTTTTAAAAAATAAAAATATTCTTATTTGTTTAGAGAGGAAATTAGTAAAATCATAATCCCTCTTTAACAATATTTTAAAATATATTTATATTTTTAATTTAGTTTAATTTTTTTATTTCCTCTCCTACGTGCATGATACCTTCATTTTAGAAAAGCCCTAAAAACCAAAATGCCCTAATGAAATTCACCTCTTTAGTGGATGACTCTTGCCGCCGTTGAACACCTCTCAGAAACATAAAGTCTTGTCTCCATTGATATTGCTCTTATTGGAAACAAAAACATAGCTTGAATCTTCTATTGTCGTTGAATAGCTTGTATTGCTTTAGGTGAATAGCTCGCATTGCATTGCTTCATGTGAGTATTTCATAGCATCGCACTTTTTCACTCCCTTTTCTCCATCTGTAACACCCTCTATCCTACGGTTCCTTTTAGATATTTTTTAAAAATATAATATGAAAATAAGTATCAGAGTGTTGGTGTTACTATTACTTCTACCCGAGCAAATTTTAAACTGTTTACCAAGTTAATTAATTGAGTGCATTTGGGTTAGTCTCTACTCTCGGGTTCTCTCAATATCATAGCAAAATAAATACATATAGCATACACCTGGATTACTATACATAGACATGCATTCTTAATTAAATATAATCAATTAACTATTGGGCATGGAGGCAACAATCCTGCCACTCATAACCCCTATTAAATAGTCTAGTCATCAATTCAGCCTAATTCATATACAGATAAGTTAGAATAGGCTACACAAAATAATCTTACACTAGCCTTTCTTAAAATATCATGAAGGCTAGCTCAATCCTAACATATACTTATACTATCCAAAATAAACAGTTTGTGTGCCCAGATTGGACACTTATTCATACCTTACCTTCTTTCTCCAGCTCAAAGGGACCTACACATTTGGTACATGCCAACACTATTATGAGAAATGAATCTCAGTAGCAATACAACCAGTTACGAAATCCATTGACCTGTACCACCGTGCTTGCACAAAAAACCTCTACATTCTTTCATAAAACATATAACATATTATTGGGATGAAATGAGTGTAGCATTTAATTATGTTATATACTCATATGTATGCATGTGCTTTTAAAACATATCAACTTTAAAACATAGGAAGTGTATTCATCATCATTCTCATTATAAAACATTTCTTATAAAACACATGTGGGATAGTAAACATAACATCATTTCATTTCCATAACATGCAAGCAGTACATAAAACACCCTGAGAGTAATCAGGAGAGTTGCCCAGCAACAACTCCACGCACCACTGTCTACAAGAATGAGCGCATGTCTATTTAGCCATGCCTTAACCTTTTGTATATTCTGAGGCGTCCTCCAGTGGATCCAAGTACTGTAATAGTCCCTACCCTTTTCCAGGAGATCATCCCTAACCAACGGGATTCATCCTTTTCTTCCCAAACGAGGTTGGTATACTCTCATGGGATCACCGTCAACTCTACCCAATCATTTTCTCTCCACTTTTGGGTGGATCATAATACTATGGAATCACCATCCCTTTCCGATGGATCACACTCCCGATACGCTATTCTTTACATATACTATAGGGTGAAGTGGCCCATGGTCATGGTTATGCCTAACTCTAAGTATGTGTTTCTCATATGGCCTTTGGGAGATGACGCTAACTTAAAGTTCGCAAACATCATGGTATTTTTGAAATCATCTAAGTTCAAGTGGATGTTTAACCATCCTAATTTATGGCACAACCATGGAATGCCCAACGGCTGTCCCATACTGACAATCGGTCACTCGATCATTAGCCTATCTACCCTAAGGCATACACTGAGAATACTTTCCTCTCTCTCTCTTTGTGTTTTCTGCTCTCTTTTCTTTCACTATCCCAAGGGTATCATCACCCAAAACTCCTAGTTTCCTTGCCTACCTATGTTGTGAGCCCTTAATTAAGTTAGTATGAAGAATTACTAAGCTCAATTGCCATTATAAACCTTATTTCGTAAGTTAGAAATTGTCGATGAAGCTATTTGAAAGGCTAGCTTGATTGGTGGTGGCTCTTTATATTCCTCGAGTAATAGACAGTAAGCTAGCATGCTGGTAGCTGACTGGTGGCTTTCTGGAATACGTTCTGGGTTAAAATATAAGCATGACAGTTGACTGCTAAAGCAGTCAGTTGACTGCTCAATGCAAACCTAGGCTCGACAATCAATTGCTAGGAACCTGGCAGTCGACTGCTCAGCCTCTGTCTTCAATTTTGGGTTTCAAAGAACATAACAGTCGACTGTGAGGATGGCCAGTCGACTGCTTAGTGTAGACCCAGGCCTGACAGTTGACTACTAGGTATCTGGCAGTCGGCTATTAAGCCTCTGTCTACATTCTGGGTTTTCTAAGAACACGACAGTCGACTGCCCCTACTTAGCAGTCAGCTGTTATGCTTCGCTACAGTTTAAAAAACGTAATTTTGAGAATACCCAATCCCAAATACATTATATTTTCAATTCTAAACATATGAGCTTAATTCCCATACAACAAACTTTACTTTTCAGTAAACATTTCTTGTTCATTAGCTCAAACATGGTACATTCAAGGAAATCTAGTCTATATCTCTAGATGAACACAACCTAGCCCTTCTAATCCACTACAAGCACATATATGAGCATACATTCAGTAACACAACATCCCACAAAAATAGAAAAACATACAGATTATAGGTTTAACCCCAGACATAACTTGAAACAATTAAAATCGCATCTATTAGCATGTTTTTTGCATATTTCAAAAATAGGGTTTAGGATGGATTACTACCTTGATTCTTGCAAATGTGTGTGCTTGATGTGTTAGAAATGATTCCCCCTTGCTATAGAACTAATTTCTAGCTTCAATTAGCCCTTTTCCTCAGCAAAAATCTCCCTCATTTTCCTTAACTCGCCTCTTTCTCTCTCCACTCGTCCCTCCTACTTCTCTCTCTAAAATCTGAAGATTTGGAAGTGCATGGGAGTTTTAGGGCTACAGCTAGGGTTTTAGGAAGTTTGGGAAATTTGCTCTTTGGTTCTTGGGCTATTTTGCACTCTTGGCCTCACTTACTTTTCCCTTTTCAATTGAGTCCTTAACCACCTCTTACTAAACCCTCATTTATTTCCTTTCAATTTAGTCCCTAAGCTAATGCAACCACATGCATTAATGCAACATACACAAGCATTAAACATCAAATTAACAATTATCAAACATCTCTTCAATAATAATTGGAGCGGATGTTACACCATCTCCTGAACATCTTTTCTTTCCTTCTTCCACTTAATTCACCTTTGACAATGCTCATTTTGATTTTGCTAAACTAGCTGTGTGTTATTAGAATCTCTTTATCAATTTTTATTTCTTATGTCTAACTTATTATTTTAGCTCAACATTTTCTCTTTACATCTATTTTTTTAGAATTTGACATTTTATTAAAGTATATTTTTATATGTTTAACACAAGTGTTGTGTAATTGAATTTAACATTTAGATAGCTCTTAATCCTACATCATTAATTATGTCTATTTCTAAGAATCCTTCCTATATTTTTATCAACATATATATGAAGTTACATGGATGGATCCATTGCTTGTGAAAAAAATTTTGGTCTATGAATTGAGAAAGCGAACTAAATGGAAAACTAGAAGAAAAAGGGCAAGAAAATTACGAAGGAGTTTTCTAGTGAATGGTGATGTTTTGTGCCTTCACTATACCATTAAACTAGAGATATAAAGCTTGTGAACCCACTAGGTTATCAGCCTCTTTTTGTCAAAATCTCCATTTTCTAAAGGACTTCTCTCCTATTTCATTTTTTGTTAACATGTTGTTTATGAATCTTGTCAAATCCAAACTAACCAAGTATGGAACACAAAAGCAAGTGGATGGGTAATTATATATTAATGCTTTCTCTACGTATGTCTCTTGTATCCTATTGTACAATTACTTAAGAATGAAAATGTGAAATATATATGTAACATTTTCATTCATTAGATATACATCCATTACCTTGTATTGATATGATTTATTTTTTGTAGCTAGTAGGTATATGCACTTTCAAAGATTCTAACTAAAGAAGCAACATTTAAATTTGCACAAGGCAATGGCATTGATCTTGTATCTTTCATAACTACTACTGTTGTTAGCCCTTTCTTCAATACTTTTGTAACTAATAACATGTGATTTTGGCATTAATCTATACATATAAATTGTTGTTGTCCTGAGTCCTGACTACACTAATAAATTCAAATGAATTTCAAACATGTATGTGTTGAACTTAAGTATCTTTTTTGCCAAATTCTTCAGTATGCATCATAAATAAACACTTGTATATATATGAAACTTATGGATCTGAAATAATGTAGGTGAAACGGAGTTCTTCAACATATTATCTGCTATAAATTCAATAATGGGATCAATAGCTTTAGTTCACATTGAAGATATATGCAGTGCCTACATATTCCTAATGGAGCATGCTAAAGTAGAAGGCAGATACATATGTTGAAACCAAACTTGTTCTTTGTCCAAGCTGGTTAATCTTATTTTATGAGACTATCCTTGTTCAAATATTCAGAGGTATGAATAACAAACTCCTTGTGTATTACTCTCTTTTTTTCACACTGAAAGGACTATCATGAATTTTTTATTTTTCAAAATTAAATTATATTCTCATTAATTTTTGAGAACTAAAGTTAGATAAACTTAATATATTATTCTAGTTCCAAATTATTAGTTTAGTTTTAGATTTATTTTAGTATGGAAAATGTTTCTTATGAATGTTTATTTTGTATTTTTTTTAATCTTTTCTACATATACACATATGGGATTACTAAAAAAAAATGATAACAAAGTTTAATTTGAGTTTTCCTTAAAGAAATTGAATGGACCCATCCTTATTAAATGTTTGGTATATGTTATTTTCTCTTGCGCTAGTTGAAAAAATTCACAGGTATCATGGTTAAATAAGTTAGTAAATCTTATCACCTCAATACTTATTTTAATGAACTCTTATTACTTCTTTCTTACACTTATTTTAAAATAGCACGAACTTATAAAAGCATGCATTTAAATCATAGTATAATTAATTAAGACCTTTTTTCTTAATATTAGGATTTAGAAAAATGTAGGGTGTTTTTGGACACTTCCATTCAATATATTATAAAAGCAATCAATTGCAAGTATATCTTAGTGTATGATCTTATTTTCATTTCTTTATGTGTTCTTTATCTCTATTCTCTTAGTGTGTACAAGTGAATTTCATTTGCAAGGGATTTGAGAGGATATAAATAGTCAAATGTTACATTATTTATTGATTAATTTGTGTTGTATCAGGCTACATTTAAAAACAAAAATCATTAAGCATTGGATGACACTTTTAAGACACAAATTGATGGAGATGCATTTTTAGAAGTGCAAGAAGAAGCAAATGAAGTTGTAGAAGGATAAAAAAGAAAATGAAAAATTTTGAACAATATTGTTAACTTTTTGAAGATTACAAGACTTTTTAATGCAAACTTATGATATTTTGTAGACTACTAGAAGACTTTGAAATGTAAATTTATAGTATTATATAATAATTTTTATTGATCTTGATTAAAACATGTGAAAGATTATGGCATTTGAATTAGTTTGAACAATTGTAGACTAATTGAGCAACGTAGTTGGAGAGGATCTCTTTTATTTGACAAAATTTTATTAATAGCTTTAGCAATGGATATATAAAAAATTATTATCTATTTTAACTAATTTTAGGGATGGATTTAGCAATGGATCATTTGTTTCAAAAATAGAAACAAACATGTAAATGTTGCTAAAATTTAAATATTTTAAAATATTTTTATTGAAAATAGAAACTTTTGTATTTATTATTAATAACGGAATTGGACGTCGCTAAATTAGCAATGAATTATGGAATTCATTGATAAAATTTAGAAAGGCCATGTTTAGCTAGGATCCATTGTTAAATTCTAATTAGCAATGTCTTTATACATATTTGCAATGGATATGTTCATTGTTAAATGAAAATTTTTTGGTAGTGTTTCCTATACATTTTTCACATACCCTAGAGCTCATCATGAATGAGTCATCTAGTGATCATAAACCATAGTGACATCTAACCATCATACTATCTAAGGCATCCCCTAGTGGATCCAAGTATAAAAATATGGATCACCGCTCCTTTTTTCAAATCATACCCCACTCATAGGATTACTTCTTTAACAAATCACTTCCACTTCATCCTAAATGGATCATGAGGCCATGAAATCACTATCTTATACGAGTCATGTTCTTGATACTCTATTTACAAGTTTATAAACTAAGGTGATTCTGGTCAAGTCATGGTCAAGCCTAATTTTAGGTATGTGATCCTCAATTGGCCTTATAAGGTACACTAACCTAGAATTTTTCACCATCACAGTGTTTCAAAATTATTTTAAATGGTCAAATGGATATTTTACCATCTTAAATTATGGGTCAATTGTGAAATTCCCAATGGTCGTTCCATACCAACTATCAATTACTCGATCTTAAGCCTATCTATCATTAATGCATCCACTAGAAATATTTTCTTAAGTTCTCATTAGCTTTTATCTTTGTTTCCCTCACAACTCATGTTACAAATTACTTAATTCTCATCATCTTCTAATTTGTATGATTGATTGAGCTTTGGGCCATGAAATAAAGGGCGATTAAGTGCATTTCCTCTTCTGGAGCCTACCGCTCAACTGGCAACACCCTGAAAATTGATTGGTAGCTCTCTGTATTAAGCTTTCCAATAAAGAGCTGGTAGTCGATTGACGATTAGCTGAACTTTGGTTAGATGGGAACCTAAGAGCTCCTTGTTGATTGCTACTAGATTGGAATTAGCTGTTACCTTATCGTGCAAAGTTTTTGGGATCACAAGATCTTGATAATCAACAACTGGGTTCTTGGTAGTTGGTGTAACATCCACTCCTTCTACGCATTAAGAGATGTTTGTTGATTTTAAATGAATTAAATGTTTGTGTTTGTTGCATTAGGTTGCATTTAGTTGCGTTAGAATGAGAGTTTTAGATAAAGAGAAAGAATAGGGACTAAATTGAAAGGAAAAAGATGAAGTAAGGGTATATGTGTGAATTTCTGAAACTCTAAGGCAATAGACTATAAATTTTCCCAAAATTTTAGTGTAACAACAGAATTTTGAAACTTCCTGCCAGTGAGTTAGGGATGAAATGGTAATTTAACATATAGTTGGAGAAATTATCATTTTGGGTCGAATAGTCAGGAATTACGAGCAGAATTGCAAAGGGTTAGATCACCTATAAATAGGTGAAGCCTTCAGGACACTTCATTGTGCAATTTCAGTTCAGAATCTAGAGAGAGAGGACGAGTTAGAGAAAGTTAGGAAATTGTGAAGAAAGAACATTGTAAAGTAGATTTAAGCATTCCAGAAGCTAGGGAAACTTATCAAAACACTTCACCATCATCAAATACCAAGTTTAAACTAGCAAAAAGATAGCAAATCACCTATCTCCCTTACTTTTGAAATTTACTGTGTATGGTTGGTAAATTCTGAGTTTTCATAATTTTGAACTCCATGAAGATTAAAACCTACATTCTTAGTGTTTTTGATGTCTATTGGATGTTTTAAACAAATTGAATATACTTGTGAATGCATGAATGCAAATATGAGAAATGGATTTTTCATGGTTTTTGAGAAAGAGTTTAAATCCAAAATTTGAGCATGAATAATCGGTGGTTTGGGCTATTTTTAATTGGTAAATGAAGCTTTTATGTTGTTATGAATTTTTTAATCATCAAAACTATTTTAAAAACATGTTCTTGGGCTAAAATAATTGGTCAACGACAAGTTTTAAAACAGAGCATGGCATAGCAGTTGACTTGTAGGCTCTACCAGTCGACTGTAGTGCTCTTGAGTTGCCCAGAAACGTATCCAGAATTCTAACAGTTAATTGCCAGGGGCTGAAAGTCGACTGCCATGTTCTTATTTTCTAGAAATTAGCCAAGAATAGAGTAATCGACTGTCGGGGCCTGGAAGTTGACTGATTGCTTTTTGTTTGAGATATTTTTAGAGGTCGTAAGCTGGAAGTCGATTGCCAGGAGGCTGGAAGTTAAGTTATAGCTCTTTGTTTTGGGAAATTTGACTCAATAACCTATTTTTAATCCACAATTAGCCTAATCCTTCACTCAAATGTAGGATTTAATCTTGAATTGTAATGGATAACATGAGAAACAAGAATATTTAATAAATTATGAGAAAGAGAAGAGAAACAAGAGATTTTAATTGAGTATGAACCATAAATGATAATAGCTGCAAATGGTTGATCCGCGAGAATAGCTGCATTTGGTAATATCGCGGGAAGGGATGAAATTAGTTATACCGCGAAAATGGTTGCAATTGGCTTTAATCCAGGAAAATTTTTGTAGACGGTTAACCATGAATAATTGCTAACGATTAACCATGAGAATTAATGCTAACGATTAACTATGAGAATTAATGCAGATGGTGAAAACCACAAGAATGATTGCAGGTGGCTCATGACCACAAGAGAACTCATTTATGAATAGAAATTTTGAAAGAGTTATATTATGATGCTTTGATTATGGCCATATCAAATTGCATAATTTCTTTATTTATGCTCTATACTGACATGAGAATATGAGTTGTTACCATTACAGTCTGAGAAATACATCCTGTGTGATAAATATCAGTTGAAGTGCATGTGTAATCATAACTATATGCATGAGATATTTGTGTAATCCCTGTACATTATTCTAATAGCATAATATTTTAAATTATTATGAAAAAATAATGCAGTGGATTTATGTATCCGTATGGTGGTACAATCAGCTATTTTAAACACAGGTGATTATTGCTACTGGGAAATATTTCTCATTAAAGCTGGTTTGTATCAGATGCTTAAGTACCAAGTGCTATTGGAGGTAGAGATAGATGTAGTGGAGATACCCTTTCTAGGGTATTTTCCTGTGATCTCTAAACTATGGGTCCTATTTGTATTCGAGTTACCACCCTCCCCTTGAGTGTATGCATAATTAGGAGTATATAGTACTTTGACATGCCCACTTCCCTAAATCTTTATTAATATTTTAAAAGGATCGGGAGGATGATTTTGGTGTAAGTAAGGAGGGTATATATGTATTAAGATACGTAAGATAGAGAATTTTGATTAAAAAAGGGTATGAGTGGAAGGCTTATTGTCTCCTTATCCTGATCAGGCTCACATATCTATAGGTATATGTCTACACACACTACTGTTATGTATACATAAATATTATGTAATGTTGAATGTGAATGTAAATATCTCTATATCTATCTATCTCATTTAAATTACTTTTTTTTTTTTTTGCTACATAACATATGAGAACCCAAGTGTAGTAACACAAACTAGTGGCACTCAATTATTTAACTTAGAAAAATTTAAAAATATACTCAGGTAGAGGCAGTAGTACACTTATCAATCCTATATTATATCACCTTTTCTTATTTAATCACCTAAAAGAAATATAGGGTTGAGGGTGTTACAGTTGGTTGCTAAGATCTTGACTTTTCTGGGCAAAGAAATAATGCAGTAGTAGACTGTTAGAAGCTTGATATTCAATTGCTATGCTATACTATGTTCTAAGTAAATCTATTTTTGGCTGACTTCTATCAATTTTCCAGCTTATTTCCATTTATAATCATTTTAATTTAGTCCCTGTCGTTCATACAAGGTTTACAACATAAAAAATAGCTAGTTTTCTTACCAAAATCACCATCAAATCTAGAATTTTTTCCCTTATTTTTTCATGAACAGTACACCCAATCTTATATTCAAAATACAAGTATGAATAGTACAATAAACATGCTTTTAGCATCCAATAGCCATCAGAGGATTAAGGGATGTAAGTTTTAATCCCCCTCTAAGTCTAAAAATAATAAAAACTACAATCTTTCGATGATTGAATAGTACACTTCAAAAAAGAGAGGAAATGTGAAGATTTAACTACCTTGATCCTTGTAAAATGTGCTAAATGTGGTCCAGATGTGTTTCACCTCACTCCCAAATGATTTTCTGTGCTCAAAACTTTTCTTGATGGATCTTTTGTAAGGCCCCATATTCCCTTGATTGGTTTTAAATTAAAATTCCCTTAGTTAATTGGATAAATTGGGTGTGTGATTTAATAAGTATTCTATAGGATGACATTGCATGGAATGGAGGTGTTCAATTTAATTTCCTAATTCTTCTTCCTCTCACCTAGCTTAATTACCAAGGAGAAAAGCAAACAAAAAAAATAAAAAAATATATTCATGTGAAGTGATGAGGGATGTGAGTTTTATTATTATTTATTTTACATATATATATATACTCACATGGCTAGAACAAGTGGGAAGGGAAAGGAGCTAGCATCCATTAAATATATAGATGCACATGCAATTAGTGGAGTAACATAAAAGCAAGAGGGGTTTCGATGTGAGTGAAGTTCTTAATTTCCCTTCTTTATTCCCTTTGATTTCGCCACCTAAGCATCACATGCATTAAGAAGGAAAAGAAAACACACACACATATATATATATTACCTATGCACTCAATGGAAAGGGCAAAAGTAAGGAGAGTGCAGAATTTAATTGAAAAAAAAAATTATATAATGCTATAATGTGGGTTAGCGTGTTTCCATGTTTCTTCCCTTTGGCGCCATTAAATGAGCATTGAGGGGTGGAATTATAAGTACATACGCATGCAACACTTTAGGGAGGTAACTTCACGCTTACACAATATGGAATGTCATTTGGTCATAGCTAATAAGAAAAGAGAAAGAAGGAGGGCTAAGATTGCTCGAGACAAGGGAAATATATATCCACACGGTAATAGAACTTGGGGAAAAGAGAAAAGAGCATCATATTCATAGTGGCACATGGCGAAGGGAAGGAAAAGGCAGCAACCAAGGACACCTAGCCAGGTTATACGTCTTACATATGCCTCTTGTATTCCTTCCTTTTTGATGCCACCAAGAGCTAAAGTTGCATGCATGGAACGTGAGCCCTTGCGTGAAGGCTGAAGCTTACGTATAAGGGAGGAGTTAAATGTGCATGCAGCAAGGAAATAGCTTCACCAAATTCACAAAAATGAAACCCCAAATTGTGTAGCTTGCGTGGCCGACAAATGAGTGAGCTTGGGGGGAAAAAAGCCGTATAACTTTGTGTAGAGGTAGCTGGCATGAACCTCTTCCTCTGCCTCCCTTTCCTTTATCATGAAGAGTGGACAAGTGCAAGAGTACGAGGAAAGCTAAAATGCCATTAACCCATATGCATCCATGAAATGGTAGCAAGGAAAAAGATGGCAACATGAATTATTAAATAATGATAATTGAGGAAGAAGATACAACATAAATTGTAGAGAAAGGAAAGAGAGCCATGTGAGCATGAATTGTAGAGAAAAGGAAAGAGAGCCCTATGTGAGGAAGAATGTGGTTGCACCTAAACTTCAAATAATGCCAAGTTTGCAAGCAATAGTGTACTTAAAAGTACAGTTGCAGCCGTGATTAGCAAGAAAAGAAGGAGATGGTGGCATGAACACTAATTAAATGCAAATTTACAAAGGAAAAGAAAGGAGGGACTGCACTAGTAACACATGAAAGGCTAGGAAACAAGAGCATGCAAGCATTTTGAGAGGGAGAGCACATGAGAACACAAAACTAGTGAAGGAGATTGAAGGGGATCAAGAAGGAAAGCAAAGGAAGCAAAAGAACAAGAAAGAAGTAAGGGAAAGAGTCAAAGGAAGCTAAGACAAGTCTACTTGTGTTCATCCTCAAGGTAGGTTAACAATTCTTAAATTTGTGTTCCATGGCTTAATCTATATTCAACATGTTATTTTTCTTAGCTTTCATGGGACATTAATTTCACTCCTACATTCTTGATGGTATGAATTGCATATTGGCCAAGCTTGTATGATAAATTGGTTAGGATTTAGATATGAGGATATTATATATGTTGCCACTTCCATGATAAGGACTTTTGTGGATAAATTCCAGCTTGTGAAATGAAGGAATCATGAATGAGATAGGTTGAAATATAATGGTTTAGAATGGTTAATATATGTGAGAAGTTATGGATACTTAAATGGGGAATTATGGCTAGAGTGTAAGTTTAAAAATTTTAATGTTTCTTGTTGGTATGCTAGACTCGAAAAGGCTCCTTGTAACATATGAAATTGTTTGTCTAAAATTGTCTATGTTAGATAACAACTCGGTTTGGCCAAAGGAAAGGGTGAAATCATGACTAGTTAGGATATGGAAGCTAGAAAATGGAAAAGTGACTTGACCAATAATGATCCACATCACTAATGGGATGTAAGAATTAAACATGCATAATTAACACTCTAGTATGTAATGTGAACCCAAGGATAAGTAGAAAATAAGGAAGGGAGAAATATGTCTAGTAGCACATTGAAGTAAACTCTTTGAATAGAAAATGTTTAATTGTGTTTATGGATATACTAGAAATTAAATAAAATAAGGCTGGTTAAACAATGTAAAGTGTACACCTAACATCCTTTCATGAAATGTTTAGATGAGGGAATATACGTTGATGGTGTTAATTAAAGAATAGAAAAAGGGAAGTTTAAATGGTAAAATATTCAATTTTTCTTGAATTTCCCTTAGGCCAAGACCCAAAAATTCCCCTTGGTAATTATTAAAATGTTATAAAAGATTCAATAAAGATTTTAATGCAGCATGTCGGTTAGAAAAAGGGTGACCTGGTGAGGTGTGGCCAAAGGTACTCTATACCTATGACCTATTGTTCACGATGATTTTATATACGTGGCCGAGTGTCCACGAATTACGAAGTATGGCCGAAGGTGCTTCACATGGGTGACCTAGTGAGGTGTGGCCGAAGGTGCTTCATACCCGTGACCTAGTGTTCACGATGATTTTATATACGTAGTCGAGTATCCACGAATTACGAAGTGTGGCCGAAGGTGGTCCACATGGGTGACCTAGTAAGGTGTGGCTAAAGGTGCTCTATACCCATGACCTAGTGTTCATGATGATTTCATAAAGGTAGCCTAGTGTCCATGTAACACCCTAGGGTGCCCAATTAATCTATAGAGGTAAGTGTAAGAATTTAATGCATGCGCAGTTTTTGTTTAATTCCGCAATAACATGTATAACTTTATGAGAATATGGTTCACTTGACAAGGATATCTGATTTTTTTACATTGACATCTAAATTTATCATGCGATGTTTGCTTGTTTGTATTTATGAATAATGCTATGTTTTTAACATCAAGAATGTAGAAGTAAACATTTTGGTGCTTGCACCCTGATACATACTAGTGATTTCTAAACCCTGAATTGTTAAGATACTGGGAAACTTGTGTTTCTCATTTATGTGCTAATATGTATTAGATGCGGATGCTTAGCAGGGCCGGGGAAGTCAACAGTTCTTTTTGGTTAAAAGCAAAATTTTTGTAACCTTTTATTTTGGGGTCCTGATTTTAGGAGCATTTTGGGATTAGAATTAGGATCATTATTTTGCCTGTGTATATGTATTTGAAGAGGGAACGGGGAATTACTAAGGAGGGGATATGTGAAGGACCTGTTCAGCCCAATTAATTGTAAAGGGAGTCTGAGTGACAGGCTTGTTGTTTCCTGACTCCTTAGGGATAGGTACTTCATCTATCCCAGTATTTACAGGAGGATGTAATGAACATACATTATTGTACATTGACCATTTGTATTATATGCAAGTTTTTAAATTTTCGGTGTGTAGTATAATATCTTAATTTCGCTGTACATACGAGATTTAATCTAAGCAAAAGATCCCAAACCTAATCTGCTTTAATGAAATTCAATAGTACAAAAATAAAAGGATAAGAATAATGTAATGAACTTGTCTGTTTACATCAGAGTAATTGTAATACTAGATAAGGGTGTTACATCTTTCTCTTCTCTCTCTAACTTGTCCACTCTATCACTAAAAACTAATTTTCTCTCACTAGCTAGAACTTTGGTAGGTGTTCTAGTTCTCTCTTTAGTTTCTTGTTATTTATATGGGTTGGTGGGGGAGAGTGAGGTATGGTGCGGTATAGAGGGGAAAAGAAATGGGTTCTGCATTTTGGTTCCTAAGCTTAATTTCTCAGTCACCTGAATTATGAAAGAAAGAATTATCATATTTCCCTTGAAATACTGGTAAAGAATTTTAGAAATTAGTTAGCTATAGTAACTCTCACAGCAAAAATTTCACTTCTGCCCATGGCCTTCTCTTTTATTTTTGCTTTGGTCCCTGTGCCCATTTTAGTAACTTATTGGGATTCCGTCGCAATTTCTTATACCAAACAGAGGTAATTCAATAAAAATTAAATTCCAACAAAAAACTAAGAATAATTCATAAATCATCTAAAAGCGGGTGTTACAATGCACTCTTTGCAATATTATTTTGAATGGAATGATACGCTAAATTAATTAAATCTAGAAAGAAAATATTCTAATAAACATAAGGCATAGCCGTACAAGAAGATATAATTTTTTTGGCACAGAAGTTAATTTCATTATTTGTTTCGTCCTCGTGTAATCTTTGCAATATTATGTGAGGGGGGCGGGGGGGACCGTAGTGCAACCTTTGCATTATTATTCAAAACGAAAGGACAACTGAATGATACACTATTTTAATTAAATCTAAACGAACTAAAATATTCTAATAAACTTAATATAACCGTACAAAAAGTTGATGTAATTATTTGTTTCCTCCTTCATTGATTTGTCTTTCATCTAGTTTTTTATGTCTCATTTTCAGGCGTCTTTATCCTATCCATTATTTATTTGGGCGGTTATAAGCTGAGGTTACCAATTTTGGTGTTATTAACTTATTTTAATACTATAGTAATATCTTTAAAATGGTGTCTCTTTGTACTTGTCTACTATCTCAAGTATTTGGTTCGAAAATCCACTACTTATATAAATAGGTGCTGTTATGTGATGTGCATCATAGTGTATAATTTGGTGAGCACTTTGAGCAATAGGGAAAGATAACGCAATGGAAATGGAGAAAAGCTGCAAGGTATGTGTCACAGAGACCACAAGCAACACTGGTATTTGGCTTGTGAAGACACTATTGGAGAAGGGTTACACTGTCCATGCAACTTTCAAGGATTTAAGTACTCTCTCTCTCTCTCTCTTTCTCAGTTGTTCGATTGTTAATTATATGACTGTTTGCTTATAACTTTGTATTACTCCATTTGGTTTCTAAGAAATCTTTTTTATTAAATTATTTATTTGATCTCTACAATTTCACGTCAATTTTTAATTTAATTTTTGTAATTTACAATTTTATAGTTGTATCCTTAAAATTTTAAATTTTAAAATTTATTTTTTACTATTAAAATGTTTTTAAAATTTTATTACCTTATGCTATTTTGACATTCTATATATGCATAGTTCATACGAATAAAAAGGTTAATATTATATGACAATTAAGTGTAATTTATTCACATGATGCCTATAGAATATGATACACTTAATAAATGTTAAGTAATCTGGGTGAAGTGCTTGAATCCTACATATTCAAAATAGGAAGATGACAATGACATATGGCTAACTACTTAATGATAAATTTAAGAGTTTTAGAACAATAGGAGCTTAGTTATAAATTATCACACAGAAGAAATTAAATTAAAAATTGCATAAAATTATAACGACCACGTGAAAAGGTCATTTAACCAAAATTTATTCAAAATTCTTGGATTTTGTTTTGTTAGAAATAAATTATCTAGAGAGGCCTCGGTTCAATTGCGAACCAAAATATTTTAATTAGGTAATTAGGTAAAAATATGAATTTTCGAGAATAAATGATTTAATCCACATTAAAAATTTGAAAATGAGATAGTATATAATTTTGAAAATGGTAGAAATTAGATTAATCTGTTCAAGCTGAAAACAAACTCAAAATATAATAATAATAATAATAATAATAATAATAATAATAATAATAATAATGCCTCGATTGGGCCTGAATTTGATCTTGAAAATTTTTACTCCTGCCAAAATTGAGCCCATAGGAATTTTGAGAATAGATCGGACTCCAGCTTGAACCTAAATTATTTAAAAAAAAAAAAATTGCAGAGGAGGAGTTAGAAAGTGTGAACATTTTGAAAAGCTTGCCACGTGCAGAGGAAAGGTTGATGTTGTTTGAAGCAGACATATACAACCCAATTGAATTTGAGCCTGCAATTCGAGGTTGTGAGTTTGTTTTTTACGTTCATCTTAAGAAGAATCATGAAACTGGCTCTCAGGTTTTATTTTTATTACCCTTAAACCATTCTCTTTAAAATTTATTCCTCAAAGTCAAGAATCTATTATAGAGATGGGAATTACCTAATTCACTATTATATATATATAACAGTATAAGAATGTGGTTGAAGCAGCAATTGATGGGACAAAAAGCATTGTCATGTCTTGTGTGAAAGCAGGAACAGTGAAGCGTCTAATCTTTACTTCAGATATTGTTTCTGTTTCTCCACTCAAAGATGATGGAAGTGGTTTTAAGGATTTCCTCGATGAAACTTGTTGGACGCCTTTGAATGTTGATTCATACGAACATATATACCACCATCAGTTTTATAGGGTGAGTTTACCAAGATTTTCCCTTTACACTTCAATTGGTTTAATTTTTATTTAAATTTAGGGTTATTAATTAGGTGCCAAGAACTTGTTTGTCTTTAGTTTGGAGTAAAATAGTTTTAGTATTTCAATAGTATTACTACTATTTATATTTTGAAAAATTAATAAGTATATTAGCTTAAAATTTAAAATCCAACTGAACCATAATTTACAAATAGATTATATAACTTTCAATAAAAAAAAAATTAAATTTCGTATCAAAATAAATTGAAGCTTCTTATTTTAAAAATTAACAGAAGCAAAAGAGCTAGCTAGGATTATTAGTTGGTTTTGTGTATATAAAGTGTACATATCTTTTTTAAATAAAATATAGGGTTTCTTTATTATTTTTGCTATTACTTAACTATTTTATGGTATTTTTCTATCCAAAAGATAATCAAATTAATCATTCAATGGTATTAGCTACAATTATTTTACACTCTTGTAACCATTTAAATTTTCATGTAACTTATCATTCAATCCTTTTATGGTTTAATATATAAGTGGATATTTAAGAATGAAGGGCACAAGATATCAAGGCACGTTGTGGTACTATTCATATAAAACTATTGCCTCCAAAGTATGCATCGGGGTAAATTTATTTTTAATTGACTTTTATATGACTAATTTGATTAAATTTTGAATAAAAAATACCATAGGTTAGCTAAGTGTAATGAAATAAACCATTAAAGGGTTAAGCGACACATTTACAACTACAATGAGCAAACAATAGACCAAATTACAAGTTTTTCTTTGGCCCAACAAGGTTGTAAACTATAATTTTCCCTAAAGATGATTTCTCATTAATTATTTTAATTACATAATTCAATTTATATTTTGAAAAATTAAAGATAAAATTGGAATATACTTTGGCACATTTGACACTAATATATTACTTTGGACTTTTAGATATCTTTGGTTCCAAAATCATACATTATATGGCTTTAGACTTTGTGGTGTCTATAGTTAATTTCAAAATTTTATGGTAACTTATAATATATATATATGTACACATATAATATAAAGTGCATTGAGAGAGTAGAAAATTATTTTATGTATTTTCTTATTTTTAAAATATAAAAATATATAATTAATTTTAGAGACTAATTAATAATAACTGAAATATTTCAAAATCGTATATAATAGTATACATATGCATGTGAAAGATTGGATTGAGAAAAAGCTAGCCAGATCTTGGGGAGACCAAAAATGTTACTCTAATATTTTAATTTAATGTAATGGTCTTACTTTATTTTTATTTTTTCGGAAGGATTTCACATACTCAAGGACGTGTATGGAGAAGTATCTTTTGAGCTTGAGTTATGAGAACAATAATGGAAATGATGTTGGAATAGAGGTTGTCACCCTCCTTTGTGGACTTGTGGTAGGGGATGCTTTTCAGTCTCATATGCCTAGTCCTGTAGAAGTTTGTGTATCACAACTTACAGAAAATGCAGTGAAATTCCGAACACTAAAGTTTCATGAGAATTTGCTTGCCAAAATTCCTCTTGCACACATTCATGATGTATGTGAAGCTCATATCTTCTGCTTGCAAAATCCCTCCATCAGAGGCAGATTCATTTGTGCAAGTTCCTACATTTCTTCAGAAGATATTGCTAATTATTATCTTCACCATTATCCAGAATTTCACATCAAGCAAGAGTAAGTAACATTCTTGATTAAATATTTCTCGCATTTATTAGAGAGGATCGAAGTTAAGGTTTGATTAGTTAGACGCATGAAGTCACACAGTAGGAGTCAATTCTTTCAAATTACTAGGTACATTTATGAGAATCATTCCAAACCCTTAGATTATGCCCTATAATTTTAGTAAATAACTTATGTTATTCATAACTTTCATACTGAATTTTGTGTCAGATATAGATATAGACCCAAAAAATGGGAAATCAAGTGGACTTCAACAAAGCTTATTGACAAAGGATTTGTGTACAAATATGATACCAAGATGATATTAGATGATTGCATCAAGTGCGCAAGAAGGATGGGATATCTCTAGTGCTTCGTGCTATTTAATATTATTGTAAAAGACTCCTACTTAATATTTCTAGTGAAGTTGCTTTGTTCTGTATCCACTCACTCTCATTGGTGTGAAGATTTGATATGATACTTAATAAATTGTACAATGTTTTCCATGTGCTTCATTTTTTATTAAATCTTAACTTAAAGTGATCTATTCATTAAAAAAAAAATAAGAGAGATAAAAAAAACCCTACTTCCATCCTTGAAAAATAAGTACACTTTCGATTTAGTTGTCCACATAAGTTTTCTTTCAACTAATGTATGCTCCATTGATTTTTTTTTTGGTAGTATATAACGGACTACCAAACAAGAGTAAAGGTAGGATAACCCATTGGGGTATGAGGTCTGAAGCCTTATTCACTACTTAAGTTCCAATGTCCCCTATTAGACAAAGACTTGCACTCATTCTTCTGAGAATGATGATGAGATCTTGTATAATGATGTCTGGTTCCTTGTGAGTGTCAGCCTTCTTGAGCTTGTTGGTGTACCCTTTTCTTTCAATAGCTATCACAATTCCTTCTTGTTCATGTTGACTATTGAAAGCTTGAAAGTTGTTTAGTTGCTCTTTCATGTGATCAAACAAGAATTTATCAAAATGAAGTTTCTTGAGGTTGTGAGAAATTGAGATTCTTTCCCATTTACCTCCATTTTTAAGGACTGGGATGATTATCTTATTCCTCTTGATTCTTCTTCCAAAAAGAAGTAGGCATTTCCCTTTTTGCATATCCTAGAAGCTAATCTTATATTGTTGATAACTTGATGTAACCTTTGTTTTCATAAAATTGTTTTCAGATTCTCCTTAAAAACTTTCTCGTATTCTCTACAATGCTCTTTGATTCTTGCAACGAGAGAACCTATTGGTATGCTTCCTTCTTCTATCATACTCTTCTTTTTTACTAGCCCAATATTGTTAAGTATAACTAGCACTAAGATTATGTGATCTCTCCACCTTTCATATGATGTTAGTTGAACCATAGATCCAACCAATTCCTCAAAGTGGGTAGATCTAATTGTGAGAGAAAAAAGAGAATTCATTTGGAACTAGGAAGTGATGCATCTTGAGAGATTTTGCCAAAGGAAGATCATATTTCCTGAGTTTCCATGTGAAAAGGATGAGTCTTGTCGGAATCTTGAGTGTCTATAGATCTTTCCATAAAAATTATGTTATCCTCTATCTAACTTTCTTCCATTTGGCTCTTGATCATTTTGTATCCAACTACCATAGTGTATGTGCTACCTAAACCATGCTTCCACATGATCTTATCTAGGATTTGATAGATAGAAATTGGGATCATTTTAACCATCTCAATTGTTTCTTCATTGAAGAGTTAGTTAAGTTTTTTAATATCCAAGTTACTATGATTGGGATTGAGGAGTTTTGCTATTGTCATATGGGGGATAGAGTTAAATCTATGTAGTTTCCACCAAAACTTTGTTCCTAGTGCGATTAACCAACTTATGCCTATTCTCCAGCATAAATTGTTAAAAATTATAGTCTTGTGTTTCATTGATTCATTTCCACACCTATGAATATTGAGTGTACTTCCTTGGATGATTTTCTATGTTTCCATTGAAGTATTTGGATTTTGTCCATTGGCAGAACAAAGATGTTGGTTTGTCCATAATCCTCCAAGTGTGCTTCGCCAATAGTGCTTTATTCTTAATGAGAGTTTCAAAGTCCTAATCCATCTTCTTCTTTAGGACTAAAAAGTTTTTCTCTATTAAGTGCATTGATGGATGGTTTCCTTTAAATCCCCAAAAGAAGTTTGTGGTTATAGAATCTAACTTGTTGGTGAATTTTTTTTTTTAATGCTAACATTGGCATTTGATATATGGGAATTGATTGAAATAACTGCCTTTGTTAGTGTTAGCCTTCGTTCCTGATACAAGAGTTTGGATTTCCATCCATTACATTTGTTGTTGACCTTCTCTAAAGTTTTTTGAAAGACCTTTGCTTTATTCCTCCTCTGGTCAATTTTGGTACCTAGATATCTTCCTAATTATGTCTCCACTCTAAATCCAAAACACTCTTTGAAGATTTTCTTCTCTTATCTTGAGGTATTAAGGTTGAAAACTAAAACTGATTTATCCTTGTTTAAGGATTGACCTAATAACCAACTATATAGATTTAATGCCTATTGAAGATTCTAATTTCAAAAAAAAAAAAGGAAATTTGATCATACATGATATGGTATCATTTGAGCATACATTGCAGTTTCTGGGTTGAATTCAAAAAATAAGATGGTATCATCAGCATACATGAGATGGGAAATCCAACGACCCCTATTTGCAAACTTGATTCCTTTGAAATTCTTCTCTTCTTCCATTTTAATCAACATGTGAGAGAGGAAATTTTATCAAAGTATGAAAGGTAAGGAGACAAGGAATCTCCTTGTATAATACCTCTTTGTGGTTAGAATAATTCGATCTTTTGACCATTCAATAGGAGAGTATAAGAGACTATTGTAATTCAATGCATAATGATGTTGACGAAATGATTAGGAAAATTCATGGCTCTCAAGACCATTAGCCAACCAATCAACAACTTTGTTACACTCTATAAGCATGCATCACTTTAACCTCCCAGTCTCCTTAATCTCCTTACTCATATCAACCAAACCACTATAATTGTTACTCTTACTATATTCATCCATAATACACATAATTGTAACCTTGGAATCTATTTCCACCTAGAATTTCTTAACTCCCTGATTCCATTCTAATTCTAGATAAAAAAAGATAGCCCATAGGTCATTCAAAAGAGAATTACAACTCCCAACTATCTTACTAAACCCAATATCAAATTACCATCCTTATCTATCAAAACTCCCCCATAACTAGCTTGGTTTTCCTGCCTTTTGTATGATCCATCATCATTGAATTTAATCCATCCCTTTACAGGACATTCCCAACACAAGAGCTTCTCCACATAAACTCTTTTGCCCACATTAACTCTCTTAATTTGCTCATTTCTATAATTCATTTCATTTTCTTTGTTCATGTTTGAAGAAAACATATCCCTCCTATCTCCCCTATTATAATATAAAATCAACTCATTTCTCCATTTCCAAATACACCAACAAACCACAACAAATAAAGTACACCATTTAATTTCCTTAACCTAGCTCAAGTTACCTTTTAAATTCATAATGATCAAATCTTCCATTTCAATAGCAAAAAAAGTTTCCCATCATTGATGCCACACCAATCTTCTCTAGATAGCTCTAACTTCATCACAGTCCCTCATGGTTTGCATTGCAAACTCATAGAACTTCCTAAACCTTGGACATAAATTAGAATATGTGGAATTTCTCTCCAATCTCTGCTTATTGGTCAACAGCTTTTCTTTCATCAATAATCTGACAAGAGTTTTAATTCTTTGTAGGACTTCCTAACCCAAAATTATTTTCTACACCCCCTAAACTAGCTTGCCCCCCAACTTGATCCCTCAACATATCATAAGCTAACTTAGTAGTGAACTCCCCATCACTAATACGAGTCCATATAATCTTATCACAACCCAAAGAATCCTTGGAAGGATAGTGCCCAGTATTATTTCAATAACCTCCCTAGGTAGCCACTCCCTTAACCTATTTAAATCTCATTCACCACTTACATCTTGGAATTCCACTACTTTTTTCTCCAATATATCCTCTTAAAACCCACCCACTACCTAATCTTTAAGGACCATAGCACCTTTAACGCATTTGTCTTTCTAGAGGTTAATATGATGACCATCACCTAATTTCCATTTCCACCCCTTTTTCACTTCACTCTAAATTGAGCAAATTCCTCTCCACATATTTGACTTAGCTCTTCTTATTTTTACCTTAGGAACAATATCTTCACCACACCCATACTTACCTCTCAACTCAGCCAAAAATCATCCTTCTTGGAAATTAATCCCCAATATAACTGCATAAAAATAACTTGTTTTGAGTCCTTTAAGTTTCTAAAATCCAAACCTCCTCTCTCCTTAGGTTGAAATAACTGACTCCATGCTATAATACAGGATTTCTTAATTTAAGAACTACATACCCAAATAAAATTTCTACTTTTTCTTTCAATTTCCTCACACACACCTTTGGGAAGATATGTTGACTGCATTGTATAAGTAGGAATAGCCTCAATCATTGACTTTGTTAATGTGATTCTCTCTTCCAAAAACAATTTTTCTATCTTCCACACTAATAACCTTTTTTTGAATTTCTCAATCAACCCCCTATAGGTATCTTTCTTCACCCTCAAATGATTAAGAGGAATTCCTAAATACTTACTAAGATCTATTATAAGACCAACTCACAACATCTAATTGAGATCCAATGCTTTGTTACCATTTACATTTCTAGAATGATATATCTTAAGTTTCTATTTACTTAGCTTTTGACCACCCGGTTCACAAAAAACATCCATCCACTTCATTATAATCTCAACCTAATCTAGAGAAGCTTCAACTAACAAAATTAATAATCTACAAAAAATAGATGTGAAATTGGAGGACTCCCTTTGTTCAACCTAGCAGGTTTCCAAAACTTCTCTTCAACTACCTAATTAAAAACCTACCCTAATATTTTAATGCAGATCACAAAAAGATAGGGTGATATAGGGTCACCCTGTCTAATGCATCTTGTGGGTTTGAATTGCTCAAACACTTTCATAACACTAGATGACATACATGCGATAACCAATTGTATGAATTAATTAGGAAGACTTATATCATCCAAAGACTCCTCTATAAACTTTCTCTCTAACCTATCATAGGCCTTTTCAAGGTCCACCTTGACAGCCATTAACCCATTCTTCCTTTTCAAGTTTCTCATTATATGGATGACCTACTACATAATCACCACACTGTCTATGATATATGCCTTCCTTTCAAAAAATTACACTGATTTGGTGTTATAATTTTCTCCATAAGTGGCTTCATTCTATTTATCAACCACTTGGAAATACTTTAAAGAATAACATTGCATAGGCTAATTGGCCTGAATTGGCTTATAACCTATGAATTTTTAACTATGGGAATATGCACTAAGTTTGTCTAATTAATCTCTCTAATGCGCTCGTGGGATACTCAAAAGCCATTTTAACCATATATATGATAGAATCTCTAACATTCTTCCATTTAATATGATAATAAGATAACACTCAAGCCATTAATCCATAAAGCCTTCAAAGCTCCTATGTTGAAATGCTTTAAATACATACACATCCAAGTGTTGTATACAATAGAAAAAATTCAATCATACAAGACATATACCCATAGATATGTGAGGCTAAGTAGAGTAAAGAGGTAACAGACTTGCCACTCATACCCCTCTGCTCACCTACAAGTAAGTGTTTTTCACATATCTTGGATACATATATGCCCCTCTTTGTATACCAAAAATCCTCTTAACCCATTTCCAAAAAGATAATAAAGGATTAGGGTATCGACCATCTCATATTTACCTATCAAAATAAAATACTACCAAACTAGTCTTGCATGTCTACCCTTTTAGAAGGTGAGGGAGTAAGGGGAATATCCACAATTGAAATCACTTATATTTCCTTCCTTATCATGAAATAACCTAGAATGGGTATATCTACCTAATCCACCTCCACCTCTAGTAGGATCTAAAATCTAGGCACATGATATAAACCAGCATTTAATGGGAATAATTTCCCAGTAGTAATAACAACCTGATTTTTAAAATTTCTAACTTGTACCACCATACTGGTACAGAAATACACTACATTCTTTTCTCATCATATAACACATTATGATTATTGGGATAACATGTATGAATTAAATAATTTTCTCGCATATACTTATGAATACATATGCATCTCATCACATATCCATCATACAAGATATATTCTTAAATAGCAATGGCAACAAGATCACATTCTTATATCCATTCAAAGCATAAACAAGAAATTAATGTATATTTCTATGGCCATAAAAAAAAGCATTATAAAAGAAATATTTAAAAATTCTCATTCATAAATGAGTCTTTCTTGTTGTCCTAGACCATCTACAATATTCTCATGGTTTGTGACAGTCTGCAATATTCTCATGGCACTGACTAGTTGTACTATTCTCTTGGCCTTTATGAACCATCTGCAATATTCTTGTGGTACTGGCCATTTGCAGTATTCTCTCAATTTAACCAGTTGCAGTATTCTCGTGGTCTTCAACCATTTTTAGTTGTTCTCATTTATGGTTTATGCTATTTTTAATAAATTAGACTTTTCAAAATAATTTAATTGGACAAATTTAACTGTGATTTTATTAAAATTAAATCTGACATAATTTTTTGAGTTTACGATCGAAATTTGGGAATTTTCGGAGTCAAAATCTGATCTGATGGAGGAAAACTTGGCTTGACGTTCGGAAATTGACAAATAAAGTATCAAACTTTAATCCCTTAAATGGAGGCCAAATTCCTTTCATGAGAATCTGTGCCCTTGCCTGGATTGGAAAAGACATCCGAAAATTTTCTTGGGTGAAGTGACAAAAGACTGAATTGCCCCTAGAGGCTTTAAACTTTCAAAAACTTCAAATTTTCCTCAAATTTCCACCTTTTTCTCTCTCTCTTCCCTCTCTCCTCCACGCTCGCCACCATGCACAACTAAAAACGCCACCTTGTGTCGCCGCTCGACCCAGCCACCAGTGCAACTCGACGTCCTAAACCTCCTGCCACCATCGCTAGCCATCGACGAATGCCACAGCAGCTGAAAAATGTCACTTTTCCTTCTGTCGCGAGTTTTCTCCTTACGCTGTGATCTCTACCATCCGACGTCATCGGCGACACTGCCCCTACCACTGGAAATACCGAGCTGCTAGCTTCCTCCGATAGCTCTCAGCTGGTGAACGCCGCCACCACGCGGTCGAAACAAAGCAAAAATAGTTTACCGTGCGTCATTCTTCTCCACCAGAAAATGCTGTCCAAACAACCGTGAACCGCCAAACGGACCCCAGATCTGGCCTCCTTGACTTGTGGGCTACACGCTGGTGTCATTTTTGATCTCGGCCACATCCCTCCCCCATACGCTGCCATGCGCCATCACCAAAGAAGGTAGAAACTGTCCAGAATAAGAATTCCACCTTCTGAAACCCCCAGTACGATTGAAATTGCCCTGATCTAATGTTTTCTAATTGAAATTGAATGTCAAACATTCGTAGAAATTATATTAGCCTAGGAAAATGTGTAACCAAACATAGAAATTTTAATTGAATGAGAAAAAGCCTGAGATTTTAATTAAATTGCTGAGGGGACTAACTAGGCTTAAATTTCGAGGAAACAGGAAGCCTGAATTATTTAGGAGCAAACGATAAATAGGTAGAGTGATTTATGCTCCCCTGACTTTCATTTGACACTGTGAATGCTTGATTTAGATTAATTTGACTACATGAGAATGCGTGCTACTTTTGATGGGTATATCTATATGCTTGTGTGCTGTAAATGCTTGTTGCATGTTATATTGATTGGCTATCAGACTTAGATGCCATAGGAATGGGTTGACTTAAGGTAGGGTATTCAATAGCCGGTATGGGACAACCGTTGAGTATCTCGAATACAGATGATTTTGTAAATGTATTATTTTTAATCAGATTTAGCCTGCATTCGTTGGGGATTACGTAGTAAACCAAGATGATCCTATGAAAGGTTTAAGGTGTATAAGGGGGCCTATATGGGAAAACGTTGTGGTTTAGGTGTAATCGCCTAGAACCTTGAGAACTAGTTGACTATGTGCATGTGATTCTGAATAGACTGTATGAGGATGAGAATTGGCGTATGTGCACATGCTAGGGGATACCCTAGATGTTGATTCTCACCTGGTCCTTGAGTGAGTGATTGGTGTCACGGATCACACTCACAATATAGGCGTGATTTCGGGTGATTGGTGTCATGGATCACACCCAACGATAAAGTATTTTTTTCGTAAAAACGGCATGCAATTGGATAGATTTGTAAACAGTCACATGAGACTTGTGACTGAAACGTATGCAAAAACCACCAGCCATGGATTTTAAACTAAAACTTCAGTATGAATTTTTAGAAAATGCATTTTATACTCATTTTAATTATTGCATCATTTTCTGTGCAATTTCATGATTTTAAAAGATAAGGTAATTCACTAGCTTTTGAATTAAAAACACAGGGAGATGTTTTCTGTGCTTTGTCACAGCAGAGCATCCAGTTATTTTGAAATTATATACTGTAAATTATTCTATTGGGATTTAACTATCTCATGAGGTTGTTTACTCAAATGAACAGGAACAGGGGCCTAAGAGATAGCTGGGTAGGAGCTGGGTGGCTGAAGGACATTGTAGCGTAGTTTAGGCTTGAATTTGTTTATGTAATTATCTGTATTGGTTGTTCTAGTTGTTGATGGATTTAATTGAATGTATATATTAGTTTTATGACTATTTGTACTTTGGGAAATGTCCAAATTACAGGAGAAACTCTGCCAGATTTTTGGCAGATATGAATGTTTGAATATTGGTTTAAGTTGAACTGCATGTGAATGGATTATGCATT
The DNA here is from genome assembly GCA_031216115.1 of Senna siamea. NCBI lineage: Eukaryota > Viridiplantae > Streptophyta > Magnoliopsida > Fabales > Fabaceae > Senna > Senna siamea. Next base: position 15,866,850 of record CM062364.1, read on the forward strand.
TTGATTTTATGGTTATTAGAATTGATATTCTAGAGCATGTTTTGATTGTATGTGAATTTAGAATAGCTGCGTAAGACTTAGGGTTGAGTGGAATCTGAATGGGCAGTGGTAAGAATCTATTTGGGTTACACTCAAAAAGTAACGATCCCTCGATATTCCTGGATCAAGGAAAAAGTAAAAAATGGTTTTGAAAACCCATATGCTTCTGCTACTTTGATAGAGGTAAGTGTATTGTGAAATAAGGGGTCGTTACACTCTTCTCATCTAAAATCTCATATCTTTCTTTCTCTTTCTCATTCATTCTCAATCTCTTTCTCATTCATTCTCAAATCACATGTTAAACCATTACATCTCAGGTATAAATCCCTCATTTAAGTAAAATTTTGGGCTAAAAATGCTTCAAACTACGTTATTGAGTTCATTTTCTAAAACAAAGGCCTGCAAGTCGACTTTCACCCCTGGCAGTCGACTTCTAGCTTACTGTCCTACAAAATTTTTCAAACTCGAGAGCTACCAGTCGACTAACCCAAGCCCGACAGTCGACTACTTTATTCTTGGCAATTTTCTAGAAAATAAAAGCATAACAGTCGACTTCCATGAGCTAGCAGTTGACTGCTAGCACTTTGGATGTGTTTTTGGGCAACCAAAGAACACAACAGTTGACTGGTATATGCTACAAGTCAACTGCTATATTATACTATATTTTTCAAACTTGCCATTGATGTAAATTTTTACCCAAAATTTAGTTTGTAAAACATTTTTGATAATTATCCACTCAATAACAGTATATAAACCTCATTAAGCACATGAAAATAACCCAAGTTACTGTTTAATCTCACTCAAATCTTAGATTCAACCTTATTCTCAACTTTAAAGAAAAATCCATTTTTTCACAATCTGAATTATGCATTCACAAGTGTATCCATGCAGTTTAAAACACCCAATAACAATAAAAAAATGTCAAGAATGTAGGTTTTACTTCCTCTCTAGTTTAAACAATATAAAAATCAAAGTTTTTAGCATATTAATAGTAAAATTCAAAATTAAGAGGATTAGGTTGTTTGCTACCTTGTTGTTGCTTTAAAGCTTGTAAATACTTGCTTTGGAGTATGCTGGTGTATCTTCCTAGCTTCTGGGATATCAAACTTGCTTCTAGAGTTAGCTTCCTCCATAATTTCCATACTTTCTCTCTCTAGAATGCCCTAAATTATTTCTCTAGAATTTAGAGCTCAGGATGCACAAATGATGGTTCTAGAATTTAGGTATATATATATGGTAAGAAAAACTACAACCCCTATCGGATTTTTTAGTTGACTTTTGATCATTCGGCTTCAAGTAGCAATTTCCCCTGCCATGAAAAGAATTACTATTTTGCACCTAAAGCTTTGGCGAGAAATTTTGAATTTCTGTTAGCTACAATAACCCATATTTTGTCTAAAATTATGGATGACTACCCTAAAGTATTAGGATTTTATATACCCTCCCTACCTTTTCTAGTTTATTTTAGTCCTAACTTTACCTTTCTCATTTTAGTCCCTCATTCTAATTCAACTACATGTAACTAATTTTAATATAACATACACAAGTAATTAATTTATTTAATAGCTAATAAACATCTCTCAATAAATAGGAGGAGTTGATGTTACAATGTTCACAATTACCCTTCTTTATTTATTCCTTAGATAAGAGAAGTGACTAAGAATTAGTCGACTTCTCATTTAAGGATAAGTAAAGATAAGAACAATTATTTTGTTTGGGTATTCAAGGTAAACTCTGCTTCCTATTGTGCCCTGGTTTTCACAAGGTTTGGCTTTCATAGAGTGCCTTGTGTTAGTCATTAGTAGATCCTTACTTCCAAGCGTGCCCTGATCTTCACAAGGTTTTACCTTCAGAACGTGCTCTGTGTCGATCATAGGAGAGAATCCTCACTTTTCGACATGCCCTGATCTTCACGAGGTTGGCCTTTATAGTGTGCTTGTGTCGGTCATTAGGAGATCCTTGCTTCTCGGTATGCCTAAGTGTTCACAAGGTTTAGCCTTCACACTATGCCCTATGCTAGTTATAAGGGAAAATCCTTGGTTCTTGGCATACCTCAATCATCACATGTTTGGCCTTCATAGCGTGCCCTGTGTTGGTCATAAGAGAAAGTCCTTACTTCCCAATGTGCCCTAGTCTTCACAAGGTTTGGCCTTCACAGCGTGCCCTGTGTAGGTCATAAGAGAAAATGTTTGCTTCTTGGGGTGCCTTGGTCTTCACACAATTTGATCTTCATAACGTGCCCTATGTTGGTCATAAGAGAAAGCCCTTACTTTCCAATATGCCCCAGTCTTCACAAGGTTTGGCCATCATAATGTACCTTTTGTCGATCATATGAGAAAATCCTTGCTTCTTGGTGTGCCTCGGTCTTCATGAAGTTTGGCCTTCATAGTGTGCCCTGTTCTTTAGCTATAATGACAGAATCCCCGCTTTCCAGCATGCCCTAGTCTTCACAGGGTAAAAGATCCCATTTCCTTTTGGAATAAAGGAAGAAAAAGTATGAGATTGATTTTGATAGTGGCATGTGATTAGTGCAAAGATACTACTGAGATGATTGAGAAAATTTTTTTATATGAACATGTGCACACAGAGTGCAAAGATGGGAAGATGAAAGATGTCATAAAGGATACCCTTGAAAATTACTCAAATATGCATGTGATTTAGATAAAATTTTCCCAGTTTGGAGGCTGATGAAGTTTAGTATGTAATCCTGTTTTCACCTTATTTTCCTACAAAATTTAATTTTTTTTTTCTTTTTATTTTTCTTGATTATTGATTTCCTTTTCTTTCTTATTTTTTTGTAGCTGTCGATGCTTTACAATAAATTGGTAATATATCAACAAATGTGTTGTCGTGTCAGTCTTTTAGCACAGATGGTAGGGATTCCAGAGGGATTATAAGGCTTGCACCAAACAAGCAAGCTAGGTTTGTACTAGCTAGCCGAGAGGATAAGAACAAGTTCCCCCACACTTGCCTAATGCTTGTCCTTAAGCATTGTCATCAAAACTTCAACAACACACTGATCAATACTAGGGCTTAAAGACTCCCCATCCCCAAGGGATACCAACTAATCCTATCTATAAAACTTTTGCCATAGAATACTCAATAATCGAAAGGGCCCAGTTCAAGCAATGATAGTTAATTTCATTAGTTAGCATTTCTTCCTAAGAGTGCCCTACAGTAATTTTCCAAGATTTAACCTCAAGATTGGCTATTCCCAAGCAAAAAACCTTTCTCAATAAAGGGATTCCTCCTCTTACTTTTTACCAAAAATTTTGTTTCTTCTTTTTGCTGCAAATTTTCAAGAAATATTTTGACTCTTGCCTAGTTTGTCATGGCCTTTTTACACGGGGACAAATGTTGCTAGCACTTAGACCCAGTTACTCAAATATCATAGGACTAGGTGGTTACTAGCATTGCTCATAATCTTATTCTGATTAGAGGAGCAAAATTTATCCAATATTTCCTATGAATGATTTAGGATTTAACCTTTTGACATGAAATTGCATGCTTTTTGGCACACAACCCTGATTACTCAGCTATCCCATAATTCTCTCCCTTTTTCTTTTCTCTCTCTCTCTCTCTCTCTCTTTTAAGCAAGAGTTACAAGGGAGGGGACTAAAGGGGTATACTTAAAAAGTGGTTCTAGGGTAAGTTTCTTTCTAGGATAGTAATCCTATGAGTAGATCTAGTAACCAAAATAGTAGAAATTTAGGAAAGAAGGAAGCATATTCACTCTATATTAAGCAAGCAAGTAATACATATTTATTACCTCTTTCAATCTACAAAGCATCTATGACAAAAAATTTTACAAAGGGATCATAGAGAATCATAGGGAATGATAGTCAAATTAGATTAATCAATAACTATTGAGTTATTTTAAGAAATTAAAAATAAGGGCAATGCATGGCAAAAGTAGAAGGAATTAAACTAATTAAAAACAAATTCTACAGAAAAATGAATTCAGGGATAAGAAAATGATAAAGGCTTCCCACACACATAAATGTTCTGTTGTCCTCAATGCAACAATAAATGAAGGATAAAGGGAGATGAGAAACTTTCCTGAGGTACTAGGAGGATGGTGGAGATGACTTCTAGTTTAGCCTTGGGAACATTGTATGTAAAATTGCTGCTAGCATAGTCGGTTGTGGCATTTTGACCTACCTCTTAAGCGGGAAGAGTGGGAGTGGGCTGAGAGGTTTTAGCTGTAGTATTTCATACAAGTCCTGCCACTAAAAGAATGGCAATAAGAACAAGTTTAAATGGTGCAACTAGAGCGGCATGATGAACGTCCTCCTTTATAATTAGAAAGGGTGCTAGAGGATTGGCTCCCTTAGCCTGCATCATCTCGATCATGACCTTCATCATATTGGCCATGTCCACCATTTAGGTATACATGTACTCTATCTCGGTCATTTGGTTTTGCAACTAGCTATATAGATAAGCCAACTCATTAATAACAGGGGCCTGGGCTTGGCTATTTTATGCTCCTTGGGAGTTTATGCTTACTGATGCAACAGCCTGAGCTTTGGATTAGGTGTTATAGTTGAAAGTAATTTCTCTTGCATGACCTCTTACATTTCTTCTCATGTGAGCTATTGTGACCCTCAATGTCAAGAGAGTTAAATTGTGCAACCATGTGTGTGGTTGCTTTGGTGTTTCGAATATGACTAGACCCTTTAACCCTTTCCAAGAACATTTAGATTCCACAGAGGGATTTAGAGTTAATGGCCAAATCATAGAAGATTTTGCTTTATACTTTTGGTATCATTAGTGATTAGCCTATGGTCATGTATTATTGTATCACTTTGTCGAGGGTTGTCATTGACCCTTTGAATCTTACTGAAAACATTTTGGTTTCACAATAAGAAACAAAGTTGACAGCCAATCACCAAGGATTTTACCTCAAGTGATTGGTATTGAACGAGAAAGAATAAAAGAGATCATAAAGATAAGGGACTTTGCACACTATATGAGAAAATTTTCCATTTTAATAATTCGTTGCAACGCTTTAAAATATTTCAATGACATGAGCTTCAGCTAACATATATTGGACTCTACTGACTTCATTCCAACGTCTAACAATACGACGACTGAGCGTGAGAGAATCTTACACTTTGGGTGGCGTATTTTACACAATCATCTTATTCACGACATGCCCAAAACTATTAGTGAATGCTAGAATCACAGCATTGACCAGTCTCATAGTTTGTACATATTATCTTTTCGACATATTTACTTTGACTTGCTCACTCTGGGAGCATAATTCCCATGTTGTGCCTAACTCGATGGCTTAGGTCAATTTTTTCCAATACAAGTTTGTCATATAATTCAACTTCCTTTGGGTGGCAACAAATGAATCGTGTTTTTGGCTTGACCCTTTATATATTTTACCTAATAGGTCTCTCATTCCCTATACAAATGAGAGTTTCACCATCAGCGGGCACGGTGGAAATGCTTAATCTCGGCCTTCAACTTCTAATTTTCCTCTTGCAACTAGGATGCATTGCTAGAACTGGAAGACCCTCAGTGCCTTTTAAGGCCAAACACTTCCTTATATAGCTATTTAGCTCGTCCTATTCCCCTTTCAGATTTTCTAATTAGTTCTTTTGCTCTTTAATCTTGATAGCAAGGGCCTCTTCCATCTCTTGCAGGTTGTTGTTCAACAGCAAGTCTTAGGGTTCATATGCAATGATTACCCCTCTTGCAATCCTCTCTTGAATCCAATCTTTATATTTGGGTGTGATCTTCACTTGGTACATCCCCAATTCGGCCTTCCCCTTAAATTGAATGCTTTGCCAAGCTTTTGAGATATGGGCATTCAATGCAATGGATTTACCTTCATGAAGGAAGAAGAAAGGCTCCACTAAATCTTAAGACAAGACCTTCTAACTATAGGCATATTGAAAATGGGATAAAGAGGGTTGTAGTTGACTCCTCCCCTAACGCTGACGAGAGGTACGTTAAGGAAATCCCCACAACTATATAGGATATGTGTGTTCCCACCAAGTCAACTTCCATTTAATCTTTTCTTTGGTTAACTGGTTAACAAAATGGACTTAGGCCCTTTTCTCCTCTCAGGTCGCTTGGGATAAGGTCTTCCCTCATAGTGAAGTCTCTTAGTAGATGATGGATGTTATTAAGCCATACACCTCTGTACCACCTCTTGCTAAATAGATAATTTGTCATCCATACTACAAGGAGTTAAGGACAACACTTTAACTTTCCTCCTCCATTCTCTTAGCAGTATAAGAGGATCAAGTAAGTGTCAACAAGGATGGTTAAGATTGGATTAACTCTATGATATTCCACAGCCATAAAAGCACTAATTTTATTGAAGTTCATAAAGCCTGTTGCTGATGGAAAGAGCATAATCCCATATATTTCTAGTGCCAAAACTTGACTAAAAGTACCAACCCTTGAATCTTGTCAAGTATCTTCATATAATTAATTAAGTTGGCCAACGACACTACCTCGGTCTGCACCTATCTTGTAAACTGAACTCGCTTAGGTGACTTCCTCAATAATTTAGCAATGGACCTCTTACAAGGAAGATGGCATGAATATGTGTACACCTCTGAGTCTTTATAGAGAGTTATTCTCAATAATTCGGCATATTCTCTCTAGGGATAGTGATAGCTAGAAATGAGAGAATGTAAGACATTTAAGTTCATTATCCCAATCTGCCTTAAGATTGTGATAACTTCTGTATGAAATGGGATATCCAATAAATCCAATATATCCCCATATCTCAATTGAAAGTCTCACCTATGATCCTTACCAAGTTTAGTTCTCATCCAAACCAATGTAGTCACAAAAATTGGCTCTACTTTGATCCATGCCAACTTTCCTGTTAGTGATAGACTATTGGGTGAGCAGAAAGTCAATCTCGCACTTGAAGCCATTGCCATAACTTGTTTTATTCAAAGCAACCACTGGAGCCAAGAAAAAGTAATGGATATGACTTCATTCTACTGAGTAATTTTGTATAACAAAGAAATTCCTCATTCATGTGAGGTTAAATTTTATAATTTTACATCTTTATTAGGACTACCATAACTCATATTTTGTCTCTTAACATTGCTCACCCATGTTTAAAAACACATAGCCTAATGGTTTTTTCAAAAATTTAGGCAGAGTTTCACCCTCTAAATAATAGCATTTTGGTTGCATAGCGAGTCTGAACTACCACTAATGTGAGAAAGGATTTTTGCTTTACTCTATTAACGGGTTTTATCCATTGGGTTTTGTTAGAAAGTATGCCTATAAGCCCAAAAATTTAAAACTCATTCCCTATTATAGGCATGTTGACCACTCAAAGAGAGACAAGCAGGCATTCACATGTGAGGATTTTTCCTTAATGGTGTGATATCATTTTTGAAGGAGGAAGCCCATAACATCATTGTGTTGTTTATATTGTCAAAATCACCCATCATAATCCATTTTGTTCACACTGAAAGTATAATCCCCCGATAACGTATGAAAGGATTTAGCCCCATTGACGTTATGGTTTTTTCGTAAATGGTTTTTTTAAAATCTATTTTCCCAAAGAAGCATTCTGGCGTTACTAGGAAAGAACAATCAACCCCTATATATGAAAGAATTTAGCCTTATTTACATAGTGGTTTTTTCATAAATAGAGGTTTTTTTTTTAAATATGTTTCCCTAGGAAACATTTTTTCTTTATTAGGAAAGAACAAACAACCACCACGTACAAAAGGATTTAGCCTTATTGACATAGCAATGTTTTCATAAATAGATTTGTTTTAAAAAAATCTATTTTCCTTAGGAAACATTTTGGCTTTACTAGGAAAAAAGGTCAACTACCATGTAAAAAAGGATTTAGCCCTATCAATGTAGCTATGTTTTCAAAAACAAAGGGGTTTGAAATTCATTTTCAATAGGAAACATTTTGGCTTAACTAGGAAAGAATAGGGAACCATCACATACGAAACGATTTAGCCTTATCGACCTAGCAGTGTTTTCACAAACAAAGGGGTTTAAAATCCTTTTTCACTACGAAACATTTTAGCTTAACTAGGAAAGAATGGTCAACTACTACATACAAAAGGATTTAGCCTTATTGACGTAGTGGTGTTGTCGCAAATAGAGGTTATTTTTTTGAAATCTGGTTTCCCTAGGAAACATTTTGGCTTTACTAGGAAAGAACATGCAATCACCACGTACGAAAGGATTTAACCTCATTAACATAGCGGTGTTTTGAAAATAGAGGGATTTTTTTCATTATTTTATGTTTCAGGTTTCTCTTTACGTGGTGTGACATTGGATGATGAACATGTGATGCAAGGGATATCTTAGCTCTTATGTGTCCTAACCAGATGGGGTCCTAAGGTTTACAACTATAGGCCTTCCTAACAAGTTGTTGTTAGGGTAGGTATGAAGTCCTAGAAGATTCAAGGTCCTTGGATTGCCTCCATCCCTTCAAGAGTTCGTTAATCAAGTTTGTTTATTTATTTATTCATTTTTCTTAGACAAAAAAATACATGTCCGTAGGCATATTATTGATAAAGCATTGCAAGCTTATGTCCACATCTACAAAAATCATATGCACACAGTACAACCATCCAGTAGTGAAGAAATTGATTTAAGATATGTCGGAAAGAAGTCTATGGATGAATAGTAAAAATAGAAGATAACATAACAAAGGAACCAAACAAGACAGTAATCAATGCAAGGAAATACATAAGGAACACTTTAGGGCCATATTTGTCCAATCCACCCAATAGAGCCAACTTACAACCTAAACAAATTATAATAGCACCAATTGATACTAACCATTTTTTGTTAGTATTGAAGACTTCAATCAATTAAAAAGTCTCAAAATATTTGATGTAGAATTATGTACATAATGAAGTAATCGGTACAAAGATAAATAGTGAAGAAAATTAAAAAGCCTTCAAGGCTTTAACAACTAAACTATAGTGGTAGGCAATCTGTAGCATTGGGGCGATGAGCAATGGTGGGCGGCAAAAGTGTGGCAATAATCAAAGTAGCAATAGTAGTTGACAATGGCGCAACTTCTCTCTCGATTCTCTCTCAAGTTTTTTATCCAATGTGTGTATTTTGCACCAAGCTTTTTTGTTGTCTCCTTCTCTTTGTTTTCTTGGTGTGTTTAAGTAGGAGAGGATTGGAATAAAAGGAAAAAAATGGGGATTTGATTTATGGAATTCATGTGGGGGTTTAATGGGATTGATGGAAATTTGGGATTTGAAGTAATTAATGGAATTTGATGGAGGAAATTTGGTGAGTAAATATATAGATTTTGGGAGTTTAACAGAGGGAAGAAGATGATGGTGAGGTGAAAAGTACAAGATGATGGGGTTTTAGTTTTTTATTTTGTTTTCTTTCATTTATTTTTTTTGCATATTTTCCTTTCTCAATTTTTACATATCTTTATCTTTTTGGACTTTTTCTTATTTTGGGCTTTTTCATAGGCATTTAATGTTGGGCTTTCTGGTTTTGACTTTTATTGGGCTTATTATTATTATTATTATTATTATTATTATTATTTAATTCTTAACTTGGCCTTTTTATTTTATTTTAATTTTCTTATTTATTTTTTATTTTTACTATTTTACTTTAGGTTCAGACAATATAACACCCCTTATCTTGGCTTAACAACGTCATATATTATAATCAGATAAGTGGTTACATTATCTTTTTACCTTTTAATTTCATTAAATTGTTTGAGCATTTAATCCATCAGTAATTTAATATATGATTAGGTCTAGGTTCTTTTGCTCAGGTAAACATACTTTATGCATAGCAAAAATAAAATTTCATACATCTCAGCGGAATTTGTAAAACATTCTATAACTATATGCATATCATTTAAATCTTCTGGCACACATTCCAAGAAATATTAAGTATTTATATATATAAGGGTAAGGAGACAAAAATCTTGTCACTCAAAGCCCTTTTTCCAAAAGAACAATAGTCTTAATTCTATCTCAAAATACGATACGAATGGCAAAAATTAGTACTAAAAGTGCTATATTATTATTATTATTATTATTATTATTATTATTATTATTAGTAGTAGTAGTAGTAGTAGTAGTAGTAGTATTAGTATTATTTTCTATTTACTCCTTACATCTACTAGTTATGTGCATCATTACTCGAGATCTATGCATATGATACATATTAGGAAATTAATGAGAAATAATTCCCAGTAGCTACACAAACCATTTCTTTTAAATAATTGATATGTACCACTGTACGAATACAGAAGACATTTCTACATTCTATTTTGTTCAAAATTCTTTTCATACAGTTCTATGGGTATGCTATATGTGAAATATGTGTGTATATGTCTATGAATATGAGATATGCAACATGTGTTATTATAAGGGAATATACGGTAAGGTTTCAACGTTTCACATACATTAACAATTCATACCTATAACACATTCATGTGTTATAAATAATCATAACGTCTCCTCAATGTTTTATTCTTTAGAGGTATACACCAGATCATTCCCCACAAGGTTTTATTTTTTAGCAATTACAGCTAGCATTTCAAGCCATTCAATTATATTCACAAAACTTTGAACATATTTTCATCAATGGTAAAGTGCATTCAACATATCATTTACATTTAATCATCTCATCTTTTTCACTTTTTCTCTTAGCTTAGGCCATTTTAATATGCACCCTAAGCTACTGCCCATTAACATATAAATATAGCCATTCAAGGAAAAATGCATATAGCATTCGGCCAAAGCAAGAAAAGCATGATGGATTGGCATTTCTAACCCATTTGGTTCATTTCTAGCATTATTTCTACTATTTAGACACTATGGTAACAATTTTCATAATTGTGCATAACACTTTCTCACACCTCAAAATTTGGTAAGTGCACTTTGAACCTTCCTTTTCATACTTTTCTAGCTCATTTTTCATGCCCAATGTTACAATGCACATAATTTTTCAACTTGTCATTTTTTTAAGCACACTTTTAAGGTGAAATGGTAAAACTTTAAAATGGTACTTTTGCTAAAAACATAAAAATACCATAACTTTCTCTCTACTCCTTTCTTTTGATTAAACTTATGATATTTTCTAGTCATTTTCAAATGCAATTTCAGCACCATTTGCATGGATCCTCTTGGCCAAGATGGGTAAGACACACTTTCTTGGTTAATGGTGAAGTTAGAAAATAGGAAAAGTGTCAAGACATTAGCCTAACCAAATTTTCTCTTTCTTACTAATTTATAACAAGTTCTTTCATAATTTCTAGACACTTTACAAACCAATTTCAGCACCCTCACAAAAGCAATAATTCGGCAAAAGGGAGAAAAAAATGAGAATGAAGTTGTATCACTATTTTTCTTACAAAACAATCATATTCAAGTAGTTCTCATGCAAAATCACCATTTTCTTACTCTTAAACACACCATTTCAGCCACCTTAAGAATTATGGATTTTTAAGAGTTAAGTTCGAATCATAAGAAATTTCAATCTCTTATGTTTTCAAGCATTTCAACATGTCCATATTCATAAACACAACAAGATTTCAACATAAGCAAAATCCATTCAATGAAATCTTCCATGAGAATGTAGAGAGAGAAAACCCAACCTTCTTGCAAGTTTAAGAACACTTTAACCCAACCATAAAACAAGAAAATAAGGGTTTAGGCATGTTTAGCTACCTTGAAAATGCAAGAAATGTTGAATTTCCTAAGTGTTTTTCGTTGTTTTTGCACTTCTTCTCCTTCCCTTGTGAGTATTTCGGCCAGCCCCTTTCATCTCCCCTCTTGAACAACTTCTCTCCCTTCTCAAGGTAGAAGAAGACATAAATTAGGGTTTAGGTGAAATTACCAAAATGCCCTTGGTATAAAATGACCATTTTACCCTTACTACTTCTCTTTTTCAAGAATGACATTCATTCTCCTTAGGATTGTAATTTTATGGACCTTTCATAGGCTAGGACATTTCTGCCCTTATGAATTTCAAAATTCCAGAATTGTCCCTCATTTTTGGAAAATTACCAATATGTCCCTAATCAAATTACCATTTTACCTTTATGTCCAAATGGCCATTTTAGCCCCATTTTTCACCCTTTTCGAATTTAATAGGCAAAAATTACTTAAATAAAGTTTCATAAAACTTATTTTTGTGAAATTATTAATTTACCCTTTTTTTGAAAAAATTACCATTTTATCCCTGGGGCAAAATTACCTTTTACCCTTTATGTCAATACCATTGTATTTAACCTTATTCTTTCCCCTTTTGAAAATAAATGGGTAAAGACTTCTAAATTTGGTTTCCATGGAGTATTTAGGTAAAAATTAAAATTTTCTACCTTATGTAAAATTACTAATATGCCCTTGGGGTAAAATTACAATTTTACCCTTTTTAAGAAAAATTGCAATTTTGCCATCAAAGTGGATATAATCACTTCCCAAACTAAATTCTTCTTCTCTTGAATGAAAATAATGAAAGTCCTTAAATGTAATTTCATGAAATAAGAAAATAAAATTTAATTTTCCCCTTTATGGTAAAATTACTATTTTTCCCTTCTTTGCCAAATTTCCAATTTCGCTCTTTTATGACAAAAGTGATTCTTTCTTGATGAAAATGTCCATTCTATCTTTTTGATAAATCATCCTTATCATCACATCATAATAATAATAATAATAATAATAATAATAATAATAATAATAATAGCAATGCCATTATAAAATGCAAAGTATTAGAGGCGGGTGTTACATTTCTCCCCTCCTTTAAAATAATTTCATCCTTGAAATTGATACATACCTCATGTGAATAGCTCTGGATAAGTTCTCCTAATGTCTTCTTCCTTCTCTCAAGTAGCTTTCTGTGGTGATGTTTTGTCCCACAAGACCTTTACCAGGGGAATGGTTTTATTCCTCAGGTTCTTGACCTCAGTACCAATGAATTGTAAAGGTTTTGGTTGATATGTCAGATTATCCTTTAATTGTAATGTACTAGTGTCAAGTATATGTGAGGGATCAGGAATATATTTTCTGAGCTAGGATATATGGAAAACATTATGAAGGTTTGACAATGATGACAAGGCTATCTGATATGCTAATGGACCAACTCTCTTCAAAATTTGAAAAGGTCTAATGTATCTTAAACTCATCTTTCTAGACTTCATAGCCCTACCAATACCAGTAGTTGGAAAGATTTTAAGGAAAACATGGTATCCCTCCTTAAATTCCAATTGTAACGACCCCCTAATACAACATACGTGATGCTTATTTGATTAGCGAAAGTATATGGGTTGGTTCAAATAGTTATTCCCGATGTGGGAATGTCAGGAGATCGCTACTGGTTGAGCGTAACCCAAATAGACTTCCCATTGTCCATTCAGATTCCGTTCAACCCTAATTCACACGCAACTAAACTAATTATGCATACATACATCATAAATTACTCTGGAATTAAAACTAAAGTCCATACATACGGCATACAATCATTAAATGCAAAATCCAACTTAATTACACAAGTGTACAGTGGTAAACCCTACTGAAAATTCGGCAGAGTTTCCTCTGTATTTCAAACATATCCATAATACAATAGTCACCTGTTTAAATATACACAGCCAGTCCAAAATCAACAGAAAACATAATTTATAGAAGACCAATTATATAACATTATCATCAAAATATATACACTGTAATTCAAGCCTAGACTAAATCGTTCTCCTGTTTATCACCAAGGCATCATCAGTTATCGTCTAGGTTCCTGTCCCTGTCCCTGTCCCTGTCCCTGTCCCTGTTCATCTGAGTAAACAACCTGGTGAGATATAAAATCCCAGTAGAATAATTTACAATTCAAGTAAAAATTCAAAAATCTGGTTGAATACTCAGCGGTGCGAGCACCAAAACATCTTCCCAAAATCAGTTCAAAATTAGTGAAATACCTTATCTTTAAAATTATTTTATCACATGGAAATTGTGGTAGATAATCAAAATCATAAAAATCCATTTCTTTTAAAATCAATACTCGAAATCAAATAAAATCCCATGCCCAGTGTATTTAAATCCACGTTGGCCACAAATCCTTAGTGACCGAGTCTAAATCGTCATCTAATTGCACGTCATCTAGAAAGAATACCTCTCTTATCGTTGGGTGTGATCTGTAACACCAATCACCCGAATCTCGCCTATGTTGTGAGTGTGATCTGTAACACCAATCACTCACTCAAGGACCGGGTGAGAATCAACATCTAGGGCATCCCCTAGCATGTGAACATACGCCATTTCTCATCCTCACACAGTCTATTCGAACTTACATGCTCACGGTCGGCTATTCCTCAGGGTTCTAGGGTATTACGCCTAAATCACAACGTTTCCCCGTGTAGGCTATCCCCCCTTATACTCCTTAAACCTTTCTTAGGGTCATCCTGGTTTAATGTGTAATCCCTAACGCAATACAGGCTAAATATGATAAAACAATCTCATTTAAAAACTCCCTGTACTCGGGATACTTAACGATCATCCCATACCGGCTATCAAGTACCCTACCCTAAGTAAATCCGTCCTAAGGGCATCTAAACTCAATAAACAAAATGTCTAACGTGCAATTAGGATATCCAGCACACAGGTATGCAATTTATTCCATCGAAAGCAGCACGTAATTCCATGCAAATAATCTAAATCGTTCAAGTATCCACAAGGTTAATTCTATCGTTTGGAAAGTGTAAATTATCCTACTTAGTCTCCTGTCGCTCCAAATCGATTCAAAACTTCACGCAGTCTTGATTTCTTAGCCCAATTAATTTCCTGGACATTAAATTGAATATTCAAGATTGTCACGTCATCCGTTTAACAATTCTAAGTCCGGTTGCCCTAATACCTAGGTTAATTTATTGCCTAATTACGTTCGGCAGCTATTTCAATCAGATTTCATTAGTTTTTAGGAAATCGGACCTTACCAATGTGATCAGATGATGGAATTATGTCTCAGGTGATCTCAGTTTCTCCTAATGTATATCCAGAAGCTCCGGCACAGCGACGCACTGCGGCGTACGGCGGTGTACGGCAGAAAGGTGCAGTTTGCCTTGAAATTTACACCACGGTGAAGCCCGCAAGACCAAGAGTTCGAATATGGTGGTGGTGCCGTGGTTCATGGCCATTTGGATGGCATTTTCTGGCCACGAAGAATGACACACGGCAGGTAGAAAAATCCTCGATCCGGGCGCGTCGTACCTCTGTTCGACGTCGACGAGCTGGTGGAGGAAGCTGGCAGCTCAGGCTACACGGTGGTGGGGGCGGTGACGGCCAACGGTGGCAGATGGCGGCGATCTCAGCTGGCGAATTTTTCACGCGATAGAGGAGGAAAACTCCATTTTTCACCGGCGCTGGCGGCCGTTGGTGGCTGTGGGTGGTTGCTGGAGGTTGTGGGTGGCGAGGGCTGTCGATTGATGTGCCAGGTGGTGGCCCACGGTGGCTGTGTTGGTGGTGCACGGTGGAGGAAGGAGGAGAGAGAGGACAGAGAAAGTGAGGTGAGGAGAGAGAGAGATTTGAGAGAAATTGAGGGATTCCGGGAAATTTAAAGCCTCCGGGGTGATTCTAACTTTTCCCGGACCACCCGAAGATACTTTAGGGTGTCAGATCCCTTCCAGACGTTGTTACGCATTTCTATGCGATGGTTTTGGCCTCTGTTAGTGAAATTGACGCACAAAACGTCGCTTGTCAGTTTCTGATCGCCAGATTGCATTTCTTTCCATTCGATCGTGTTTCTGACTTCGAACAACCTTCCATTTCAAATCATTATCCTCAAAAGTTATGCCAAGCTTCGTTTGATTGGAATTAGTGTCGAAAATTAGGTTTTATCTTTTAGAAAAAATTTTGGTTGTTACACCAATGGCCTCCTCCTTTTATCAGCATAACTCTTTTGTCTGTCCTGAGGTTTCACCATTTTCTCTCTAATCATTTTAATTTGATCAATTGTCTATTGTACCAACTCGGGTCTTAACAGTTGCCTCTCACCTACTTCATACCAATGTAATAGGGATCTACACTTCCTCCCATATAAAGCTTCATAGGGTGTTATACCTATGCTAGAGTGGAAACTATTGTTGTAAGAAAATTTAATCAATGATAGACTCCTATCCAAATTTCCTTTGTACTCTAAAACACAAGCCCTAAGCATATCCTCTAAGGTTTGAATTTTTCTCTCTATTTGTCCATCTTTTTTAGGATGATATACTATACTAAAATTCAATTGAGTCCCAAAGGTTTCCTGCAGGGCTTTCTAAAATCTTGAGGTAAATCTAGGATCTCTATCTGAGACACTGCTAATGGTACACCATGAAGTCTCACACTTGAGCTAATTTGTCCAAGGAGTAGTTAATCTTAATAGGTAGAAAATGATCAAATTTAGTTAATCTATCCACTATCACCCAGATAGCATCATTTCCTAATTAGGTTCTAGGTAAACCTACCACAAAGTCCATTGAAATTTGTCCCATTTCCACCCAAGAATATTTAATGGTTGTAGCAATCTAGTAGGTTTCTGGTGCTCAATCTTCACCTGCTAACATACTAAGCACTTAGCTACATGCTCTGCTATATGCTTCTTCATACCTGGCCACTAAAACCTTTCCTTCAAATCTTGATACATCTCAGTGGCTCCAGGATGAATGGTATATTTACTTTGATGAGTCTCCTCTAATATCTTATCTCTCAGTCCTCTTGCTATAGGAACATAAATTCTATTTTGGAAAGTTAACATTCCATCAGTCTCCTTTATAAACTCCTTTGAATCCTTTAGGGACTCTAGGAATTCATCACCCTTTTGAGTTTCCAAGATTTGAGCCCTAAAAGTGTTCTCAATTCTCAACTCACTTAAATAGATTTTGTTAAGTAACACTAGAGTAAACAAACTCATGTTCCTAAATCTCTCTATTAAGCCCATTTTACTCACTATAATTTGAGCTACATTGAGGGACTTCCTACTTAATGCATTTTCCATAATATTTTCCCTTGTTGGATGGTACTTCAATTCCTTCTAGTAAAAGAGGTACTTGAGACTTTTATGGTCACTAAATACCTCAAATCTAGACCCATAAAGGTAATGTCTCCAAATTTTCAAAGCAAATACTATGGTTGTCAATTCTAAGTCATGGGTAGGATAGTTTTCTCATGAGGTCTTAACTGCCTAAAAGCGCAGGCCACTACCCTTCCTCCATCAGGACACATCCTAATCCTTTCTTAGATGCATTACAGTATAATTTAAATTTTTCTAAAGGGTCTGAAATGACTAAAATAGGTGCAATGGTTAATTTCTCCTTCAAAGTTTGAAATATTTGCTTACATTTTATGTCTCATACAAATGGAACATCTTTCCATGTTAGTTTGATCATTGGCATTGCTATTTGCGAAAACCCTTGAATAAACCGTCTATAGTTTCTTGCAAAACCCAGAAAACTACGAACTTCAGTTACAATAGTAGGTCTTTCCTAGTTTACTACTGTTTTAATTTTACTAGGGTCCACTGACACCATATTTAGAGATTACATGCCCTAGGAATTTCACTTCTTCCAACCAAAATTCACACTTTTCTAACTTAGCATATAGCTGTTTCTCCCTAAGTATTTGCAACAGAATCCTGAGGTGTTGTTCATGCTCCTGTCTATTTTTAGAGTATACCATAATATCATCTATAAATACTACCACAAACTAATCAATGATGTTAAAACATGTTCATCAGTTGGAACTGCTATAGACAATCATAAGGTAAGCTAGTCACAAGTAATTTCAATTTCTAGGCATAATCTTTTATCAAATCCTTAGACTAGGTTGCTTCTTTACCTTCGAGGGTATAAACCATTCCCTTGGTTGTAGGTCTGGGGATCTTAGCTGGATTCTTTGATGCTGCATAGTTTCTAGCAAAATGCCCTGGTTTATCACACTTGTAATAGACATTTTGTCCCATTAAGTATGGCCTATCCCCATGGTTCTTTCCACACTTAGGACAATTGTTAGGGGCAGTTAGGGTTGTCATGGGCTTCTTACCCATCTAGCCTCTGAAAAATTTACTATCATGTCCTTTGCTATATTCAGAGGGTGCCTTCCTCTTGAAGGAGCTTGATTCTTGTTTTCCTTTCTTTATTGTAGTCAAAGTCCTGGAAGCAATGCTGCATTTGTTAACTAGGGTGGCATAATCTTTGATTTCTTGAGATTCCACCTTATGGTGTAACTCAAAGTCCAAGCTAATCTCCAAATGTATAGCCTTCCATATTCCATCTGGTCTCCACTGCAAATAAGAGGAGAATTTGGACAACTCCTCAAATCGAGCTAGTTGTACCTTGAAAGGTTTGCCTTCTTGCTTAATTCACAAAAATTCTTCTTCCTTAGTATTCCTTTCACTTTGAGGGAAGTATTTATTCAGAAAGACTTCCTCAAATGCTTCCCAGGTAACATGTACTCTATGGGTTCCCATTAATTGCCTAGTTCCCTTTTACTTCTCCTTTTAACTGGTAGGTTGCAAAAGAGAACTTTTACACTTCTATGCTTCCTAACACCTCAAGAGTTCCTCCATTTTCTGAAGCCAATCCTCTACTATTTTAGAATCCAGTTCACCCTTAAATGCATAGGGCCTAGCCCTCTAAAATTCACTCCACCCACCAATAGTATGGTTCCTTATTGAATCATTTTTAGGCTGACTGTTCTCTCTCCTATCTATCTGAATCTGATAGAAACAGTGACTATAGCTTGTTCAAAAGCAGAAGTAGCCTATGCTCTCATGGCTTCTGCCATTCCCCTCATAATCTGTATAATCTCAGACATAATCACATCATTATCCTGATTTTGAGTACTATTTCTCCTTAGTGGTGTCATATTGTTCTCTACATAACAAACATCACTGAGGTGATCAGGCCTAATAATAGATCATTAAGCAGAGAATATATAACACCCATAGGAGCTACTATCTTCCAATACCTAATGCTTCATTCCTCAAGTTCAAAACAAAATACAAGTTACCCAACACCCTAGGTACAGCCAACTAACCTGAACTAGTCCCTTTCTTAAGGAATCTACCCTTTTCTAACCTAGGTAGTTATGCTCTGATACCACTTTAATGTAACACCCCCTATCTTGGCTTAACAATATCATATATTGTAATCAGATAAGTAGTTAAATTATTCTTAACCTTTTAATTTCATTAAATTGCCTGAGCATTTAATCCATCAATAATTTAATATATGATTAGGTCTGGCTTCTTCTGCTTAAGTAAACATACTTTATGCATAGCGAAAATAAAATTTCATATAACTTAGCAAAATTTGTAAAACATTTCATAACTATATGCATATCATTTAAATCTTCTGGTACACATTCCAAGAAATATTAAGTATTTATATATAGAGGGGTAAGGAGACAACAATCCTGTCACTTAAATCCCTTTTTCCAAAAGAACAATAGTTTTAATTCTATCTCAAAATACGAATGGCAGAAATTAGAACCAGAAATTAGAACTAAAAGTGCTATATTATTATTATTATTATTATTATTATTATTATTATTATTATTATTGTTATTATTATTATTATTTTCTATTTACTCTTTACATCTACTAGTTCGGTGCATCATTACTCGGGATTTATACATCTGATACATATCAGGACATTAATGAGAAATAATTCCCAGTAGCTAAACAAACCATTTCTTTTAAATAACTAATATATACCACTATACGAATACAGAAGACATTTCTACATTCTATTTTGTTCAAAATTCTTTTCATACAGTTCTATGGGTATGCTATATGTGAAATATTTGTGTATGCGTCTATGAATATGAGATATGCAACACGTGTTATTATAAGGGAATATAAGGTAAGATTTCAACGTTTCACATACATTAACAATTCACACCTATAACACATTCATGCATTATAAATAATCACAATGTCTCCTTAATGTTTTATTCTTTGTAGATATACACCAAATCATTCCTCCTTACAGTTTAATTCCTTGGGAGTATATACCAAATCATTCCCCACAAGGTTTTATTCTTTGGCAATTATAGCTAGCATTTCAAGCCATTCAATCATATTCACATAACTTTGAACATATTTTCATCAATGGCAAAGTGTATTCAACATATCATTTACATTTAATCATCTCATCATTTTTTCCTTTTTCTCTTAGCTTAGGCCATTTTATAATGCACCCTAAGCTACTTTCCATTAACATATAAATTTAGCCATTCAAGGAAAAAAGCATATAGCATTCGGCCAAAGCATATGGATTTACGTGTTACTTTCGATGGAATAAATTGCATGCTTGTGTGCTGAAAACCCTAATTGCATGTTAGACGTGTTGTTTATCCTGAGTACAGGGAGCTTTTAATTGACATTGTTTACTTAAGACGGATTTACTTAGGGTAAGGTACTTGATAGCTGGTATGGGACGACCATTAAGTATTCCGAGTACAGGGAGCTTTTAATTGACATTATTTTTACTTGAATTAGCCTGTACTGCGTTAGGGATCTCGCACTAAATCAGGACAACCCTAAGAAAGGTTTAAGGAGTATAAGGGGGGATAACCTACACGGGGAAACGTTGTGATTTAGGCGTAATACCCTAGAACCCTGAGGAATAGCCGACCGTGTGCATGTGAGTTCGAATAAACTATATGAGGATGAGAATTGGCGTATGTGCACATACTAGGGGACGCCCTAGATGTTGATTCTCACCCATTCCTTGAGTGAGTGATTGGTGTTACGGATCACACTCACAATATAGGCTTGATTCGGGTGATTGGTGTTACGGATCACACCCAACGATAAGAGAGGTATTCTCTCTGGATGACGTGTAATTAGATGACGATTTAGACTTGGTTACAGCGAATTTGTAGCCAATGTGGATTTAGATACACCGGGCATGGGATTTAAATTGATTTTAAAAAGAAATAGATTTTTATGACTTTGACTATTTGCCGCAATTTCCATGTGATAAAACGATTTTAGAGATAAGGTATTTCACTATTTTCAAACTGATTTTGGGAAGATGATTTCGGTGTTCGCACCGCTGAGTATTCAGCCAGGTTTTGAATTATATTTGAACTGTAAATTATTCCACTGGGATTTTATATCTCACCAGGTTGTTTACTCAGATGAACAGGGACAGGGACAGGAACCCAGACGATAGCTGATGATGCCTTGGTGATAAACAGGAGAATGACTTAGTTTAGGCTTGAACTGTCTTGTATATATATTTCGATGATGTTACTGTATATGGGTTTCTGTCATTTATGTTTTCCGTTGTTGTTGGACTGGCTGTATAATTGTAAACAGGTGATTATTGTTTTTAGGGCATGTTCGAAATACAGAGGAAACTCTTCCAGATTTTCGGTAAGGTTTACTACTGTAAACTTGTGAATTTAAGTTGGAATGTATATGAATACATGACGTAATGTATATATGAGTTTTAGATTTCATTCCAGAGTAATTTATGATGTATGTATGTATAATTAGTAGCTGCGTGTCAATTAGGGTTGAACGGAATTCAAATGGACAACGGGAAGTCTATTTGGGTTACGCTTAACCAGTAGCGATCCCCTGACATTCCCACATCAAGAATAACTATGTAAATCAACCCATATGCTTCCGCTAATCAGATAAGCATCGCGTATGTTGTAATAGGGGGTGTTACAACTGCACCCCTCCGCCGTGCGCTATCGTATGCCACCACGCACTGCCATGCTCAGCCATGCCAGAGAATCTAGATATACACCGAGAGATACCGAGACCACCCCGAGATAGATTTCCATCATCCAGCAACCTTGGTAAGGTCTGATTCACCTAAAACTAATGCATTTTGATGGAATTAGCTGCCAAACGCGAATAGGAAATAAACTGATTTAGGAAATAGGGTAATCAGACTGAGAACTGTAAAATTGATGACGTGACGAGCTTAAATATTTGTGTAAATGTCCAAGGAATTAATTTGGCTCGAAACCCGGGACTACGAGAAGATCTAAATTGATTGGGAGTAAACAGAGACCAGGTAGGATATTTTACGTTTCCCGAATATTGAAATTGATTATGTGGATACCTGAATGATTAGATTTAGTTGCATGGATTTACGTGCTACTTTTGATGGATTAAATTGCATGCCTATGTGCTGAAAACCCCATTTGCATGTTAGATGAATTGTTTATCGAGTTTATATGCCATTAGGATGGGTTTACTTAGGGTAGGGTACTTAATAGCCGGTATGGGATGACTGTTAAGTATCCCGAGTGCAGGGAGTTTTGTAATGATATTGTTTTTACCATATTTAGCCTGCAATGCGTTAGGGATCACACAATAAATCAGGATGACCCTAAGAAAGGTTTAAGGAGTATAAGGGGGGATAACCTAGAAGGGGAAACGTTGTGATTTAGGCGTAATACCATAGAACCCTGAGGAATAGCCAACTGTGAGCATATGAGTTCGAATAGACTGTATGAGGATGAGAATTGGCGTATGTGCACATTCTAGGGGACGCCCTAGATGTTGATTCTCACCCGGTCCTTGAATGAGTGATTGGTGTTACAGATCACACTCACAATATAGGCGAGATTCTGGTGATTAGTGTTACGGATCACACCTAACGATAAGAGATGAAATTTCTCTAGATGACGTACAATTGGATGATTTAGATTTGGTCGCAGAGGATTTGTGGCCAACATGGATTTAGATACACTGGGCATGGGATTTAACCTGATTTCGATTACTGATTTTCAAAGAAATAGATTTGTATGATTTTGAGTATTTTTCATGATTTCCATGTGATAAATTAATTTTTAAAGAAAAGGTATTTCACAGATCTTGAACTAATTTTTGGGAAGTTGTTTTCGGTGCTTGCACCGCTGAGTATTCAACCATATTTCGAACTGTATTTTGAACTGTAAATTATTCTACTGGGATTTTATACCTCACCATATTGTTTACTCAGATGAACAGGAACAGGGACCTAGACCCTAGCTGGACGATGCTTTGGTGATAGACAGAAGAGCAGCTTAGTCTAGGCTTGAATTGCATTGTACCTATTTATACTGATGATGTTGTATATTGGTTTTCTGTAATTTCTGCTTTTCTGTTGTTATTGGACTGGCTGTATATTTCTAAATTGGATGACTATTGTACTTTGGGATATGTTTGAAATACAGAGGAAACTCTGCTAGATTTTCGTCAAGGTTTACCACTGTAATCTATGTAATTAAGTTGGAATTTGTATGAATGCCTGATATATTGCCTGTATGGATTCTAGTTTTCATTCTAGAGTAATTTATGATGAATGTATGTATAATTAGTATAGCTGCATGTGAATTAGGGTTGAACGGAATCCGAATGGACAATGGAAAGTCTATTTGGGTTACGTTCAACCAGTAGCGATCCCCTGACATTCCCACATCAGGGATAACTATTTCAAAAAACCCATATGCTTTCGCTAGACAGATAGAGGATAGTATATTGTGGATTAGAGGGTCGTTACATATCCAGTATTCATTATCCATTCTTTTTTTCTAATATTTTAAGTATAAGGTGAATTCGAATACAGACACTGAATTTTTTTTTCAAATTCAAATAAGATGCAAATGTTGAATATTTCATATGGTTACAAATAGTAAAAAAAACATAAACCTAAATACCATATTATTAGCTATATATATATATATATATAAAGGAGCATAAAATCCTTAAATTAGCTAGCGAGAAATATTTTCTCACTATTTTTTTAAATTCCTCCTCTTTAAATTTATATTGAGGGACGCATTCCTCACCCAAAAAGATGGAAATCTAAAACTTCTTACCCTCGAGTAGCAAAGGATCATCACTACTATCCAATGTATTTGAACCAAACTAGTCCGACCGATTTTTTTAGAAACCCACCATCCAGGGTCAACATAAAAGACTAGCCAGTGGTTAACTTGGACATATCCTGGGTTGACCCAATAGGTCAAAAAAGACTTGATTACCTGGTTAGAACTGTGACTTAGTGCAAGTTTCCTTTTTTCTTTGAACCTTTATTTTCAATCAGCCATAAGCTCATCCAGCCTCCATATATAAGAAAAAGAAAAAAAGAAAAGGGAAATAAAAAATATTATAAAGAAAGAGAGAATTGAAAGAGAGGGAGAGAAGGGTAATCACTCATAAGGGACGCAAAATGATTTGTGCAACAATAAGAGAAAAAAAGTGTGATGTGACTTGTCTTGGAATTTGATAATTGGGAAAAGAGAAAGAGAGATAGAGTTAAAATAGGGAAGAATATGTCAAGAGGAAAGTAAATATCTTTGGAAAGATGGAAAAAAAAAAGAAAAAAATAATCTTAACATACTTTAGAAGTTAGAAAGAGATACAAATAATAAGAAAGAGAAAAATAGAGAAACAAAGAATTAATAATAAATAAATAATATTTTAAAATATTATAAACAGTCAAAAATAGATATGATGATTAATAATACAAGATGTTGATAATATATGATAAGATATTATTTTTCTATTGTAACATGAAGCAACATAAATAGTTTATTAATTTTGATTTAATTTTTTATTTAACATGACATGTAAATTTATAATTATATTTTTTTATCAGTTTAAATATTTTTTTTAATGACTAAACAGTTAGACCAGTGACCTGATGACCTGAAACCTTGACCAATTCAATGACTAGTTTGAGTCCAAAGACAATGCTACTATCATCAAGCCTACCTGACTAAAATTTTTTCAAGGGATATAGTCCACTAAAATGAGAGAGAAAATGAAATGATTTAAAGCAAAGTAGCAAGACACATCCCTCCTTATTCCCTCACAACTTTATGATAGAGAGATAAAACATAAATGATCTTTTTTAATGTTATTTTATTTTTCATTTTTTAAATATTTTTTTTATAAAATTAGTTCTAAGAATTCATGTTAGCATTGTTTTCATGTATTTATGTAGATGTTATTACTAAAAAGACTTATTTTTTGTATTTTCTTTATTTTAAAAATTTGAAGTTTAAAAAAATCCTTTTGTTTCCAAGACACCCAATCTACTTTTTATAATTTTCTTGAAGAAACAATAATTAAAAAGGTTTTTTGTGTTTTTTTGCTTCTAAAAATAAAAAATAATTTTAATTAAAAATTGCATTCAAGCAGGCCCAAAGTCTCCATTCGTTTATATCTCCCTTATTTTAGTCCCTAATAAATTTCCTCTTTTTAAAAAAATGCAAATTAAAAAAGAAAGAAACAATATAAAATCTTTAAAATAAATAATTGAGAAAAAATAAAAAAAAAAATAAATGATAAATCATGACCTGATTGACCATGCCCTAACTAGTTCTGTTTAAGTGATCCTACTTGTCATAAATAGCCATGGGCAATCGCCCTAAGGCCATATTAGCGCAACACCTCTACCAATTATATAAAGCATGTGATTGACCCATATGAGCAATCACCCTGCTAGGTATTCAAGCCCTCTAAGGCCACATTAGTGCAACACCTCTACCAATTATATAAAGGGGATCCCATATATTCTCTCTTGGTACGCAAGCATTTTAGCAATTTTGAAATCACTTGCTCTCTTTGCCTTTGTTGATTAACGCTTTGGACTTTGCTAAAGTGCATTTCAATATTATTGCAACAAATATTATTGTTGTTATAACTTTTGTTTAAATAATTAATTTTAAATAGTTATAACAGCAATAATATTTGTTGAAAAAAACTTTAGCAAAAAAAACACCGTCGCTAAAAAGCACAACACAGATACAGTACAGAACTTATGAGAGGATCCAAACTCAATGCTTTGGAGGTACATTCAAAGGTTTTTGGATCCCTTGTTGGGTGCCTCCCTGTTGGGTGCTTGCTAGCGCCTACTGGCTTTTTAGCGGCGATTTTATCCGTCGCTAAAGTGTGTTTTAATATTATTGCAACGAATATTATTGCTGCTATAACTTTTGTTTAAATAATTAATTTAACAAAAGTTATAGTGACAATAAAAACTGTTGCAAAAAACTTTAGCAACGAAAAATATCACTACTAAAATGCCCAACAGGTGGCCAGTAGGGACGCGCCTAGCAAAGGATCCAGACGCCATTCAAAGAGTCTCCTTCCCCGCATTTCTTGCAACTTGTCTCTCTGTGTAGACTTTGACAAGTTCCCAACCTTTCTTTGACTATCTCTTATGAACAATATCATCAATAAATAATAAAAAACTAATAATGAGAATGAGGGAAATCATAAATTTTAAAAATAAAGTATTGAAATATTCCTAAGTAAAAAAAAAAAAAAATCTTCAAATGCAATTCTTAACAATAGTGCTTGAAGCTTGATGGAGTTAAAATGACAGTAGCATTCTAATTGGTTATTATATGCCAGAATGTGGATGGAGATAATAAATAGAAGGGTAAATGAACGGGAGATTAAACTAAAAAAAACGTGTGAAAGATTAAATTAGAAACATGTACTTATTTGTCAAGGACAAAATAAACTTTTTTATTCAATAAATCACTTTAAGTAATTAAGAAATATCACAAATGAAGCAATTGCCATAAAAATTGTGCAATTTAGTAAGTATCATTTTCCAATGATATCAAGTCTCTATACATATGACAATGAGAGGTTAAAATAGGCTACTGTGCCGTTTTCAAAAAGTATATTTAATATTTTTATTGGTTATAAAATATTTTTCAAATAAATTTTAAAAAATTTAAAACGTTTTAAATAAAATTCAAAAGCTAATATATATTTCAATTTAAATATGAAATGCCGCACATGGGGTAACTTAATGTACTCTTACATGACATTAAGTATTTAGTCTTTGAAACTCTTAGCCATTTATGACGAGCACGCTGTGGGGGTGGCATATTAAGTTTTAAGATGTACTATTAAATGTTGACTGTTTGTATTGCCAATTTAAAAGATATATTAATTGGTCTCTCAAAAATTAAGAGATATAGTAATTGGTTCTTAAAAAATTAAAATATATGCTAATTGGTCCTTAAAACACTACATTTTGCCACATTCACAGACTACAGTAGCAATAGAACGAATTGAAGTTGCTTCTTCTTTAACTCACTACTCACTTTTATATCATTTCACGTACTGTCTCTCCTCTCATTCCCAAATAACCAACCCACAAAATCACTCTTTGCAATATCTAATTCTAACAAATAGGCACAATTACGGAATTGGATCCCCTGCTGGGCGCTCCCTGCTGTAGTCCCTGCTGGGCTTTTTAGCGGCGGTTTTATCCGTCGCTAAAGTGTGTTTTAATATTATTGCAGCGAATATTATTGCTGCTATAACTTTTGTTTAAATAATTAATTTAACAAAAGTTATAGTGACAATAATATTTGTTGCAAAAAACTTTAGCAACGGAAAAAACCGCTGCTAAAACGCCCAGCAGGGCCCAGCAGGGACACGCCCAGCAGGGAATCCGGACGCCACAATTACCATCTACTATCAAAAGCTCAAAGTCATCACCGATAAATCTATGCCCCAACTCTCAAGTTCGAACCTCCGGGCTGCCGTGTCATAAAAATGAAGATGATATCTCATCAAACATCACCAGTCCACTTGAACTGCCTTTACTCCCCATCCCATCTTATTTGAATCTTGACATTCGCGAAGCTGCTCGATGAACTATATATGAAGTACCTGCTTTGGTCATCATCCTCGTTGATGCTCATTTGTTAGAATGAGATTGCAGAGAGTAATTTTGTGAGTTGGTGTTTTGAGAATGAAAGACATCATGAGAAAAGATATGAAAGCGAATAGATAAAATTAAAAAAAATTAAAGTTTTAACGCATTCTAATATTATCATTGTAGTTTGACAAGAAAGTGGGTAATAATTAGTTGGCGAAATGTGGTGGTTTAGGAAGTTAGTATACTTTTCTTAATATTTTAGGAACCAACTGGTATTTTTTAAGCCATTTCACGGATCAATTAGTACATTTTTTAACCTAATGAGAGTATTTAATGATACATGTCAACATTTAATGTACCACATCATGTCTACTAAAGGCTAACAACCCAGGACTAAAAACTTAATTTTTGTAACATTTTTTAGATTAAAAAGTATACTATAATCTTTATATACTAAACAATAAGTAAAAGTGTCTTCTAAGGTCAAAAAGTAATTTTATTTCATTCTTTTTCACTCTTTCACCCTCTTTTTTCTTACTCAATTCCTTCTCTCTTTCTACACTTTTCTAGGAATGTATAATAGCTCTGATGACACCTTACTGTGACTACTAATATTTAATAGCTATATGTAATAAATTTAGCTTGAGATTTATTTGAAACATTTTAAAAATTTTTAGATTTATATAAAAAATTTAATATATTTTTAAAATTAAAATAGAATTTTGATCAACTAAATTACTTTTGCCACACAGAACTTTTATATAGTACAAAGCAATTTCAGTAGAAACTAGCAGGAGTCTTTCATAATATTAAATTGCAGATAAAGAACCAAGAGTGTGAAAACTGAAAAGAACTAGAAATCTCCCATCCTTCTTGCACATTTAATGCAATCATCTAATATCATCTCGGTATTATATTTATACACAAATCCTTTGTCAACAAGTCTTGTTGAAGCCCACTTGATTAGATTCCTTTTAGGCCACTGTCTATACCTGAAACATTAAGTTAACATGAAAGTAATGAATAACACAAATTGTTTAATATAGTGTAATATAAGGGTATGAGAATCAAATTATATTTGGCAATTTTTTTTAAAAACATTTAAGTATTTTGATTTTTAAATTATGAGAAAAAGAATTTTATTTATTATTATTATTATTATTATTAATTTAAGTATTTTTTTATTGTACCTGTTATTTTTTTAAAAGTAAAAACTATCCAAAATTGAGAATCGAATTGTACTCGGCAATTTCTTTTTTAAGAAAAGTTTCACCCACGGCACATCAAGCACATAAAGTTACTATAAATTCATACAGTCATATTCATTTGAACCTAATTTGTATTAATTTTTAGGTTTTAACTTTTTTATTTTTGGTGAGCCAACACATGGGCAGTGAACCCATTTTGTCCCATATTCAAATTGGCCAACTTTTCTTACCCAACCTGTTCATTTGTAAGTTTTATAGTTTGAGCACGTATTTATAAATATATTGACACAAAAATTAAAAATCTATTCAATATATATAAATAATATGAAAAGAATGAAAATTCAAATTATCATTAATAAATTTATTTAATTAATATTAATTACCTTAGAACAAGTATTGAAAACATCCATATATAATTGTTGTCATGATTCTTCTCTTTTGGAAACAAAATTTTCAAAAATTATTTTCAAGACAAATCTTTTAAAAACAATAACCGAACATGCCCTAGATTTTTAATTCTACTTTCGCTTCTTAGGTAAACCTCTAATTTCAGCTTTTTTGGCCACAGCAGAGAAAGAAATGCATTTTTACGTCTTTAAACAATCAAACAGACCTTAAATCCTCTCTAATAAATGCAGCAAATAACTAATTAAAAGAGTTGCTTACTCTTGCTTGATATGAAATTCTGGATAGTTGAGAAGATAGTAATTAGCAATCTCTTCGGAAGAAACGAAGGAACTTGCGCAAAAGAATCTTCCAGTGATGGAGGGATTTTCCAGGCAAAAGATATGAGCTTCACAAACATCCTGAATGTGAGCAAGAGGAATTTTGCCCAACAAATTCTCATAAAACTTCAATGATTGGAATCTCAATTCATTTGCTGTGATTTGTGATGTACAAAGTTGTACAGTACGAGGTGTGCAAGATTCAAGAGCATCCCCTACCACAAGTCCACTAAGGAGGGTTACAACCTCTAATCCAACATCATTTACATCGTTCCCATAGCTTAATAGATGTTTCTCCATCAATGTCCTTGAATAAGTGAGATCCTTCAAAAATAAGGCTATTACATTAAACCAAACATCAATCACTAACCCTAAAATTAAGTTAAAAATAAAGTGTAAATTACACTCTCATCCCTTGAAAAATTTTGAAATTATATTTTCTTTTACTCTATTTTGAAAAACTACAACCTTATTTTTTGAGAGATAAGAAAAACCTACATTTTTATCTATTTTAACCAAAATATCTTTGTATTTTTTTTATATAACTAAATATGCATTTGATCAATGTAAAAAAATTATTTTTAAAAAATTTAAAATAAAATAACTATTATTTTTAACTCAATAAATAATAATTTTTTTAAAATATATTTTTTAATAAATTATAATTTTTTTAAAATTTTATTTATGTCATTAAGAATATTTTAATCAAAATAGATAAAATTATAAATTTTTTAATCTTTTAAGGGATGAAAGTATAATTTACTCTAAAATAGAAGCAATTTAAGAATAAGCTTGGTAAGTCACCCTGTAAAATTCATGGTGGTATATATATTGATATGAATCAATATTAAGAGGAGTCCAACAAGTTTCATCAATGAAATCCTTAAAACCACTTCCATCATCTTTCAGTGGAGAAGCAGAAACAATAGAAGAAGTAAAGATTAGACGCCTCACTGTTCCTGCTTTCACACAAGACATAGCAATGCTTTTTGCCCCACCAATTGCTGCTTCATCCACATTCTTGTACTGCTATACATATTATACTTTAATTTCCATCTAAAATAGATTTTTTAAGACTATTCTAAATAGAATGGTTTGATAGATATATATAGGGTAAAATAAAACCTGAGGGCCAATTTCATGATTCTTGTGGAGATGAACATAGAAGACAAACTCACAGCCTTGAATTGCAGGCTCAAATTCAATTGGGTTGTATATATCTGCTTCAAACAGCACCAATCTTTCTTTTGCTTGTGGCAAGCTCTTCAAGATACTCACATTTTCAGATTCATCATCTGCAATTAATTCTATAACCATTAATAGCTATTTAACTCAGGCGATAATTGGTGATGTGACAGGAAGTGATTGTTGTGGAATGGGTGTAAGTCTCAGAATATATATATCAAGGACATATAAACATCATGAGACAAGGTGTTAAAAGAAAAGAAAAAAAGAAAGAAAGAAATTTCACATACCTTCAAAGAAAGGGGATTATTTTTCTAATATAACAAAACAATTTCAATGAAATAAAAGGAAAGGAGTAAGTGAAATTTGGAAGCAAAAATCATATTCACAATCCAACAAAGAAGACAAGGGGGAGAAAGAGAGAGAGAGAGAGAGAGAGAGATGAGTACTCAAGTCCTTGAAAGTTGCATGGACTGTGTATCCCTTCTCCAAGAGCTTCTTCACGAGCCAAGGACCACTGTAACTTGTGGTCTCTGTGACGCATACTTTGCACCCTCTCTCAATTTTCACTGTGTCCATCTTCTTTTCATTGCTCGAAGTGCCCAGCAAATTATATACTGATCAGGTTCATCTCGTAACAGCACCTATTTGGTTTAGTGGATATTCTAATTCCTAGAACTTCAAACAGCACACGGGGACAAAGCGACGACATTTGGACATATATATGACCTAAGTTTTACAAGAAGTCAAATAATGCCAAAACTTGAAACCTCAGCTTACAACACCATGCAATAATTGAAAGAATCAAGATACCCAAATTGATGAACTAGACATTAGGAAACAAATTATTTCAACTAATTATTGTACGGCCATTTATATGTTTATAAGAGTATTTTAATTAGACATTCTAGATTTAATTAAAATAGTGGATATATATCTCTTAAGTTATTTGTTTAAAATATATAATAACAAGAATAATTATGGAGGTAGGAATTTTGTCCTCTTTATTGAAACCAATTTTTCTACGAGTTCTTGTCAAATTCAATTAGTTGCTGATAGAGAAAGTTCATCATTGTATCAAAATTTAAAAAGAAAAATCACAAGGGGAGATGACAACAACTATTTTTTGAAGAAGATATCAACCGTACTTGTAAATTTGATAAAATAAGCTAATATTATTTTCAAGTCATATTTTTAGGCAAAAAACTTCTTAGTATATAAATTTTTTGGATATATATATATATATATATATGTGCGTGTGCGTGTGTGTTTGTGTGTGTGCACATGCGTGCGCGCATGTGTATGACTGCATCATTACATGTGGCCTCAAGTGGAATTTAAGCATTTGCATGTTGTGTGCAAAAAGACAAAGTTTAGGTCTTGAATGCCCCTTGATGTCCGCCCATGTCACTCCTAGCCCAGTCAACAGCTAGTGGTATCGACTACAAAAAAGTTGAGTTTCATCGGTGACTATTTGGCGGCGAATTAAAAAGTGGTAACTGAAAGTCCACTTTCAACAGCAGCTCTCAAAAGTCACCACTAAATGTTGTCTTTTTTTCTTTTTTATTCTTAATTAAAAATGATTTCAAATAGTCATCACAAATAACCTTTTGGCAACGACTATATGCCTGCCACTAAAGTTTCAGTGGTCTCTTACTAGATATTGTAAATATAGTATGTTAGTGAAAGTTTTAATTAGAAAATAGGTTTTTTATGTTAAATATCTAGAGGTTGTTTTTGTGAACTTTAATGGGCTATTTTTTTGGTCTTTGCTATCAAGTAATCAATGACTTGTTTTAGGAGATTAAAAGTATGAATATTACTCTTATGTTATTTTGTTGTGTTTTATTAAGTTTGATGCATGACTTATATATATATATATATTGTTAGGGACAATTCAATCTTTCAAATGTCACTAATAATATGACGAGGACTGATGATGATTCAATGCAACAAGGAGGATGAAAGAGTTATAGTTTTTAATTTAAATTGTATGTGTTGTATTTGAACTTTGATCTTTTTTTTTTTGGGACATGTTAGATGTATGTTCACCTTTTGTTAGATGGAATATTTTCACATAAATTTTATATGTACTTCTATATGATAATTATAATGAATCTTTTATGGAAGTTGAACAATTTTTAGTTTTTAATGTTCTTGGATTCAATTGACTTGTTACATATTGTAAAGAAAAAAAATAAAAAAATTAATTTGACTTTAGGCAGTGACTAAATCGCTACTAAAAGTCACCTTTGGCAGCTACTGAGTTGCCACTAAAAGTCACTTTTGGCAGCAACTAAGTTGCCACTGAGAGTCACATTTAATAGCAACTAAGTTGCCATTGAAAGTCACCTTTGGCAGTGACAAAGTCACCACTGAAAATCACCTTTGACAGCTACTAAGTTTCCATTGAAAGACACCTTTGGTAATGACCCTTAAGTTGTCACCAAAACCCACTTTTGGTAGCAACTCAGTTGCCATTGAAAGTGCCTTTTCATGATGAGATTTACGAACTTTGACTCGCTACCAAAGGTGCCTTTTGGTGGCAACCTAGTGGCCACTGAATGTGTCTTTTAATGGAAATTTGTTTTCACATGGGAGTTTTTGTGGTGACACATTAAACTTTAGTTAGCAAATTAGTCATTACGAAAAGTGACTTTTGGTGGTGACTTGAGGGTCGCTGATAAAAGTCTTCAATAACAAAACCTTTGCCAGTGACTATGTAGGTTTTGGCAATGACTTTAGTCATCGTCAAAAGTTAAAATTTTTGTAGTGATCTAATATTAGCAATCGCCCCTAGGGAAGGACTTAGGCTTTCTCTCTGCTTGCTACCACTTGGAATGCTATATGTATTAGACTCTACCTTAGTATCCAAGCATGCAATCACTTTGCATATACTTGCATTCACTTGCTCCTTGATTCTTTTGTTCACTTTAGCATCAAAGGTGCAATCGGTGAGGCATCTCCACCTCTGCCATTCCTTGTTTGTGTTCTCTGTGTGCAGGTTCCATCCTTCTGGCCACCGCCGTTGGACGAGCTCTATTGATCTAAATGCAGCTAAATTCCAAACGCAAATAAAACATCATTAGCGTTGCCCATTGTGGTTAACTCAAACCATCACTATTCATGTTCTTGTAATTCATGTAGCTTTTAACCCCTTTCTTTCTTTTTCAAGATCTACTTTCATGATTTTCAAATGGTAGTTAACAACGCATATGCTTCCTCCCCTCAGTAGCCCTCACTAACCATCTCGGCTTCCCAATAGACAATGTGTACTACTTGTCACTGCAGAGGAGATACCACCGCCAATGACATTGTGGTACCCAACCCACACTGCACTCATTGCAACCTATCGCCTAGTGATGTTGGTGAAGACTAGTTGGTTACCTAATGCAACTAGTCCGCTCCTTTTACCCATGAGGGGAGTGGCTCCAACAGTGATGTCCCATCAACAACTCGAGGCACCTAGGATCTCTACCAAGAATTGGCACACCTCTACCAAGAGTTGGTGTTCCATTGCCAACAGTCCAGGTTTGTTTACCCTGACCCTCTATGCAAGCGTCCGCAACTAACTATGCTACCCTATTATCAACCACAAACAATTTTAACCCTTGATCCTTCTACGACACAGGTAATCTTGCCCGTTGTGTTGATCGTCCCACACATTGTATAGGCCATTCCACATGTGACCATTAATGTAACACCCCCAATCCTATAGTTCCTTTTAGTTAATTAAATAATATAATATAATATAGGATTGGTGAGTTACTACTACTTTTATCAGAGTAGAGTTTAACTTTTACCAAGTTAAATAATTAAGTGCTACTATTTTGGGAATTCTATACTCGGGATTCTCATGTAACGTCACAGCGAAAATAATTTAAACAAAACATATAGACAATATATATATATATATACATATATTTTCATTTACATACATAATTCATTTACATTAATCATAGTTTCTAGGTAATAGACATATATACCTATAGATATGTGAGAATGTCAACTATGGTAAGGAGACAACAAGCCTATTGTAACAACCCCCTAAATCATTCTATGCATTCATCTATCAGATTAGCTTAAGCATACAAAGTTCTGAATAAATTTTTCACTTTTCTTATGTTAGGGAACATCAGAGGGTCGTTACTCGTTAAGTGTAACCCAAATCAACTCTTTTTATAGTCCATTCAAATTTCACTCAACCCTAAATCATGTGTAGCATTTCTGTTATCACATTATAAACTATATCATACTCTGGAATATAAATTCTAACAACCATTCAAATACAATTGAGATATACTATATCAAGGCACCAAATCCATTCATACATCAGTAAATAAAATCACAATTTATCAGATTCATTATACAAATCTATTCTTCCAAAACATTTCCTACCGAAAATTTGGCAGAGTTTCCCTTAAAAATTGGACATTTCTCTTTTATACAACAACCCAATATTTAATAAAATCAAGCAATTTATCACTAAAACCAAAAATCAGCAATACAAATTCATAAATATATATTCAAGCCTAAATTCTACATCCACAACACAACATTATCATTCTCCAAAGATATTCTAACATCTTTCTTCTGCCCAGCTATCTCCTAGGAATTTCCTGTTCCTAATCATCTAAGCAAACAACTTAATGAGACGATTAAATCCAAGTAGAGCAATTTACAATTTAATATTTGCAACATAGTTGCTTACTCAGCTGTGACGAAGCACAGAAAACGTCTCCCCAATTTGGTTTAAATACATGTAAATTACTAAATGCTTTTAAATTTAAAATGAATATGAGAAATCAATGCAAAAAAATATAATGAGTATATCATCTTTAATCCAAAAAATCATATTGAAAGTCATGCTTGAAATTCTTATATATTCATCTATCACACATCTCATGTGATCATTCATTTCATCTCAAGTTGCATGCCATTCTATCTAAAAACATGATTTTTGGTTGTGTGTGATCCGTAACACCAATCATCCGAAAACAACGCCTATATTGTGAGTGTTATCTGTAACACCAATCACTCACTCAAGGACTAGGTGAGAATCAACATCCAGGGCGTGCCCTAGCATGTGCACAACAACTAATTCTCATCCTCATATAGTCTATATAGCACTACATATGCATAGTCGACTAATACTCAAGGTTATAGGATATTATACTTAAACCAAAACATTACCCCATATAGGTTATCCGCCTTTTACTCCTTGAAGTAAGACAAGCATTCACATACTTCGCGATATCCTTTCGCATACCCAACCACCAAAAATTCCTTTTTAGGTCTTAGTACATCTTGGAAATACCTGGATGAATGGTATAGTAGCTTCAATGAGCCTCTGCTAACACTTTCTCCCTTAGTTCCTGATGGTTTAAAATTACTATCTATTTCCTAAACATTAGCACTCCATCAGGGGCTAACCCAAAATTAGGTTGGTTCACTTAGATTCCCAATGATTCATCCTCTAGTTGGGCTTGTCTAATCTGATCCCTTAAATCACAACTAATTAGGAAGTCACTCATTACTAATCTCTTTGAAAATGAAATTACATTGAGGCTAAGATTCCTAAAGTCCTCAAGTAATCTCATCTCATCCACCATCAAACTGGCTACTTGTAACGACTTCCTGCTTAATGCATCAGCTACTACATTCACTTTCCCTACATGATACTTTAACTCAAAGTTAAAGTCCTTCAGATACTTTACCCACCTTCTCTGCCTCATATTCAACTCTTTCTGATCAAATAAGTACCTAAGGCTCTTGTGATCACTAAAACCCTCAAACACATCCCCGTACAGATAATGTCTCTAAATCTTTAAGGCAAATACCATGGCAACTAATTCCAAGTCGTGGGTAAGATAATTTTCCTATGTAGGTTTTAGTTGTCTTGATGCATAAGCAACTACCCTCCTATCTTACATTAAGACGCATCTTAAACCTTCCATTAATGCATCTGTATAGACCATAAATGGCTCTAAAGGTTTTGGGATTACTGAAACTAGAGTAGTGGTCAAATTTTCTTTCAAGGCTTGAAAACTTTGCTCACAACGCTTACTCCATTCAAAATTAACACCCTTCCTAGTCAGTCGAGTTAATGGCAGGGCTATCTGAGAGAATCCTTGTATAAACTTCCTATAGTAACCTGCAAAATCCAGAAAAATCCTAACTTCAATGACTGTTCTTGGTTGACCCCAATCTAATACTGCTTTAGTTTTCTTAGGGTCCACTAAAAATCCTTCCTCGTTTACCACATGACCTAAGAACTTCACTTCCTTAAGCCAAAACTCACATTTCTCTAACTTAGCATACAATTATTTTTCTCCAACATCTGTACCACCTTGCTAAGATGTTGTGCATATTCTTCGTGAGTCTTGGAATAGACTAAGATTTCATTTATAAATATCACTATAAATTGGTCCAAGTAGGGTCTAAAAATCCTATTCATGTAATATATAAAGACAGCAGGTGCATTGGTTAGTCCAAACAGCATCACCAGGAACTCATAGTGATCATACCTAGTGCTAAATGCTGTCTTAGGATATCTTTATTTCTAACCCTAATCTGGTGGTATCCTAACCTTAAGTCTATTTTAGAGAATACCATTGCCCCTTGTAACTGATCAAACAGGTTATTTATTTAGGGTAAAGGGTATTTATTCTCGATGGTCACCTTATTCAACTGTCGATAATCTATACATAACCTCAAACTCCCATATTTCTTCTTTACGAATAGGACAGGAGCTCCCTATGGTGACACACTCAACCTAATGAATCCTTTCTCCAATAAATCTTTTATCTGGACCTTTAGTTCCCTTAATTTCACTAGGACCATTCTATATGGGGTCATTGCTATTGTGCCTGTACCCAAAATCAGGTCAATGGTAAATTCTATCTCTCTTGGTGGGGGTAACCTGCTTATCTCCAAAGGAAACACCTCTAGGAAATTGCTAACAATAGGAATTAAGTTTAGCCTTTCTTGCAATTCTACCTGAGAAATATTAAGGGAAATATCACTTATCTCACATGCCCTATCACTCTCACTTACTGATAAAGTATCCAAATAAGTGATAGTCCTTTCATAATAATTCATCAAAACCCGATTCCTAGATAACCAGTCCATTCCTAGAATGACGTCGATCCCATTCAAAGGCAAACACACTAGGTCCACAATAAATAGGGTGTCATTAATGGAAAGAGGATAGTTTAGGCATATTTTTAAGGATATGGTTATCTCTCCTAACGATGTGGAGATATGTAAAACAAATGGCATGGTTTGGAAAGGTAAGTTTATTTTTTCCACAGATGCATTAGATATAAAAGAGTGCATAGCACCCGAATCAAACAATACTATTAAAGAAAAATTATAAATCTTACCTCTACCCTGCATCAATCCAGGTGACTTGTCAACATTTGCTCCATCCAGAGTAAAGACTCTCCCCAGAGCTTGTAGTCTTTGCCCATTTGGATTCTGCTAGTTTCCACCAATTGGATAGTACTTTGCATAATGTCCAGTACCTCCACATTTGTAGCATTGTATTGGTGTTTAATACCAATAGGGTTGATTTGGATGCCTGGTCCCACATTTTAGGTAGTTAGCAATTTCATAATGTTTATTGCTACTAGATGACCCTTGTTGTGGCTTAAAATTTCCACCCTTCACATTTAGATTCTTAGCAGGTTGTTTTTGCTGACCTCTAGTTCTCTGATTCATATTATGCCTTTCCTCTAGATTTTTACTAAGGAATTGGCATTTATTTACTAGCATTGTGAAGTCCTTTATCCCCATTAGGGCTATATACATTCTCATCTGCAAGTCCAACCCTGCCTCCAGTTGGCTTGATTTTTAGGCTTCATCATAATGTAGCTTCAAATAGGCAGAATACCTAGCCAATTCTTCAAATTTGGCCAAGTATTCTTTGAACGGTCTACTCTTTTGTCTGAGTTGCAGAAATTTAGTTTCCTTGGCCTGCCTCACACTCTCAGGGAAGTATTTCTCTAAGAAGATCCTCTTGAAAGACTCCCATGTAAGTGGAGTGCCCCTGCTCTCCTTGAGCTGCTTGGCTCTGGTCCACCAATGTTCTGCCTCTCCTTTCAGCATATACGTTGCATAAGTAACTCTTTTCTCTTTCGTACTATGCAATATTTAAAAGATCTTCTCCATCTCCTTCAACCATCCTTTTATTACCAATGGCTCACATGTGCTTGAGAACACCAGTGGTCGTGCCCTTTAGAACTCTAACCAGCCTTGATACATCTGATTGTTATTCCTATTATTCCCGTTGTCTTAATTCTGACGATCCTCCTGATACTACTGCATCATATTGGCACTTTTAGTAGCTTGCTCTCTCATAGCATCTGCCATCATTCTTATGGAGTCCATCATGTTCCTGATCTCAACATTATCTTCCCTGCTACTACTCCCTCGTGTCCCTTAGCTTCTATTTCATGGCCTTCCTCTTGGCCTCCTTGTAGTATCTCTACTAGCATCTGCCATGGCTAACTAACACAGAAAAAGAATTAGTTAGCCAATCAATTTCAAGTCCTAAAGCTGTAAACCCAAAAAAATTCATAACCAATAAATTAATAAACTAGTAAACCGGTAAATCGGGCTCTGATACCACTCTCTAACGACCCCCTAAATCATTCTATGCATTCATCTATCAGAGTAGCGGAAGCATACAAAGTTCTAAATAAATTTTTCACTTTTCCCATATTTGGAAACGTCAGAGGGTTGCTACTGCTTGAGTGTAACCCATATAGACTCTTCTCACAGTCCATTCAAATTCCACTCAACCTTAAATCCTGTGCAGCATTTCTATTATCACATTATAAACCATATCACACTTTGGAATATAAATTCTAACAACCTTTCAAATACAATTGAGATATACTATATCAGGGTACCAAATCCATTCATACGTCAACAAATAAAATCACAATTTATCAAATTCATTATACAAATCTATTCTTTCAAAACATTTACTACTGAAAATTTGGCAGAGTTTTCCCTAAAAATTGGACATTTCTCTTTTATATAACAGCCTAATATTCAATAAAATCAAGCAATTTATCACTAAAACCAAAAATCAGCAATACAAATTCACAAATATATATATTCAAGCCTAAATTCTACATCCACAACACAGCATTATCATTCTCCAAAGATATCCTAACATCTTTCTTCTGCCCAGCTATCTCCTAGGAATTCCTTATTCCTGATCATCTGAGCAAACAACTTAATGAGATGATTAGATCCGAGTAAAGCAATTTACAATTTAATATTTACAACAAAGTTTCTTACTCAGCTGTGACGAAGCACAGAAAACGTCTCCCTAATTCAGTTTAAATACATGTGAATTACTAAATACTTTTAAATTTAAAATAAATATAAGAAATCAATGTAAAATAATATAATGAGTATATCATCTTTAATCCAAAAAATCATATTGAAAGTCATGCTTGAAATTCTTATATATTCATCTATCACACATCTCATGTGATTATTCATTTCATCTCAAGTTGCATGCCATTTTATCTAAAAACATGGTTTTTAGTTGCGTGTGATCCGTAACACCAATCACCCAAAAACAACGCCTATATTGTGAGTGTGATCCGTAACACCAATCACCCACTCAAGGATCGGGTGAGAATCAACATCCAGGTCATCCCCCAGCATGTGCACAACAGCTAATTCTCATTCTCATACAGTCTATATAGCACTACATATGCATATTCAACTAATACTTGAGGTTATAGGATATTATACTTAAACCAAAACATTGCCTCATATAGGTTATCTGCCCTTTACTCCTTGAACCTTTTATAGGGTTGTCCAAGTTTAATGAATAATCCCTAATAGATGCAGACTAATTTAGATAAAATCAATCAATTTACAAAATCGTTTACATAGAGGATGTTCAACAGCTGTCCCATACCAGCTATTGAATATCCACCCTAAGTTAGTCTGTCCCTATGGCATATAATCCCAATAGCCAAATTCTAGCAAACATGCAACAAGCATTTTCAATTCACAGGCGATCTTATATACTCATGTAAAATTCTCATGCAAATCAATTATTTTCAGCACTCATTCCTATTCAATACAATTCATACTTAAAATAGTAATTCACAACGTCGGTTAAAAGTCAGGGGAGTGTAGATTACTCTACCTTTTACCATTTGCTCTTATATGGACTAGGGTTTTCCTTTTTCCTTAAAGATTGTTCTCCCAATTAGTTTCCTGAGGAAACAATTCAAATCTTATGCGAATTTCCTTTCAAATATACTTTCCTACAGTTAATTGCCCAATTTCTACTTCAGTCTAATCCTTACGACATATTTGGAAACAAAATCGATAGGAAAACATCAAATTGGTGTATTTTAAATTGTACCAGAGGTTTCAGAAGCTCAAAATTTAATCTCTATTTCCTTCTAGCAACTCTGGTGACAACGCAAGGCTACGAATGGTAGTTGGCATCAAAAATCAGTCCAAAATGTAGCCCGAAGCTCAAGGATGCTGGATCCAGGACTAGTTTGGCGAAAAATGATGGTTTAACCATAATTTTCTAGTGAAACACGTTGGAGCTTCGAAACGTTTCTCTGTTCATGGCGTATGGTGGTAGTTTTTGCCTGCTGGCAGCTGACGGGGGAAGAAGGCAACTCAAGCTAGTTATTGGTGGCAATGGTGTGGTCGGACTATGGCAGATGGTAGAGATCGAAGCTGGTCTTCAAATTCAAGACGGAGGGGGAAAAGTGGCTATTTTCAGCCGCTATGGTGGCCGTCAGTCACTGCGGTGGCTTGCTGCAGCGTTGGACTGAGCTGCTAAACCTTTTGACAATGACAGGTAGTGGTAACTCGGCTGGATGACGGACAAACGTGGTAAAGGTGACAGAGGAGGATGACACGCGCAGTGAGAGGAAAAAGAGATAGAAACAGTGCGAGAAAGAGGAAAAATGGGAGGAAATAGAGAAATTTGTATATTTAAGGCATCTAGGGGCATTTTAGTCTTTTTTTCCACTTCGCCCTAGCTAAATTTTAGATACATTTTCTAATCTGGGCAAGAATATAGGACAATATGGAAGGAATTTGGAAATCTTTCAAATATCCTAAGCCTGCTAAAAATATTTGCTAGGTTCCTGAAGGCAGATAAAATTCTCTCTATCAGATAAAATTTTTATTTCAAAAAATTCTCAAATTTTAACTACAAGCTCAAGAAAATATTCTTAAATCAATTCCAACAAACTTACAATTTATTTTATCTAATTTAATTTATTTTTAAATCGGGTTATTACACCTTTCGCTCATACCCTTTTTAATAAAACTGCTAGTGGATACTTATCTCACATATCTTAATACATATATACCCTTACTTTATATATCCAAAAATCATCCTCTTAATCCTTCCAAAATATTCATAAGGATTCAGGGTATCAGGCATCACATATTTACAAGTCAAAGTAAACTACTACCAAACTATTCGTGCATGTCTACACCTCTAGTAGGTGGGGCGTAAGGGGAATATCCATGATAAAAACTACCCAAATTTCTTTAATCACCATAAAATAACCCAGAATGGGTATATCTATGCAGTCCACTTCTACTTCTAGCAATATTTGGAACCTAGGCATCTGATACAAACCAACACTTAATGAGAATGATTTCTCAGTAGCAATAATAGCCTATTTTTAAAACTACTAATCTATACCACCATACTCTTACGGAAAACAACACATTCTTCTTATCATCAAATAAAACATTATGCCTGTTGGGATACAATG
Organism: Senna siamea; assembly: GCA_031216115.1. Taxonomy (NCBI): domain Eukaryota; kingdom Viridiplantae; phylum Streptophyta; class Magnoliopsida; order Fabales; family Fabaceae; genus Senna; species Senna siamea. The sequence continues at coordinate 15,909,409 of CM062364.1, forward strand.
CATGAATTATACAATTATATCATCTCATGTCTCATACTCATACTTATGCAATCATTTCATATCCATCACACAGGATATACATTCATCATTAGATTATATCACATATCCATCACATAGGATATATATATATCACATCATAATGGTAACAGGGTATCACATAGAAACAAGAGAATAAACAAAGAAATCAGAGTATATTCTCATGGCTAATGCCAAATCATGATCATCACAAGATCATACCAAGAGAAACCAAGAGAGTTGCCAAGCGAAAAACTCCTCATATATATCCCTCACTCACATGTGAGTTTCTCATAATCTATAACTACTTGCAATTCTCAACTGCAATTTGTATATTATTAGGTAGTCCTTGACTGCAATTCATGTACATGCTAGAGCGTTCTCCAATAGATCCAAGTACATCCATCCATAAAACCCTCATGAGGGTCACTGTCCACCTCTCTAACAGATCATCCTCCACCTCCAAGAAATATAGAGTCCCTACCAACCTCTTTGGTAGATCCTTCCCCGTATATCTGAGATTACTATTCTCAACAAATCATTTCCCCAAAATTCTCTTCACAAGTCTATAGACTAGGGTGATTCAGCTCATACCATGGTTATGTATAACTTTAAGTACGTGAATCCTTTGATTAGCCATAGGGGACTTCACTAACTCAAAATTAATAACCATTATGGAATTGTCAAAATCATGTAATTTAACCATGGAATGCCCCAATTATCATCCCATACCAACAATTGGTCACTCAATATGAGCCTATCTACCACTATCCATACATTAGCACTACAAAAAAATTGAGCTTCAATGGTGACAAAAGTCGCCACTGAAACTTTTAGTGGCGACAAAAAGTTCATCACCTTTCGCCGCTAAAAATTCCGCAACTGAATGCTTTTAGTGGTGACAATTTTTGTCGCCACTGAAGTTTCCAATGGTGGCGACAAAAGTCGCCATCGAAAAGGGACAAAAATCGCCACAGATTTTCAAACTCACGAACAAAAAAGTCATCACAGATGGAACCTTTTGTGGTGATAAGAATTGTCACCATAGATGCCACTTTCTGTTGCGACAATTCTTGTCGCCACAGATGACACTTTTTGTGGTGACAATAATTATCACCACAGATGCCCCTTTCTTTGGTGACAATAATTGTTGCCACCAAAAGCTTTATCTGTGGCGACTGGATGTCGCCACTGAAGCCTGTTTTTGTGGCAACTTTTATTGTTGCCACAAATTTGTCACCATAAAAGCTCCTAAATGATTGTAATTCAATTTTTCCACATTACATTACAAATAAATGGCAATAATTTACATAGTATAATTATGAAACAAAATAACATTACATTGACAAATAAATAGTGTTACATTTGTTGCCATATTGTAGTCAATAATTTACAATAATTACATAATTAACAGTAGTTGCAAAGCTAAAACATATTTCTTGCATTCATCATTGGTTCCTCCTTCCTGATGTTTGTCCCTGTTTAAAATATAAACATTAAGGATAAGATAAAAATCAAAAGAAATACATATAAAAACTTATAATCATTGAAACATTATAGCACCTAATCATGGCATATGAGCAACCAAATCCACCCTAAAATTTATGAGATAACAATCAAAACAATGTGAAGAAAAAATACACAATAGGAGCAAGATACTACTGACATTCATATAATGAGAAGATAGTAATCGCAATCCCAAAACCAATCAAAAAATTAGACAACAAGCAAAGGTTAGGACAAGATACTAATCACAATCCTAAAACCAAGCAAAAATTTAGACAGCAATCAAAGGTTGGGACAAGATAATAATCACAACCCCAAAACCAAGCTTATCGCTCAACACCAAAATGATGACACAGTATCATCAAAATATTAGATTGCATCAACAATACAATTAAATTTTAGCCCATTATCATCAACAAATCAATGTAACAGGGGAACAGAAGAACTAAAAGTCATGGTTACCTGTTGAAATCTTGACATTATTACATCCAACTATACTTGGATCCTCTGGTTAATCTCAACTTACATTTTACGTTCAACCTCAGTTTGCATCTAATATTAAAGCTCAGCATGCTCCTCCTGAAGCTTCCTATTAAGTTCAGCTTGCATCTGAGATTTTATCTCAACATGCTCCTCCTGGAGCTTCCTATCAAGTTCAGCTTACATCTGAGATTGTATCATAGCATGCTCCTTCTAGAGCTTCCTATCAAGATCAGCTTGCATTTGCTCACGTACACTTTCAATTAAAGATGACATGCTGGCTTCCATACTTATTTGTTACTGAGATTTCCTAATGGATGGCTTCTTTCCATAGCCTTTTCCACGAAAAAATCCTGACCTCTCTCCAAGGACAGATGCCAAAATCTCATCTCCGGTCAATGGGTTCTCAGTTTCCTGTTGCTAAGACATAACCTCTTGAATGCGTGCCTACATTATTAATGCAAATAATGATAATAGGCATAAGAAATGATATTTAAACTCTAAAAGATAATTTAAAATTTTAACATACATGAATTTCTTGTGATTTTGGATCAGACCACACAACTTCTCCTTCTTTTGTTCCACAAGTGTGTTGGAGCTGCTATACTCGATCAACCGATGCCTTTTCTCCAATCTCAGGATTCCTCTACAAGAAAAACACTTGTAAACAAGTATTTATTGTACCATGGTTAAGTAATTAAATAATTAAAGTTACTTACCATAGATTCTTTAATCTCAGCAAATGATCAAGGGCCACATGTATGTCGTGTTATTTGTTGTGCCCTATTTTTTTTTGTTTCTTTCACTAGCAACCTACAATAATGAAACTCTCATAGTTTAAACAAATAAATAAAAACTCTTATAATTTAAATAATTTAAACAATATATAATTCCATATTACCTTGAATTCGTTTGAACCAAAATGTGCTACCAACCACTCCCAATCTTCAGGTGTAACATCAATTGGCCAATTGGCCAATCTCTCTTCATCGTTGTTGAAGTGGTTGTAATGTTTGTGCAGACGGGTCTTCCATGCTCTGAATAGCCGCTGCATAGTGGTGATGACAAATTTTTCCATTGTTAGTTGTCTTCTGTCATCGCCAATCTCAAACTTCTCCTGAAATATAAACAAATTTTTTACTTATAAAGAAAGACAAAAAAGTATGCAATTATATGCCTGTTTGTAACTTATTACCTTCACTTTCAACCACATTGCTTGTCCATATGTAGCAAAAATGTTCTGCCACCTACCAGCTCTGAAGGAGACAGTCTGCCTGACTCTAAATCCGCAATAGTTGGCTATATCTCTAGCCTCAGGGCCCACAGCTCTCTCAATATCATCAGGGATATCAATTTTTATCTTGCTGCCAAATTTTGTTTTCATATCCATTGCAATTGACTTATATCCCTCTGCCAGTCTTAGAGGTGCAAGAAGCTATAAATGACAAGAAAAATAGTTAATCTTGCTTCTACATATTATTGAATAATATGCATAAAGGTAAATTAAAATGAACTACTTATATTCCTTGATCCTTGGACCGGTGGAGATTCCTCATTTAGCTGTTGAATTAGTCCTGCTTGGCCCATTAGAGAATCTTCATTCAGCTGAGCATTGTGTTGTGGGATTCTATCGACACGTGGCGGTGACAATCTTAGACTTGAACTCACTTCTCTTTGGTTGTCAAGTCTTCCTCAACTTGCACCAGCTTTTACAATCCTTCCACCTCGACCTTGCATAAGACCTGACATCTTCTGTAATGTTGTATTTAAGAAATAAAGTTAAAAATAATAAAATACATATATTATTAGATTAGAAATAAGAATGTAAAACAAAAATTTTTTATCTATATTACCGCAATTGCTATAACAACGTTTAATTAGTATTCAGAATCCTTGGTGTCTTATGTGTCATCATATATTAAATCTTCTCCCTCACTTTCTTCACTTACACTTGAGTCTATAGAATTGTCATCAATGAAATCTAGGTCAGTAGAAGTACGCATATTTGTTCGTGCTTCATCGCTTGCTTGATTGATGGATTGTGGTTCAACATCTACTCGTTTAAAAGTAACTATAATCTCATTTTGCACTTCATTTTCTGTTGTAACATTTAATTGCTCAGCCTCAATTTGCTGATACGCTTCTTTATCGAGCAACACAAGGTCACCATCATCGCCATCATATTACGGCATGTTGAATAGGTCTCGAGGATTTGTCTTCACAATAATTAACCAACTTGATCAATCATATCATCTAAGTAGAACACTCGTTCTGCTTGAGATGCCAAGACAAATGGCTCATTTGTATTCAACGAACCTCGAGTATTAACACTTATAAATCCATATTTGTCTACTTATATCCTTTTCCTAAATGAGCAACGTCCCACCAATGACACTTGAAGAGGTACACCTTTCTATCTCTGACATATGAAAATTGATAAACATCTTCTAACACACTATAGTATTCCTTCTCAGGGTTTGAATCATCACCCTTTACAAGAACTCCACTATTTTGCATTTTTCTTCTTGAAGCACGATCTTTTGTGTGAAATCTATATCCATTCACCATAAACATCGAATATCTATGCACCTGTTAAAGAGGACCTACAGCCAAACTTATAATCTCTTCACTTATAAATTGTTGTGTAGATCGATTTAAAACCTGCACAAATAAAGAGCCATTAATCATTACTAAAAAACTAAATTATCCTCTCAGATATAATGCATTAGGCCTTAAGTTGATATAAACTAATACATGTGTGTGAAACCAATCTAGAAATTCTATGCTTCCCCTCTCGTCTTTTGGTGATATCTGTAACTCCAGCTCCTTTTGGTACTCCCTACATATTACAAGAGAAGAGATTGAACTTACTTAATACATATTTCTTCAAAATTTTTATATTAGAGAAGTAGTTGAACTTACTCCATAAATGGCCAAACTTCCTCACAATTTTGAAGGACATACATACACGCTTGGTTAAACTCTAAACGAGGAAGAGTAATTATTTTGTAACCCCCTATTGGTTGACCACTTTCTTCAAAGATAGACATCTCACAATCCTTATAGGGTCTATTATCATTCCTAGCTGGTTTATTAAACTTCATTGGGATGTTCTTTAGGTATTGTGAGCAAAAGGTTAGACATTCTTCAGCCAAGTATCCTTCTGCAATTGATCCTTCAGGATGAGCCTTATTATGAAAATATGATTTCAGCGTTCGTAAATACCTACATTCATAAAATAGAATTAATATAATAACGTTATTAAACGAATACATTATTAATTATCTAGTACCTTAAATCTATTACCTCTCAATAGGATACATCTACCGATATTGCACGGGTCCACCAAGATTTGCCTCTCTAGCTAAGTGAATGGGTAAGTGGACCATGATATCAAAAAATGCTGGTGGAAATATAGTTTCCATTTTGCATAAACTTAACGCAATTTGGGTCTCCAATTTATTAAGATCTTCAACTGTCAAGCACTTGCAACAAAGATTTCTAAAAAAATTACCTAATTCTACAATTGGTTTATAAACTTCCTTAGGTAAAATGCCACAAACCGCAATTGGAAATATATACTGCAACAAGACATAGTGGTCATGACACTTCAATCCAAATATTTTCCTTTCATGAACGTTGACGCAACGTGAAATGTTTGAGGAAAATGCATCAGGAACCCTCAAATTAGATAGAAAATTGCAAACTTTTAACTTCTCATATGAAGACAACGCATAACATGCTGCAGGTAACAAGACATTTCTTCCATCTTCAATTAGATGCAACCCTTGCCTTATACCTAAATCCACTAAATCATACTGACTCTTTAATGTATCCTTTGTCTTTCCATAAATATTCATCACTGTTAACACAATATTTTTAGATAAATTTCTCTCAATGTGCATGACATCAAGATTATTTCTTATCATCAAATTTTTTCAATAAGGCAGTTGGAAGAATATACTCTTCTTCGTCCAATTACAAGAATTACCTGGTTAGTCACGCTTTTTTTTCTTACCTTTCCCAAACGTCACGTTTCTTAATTGTTCTGATTGGTGAAGTGCTTCATCACTAGTTAATGGAGTAGGCGCCATGGAATTTTCTACTTTTCCATCAAATGCCCTTCGATTTCGATGCCATGGATGAGTAGCATGTAAGAAATGACGATGGCCCATGTAACATAGCTTGTTTTGTAAAGAAACACAATGGGTGTCCTTATGACAACAAGGACATGCAAGCTTACCTTTAGTTGACCATCTAAAAAGGTTTTCATATGCTGGGAAGTCATTAATTGTCCACATCACAGCTGCCCGTAACACAAAATTAGACTGTATGTAGGCATCATAAGTCTCTACCCCTACTTCCCATAACTCTTCCAATTCTTCAATCATCAGTTGCAAATAAACATCTATGTCATTGCCTGGACACTTAGAGCCTAGAATTAAGAGTGTCAACATAAAGTATGGGTCTTTCATGCAATCCCAAGGTGGAAGATTATATGGAATAAGAACAACAGGCTAAATAATATGATTAGCACTCATATTTCCAAAAGGCTGAAACCCATCACTTGTTAAGCCCAATCGAACATTTCTAGGATCATTAGAGAAGTCAGGGTATTGTTGGTCGAAAGATTTCCAAGCCAAGGAGTCAGAAGGATGTCTTAAAATGCCATCATCGACTCGTTTCTCCTTATGCCACCGCATTTGTTTAGCTGTGTGTTTTGCCATGAACAACCTTTGCAATCTAGGTTTAATTGGGAAATGACGCAAGACTTTGTTCGCTACTTTCTTCCCTTGGTGTTCACTTAACTTCCATCTAGGCTTCTTACATATAGGACACGAATTTGCATTGGCATGCTCTCGCCAATATAAGATACAATCATTTTTACATGCATCTATTTTCCTGTAATCCAACCCTAAATCTCCAAGATTCTTTTTGGTTTCATAGTATGAATCAGGTATAGCCGCCCCATCGGGAAGAACTTCTTTGAATAAGCTAAGAATCGCATCTACAGATTTATTGGTCCAATGGTTAAGACACTTCAAGTGAAGTAACTTAACTACAAAAGATAACTTTGACACTTTACTACATCCAGGATAAAGTTCAATCTATTCATCTTTTAGTAAATCAAAGAACTTTTTTGCCTGCAAGTTTGGTTCTTCATTGTTCTCATAAACACGATTTACTTCCTCTATATTTGCAAATCCACAAGCATCATGTATCATCTCGTTAATATCATCCATCACACCACTGTCATCTTCCCCTTGACAATCATTTCTAGGACTATGGGTTGTTACAATGGATTCTCCATGTAAGTCCCACACTTTGTAACTATCCCAAAATCCTTTTTTCAATATGTCAAATCTCACCATATGTCTAAGCTTAAACTCTGTATTTCTACACCCCTTGCATGGACATCGGATTAAAGTTTTGACTCCTGGCTGATTATATGCCCATTCAAGGAATTCATCTATTCCTCTTACATATGTTGGATCCGCTCTATTTTTTATATGTACCCAAATTTTATCCATTCCTTTGTCCTACATATATACATGTGAGTAAGTTTTCCCAAATGCTCACAAAAGATTCAAGGATCACACTTTAAAAGAGTCAGAAAAGGAGTAAGCCAAACTAACATACCCTTGATGCAAATTAATTTTTAAAAAATCACTTAGCAAAAGATCAATAATGTATCCAAATATATCATAATCCATTAGAAATTACACACATTCTCGGCTTAGAAATTCCCAATAGACCAACGAGAATTTTGCAATAAAATTAAAAAAAGAGATTATAAATAAATGCTATTCTTATTTTCAATTGGCAGTGATATTTGGTAACTGTAAGTCACAGCAGTATTTAAATTGTAACGATAAGCATGAGTTATATTCATCAAAACACAATAAAAAATATCAGTTAGGATTAAATAATATTTGAATTTTATACCATGTAAGTGAAACTTATATATAATAACACATAAATAATTTTCACTCGCTTATCACATTCATTATCCAAAATCTATTATGCTAGTGATTAGGTGTAGGTTCCAGTGCTAACGTTGGATATATATATACAATAATAATTCTTAATTATACCAATTAACATATGTATACTTTATCTTATTCAGACTATTTTTGTCCTTTAGGACTATGAGGGTTATATCTCTCATTTCTCTCTACAACCCCCTATATACGTTTAATTTCTATCTTTACTTTTTCCTATCCATATAAATATATATAGAGATACATATACATGAAATGTCATTTAGCATTTAAAAATGTATACATATTTTTTACTATATAAGTGCTGTCTAACTCTGATTTGCTCTTTTTCTTTAGCATTTAAAAATGTCATTTAAATGGTTACATGATGGGTTGAAATGCTAGATATTCTTTTTTTACTCTTCTTTACTTGCTGGTGTTGTCAAACTCCGTTTTGCTTCTTCTTTTTAACATGTAAACTTTTTATTTAAATAGCTAGATTATGTTTTGGTGCTGGAATATGATTGGTTTTGTTCTTATTGATAAGAAATTGGTTAGCAATGCTAGTGCTGTCTAACTCTGAATTTCTATCTTTCTTTAGCATATAAAAATGTCATTTTTTTAATAAATGATCCTAAAATATGTTATTGCTATCAATTTCAAGTTGTCCTAATATTATATATTTGTAGGTTGAATCTAATAGGATCAAGTCAGTTATGTCTTCTCCTGTTTCAATTGTTGACATGTCTGACAAGATTTCTCTAGAAAAAGAAATTACTATTTGGTTGGAGGCTGTAGGCAGAAAAAATAAGAAGAGACATTTTTTGTATATGATCAAAGACACTAGAAATTGGTAGTAGTTCAAATGAGACACATTTGCATCACCTCAATCATGGCTACATCCTGTGTTTAAAGAGGAGTTAAATCGACGCCTAGCAAAATTAATTGATGAGACAAATGCTACTCTACAATAGGCGATTGCTTCTTATAAATTAGAAGCAAAGGAATTGAAGAGACAAAATTAATGCATTAATCATATAAAAATTGCTCTAACTAATGCATAGCAATGACCTGAGGTGCAAGATCGAAATAAAAATAAAGAGAATCGTGTAAGAGGATCGAGTTAGAAGATACTTTATACTATATTTGTAATTTATTTTTGTGTGAAACATTTTTTTGTTTGTAAAATATATGTAACTTGACATATATTATGTGAAACTTGACATTTTCTAGTTATATAAGATTATGTTTAGTTATATAAAATTGTTTATTCCAAATACTAATTTAAATCAAATATTAAAATTAATGAATAAAACAAAAGAATAATGTCTAACTCTGATTATGTTTAGTTATATGAAATTGTTTATTCCAACTTCTTCTATAAAAGATATATACAAGGTTTTTTAATTAATTATTAATTACCATTATCATTTGATTAAGTAATTGAACCATATATCTTAGTCTTTGCAAGTTTACTAACCTTTTGTTAAAGCCATATAATTATCATAAACAGAAGGAAAGGGGAAGAATAAATTAAAGAAGCCCCAAGGCCAAGGGCAGGATAACATATATTAGACATATAACATCACCTTTGAATAATTAGAATTAGTATATATGCAGAGATGACATATATGACGTTGCCAACATCAACTCATTTCATCACTTGGTTGGCATGAGGCATCAGTTATAGCACCCATATTCACCATTACTCACAAGGAGGGAAGAGAAATCTTACCTTGAGTTGCGATGAAGGTCGGCGGTGATGGATGCAAACCCACGAGAGAGCATGATGACGGTTAACGACGCCATGGATGCAAACCCATGATTGAGCAAGCACGGATGGAGCGACGTTGAAGAAAAACTCACAATGGATGCCAGAGGAAGAAGACCCAAGCAAGAATGGTAGTGAACGGCACCAACGATGGCAACGCACGCTGGATCGAAGTAGAGGTGAGATGGATGAAGTACTCTGGCGAATTGTGATGTCCCTAATTTAGCGCAACAATATGCGAAGTGAAATTTAATTGGCACTTTTTTTAATTGCTAATCTTATATTATATATAAAATATTGAAGCACATATATCAGGGGCTACTGTGGCGTCATGGTCACTTGGCTTACAACACTTGCCAAGGACCCATGCTCGAGCTGCGCTAGTGCACTTTCTGTGAAATTTAATTGGCCTTTTTTTTAATTGCTAATATTATATTATATATATATAATATTGAAGACTAGATATCAAGAGTTGTTGTGGTGTCATGGTCACTTGGCTTGCAACACTTTCCAAGGACCGGTGCTCGAGCTGCGATGGTGCACTTTCTGTGGAATTTAATTGGCTTTTTTTTAATTGCTAATTTTATATTATATATAAAATATTGAAGTATAGATATCAAGAGTTGTTGTGGCATCATAGTCACTTGGCTTGCAACACTTTCTAAGGACCTGTGCTCGAGTTGCGCTTTTGCGCTTTTTGTGAAATTTAATTGGCCTTTTTTTTAATTGCTAATTTTATATTATATATAAAATATTGAATTATAGAAATCAAGGGTTGCTGTGGCGTAAGGCGTAATGGTCACTTGGCTTACAACACATGCCAAGGACCCATGCTCAGTTGCGCAAGTGCACTTTCTAATAAGTTTTTATTCTTCCGTTTCTAATGCATCATTAGCGACGGGAAAAAGTTGCCACTGAAGGTATTTTGCAGTGCCAAGAATTGTCACCATTGAATCCTTTTATCCTATTCTTACAAGAAAGATAACCAAATCCCAGATGTACTCTCACAAACTTTCACAATAGCACAATAAAGGAAAGTGCACCAAGAAAGCCACCTGAGATGCTGAAAGTGAGGAGCCAGAAAGTATATATTTCCCTATATATTATACGTTATTTCATCGATGCGAGTGCCGAGTCGAGTCTCAGAATCCGATCCTCGCTCAACTCCAGCTGAAAAGGTCTGATATGTAGTCAATTTTTTTGGTAGAAATGATGGGTTAAGTCGGTCAACTGTTATGTAAAGAATAGAAAGGAGAGACTTTCCAGTTGACAGAAGAGCGATTGCATATTCTTTCACAGTTAGCAAATCTTTCTTTGAAAGCAATTACCATGTCTTCCTTCTCTTAGGGTGGCTTATCCTTATCTTCATTTGTTTTTATTTTTTTTGTATAGTTCTCCGTTAAATGTGGATACATTGTCCATTTCGTTAAAGTAGTTTTCTCCTCGTCTGTAGGGTTAGGAACCTCTGTCACTTCTTTTTCTTTTTTTTGAATGTTATTTTTCCGCTCTTTGAGCATCTCATTTTCAGTCTTTAGTAAATAACATAGTCTTTTTCCCCGGGAAGAGAAGTCTTCAATATGAATGGGATCAGTACCCACCCAGTCACCTCTGTGATATACTACTTTCCTCTTGGTATTCAGCTTAATCCCAAGCATAACCAATCTTGTTGTCTTTTTGATGGTAAGTGCGGCCCAATCCTTCCAGAAGTAGGCAGGAATCGGTACTGCCAAGAATTTTCACCATTAACTAGGTCCAGTGGCGACAAAAAAAATGTCGCCACTGGAAAGATAGAGTGGCGATCATCTGTCGCCACTGAAGACTTTTGGTGGCGATTTTTTAATGGTCGCCACTGAAAATGGGCTTTCAGTGGCAACAAGTTTGGTCACCACTAAAAAGTCGCCACTGAATGTCTTTTTTTTTTGTAATGTAAGAATACTTTCTCATTTCTCTTGTAATTCTTATGCTCATTCCTTTTCAAATTCTCATATCTTTCTTGCTCTTTTTCTTTCATTCTCAACCCTTTTGGTACCCATTATATATTCTCGATTTAAATCTCTTGTTTGATTGAAGTTTTAGGCTAAGTATTTTTCAAAATAGGTTATTGAGTCCATTTTTCCAAAATAGGGACCTACAAGTCAACTTCCACCCTCTTGGCAGTCGACTTGTAGCTCACTGCCTTGAAAAAATTTCTAAACCCGAGGGCTACCAGTCAACTGCTACAAACCTGAGAGTTGACTGCTATATTCTTGGCAAATTTTTGGAAAACATAAGCATAGCAGTCAATTGCTAGCACTATGTATGCATTTCTGGGCAACCGAAGAACACAACAGTCGACTGATAAGGCCTATAAGTCGACTGCTATGTTTTACTCTATTTTTCAAACCTGCTGTTAACCCAGATATTTGCCCAAGAACTTTTTTGTAAATCATTTTTTACCCTAATCAAAACTCAATACCAATATACAAGCATCATTTATCACATAAAAAAAACCCAAACTACCACTTAATCTCACTCAAATGTTGGATTAAATCTCATTCTCATTCAATAGGTAAAAACCCATTTCTTATAATCTAATTTCAGCTTGCATAAGTATATTCATGCAGTTTAAAACACCCAGTAGCATTCAAAAACATCCAAGAATGTAGTTTTAAACAACATCAAAATCTTATTTTTCAGAATATGAATAGTAAATTCAAAATTAGAGGAAATAAGTTATTTTACTACCTTATTTCATGTAATACTGGAGTATGAATCTCAGATACACTCCTAGATTACTCAGCTACCAATTTCTTGCTTCAGATTACTGTAAAATTCCTCCTCCTCCTTAATTCTCCACACTCTCTCTAAAGCTTTTCTCTCTCTAAAAGTTGGAGTTCAGGATGAAATGAATGAAGGTTCTAGTATTTTCACCTATTTATAGGTGGTCCAAAAATTGCCAATTCTGATCATAATTCTTGATCATTCCGCTTAAAATGACAATTTCCCTGGTCATATGCCAAATTACTATTTTTTCCTTGACCCATTAGTTGGAAAATTCAAAATTCTGGTAGCTATAATAAATCTTTTCGCTAAAATTATGGTTAGCTACCCTTGAAATATGGAAAGCTTACATAACTTCCTCTACTACACCTTTTCTTTTCAATTAGGACCCTGTTCTTTTGTTTTCAACTTAGTCCCTCCTAATGTAACTACATGCAATCTAATGCAAAAAACATGAGCATTTAGCTTATTTAAAATTAACAAACATCTCTTAATAAATAGGAGGAGCAGATGTTACAATTAACGATGTAAAGCCACCCCTTCTAGGCATTGATGTTCGCCCCTTGCAAATTCCATAGCTAGCCATCATCCTGTTGCCACCCACCACATCCATTTGGTAACCCTTACAAATCTACCACATGTAGAACCAATTTAACAACTTTCTTGTAGGTACACTAGGGACGAGCATACCTATTACTCCCCTAGTGTACCTAGTTGTTCTTGTTATAAAATTATACCCATATTATCCATATTACAAATGGTACCTAGTACATCTAAATTGGACCACCACTAATATGTTGCCACATGGTGCTAGAATGACCATCAGACAAGCAACCCTATGATTGCCCCCTTAGGCAAGAGATCCCTACGATCGCCCTTACCTAACTCTAATAACAGTCTTCTTACTCAAAGGCTATATAAATGCTATCCTGGCCTCCCTCAGGTATGACAATATCAACACCCTCAAACTTTCTTGTCAACATCCTCGTATACCTTACTAATATACTTGTTGAAGGTACATTAGGGAGACCATATCCCTTTGAACATTCCTATTCCAGGTCTTCTATCCTCAACAGTGTTCTTTCTTGTCTCGAAAAACATCAATGGCACTCACAGTGGTCTTTCCCTTATCACCAAAAAGTTCCCTTTTTGGTATTCTTTGCCTACGTCCTCTTTTCGTTCTTTTTCTCAAAGAAATCATTAAGATGCAGAGTCGCTCAATTCCTGCCACTTTTGATGCACCATCCATTACACCCAACCCTCTACAGAGGAGCCCCCATGTTACTCACTACCGTAGGGGACAACAAGATGCTACCTTGCTCGATCTCGTGATCTAGCAACTCCTAGTCGACAATTAAATGATTAATGGAAGGAAAAACCACACTTTCTACCAACTCCACCCTCGTCAAATACCAAAGAAAGGAGTAGGTCCAGTGATTGTACACCACCTTGGTTTAGTCATTGAATGAAACTAAACAAACTCCAAGAAGAAGTCTTGACTCTTCATCAAGAACTCACCTACTACTCCAAACCTTGCAGTAGCCAATAGAGCCAATGTTGATGCAACATCCAGTCTTGGTCATTCCACCACCACCAAGACCGCCTCTTCCACAACCAGCACCAATGCTCGTAGAGCCATAACCTCCTAGAGTTAACAAGTATCAACCCCTTATCGTTTGCAACACACCATTACCAGTACAAATCATGCCCATTCCTCTGGCTTTCCCCGTAACATCTATTACAACAGTTAGCCAACCAGTTAGCTTGCCTCCACATAACCCATATCATCCTTACTATTACAAATGATAGGCGTATTTGCCACCTCAGGGCCCTCGCCCTGTGATGCCAAACTTGACTGTCAACCAAGAGGTTACTATAGACGCAGATGCAAAAGAAAGGTCGCAATCTGTTCCTCCCTCATGTCATGGATGAACACATTCTAATTAACTTTAAAATGCCAATGAAGATCCATCCATATGATAGAGAAAAGGACCCTCATGATCATATTACTATGTTTAATTCTGCCATGTTTATCTTGAGAATTTTTTATGCTAAAAAATGTCACATTTTTTCTAGCACACTAATAGGCCCAACCCTACATTAGTAATCTATGTAATATCCTCAATTCTATGATATTAAGTATGTCTTAGAATCCTAGACTCAATATTTTTATGCTTGAAAAATAGTCCAAGAATCATTTTATATTGCCTTGAACAAAGGGAAGGACTAAAGTGAAAGGAAATGATTAGGGATTAAAATGAAAGGAAATTAGTTTCATAAAATATCCTAAAATTAAGCATGAAAATTGAGGTGCATTTATGGCGCGTCATGATGAAGTTTGAAATTAGCGTCAATGTCATGATTGCTTTAAGAAAAATATCTAAGGGAAAAAGGGTCAAATTTTATTTGAAAATAAGAATAAAATATTTATTTATTTATTAGATAAAATGGCTAATTTTTATCTAAAAAATTATGAAATTGCCTCTGGTATATTTTTCCAAATTTTTGAAAAAAACATTTGGTTTGGCACTTAAGAGGGGAAAATGGTCATTTTACCATAAAGGGCAAAATGGTAATTTTAACACCAAGGGTAAAAAGATAATTTTATCATAAGGGCATAAGGAAAATTTTACTTAAAGAAATACTTTAAAAATCCCTAAAATATCCTTGTATGTTAAGGTTTCAAGAAAGAAAAAGTGAAGGGTATTTTGGTCATTTTGCCACCAAGGGCAAAATGGTCATATTAACCATTTAAAATAAGTCTCGTTTCTTCTTCTCCTCCTTAGAAAAGACGACTTGAAGGCTTTTTGGAAGGGAGAAAACCATGGGTTTCATAAGGGAGAAAATGAAGAAGACAAGAAAACTTCAAGGTTTATCCACCAAAAATTATAAACCAAGGTAGTTTAGCATTCTTCCATCATTTATTTCATGTTTTTAATGGATTTTCCAAGCTTTTGAGATTGTCATGGCTGAATGAACAGTACATGAATAGTAATTTTCTTAAGTTTACATTCTTAAATTCTCAAAATTTCTATGGATTAATGCTAAGAAAGTAGTATGGAGTTGTTTGTGATGGTTAATTTCAATTATAAAAGTGTTTATGTTCTTTTTCCAATTTTTATTTCATTTGCCCTAAAACCCCCAAATTCATGAATGTCATGCCAAATTGTTTTGTTTTTCCTTGATTTTTATGGATAAATGGTGATTGATTGTTTATGTATGATGAAAATGGGATTAAAGGAATGATTATATGAAAAATGATGATTTTTGCACAAAATTCCTTTTTAGGCCATGGCTAGCAAAATGAGATTTGAAAAATTGTTTGAAAAATTTGAAAGTATCTTATTGGTAAATCAAGTTATGGCCAATGGAGGGTAGAATAAGTGTCAATTGGTTGAAATGCCCAATTTTGCCTAAAAATCCCATCTTGACCGAGAGTATGCATGTTTTTAGTGAAGGAAATGTGCTGAAATTTCTATATGTGTGTCTTGGTTAAGGCAAGATTAACTGACAATTGTTTTTTATGTAAAATGATCCCATTAAATTCCATGTAGCCTACTTGACCAATTTTATGACATGGAAATATTTATGAAAAATTTTGTACACAAATGTAATGAAATTGGTCAAAGTATACAAAGGAAATAATATGAGGTTGTAATTAAATTTTAATGAATATTTTGTGCAATCTTGGCAATTCTAGCAATTTTTGTGCATGCTTAAGTGTGGGGAGATGATGATTATACACACCTTGGGTATGTATAATTAGGTGAGAAAGGGATAAAATGGAATAATAAATAGGAAATGGAAAAAAGTTCACCTTTGAAACCCTTTAAATGGAATAAAATGTGAAAAAGGGAATTTAGTGTAAATGGGAAGGAAAAGTAATTTATTTTGCTTATTATATGGCAAGAGTGACAAATAGAAATTTTTAAGTATGAAAATCTTAAATTTCTTAAGGATTCTTCCAGACCAAGAATGAACCTTCTTTCTTATACAAATTCAAGAATGGAATTGTTATTGAGATTTAAAGGTTTTCGTTTTAGAAAGTGAGAATGATAGTATCTTAATGAATTAGGAAAGAAAAGGATTGATTTATGATATAGATAAAGAAAAACGTAGAATGGTATTGGAAAACATTGAATGAAAGGAAAATATTTGAATATTCAATAAAGAGAAACATAGAGGAAGTGATTTCAATATATGTTCTAGTATAGATAGGCTTATAACTAAGTGACCAATTGTCGGTATGGGATGACTATTGGGCATTCCATAGTTGTGTCATAAATTTGGATGGTGAAACATCTGCTTGGAATGAAAGAATTTTGAAAACACTGTGATGATTGCGAATTCTAAGTTAGTGTAACCTAGATGGCCAATTAAACAGGAGACATTTACTTAGAATTTGGCAAAATTATGGGATTAAGCCTAATCATCCTAGTTGATATATATAAGAAATAGCATACTGTGAAATGATCCATAATGTAGGTCATGGTGATCTATGGCATCATGAACCACCCATAAAGCAAGGAGAAGATGATATGTGTGAATAACAGTGATTCCATGAGCTTAGTTTGACTGAACCTTGGGAGAAATTCCCACTTAGATCTGTCTTTATGACATGATCACTGAATGTGAATGGGTACTCGAATCCACTGAGGGACGCCTCAAATGTACTAGTGGCAGAATTGTCACACTTGATAGAGTAGCTATCTCATTCATGCACGCTATAGTATGTGAAGTAATTTATACTTTCGATACTCTTGTGTCTCTTTGAATTGAAAATATAGCTTTTAGCAAAATATGAATGTTTATTTTCCTTATAAATAATACAATTTTCCATGAATGGT
This sequence comes from Senna siamea, assembly GCA_031216115.1. NCBI lineage: Eukaryota > Viridiplantae > Streptophyta > Magnoliopsida > Fabales > Fabaceae > Senna > Senna siamea. Next base: position 15,926,769 of record CM062364.1, read on the forward strand.
AAATGTTGTTTCTCCTGAATTATCTATGGCTGAATGGAAATTTAATGAATGTACTTTCCTGATTATGGTACTGAATAGTGTATGGTGAACTATGACTGTGACTAAATTTGATACTATTTTTGTTTTGTAACTGATAAATTACATATATACCGCATAAACTTTATCCCATACATCTAACTGGCTTATTTATAGCATTTCCTAGAAATAATGGAATTTAAGAATAAAGAATGTAAACTATTTTTCGTACCCATACAGTGGTACATACCATAGCTTAGAAATGAAATGTGGAATGCATAGCTACTAAGAAATTATTTTCTCATTATTTTTTGGTATATATCAAATGACTAGGACCATTATGGTACTACAAGACAGAAGGGATTAGCTATCCATCCCAAGAAATGGAACAATATAAATTATGTTAGAGATACATATAAGTATATGGATATGTAAAGCATACATATCAAGTTTATGAAAAGTAGTTGAAAAGGGTTTAAGTGGCAGGTTTGTTGCCTCCTTACCTTATAAAAATAGGAAAATTACATATACCCTGTAGTATATGTAACAACGTTGTAACTTTGAACTGGATGTAAATGTATGTAAAGAAAAAGTTCAAATTTATCCTGAATTTCTATGGATTGTGCTGTATGATTATTAGACTTTCGTTGTATTGATGATTGAATGTGATATCAGAGTAAGGATCCAAACCTAATTAAATGTATACTATAAATAGATATTTATAGAACTCAGGTAAGATATAAAGGACAGACGTGTATATAACGCACCTGTCTCATAAGTAAAGGATTTTTTCATAAATAATATTTTAAATACGGCTATAAAATTGATGGTGTTATACTCCAAGGTGTAAAACCCATAATTTAAGTAGATTAAATTAATGATTTTAATGGAAAGAATTTATTAATTGCTTTCTTGCTAGTTAATTTAATTAACTTAAGGAAGGTAAATATTTTTTATTGCATAATTTAATGGACCAAAAGGTTATATTAAAAAGTAAGCATACATGAAAATGGGTGCTTGAAATTAATTCCTTATTTTCCTTTCTAGTTACTTAGTCTAAATACCAAGGAAAAAAAAAAAGAAGCCATGTAGGATGCAATCATGTAAGATATATGTAGGCATATGCTTTGTGTAACAATCCCCTAATATAACCTATGCGATACTTATCTGATTTGCGGAAGCATATGGGTTGGTTTAAATAGTTATTCCCGATGTGGGAATGTCAGGGAATCGCTACTGGTTGAGCGTAACCCAAATAGACTTCCCGTTGTCCATTCAGATTCCGTTCAACCCTAATTCACATGCAGCTAAACTAATTATACATACACACATCATAAATTACTCTGGAATGAAATCTAAAATCAATATATACATCACATCATGCATTCACATAAATTCTAACTTAAATTCACAAGTTTACAGTAGTAAACCCTATCGAAAATCCGGTAGAGTTTCCTCTATATACCGAGTATATCCCAAATACAACAGTCACCTGTTTACAACCATACAGCCAGTCCAATAACAACAAAAACATAAATTTATAGAAGACCATTATACAACAACATCAGTAAATACATATACAATACAATTCAAGCCTAGACTAAGTTTCTCCTCTGTCTATCATCAAGTCATCGTCCAGCTAACGTCTAGGTTCCTATCCTTGTCCCTGTTCATCTGAGTAAACAACCTGGTGAGATATAAAATCCCAGTAGAACAATTTACAGTTCAAATACAATTCAAAGTCTGGCTGAATACTCAGCGGTGTGAGCACCGAAAATAACTTCTCGAAATCAGTTCAAAATCAGTGAAATACCTTATCTTTAAAATCGTTTTATCACATGGAAATCGTGACAAATAATCATAATCATAAAAATCCATTTCTTTTAAAACTCAATCATAGAAATCAGGTTAAATCTCATGCCCAATGTATCTAAATCCACGTTGGCCACAAATCCTCTGCGACCAAGTCTAAATCGTCATCTAATTGTACGTCATCTAGAGAGATTACCTCTCTTATCATTGGGTGTGATCCGTAACACCAATCACCCGAATCTCGCCTATATTGTGAGTGTGATCCGTAACACCAATCACTCACTCAAGGACCGGGTGAGAATCAACATCTAGGGCATCCCCTAGCATATGCACATACGTCAATTCTCATCCTCATACAGTATATTCGAACTCACATGTTCACGGTCGGCTATTCCTTAGGGTTCTAGGGGTATTACGCCTAAATCACAACGTTTTCCCGTGTAGGCTATTGCCCCTTATACTCCTTAAACCTTTCTTAGGGTCATCCTGATTTATCGCATGATCTCTAACGCAGTACAGGCTAAATCTGATAAAAATAACATCATTTAAAAACTCCTTGTACTCGGGATACTTAACGACCGTCCCATACCGGCTATCAAGTACCCTACCCTAAGTAAATCCGTCCTAAGGGCATCTAAACTCGATAAACAAAATGTCTAACATGCAATTAGGATATCCAGCACACAGGCATGCAATTTATTCCATCGAAAGCAGCACGTAAATCCATACCCTTAATCTAAATCGTTCAGGTATCCACAAGGTCAATTCTAACGTTCGGGAAGCGTAAATTATCCTACCTGGTCTCCTGTCGCTCCGAACCAATTCAGAACTTCACGAAATCTCAGTTTTTGAGCCAATTAAATTCCTTGGACATTTAAATGAATATTCAAGCTTATCACGTTATCCGTTTTACAATTCTAAGTCCGGTTACCCTAATACCTAGGTCAATTTATTTCTTAATTACATTTAATAGCTAATTCAATCAGAATTCATCAATTTTTGGAAAATCAGACCTTACCAGTGTCGTCGGATGATGGAAATCTGTCCCGGGGTGATCTCAGTTTCTCCCGGTGTATGTTTAGATGCTCCGGCATGGCGGCGCACGATGGCACACAGCGGAAGGGTGCGGTTGGCCTCGAAATTTACACCATGGTGAAGCCCGCAAGACCAGGAGTCTAAATATGGTGGTAGCGCGGCAATTCACAGCCGTTTGGATGGCATTTTCTGGCCATGAAGAATGACGCACGACGAATGAAAAAAGCCTCAATTCGGGCGCCTCGGACCTCCGTTCGACATCGGTGAGCTGGTGGAGGAAGCTGGCAGCTCAGGCTACACGATGGTGGGGGCGGTGACGGCCAATGGTGGCGGACAGCGGCGATCTCATCTGGCGAAGTTTTCGCGCGATAAGGGAGGAAAACAGCATTTTTCGGTGGTGCTGGCGGCCGTGGGTGGTTGCTGGAGGTTGTGGGTGGCGAGGGCTGTCGATTGATATGCGAGGTGGTGGCTCACAGTGGCTCTGGTGGCGGTGCACGGTGAAGGAAGGAGGAGAGAGAAGAAAGAGAAAGTGAAGTGAGGAGAGAGAGAAAATTGATAGAAATAGAGGGATTTTAGGAAATTTAAAGCCTCCGGGGGCGATTCTGACTTTTCTCGGACCACCCGGGGAAACTTTAGGGTGTCGACTTCCTTCCAGACGTTGGCACGAATTTCCATGCGAAGCTTTTGACCTCCGTCTATGGAATTGATGCACGAAATGTCATCTGTCAGTTCTTAATCGCTGGATTACATTTCTTTCCATTCGCTTGTGTTTCTAACTTCGAACGACCTTCCGTTTCAAATCATCATCCTCGAAAGTCATGCCAGACTTCGCTTACGTGAATTTATTGAAAAAACTTAGGTTTTATCTTTTAAAAATGATTCCGGTTGTTACACTTTGCATGGTATCCCACGTGAAAGGAAGGAATGGAACTACAATCTCATGCATGAAACCTCCAATCACACGTGAATTAAGAAGGGAAAAAATTCAATATATCTTGAGTATGGGACCAATGGACAATAGGAGGGAGTAAGGGAAATTAATTTATGAATAAATAGACATGCATCAATATGATGTAGAATTTTAATGTAAAATTAATATATATATATATATACTGCTACTACTACTACTACTACTACTACTACTACTACACAGCTAGAAGTCCTTGGAAAGGGAAGAGGGAAATTTAAATTTCATCCAAACTCACATGCATGGCATAACACTTAAGGAGAAGGTGGTGAGCTTGCGTGGAAAAGGGGGAATTCGTGTAAAGAGGGGAAGTTAGATGCCTTCATGAAGCAAAGATAAAGGATAAAAGAAAAAAAAATAGAAATACTAAGGTTGCTTGTGGAAGTGGGAAAGATAAACTTGCAAGAAAAGGAACACTAAGGCAACAAGCAACCTTAATTAAGTGCAAAATTTTCAAGGTATTTATGCCATTACACATGGCAACAAGGGAGAGGGAAATAGAAAAAACTAAAACACACACACATGCATGACATAGGGTGATAAAAGGTGAAGTGAACAAGGAGGCAATGAAAATAATAACAAAAGGGGCAAGAAGTAAGGTGGCGTGATTTTCATTCTCCCTTCATTCGAATGATGGCCATATGTGAGAGAATTGGGATTTAAAACACACAATCACAAGAGAAGAAGGAAAAAGGGAAGAAAATTGCAAGGATGGGAAAGCATTTGGAGAAGGCACGTGAAGAAGGAAGAAACAAAGGTGATCAAAGGGAAGGAAGGAGCAAAGGAAGCAAGGTAGGCTAGCAATTTCTTTGTTTTAGTTCCATAAGTTAACATTTATGTTTCAAAATGTTGCTTCCATGGAACTAGAGTAATTTTCTTCATCCTTGATTTTGGGATGAACCTTGATGTTGTATGCATGATAAACTTAGGAGTTGGCTAAGTTGAATGAAGTTAATAATGTTATTGAACATTTATGTTGCTAAATAAATGCATTTGATGATGAAATAAGATGGACTAAGTTAGTATTGGAAATTATTGTCATGACCACCTAAGAAACTCATTAATAATGAATACCATTATGAGAAATGTGATTGTGAGGGTTTAAGGTTAATAATGATCATGGATAGGAGGAACATGATCATGGAAATTATTAAACCTTTAGAAGGAAATTATATGAGATTTAATTCCCAAGAAAAGTAGAATTATGGCCATTATTAGTATTTTTGGGAAGGAAATTTATGTGAAAATAAATTTCAAGAAAAGTAGAAAATATTATAGCCATTATTAATATTTTTGAGGGGAAATTTATGTGAGATTAAATTCTAAGAAAAGAAGAAAATATTATAGCCATTATTAATATTTTTGAGGGGAAATTTATGTAAGATTAAATTCTAAGAAAAGTGGAAAATATTATAGCTCTTATTAATATTTTTGAAGGAAAATGTATGTGAGATTAAATTCTAAGAAAAGTAGAAAATATTATAGCCATTATTAATATTTTTTAGGGGAAATTTATGTGAGATTAAATTCTAAGAAAAACAAAAATACTATGGCCATTAGTAATATTCTTGAAAGGAAATTTTTGTAAGATCTAATTTCCAAGAGAAGTAGGAATTTGTAGTAATTAAATAAAAGGAGATTAAATTTCCAAGAAAAAAATAGAATTTTATGTCTATGACCATTATTTTAAAAAAGGAACTTAGATCTAATTCCCCAGGAAAAAGCAAAATAGTATGGAAGCTTCAAATTTATTCAAAAGTGTCAAGGAATGGAACCTTTCCTTGGATAACAAAGGGAGGTGTAGGGTGACACCGTGCCCTGCGTGGTTCTAAGTGTGTACCAGTGGCCTAGCAAGGTGTGGCCGAAGGTGTTCAATGCCCGTGACCTAGCATCCACGATCATGCTGAAACCGTGGCCAAGCGCCTACGTATTACGAGGTGTGGCGGGAGGTGCTCTACAAGAGTGACCTAGGGAGGTGTGGCCAAAAGTGCTTCATATCAATGATTTAGTGTCCCAAGGATTTCATGTACGTGGCCTGAGGGCTCATAATTTGCAAGGTGTGGCCAAAGGTGCTCCACACGGGTGGCCTAACAAGGCGCGGCCGAAGGTGCTCTGTGCCCAAGACCCAGTGCTCGTGATTACGCTACATACGTGGCAGAGTGTCCACGAATCTCGAGGTGTGGCCAAAGGTGCTCCACACGGGTGACCTAGGGAAGTGTGGTCAAAGGCGCTCCACTCTTGTGATCTAACATCCACATAGCATGCATAAATGTTTTGATAATTTTGGTACGCTTAAGAGAATACTTGTCATGTGAAAAAGGATCTTCAACTTTGGTAACTACTAAATTTATCATACAATAATTGCTTGTTTACAGTTATGTATTTTACTCATAAATCAAGGATGTAAGTTGAACGTTTTGGTGCCTACACCCTGGTACATATTAGTTTCTTTTAAACTATAAATTTCTAAGCTAATGGGAAACATGTGTTTCTCATCTATATACTAATATGTATTAGATACGGACACGTATCAGGGACCCGTGGTGGTAGTGTCTTTTGATCAAGTAAGGTTTTTGTAACCCCCATTTTTGGATCCTAGATGTACTCGAATTAGCACAAGACAGCTAATTTGATTGTATATACGAGTGGTTCTGGGCATATCGAGGAAATTGGATATGTGAAGGACCGATCCATCACTATTTTGTATGGAAGTCTAAGTGGCAGGCTTGTTTTCTCCTGACTTCTGAGGGATGGGTACTTCATATATCCGGGGATATGTACATCAGTGTGTAATGATTATTATTGGACTTGTATTATTGGATTCATATGAAAGACTGTATTTTCCTCGTGTAGCGTAAAATTTTTATTATTTTGCTGTGCATGTAAGTTTTATTTTTATCTGAGCATAGGATCACGAACCTAATTCTTTTAACGTAAATTGAATGATTTAACTGCTCAGACAGTAAATAAAAAGGATAAGAATAATGTATCAAACCTATCTATTAATAATGGAGTTAACCATAAGACTAGATAGGGGCATAACACAAGCTACCAGTCAATTCGATTGAAACCTTTGATGAACTCTCCAACGAGTTCCTCAAACACTTCACCACCATCAAGAAGTGCAAGAAGACTACTGATGACCTAATTGGCATCACAAAGGGAAAGACAGAAAGCCTACAAAGCTTTCTTTCAAGATTCAACAAGGTAACCCTTTAGATCCCAAATCTAGAGGATAACCTAGCAATTCACACCATTAACAAGGGCTACATGCCACGCTATGCATTGAGACACACTTTATAAAAATCTACTTACATGGTTGCCATGTTACCCTGATACCTATAAAAGGGGATTCCTTTGCCTATACTAGGTACACAATTCTCTCTATTCTCGAACTTCTACTTTCTTCGTGCATGCTTGCTAACTATAGCATCAAAGGTCCATTTAGGGAGCAGTCTCTCATGTAACATTCTTGCAAGTTTCTTAGCCTTCTTGCCTACTAGATGAGCTCTTAGCATCTCCTCATGTGACTAGTTCATCACTATTTTTATTTTTAAAGATTTTTTTTAGTTTTTAATTATTTTTTATTAAAAAATTCATTAACCTAGCTAACATGATATAAACAAAAGCTCAACTTGATTGTGAAGTGAATATTTAAATTTGCTCAAGTGCCACTTTGCCCAAGTAAAAAAATGAAAATATTAATTGTAGGACCTTGTGAACTTTGAAAAATAAAACAAAATTATTCAAATTTTAAATATTATTTATTTTGAGTTAAAAATTATAAATTTAATATAATTCAAATTTTATAAAAAAGTGAGTCATTTATATTGGTCAAATACATTTTTTTTTGTGTCAATCAAAAATATATAGTTGATACTTGTTATATTATAAAAATATAAAATATAAAAATATTTTGGTTAAAATAAGTAAAATTATAATTAATATTTTTCTTAAGAAAAAAAAGGTATAATTTTTCAAAACAAAAAGAAAAAATATATAATTTTTAGATAATTATATATTCAATTCTAACTGTCTAAATTTTTTTTATAAATTATTGATTTAATCTTAAAAAATATATTTTTTATCTCAATTTATTCTCTCAAATTCTTGTTACAATTTATTCTTTTAAGTAAATTAATTATTTGATCTCTAAAAGATGTGTATATTTCTCAATTTAATTTTTAAATAATTAAATATTTAAATTTTATTATTAAAAAAATTAATTTTTAATTAATTTAATCTTTAATTAATAAAATAAATAAAAAATTTAACTAAAAATTGATATAACATTAACTAACACTAAATTAATTATTAAATAATTAATCAGATCTTATTAAAAAAATAGAATAAAATACATTTTTTTATCTCAACTTAATCCTTCACATGTCTGTCAGACTCGCAATGACCTCTTTCTCTGTTTTTTTTTTTTTTACCCTACCGCCGAATACAAGTACAAAAGCTGGGCATACGTCCCCAGGTTTCCCATAAAACTAGAAAGCTAGTGAAGCTTTAATAATTACAAAATCATTAATATAAACTATTCATCTCTCCATCAACTTCAATTTATATAATGGCTTTAATTTAATTTAATTTATTCTACCTCTTGCCGTCATAACTCTTTGTTGGCCTATCTCCATTGATATATATATAGAGAGAGAGAGAGAATTATAAATTAAGGTCTTCAATAGATAAACTTCGTAATAAATAATAATATTTTCATTTTTTTCACTTGGAAATATTCGTGTAACTTGTTCTTGAGATAGCAAATATTCAACCTCTAACATCCTTAAAGCTCGCAAACCGTAATATGAAATAAAGAATTGAGCGCACACCATATTAGGAATTTTCGGTGGTTATTTAGGATCGATTTTCTAATCGAACTCCTGGTTTGACATATATAATAGTAAATCTATCTATTTGAATTGATTGTCTCAAACTAAATCAAATTATAAATTATTAGTTTAGTTTAGACGATTTAAACTTATTTTAACTTATCAATTAAAGAAAAATGATTTTTTTAATATATAAATATTAACTAATAATAAAAAATATAATATTTTATTCATTAAAAAATAAAATTATAATTATTCTCATCTAATTCATAAACAAATAATAATATAATAAGATAATAATGTCATAATTATTTCAAATATCTAGTTCAGAAATTATAAAATCAATCTAATTTTTTAAAGTCAAATGTATAAAATAAAAATATAACATAAATTAAAAGATCAAGGAATGCGGTCAATTTGTTCAATAATACGTTTCAAAAAGGAGGGCAGTTTTTTTTTCTTTTTAATAAATAACATATATACAATAAACTGAAGACTGAATCAAGCCGCCTGTAAATTACTTATAGCAAATCAATCCAAATCAAACATGGATTGATTTTGCTTAATTTTAACTCAATGTGATTTGATTTGGTTCAAAAAATTGATTTTGTACATTTTTTAACACCAAGAAATTTTCAATGCAAATGGGATGCAACTATTTGCATTGTAGAAGAAACCGTCGCGTTTTGCCTCTTTGCTGGAGCTGTGATCTATGCGAAAAAACTAGGGATGAGACGTGTGCTTTCCATCTAAACTTTAAGTTATGGTGATTGGAAACAATATTATAGTTTGGGAGGATGATATAGGGTGAAGAGGGAAAACAATAAATTATTGTTTGGATCCAAGTATTCTTCATCTTCATTTTCATTTTTTCCTATATAAGGGTAATATTAAAAATTGAGGTAAATTATTATTTTGATTCTTTATCTTAATTTAATTTTTAAAAGGTTAAAATCATGAATTGTGTTTCATTATAAATCAACATGTACTATTAAAAAACATCAAATAAAAAATAGTCATAAAAATAAAAAAATTAATTTTATTTTTCATAATTATTTAATAAAATAATTATATTAATTCCCACCACAAAAAATATCCTAAATCCTAATTTAGAAATAAAACACATACAAATTACAAATTTGAGTAATTAAAAAACAATGTATATTTTACAGTTATACACAAAAATCTCACTTATAACCATTTTTATTAAAAAAATAAATTATTCTTATTAAAGGTTTATTTATAAAATATATTAAATAAATTATCATGCACTACATTTGTAAGGAGAGCATTGTGGTGTAATCATAGTATTGAGACTCGGACTGGTTCAGACAGTTGGACTAGTAATCTGGTGAACCGACTACTAAATTGATCCAAATAAATTATTTGGACCATTTTACAATTGACCTGGTCATAACTTGAATTGACCTGCCAAGTTTTTAATTAATCCAATAACTGGGCACCAACTCATGTCGAGTTGACCCAGTCCAATTTTTTAAAAAAACACATATTTATTTTGGTAAGTTATGATATTATTTTTATATGATATTAAATTTATAACTTGTTTCTAACATGTATTGAATAATTCTAAAACTAGTTCATTACATGTAGCACTTAACTTCTATTATAATTTGTAGTAGCTCTAACTTTAATACTTATTTATATATTCAATGTTTAATTTAAATAATAAAAGGTGATAATAAATAAAATTAAGGCTAACTTTAACTTTGTTTGGAATTGTATCATTATAACTTGTGTAGTATACTAAACTAGGGATGCCAAAAATTTCCAAGTTTTAGGATCGCTGCAAGGATTGCCTCATTTTGAGACTCGAATTTGAGAATTTTTTTTTGTGAAAATACGGATTGGTAATAGAAGTTTTTTGAAACAAGGTTGGGGATGGAGATGGGGATCATACTCCTCGCCTCTTGGGGTCCCATTCTCATTTCTCAAAAATTTATATAGATATTTTTTAAATGTATATATATTAAATATATTTTTTGAAACTTCTCTTTTTAAAAAGTAGTAAAATTCTTGAAAGCCATTTTTATAGATTTTTATTTTATTTAAAAAGTTTAAAATTATAATTAATTTTTTATTATCTTGATAGAATTGAGTATTTTTCATTAATATTATATATATATATTTAAAAAATTTATGCTATTATTTTGATAAATTATTGTTGACATTTAAGTCTTCGTAAAGATCTCGATAATGTCCAAATCTCTATGAAGAATGGAGATGGGAATGGAAGACAAAGGCACAAGGACGGGGAGTAGGGAGGCACTCCCTGCCTCCACTCTGCCCGTTGTCATTCCTATACTAAACTTATAATTTCATATTTTTATTTAATAGTACATGTAATTTTAAAATAATAAAAAATAATTTATTTATTTATTTATTTACTAGTTTAACTAATTTTTTAGTGACCCTAGATTGGACCAGTGACCCGATAACCCAAACTCTTCATTGAATCAAGGACCAGTCTGAGTCCACATACTAAGGGTGTAATGGAAACTCTTGTATCATGTTATCCATAATGCCTCATGTTTGATCCGTCAGAAACATTTTTCAAGTTTTAATTAATAAAATCTAACAGGGTCATAACTGGATCATTGGTTGAGTTTGAGACTATTTTTTAGAGGATTAAATTGATTAATTTATCTTTTAGAGACTAAATGAAACAAAGTTTAACAGAAAGAGAATAGGTTTAGTGAGGGTGTAGAAACCTGAGATCCAATCTGGATCTCTTGCATCAGAGGGCTAGCAACATGAAAGACTAACACAGCCTTTAATTGCTGGCTCAAATTCATTGGGTTTGTATTTATCATTATAGACAGCACCAATCTTCGCTCCGTATTTGGAAACCTCTTCAGAAATCCCACCTTGGACTCATTCTCTGCAATTAATCCCACTTATGATCATCTACATTATTTTACAAGAAAATTCGAAGAACGAGAGAGAGAGAGAGAGAGAGAGAGAGAATACTTAAGCCTCTGAGAGTGGCATGGACAGTGGAGGAAGATCTTGAAAGACGAGGAAGATCTATATATGAAAATGACAAGTGGAGGACAAATACATTAAAAAAAAAGTGAAGTAAATTATTAATTTAGCCTCTAAAAAATGTTTATACTTAATTTATTTTAGTTATTTTTTTAAAAATAAAGTGTCTAAATCATTATCCTAATTAGTTTAATATTTCTTTTTGTGTCATTAATCCTGTCTTAACGAAAATTATGATGTAGCTCTAATTGTTATTTAATTTATGTGTCACTTAAATGCTTGCATGAATTAATAAATGTGGCATTGGTTAGGGGACACAACTTATTAAAACTTAGTCCACACAGTCCTAGCTATATCATTGCTATAATTAAAATTTATAACCAACCAAATGTATAATTAGAGGCACAAGAACATGATTGAAGCATCAATTGCTGGGTCAAGAAGCACTGCCTTGTCTTGCATAAGAGCAGGCACAGAGAGAAGACTAATCTACATGCCTCTGTTATTTCTGCTGCTCCAATAAAAGGTGATGGAAGTGGGTTCAAGGATTTCACGGATGAAACTTGATGGACCCCTCTGATTGATTCATATTCCTATTTATACCATGATGATTTTCATAGGGCGAGTTCCATCCTTCTTGTCCTATTATTCTTGAGTAAATCTATTGTTGTTGATTCAACTTAGGAAAAGAAAAAGTATTTGTGTTTGATATTTTTTTAATTGAGACTATTAGTATCTAAAAATTTATTAAATTTTGACTAATCTAATTTGAATGGAATAAAATCTCATAATGAAAGATAAAGCTCTCTGCAATAATATTTTAATTTAATATGTGTCAAAAAAAAGTTATGTGTTTGATAAATAAGTAACATTTATATTAGAAAAGAAAATGTAAAGAGGCTTCTTAAATTTTAGGTCACTTCCAATTAATCCCTTAAACTTTAAATACTAGCAATTAGACCTCTTATAAACTTTCACATTTTAGCAAATAGACCTCTTTTCTAAACTTTTTTCTATTTTTTTCTCAATTGGTTTAGTATTTTTGCTACCTTGGACTAGGGTTGATCAAATCTAATTTAAAATGAATCTAGCAAACAAATCTGGTCAAAACCAACCACAACTTATTATTATTTGATTGGATGGATTGAATAGAAATATGTTAAAACAAATTAAATCAATTCAATTATTTGATGATGTTTGATTTCCTCTGAACTGAACCCAACTAATTAAAATACTATATTTTTAATTTTTTTTATATATTTTATATTAATTAAAATTTTGAATATATTAATTACTTTTTATCATAAATATTGTTTTATGGTTATACTTGTTTCAAAATTTTCTTAAAAACTAATTTTAATGTAATTTTTATGGTTATAAATCTTGGTTTTCATGGTTGAAATTGAAAATAAATATATTAATATTGAATTTTTTAATTTTAAAATATTTTTTAATTAACAATTGATTATCTATTTTAATCCAAACTGATCAAAATCAGTTTGAATTAAATTGATTGATGTCCAAAAAACTCAATTGATTGAATGACTTTTTTATCCATATAATTAGGTTAGTTTGTAAATTGAACCAAATCAAATTAATGCTCACCCCTATCTCACGAGAGACCCTATACGATGAAAGCTATAATTCAAATATGTAGGAAGCTTTTGGTGACAAATGAGTTATAGTTAGTTACAAAAAGCAAAAGGACTTACTTGGTAAAATGTGAAAGTTTAGAGGGTTGATTGTCAATTTTAAAAATTTAGGAAACTATTAGCAAATAACTCACAGTTTAAGGATATTATTATAAGCTTCTTTGCAAATTTAAACACTATCAAATGTATTGTTATTTTTAAGAGACTATGACTCCATCTTTAAGAATGGCAATGAATGGGTATATTGTTATTTTTTTACTATTTGTATTTTTATTTGCTTAAAATATTCAATATCTGAACCCTAATCAAGTCTTAAAGAAAGATTATTTTTAATATTTGTATTTGAAACTACCTAATATCTGAAATACTCAAAACAATTAAGAAATATTAGATATTGGATACTATATAATCAAGTAATTTACTTAATATCTAATATTCAATATCCACCCAATAATATATTATATATATTATTTGGATATCAGATATCAGGTACCATATTCATCCATTCATATCGATGGATATAAGGTATCTTTAGCCAATATTCGAACCCGTCCAATACTCGATAGATAGTTATATTTTACTCTCAGTACTCTATCCAATAATTGATATCCATCAAATATTGATTTTTTTTTCTATAGGATACCATCAGGTACTCAATACTCATACTCATTGCCATGCCTATCCAACTTGCTCATATACTACATCCTTCAAAAGTAACACCAACATGGCTGAATTTTTCTCCTCTGTGCTCTTGGTTGATGTAATTAGTATGGAAAGATGCTTCTATGGAATGATGCTTCTTAATAAAAGCTCTACCTTTTCATAAAAATATTGTTTCAAAAATTAAAACTAACTAAAAAATTTACCTAAAAGGAAATGTATTTCATAGTAAAGATATAAAATCTATGAAATCAAAGTTTGAAAATTTTTCAAGTAAAAGATATTAGTTGTTTACGTACTCAATTAGAGGTCAAAGTCTATGTAGTTCAAATCATAAGAAATTGTTATTAGTTGTTTGGTGAATTTTAATTATGTTTGGGTGGAGAGAAAAAGGAAATTGAAAAATTAATTAATTTCACAAACAAAATTATTTCAATGATTAGTTGGAGAAATTTAATTTTTGAAATCAATTACTCTCACTTTCTTAATCTCTTCATTTTTTTTTTCTTTTTTAACATTTTTGAGTTTTTTAAAAATTTAATTTTTTTAACTTTTATTAAGGAATGGTAACTAAAACAGACTTAAATTTAACTGTCATTGGTACCTACCATGATTTAGTATCATATATGGTCACTAGTTGACTGCTTTTTCCTTATTCTACATCAAACTGAACTGGAGTTAAAAATCTTATGTGGCGTTGTAAATGATAATGTGGCAGTCCTCCGTTAAAATTTAGATGAAAAAATTTACAAATGATGTTACGTGCACAAAATGAAAAATTTAGAGTGATCTTGGGTCAACTTTTGAAGTTCAAGGGGTTATCTGAACATACCTTATAGTTTAAGGAATTATGTGCATTTTAGCTTTTATTTTTGGATTTCACTATTTTTTTTTATCTTTATTTTAAAATTTTAAAATCCCAATGCTTATACTAAAATTTTGAAAAACAAAAGTCCTAAACACTTTAGATTGTGATTTTATTTTATTCTTTATTTATTATATATTTTTTACACCTTATTATTTTATTATTTTTAATTTGTGATTATTGATATATGCATTATCTTGATTCCTTGCAAATTTTAATTTGATTTTCAATTTTGATTAAGATTTGAAGATAAGGAGATTATTTAGGATTTATTGTTATTTTATTTTAAATTTTATTCTTCTTTTTATTGTTAATTATTATCATTAATTTATTATTTGGATTTTGATTTTTAGCCTGAACAAAATGTAGTGTTTACACCAATAATAATAATAATAATAACAAATGATAGTGGAGAGAAAAAGAAGAGAGCACTAAAACAAAATTGATGTTTCAAATGTAACATCTGCTCCTTCTATTTCTGACATATGTTTGTTAGTTTTGAATGAATTAAATGCATGTGTTTATTGCATTAGATTGCATGTAGTTGCATTAGAATGAGGAATTAAATTAAAAAGAAAAGAGTGAGGAACTTAATGAAAAGAAAAAGGTTTAGTAAGGAAAGTTATATAGGCTTTCAATACTCTAGGGTAACAAACCGTAATTTTGCCCAAAAAAGTTATTGTAGCTACCAAAATTTTTAAACTTCCCGCCAATGGTTCAGGAGCAACATGGTAATTTGGCATATGGTTGGAGAAATTATCATTTTGAGCCAAATGATTGAGAATTAGGATCAGAATTGGCAATTTCTAGACCACCTATAAATAGTTGTAAATATCTAAACCCTTACCATTTCACCTTGTGTTTTAGAATCTAGAGAGAGAGTGAGAGTTCTAGATAGAGAAGGAGAGAGATAGAGAAGGAGAGAGATTAAGAAGGAAGTGGAGATTATACTATGATCTAAAGTGAAATTTAATTGCGGGGAGATTTAAGAAGGCATATATCATCACCAGCATATCATGTTACATGAGATAAGGTAGCAAATAACCTAAACCTCACTATTTCAAATTTTTCTTTTCATATGCTGAAAACTTTTATTTTTATGTTGTTTGAGCTAAAGAGAAAGTAAAACCTACCTTCTTTATGTTTTTTATTACTGTTGGGTGTTTTAAAAGGCATGGATGTACTTATGAATGCATGATTGAGATTTTGAAAATTGAGTTTTTCTTTATGTTTGAGAATAAGGTTAAATCCAAGATTTGAGTGAGATCAAACAGTAACTTGGGCTGTTGATATGTGTTAAATGATGCTTGTATACTAGTATTGAGTTGATGATTATAAAAAATGTTTTATAAATTGAATTTTTAGACAAAAATTGTAACATCCACTCCTAATGTGATTAAGAGATATTTGTTAGTTGTTACTTTAAATTTAAATGCTTGTGTATGTTGCATTAATTGCATATAGTTATATTACTACAGAGACTAAATTGAAAGGAATAAAAGTTGAATTAAGGTGTGACCAAGGACCTAATTGAAAACGAAAATTTCAGCTAAGCAAAGGTTGTAAAATTAAATCAAGGACTAAAATGTAAATACCTAAATTGGACTTAAACCCTAGCTAAACCCTAAACACCCTCATATTACTCAAGCTTTAGCAAACTTAGAGAGAGAAAGAGAAGGGTGAGTAGAGAGAGAAAGGGTGGCTTAAAGCAAGAGAGGAAGACATTTGACTTAAAGGAAGGCTAGATTTGAAGCTAGAGAAGTATTTTACAATTAGGGAAGTGTCATCTAAGCATCAAATACACGTCTTTTACAAGGAAAATCCAAGGTAGCAGCAAAACCTAAACCCCACTTTCATGAAATGTTTCCTCTTAACTGAAAATGATTTTTATGAATGTTTTAAAGTGTACTGGGGTTTAATACTTGCATTCTCTATGTTTTTTATGTCTATTGGGTATTGTTTGCTGAATAAATGTGCTTGTATGCTAGAAAATAATGTCTGAAAATGGAATTTTTCATTGAGTGCAAAAATACGATTTAATCTTTATGTTGGGTGAAATGTAATAAAAATGTGGGCTATTTATTGATGTTAAATGATGCCTAGATGATAGCACTTATAATAACCGAAACTATTTTGAAAGATAAAATCAAATTTTTGATGATAATTCCATTTAAACTGAGGCTGGCACATATTTTGAGGTGATGGTTGAACTTGAAAAGCGATTTGAAGTCACAAACATAATCGAACGGAAAGAAATGCGATCCGACGATCAGGAACTGATAGACAAAGTTTCATACTTTAGTTTCACTGACAGAGGCCAAAATCTTTGTATGGGAACTTGTGCCAACGTCTGGATGGAAGCTGACATCCTAAAGTTTCCCCAGGTGGTCTAGGAAAAGTCAAAATCACCCCCGGAAGCTTTAAATTTCTCGAAACCCTGCCATTTGACACAATTCTCTCTCTCTCCTCTCTCTCCTCCTTCCTCCACCGCGCGACGCCACCTGAGCCACTGTGAGCCACCACCTGGCATACCAATCGAATACCCTCACCACCCTCAACCTCCAGCAGCCACCCACGGCCACCAACGGCCGCCAGCGCCATCAAAAAATGACGTTTTACTCCTTCATCGCGTGGGATTTTCGACAGCTAAGATCGCCGCTATCAGCCACTGTTGGCCATCATCACCACCACCAGCGTGTAGCCTGAGCTGCCAGCTTCCTCCACTAGCTTGCCGAAGTTGAACGGAGGTCCGACGCGCCCAGATCGAAGGTTTTTTCGTCTACCGTGCGTCGTTCTTTGTGGCCATCAAACGCCATCCAAATGGTCGTGAACTGCCGCGCCACCACCATATTCAGACTCCTCGTCTTGCAGGCTTCACTGTGGTGTAAATTTCGAGGCCAACCATACCCCTCTGTTATTCGCTGCCGTGCTGGAGAATCTAAATATACATCGAGACCACCCCGGGACATATTTCCATCATCTGACAACACTGGTAAGGTTCGATTCCCCAAAAACTAATGAATTTTGATTGAATTAGCTGCCGAACGCAATTAGGAAATAAATTAACCTAGGAATTAGGATAATCGGACTTAGAATCATAAAATGGATAACGTGACGACCTTGAATATTTATTTAAATGTCCAAGGAATTTAATTGGCTCAAAATTTGGGATTTCGTAAAGTTCTGAATTGATTTGGAGCAACAAGAGACCAGATAGGATGATTTACGCTTCCCGAGTTCTAGATTTAACCTAGTGAATACCTGAACGATTAGATTTAATTGCATGGATTTTCGTTCTGCTTTCGATGGACTAAATTGCATGCCTGTGTGCTGGATATCCTAATTGCATGTTAGATGTTTTGTTTATCGAGTTTAGATGCCCTTAGGACAGATTTACTTAGGGTAGGGTACTTGATAGCCGGTATGGGATGGCCGTTAAGTATCTCGAGTACAGGGAGTTTTTAATTGACATTTTTTTTACCAGATTTAGCCTGTACTGCGTTAGGGATCACGCGATAAATCAGGACGACCCTAAGAAAGGTTTAAGGAGTATAAGGGGGGATAGTCTACGCGGGAAAACGTTGTGATTTAGGTGTAATACCCTAGAACCCTGAGGATTATCCGACCGTGAGCATGTGAGTTCGAATAGACTGTATGAGGATAAGAATTGGCATATGTGCACATGCTAGGGGACGCCCTAGATGTTGATTCTCACCCGATCCTTGAGTGAGTGATTGGTGTTACGGATCACACTCATAATATAGGTGAGATTCGGGTGATTGGTGTTACGGATCACACCCAACTATAAAAGAGGTAATCTCTCTAATTGACGTGCAATTGGACGATTTTAGATTTGGTCGCAGAGGACTTGTGGCTAAGATGGATTTAGATACACTGGGCATGGGATTTAACCTGATTTCTATGACTGATTTTCAAAGAAATGGATTTTAATGATTATGAGTATTTGCCACACTTTCCATGTGATAAATTGATTTTAAAGAAAAGGTATTTCACAGATTTTGAACTGATTTCGGGAAGTTATTTTTGGTGCTTGCACCGCTGAGTATTCAACCAGATTTCAAACTGTATTTTGAACTGTAAATTATTCTACTGGGATTTTATATCTCACCAGGTTATTTACTCAAATCAACAGGAACAGGGACAGGGACCTAGACGTTAGCTGATGACGCATTGGTGATAAATAGAAGAACAACTTAGTCTAGGCTTGAATTACATTGTATATATTTTGATGATGATGCTGTATATTGGTCTTCTGTCATTTATGTTTGTTGTTGTAATTGGACTGGATGTATATCCATAAACAGGATGACTGTTGTATTTTGGGATACACTTGAGATACAGGGGAAAATCTGCCAAATTTTTGGTAGGGTTTACTGCTGTAACCTATGTAATTAAGTTGGAATTCGCATTAAATGATTGTATGATGTACATATGGATTTTATCTTTCATTCCATAGTATTTTATGATGTATGTATGTATAATTAGTATAGCTTCATGTGAATTAGGGTTGAACAAAATTTAAATGGACAATGAAATGTCTATTTGGGTTACGCTCAACCAGTAGCGATTCCCTGACGTTCCCATATCGGGAACAACCATTTAGACAAACTCATACGCTTCCGCTATGAGTGTGTATATTGTATTAGGGGGTCGTTACAATTATGGTATCAGAGCCCAGTTTGTCGGATCGTCTGGTTTAGTAGGTTAGGGACTTTGAATCTTCGAGCTTGCAGCTTTAGGGTTTTGATTGATTTAACTCTGGAATGTTAGGACCTGATTTTGAACCGATAAGTAATGGAATGAATTTAATGCCTATCTGATAACTGTTGCTATTGAAACTAATTTGTTTGTTTCCTGTGTCAGATAAGTATGGCAGAATCTAGCAGGGATGCCACTCGCAGGCCCAAAGGAAGGCCAAGGCACAGGAACCAGGGTGGTTCGGGTAGTGGCAGCATAGATACTGATGTCAACATGTGCGATATGATGGAATCCATTCGATTGATGGCTGATGCAATGAGAGATCAAGCCACTACCAGTGCTAATGTGATGAGACAAAGAACAGAAGGCAGCATGCACCGAAATGACGGAGCCACCCAATATGCTAACCCATTGTATCAGGGATGGATCGAGTTTCAGAGAGCAGGTCTATCCTCATTTGCAGGTGCCTCTGATCCAGCTGTAGTAGAAGCCTGGGTGAAAGATATTGAAAAGATTTTCAGATTTTTGCAGTGTGAGGACGAGCAGAAGGTTACATATGCAACATATATGTTGAAAGGCGAAGCAGAACTTTGGTGGACAGGTGCCTAGTAACTGATGGAAAGCAGAGGTATCCCGCTCACCTGGGAATCTTTCAAGAGAGTCTTTATGGACTAGTACATCCCTGAAAGCGTCAAACAATCAAAGGAAGCACAATTTCTGAAGCTCACACAGGGAGGCAGGCCATTTGAGGAGTATTTGAAACAATTTGAAGAATTATCCCAATACTCCACCTACCTACGAATGCACTATGACGAGCCCTGGAAAGCAAAGCAATTAGAAGAAGGCCTAGACTTACCCATGAAGACTCAGCTAGCCACATTGGAGATTAGAGATTTCTCCACGCTGGTAAACAAGTGTCGAATCTTGAGTAAGAATCTGGAGCAGAGACAGGCTCAGAATATGACGCAGAGAACAGGGAACCGACTAAGACTAGCAACTAGAAATCTCAATGTGAGAAGCAATATGTTTAAACCGCAACCAGGGGCTTCTAGCAGTAGTGGAAGACGACCTGATAATACACCCTGTCCGAAGTGTGGAACTAGACATTCGAATCAGCCTTGCTAGCATTAGACTCCACTTTAGTGTTACAAGTGTGGAGGTATAGGACATATAGCCAGATACTGCCCTTCCACTGGGAACCAGCCAACATCCGGTAGCCGAAGACCACAGGCTCCAGGGAGAGTTTTCACTCCGAATGCAGCTAATGTCGACAGGTCTTCGGGCTTGATGCAGGGTAGAGGTAAAATTTACAATTTTTCTTTGATAGTATTGTTTGATTCGGGTGCTACGCACTCCTTTATTGCTGATGCATGCGTAGAGAGAATAAAATTACCTTTTCAAACCCTGCCCTGTGACCTATACATATCCACACCCTTGGGAGAAGCCACTATATCCCCATGTATATGCCTAAATTTCCCCTTAACCATTGAAGATACTTTGTTCATTGTGGACCTAATGTGTATACCATTGACTGGGATCGACATCATTTTGGGAATGGATTGGTTAACTAGGAATCGAGTCTTGTTGAATTGTTCTGAAAAGACAATCACTTATCTAGATAACGTGCCTGTGCGAGGGAGTGACAGGGCTTATGAGATAAGTGATATGTCCCTCAATCTCTCTGAGGTAGAGTTGCAGGATAGGCTAAGCAAAATTCCAATTGCTAGTGACTTTCTAGAGGTATTTCCTTTGGAAATAAGTAAATTGCCACCACCTAGGGAGATAGAGTTCACCATTGACTTAATTTTGGGCGCGGGCCCAATAGCCATAACTCCATATCATATGGCCCCAACAAAATTAAGGGAATTAAAAGTCCAAATTGAAGATATGTTGTAGAAGGGGTTCATTAGGCTGAGTGTATCGCCATGGGGAGCTCCGGTCTTATTCGTAAAGAAGAAAGACGGGAGTTTAAGATTGTGTATTGATTACCAGTAATTGAATAAGGTGACCATTAAGAATAAATACCCATTACCACGTATTGATGACTTTTTTGATCAGTTGCAAGGCGTGATTGTTTTTTCTAAGATAGACTTAAGATCAGGATACCACCAGATTAGGGTTAGAGAGGAGGATATCTCTAAGACAGCATTTAGAACAAGATACGGCCACTACGAGTTTCTAGTGATGCCGTTTGGGTTAACGAATGCACCAGCTATCTTTATGGATTATATGAACAGAATCTTCAGACCTTATTTAGATCAGTTTGTAGTGGTATTCATCGATGATATCTTAGTCTATTCCAAGACTCATGAGGAGCATGCCCAGCATCTTAGTACGGTGCTACATATACTGGAAGAGAAGCAATTGTATACAAAGCTAGAGAAATGTGAGTTTTAGTTAGAAGAGGTGAAATTTTTAGGACACGTGGTTAATGGGGAAGGGATAGCAGTAGACCCAAAAAATATTAAAGCAGTATTAGATTGGGGTCGACCTAAAACGGTCACCGAGATTAAGAGTTTCCTGGGTTTGGCCAGTTATTATAGGAAATTCATTCAAGGATTTTCTCATATAGCCTTGCCATTAACCCGGTTGACTCGAAAAGGGGTAGATTTCAAATGGAGCGAGCAGTGTGAGAATAGTTTTCAAACTTTGAAAGAGAAATTGACCACCGCTCCTGTACTAATTATTTCAAAACCCCTAGAACCCTTTACCATATATACAGATGCATCCCTGAGAGGCCTAGGTTGTGTATTGATGCAGGATGGGAAAGTTGTGGCTTATGCATCACGACAATTAAAACCTGCAGAGGAAAACTACCCCACCCATGACTTATAATTAGCTGCTGTTGTGTTCGCCTTAAAGATTTGGAGACATTACCTATATGGCACTGTATTCGAAGTGTATAGTGATCATAAGAGCCTTAGGTATTTTTTTGATCAGAAATAATTGAACATGAGACAGCGTAGGTGGGTAGAATACCTGAAAGACTTTGATTTTGAATTAAAATATCATAGAGGGAAAGCCAATGTCGTGGTAGATGCATTGAGCCGAAAGTCACTACAACTAAGCTAGTTTAATGATTGGTGAGATGAGGTTACTTAAGGATTTTAGGAATCTCAGCCTCAACGTAATCTCGTTTTCACAAAGATTAGTAATGAGTGACTTTTTGATAACCTGCGAGTTGAGAGAACTGATTAGACAAGCCCAACTTGAGGATGAATCCTTGGAAGTATACGCAGACCAACCTGATTTTGGACTGGCACCTGATGGAGTCTTAATGTTTAGAAAGAGGGTAGTGATTTCGAACCATCAGGAGGTGAAGGAAAAAGTGTTAGCAGAGGCCCATAGAAGCCATTACACTATTCACCCAGGTATTTCCAAGATGTATCATGACTTAAAAAGGAATTTTTGGTGGCCCGGTATGTGGAAAGATATCACGAACTACGTGAACGCCTGTTTGACTTGTCAACAGGTTAAGATAGAACATCAGAAACTCGCAAGGCTACTAAAACTATTGGAGATACCAGAAAGGAAATGGGATCAAATCACTATGGATTTCGTGGTAGGATTACCTAGGACACCAGCAGGATTTGATGCCATTTGGGTAATAGTGGATAGATTAACCAAGTTTGCACACTTTTTACCTGTTAAGGTGCATTACTCTATGGAGAAATTGGCCGAAGTATACCTTAGGGAAATCGTGAGATTGCATGGAATACCGTCAGGTATAGTATCCGATCGAGACCCTAGGTTTACTTCAAGATTCTGGCAATCCCTACAGCAAGCCTTAGGAACCCAACTTAAATTTAACACAGCCTACCATTCTCAGACTGACGGGCAGTCTGAGAGGACTATTCAGACCTTAGAAGACATGTTAAGGGCTTGTGTGCTAGAGCAGAAAGGAAGTTGGGATAAACACATGCCGTTGATAGAGTTTGTATACAATAACAGTTATCACTCTACCATCGATATGGCACCTTATGAGGCTCTGTATGGGAGGAGTTGTAAGTCACCTTTAAGTTGGGTAGAAATGGGGGAGAGTGCACTGTTGGGACCTGAGATTGTACAAGAAACCACTGATCATATTAAAATGATCAGAGAAAAGATGAGAGTTGCCCAACAGAGGCAGGAATCATATGCAAACAAGAGAATAAGGCCTTTAGAATTTAATGAGGGAGAACATGTATTTCTAAGAGTGTCCCCCACCACAGGTATCGGTAGACAGGTAAGAACTAAGAAACTAAGCCCTAGATTCCTATGACCATTCCAAATCTTACAAAGAGTCAGTCCCATTGCCTATCAAATTGCCTTACCTCCCTATTTGTCTAACCTACATGATGTCTTCCATGTCTCCTAACTTTGTAAATATGTTCCAGATCCTACGCATGTATTAGGGAATCAACCGATAATATTAAAGGAAAATTTGACTTATGAATCTACTCCTGTACAAATGACTTTAAGACTAAGCAACTTTAAAGTAAAATAATCCCTCTAGTTAAGGTACTTTGGCAGGATGTAGCATCACAGGAGATGACGTGGGAGAAAGAAGAAGAGATGAGGCAAAGATACCCAGAACTGTTCACAGGTATGAATTTTGGGGACAAAATTTCTTTTAAGGGGGGGAGAATGTAAGAACTGAAACTATTTTGAAAGATAAAATCAAACTTTTGATGCTAATTCCATTTAAACTGAGGCTGGCACGTATTTTGAGGTGATGGTTGAACTCGAAAAGCGATTTGAAGTTAGAAACACAATCGAATGGAAAGAAACGCGATCCGGCGATTAGGAACTGATAGATGAAGTTTCGTACTTCAATTTCACTGACAGAGGCCAAAATCTCTGTATAAGAACTCGTGCCAATGTCTAGATGGAAGTCGACATCCTAAAGTTTCCTCGGGTGGTCCGAGAAAAGTCAGAATCGCTCCCGAAAGCTTTAAATTTCTCGAAACCCCGCCATTTGGCAAATTCTCTCCCTCTCCTCACTTTATTTTCTCTCTCCTCTCTCTCCTCCTTCCTCCACCGCACGCCGCCACTTGAGCCACCGTGAGCCACCACCTGGCATACCAATCGACTCCTCTCACCATCCTCAACCTCCAGCAGCCACCCACAGCCACCAACAGCCGCCAGCGCTGCTGGAAAATGACATTTTCCTTCTCCATCGCGTGGGATTTTCACCAGCTGAGATCACCGCCATCAGCCACTGTTGGCCATCACCGCCACCACCAGCGTGTAACTTGAGCTGCCAGCTTCCTCCACCAGCTTGCCAACGTTGAACGGAGGTCCGAAAACACCATCCAAACGGCCGTAAACTAATGTACGTCGTTCTTCATGGCCAAAAAATGCCATCCAAACGGTCGTGAACCGCTGTGCCACCACCATATTCGGACTCCTCGTCTTACAGGCTTCACCGTGATATAAATTTTGAGGCCAACCGCACCCCTCCGCTATGCGCCGCTGTACACTGCTGCACGCCGCCGTGCGCCGCCGTGCCAGAGAATCTGAATATACACTGGGAGACACCGAGACCACCCTGGGACAGATTTCCATCATCCGACAACACTGGTAAGGTCTAATTCCCCAAAAACTAATGAATTTTGATTAAATTAGCTGCCGAACACGATTAGGAAATAAATTAACCTAAGAATTAGGACAATCAAACTTAGAATCGTAAAACGGGTCACGTGAAGAGCTTGAATATTCATTTAAATGTCCAGGGAATTTAATTGGCTCGAAATTTGAGATTTCGTGAAGTTCTGCATTGATTCGGAGCAACAGGAGACTAGGTAGGATGATTTACGCTTCCCGAGTTCTAGATTTAACCTAGTAAATACCTGAACGATTAGATTTAATTGCATGGATTTGCGTTCTGCTTTTGATGGACTAAATTGCATGCCTGTGTGCTGGATATCCTAATTGCATATTAGATGTTTTGTTTATCGAGTTTAGATGCCCTTAGGACGGATTTATGTAGGATAGGGTACTTGATAGCCGGTATGGGATGGCCGTTAAGTATCCCGAGTACAGGGAGTTTTTAATTGACATTGTTTTTACCAAATTTAGCCTGTACTGCGTTAGGGATCATGCGATAAATCAGGACGACCCTAAGAAAGGTTTAAGGAGTATAAGGGGGGATAGCCTACATGGGGAAACATTGTGATTTAGGCATAATAACCTAGAACCCTGAGGATTAGCCGACCATGAGCATGTGAGTTCGAATAAACTGTATGAGGATGAGAATTGGCGTATGTGCACATGCTAGGGGATGCCCTAGATGTTGATTCTCACTCGGTCCTTGAGTGAGTGATTGGTTTTACGGATCAAACTCACAATATAGGCAAGATTCAGGTGATTAGTGTTATGGATCACACCCAATGATAAGAGAGGTAATCTCTTTAGATGACGTGCAATTGGACAATTTTAGATTTGGTCGCAGAGGACTTGTGGCCAAGATGGATTTAGATACACTGGGCATGGGATTTAACCTGATTTCTATGACTAAATTTCAAAGAAATGGATTTTTATGATTATAAGTATTTTCCGCGCTTTCCATGTGATAAATTGATTTTAAAGAAAAGATATTTCACAGATTTTGAACTAATTTCGAGAAGTTATTTTCGGTGCTTGCACCGTTGAGTATTCAACCAGATTTTAAACTATATTTTGAACTGTAAATTATTCTACTGGGATTTTAATCTCACCAGGTTGTTTACTCAGATCAACAGGAACAGGGACAGGGACCTAGACGTTAGCTGATGAAGTATTGGAGATAAATAGAAGAACGGCTTAGTCTAGGCTTGAATTACATTGTATATATTTTGATGATGATGCTGTATATTGGTCTTCTATCATTTATGTTTGCTGTTGTAATTGGACTGGATGTATATCCGTAAATAGGATGACTGTTGTATTTTTGGATACACTCGAGATACAGGGAAAACTCTGCCGAATTTTTGGTAGGGTTTACCGCTGTAACTTATGTAATTAAGTTGGAATTCGCATTAAATGATTGTATGATGTACATATGGATTTTAGTTTTCATTACAGAGTAATTTATGATGTATGTATGTAT
The DNA here is from genome assembly GCA_031216115.1 of Senna siamea. Lineage (NCBI taxonomy): Eukaryota > Viridiplantae > Streptophyta > Magnoliopsida > Fabales > Fabaceae > Senna > Senna siamea. Next base: position 15,953,401 of record CM062364.1, read on the forward strand.
AATTAGTATAGCTGCATGTGAATTAGGGTTGAACGAAATCTAAATGGACAACAAAATGTCTATTTGGGTTACGCTCAACCAGTAGCGATTCCCTGACGTTCCCATATCGGGAACAACCATTTAGACAAACCCATACGCTTCCGCTATGAATGTGTATGTTGTATTAGGGGGTCGTTACAACACTAAGTTTATAAATCTTCAGCATGAGTTGTAACTATAATTTAGGACCAAAAATCTGGGTATATCATATGTTTTTATGCAGTACAGAGCACTAGAAGCTGACTCTGCCATACCCTAGAAGTTGACTACCATGTTCTTTGTTACCCAAAAAATGTACCTATAATGCATTAGCTAACTGCTAGACCTTAGCAGCTAACTATTGGGCTCTCGAGTTAGCTTCCCATTTTAAATAAAATGTATTAGCCAACTGTTAGTCCTTAGCAGATGACTGCCAGTCCTTAACAGCCGACTGTTGGGCTCCTAGTAAGCTATCAGTTAACTGCCAAGCCTATAACAGTCGAATAGCTGCTTTTGGGTTGGCTTCCCATTTTAGATAGAAAGCTAGCAGCTAATTTTTAGCTTAAAGGCAGTCGACTACCAGTCCAAAATAAAAGAAAATGGACTATATGCCTTGATTTCAATAGAGAATTAGCCCAAAACTTCACCCAAATACAAGATTGAATCTTGGGATGTAATGGTAACAAGTCACAATCAAGTTATGACTTACTCGAACATGATGGTCCTTGTAAGAATCACGTTAGACATGGCGATCCTTGTGATAGAGAAAGAAAAAGAAAGGAATCCATGGAAAAGAAAAGGAGGGGAGTATTCTTAAGGTATGTATTAGGATAGATAGGCTCATGATTGAGTGACCAATGGTTAGTATGGGACGGCTTTGGGAGTTCCACGATTGTTCCATGAATTAGAATGGTTAAACATCCACTTAAATTTAGATAGTTTTTGAAAATACCGTGATAGTTGCGAACTCTAAGTTAGTGCAATTTTCAAAGCCATTAAAGTGGACACATACTTGGATTTAGGCATAACTGTGGCGTGAGCCGAATCATCCTAATGTATACCTTAGTGAATAGCTACCATGATATGATCTCATAATCTAAATAAGCAGTCCCTTATGGGGTAGGAAGGAAAGAAATTCCCGCTATATATGGAATGATCTGCTATAAGGGTAGCGACCACTATCATAGGCAGTCCCCACGGGGTAGGAAGGTAAGTAAATTCCTGCTATATATGAAATGATCTACGGTAAGGGCAATGACCACACGGTACTTGGATCCACTGGGGGACGCTTTAGATAGTACAAAAATGTATGGTGGTTGAATAGTCACAAAGTTAAGTTATGTATGTGGGTATTAAGTGGTACGTGGAGGAAGTCACCGAGCGGCACTCTCGATGACTCTCATTATATGTTTGATTCATGTTGATGTTTCCATATGGAATGTATTAGATGAAAGTTTTATGATAAAGCATGAGATTAAGATGACATTCCATGATGATTTAATTTCACATATATTAAAGTACATGCATACACTTAAGCACAAACCATGACAGTATAATTCATGCATTGCATTCTGATAGTACATGTCATGTTTTGAATTTGAGATGAGAAATACAGACTATTTTCGTGTAATTATGGCATTACAAGTTAGCAGATTTTAAAATAGGTTTACTTGCTACTGAGATTCAATTCTCACATGTATAGCCTATAGCATATGTAGGATCATAGAAATTGACTAGATTAATTAGCGAACAGTTGGATGGGGTTCATGAGTGATAAGGATGTTTTCTCCATGCCCCAATAGTTATTCTATATTAATTATAAAAGTATTTACATATGATGCTTGTATATATATAGATATAGCTAGAGTAACTTATGTATCATATTATTTTATTCTGCTGTGAGATTGAGTATAAACCCGAGAGTAGAGACCCGACCCTAACCTCACTCAAATAATTAACTTGTAAAAATTTCTAAATTTTCTTGGGTAGTTGTAACAGTAACACACTACTATTATAATATACATATTATACCTTTTAGAGAACTAAAATGAACCATAGGCTAAGGGGGTGTTACAGGAGTTACAAAAATCTGGGTCAAAATCAACTTTGAAAAATAGATTAGAGCATGACAATCTACTGATAGCCTTACCAGTCGACTGTCGTGTTCTTAAACTGCCCAAAAATGCATCCAGAACACTACCAGCCGATTGCTAGCCCATGCTAGTCAACTATTGTGTTCATATTTTCCAAAAAATTTCTAAGAGAGCAATAGCCGACTGTTGGGCCCCTGGCTGTCGACTAATAGCTCTCGAGTTTGTGAAAATTAGCCAAACAATAGGTAACCAGCAGACTGATAGAAGGGGTAAGTCGAATGATAGCCCCCTTATTTTGAAAAAATTAACTCAAATTCCTAGTTTAAAGCATAATTAGCCCCAAAACCTCCACTCAAATAAGAGACTTAAACCTGAAATGTAATGGTTGACATGTGGTTTAAGAATAAATAAGAAAGAGTAAGAAGAGATGAGATTTAAAAAGAAATGAGCATGAACCATAAATGAGAATAACTATAAATGGTTGAAGACCACGAGAATACAACAACTGGTTAGAGACGGTGAAAATACTGCAAAGGGTCAGTACCACGAGAAATATTACAGATATTCATTAAGGACTATGAGAATACTGCAACTAGTTAGTGCCACAAGAATATTGCAGATGGTTATAAACCATGAGAATATTGCAAATGGTCTAGGACCATGAGAAAACTCATTTATGAGCGAGAATTTTTAAAGATTTCTTTTATGATGTTTTTGTTTATGGCCATAGCAAAATGCTCTGATTTCTTTGTTTATGCTTTATTGATACATGAATATAATCCTGTTACCATTACAATGTGATGATATATCTTGTGTGGTGGATATGTGATGAGATGCGTGTGTATTCTTAAGATACATGAGAAAATTGTATAATTCATGCATGTTATTCCAATAGACATGGTATATTATTTGATATTGAAAATAATGTAGTATATTTTCGTACCAGTATAGTAGTACAAATTAGCTGTTTTAAAAATACAGGTTGTTATTGCTACTAAGAATTCATTCTCATTCAATGCTAGTTTGTATCAAATGCCTAGGTTTCAAATTTTGCTAGAAGTAGAGGTGGATTGAATAGATATACCCATTTGAGGTTATTTTATAGTGATAAAGGAAATATGGGTAATTTCAGTTATAGACATTCCCTCTATGCCCGCACCTACTAGAGGGGTAGACATACAAGATTAGTTGGTAGTATTGTATTTTAACATGTAAATATGTGATGCCCAAAACCCTGATCCTTTATTATCTTTTTAGGAATAGGTCAGGAAGATTTTAGGTATAGGATGAGAGGGAATATATATATCCAAGATATGTGAGAAGAATACCTGGTTGTAGGATAACCAGAGGGGTATGCGTGGTAGGTCTGTTGCCTCCTGACCCTACTTAGCCTCACATATCTATAAGTATATGTCTTATATGTCTTATATAACTAAGATATGACTATTGTAAATGAACTATGTATGTGAATGTGAAAATATATGAATATCTATATATTTTTTATAATTATTTTTCGCTGCGACACTACATGTGAGAATCCCGAGTATGGAATTCCTAAACTAATGGTACTCAATTATTTAACTTAGTAAAAGTTAAAAATTTACTCAGGTAAAGGTAGTAGCAACTCACTAATCCTGTGGTATTTTATATTATATTATTTAATTAACTAAAAAGGAACCATATGATTGGGGGTGTTACATCAAACACCAAAACAGGTCCAAGTGCTAAGCTTGAATGCACCTAGGCTGCATAGAAAGCAAGAACCAAGGAACTCTGAGGTTGGCCTCCCAATTGTGTCTTGATGGTTAAATCAGCAAAAAGATAGAGATTATTAAATATTTGAGTGGTTAGAGTGTTAAAATACCTAAGTATGAGGTGACAACCTCATATATATATACATACATATATATATTGACACAAACACACACATTATGTGGACAAATGTTAATTATAATGCTCCACTCTAAGCAGCTAAATCGTATGTGTGTGGTTTAAATCATTCCTTTTGCATGTGTTTTATATTAATTGTATCTAGGGCTAGACATGCCAGTTTCAGAGAAAATAGATGAAAAACTAGACCAAAACAATGTCTAGTTTGTGAAAAATGGAGTTTTAAAGGAAAGTGGTACAAATAGGAAATTTGAATGGTACTAAAGGATAAAACCAGACCGAAACATTGAGCGACATTTTCATAAGGAATAAATAAGCACTAAAATAAAGAGTTAATTAGAAATTATGTTTTGGCGGAAATAAAGTTTAAGAATGGTACTAAAGGATAAAATATCCCATAAGTTCCTTAAATTGAAAATTAGCTTAGTACCAATTGGTAAATACTTTCAAACTTAAGCCAAAATCCTTAATCGGGAAGGAGGCTAACGTTAAAATTATGAGAAAGGGAGAGAGAGAGTTTAGAAACCTTGAGTTAGAGAGAGAACTGTAACACTCCACCCTATATTTACTTACCATATAATAGCCCATAGGGATGGTATGCTACTAACTTATCTTTCTTATTAATTACTCGAGTTCTATTTTAGATTAATTCCCAGATCCTTAATTAATTCAATTTCTTTATATTAGGTTTCACTAGGTATCACACATGTATATATACAACATCAGAATCTCAACTTATCTAATATATTTTGGTAAAGGAAAATAGGTATGTTTATATAATAACAGTACAATATATACATTGGCCAAAATAACAAGTGAGAGCTTGAGAAGTGACATCTCTATTCCCAAGATCACCAGACCCATTATGGGATAATTGGTTATTGCAATCAGAGCTTTAGTATCTTTATATACACATAACAAAACAACAGTAGACTCCATCGTCTTATACAGTGTATACTAATCTCCTTATAACCATCACAAAATAGGCCGGGGTAGTAGAGTGCCAAAAAGGTAACTACTTTACCCCCTACGCTAACCCACCGGGGGTGTTGGTGGCACATCCAAAATCCATATAAGAACCTCCCAAATCAGGAGGGAGTACCCGAAGTCAAACACCTCAATGATCTCTTCCTCCACCTCTATAGTCACAGTGAATTTAACCATCTGGACACATCAATGCACAGGTGAGATAATAATCTCAGTAATTAAGAGAAATCATATTAGAAAATACCATTAATGGTACTAGCAGTGAATCACACAAAAAAAAAAACCTCTTGCATTCACATTACATTCCAAAGTCAAAAACAAATTAGATAATGAACAATTATCATGGTTGTTATTCCATGCACTGGGAATGATTCATAACAGTATAATACTTAGTGGATATGCTCATGCTTTACATAATTTAAAATAAAGTAATATGGACATTCATATAATATAATGGAAATAACATATGGCTCATTTGACCCATCATAACATAATTTTTCTTTCTAGCAAGCATTGTATGAGTTCTTTCTTTAATGATTAGCTAGCTTTTGGATCCTAGAACTTCCCCTAGTATCCCATTCTCATTCTAGGATCACCATTCTCATGTGATGGATCACACCCCTTATCGGATTACTGTACCCCTCATGTGTGTCATAGGTCATATCCATTCATCGAATCATTGTACCTTTCATGTGGGTTACAAGTCATTTTCAATTGTTCTCTTATGATGAGCCAATGCTACTTAGAGATATTTCTAGATACATCACTCTCTAATATATACCCTAGACTGATAGATTCCCAGATTATGGTAGGTATAAATCTACTTATGTAACTCGTTAACCACCAACACAGTGTTTTCACAATTCTTTTTAAGGTTGAATGGATATTTTACCATCTTATTTCATAGTTTAATAGTGAAATTTCCAATGATCATCCCATACTGACCATCGATCATTCAATCCAAAACTAGTTTAGACTAGAGCATATAATAAGTCTTTCTTTCATTCTTCTTTTATAGTTATTTCCTTTCCATTTTTGTTCCATATTACTCTTTGAAGTGTTACTATATGATTTGGATGAGTTCCTATCTTTTCATAGTATTTGGAAGAGGAAAGAGTCCATTTTTCCAAAAATAAGGGCTACAAGTTAACTTCTAGGGGTAAGGAAGTCGACTTGTAACTTGTTGCCAAAATAGAGTCTTGCCCGAGAGTAGCAAGTTGACTTCCTTAGGGCTGCAATTCGACTACTAGGCTGGAAGTCAACTTCATGAAGTTTGCAAGTTAACTTACAGGTTCTGGACTTGGATTTCTGGGCTGAAGAACACAAAAGTCAACTTATTTAGGGTTGGAAGTCGACTTCCTTATTCACGCTCTATTTTTAAAGTGCTATTTGATGTTTTTTTTCCTTTAACTTTAGGTTTTAACTTAAAACTCATTTATGAAATTTTTCTCCTCACCAAAACCAATAACATATTCCAGAAATAGGCTTCTTAAGCTAAGAACAATCCAAAATCAAAGATTCAGAAGCATAAAGAAGAGAGAAAATAAACTCATATCTCAATCATTCATTCCATAAGAATCCATTTGCGTAGCATAACAAAGCATATATCCATCATGATTGAAGTATAATGCTAGTTTAAATCTCTCTCAAAGTCATTAAAAACACATATTCATTCATTTACTCAAGCTTAAGAGAAAGGGTTTCAAAACTAGGATAGAGAGAATCAGATTTCAACTTGATTACCTTGTTCCTGATGATTTTTTAGGTGATTTCTTGTGTCTTTATTCTTGAACTATGATTTTTCTAACTACTTTCACAACCTCTAGTGTCAGATTTGTTTGTTTCCTTTAAAATGTTCTCTTTCTCTCCCTTTTTTTCTCACTTTCTCTCTATACTTGTCCCTTCTCTCTCTCCTTCACCTTATATAGTTTTTAAAAAGGGTGGGATTGCAGTTAACTGAAATTCAAAATATTTGTTAAGCAGTCCCTAAGAGGAATTGCAAATTTAAAGAGTTTATAAAAGTTCGTCCCTTCATATACCACTTTTTATTTTAATTAAACTTAATGTACCATTTACTAAAAATCTCATTTTCTCTTAAACCAGACCTCATTTTAGCCTAATTTTTTAGTTAAATTTTCAATCTAACTGTTAACTCCCTTTATTGGCTATACTTAACCCTTAAATACAATCATCACATCATTAAATTTAAGGGTGTTACAAGAACAACCTATCTTAGAGATAAAAAGAATTGGCTAGACAGAGAGGCTAGTACTAACGAAAAAACTTAGAGGGAATCAAGAGATTTTTGTAAGGAGCAACCTAGAACATTTTTGACAACTCAAATGCACAAAATCACTAAAGGAAGACAGGTAATCAAGTAAATCAAAGCTCTTGTTTTATTTTTAGAAAAATAAACAATTTGGGTAGGAATTTCAAATACTAGTGTTTTCATGCAAAACAAGAGCTATATACTTGCATTATGTGCTAAATCATGTTGGATGTGTGCTTATATGGGTGTGCATGTGGTTGATTTACTTGGAATAAGGGATTGCATTCATGGGTTTTGTTTTTCTTTCTTCTAAAGTATGATTTTGCTAGGTTGGAAAGGAATATGGCTTAAAATCTTACTATTTTGTTATGTTTTTTTTAGCCTAATGGAGGGAATAAGTCTATGCATTAAATCTTTGTGAAATTAAGTGTTTTTAGGGTAATTTTGAAGTAATAAGTGATTTTTGAAAATAGGGTAGGAATGTAGCAGTCGACTCCTAGCCTTTAGAAGTCGACTTCCATGTTCTAAGTGTTTTCTAAAAAATTGCAAAACCTAAGAGTCAACTGCTAGCTTCTATAAGTTGACTTCCAACTCTTTATTTCACATCCTAACTTTGGTAGGAAGCTACAAGTCAACTGTCAGGAACTAAAAGTCGATTGGTAGGCCTCTGTCTTGTAAAATAAAGGAATAGAATTAAATCTTACCCAAAGACAACAACAAGGCCAAGAATCCAATCAAACTAAGAAGAACACTTAAAAGTAGTAGGGGCCTATGGGATGAGAGGAAATAACAATGAAGGAGAACTGAAAGCATTCTTAAATATATACACTAGGATTTAATTGATTCTGGATTAGATGATCGATAGTTATTATGGGATGACCATTGTGAATCTCATGATTGAACGATGACTTACAATGGTAAAACATCCATCCAATCATAAAATGTATTATGAAAACACTGTGTAGGTAGTTAATTCTTAGCTAGTGTCCTCTGAAGGCCATAGAGTTACTTACTTAAGGTTAAGCTCACTTTGACTTGAAATATATTTCCCTAGTATATATGTATATGAATCATATACCCAAAAAATGATCCATCATTAAGAAGGTGGTGATTCTCTTGGCAGCATCGACTCATTATGTAATGACCAATGAGTGGGTAGACCTGGCCCAAAATAAAAAGGGGCACAGTGACCAGTAAGGAGATGAATGTTAGTACCAAGTAACTAAGGGACGTTCTGGGGATATAGAGCTAGTGATTTGACAATAAACTTATTCAATGAGTGCTATGATCGAGGGTACATTATGGTTATTAGGAGAGGCAATTGCCATTAATTTTTTCTCTGGGCCATCTTTGTCCTGGGAATTGTTGACTAACAAGTTCCCTAGCTCTCAATTTATGAATTTACCGGCCTGAGTGCCTATATATTATTATGATCTGTTATTTCTTATCTGGGTTGAATGCGTGTCCATACTATTCTGTTATACCATGATTTATGTAGAAATTGCCCATGATATTTTCTATTCAACGCATTTCATTGCACATCACACAACATATACTGCATAGCATCCATGTTTCTTGAGAAGTAACAATGAATGCATGTTTTTCTCGTGTAATTTTCATTTGGTACCGTCAATGGTAATTTCAAAACTAGTTTACTTGATTACTAAGATTTTTATCTCACCTATGTGTTAATATGTCAAGATGACTAGGTATAATACCAGGATAGAGATGGAAGTGAATATGGTCTACATAGCTGGCTTAGTTATTTTCTTTTATTTGATTATAAGGTTAAGATGTAATGGCTCCTGATAGGACCCCAGTGGATTGGGGTGGTGACTTGAACCCTTGTTTAATTAGGTGATGTATGTATCTGAATATATGAGTAGTTATATATATACTTATTCAAATTAAACTTATACTTGGATGTATGATGTGATAAATTTAAATACTTTCGCTGACGATAAAGTCTTGAGTGAGATGTTTGAGAGTACCCCCAAACTAACTCAATTAATTAAGGATCATGGATAACAATTAAAATTGAACTCGAGTAGATAAAACAAGTGACAAGATAGTAGTACACCACCTCTATGAAGTTAGTGTATGTATAATACCTATAGAAGTAGGGTGTTACATTAGTTTAAAGATATTCAAGTCTCTGTCTAAGCAATATATCACCACATGCTCTTGTATAAAGCCTAATTGGTTACAGTGGCTCATTTCCATGCATTATACTAAAACAATGATAATATAGTCACTCACTCACTATAATTAGAAAAACATATATGGTCAAATAATACTTTTTTCAATATCTAAACCATTTAATAAATAATTTTAATTCACTCTATCTATTCATAGTTTTTTGTTCATATTTACACATACGTGATTTTTTTTTTACTATACTAGCAATTTGGTTTCTGATCTTTGAAAGGTACGCTTACTGATACTTTAATTCTTAGAAAATGTTGACTATACAAATTAGTTCATGAAAGTTTGAAACACTATACACGTTAGTCCTTATGTCAAAAATCGTTAAAAATGTTTGACAGAGAGACTAACATGTATAATATTTCAAACTTTCAAAGACTAATTTGTATAGTCATTAAACATTCTACTTAGACTGTTAACGTTCTAAATCAGCATGTCTATCAAATGTTTTTAATGATATGTGACGGAGGGACCAATGTGTATAATTTTTCAAATTTTTGAGGACTAATTTGTATAGTCAATACCTTTCAGGGACTAAAGTATTAGTAAGTATACCTTTTAAGAATCAAATTGCTAGTATAATTTTTTTTTTGTAAGTATCTTTTATAGGAAGCAATTCTCAAACTATCTTCTTCCATTGAACCTAATCCCTGTAACTTACACATACATGATTTAATCTTTGTCTAATTACCATTATTGCACTCTTACTAGTCAAATTGGAGGTAGCATACATGTGGCCAAATGACACCTTTTTTCCTTTCCTGGCTAATAAATTACATGGGCCTAGGGAGTTGACAATTTCTAATGGCCATGGAAAATTTAGAGAAGTTGTTATTTGCATAAGAGACTTAAATATATTTTTGTTACTGTCAAGTGTAATTTAATAGTGAAGCGTGTAGATAGTTAACAAGAGACTTAAATTCAAACTTCTATCTTATATGTGGAATACTGAAAAGAAAAATTGACTCATTCCAAATTCTGTCATACGGGATATGACTAGCCAATATCTTTTATTTTATCATCTTAAATTAGATGTTTCGCTTTTCTTTTGTTTTTTTGGCGAGATAAAATAGAACATAATCATTAACAACGAACATAGGTAGAAACTCCTTTATTTCATATATTCTATCCCAGGTAGAGCTAAATGAAGGATAATGAAGCAGTTAAATTTAGAACTAAAGTGAGAAAAATACAGAATTAGACAACATCTACAGATTACCTCATTAGAACTTTTGGTACAACCATACAAAAAAACTCAACCAACATCATTCATAGGTAAGTTTCATAGTCTTCTAAAGACATAACTTACTTTCTGCAATGCTAGTAATTATCCACAACAACTTACCCTCTAATCAGTACACAAACTATGTTATTCTTCTCCAAATAGAAGTGGGAAAAAATTTTAAGAGAAAAATTCTTGGAATTCCAAGTCAAAATCAAAGACATTTAACTCAGCTATTGGGGAATTGCAGACTGAAGTTGGGGCCGAAACAATGTCAGTGACATCAGATTCTGAAGTCTGCACATTTTGGCACAGTCCAGAGCTTCCAAACTGGCATGGTGACAGACAGAAAATGTTTGATTCCGAGGTAGTTGGTGACATAAACTTCGGAGAAGAAAAGCTTTCCATGAAATGGTTTTCCATCATGGAGTCTGCGAACAATAGGTTGTCCTCATTTTCAGAACCTATTGATGGAGAAGTTAAGCAAAAGGATGGGAAAATGTCCTCCTTGGTGTCCAAATCCTCTGTTTTAACGTGAAGCTCTGCTCCAAAATCGAAAAATGCTTCTGGGTTTTGCTCTTCTAGTGGTATGTCTTCTTCTGGTTCAATCTTCTGACGTTTTAGAAGCTGATTTTCTCCCAATCCCATCTTTCTTTTTAATGGAACTGTCTTATTCATATGAGATGCCTTCCTGCACGTGTGTCTTCCTCTGTAGGTTATCTCCAGAATTGTTGGGTCTTCATCTGACCTTTGAACTTGTTTTGTGGCAAGGCAACCTTGTACATTTCTGTGAGTGCATCTGTAATATCCTCTGCAATTTAAACCACTCTTTGTCAGCAGACAAGAAAACATCTAAAGTCTAAAATTAGATGAGCAACTACTATATACACACACACATATATATATGAATGACGTATCAATGAAAATTCTCTATAATGGGTTTGCCGGGTGGTGGGGTCTCCTAGATACACTCATATTGAGAGAAATTCTTAGGTATAATATGTATTTGTACATACAAAAGATAGGATTTAACTTTAACAATCTGACAAGTAGACCCCAAATGTGTAGATCGAATCCTAGCATTGAATATTGGACCATATTGTGGTTTTTAGTTATTTGAGGGGTGTTAGTGTACTTATACTCTTCCCTTCAATGAAATATAAATTTGGCCTCATTCTTTGAATTCTTCAAAAGCAAGATGAGCTGCCAAATTTATAGGATCATTAATGACACTTCACAATCAAGTTTGCCACTTGATAATATTTGTCAGGTTGCTCAAAGTACGGATGCTTCCCTCCTTGATCAACTCAAAAGACATGACGTTGATTAAAGCTCTGCATTTTTCACATGATTTTTGGGATAAGGTTTAAAAAGACCATTTTATCTTCCGTATCTTATCTGGCTAAAAACTTCAAGACATATAGTAATCCTTCTAAAACACCCATTTCATTTGTACTATATGATCGATACCCTTAATGATTCAATGTCTAAGATAAGGATTTATTTTGTGCTTTTTAACTGTTAGTTGTGACAGTAGAATCACAAATATTACTCTAGGATAAGAAAAATCAGTAGAATTTATCCCCATTAGAATCTGCTCCTGTTTGAATCTTACTATCATTGTCAAGTGACAATTACTTTATAAATTCTGCTGAAAAATGATAATTAGACTAGTAGACGCATACAGAAGAAGAATTTACTGGAAGATAGAGAAGGTTCACAGTTCTAACCTGGGAAACTTAGCTCCAAGAATATCCTTCTGCCCATATTTTCTCCAGCTATAACCATCATCCAGAGACCCATCAAATCCTGTTCCTGGACAAACCTTCACTTGTTTTGTCCATCTGGGCATGGTCTTTCTACAAATCCCAAATTAAAATCCGATCAGAAATCCCAGAATTCACCCCAAGCAACAGGAAAGAAAAAAAAAATTGGAAATTTTTTAGTACATTACCTTTTCTTGAAGGAATCTTTGTGCTTAAATTCTTGGTCCATGACCTCACTTCTGGGGCTCCTATCTCTAGAAGAAAAGTGAGAATCCACCATCTTGCCAGTGATGATCTTATTTTCTCCCACATTAGCTCCCCGATTCAGCATGGAGAGTGCTTTCTCATAGTTTGAAAGTATTTGCTCAATTAAGAACTCATTCTCTTCATAAGATGACGAAGAAGAAAGAAGATGGGTACAGAGCTGCTCTGCTAGCTCCTTCCCTTGGGTTAGTTCATTGATCAGACTAATCTCCTCCATTTTTGAGAAAGATGAGCTAATTAACAACAGCAAGCAACAAAAGATGATTTTTCTTTTTTCCTTACAATTCAATTGCAGCTATAGCTAATGCTTGAGAATACAGCTCACACGCACAAAGCTATAAGACACAAATGTACCCGAGTTTCATCATAAAACAGTGAGTATAACTCAATTAATTATCAAGAATGGAGGAAGCAAAACATCAAACACAGAGTGCAAGAAATTATTGGGAGCGGATGTGAGCCATGTGTGCGGCTCTAAATGGAGGAGATATAACTATAAGGCGTTTGGAATAGAGAGAGAGAGAGAGAGAGGCGTTTCTTAGTGAAGAAGGTGGGAGGAAGAGGGGGATTTTAAGGGGTGACGAGAGGAGGAAAAAAGGAGGATTATGAGTTTGAAAGGACCAAAACCGAGTGAGAATTTCTCTAATGTGGGGTCCTAAATTTGGGACTTCACAAGAGAGAGAGAGAGAGAGGGCTAAATTGTTGACTATTTCAAAGGCTTAATCCCTAGGAAAGTGTTAAGACTTGAAAACTAGAAAAGTGAAAGAAGAAAGAGGCACAAGGTGGTGAGTAACTACGCGGAAAAAGATTTGAAGATTCTTGCCTCATCTCATTCTATTCATGTAAGAACAACATTTTATTATAATTACTTTTTGGTTTTGATACAATTATCAATGGGATATTGTTAATAAATTAGCATCATTTGATTAATTATTTCAAAAAGAATCTGAGTTAATTGGCTTTTTCTAGTGTTTTATTAGGCCTCCTCCATTTTCGTACGTATAATTATATTTCAACTTTATCATTTTAAATTTATTAAAATAATATTATAGGACTTCTTTTAGAATCAAAATTTTCTAGGAATAAAAAGGTACACTTTTTAGTATAATGTTACAAAAACTACATTCTAATTTATTTATTGTTAATAAAGTTAACTTTTTAATGCATTTCTTCTAAATTAATAAAATTTTGACTATCTTTATTTTTATATTGAAAATTTATACTATTATTTAACATTAATTTAATTACTTTTACTGTTATATTAAAAATAAAATCACAATTTTATACTGTATAAAAAATTATTTTTATTTGCATAAAAGTAATTGAAAAGAAATTAATTTTTTAAACAAAAGAGATATAAAGAGTAATTTAGTCAAACTTCAAGAAAAACTAGCATAATTTACCTTAAATTTAAGATTAAAATACAAAATATTCTTTTAAACTTATGAATTTGGTATGTACGTCCCACTATTATTCTTAATTTTAAAAGTTAACAAATCGCCACTTAAAATTTTAGTTTTACACAGTATATCCCTTTTTTTAAATATTTTTAATCTAAATATTTTTTTATATTAACAAAAATTAACGTCATATTTCACAAAATTAAAATTTTCAGGAATATATTATATAGAATTAAAAATTTAAAAGAATATTTTTTAAAAAAACTTAAATTAGAAAAGATAAATTGAATAACTGTAATAACACTTATTAGTAAAAATGTCAAAAAAAAGCAGTATTCGGTATAAAATAAAAAAAGTAAAAAATAATTTTTACTAATTTTTAAAATTAAAAATAATAAATTGTATAATTTCATAAATTGAGAAAAAGTTCTACACTTTTTTTTAATGACACTGATAATACCACAGCGGAGACGTAGTTGGTAACATACTAAGTTAATAACCAAGAGATTGCATACGTTGATGTGACAGTTACCCAATGAGAGCCTAAAAGCCACCAATGTCCCTAGCTTTGATTGGTGTTTCTATTAAATAATGGATAGACAGTAACGAAAAATTCTACAAAACTTACGAATTTGCATATCACTTAGAAAGCTTTTGATTTAGATAATAACGATTTTATTTTCATAATAAACTTACAGTAAATTAATGATAAAGTACGTGTACTTTTTAAATTTAATTTTTAAAAAATAAATTATTTTAATTTAATTCTTAAAATATTAATTCACAATTCTTCTCATGCAATAGAATAAAGATCTAATACATCTTTTCTAACGAGATAAAACAAAGTCAAGATAGGAATCAAATCATTTAGAAGGAACAATATAATAGAGACTTTTGGCTATATGATGAGCCACTTGGTTACACTCTCTGAACACATGACAAAGGTTAAGGCAAACTCTTGGGACAAAGAATGGCAATCTATCATAATTAAATCTAGCATAGAAGAATCATCTTCTTTCTGAACAGTATTGAACACTGCAAAGCAATCAGTCTTGTAGTTTGGTGATGCTGCATTGGAGAGGTAGTTGAACATCCCCAGCGAATTGCTAGAGCTTCTATTATAGGAGGCTCATATGGAGCTCTAATTGTAGTAAATGTTGCCATGAAAAATCTTCCACTATCATTTCTAATAACAGCTCCCAAACTCCATTATGTGTCTAAGACTTTTGCAGCATCTATGTTAATTTTAAAGTTGTGGCACTCTGGCATCTTCCACCTCCTCAAACACTTGCTGCCAATAACATCAACAATAGGTTTAGTGATATTGGAATTTAGCCTGTAACGATAATTACTTTCCCAGTCGCTTCTCTGGGATAAGAGCTTTTATGATTAAAAATGAGATTATTTCGATTTAGCCATATTTTCCAACAAACCATAGCTATCCAGTTCAGGATATCAATCTCTTCATGCATCAGAAATCTTATTAGTCAGTAATTGAATTCATCAGCATTGTTGAGACAAGGATGAAAGCCCAATGGAAAATGATGCCACACTGCCTTTACCCAATTTCATCCAACAAATTCATGATAGATGCACTCATGATGTACATGAAATCTTGGACAATCTCCAATAATCAAAATGCCTCTATGAATCAGATTTTAATGAGTAGGACAAGCACATAATAGAGTTTCCAAAGAAAATTTTTAATCTTTAGAGGCACCTGTAATTTCCATATCTTTGCCCAAAAATTTTGAGAAGTGGAGCTAGAAGGTTCTCTTACCTCAGTTTAGCGTTTAGATCCCTTGTTGTCGCTAAACCGTGTTGTTCCCTACTGTCAGCCAAATCTGGGTCGTCCGCATGATTAAGCTATCTGGATCAAGCCACATCACGTCCTTCTCTCTTTTTTTTTTTTCTTTAGAACTTGTCTAAATGCATCGTAGGGCTTTCCTTAATTTCCTTCACTCTGACCGCAGATCTTGAAGGGATTTTGCCATTTTAAGGTTGCTGTTGCAGCAGCTGTCATTGGAAGAGAACCATTGTCGCCAGAAGAAAACCATCGTAGGGATTTCCTCGAAGGGATTTTTTCAGTCTATTGCAATGAATGCTGTCAAAGGGTCTCGAATGCACCATTTTGTGTTGAATCCATCGCCATCGTCCGTCGTTGATGCCCTCCATCTGACTTTGTTTTGTCAATAGCCATCACAATCTTCTTCCCATTACCATACCGAACGCTCCCTTCGACCTATCCTCGCCAAACACTCCTTTCGAACCAGATGTTGCATCACCAGAGGATGACAAGACCGCCGAAAAAAGTGTCTTTGCACTTCCTCTAGGTTTGGAGGAGGTAAGCTTTCTAATCATATTCCCCTATTTTATTCCCGTTTGATTCAGATCTGTTGGGGCTATGATTTTTATGCTTAAAATGCGTGTTTCTTGTCGTTGATGGCACTACTAGCAGGGATTTCATGTGGTATTTTCGAAATTGAAGGTGGAATGCTAATAAGTCTTCTTCTTCTTCAAGTTGGAATAGCACCTTAGGTGAGTTTCATAACCATTGAGTTTCATAATCATGTGTTGAGTGGTTGAACATGATGCCATATGTTGTGGTAATTTGATGGGTTAAACCTATATTTTGTTTGTTAAAACGATGGCCTCCCATCACTTATCAGCTAAAATTTCACTGCATTTATTTATTGGCTTTGTGAATGTTGTAATTGTACCATTAAGGGTTAGGATTGTAATTTATTGTGGTTGATCATAATGTTTCTTCATTTTCCATTTTGTGGTTGATTTATTATGTCATTTATTTTATGCATTAGTTTGTTTACAAACTACAACTGGTTTGCATTCCAAGATGAGATAACTTATGCACATGAGGGCACATCTTCCTCAGTGACTATATCTTTAGTATTCCCCACTCTTACAAGAAACTAGATGTAGATCAAGAAGTAAAGATAGGATGACATGGACTTAATTTAGGGCTTTTTGCCTGTGAATGGATATTAACATTCATTGTAATTGGGATAGGAATTGGGAATTGAGATTTTGTAATTGGGATGACATTGTAAGAGAATATTTATTTTCAATAAAATAAATATTTTTGTTTGAAGCTTATTATTTCAATTCCAAGATTTGCACAAGAGGAAGTATGAGATTCTTTCAATACAAGAATGATTATATGTATTTTTCATCGAATTGCATCATGTATGAAATTGAAGAGAAAGAAAAGGTTGGACAATGAAATAAATGTTGTCATATTGATTGACATTGTTAATTACAATAGATATTACAACAATAACAAACCATATTACAAATAGTTAAGATTGAGCTATGTAGCATTGTTGAAGTTCCATTTGCATATTCTCTACCTTCTCCTTCCATTCAGAACTGTGTGTTATTCAAGTTAGGTGCCTCAAAATGCTGCAAAAGATGGACTTTAGGATGTATAGTATATTGACTTTTAAAACAAGATGGACAGTATATTGACTTATAAAACATGCACTTTAAGATGGAAAACATGCTTAACATAGAATCCTTCATCATGCTTACAACATTTACTCACTCTCACACATGCTTACAATCCTAAAAGAATCCTTTAAAATGAAAAAAAAAACCCAAATCAACTTTAAGCTCACATATTGAGATGTGAAACATATTGAAAACACAATGGGCAGCACGTATACAGTACCTACTCACTTAAGTTGAGTCATATTCATTATCACTTTATATACCAAATCTTAAAAAACAAGAATCCCATTTTGACAACACCACAAACTTTCCCTATCATTCTCAACCACCCAAGCAGCTCATACCAATGAAGATGAACATCCAAAAATAATATTCAAATCAAATAGTGAAAATGAACATGAGACAATTTTAAGTAAACTTCTCAACATCCTAACAAAATTTTAAATCAAAAGAAAAAGCATGGAACATCTTACTCAACACTTAAAAACACCTTAAATGTTGCCAAAAAAAATCTGAACTAGAAAAGAAAGCCTCTAAGTAGAATGGATCCTCAATTTAGGCAACAAGAATTTCAAGAAACCAAGAAAAATGAAGCAAATATCATTCCAAATGAACATGATACATTATAGATTTTTATAAGCCTCAAATATCTAAACTCTAAGACTTCAATATAAAAGCGGAACGGGTCCTCAATTCAAGCAACAAGAATTTCAAGAAACCAAGAAAAGTGAAGCAAATGTCATTCCAAATGTATCACTTCACCAACAATAGAAAATATTAGTTGAGACACAGATTCTAACCTATTAGATTTTACTAAACAGGGATGAAAACACAACAGGAAATAAGAACTCAATCTCTATTCAATACATACTCAACAAACCAATTTGACAAGAAATTTATTCAGAAGCTACACAATGGAATTCAGCCATTCAAATTAAATAAAAGGAGAAGCAAGGTTAATGGTTTTACACTTGTGATGGTTATCGACAAAATGAACTTAGATGGAAAGTAGCAACAATGGATGATGGCGGTGGATTCAACACAAAATGATGCATTCGAGACCCTTTAATAGCATTCATTGTAATGGACTGAAAAAATCCCTTTAAGGAAATCCCTACGGTAGTTTTCTTCTGGCAATAGTGATTCTATTCTAGTGACAACTGCTGCAGTGGCGACCCTAAAATGGCAAATCTCTTTGAGAGCTGTGGTTAAAGTGAAGGAAATGAAGGAAAGCCCTATAATGCATTTTGACAAGTTTTGAAGGGAAAAAAAAAGAGAAGGGTGCAACATGGCTTAATCTGAATGGCCGAATCATGTGGATAGCCCAAATTTGGCCGACAGTAGGGAACAACACAGTTTAGTGACAACAAGAGATTCGAACATTTTTTTTCTATGATAAAGTGATAATTTAACCTAACTATGAAATTAGAGTGCTTCTCATAAGGCTAGATAAACTTATCTTCCAAATTTGTCCATAGAAGAGGAATCAAAGTAATAACTACCTCTGATGAGCTAAAAATATATTTAATAAGTTCTTTCCAGTATCGAATTTATGGATTAATAAGATCAACAACCATCCTTAAATTAGTATCTTATGACTTTGGGCTTAGTACTTTTTTGCTAAGGCTATTAGAAACCCAACTATCTTCCCATATTCTGATTTTATTGCCATTACCAACTCTCCCCATAACTCCACACCCAATGATCCAACGTGCATTTATGATGATTTTTAATATAGGGCTTGCTTGACCTCCTATCTAAGCCTCTATAAAATCACTGTTAAGAAAATATTAGCCCTTAAGAACTTTCGTAACAAGAGCATTTGGGTTATGCATTACTCTCCATCCTCGTTGAGCAAGGAGAGTGTACAACAGCCCCTATATATCCTAAACATATACTAACCCATAGGAAAGGTGTGCTAATAACTTGTCTCTTTTTTTTAATTACCTAAATTTGATTTTAATTATTTACCCAAGATCACTTAATCAGTTTGTTTATTAATTCATGTGTCTCTCGAGTAGCTCACTCGTTACTAATATATCAGAGGAAGCTTAATGAAATTTCTTAGCTATATCAATATGGCATGGTAGATTTATATATGAACTAGAGAAATATTTACATAATCCTAAAATAAGGATGAGAGCTCATGAGATAACAAGTGCACCCTATAAGAACATCCAACCCATTATGGTGTATAGGTCCTCTATTCATACCTACTATTATATAACTATACATACTACCTTCATACATCTATATAATCATGTACATAAGCAAAAGAAACTCCCGCTTCTCCTATACATCATATACTAACACTCTGGCTATCCCCAAAACAAGCCAGGTTAAGAGTAGGATCCAAAAAGAACTACCAGTATTCCTCCACCTTAACTTGCTAAGGGTGTAGGTGGTATGTCTATAATCTATATGAGTACTTCTCTGATCTGTAGGAAGTGTTCGAGGCCTAGGACCTTGAACACCTCTATGTCAACCTCCACGGTCATAGTGTACCTAACCATTTGGGAACATTAACGAACATGTGAGTTGGGAAACTTAGTAATCAAATAAATCAGTTAAGAAAATCTTACAGTTGACTATACCAGCCGAATTCACCTTGGAGAAACATGAATTCTTGAATATTTATCTAAAAAATATAGATGCTCTGTAGTATATGTTATGCCATGCAAAATGAAATGCACTAACAAGTAATCTCATGGGCAATTTTTAAATAATTCATCTTAGAACACAGTAGTATAGACACATATTCATTTATAGGCAAGAAATAACATATCGTAAATATCGTATAGTCATTTAGGCCATAGCATTAACATCTAAGAGCTAGGGAACTTGTCAGTTGAAAATTCCCTAGACAAGGGCTCCCTAAAGAATGAATTAGTGGCAGCTACCTCTTTTTCTAACCATAATGTTACCCTGGACGTAGCATCCATTGAATGAGATCATTGTGCAATCACCGACTTTATACCCTTAGAGCATCCCTTAGTTACAAGGTACCAACATTTATCACCTCACTAGTCCCTAAGCCTTTTTTTCTCAGTAGGTCAGGTCTACCCACTCACTAGTCATTTACATAGTTAGTCAATGCAGCTAAGAGAAATCACCACCATTTTTATGATGGATTATTTTATCTGGGTACATGATTAATAAACATATATACTAGGGGAAATAGAATCTAAGTGTAGGTAAGCTTAACACTAAGTAAGTAACTCTATAGCCATAATAGTACACTAACTTAGAATTAGCTACCTACACACCATTTTTATAATATATTTTAGAGTGAAAATAGAGGTTCTTGGTGGTGTAAGAAAATGCAAGAAGATGTAAGAACATGACAATGATGGTCTTAGTCGACCACGATGGGTGACAATGATGAAGCAGTTCTAGATTGGATCAATGGCAATACGTAGTATAGTGGCCGAGGGTGGCATAACCTACGCATATAGAGCAAAAAAGGGAATTTTGAAGGGGAGATGGCTCCCCCATTGCACATCCAATGCTAAATTCAGTCAAATGAAGTTAGAGAGCGAGAGCAAGCTGTTTGAGCTATAGTATTTGTGTACTTGGGTACTAGGGTGTATCCTTGTATTTATAGGTTTTGTAAGTCAGTCATGGGCACATAAGTCAATTGGGTCACCTAACGGTTGTTCCTTGACCTTGCTCAAGGCTCTAATCTAGGCGAATCAAGCATAAAGGAGCAGACTCCTCCTGGTGGTTAGATATGGTATTATTAAGTACATAGTTGCATGTATGATTCTAAAAAATAGTGATATGGTGTAGTCACTAATCAACCTCAAGGTACACTATTAAAGAAACAACTAGGACCAAATTATCGAACCATTCAATCATATATAGCATAATATTGACAAAAGGTTAATTATAGTTTAATTTTTAATAATGATTATTTATAAATTGAGGTAGTTTTTTGGGAATTGTTTATTTTACTGAAAGTTATGTTTTCTTATTCACTATTTAAAATAAAATGCCAACTTTAAAAATTCTAAATTTTTTATTTAGCCATTTTTATCTATATATATAATCCAACCCTTCATACCATAATTTTTGCACCTAAAATGGTCAATAAACCAATATAGGGCTCTTTGTCACTAGGTCACTGGCTTGACTTTTGTGTTACTAAAATATCGGTTGAATTAGTAAGATAAATAAATAAAAATATTAATTATACTATAAGTACTATTAAATAAAAAATAAAATTGTAAAATAATATAAATAAAATAAATAAATAATTTAAGTTTCTTTATGTTTCAAGTTCATTTTTAATAATCACAAAATAAAATGATTACATAAATATTTAGTGTAAGAAATGTTTCAAAATCTTAATTTAAGAAATAAAAATAATACAAGTGGGTTTCACATGCATTAAGTTTATGTCAATTTTTTGGAAATTTAATTTTCAATGAAAGTGAAAAATTAAATAGCTTCCTTCAAATCTCTATTTTTTCGTGTATTTGTATTATGTATTGTGTGGTTTTGGAGACCTAAAAGATAAAAAAAAAACTCTAAGCTACATAATGTAATATAAATATGTTAGCATATAAATATATATTAATAAAAAAAAAACGTCTAAGAACATTAATAAATGTTTAAATAATAAATAAAATAAGATTCCCTATACTATAGATTGAGAGTTTGCAACGTAGAGGTTACTTTAATAATTTTCAACCTTCATGTTACAAGTTTGATCCTACGTAACTCAATTTTTATAATTTTCCAAGAAAAAAAATCATTTCAATTTTTTTTAAAAAAAAAGAATTACAAGTCAATCGAGTTATTAATTCAACAAAACACTAGCTGAGTCAACTAAGTCATTGGCAGGTTGACTATAAGCAAATTCAATTAGTTGAATCAGACTAGTTTGGCCGATAATTCATTAAGTTATCGATTGAATTGGCTGATCGTCTCTGATTTTGATAACTATGCTTTATACTCATATACGAGCTAGGTTGGGTTGAGTCATAAAATTAATTGATGAATCAATTCTAGTTTGGATCACCAAGATAGCATAGGAAGATCACCAAAGATTGCAAGAACGTGTACACAAAGAGCAAACCAAGGAATGCAAAGGGGTAGATGACTCCTCGATTGCACCTCTGATGGTAAAGTCTAACAATAAAAGTTAAATAGCATGAAAGATAGCTCTGAGAGTTAGAATATTTTCATACTTGAATACTAAGGTGTTGGCCTATATTTATATGTTTCTAAATCAATTTGAAATGCATAATGTCAATTTAGACAAACCTAATAGGCAATCCTAAGCATCGAAGGATGGTCGCCCATTGATGGCGAAAATGTGATATTATCATTAATTATTGAAATTTGGGGTGTGCCTAGTTAGAAATTGGCCTATATATCACATTTCTCATTAATGACACAGGATGTTTGTCTTGCTCATTTACATTCACATGCTACTAAATTGAAAAATGAATGAGATCCTAGATCTTATAATAAGTTAATACTAAATTATAATGCAATATGTACATAAGAAATGTTAACCTCTATACTAACTATATATAAAAATTATCAATTTTCTCAAATGGTGTTTTGATTTAGAAATTTTTTTGTATATATGTAATACATAATTATATATATGTATATATATATATGTATGTATATATATATGTGTATGTATGTATGTATATATATATTCATATATTCATATATATATATGCAATAGTTTAAATTATAATTTGGACAACCTTCCTTGTTTTAAAGGAAAATTTTATTTAATAAAAAACATTTAACATGATTTTTTTTGTTTTGCTAAAATAAAACATATTTTATTTTTCTAATAATCCAATATTTTCTTCATTTTTTTAAAATATTTGAAAGAATTGAAAACTATTTACATTTTTGTTTCAATTATATATATATTTATATATATATATATACATTGGCAATGCATATGCAAATATATATATATATATATATAGATATATATTAAATGAATGAACTATAAATAAATATGATGAATTAATAGTTGAATTAGATTTGACCCTTAATTAGTTGGTCATGATCATATAGGACCTCTTTAAAATACATTTTTTGGTCCCAAAATTTACAGTCATTGTTAATTTTATTCTTAAACTCAACAATTTTTGTCAATTTTGTTTCAAATTTTAATTTTTTTATTTTTTATGTTAACAAGAGTTCTAGATAAATTGTCATGTATTTAATTTCATTAGAGTAATAGACCACGCTAAAGTTTAAAATAAAATTGACAAAATTTTAAAAATTTGGAGACACAATTAACAATTAAAAAAAAGTTTGAAGATAAATCAGCAACCAATAAAATGGCCCGTTTTGATTGGCTTTTTAAAAATGTATTTTTTTAATAAAACTTTTTTAAATAGAACTTTCATAAAAAGTAAAAGTCATTTTGTATTTAAATACAATAATAAAAAGTATTTTATATTAGAAAAAAAACATGTTTGTATGTAACATGTATTAAACTACTTATTGTGAATAAAATTATGCAATGAGGACATATATACAAATATTATATTTTAAAAAATTAAATTAAATTACACTCTCATTTCTTAAGAAATATTAAAATTATATTTATCTCATTTTCAGTTTTAAAAAATTACACTCATTTTTCTTTAGAGATAAGAAAAATCAATAATTTTATTAATTTTGACCAAAATACTACTTTATTATTTATATAATTAAATAGTGTAAGTTATGTCAACCTCTCTTGAAGTTTGGTTTAATTGCACTTATCACCCCTTTAATTTAAAAAAATTACACTTGACATCCCCAAAGCTTGATACAATGTTATACAAACCTTCCTTTTAATTTATTTTCTTTCAATAAAGTTAATATTTGATATAGTAAGTGTTTATTAAAAAAATGGAATTATTTGATTGTCTTTATTGTTGTATTGAGGTTCTCGTGTGTTGATCAAACTTTAGTATACATTTAACTGTATTTACTATTATATTAACAATAAAATTACAATTTTATTTTTCACAGAAAGTTATTTTCATTAGCAAAAAATAAATGAGACAAGAGGTAACTATAATTTTTAAACTAGAGGAGTGGTAATTAAGTGTAATTTAGTCAAAGAAGTTGATATTTATAATTCACTTAATTAAATTTGTATTTTTCCAATATAAAAAGTCACTTTTTAAAATTAAATTTTAATTTTTAACTCACAATAAATAATGTTAAAATAATAATTCTTAAAATATTTTTTTAACAAATTATAATTTTAATAAAAAATATTAATATTATTATTGAGATAATTTTGGTCAAAATAAATAAAATTATAATTTTTTTATATGTATAAGGGATGAAAGTATAATTTTTCAAAATGTAAAAGAAAAAAGTATAATTCTTATATCTCGTAATAGTAAGTAAAATTTACCTTTAATATAATTGATAAAGAATAATTTTATCTAAAATTATTTTGAAATTTATTTTTAAATTTGTACTCTATGAGCTTTTACATGTTCTTTTTAGATAAACCAAAAAATATGTCTTCTAAAAAAGTTTATTTTTCTACATTTTTTAAATATTTTTTATTTTTTTAAAAAGTCAATCCAAATGCACTTTTTTTTTATCAAAATACTTCTAAACTAAAAATTATTTTAAAATAATAATAATAATAATAATAATAATAATAATAATTCAAATCCACTCTTAAAAGTTTAAGAACACAAAAGCACCTTTTTTCTAAATACCGGTAGACATAAAAATCATATCCACAGACTTTTCAAACATTTCATGGATATGCATGAAATGTTCTAGGGTGATGATTTGTGGTGTGTGTGTGTGTGTATATATATATAGCAACAATATCATCGACAAGATTAATAAAGAGTCGTGGAAATCAACGAAATGCATGATTTTTGGAAAGATTTTCTGAAAAAAAAAAACGAGATGGTCAAAATATTTTATTTCAACACGTACATATATAGATAAGAGTTAAGACAGTCGAAAATGATATTTTCCTTTAGAATAAGGGAGAAATAGCGATTAAATAATTTATCAACTGAAAAAATCAAGAGGAAATGGCTGCAAAACTTCCCAAGAAACTACGAGGTTATTCCGTGGAAAGTGATAGTAAAGAACACTGACTACCTAGTTCTGTACTGTTGTCTCTTTTTGTACTCATTAATTAAACCCCAAAAACGCGTGGACTTAAATTCCTCTATAAACAAATTTATTTCCGCGTGATTCATAAATATTTTCCATTCATATCTTTTTATTTTATTTACTTGATTATTGAAATAGAAAGCAGACCAATTAGATGAAAACTAGAGAGGCCCCAAGTGTGAACGCGAAACATTGTCAATCGGATCTGTATGTAAAAGTAAAAGATGGGCTAAGTTTTAGACCACAAAATTCTTTTTGGTTTTTCCACAAGATAATGACATGAGTCAGATAAAACATGATGATTTTAATTTGTATTTTGTAGGCTTGAAATTGTCTAAAGGTTTGATAGGGAAGTTCAAAATGATATTATGTTTTAACTTTTAATGGCTTAATTTTAGAAAAATCCCAAACTTATCCATTATTATAATTTAATCGTGATTGAAGTATTTTTAAAACACTAAATATATATACTTTTTTCAATAAAAAAATTTTAATTTTAATTTTAATTTATCATATTTTAAAAAATTAATTTCTTTTACTAGATTAAATTTTATTGATTATAGTGATAATTTGTTTAAATAGTGAATAATAAGCCTTTTCTAAATGTTTCATGTGATAGGATGGAATGGAAGGGCACTCTTCACTTTGATGAGCCATCTAGAGAATGTTTAATATAGTATCATTTTGACAATATTATCTTAGATAATATTGTGTTAACACATCACACCAAAAAGGATATTATCTTATAACACCAAAATATTATATCATCTCATCTTATAACACCAAAATATTACATCATCTCACATGACATTGTTGGGTGAGATTTTTTTTAATATACTAATTTTATCCATATTATATTTTATTTATTTTCTAACCTAAATTAATAATATCACTATTTTCTTTTTCGCTTTTTCTTATTTGATGCGTTCAAGAAGTTTGTGTTGAAGCATTTGGGAAAGTAATAATCATGGACAAGGCCATGACCTACCCACTGCATGTCATGAATTGTCCACAACTGAGTCGCGACACTGCAAAACCATTGAGTGAAGTGCAAGTGCAAGATTTATGTAAAATCTCACATGCAAATGGAGGTCTAAAATTAAGTAATATGTCAAGGAAGTTACCCAAGAAATTTTTGAGAAATCTAGCTTATTTTCTATCTTTTTATTTTTTAAAAGTTTCAAAAGTAAAAATTCATAAAATATTCTGTGGATATCCAAAAATTATAAAATTTAGGGAGAAAGCTAATCTTATTTTTTAATCATGATAATCATGCAAAAATTTGATCTTTAGGTCATAAAAAAAAACCTATGTTAATTGACAAAAAAGTATATCATCTCCTTCATGCTAATGTGGAAGAAGGAAATCTTGTGTTTTATTGTAACACCCCACTTCTACAAGTACAACACATACATGTCCCATAGAGATGGTATGATACTAAAATATCTTTACTGAATTACCCGAGTTTAATTTTAAATTAATTCCCCATAATCTTTAATTAATTCAATTTCAGGGTTTAGTTGTCGCTCATGTAACGACCCCCTAATACGACATACACAATCCTATGTTACATAGCAGAAGCATATGGGTCTTTGCAAAGGTTGTTCCCGATGTGGGAACGTCAGGGGATCGCTACAAGTTGAGCGTAACCCAAAAAGAATTCCCATTGTCCATTCGGATTCCGTTCAACCCTAGTTCACATGCAGCTGTACTAGTTATACATACATACATTATAAATTACTCTGGAATGAAAACTAAAGTCCATACATACATCATATCATGCATTCATATAAATTCTAACTTAATTGCACAAGTTTACAGCGGTAAATGTAACACCCCATAATTTAATTAGCCTAAATTAATGGTGTTATTTAATTAATTAGTTTGAATTACTTGCTTGCTAATTAATTAGATCAATTATTTTTAAGGAAGGGAAATTTGGTGCTTAGAATTAATTCTTTGATTTCTTTATTTACCTAGCCTAAGTACCAAGTAAGAAGCAAAATGAGATGCAACAAAAAATATATAGGTGTGTGTAAGTGTCATGTGAATGAGGGAGGAAAAGAGAGAATAGAAAAAAGAAAAAAAAAAAAGAAATACCAAGGTTTATTGTAAAGGTTAGTTGCTTGTAAGAGTGGACAAATCTAAACTTGCAAGAAAGGGAAATACTAAGTGTGCAAGCAAAGACAAAGTGTACTTGCAAGTACACTTTGTGCATATATATATATACATATCCAAAAGTATGCATACTTTTCTTAAAAAAAAAGAGAGAAAGAAAGGGAAATGGAAAGTGGGAAGAGAATTAAAAATATATATATGTACTAAGGTTGCTTGTGGAAGTGGGAAAAGGTAAACTTGCAAGAAAAGGAATACTAAGGCAACAAGCAATCTAATAGGTGTAGAATTTTGTACAAAACTAGTGGCTAGTGGGATGCACCTAATGTATAGGAAGGAAGAAAAAAAGAAGGAAAACCAATTTACAAGCAATACAAAAAGAAAAATAAGGAAATGAAAGAAAAAAAGAGGGAGGCATACCATAATCCCCACACTTGAAAATAAGGGAAGGGAGAGAAAGAAAAGAAGAAGGGAGAAAAGAGAGGGAGAAGATGAGGCATCAAGGGAGAATTGAGAGATCAAGGAAGGAGGAAGTAAAGAAGAACTCAAGGGGAAAACCAAGAAAATCAAAGGAAAGGCCAAGAATATTTTCTCTAGCCCACTTCCAAGGTAGTTTGGCAATTTGTTAAATTCTTATTCCATGATTGAGTATGCATGTTCAATGATATAGCTTCCATCGAATTTGAACCATGTCTACACTCTTGATTTAGGAAAAATTTAATGGAGCTTGCATGATAAGGATGGAAGGTGGCTAATGCTAATCTCTAAATTATTGCTTCCTTGAGATCATGAGAGTACTTAGATTTAGAAATTTATTTAATGGTTTGGTTGGCTTGGTTTACTATTCTTAGTATTGTAATGGACTTGTTATTTCCATGATGAAATTAATGGGGTTATTGAACATTTATGATTGCTAGTAAAAATGCATGTGATTATGGAAAATTACTAAGAAAATATACATAGGAATTAATTTCTAAGCAAAGGAAATTATTGTGGAAGTGATTAGAATTTCTAGAAAGAAAAAAATATATAATGGAATTAATTTCCAAGCAAAGAAAATTATTAAGAAAATTATTAGAATTCCTAGAAAGAAAATGTACAATAGAACTAATACCAAGAAAGAGAAAAGTAGTATTAAAAATATTAAAATTTTTAGAAAGAGAATATATATGGGAATTAATTTCCAAGCAACGAAAATTTATTATGAATTACTATTGAAGTTTTATAAGAAAAAAATGCACATTAGAATTAATTTCTAAGAAAAGAAAATTATTATTGAAGTTATTAAAATTTTAGAAAGAAAAATGCCCATTAGAATTAAATTCCAAGAAAAGACAATTATTATTGAAGTTGTTGGAATTTTAGAAGGAAAAATGCACAGTTGTATTAATTTCCAAGAAAAGGAAAATTATTATCAAAATTATTGAAATTCTTAGAAGAAAAATGTACATTGGAATTAACTTCCAAGAAAGGAAATCAATATTGAGATTATTAGAGTTATATAGGAAAATGTACCTTAAAAATTATTTCTAAGGAAAATAAAAACTATTCCTTAAATATTGAATTTTTCATAAGAAATGTTAAAGGTGCTCCACACAGGCGGCCTAGCGAGGCATGGCCAAAGGTACTTCATGCCCACGACCTAGTGCTCTTGATTATGCCCTATGCATGGCTGAGGGTCCACGATTTACAAGGTGTGGCCAAAGGTGCTCCACACAGGACCTAGTGCTCATGATTATGCTCTATACGTGGCTGAGTGTCCATGATTTACGAGGTGTGGCCAAAGGTGCTCCAAACAAGCGGCCTAGCGAGGCGTGGCCGAAGGTGCTCCATGCCCATGACCTAGTGCTCATGATTATGCTATGTAAGTGGTCGAGTGTCCACAAATTACAAGGTGTGGCCGAAGGTGCTCCACACGGGTGACCTAAGGAGGTGTGGCCAAAGGTACTCTGCACCCGTGACCTAGTGTTCACGTAACACGCTTAAACACTATGATAATTCTATAATAAACCATTAAGCTGATAAGAATACGTGTTATTTAAAAAGATATGTAATCTTCGTTAACTTCTAAATTTATCATGCAATGATTGCCAGTTTACAGTTATGTGTAATATTACACCTAAAATCAAGGATGTAGATTGAATGTTTTGGTGCTTACACCCTAGTACATATTAGTTTCTTTTAAACTATGAATTGCAGAGCTACTGAGAAACTTGTGTTTCTCATCTATGTGCTAATATGTATCAGATACGGACGCGTAGCAGGGCCACGAGGTAACAGTCTCTTTTGATTGAGTATGATTTTTGTAATCCCCTATTTTAGGTCCTAGCTAGGTCTGATTTAGAATAGGACAATAGTTGACTGTATACATGAGTTATATTTGGGGTATACAGGAGAAAAAAATATCTGAAGGACCGGACCATCCTTCATTTATACAGGAGTTTGAGTGACAGACCTGTTGTCTCCTAACTTCTGATGGTTGGGTACTTTGTATATCCAGGGATGTGACTTATCAACATGTAATGGAAATTATTGGACCTATATTTATTTGAATTACATGAAGGTTTTTAATTTTCGTTGTATAGTGTAGTATTTTTATTCTGCTGTGCATGTAAGTTTTTATTCTGAGCAAAGGATCCCAAAACTAATCTACTTAATATAATTGAATGTTATAACTGCTCAGACACTAATCAAATTAAGGGTAAGGATAATGTATCGAACCTATCTTTTGATATTAGAGTTAACAATAAGACTGGATAGGGGCGTTACAGTAAACCCTACCGAAAATCCGACAGAGTTTTCTCTGTATTTTGAATGTATCCCAAATACAACAGTCATCCTGTTTTCAGATATACAGCCAATCCAATTACAACAGAAAAAATAAATGATAGAAGACTAATATACAACATCATCATTACAATATATACAATGTAATTCAAGCCTAAACTAAGTCGTTCTTCTGTTTATCACCAAAGCGTCACCAACTAACGTCTAGGTTCTTGTCCCTGTTCCTGTTCATCTGAGTAAACAACCTAATGAGATATAAAATTCCAGTATAATAATTTACAGTTTAAATACAATTCAAAATCTGGTTGAATACTCAGCGGTGCGAGCACCGAAAATAACTTCCTGAAATCAGTGAAATACCTTATCTTTAAAATCATTTTATCACATGGAAATTGCGTCAAGTACTCAAAATCATAAAAATACATTTCTTTGAAAATCAATAATCGAAATTAAGTTAAATCCCATGCCCAGTGTATCTAAATCCATCTTGCCCACAAGTCCTCTGCGACCAAATCTAAAATCGTCCAATTGCACGTCATCTACAAAGATTACCTCTCTTATCGTTGGGTGTGATCCGTAACACCAATCACCCGAATCTCACCTATATAGTGAGTGTGATCTGTAACACCAATCACTCACTCAAGGACCGGGTGAGAATCAACATTTAAGGTGTCCCCTAGCATGTGAACATACGCCAATTCTCATCCTCATATAGTTTATCCGAACTTACATGCTCACGGTCGACTATTCCTCAGGGTTCTAGGGTATTACGCCTAAATCACAACGTTTCCCCGTGTAGGCTATCCCCCCTTATACTCATTAAACCTTTCTTAGGGTCGTCCTGATTTATTGCGTGATCCCTAACACAGTACAAGCTAAATCTGGTAAAAAAACAATGTCAATTAAAAACTCCCTATACTCGGGATACTTAACGGTCGTCCCATACTGGCTATCAAGTACCTTACCCTAAGTAAATCTGTCCTAAGGGCATCTAAACTCGAGAAACAAAACATCTAACATGCAATTAGGATATCCAACACACAGGCATGCAATTTATTCCATCGAAGGCAACATGTAAATCCATGCAATTTATTCAAGTATTCACTGGGTCAAATCTAAAACTCGGGAAGCGTAAATCATCCTACCTGGTCTCCTGTTGCTCCGAAACAATTTAGAACTTCACAAAATCTCAAATTTTGAGTCAATTAAATTCCCTGGACATTTAAATGAATATTCAAGCTCGTCATGTCGTCCGTTTTACGATTCTAAGTCCGATTATCCTAATTCCTAGGTCAATTTATTTCCTAATTGCGTTCAGCAGCGAATTCAATCAGAATTCATTAGTTTTTTGGAAATCGAACCTTACCAGTGTTGTCGGATGATGGAAATCTGTCCCGGGGTGGTCTCGATGTCTCCCGGTGTATATTCAGATGCTCCGGCACGGCGGCGCACGGCGGCGTACGGTGACACACAGCGAAGGGGTGCGATTGACCTCGAAATTCACACCACGGTGAAGCCCGCAAGATGAGGAGTCTGAATATGGTGGTGGCGCGGCGGTTCACGACCTTTTGGACGGCGTTTTCTAGCCCTGAAGTTTTAAGCACGGCGGACGAAAAATGCCTCGATCCAGGCGCGTCAGACCTCCGTTCAAGGTCGACGAGCTGGTGGAGGAAGCTGGTAGCTCAAGCTACAAGCTAGTGGTGGCAGTGATGGCCAACAGTGGCAGATGGCGACGATATCAGCTGGCGAAGTTTTCACGCGATGGGGGAGGAAAATGACATTTTTTGGTGGCGCTGGCAGTCGTTGGCGACTGTGGGTGGTTGCTGGAAGTCGAGGGTGGCGAGGGGAGTCGATTGGTATGCCAGGCGGTGGCTCATGGTGGCTCAAGTGGCGGTGCGCAGTGGAGGAAGGAGGAGAGATAGGAGAGAGAAAATAGAGTGAGGAGAGAGAAGGAATTATGCCAAATGGCGGGGTTTCAGGAAATTTAAAGCTTCCGGGGGCGATTCTGACTTTTCCCGGATCACTCGGGGGAAACTTTGGGATGTCAACCTCCTTCCAGACATTGACACAAGTTTCCATGCGAAGCTTTTGGCCTTCGTCAGTGAAATTGAAGCACGAAACGTTGTCTGCCAGTTCTTGATCGTCAGATTGCGTTTCTTTCCATTTGATTGTATTTCTGACTTCGAACGACCTTCTGTTTCAAATCATCATCCTCGAAAGTCGTTCCAAGCTTCGCTTACATGGATTTATCGTAAAAAAAAGGTTTTATCATTTAAAAATAGTTCCGGTTATTACAGCTTAGGTATCTCACTCATATTCATTCAACAATGAAAGTATAAAATTCTTGGATATATTCATATATACAAGTTAGATATTCCTATATACAACTTTACATACATACATATATATATAATTTCAAAATACTATGTGAGAACTTGAAAAATGATGTTAGCTTTCTTTAAGACCACCTAACCCATTATGGGATGACTGTTACTATGGTACAAAGTTAGTACACTTATATACATATTTTGGGTTACAAGTAGGCTCTACCCTCTTATTTGATATATACACTAGCCCCCTATGGCCTTACCAAAATAGGCCAGGGGTAGTGGAGCACAAAAAAGAAAGTTATCCCCTCCACTACACGAACCCACTGGGGGTGTTGGTGCATCCACAATCCATATCATAATCTCCAATTTGTATGTAATACTCAACTCCGGGTACTTGGACCACCTTGACCGTAACTGAATATCTAGGCATTTGTGTGATAACCTCAATTTAAAAATTGGATAATTGGGATAAATTTTATTGGAAACCTTGAAATATTATTGTGAAGTGAATAAGTAAATTATTTTGAGCTTATAGCCCAAATTTGAGAATTTTTGGAAATAAAATTTTATCTGATGGAGAATTATTTATCTGAAAATTAAAATTTAGCAAATAATTTTGGTGGACTTACAATGTTCTAAAAATTTTCAAATCTCTCCTATGTTATTCTATATTTTTTGCTAAATCAAAAAATGCATTCAAAATTTATTTTGAGTAAAATGGTAAATGACCAAAATGCCCTTAAATATCTTAAAGTTCAAAAATTTTCTTCTTTCCTCGTCCATTCCTCCCTTCCCTTGCAACT
This sequence comes from Senna siamea, assembly GCA_031216115.1. Lineage (NCBI taxonomy): Eukaryota > Viridiplantae > Streptophyta > Magnoliopsida > Fabales > Fabaceae > Senna > Senna siamea. The sequence goes on from CM062364.1 coordinate 15,987,145, forward strand.
CACTCTCTCCTTCCCTCTCAAAATCGCTACACCACCACCAGACCATGCACCTACTCTGTTCATCGCTGTCGAGCGTCTGCCGCTACCTATTACCGTCGACAACCACCGAACAGGCACCATTTCCCCTCAGTTTGAGATTTTCCACTTTGGCTTCGATCTCTGATTTCACGTGGTTTGGTCACAGGTAAGTTGTGGTTCTGGGTCCTCAGTCAACTATTGACGCTCCTTGCAACCATCGGTGCCATTCCTGTCGTCGTCAGCCACCGTAAATCATCGAAAAAGTAAGAGGGACTAAACTAAAATTTTTGAAAATTTTGGGTATGAATTGGAATTTCAAGATTTGATACATTTCTGTAATCTTTAGCTCCAATGGGACTCTTATGATTGGATAGAAGTGGAAAATGGAAGGAAAAGAGTGCAAAATTATTATAAGAGTATATAGGGACTAAATTGCAAGTTTTAAAAATTCTTGGTATGAACTAAAATTTTAGGAATTTGATGTTGTTCTGTAACTTTTAATTCCAATGAAACTCTTATGAATGGATAGAAGTAGAAAATAAGAGAAAAGGAGTGCAAAATCATCATTTGGAAGATAGGGACTAAATTACAAATATTGGAAAGTATGGGTAATGAACTGAGATTCCATAACTTTTGGTATTTTCCATGATATTGAGTTACATGGAGGCTCTCATATAAATTTGGAAAATTTTTGAGGCCTTTAGGGCTACTTTCAAGGCTAAGAAAGTTTTAAGGACTAAATTGAAAAGGTTTTTATTTTTCTATTCAAGAAGAGAAAACCATGTAATTCTGAAATTTTGTGTTGGGTTAAGTTTATTTAGCCTTCCAAAAGTGTCCTTGAAGAAATTCGAGAGTTTTATAGCCAAATGTTAAATTTGAGGTGAATTAGAAATTTAATTCTAATATATTTATGTTTGAAAGCACTTAGTGTGGGAAATTGAAACATTGCTTTCAAAAAATTGATAGAAGTGGCTTGTGGAATCAAGCAAAAAGAGAAAAGGGAAGAATCCTGATTCAAGAAGAAGAAATCATAGTTAAGGTAGAGTAATCTACACTCCCTTATTTGGAATTGATAATATGAATTGCATTGTTTTGAATAAATTCTATGTTGTGAAATAGGAAATGTTTGTTGAACTTATTTGTGAAATAGAAATTATTTTCATATGAGTATAAGGGAAACTTACTTATATGTGTTCTGAAGATTTGAGATAAATCTTTTCTGCTTGTTTTGATTTGGCTATTGGGTTTTATGCATATAGTGCAGGCAAAATTTGGGGGTGAATATTTGATAACTAGTATGGGACGGTCGTTAAGTATTCCATATACAAACAAATTTTATAAACTAACTCTATTTTCAATCTGTGGTATTCTGTATATGTTAGAGCTTACTCTTTAAACCAATACAACCCTATGAAAGACTTTAAGGAGTAAAAAGGGGAAAATCTATACGGGGAAAACATATTGGTTTAAGAATAAAACTCTATAACCCAAAGTATTAGTCACCTATTTGTATACATTGCCGTATAGTCAAGAAAAAGGTTGAGACTAACTGATATTGTGCATGTGATGGGGGACGCTCTAGAAGTTAGATTCTCAATCATATGGATAACGGTCCTATGATAATCACCAGGATAATAGTCCCCGTGATAACAACAATCTCAATCATATGGATAATGATCTTATGACATTCACAAGGATAACAGTTCCTGTGATAATAAAGTGAGATTGGAAAATAGCATGCATTGAATTTGAGTTATATTACTATGAAAGTGCATATATATTTTAAGAGATTATGCCGATTTATGTGACTTTTGCAATAACATGAGAAGTGTTATGCAAACGATGTTAAGAATGTGAATATAGGTACTTTGAAATGATAGTTTTGATGATTTGAGATGTGTATACAGGTATTACAGAATGATGATTTTGATAAAGATGATTTTCCTATACTCTTAGGATTCTCATGAAACTATATGAATTGTGAAATTTATGAAATTGCTAGATTTACCATATTTTTAATCATGCTTTGATATGAGATTTCAATTCACATTTTTTTAATATAAATACTAGGGAGAGGTTTTCTATACCCAAAAAGGGGTATAGTTGAACTTTCAACTGATTTTCAAAAAAATGTTAAATTGTATATTACTCTAATGGATATTTATATCTCATTAATTTGATTTTTTAGATAACTAGGGCCAAGATCTAGCCAGGAACTAGCTAGGCTTGAGATAAGATTTCTTGCAGGATGCCGAAAGAGGTTGAGTAATTGAGAGGATAACTTGAAAGATTTGTAAATTTTGAGTTTTTAGATAATGTCTTGGAATATCATGAAGGCCTTGGGCTGTATATGAAATTGTAAATATATGGCTATGTATTTAACCAATGTTTTGGGCTGTTGTAAAATTGAGGAAATGTCTTGTTTTTAGGGAAAACTTCACCAAAATTTTGGTAGGGCCTTAATGATAATTGGAAATTTAAATATTTAAGGATATTTATGTTTACATATATTAAGCTATAGTTTTGTATCTCAAATGTTAATGAATGAATGGTTCAGATTTTTATATTCCAGAGTAAGTGTATATATTGGTGCGAATTGATGTATTAGGTGAGCTGCATATAAGGGAGGGTTGAGTGGAACCTGAATGAAAAATTCTATTTGGGTTACACTCAGCCAGTAATAGCCCCGAAGGGTATAAGTTTTCAAAGAAAAATTTTTGTTGAGAGAATTTCATGCTTCCAAATTGAATTCGATATTGCATGTGATATAAGAGGGGTTGTTACAATTTGGACACATCAATGCACATGTGAGATAAAATCTCAATAATCAAGAGAAATAAAATTAGAAATTATCATTGACGGTACCAGCTATGAAAAACACAGAAAACTCTTGCATTTATTTTCATTTCATATGATCATACTAATTTGAGTATTGGATAATATGCAACTACTATTCTATGGGATGTTAAGCATTGAAAATGCATCATTTAGTAGGAATTCATGGATATATTCATACTTCATATCATTAAAATACATTAATATAGACATATAACATAATTAATAATGGAAATAACTTTCATTCATATGGCTCACTTGGCTAATCATAACATTCTTTTCATATGGCTCTACTTGGCCAATCATTCTTTCTTTTCTAGAAAACATTGTATGAGTTCTTTCTTTCTTGATGGTTAGTTAGCTTTTACCTTTAGGGTGTCCCCTAATCTCTTAGAAAGACCATTATGTTGTGATGGAGATCATTATTCCTCTATCTTGGGTCACAAATCATATACACTTATCAGATCACTGCAAGTCTATCTTGGGTTACAGGTCATTTACACCCGTACTATGTTGAGACAAGACAATGTTGCTTTAACTTAATACCCTATACTATATACACTAATTTGACAAGTTTCCTGATCATGATTGATTTAAGTCTAAGTAACTCTGTAGCCATTCAGGTACTAACTTAGGGTTAACCATCAACACAATATTTCTCACAATTCTTTCAAAAGTTCATGGCTATTTTAGTTTTAAAATTGTGGAATTCTCAATAATCATCCCATACCAATTACTAGTCATTCAACCTGAAACTTATCTAGACTACACCATATAATAAGAATACTTACACTTTATTCTTATAGTTATTTCCCTTTAAATTTGGCCCATATTACTTCTCAAATACATTATCATAGATTTGGGATGATTTCCTAGCCTTTATATAACATTTGGGGAAGAAAAGAAGCAAAACCCCAAAATTAAAAATGTCAAAACATGAGGGAGTAGTTCGTTACAACAAACAAGGTTCCTGGTGTAACGCCCTTATCTAATATTACAATTCCTCTGATGTAAATACATAAGTTCGATACATTATTCTTATCCTTTTATTTAAATCATCTAGGCATTTATACCATTAATTTTTAGTAAAGTGGATTAGGTTCGGGTTCTTTTGCTTAGATCAAATCTAATACGCACAGCGAAGATAAAATATCATACATCACAGCGAAAATTTATAAAACTTCTATATTACAAATAATAAATAATAAATGTCTAACAAATGTCTGTTACATCCTTTGTAAACATGTACTAGGATAGATGAAGTACCCGTCCATAGAGAATCATGAGACAACAAGCCTGTCACTCAAACTCCCTTTAAAATAGCAAGGATGGGCCGATCCTTCACATATCCTTTTCCTGGCAATTTCCCATTTCCCTTTCATATACACAGCCAAAATAATAGTCCTAGTTCTAGTCCAAAAAAATATATCTAGAATCAGGACCCAAAATAAGGAATTACAAAATGCCTTTAACAAAGAGGACTCCCATCTTCCTCGACATTGCTAAATGTCCACATATGATACATATTAGCATAAAAATGAGAAACACAAGTTTTCCAGTAGCTTAACAATTCATTAATTTTAAAAAATCTACTAATATGTACCAGGATGCAAGCACCAAAACATTTTCATCTATATTCTCAGTATTTAAAACATAGTCTCATTTCCTCATACCAATTGGCAAGCTGTACATGATTAATAGAAATTTCAATGTGATAAAAGTAGATATTCTCTTTTGAGACAAACCTCTTTTATGAAATCATACATGTAAGAACGAAACTGAAACAACAAGGATCAATTATGCCTTTCGTTCTTAAAAATTACCTTTATAAATTGGTTGTGCACACTTGGGCGTCTTGTGGATACTTGGCCACCTTTTTAAATTAATTGTGCACACTTGGGCACTTTGTGGATACTTGGCCACCATTTTTAAATTAATTGCGCACACTTGGACACTTTGTGGATATTTGGCTACCTTTTTAAATTAATTGTGCACACTTGGGCACTTTGTGGACACTTGGCCACCTTTTTAAATTAATTGTGCATACTTGGGCACTTGTACATACATATGGAAACTACATTTCCTTTTATTTTTATCATTTTAATCTCTCTCGCATTTAGTCCTCATAAGGTACACTCTAATGCATTCATTATTAGATTGGCCACCAAGATTTGAAATGAAATATGGTTTTGGCCACTATGGAAAAATAATCTAATTTAGGATTTTTCATATCAAGTTGCCTTATTTTTCCCATCCATACCATAAGTTAAACTTCATGACCTTATGCATTGATATTATTAGGGTAATTTCTCCCACAATTAATTTGTGTCACCATTACCATTAACACTTTATTCTACTTACCTTTTTGGTTCAAGTTACATATTAAAATTTCGGTTCCATATATTTGATTATTCTTACATCCCAATAGCAATGTGAATCTTTATTAGCCAAAGCCAAATCTTCTATATTCTAATTTGTCATAATCTTTTTTTTTCCTCTCTTTTCCTTAGCTAACCGAATTTCTATCTTTCCTACACAAATTTTCATCAATCAAATTACTATCTTACAAAAGCCACTTTTATTTTGATATCCATAACTTGTAACATTCATGGGCTATACATAATATAAAGTTTCCAGCCTTATCATGCCTTAGGGTTTTCACTATGCATGCTATAATTTATTTTTAGCAATAATCCTCTCGTAAAACAATAATATCAATTTTAGCTCATCAACAACCACATCTATTTACCATGCAAGCTTAGCCAAGAGACATTTACACTTTCAATAATGTACACAAGAAACTAATGTTCCATGAAAGTTTGGAAAATCATGATGCATATATTCTAAAACATGGAACAAAAATCCAAATGAATTGCTAACCTACCTCAATTATGAACTAAGATGAGATTATCTTGTCTTCCCCTTTGACTTTCTCCCTTTACTTCTTCCTTGCTCCTTTGCTCCTTTCTTCCTTGGTTAAATTCGCTCTCTCCCTTCTCTTTAGATGAAATTGCCATGTTTGTGTGCTTTTCCTAATATGAAGTACTTTCTCTTTCTTTCCAAACACTCTTCCATGTCCCTATCAATTCCCTTCATCTTTTCTATTTGTTAAGGTGGTGTGTTCCCTCTTCCATCCTTGATTATTGTTATTGCCACATGTGTACTTTTAAGTACCATTAGCATTTCCTTGCAAGCTTGAGGTTTGCCACTCAGGCACATTAATGGTAAGGAGGAGGGAAGTCATACTTTATCCTCATCTTTCATTATTTTTATTTAATCATGGCTACACATGTGCTTTTTAGTACACCTCACATTGCTTCCACTTTTTGGTAATTCCACTCTGTCACATTGAAGGGAGGAAGGAAGGGAAGGAAGATAAATTCATGTACCTCATGTGTAATTAAGTGCAGGCCCATTTTCCTTGCAAATCTTGGTTTAGTCACTTAGGCACGTCAATGGAAAGGAGGACAGAAGTCATCCCAAGGAAGGGAAGGAAGGAGGTCACGTAATCCTCCTCCTTCACGCATGATGTACAGCCATGCAAGGCCCTTGGACGCTGCACCTTTCTCTCCTCTTTTCAATTTTTCTCTTACCTTGTGGCATTACCAAATGGCAATCTTTTTTTCTTTATATTATGAACTCGTGAGGCTATCTTGTTGCATGCACCAAAACCCTTTCATCTTAGCATTATTCATGCCTACGTAAGCTCCTCCCTCATGTAAGGTGGTACTGTAACAACCGAAAGGATTTTAAAAGATAAAACCTAATTTTCGACGCAAATTCCAATCAAACGAAGCCTGGCATGACTTTCGAGGATAGTAATTTGAAACGAAAGGTTGTTCGAAGTCAGAAACACGATCAAACAAAAAGAAATGCAATCCAGCGATTAAAAACTGATAGAAGACGTTTCGTGCATCAATTTCACTGACGGAGGCCAAAACCTTCATATAGAAATTCGTGCCAACATCTGGAAGGATGCCGACTCCCTAAAGTATCCCAGGTGGTCCGGGAAAAGTCGGAATCACCGCTGGAGGCTTTAAATTTCTCGAATTCCCTCTATTTCTCTCAAACCTCTCTCTCTCCTCGCCACACTTTCTCTCTCCTCTCTATCCTCCTTCCTCCATTGTGCACTGCCACCACAGCCACCGTGGACTGCCACCTGGCACACTAATCGACAGCCCTCACCACCCACAACCTCTAGCAACCACCCACGGCCACTAACAGCTGCCAGCGTCGCCAGAAAATGCCACTTTTCTCCTCCACCGAGCAAAAACTTTGCTAGCTCAGATCGCCGCCGTCCGTCACCATTAGCCGTCACCGCCCCCACCACCGTGTAGCCTGAGCAGCCAGCTTCCTCCAGTAGCTCGCCGACGTCAAACGGAGGCTGGATGCGCCCGGATCGAGGTAATCTCCATCCGCCATGCGTGAATCTTCGTGGCCAGAAAACGCCGTCCAAACGGCCGTGAACCGCCACGCCACCACCATATTTGGACTCCTGGACTTGCAGGCTTCACCGTGGTGTAATTTTCAAGGCAAACCACACCCATCCGCCGTGCACCACCATGCCGGAGTTTCTGGACGTGTATCGGGAGAAACCGAGACCACCTTGAGACAGAATTCCATCATCCAATCACATTGGTAAGGTCTGATTTCCCAAAAACTGATGATATCTGATTAAAATAGCTACCGAACGTAATTAGGCAATAAATTAACCTAGGTATTAGGGCAACCGGACTTAGAATTGTTAAACGGATGACGTGACAAGCCTGAATATTTAATTTAATGTCCAAGAAATTAATTGGGCTCAGAAATCGAGACTACGTGAAGTTCTGAATCGATTTGGAGCTACAGGAGACCAGGTAGGATAATTTATGCTTCCCGAACCCTAGATTTGACCTAGTGGATACCTGAACGATTTAGATTATTTGCATAGATTTGCGTGCTGCTTTTGATGGAATAAATTGCATGCCTGTGTGCTGAAAACCTTAATTGCATGTTAGACACTTTTTTTATCGAGTTTAGATGCCCTTAGGACGGATTTACTTAGGGTTGGGTACTTGATAGCCAGTATGGGACGGCCGTTAAGTATCCCTAGTACAGGGAGTTTTTAAAAGAGATTGTTTTTATCAGATTTAGCATGTACTGCATTAGGGATTACGCGTTAAATCAGGACAACCCTAAGAAAGGTTTAAGGAGTATAAGGGGGGATAGCCTACACGAGGAAACGTTGTGATTTAGGCATAATACCCTAGAACCCTGAGGAACAGTCGACTGTGTGCATGTGAGTTCGAATAGACTGTATAAGGATGAGAATTGGCGTATGTGCACATGCTAGGGGACGCCCTAAATGTTGATTCTCACCCGGTCCTTGAGTGAGTGATTGGTGTTACGGATCACACTCACAATATAGGCTTGATTCGGGTGATTGGTGTTACAGATCACACCCAACGATAAGAGAGGTATTCTCTCTAGACGACGTGCAATTAGATGATGATTTAGACTTGGTTACAGCGGATTTGTGACCAACGTGGATTGAGATACACCAAGCATGGGATTTTACCTGATTTTGATTATTGATTTTCAACAAAATGGATTTTTTTGACTTTGACTATTTACCGCAATTTCCATGTGATAAAACGATTTTAAAGATAAGGTATTTCACTATTTTCGAACTGATTTCGGGAAGATGATTTCGGTGTTAGACCGGCCGAGTATTCAGCCAAATTTTGAATTGTATTTGAACTGTAAATTATTCTACTGGGATTTTATATCTCACTAGGTTGTTTACTCAGATGAACAGGGACAAGGACAGGAACCCATACAATAGCTGATGATGCCTTGGTGATAAACGGGAGGATGACTTAGTTTAGGCTTGAATTGTCTTGTATATATATGTTGATGATGTTGTTGTATATGGATTTCTGTCATTTATGTTTTATGTTGTTGTTGGACTGGCTGTATAATTGCGAACAGGTAATTATTGTATTTTGGATATGATCAAAATACAGAGGAAACTCTACCTGATTTTCGATAGGGTTTATCGCTGTAAACTTGCGAATTTGAGTTGGAATGTATATGAATGCATGATTTGATGTATATATGAGTCTTAGATTTCATTCCAGAGTAATTTATGATATGTGTATGTACAATTAGTTAGCTGCGTGTGAATTAGGGTTGAACAGAATCCGAATGGACAACAAGAAGTCTATTTGGGTTACGCTCAACCAGTAACGATCCCCTGACATTCCCACATCGGAAATAACTACGTAGAAAGACCCATATGCTTCCGCTAATCAGATACAAGATTGTGTATGTCATATTAGGGGGTCATTACAGGTACAGTTTAGGCAACATTCACGCTACTACACATTTTGGGCAATATAATTTAATTCTTATGTGAACTCATCATTCGGTGGCACCAAGGAAAAGGATTCACGTAGGCCACCATCTCATGTGATATCCTCCACCATGCAAGGCATATTGTTTTGCATTTTTTTAATTCCTTATATCTAGTTTCCAATTAGCTCCACCATACACCTACACATTTGACTACTTTTCTTTTGTTTATTTTACCCATTACTTGGCAACACCATTCAGTCCCTTGAGGAAGAAATTTGAAGGCCACACGTCACTCTCTTCTTCCCTTCTATCTTCATTACTAATTGGAAGCATTATTTTAATTGGCACAAGAATAAAAAATGAAATCCCTTTTTGCTCACTTGTCCTCTCGTTTGAGCTAAAAAAAGAGCAGTCAATATTGGCTATATTCCATTCCTTTCCTTTCTTAAGGCCGAAGTCATCATCCTTCTTTTTAAATTTAGCTTCCACAAAACTTCCTTTCTCACTTGCCTTAGCCATGTATGAATATATTTATTTAAAATTTAGTTTTCTCCCTTGGCAATTAGGTGAAAGGAAGAAAAATAGAAATTTAAATTAAATACCTCAATTCCACATGTTTTACGTTAGGAACATTCCTTGCTACTTAATACCTAGGTCCATTCTTTCCCTCATGACATTTATAATTCATTACATCACTAAGGAAATTGCATCACATTTTATGGCCACTTATCCAATTAATTAAGGAAACATTACTTTAAAACAAATCAAGTGAATATGGGTGTTACACCTGGACATAATGAAGTCCATAGAAGTAGTTCACTGCGGTGAGAAGACACGTTGGCTATAGCGAAGTAATTAGCACGAGTTTGTCACGGTGAGAAAGTAGTTTGGTCATAGAAAAACAATTTCTTTCTGATTTTTTAGGAAAAATTAGTGAAACTCAATTTTTTACACCATTTTTGGCCCCTAAAACTTTAATAAAACTTTAGGGTTTCATTTGAAAATCAAATATAGACTCTTTTCTTATTTCCAAACCATCATCATACATAAAAAATCCATTCTCTTGAGCTAGGAATTAATCTCACCATAAAGACATGTTCATGAAGCAAAACCTTAACCCACAATCATATAATCCTATTTATAACATAGATTAGCCTTTAGAAAGGCTTCAAAAACATATATTCAGCATATAAATTGAAGAATGCAAGTTTCAATCTCTCTTAAAGTCATTAAAAACATTAACTCATCAATTTCTTCAAGATAAGAGATGGGTTTCAAAACAAGAGAGAAAAAAATCAGATTTCAACTTGGTTACCTTGTTTTTAAGAAGTTAGCACATGATTTACTATGTTTCTAGCCTTTTTCTATAATATCACTACTCCCTTGTTCATCTTCTACAATCAGATGTGTTGGTTTCTTCACAAATTCTCTCATTCTCTCTCGTAGTTTCTCTCTCTCTCTAGATGATGAAGTTGAAGATGATAAATTATGAACTTCTCCTACCCTTTTTCTCTTAAGTCATATGTAGATTTTGCATGGGGAAGAAAATTTTGTTAATTGAAATTAAAAAATAATTGCTAATTAGTCCCTAGGGTCATAAATGAATTTTCCTATCCTATAAAGTTTTTTTCCCTTATGTACCACTTTCATATTTTATTCCCTTATTATTATATTTCTAATTACTTGGTTTTTAATTATTTATCTATCCTTTGGGTTAAATTACCTAAATGTACCATTTTCATAAAACTTCATTTTTTCTTAAACTGGACCTCATTTCATCCTAGTTTCATAGTCAATTGATTCAAAACTTACTTCTTTAGCTTTCTATATCACATATTCATAGTAAACATGTCTCTAATATTCAAAGACTAAATTGCATAGGAGAATGTTACATTTATCATATATATATAATAATAGAATTTGTAACTGTTGCTATAAATTACAATAAAACACATTAAGAATGCAAAATATAATTGACATCAGTTTATTGTTTAACATTAATCCATTAAAAAAAGTCTAGCAATCTCCCACTTAGATAATGCTAAACAATTATTGATTCTGAATACATGTATATATATAACTCTTTCATCCTCAGTCATTACCTTGATAGGATAGTTATTGACTTGTACTAGGCTGTAGGTTAGGTCCTCTACCCAAAAAAGCAATAATCAAACATATCACTTATTACTTACAATCAATTCATAAAACCAATCCATTCATGATCAACTCAAGAAAAAACTCAAAATAAGACAATACAAGATCACTGAATCCGATAAAGAATATTAGTGATCTAATGAAGTCTCTATATAGTTCAAACTGAGACATAAGATTACTAAATCTGATAGGAATTACTAGAGATCTAATAAAGTCTTAATATAGTTAAAAAATGAGACAACACAAGATCACTGAATCTGATAGGGATACAAGTGATATAATAAAGTATTAATACCTAAAAGAATGGAATACATAATGTATAATTAAGATGATATACACAGAACCAATCCATTCATAAAACAGGATCAATGAATCTGAAAGGAATATTTGCGATATAATAAAGTTTCAACATTTGAATGAATGGAATACATAATTTATACATAAAAATTGATAAATAATTAATCCAGAATCCCACTAGACTAAGACTACACCAAAAGATTCTATCAAAATCACATTAGTTACATGATTTTTTTAATACTCTTATAGGTAAGCCTTTGGTTAATAGATTTGCTAGCATATGTTCACCAGAAATGTGAACCAAAAAAGTCTGAGATTCAAAAATCATTTCTTTAAAAAATAGGAATATAACATTGAAGTGTTTAGTAAGGCTAGAGTTCTTGCAAATTTTTGAGAAAAGCATAAAGCAAATGAATTGTTTCAATATATGGTTAGAGGAAGTGATACATATAGAATCAAGAAAATGCATGCCAGATATCAAATTCCTCAACCATACAACTCAATGGCTAACCTCATAACAAGCAAAATATTATGCTTCCATAATTGAGGTAGTTGTAATAGATTTCTTGGAACTTTTTTTTAAAAAATAGCTCCTCTATACATCATAAAGATGTATCCAGAAGTAAGCCTACAATTAATTCAAACAAGAGTCATAGCCTGAGTCTGAATAACCCATGATTTCAAAAATTCAAACTTATTGTAAGTCAAATAATACTTTGTATCCAGAAGCTAACTCATAACCTTCTAAGAAACTCTCTAATGGTTATGACCAAGATCATTCAAATATCTGCCAAGCACATTAATTCCAAAAGTAATGTCCAAAAATGTACATATCTAAGCGTACATGAGGCTATCAATTGAAGAAGCATATGGAATTTTATCCATCACAATCCTCTCATCATTATTTTGAGGACATTAAACTAGTCACCTTTCTAGATAGGTGCATCACAAGGAGCATAAGATTGTAGGTTGAATTTCTTCCACATTCAATCAATGTAATCTATCTAAACAAACCAAGAATGCAATGAGACCTGTCACAATGAACCTAAATTTCCAAAACGTAAGCAACTTTATCTAGGTCTTTCATATCAAAGTGACACAACAAAATATATTTTGTCTCATTCAAATAACTCATAGAGTTACTAGGTAAAGTGGATATCATCAATATATAGCATATAGAGCACAAGAATAAAAAAATTGATTCAATTAAACTTTTGATAGGTACACTGATCAAAAGCATTCTTAACACATCCAAGTGAAGTTATTACTTCATAAAACTTCAAGTACCACAATCTAGAAGCTTGTTTCATACCATAGATATTCTTGTTCAGTTTGTATACTAGATGCTCCTTTCTAGGCTTAATAAAGACATCTAGTTGTATATTATTTCATGTCACTAAGTGGAAGACCATTTATGTGTATAATCACCAAAATACCAAATGATGCATTAACTTTAGTTAATGTATATCCCATAACATAATGTAAATAAATGACTTTAGTCAAATATCTACATTTAATTTGCTGACTATAAGTTTGTTGTGACTTTTGGATTTTAACATAGATTATATAATTATTCATGTGGTCATGAAGGCCACATTAAGTCTATCATAAAATCTAACATTCTTCCACTTGACCAAATAATCACATTAAATTAGTAAAATATAATGGATTCTTAGTAAATTGTGGCCACTATAAAACTATAATGATCCCATAGAGATTACATGATCTTTATAAATCATAGGCGCTGAAGCTTTAGTCATAGAATCTGCCACCATCAACTCATTACTAATGTTCTTAATAGATAATTTCTTATTTTGCACCCTTTTTATTAACCATAAGATGTTCTAACTTTATGTGTTTTGATTTATTTAAATACTTGTTATTCTCTTAAATTTTTCTCCAACAACCTTAAGATAATCAAAAGTAGTATCCTTCACTCAAATACTTTTTCTAATACTCTTTCCAATCATATATTTGATAACATTCAAATAAATATTGTTTGAAACATGCCATTATTTGTATTAAGCCCCTATATCACACAAAAATTGTCAGTTAAATATGTTGACTATGATTCTTTAAGAGCCAAATCTCTTTTCTTAATGATTAGAAATAAATTCAAGGATTCTTTCTAATCATCATCATGGTCTCATTTAGAGTTTTCACTATAGATAGTTGTTGAACCAAAAAATTGAGGAAGACCAAATTAGGAAACATTAATTATGTCTAATCAACATAATTATTAAAACAAGGTTTCCTTCATAAAACTCAATTTTATACAACTATCAATATCAAAATTGTTTATTATAATCTCGCGTAAAGGTCTTAGACTATAATAAACCAAGAAAGCTCATAATAATTTGGCTTAAGAGAAATCCACAAAATGCCATGATAATATTTGTATTGATAGAATACATAATATTATGTATGCATTAATCTGTTTAACCAGTTAGAAATATGTGGTCCTAAATTTCCAAAATTTATATTGACTTTGTCACACTGATAGGGCATGTACATCACCAATATAATACACATTAATAATTAATAAAATTATATTAATAGTCATTAGGCTTTAGTCATAAAATACATCATAGTAATTGGACCCACAATAGGTGAAGTCACAATCATTGGATGTAAAATATTTAATTTTTTTCAAAATCTTTTTTGATATATAAAGCACTAATGGTTTCTTTATGGGTTCAAAATAATTATTTTACAAATAATTAAATGCAATTTAAGATAGAATAAATAAATTTCAAAGTTTAAAATAGTAGTATAGAGGTGTGATGTGCTACCAATGCAATTACACCTAAGATAGTGAACCTATCGATGCAATCTAGTGCAATTGTAAGTATCAAAGTCGTATCCCACTAGAAAGGAAAAGCCTAGACCTACTCCTTGTTCTTTTTTATCTAGCCTAGCAAGAAGAGTGATTGATTTCTACTAGACTAACAATTAAAAGCAATCGTAAAGAGCAATGAAAATGAACATAGAAAAGGAATTAAATCAAGACAAGAAAAGTAACCTAAATGAGGCCCATACTAGTTGGAAAACACAACTGATAATGAAGTATTGAATTGATTTTGATACCCGTGAATTGATTCTAAATTAAATCCAACTTCTCTCTCGAGATAGCTAAACTTCTAAACCTAAAAATCTACCACTGGAATCTCTTCCTAGTGATTGATTTTAGATCAGCCTTATCATTCTAATGCATCACTATTAATACTCATAAGATCTTTACTTCTTAATCTAGAAATTAATTAACCTTATCTCTAAGTAAAAATTTATTGTTTCTTGCAATTAGAGTTCCAATTTCAGTTAGAATCTCTCGATTTACCAAAAGAAATCTAATAGCATTCCATGCAACGTCTTGTAAAGAAAACTAAGAATTCATTCATAATTTCAAGAAAGATTAAAAAATCCAATTTCAATGTTCACACAAATTAAAACCAAAAGCCAACATAGTAAGGAACCCCAATGGGTTTAACAAGTCTAGCTACATATGTTCATGGGTACAACAATCATAAAAATTGAATTCAAGAAGAAGTAAAGAAAAGAAAACATATTCTTCAATCTCCAAGTGCACAAAGTCGTGATTATCTCTTCATGCAATTCCAATCTCCTAATCTCTAATGGAACTCCAAGGATGTAAGTTGGTTATTCAATGGTTCAAGGTAGTTTCCTAGCTGTCACCTCTTTTAGCTTCCTAATACACCTCACAGCTCCAAGAAAGATTAAGGTTTAAAGTCACATCTTTCTTCTAAGACTCATCTCTCCCTATCACAGCTAAGATTAGGGTTTTTATAGAAAGATGTTAGCCGTCTTCAAGGATGATCCTTGACCAAGAAAGATTCTAGGGTTTTTCAAAAGAAAGGATAGGATAAGATAAGATAAGATAAGATGAGATGAGATGAGATGAGATAAGATAAGATAGGAAAAGATAAGTAAAAAATGATGAATGGCTAAGAGGGATGATAGGGTTTTCAAAAGAGATCATGATAAGTCAAAATTCATTCAAATATGATGATGTTTCTAGAAAGATGATAAGCTTCTAGATAGATGATAATCCAAATAAAATGGTGATAAGTCAAAATAAGATGATGATAAGCCAAGATAACATGATGATAAGTCAAAATCACAACTTCCTTTCTTCTTCCAGACTTATCTCCTTTTTCTCCCAAAATCCTCACGTGGCACACTTTGCATAAGGCCAATGTGGTCGTGCTTCAAAGCCCAGGGGTTGTTTCAAGGTCCATGGATTGCTTCAAGGCCCACTTTGCATGTTTCTAGGCTATTTGGGCCTCTAGAGTGGCTCTACTACTGATGATAACTTGGTAAGCTCCTGAAATGAAAAAGGATATAAACTCAGGTGATTTTGGGGATAAAAACACATAAAATTCTCATTAAATGGAAAATCAACCTTAAGCAAAATGTGTATAAAATAAAGTACATCAAGGTGTTGCCTCGATGGTCATTAACGCTTAATAAAAATTTCAATATTCAAGTTCGAATCTTGCCATAACCATTTATTACTTTTCAATTAAATGCATTTAACATAGAATAAATAACTATTAAATTATTATCATACTAGTAAAGTGGCATTGCCTTAATAGTTACTAGCACCCAAGAAGTCTTTGTTGCCTGGATTAAAATCTTACTAAGGCCACTTTGTAAAATTTATTTAGCCTTTATGCATATAACCTCCCTTTTACTTTTAAATATGATCCAAAACCCCCTTGTACTTTCAAAATGTTACATGAAACCCATTTTTGTCTAATTTTTCATCCAAAAACTAGCGGCAATGAACAAATTAGCTTATAGGATGTCAGGTTGGATCAAATAATTAAAAGATAATAGGTGAAAAAACAAAAATATCAACAAGTTGATGTTTAATGGTGAAAAAACAAAAATACCTCTATGATCTTTTAATTATTTCCTCCAATCTAGCATCTTGTAAGATAATTAGTTCATTTCCATTAATTTTTGGATAGAAAATTGGACAAAAATGGGTTTCATGTAACATTTTGCAAGTACAGGGGGGTTTTGGATCACATTTGAAAGTATAGAGGAGTTATGTTCACATAGGCTAAAGTACGAAGTGGTTCTATGCATTTTAGAGGTCGTATTCAACCTCCAGCTAATTGTTAACCCGACGCAATCCTATGTCAAACCTAAAGGGAAATTGATCACTTTTTGGCCATTTTCGATGTCAATTTGTGCCGTTCAAGCGACATCTCTATGTCATTTTCCATGGGTAATAATCCTATGATTTCAAAATGGCCTAAAACTACAAAAATCTAATAACCCAAAATTAGGTTGCCATTTTCACACAACTTGCCTCTATAATTCTTTATATAATGTTCTAATCTCCTAAATGATATATATATATATATAAAAGCACAACCAACAAACTTGATACCATTTGAAGAATTAAAAAAAACACACATATATTGCAATTTAAACATAGCCACTCCATAAATACAGAGACACATAATCTTAGTGACCTTTATCAGACTCATCGCATAGCATGATCGTGCTATCTTTTAGTCTGCCTGAACTTCTCCCATGCCAGCCTTCATAGGGAATTTCATTAGCAAATTTATGGTCAAGATGATTGCTTAGACCTTGTTGAGAGAAGGTCACCCAAAGATTGTATTGCAAAATGATTAGGCAGTTACCACAATAAAATCTGCTTAGAAATCTGTGGTATGTGGATTGGTGCCCAAGGTGACAAGAGCACGAATGGTGCCCTCTATTAGGACTTGAGTGCCTGAGAACCCTATTAAGGTCCTTGGGAATGGCTTTAGTTCTTCCTTTTGTCCAACTTTCTTGAAAACATCGAAGTAAAGGATATCCATAGACGAACCCTGATAGATCAAGATTCTCTTAACTTCTTAATTAGAGATAATGGATGTGATTACCATTGGGTCGTCTTGATCAAGGTTGATCTCCCCCGAAGTCTGAGAAAATGAAAGTGATTGGCTTTATGGTTGGTGAAGGACCAGTGTTGACCTTTTTGAAGGGTAATTCAGGGTTAGAATCAACCATTTTATTTTCTTTTTGCTTTGGGAGACTAGGATAGGTAAAAGGCCCCCTTTTAAAGTCTGTTAATAATAATGTCAATGGTTTCACGACATTACGGTTGGTGATCATCATGGTCCCTCTCCTTCCATCCTTGCTTGTTCTAGTCACCGTGATCGGGTCATCTATCATCCCAAAGGGTGTAGTTACTAAGCTTCCCTCTTTGAATGATGTCTTAAATTGTGTCCTTTAAATGGATGCATTCATCAGTGAGATGGTCGTAGTCATATTGGAACTGAAATTACTTTCTTTGGCCCATGTTCTTATTGTTTCTTTACTTCGTTCGTGTGGGCGGGAATTGTATGACATCAATGTTGTACACCTCGTCTATTATTGACAATGGAGTTCTACTGAAGGAAGTGTATGAGGAAAAGTGGCCTTGAGGTGGCGACCATTTCCTGGAGTCCTTATATTTATTAGGCTTAGAGCCCTATTTATCGTCCTTCTTCTCTTTAGGGTGATCTTGCCACTAATTTGTGGCATGTACGTGTTCAGAAAGGTAGGTGTGCTCATGGACAATGTGCTGATCTACTCGCCCGAGGAGTTCACCCAAAGTTTTTGGTGGTCTATGAGTAATAGAAGAAAATAATGTCCTATGCAAAGGTCAAATTTCATAATGTGAATTGGCAATAGGTCTACGAGATTCCATATTTAAAAGGCAACCTCGTTGAACCAAGAGAGATAGCTTTGTAGTGTCTCGTTCTTGCCTTGTGTGAAACCAATAAGATCATGTTATAACTTCTTATATACTTTTCTTGTTACAAAGTGCTTTAAAAATAGGTCGGACAGCTCATCAAATGAGCTAATGAAGCCAGGAGATAGGAGTGAATACAACTGTAGGGTGAGTCCTGTCAATGTACTAGAAAATAGTCGATAATTTTGTGCATTTGAAATGTTAAGGATTAACATGGTGGAGTTGAAGGTGTTGATGTGGTCTTAGGGGTCTTTCTCCCTGTCATAGGGTTTAATCTTCATAGGCATCTTAAACCTTATAGGAAATTAAACGTCCATGATGGTCTGTGTGAAAGGATGGCAACCCCTCCTTGGGAGGCTAATGAAGCTAACCTCTGGTAGTGATGTATGGGAATGCTTATGGGGCTGGCAAGCTAGCTATTATGCTTGTACATTATCGGGATGTGGATACCATCTATGGTATGAATTATGAGGCTTATGTGGAGGAGCCTTTGGATACCTCGTGGGGTGAGGTGGCATGGGAAGTTACGATGCAAGTGGGTGAACTAGATAAGGGTGCACTTGCGATAAGATGGATTGGCATCATGGTTATGGATGTAGCTAATGTCAACTATAATATGGCTAGCTAAGGCATGGGGCAATTAGAGACACCCTGCGGAGGTGGTTCTACTATAATATGAGGTAGGGTAGGTGTTATACCTGCTCTCGTGGGCAGGTTGGTTAGTAGTATTGATGGTGGGGGGTTAAGATTGGTCATGGTTGATGGAATGGTAGGACCAGAGGCATGGTCATCTGGATGCCATAAATAGAACATTTAAGGTAAGGGTACCCTAATTGTTGAAGGAAATGGTGCAATTATATTTTAAGATGAATTACTTCTTAGCAGAGTTTGTGGATGGCTTGAGTCTTAGGGATGTTGTTGTTGGATCCGTTTTCTTCTTCCTAAGAGGGAGGAGGTTGATTGTTTCACCTGAGATGGCAAGAGCCTGCACATTGAGAGCAACCCAAGAAATATAGAGGGCAAGATGGCTCCCCAATTGCACCTCTGATAGTAAAGTTAGACAAGGAATTTACAAAGCTTGTGAATGAGCTATGAGAGTTAGAATGTCTTCGTACTTGGGTAATAGGGTGTAGGCCTATCTCTTTATATCTCTAAATCCATTTAGGACACGTGGTATCGATTAAGGGAACTTTATGAGTGATCTTTTGCCTTGGCGAGGCTTAAGTTCAGGAGAGAGTATGACGCCCATTGATGGAAAAGATATAAAAACTAACACTTTTATATATATATATATATATAAAAGCCTTGGATGCATACATTAAAAAAAATGACATCAATATATAATAGATTTTAAATAAAGCGAGACATGTTCTTTTAAGATATTTTTATGTGTAGATCAATTTATGTCCAAATGTATAATCGATACCTTTTTTTAAAATACAAAGTCCTTTTCGTCTCAATGCCCAAAAGAAAAAGAAAAAGAAGTCATTTCCATTTCTTTTTCTTTATCTGCCTTTTTGTTTGAAAGTGGTGGGTCACCACTAAAATAGCAAATACATAACTTTAACTTTTAATAATTTCATTTAAAAAAGAAAACTTAGAGGACTTTTGATGTACGATTTAAATTTTTTTTTTTTTTTGAGAATAAGATATCTGAAATATTATATTTTTGTCTTTGATATACAAATAAAAAAATATATTTTTAAGAATAGATAGTTTTTATACTTTTATAAATTTTTATTCTCATTTAAGAGAATAAAAATTTTATATTCTCATGGTATGAGAATATTTTTAAAATAATAAAATTATTAAATTATCTTCGTAAAATTTGAAAAAATATTTTTATAATATAATATAAATTTTGTAATAAATGTATATGTAAAAAATTAACTTAATAATAATATAAACTTAATAATAAACGTATTTAATTTTAATAATAATAAACACATTTAATAATAATAAAATTTATAATAAATTTTTGTGTTACATTTGTGCCAAAAACATTTAATAATAAATTTTTGTGGTATTTTATTTTAATTAGTTATTTTAATTTTAATTTTTAAAATTACTTGTGTACAAATGTATATAAATTATTTCTATATTAATACATTTACGCATAAATTAATATGTGTTATCCTTGCACATTTGTATTAAAAAAATTATTTTTTAAATTGTAAAATACTATAGAGTACTACAAATTATTATTTTAATTTTAATTTTTTAAAATTAATTATGTAATTTATGCTACCCAAAAAAGAAATCATTAGGCTATTATTTGCATAATATATAAATTTAATCTTACTTTACGTAAATAATGATTTTATTAATGTTATTTTTAAATTATAATTTTGATAAATTTAATAATTTTTTACCATATATAGAAATAAAGTACAATTTTTTTTTAAAAAAAATATATGTATGTATACTTCTACATATATATATATATATTTAGTCAAGTATTATTAATTAGTAGCATATGAATGTATATTATTTAATTAATAAGTTATAATTTTTATTTTTAATATAATATAAGTAGTTTTAAAAAAATAATTGGTTATAATTTAAAATATATGTGAAATTGTCAATGAAATATTTAAAAAATTATTAAATATTTTAAAAAATATTGAAGTTGAACTAAATATAATAATATAATATCTTTGTTAATATTACAAAATATTTTTAAAAATATTTTAAATAAAACTAAAAAAACTTTTAAAATTCTTAAAAATTATATTCCTACAAAAATATAATTTTTATGAATAAAATATTTATCCAAATACCAAATGGCTCCTAAACATCTATCCGTGTACCGAATTGATCTTACATCATATCTCATTAGGTAAACGTTGATAACACGTAACTAATATAATTTAAAAAAAAAAAAGGTTCAAAGTTGCGTTCCCCGTTGTAAAAAATATCACATGTCAAATTATAAGTTGCAATGACAAATTTATAATATCCCCATTGTCTTAACCTTAATGCCATTACTTACCTATATAATATTTATAAGAAGATCAATATTACAATTAGACATATTTTCAATTTTTATTTTTAAAAAATTTTAAGAATGAATTCTTTATTATTTTAAAATTTTTTTAATAAAGTGAAATTATTAAAGCTATAAAATAAAATAAACATTAACTAGTATTTTAAACTTTTCAGTTTATTTTTAGGTAAATTACACTCTCTTAAAAATTATCTAAATTATTCAAATTTTATTTTTATTTTAAAAACATATACAAACCCCTCTAAAACTGAAAAAAAAATACTAAAAAAATTTTTCTTAAAAATAATATTAGTTTCTTTAATTAAAATTTACTTATAAGTTTACTTTAATGCTATTTATTAGTCTTTAAATCATAAATTTAATTTATTATAAAATTTCAGTAAATTTATGGGAATACTTATGCTTATTGACATATACTTTAATACTAATTAATTTTAGTATTCGAATTAAAAAAATTTTTTAATTGGTTAATCTTAAAAATTATTGTATATATGTTCTTTATTTCAGTAGCTTTTTAAAAAATGTCATTTTAAAAAACTATACATTAGCCCGAAAGCCCGAAAGCAATACTAGTTAATTATTAAAAGCATGGGTCAACAAAAGAGAAAGAAAACTTTTCCTTATGAACAACTTTATTTTCCCACGACCATAACAGGCAGCAAACTACTGAGAACTACTTTTGTTGAGAACTACTTTTGTTGATGTGGTTGTTGTTCATTATAAGAATGCATTGTGCACTAATTTTACTAGTCTTCTTCTTCTTCTTCTTCTTATTATTATTATTATACAAATAAAAAATTCTCGTAAAATTTTTTTTAAAAGTTCACATAATTATAAATAAACTTGAATTTATAAGAATGCATTGTGCACTAATTTTACTACACTTTACATCTAGTTTTCAAACTAAGTTGATTTACTTTTAAAATTTTGGTTTATTTTTTCTCTTTGAAATTTCACTCAGAACTTAATTTATATCTACAAATTAGAGATTTAATGAAGAGAAGATGAGAATTGATTGTTTTACCTACTTGCGTTGTATATACTAAAAGTTTCTCTTGCATAAAAATAAATTTAATTTTTTAATTTTTAAAAAATAATTAAAATAATAATTTTATTTTAAAATAATAAATTAAATAATAAGAAGTTATTTAATTTTTTATATTTTATTATTATCTTTATATTTTATTTTATGTCATGTTTTTACATTACATATTTTATTTTATTTTATATTATATAATTTATAATTTATAAAATTAATGATTAGAAGACCTTAAAATATTATAATATATATATATATATATAATACACAAAATGTTACATATCTTATAATCCCTATATATTAATTATTTGAGATTATCTTACTGAAATTTAAAACATTAATATAGTTAGCGCTGTAGATTGATTGAAACTAGTACTGCTTTTCTTGAAAGAAGTTAGGATACCAGCTTTTATATGATATGAACTTATAAAGGAAGCGTCATATATATCTTGTATGATCACTTTTTAACTCTCTACAACTGTACAGTGTTTAATTACAATATTGATGTAATCCTTAATTTAAAGGGCATGTGGCTGGCACTAATATTTATTATAACTCACTTTTTCGAATCATTGATATATAATTTAGGTTGCATTATCACGTGTTAGGTTGTTGGTTGTTAGAAGTATATAATTTGCAATTCCTTCTTTTGCAAAAATTAATTTTTTTAAAGAATAAATTACACTCATTTTTTAGAGATATCAAAATTATACTTATATTTTTTTATTTTAAAAATTTACATTCTCTTCCTTTAAAATATTTAAAAAAATTATAATTTCACATATTTTGACTAAAATATTATTAATAACATTATTACTTTTTTAAAAATATTATAATTTATTATAAAATATATCTTTAAAATATTTTATTATTATAATTATTATTATTCATTTTCAGTTAAAAATAATAAATTTATTTTATTTTAAGTTAAAAAATATTTTTTACATTAGTCAAATACATATTTAATTATATAAATAATAAACATAAGTTAGTTTAGTTAAAATTAGTGAAATTATAAATTTTTTTATCTTTTAAAAAAAGAATGTATAATTTTTTAAAACTAAAAAAAATAAAGTATAATTTATTCTTCTTTCAAAAATTCAATTATATTAATCAATAGTGTATATATATATATATATATATAAAGAAATGATAATAAAAAGAAACACCTTCAAAACTATCAAGTACAACTACTTAATTAGTTTGGCACAATTTTTTTAGAAAGAAATCTCTATCAAATGAGATTTAGATAACTTTAAAAAGATTTTAACCCTTATCCTTAAGTTAAAAAAAAAATTTCTCTAAATCTTTGATCATTGGTTTCATTCTATGGGTTATTTAATCATTGAGAATTACTATATATTAGTATCAATTTGAAGTCAGCATGTTGGGCCTCTCCCAGTGTGCTTGCATCAATTAGATTATTTTGATACTCCAAACAGCCCATTTACGCAATCAAGGGTTTAAAAATACTTCACAGGCCCCGGCCTCAAACTTGGTATGGGCTTAAAGTGTCCTTAAATCCTTATTGATTTTGAGCTTTTTTTTTATGATAAATTATAAACAATATTTTTTTATAACTTTATATTTATTTTGGACATGAAGAGGTTGTTAAATATATATTTTACTTATATTTCATTATTTTTCTAACTTTTCAAAAATAATATTAAATACAATTTTTATCTATGAATTTTTAGTAAGAAAGACCGTCCTCCATAGATGATAGGTGAATTCTAAATCTTAAAAGATAGAATTAGGGTTTATTAGATTAGATTTAATTAAGATAGTATTCATACATTATTATTAAAATTAAGTTAATATTTGTAAATTGAAATTTTTGGTTTAATTATATAAATAAAATTAGATCATTCTAAAAATGTTTAAAATATAGCTCAGATAAATTTTTAACAATAAAACTATTGATCATTTTAATACTCGTGTTTTTTTATTAATGTTTATATATAATATTATATATACGCAAAATGTGACATGTGTAACGACCCCTCTCATACTTATCATCAGAGAAATTAAAATGCATGAAATTATCATCAAAATTTTTTTGTACTAATTGAGTTGTTACTAATTGAGTGTAACTCAAATAGATTCTTCTATTTGTCCATTCAAGTTTTACTCAACTCCTCATGTGCAGCGTACCTAATATCTCATTTCATAAATAATTTACTCTGGAATAATAGAACTAAGCTAAACATCCATCAATCATTTGAGAACATTCATAATTATACAAATTGTAATAAATTCCTAATTCACTTTTTATATGCAGATATACTAGGTTCCTAGCCAATCTACTATAAATCCAAAACATTTGCCAAAATATTTATATATTTATAGTTATCCAAAATATAAATCTAGAGTTCTACAATTAATTCCTTCTTCTGCCCTTCTCGGTTACTCAACCTCCTTCAGCTTCCTACAAAAAATTTATATCCCAAGCCTAGCTAATTCCTAGAGGCATCTTGGCCCTGATAATCTGAACACTTAACTTAATGAGATATGAGAATCCCAATAGAGTAATTTATAATTTAATTTTTACAAAATCAGTTAAGAGTTTAGCTGTACTCTTTTTGGTACAGAAAACTGCTCTTTGGTATTTATATTAAAACATATGTAAATTGAAATCTCATATCAAAGCATGATCAAACATATGGGAAATCTAGCATTTTTATAATTCATAATTTATATAGTTTCATGAGAATCACAAGAGTATAAGAAAATCATCTTTATCAAAATCATCATTCTATAATACCTACATACACATCTCAAGTCTCATTTTCATAACACTTCTCATGTTATTGCAAAAATCACATAAATCTGCCTATTATCTCAAAATCAATATGCATATAGCAATTAAAATCCTTATCACATTGCATGTTGTTTCCCAATCTCACTTTACTATTCACGGGTACTGTTATCCTAGTGAATGTCACAGGACCATTATCCATATGACTAAGATTGTTGTCATCACGGGACCATTATCCTGGTGATTGTCATAGGACCGTTATCCATATAACTAAGAATCTAACTAATAGGGTGTCCCCTGGCATGTGCACATCATTTATTAGTCTCTTTATCCACAACTATACAGCAATGTATACAGATAGGTGACTAATACTAGGATTATAGAGTTTTACACTTAAACTAATTTGTTTTTCCCATATAGACTATCCTCCTTTACTCCTTAAGTCTTTCATAAGGTTGTATTGGTTTAAAGAGTAACCTATAACAAATATAGACCATCACAAATGAAAACAGTTACATAAGGAACACTTAATGACTATCCTATACTAGCCATTAAATGTCTACCCCAAATTTTGTCTGCACTATAAGCATACAACCCTATAGTCAAATTTAAAACAAGCAACAAAGGATTTATCTCTTACTTTCAAATATATACAGGTATATTTCCTTATACTTATGAAAACATTCCATTTCACAAGCATTTTCATCAAACATTTCCCGTTTCACAAAAATACACTTTATTTCAATCAATACAATTCACATTTTCATTTCAAAACAAGGGAGTGTAGATTACTCTACCTTAATCATGATTTCTTCCTCTTGACTCAGGATTCTTTCCTTTCTCTTTTTACTTGATTCCACAAGCCACTTCTATCAATTTTTGAAAGCAATATTTTAATTTTTTGACTAATTCCTTTCAAACATAAATCTATTGGAATTAAATTCCTAATTCACCTTAAATTTAACATTTGACTATAAAACTCTCAAATTTCTTCTAGGGCACTTTTGGAAGGCTAAGTAAACTTAACCCAACTCAAAATTTCAGAATTACATGGTTTTCTCTTCTTAAATAGAATAATAAAAATCTTTTCAATTTTTTCCTTAAAACTTTCTTAGCCTTAAAAGTAGCCCTAAAGGTCTCAAAAATTTTCCAAATTTATATGAGAACCTCCATGTAACTCAATATCACAGAAAATACCAAAATTTATGGAATTTCAATTTATTACCTAGACTTTCTAAAAATTATATTTTAGTCTTTTTCTTCCAAATGATGCTTTTATACTCCTTTCCTCTCATTTTCTCCTTCTATCCATTCATAAGAGTCTCATTGGAACTAAAATTTATAGAAAAGCATCCAATTCCTAAAATTTTAGTTTATACCAAGAATTTCTAAAACTTTTAGTTTAGTCCCTATATTCTCGTATGATGTTTTTGCATTCTTTTCCTTTTATTTTCCACTTCTATACAATCATAAAAGTCCCATTAGAGCTAAGGATTACAGAAACAGATCAAAATTTGAAATTTCAATTTAAGCCAAAATTTTTCTTAAATTTTAGTTTAGTCCCTCTTACTTTTCTGACAGTTTACGGTGGCTAATGGCGATAGGATGCTCAGCAAAGATTGCAGGTAGCTAGAGAATGCATTAGGCAATTGAAACGCCACTCACCAGTGGCCTAACGATGTGAAACATAGCTAGAATGGAGGCTCGATCACAGATGAAAAGGCATCATTTTCAGCCACTGTGGTGACTGGAGGCTGTGCGAGAGGCGACGATGACGAGCGGCACATTCTGGCGAGCTTCTATGGCACAGTGGGGCTTAAATGCACAGCTGTCTGGTAGGCAGAGGCATGACATGCGTGGAGGAAAGGAAGGAAAGAAAGGAAACGTAAAAGCGAGGGAAAATGGCGTGAGAGGAGAGAGAAATGGGAAGAGAAGAAGGAATTTGGGGTTTTTAGGGCATCCAGGGGTATTTTGACAAAAATTTTGGATACATTTTCTGATTTAAACAAAAATATGAGATATTATGGAAGAGATTTGGGAATTTTTAGGGCATCATAAGCCTTCCAAAATTATCTGCTAAAATTTAATTTGCAAATAAATAACTCTCCATCAGATAAAATTTTTATTCCAAAAAATTATCCAATTTAAGCTATGAGCTCAGAATAATTTACTTAATCACTTCTTAATAACATTTCAAGGTTTTGATTAAAATTTTTCCTAATTATTTAATTATAAATTAGGGTTATTACAACATGAATGATGAACTTTAAAATAAAATAAAATATTTAAATTTTTTAAACAAATTAAAAACCTAAATTTTAAAATAGGATTTCCACCAATATTTTAATATTTTAAAAGAAAAACTTTGAAAAATTCTTTTTATATTAAAAAAGATTTGTCTAAGAATCAGGAATGGATTAGGGAGTCTAATTGTGCACAAGTGTTAGATACCCCATAGCACCCATTTTTATGACGACTATCATAAGCTAATTATACAAAATTTATATGACCTTTAATTTATTTTAATTTATCTTGTATAAAATACATGAAAAAAAAATAAATTTTTCATAAATATTAAAATAAAAATGAAAAGGATAAAAATTTAAATTAATTTTAAAAGGGAAAGTAAAAAGTAAAAAATTGATAATTTTAGGGGAGGACTTGACCTAAAAAGGGAATCTAGGGTCTACATACCTAGTAAAGAGATCAAAGTCCACGAAGAATAAAAAATTTGTGTTAGTTTGTTAGTGAATTTTAATTATTTTTGGGTAAAGAGAAAAAGAAATTAAAATTTGAAGTGCACTAAAAAAAACAATGTTTTATTGACTGAGATTTAGTGGTGGTCAAGTATAATCGTCATAAAGTTTAATTATTGTAACTATTAAAGTGATCACCATAAAAATCTAATGTTTAATGATAGTCAAAATCAACTGTCACTAAGGCCGTGGCATTTAGTGGTGGTTTTGTTGACAATTGCCACTAAGTTCTGCAGTGTAATGACCCCCTAATTCACAATACACTTACCTCTATTAGAGTAGCAGAAGAATATAGGTTTTCAAATCAAATTTTCAAAATTTTCCCATATCAGGGAATATCGGAGGTCGCTATAGGTTGAGTGTAACCCAAATAGACTCTTACCATCGTCCATTCAGATTCCACTCAACCTTACGTCCTACATAGCTATTCTAATTTCACATACAATCATAACACGCTCTGGAATATTAATTCTAATAACCATAAAATTCTTAATACAACATCCATTCACATTCAATTCAAACTTAATTCAAATTAAACTAATCTTTAAACATGCATTTCTGCCGAAAATCTGATAGAGTTTTTCCTGTAAAGTAAGCGTTTCCCCAAGTACAAAAAGTCAATAACTAGCAATTTACATCCAATCAAATCCAACAACAATCAGAATAATCAATATAATTAATTACATAATCAAAATTCAAGCTTAAAACTACGCAGCAACATCCTTATGTTATCCTGCTCCTGCCCAGCTACCTCGTAGGCATGCCCTGTTCCTAGTCATTTGAGCAAAAAACTTCATGAGATAGTTAAATTCCAGTAGAATAATTTACAATATATAGTTATAAAATAGCTAGATGCTCAGCTATGACAAAGCACAAAAAACATCTCCCCGTGTTAAATTCAAAAGCTAATGAATTACCTTGCCTTTTAAAAACATGAAATCTCACAGAAAATGATGCAATAAATAAAATGAGTATAAATATCTTTTTTGAAAATTCATCCTGAAATTATGGTTTAAAATTCATGCCTGGTGGTTTTCGCATACACATCAGTCACAAGTCTCATGTGACTATTTACAAATCTATCCAATTGCATGCCGTTTTTACGAAAAACATACTTTTTCATTGGGTGTGATCCATAACATCAATCACCCGAAATCACTCCTATATTGTGAGTGTGATCTATGACACCAATCACTTACTCAAGGACCGAGTGAGAATCAACATCTAGGGCATCCCCTAGTATGTGCACAAACACCAATTTTCATCCTCATACAGTCTATTCGGAACTACATGTACACAGTCGACCAGTTCTCAAGGTTCTAGGAGATTACACCTAAACCACAACGTTTTCCCATATAGGTTATCTCCCTTTATACACCTTAAACCTTTCATAGGGTCATCCTGGTTTACTGTGTAATCTCTAACGAATGCAAGCTAAATTTGATTAAAAAAGATGCATTTACAAAACCATCTGCACTCGGGATACTTAACGGTCATCCCATACCGGCTATTGAATACCCTACCTTAAGTCAACTCGCTCCTATGGCATATAAATCTGATAGCCAATCAATCTAACATGCAACAAGCATTTACAGCATGTAAGCATACAGATATACTCATAAATCATAGCATGTGTTCCCATGTAATCAAAAAAATCTAAATTAGGCATTCACGATGTCAATTAAGGTTTAGAGGAGTGTAAATCACTCTACCTATTTACCATTTGCTCTTAAACATTCCTGGGCTTCCCGTTTCCTCATAAATCGAGCCTAGTTAGTTCCCTGGGAAATTTAACTAAAATCTTAGGCGGTTTCCTATTCAATTAGCCTTCCCTATGTCAGATTACAACTTTCCTAGGTTGATCTAATTCCTACGCATGTTTGGGATTACATTTCAATCAGAAAACATCAAATTGGGGCAATCTAAATCATACCGGGGGTTTTAAAAAATGACATTCTGGTTCTGGACAATTTCTGGTAGCTCCGGCGAAGGCACACGACGACAGATGGCGGCTTATGACGGTGCATGGTGGACGGATGCGTCTGAGGTCAGAAATTACACCAGAATGTAGCCCGCAAGTCGAGGAGGCTAGATTTGGAGTCCGTTTGGTGGTTCACGATCGTTTGGATGACATTTTTTGGCGACAAAATTTGACGCATAATGGACTATTTTTGCTTCGTTCCAGGCGCGTGGCGGCGGCGTTCGCTGGTTGGGAGCTATCAGAGGAAGCTGGAAGCTCAGCCTTTCTAACGGTGGGGGTGGTGTTGTCGAACAATGTCGGACGATGGAGATCACGGTAGCAAAGGAGAAATGACGATAGAGGGAAATGTGGCATTTTTCGACCGCTGTGGCGTTCGTTGGTGGCTGGGGACGATGGCTGGAAGTTAGGGAAGTCAAGCTGCACTGGTGGCTGGGTCTGGCAATGACGCAGGGCGGCGTTTCAGCCATGCACGGTAGCGAGAAATGGAGCAGAGAGGGAGGAGAAAAATAGAGGGAGGAGAGAGAGAGGAAAGTGGAAATGTGAGGAAAAATTGGAGTTTTTGAAACTTTAAAGCCTCTAGGGGCATTTCGATCTTTTGCCACTTCGCCCGGGGGAATTTTCAGATGCCATCTCTGATCCGAGCAAGGGCACAGATTCCTATGGAAGGAATTTGGGCTCTATTTATGGAATTAAAGCCCGTTACTTTATCTATCAATTCCCTCACGCCGAGCCGAGTTTTCCTCCATCAGATCGGATTTTAACTTTGAAAAATTTCCAAATTTCAACTGTAGACTCAAAAAATTACACCGAGTTTGATTTTAATAAAATTGATATTTAATTTGTCCAATTAAATTATTTTTAAAATTTAGTTTATTACACACAGACTAAGTGGTAGTTATGTGGGCAACTGTTGCTAAGTTCATGGCAAAAAGGCAAGGTCATTTTGAAATTTTTGAAATTTTTTTTTGTGATTTTTGTGACGATTTTCACTTAATCGTCTTTAATTTTGCAACAGTTAGTAGAGACCACCACTAAGTTAATAACGATCACTAACGATCTATCATTGATGATGACTTTGATGAATTTTAATTTGGTGGAATCAAATTCTCTTTAGTTTCTTAGTCTCTTCATGTCCTCATTTTTTATTATTTGAAATAATTCCTAAGTTCTAATTGAGAAATAAAGAGAAAATAAATAAAACTAAAACTAAAATACTATTAAAATATCTTTATTTTGAGGAGACAAAACACACGACCCCTGCCAATCGACTCTCTAAGTGCTTGATGAGACAAAAGGTCACACAAGGTAGACTCTAATAATAATTAAAAGTCAAAACTAATGATGTACTAATTGTAAGAATGTTTAGGTAATGTACTAAGGCAAAAAAACAAAAAAGAAACCTAGTGAGATTTTAAGAAAACAAAGCAAGGCTAGAATAATTACCTCTAATAGAAAAATCACTCCTTCTTAGCCAAAGATGAACTCCTTCACCAATTTGATGGCTAAATTTTTTCTCACTTTTTTTTCTCCCTTTCTCCTTCTCTTATTTGATTTTTATTTTTTTAATCCCCCACTTGTGAAAATTTTGGCTAGCTATATATAGAGTGGGAATGGTGGAGTTTTTGGGTTTAGTTTTAAAAGGAATTATGGTTTTAGAGGGATTAGTGTAATGCTCCTATCTAGTGTTACAATTCCTTTGATGCAAACAGATAGGTTCGGTACATTATTCTTATCCTTTTAATTAATTAAGGTCTGAGCAGTTGTACCATTAAGTTTTATTAAGCGGATTAGGTTCGGGATCTTTTGCTCAAATTAAAAACTTGTATGCACAGTGGAATAGATAAAATATATATACTAAACTACACAGAAGAAATTAAAACCTTCATTTAATTCAAATAAACACCAGTCCATTAATGTCCATTACATATCTTGTAAAAATGTACTAAGATATATGAAGTACCCGTCCGTTAGGAGTCAGGAGATAACAATCTTGTCATTCAGACTCCTTTACAAATTACTAAGGATAGACCAGTCATTCACATATCCCTTCTACTGCCAAAAGAATAGTCCTAGTTCTAAACTACTTATATCCGGACTATGGCCCAAATTAGGGTTACAAAAATTTTCTTTAACCCAAAAATAACTTCTATCTCCTGGCCCTGCTATGCGTCCGCATCTGATACATATTAGCATATAAATGAGAAACACAAGTTTTCCAATAGCTTAACAATTCGATTTTAAAACAACTAATATGTATCAGGGTGTAAGCACCAAAATATTTAATTCTACATTCTTGAAATAAAAACATAGCATCATGCATAAACATAAATTGGCAAGCAATGTATGATCAATTTAAATGTCAACCTGATAAAATAATATTCATCTCAAATAAAACATCTTTGCATGCTATAAAATGCATCGTTGCAAAATTAACAAAACCATTTATGCTTGTCATTCTTAAAACTTATTTTTATATAATGGTTGTACACACTTGGGTACTATGTGGACACTTGGCCACCTTTATAAAAATCTCTTATGCACACTTGGCACTTGTGAACACTTGACCACCTTTATAAAAATCTCTTGTGCACACTTAGGCACTTGTGGACACTTGGCCACCTTTCTAAAAATCTCTTGTGCACACTTGGGCACTTGTGGCTACTTGGCCATCTTTCTAGGGTCATTGTGCACACATGGGCACTATGTGGACACTTGGCCACCTTCCTAGGGTCATTGTGCACACTTGGGCAGTATGTGGACACTTGGCCACCTTTATAATTCTTTAACAATTCTCAAGGGAAATTTATTTTTCTTTTCTTGAAAAATAATATTAGGGTACATCTCTTTAAGATTCTAATTTCTTCAAGAGTAAATTCTCCTTTCTTGGAAATTCATATCAATGTACATTTCTTATGAAAATTCTAATATTTTCAATAATAATTTCTTCTTTTCTTGAAAATTAATTCTAATGTACATTTTTTTTCTAAGAATTCTAATATATTCAATAATAATTTCTTCTTCCTTGAAAATTAATTCTAATGTACAATTTTATGAAAATTCTAATATTTTAAAAAATAATTTCCTTTCTTGAAAATTTAGTTTTAATGTACATTTCTAATAAAAATTTTAGTAACTTCCCTTTTTGAGAATTAATAATGTCATCTCTTAGGAAAATTCTACTAGGTTCAAGAATAATTCCCTTTCTTGAATAATAGCAATAATATCATTTCTTATGAAAGTCTACCAAGTTCAAGAATAATTTTGGCCTAAGTGAAATTCTTTAACCTAATCATATCAAAAGTTCAACATCCATTTAGTACCAAATCTCATCTTTTATTGGCCAAAAAGGAGTTCCATGGAAAAAAATGGTTCTCAAAATCATAGCCCCCTTTTTCTCATACTCAAGCCTAGTTCATTATGAGTATGTTATTAACTATATGTTACTTTTGCATAATAACACTACTCATTTCATCACATCAACCTATCATACAAGCTTAACCAATAAAACATGCATTTTATCAAAGATGTAGAGAAATAACATCATGCTCCATGGAAGACTTATGAAAACATGGTGATTTCACATACTAAAATATGGAACATGATTTTGTTGGAATTGTTAACCTACCTTTTTGGTGCCCTAAGATGGTTTGCTTAGCTTCCTCTTTGATTCTTTGCTTCACTTGCTTTTCTTCTTGATCACCTTCACTTCTTCCTCTTTAACTTTTGGTGTTTCACGTGCTTCCTCCTTTCCCTCAAAGTTCTCTCTTTTTCTTTTCTCTTTTTTTCTCTCCTTTCACATGTGGTTGTGTAGCATGCATGAAAAATGAACTTACAACCTCTCTTCTCCTTTCCACGAGTAAGTGTTGTATGTATCCCCCACACAAGAAATTTCCAACTCTTTTGTCTCTTGCTTAGGTGGCATGTCATGCATAAAATTTTTAAATCTCTTTTCCATCACTTTCACGCCACATTACCCTCCTTTTCTTAATTATTATTGTGATTATCCTTATTGTCCGATGGTCTTCATGTGTGGCCCCAAATGTACATTTCTCTGCTTGTCAAATTTGATTTACTTATTCCTAAAGTCACGCTGCACTTGCTTCCTCCTTCCTTTTCCTTGCCGTGTGGATGTGAGTGTGTGTGCATAGTTAATATAAAATTTCCTCAAATTTCCCTTAGAATTCCTTCCTAGCTACACGTGCACCTTAGGTTGCTTGCACACTTGGTTCTTCTCTTCTTTTTTTTTCTTCTTCCTAATCTAATGCTGCACCCACCCTTTTTCTTATTCCAATTTCCATTTGATCATCATGCAAGGACGCTGTGTAACGACCCCTTAATCCATAATATACTATCCTCTATCTGCCTAGTGGAAGAATATGGGTTTTAGAAATAGTTATTCCCGATGTGGGAATGTCAGGGGATCGCTACTGGTTGAGCGTAACCCAAATAAACATTCCGTCGTCCATTCAGATTCCGTTCAACCCTAATTCACATGCAGCTATAAAAATTATACATACATTCATCATAAATTACTCTGGAATGAAAACTAAAATCCATACATACATCATATCATTCATTCATGAAAATTCCAACTTAATTACACACGTTTACCGTGGTAAACTCTATAAAAAATTCGGTAGAGTCTCCCCTGTATTTTGAACGTATCCAAAAGTACAACTAGTCATTAACACAGCAGATTACATCTATTCAACAGTAAAATACATCATCATTACAAAATATAGTACAGCAACCACAGGATACATATATATACATCATTATTCAAGCCTAGACTACGCTGCTCTTGTAACAACAGAAAAGATTCGAAAGAGTTTTTAAAGGATTTTAAAAGATAAAACTTGATTTTAACCCTAATCCCAAACAAACGAAGATCGACACGTATTTCGAGGATAATGACTAGACATAGAAGGTCCTTTGAAGCCAGAAACACAATCAAACAAAAAGAAATGTAATCCGGCGATCGTAAATCGCGGAAGGAGTTTGCAGTCCACTTTCGCTTGATGAGGCCAAGACTTTTGCATGGAAATGCGTACAACGCCTGGAAGGATGTCGACACTTAAAAGATCCCCTGTGTGGCCTGAAAAGCTCTGGATCGCCTGAGGCTTTAAATTACTTAAACTCCCGCCATTTCTCCCATTTCACTCTCTCTCCTCACCACACTCTCTCTTCTTCTTTCTCTCCACCTTCCTCCACCCGTGAACGCCACCACAGCCACTGTGGAGGCCGCCACCAAGGGTACCACCGACACCTCACGCCACAACCACCAAAGAACCAACCACCGCCACCAACGGCCGGAGACGCCAAAAATGTCGCTTCCTCCATCGCGCGAAATTTCCCGGTGATTCGCGCCGTCCGACGCCGTTGACCCTCACCGCCCCACCACCGTAGCCCGAGCCGCCACGCCTCCAGAGCTCGGGCCGCCGAAGAGGCCGGACGCGCCTGGATCGAGGCAAAACGCCGCCCGCCAGGCGACGCAGCGGTCGGAAAACACCGCCCAAACGGCCGTGGAACCGGCCGTGCCACCACCGTATTCGACTTCGAGCTTGCGGGCTTCACCGTGGTGTGATTTTCGAGACAAATCGCGCACCGCCGCGGCCCAGTCACGCCAGCGCCGCCAGTGTCGCCGTGTCGAAAGTTCCCCGGACGGCATCCCGAGAACCGAGATCACCGGACGAATTCCATAATCCGAGCACGATTGGTAAGGTCCGCTTTTCCCAAAACTAATGTTATATGATCTAAATGGTTGCCGAACGTAATTAGGCAATTAATTAACCAGGTAATCGTAACCGGGTTTAGGATTGAAAATTGGATGACGCGGACGAATCTAAATATTCAATTTCATGTCCAGGGAATTAATTGGGCTCAGAAACCGAGATTTCGCAGAGTCCTGACTTGAATTGAAGCGACCGGAGACCAGGTAGGATAATTTACACTTCCCGAACCCTAGGATTGATTTAGTGAATACCTGACTGATTTAGACGATTGTATGGATTTGCGTTGTTTGCTGATGGGATAAAATTGCATGCCTCGTGTCTTGAAAAACCCTAATTGCATGTTAGACACCTTGTTTATCGAGTTTAAATGCCTTTAGGACTGGATTTACTTAGGTTGGGTACTTGATAGCAGATGGTATGAAGGCAGTAGCAAGCATCCTCAGACAGAAGCTTTTAAACGAAATAATTATTATCTGATTTAGCCTGCATCTTGAAGTTGGGGATTGCTGCGTTAAACCAGTGATCCACCCTAAGAAAGGTTTAGGAGTATAAGGGTGGATAACCTACATCGGAAACGTTGTGATTTAGGCGTGATACCCTAGAACCCTGAGGAATAGCCCGACCGAGTGCATGTGAGTTCGAATAGACTGCATGAGGATGAGAATTGGCGTATGTGCACATGCTGGGGATGCCCTAGATGTTGATTCTCACCCTGCTTGAGTGAGTGATTGGTGTTCACGGATCACACTCACAATATAAGGCTTGATTCAGGTGATTAGTGTTACGGATCACACCCAACGATAAGAGAGGTATTCTCTCTAGACTACGGCAATTAGAAGACGATTTAGATTCGATTACAAAGTGATTTGTAAATCAACGTGATTGAGATACACAGGGCATGAGATTTTACTTGATTTTGATAATTGATTTTTAAAGAAAATGGATTTTCCGGGATTGTGATATATTACCGCAATTTCCATGTGTTTAAACGATTTTAAAGATAAGGTATTCCATCGTTGAATCGATTTGGAAGACGATTTCTGTTCATAATCACGAGTATTCAACTCGGTTTTCGAATGATAATTAAAATGTAAATTATTCAAATGGGATTCATATCTCATTAGGTTGTGTACTCAGATGAACAGAGGGACAAAGGTGGAGCCAGGCGATAAATGTCGACTCGAGGATAGATAGAAGGATGATTAGCTTAGGCTTGAATCATTTGTATATATACTCACGATGACATCATACTTAATGGATTCTCGCTCTTGTAAATTTTGTATGAACTAGACCAATGTATATATAACGCTTCGCATAAAGATGTATGGATTGTAACGATGAATTGATGTTCGGTATGGATTTATATTAGTATGTTTACCGTTGTTGGACTGGCTGTTGAATTTTAAACAGGTGATTCTGTATTTGGGATACGACCAATTTACAGAGGAAACTCTGCCAGATTTTCAGTAGAATCTACCGCTGTAAATTTATGGATTTGAATTGAAATGTGTATGAATGTATGATGAGACATGTATGAGTTTTAGATTTCATTCCAGAGGTATTATTGATGATGTATGTATGTGTATTTAGTTAGCCGCATGGTGAATCGTGGTTGAACGTAAATCTGAATGGATAACTGAGAATCTATTTGGGTTACGCCAACCAAGAGCGATCCCCCCGACGTTGCCACATAGGAATAAACATCTCAGAATACCACATATGCTTCCGCTAATCGATAAGCATCGCATGACGACAGGGTCGTTACAGCCTCTCGCTCATCACCAATGCCTTGCCCAGTTAGCGTCTAGGTCTTTGTTCATGTTCATCTGAGTAAACAACCTGGTGAGATATGAAATCCCAGTAGAATAATTTACAAATTATAATATAGTTTGAAATCTGGTTGATTACTCAGCGGTGTAAGAACCAAAAACATACTTCCCGTATTTAGTTCAAAATTCGTGAAATACCTTATCTTTAAAAATCAGTTTATCGCATGGAAATCACGGTAAGTTCTAAAAATCATTAAAATCTGTCTCCTTGAAAATCAGTAATTAAAAGCGAATCAAAACCCATGCCCGGTGTATCTAAATCCGTATCGGCCACAAATCATCTGCGACTGTATCTAAAATCCTCCAATTGCACATCATCCAGAGAAATTACATCTCTTGTAGTTGGGTGTGATCTGTAACACCAATCATCACTCAAGGACCGGGTGAGAATCAACATCTAGGGCGTCCCCTAGTATGTGCACATACGCCAATTCTCATCCTCATACAGTCTATTTGAACTCACATGCACACGGTCGGCTATTCCTCAGGGTTCTAGGGTATTACAGCTAAATCACAATGTTTCCCTGTGTAGGTTATCCCCCCTTATACTCTTTAAACCTTTCTTAGGGTCATCCTGATTTACCGCGTGATCCCTAATGTAATGCAGGCTAAATCTATTTAAAAATAATATATTCATGAAATCCCCTACATTTGGGATACTTAACAGCCATCTCATACCGACTATTAAATATCCTACCCTAAGTAAATCCGTCCTGATGGCATCTAAACTTGATAAATAAGTCGTCTAACATGCAAATGGAATTTCCAGCACACAAGCATGCAATTTAGTCTATCGAAAGCAACACGCAAATCCATGCAATTAAATCTAAGTGTTCAGGTATCCATATAGTCAATTCTAACGTTCGGGAAGCGTAAATTATTATACTTGGTCTTCGTTTGCTCCAAATCAATTAGATACTTCTCTTATCCTCGAATTTTGAGCCAAATAAATTCTCTGAACATTTAAACGAATATTTGAGCTCGTCACGTCATCAGTTCTACAGTCCTAAGTCTGATTACCCTATTTCCTAAGTTGATTTATTTCCTATTTGTGTTCGGCAATTGATTCGATCAAAAATCATTATGTTTAGGTGAATCAGACCTTACCGGGGTTGCCAGATGATGGAAATCTATCTCAGGGCAGTCTCGGTGTCTCTCAGGTGTCTTTCTGGATTCTTCGGTGACGACGCACGGCGAAGCACGATGGTGCATGGTGGAGGGGTGCAATTGGCCTTGAAAATCACACCATGGTGAAGCCCTCAAGATGAGGAGTCCGAATATGGTGGTGGCGTGGCGGTTCACGACCATTTAGATGGCGTTTTTTGGCCTCAAAAAATAACGCACGAAAGAGGAAGTTTTCCTCGATCTGCACACGTAGAGGCTCTGTTCAACAGCTGCGAGCTAGGGGAGGAAGCTGGCAGCTCGGCCTACACACTGGTGGTGGCGATGACAGTCAATGGTGGCCGACGGCAGCGATCCCAGCTGGAGAAGATTTCATGCGACAGAGGGAGAAAACTTCATTTTCTGGGGACTCTGGCGGCCGTTGGTGGCCGTGGGTGGCTGCCTGAGGATGAGGGTGGCGAGGGGTGTCGGTTGGTAGGTCAGGTGGTGGCCTATGGTGGCCCAAGTGGTGGTGCACAGTGGAGGAAGGAGGAGAGAGAGGAGAGAGAAAATGAAGTGAGGAGAGAGAAGAAAGTGATGCAAATGGTGGGTTCTGATGAATTTAAAGCTCCCGGGGGCGATTTTGACTTTTCTCGGACCACCCAGGGGAACTTCTGGACGTTGTCTTCCATCCAAAAATTGGCACGGGTTCCCATGCAAAATTTTTGGCCTTCGTATGAGAAATTAAAGTCTGAAACTCCATTTATCAGCATCTTATCGTCTGGTCGCGTTTCTTTTCATCAGATCACATTTTTGACTTTGAAAAGCCTTTCGATTTCAACCGTT
Organism: Senna siamea; assembly: GCA_031216115.1. Taxonomy (NCBI): domain Eukaryota; kingdom Viridiplantae; phylum Streptophyta; class Magnoliopsida; order Fabales; family Fabaceae; genus Senna; species Senna siamea. Next base: position 16,026,612 of record CM062364.1, read on the forward strand.
GACCTCGTAATTTATGCCAAGCTCAGTTTACATGAAATTATCATCAAAATTCAGTTTTAATGTTTTAAAATCAGTCTCGGTTATTACATGATGCACTCTCTTCCTTTTGTTTCCTCCCTTTTTCCTTGGCTTTGGCGTGTGGTGCATGAAAATTATGCACCTTTCTTCTATCTTGTTTTTGGCTGTACTCATTGTTATTCTTTATAATAGGTGTGCTTCCTTGTTGCATACACAATCCCATTTCCCTCACACACAATTCTGCACTAGGTGTACTTGCTAGTACACTTTTCCTTCCTTGCAAGTTACCTTTCTCCCATTGTTTACTCCATCTCTTTTTGTTTTCTCAAATCCTAATCTCCATTCGGCCAACATGGGGGAGGGAGGGGGGGGGAAGGATGCTGCACTTTTTTTTTTGTTTTACTTATGTATATAACTAATTTCCTTCTTGCTTGCAAATGGGTGCTTCCTTCCTTTACACGTTAGTTACACTCCACAAGCAACTATATTCACATGTTGCATAAAATTTTTGCACCCCTATTCCCTAGCCTATTCTGTCACGTGAGGAAGGGAGGAAAGAATACATTCACACATGTTTTTAATTTTGGTTAAATTCTGCACCTTTTTCTTCTTGTCTTGGTCTCTTTCTCTTTGCCATATACACACACATACTTATTATATATATATTTATTTATTTTTTGGAATGCTTTTAGTCTTCTCTCCTTTCCACTTCACATGAGGCTTGAGATTTTCATGCAAGGCACACGTGGGCTCCCCCTACCACTTCATCCAATGGGTGCACATATATAAAACATGAAACTTATGTTCTTCACCCCTTGCACGTGTACTTTTCATGTATAAGAAAAATAGAATTTCCATTCCTTTCTCTCATGTGGGATGCATGCAAGGCACCCACATGCATATATATTTAAATTCTTTCCTTTCCCATGCATGCTTAATCTTTCCCACTTGCACTTGCACACACACACACATGCATATATTTTAAATGTCGTATCCTATCTTGCTTTTCTCTTAGTACTTAGGCTAGGTGACTCAAAAGGAGAAATAGAGAATTAAATTAAGCACCTAATTTTTATGCAAGATTATCTTTTAGTATACCCATTTTGAGCCATTAAATTATGCAAGCAAAATTTGCCCCTCTTTAATCTAATTCATCTAATTAATTACAAAGTATTTAATTTATAGCTAATCATTAAATGACACAAGTAACTTTATCCAATCAATTAAAGAGCATTAATTTAGACTAATTAAAATTATAGGGGGATACAATTAGGATTAGGGTTCCTATAGGAATTCAATTTTTTTATCCTAATAAGTATGAAAGAGGGAAAGATAAGAGAAGGAAGAGTGGAGGTGTCTTGTGTTTATTTATTATTTTCTTTGATCTTTATTTTAAATTTTGAAATCCTAATACTTATCTTAAAATTTTGAAAGGAAATCGAGAACAATTGGGGTTTTTTTTTTTTTTTCATTTTACTCTTTATTGTTTTGGGTTGCCTCTGTTCTTGCTGAAAAACTAGTGTACTGGTTGAATTAATTAAAATGATGGGTTAAAATTACAAATGGAGGAAAATAAGGGCTAAACCAAGAAGAAGAACTATAACACCCCCAACTTATGGTTCCTTTTAGTTAATAAATAATATAATATAATATAGGATTAGTGAGTTACTACTAACTTTACCCAAGTAAAATTTATTTATTTATTTTAACTTTTACCAAGTTAATTAATTAAGTGCTACTAGTTTGGGAATTTTACACTCGGGATGCTCACACGTAAGATCTCAGTGAAAAATAATCAAAACAATTAAGATAAGATATATAAATATATACATATACATCCACATACATAATTCATTTATAATATTTACAAGTGTCACCCATCAGACATATACCTATAGATATGTGAGTGTGTAAACTAGGGTAAGGAGACAACGAGCCTATCACTCATACCCATTTAATAAAAATTGCTAGTAGATTCCTAGCTCACATATCTTAATACATATATGCCCTCTCTGTGTACACCCAAAAATCATCATCCTGATCCTTTTCTACCAAAAGATTAATAAGGATCCAAGGTATCGGGCATATCAAAACATTGGACAATACCTAACACTTCTGGAATTAGGGTGTGGGAGGTGTAACGACCCTCTAATATGACATACACAATCCTTTATCTAGTTAGCAGAAGCATATGGACTTTTCTAAATAATTATTCCCAATGTGGGAATGTCAGGGGATCGCTACTGGTTGAGCGTAACCCAAATAGACTTCCCGTTGTCCATTTGGATTCTGTTCAACCCTAATTTACATGTAACTAAACTAATTATACATAAATACATCATAAATTACTCTGGAATGAAATCTAATATCCATACATGCAGTATACAATCATTTAAATGCAAATTCCAACTTAATTACATAGGTTTACAGCGGTAACCCTACTGAAAATCTGGCAGAGTTTCCTCTGTATTTCGAACATATCCCAAATACAACAGTCATCTGATTTATACATATACAGTCAATCCAATAACCACATCAGGCAGGAATTACAGAAACTAATATACAACGTCATTAGGAAAATATATACAATGCAATTCAAGCCTAGACTAAGCTTCTCTTCTTTCTATCACCAAGTCATCGTCCAGCTAACGTCTAGGTTCCTGTCCCTGTTCCTGTTCATCTGAGTAAACAACCTGGTGAGATATAAAATCCCAGTAGAATAATTTACAATTCAAAATACAATTTGAAATCTGGTTAAATACTCAATGGTGCGAGCACCGAAAACATCTTTCCGAAATCAGTTCGAAATCAGTGAAATACCTTATCTTTAAAATCATTTTATCACATGGAAATCGCGACAATTACTCAAAATCATAAAATCCATTTCTTTGAAAATCAATCATAGAAATTAGGTTAAATCCCATGCCCGGTGTATCTAAATCCATCTAGGCCACAAGTCCTCTGCGACCCAATATAAATCGTCTTCCAATTGCACATCATCTAGAGAGATTACCTCTCTTATCGTTGGGTGTGATCCGTAATACTAATCACCTGAATCTAGCCTATATTGTGAGGTGATCCGTAACACCAATCACTCACTCAAGGACCGGGTGAGAATCAACATCTAGGGTGTCCCTTTGCATGTGCACATACGCCAATTCTCATTTACGCCAATTCTCATCCTCATACAGTCTATTCGAACTCACATGCACACGGTCGGCTATTCCTCAGGGTTCTAGGGTATTACGCCTAAATCACAACGTTTCCCCATCTAGGTTATCCCCTCTTATACTCCTTAAACCTTTCTTAGGGTCGTCCTAATTTATCACGTGATCCCTAACGTAGTACAGGCTAAATCTGGTAAAAAAAATATCATTTGAAAACTCCCTGTACTCGGGATACTTAACGGCCGTCCCATACAGGCTATCAAGTACCCTACCCTAAGTAAATCCGTCCTAAGGGCATCTAAACTCGATAACAAAACGTCTAACATGAAATTGGGATATCCATCACACAGGCATGTAATTTATTCCATCGAAAGTAGCACGTAAATTTATGCAATTAAATCTAACTATTCAGGCAATCACTAGGTCAAATTTAGGACTCGGGAAGCGTAAATCATCCTACCTGGTCTCCTGTTGCTCCGAAATAATTCAGAACTTCATGAAATCTTAGATTTCGAGCCAATTAAATTCCCTGGACATTTAAATGAATATTCAAGCTCGTCACATCATCCGTTTTACAAATTCTAAGTCCAATTATCCTAATTTCTATGTCAATTTATTTCCTAATTGCGTTCGGCAACTAATTCTATCAGAATTCATCAGTTTTTAGGAAATCGAACCTTACCAGTGTTGTCGGATGATGGAAATCTATCTTGGGGTGGTCTTGGTTTCTCCCGGTGTATGTCCAGATTCTTCCACACGGCGGCGCACTGTGGCGTACGGCGACACACGGTAGAGCACGGCAGCGTACGGTGGCACACGGGGGAGGGGTGCGGTTGGCCTCAAAATTTACACCACGTTGAAGCTCGCAAGATGAGGAGTCCGAATATGGTAGTGGCGCGACGGTTCACGACCGTTTGGACGGCGTTGTTTGGCCACAAAGAACAACGTATGGCAGACGAAAAAAGCCTCGATCCGGGCACGTCGGACCTCCGTTCAACGTCGACGAGCTGGTGGAGGAAGCTGGCAGCTCAAGATACACAATGGTGGGGGCGGTGATGGCCAACGGTGGTGGACAGTGGCAATCTCAGTTGGTGAAATTTTCGCGCGATGGGGGTGGAAAACATCATTTTTCGGCAGCGCTGGCGGCCGTGGGTGGTTGCTGGAAGTTGAGGATGGTGAGGGGAGTCGATTGGTGTTCCTGGTGGTGGCTCACGGTGGCTCTGGTGGCGGCGTGTAGTGGAAGAAGGAGGAGAGAGAGGAGAGAGAAAATGGAGTGAGGAGAGAGAGAGAATTAGGCCAAATGGCAGGGTTTTGGGAAATTTAAAGCTTCTGGGGGCGATTCTGACTTTTCTCGGACCACCCAGGGAAACTTTAGGGTGTCGGCTTCCTTCTAGAAGTTGGCACGAGTTTTCATGCAAAGCTTTTGGCCTTTGTCAGTGAAACTGAAGTACAAAACTTCGTCTGTCAGTTCCTGATCGTCGGATCGTGTTTCTTTCCATTCGGTCGTGTTTCTGACTTCAAATTGCTTTCCGAGTTCAACCATCACCTCGAAATATATGCCAGCCTCAGTTTAAATGGAATTAGCATTAAAAATTCTATGTTATCTTTCAAAAATAGTTTCGGTTATTACAGGAGGTACTTTAAATACAAAATAACCCATAAGTCCTTAATCATTGGGAAATATCCCAAAAAGGGTATTTCCACCATTTCCACTTCTATCCTCAGCAACACTTGATATCTAGGCATCTAATACAAACTAGTACTTTAAATGAGAATGAATCTCAGTAGCAATAAACAACTTGTCTTTTAAAATACACTGGCCTATACCACCATACTTACACAAAAAACATTACATTCTTCTTTTCATAAAATAAAACATTATGCTTATTAGGATACAATGAATGAATTATACAGTTATATCATCTCATAATCATATGATGCATGCAATATAAATAATCATATATCCATTCATCAAGATATATATTTCATTAGATTATATTTCATATTCATCAAATAGGATATATCATACCACATATCCATCACACAGGATATATATCATATTATAATGGTAATAGGGCATCACATAAAAACAAGAACATACACAAGGAAATCAGAGCATATTCTCATGGCCAATGCCAAATCATTATTATCATAAGATCATACCAAGAGAAATTAGGAGAGTCACCGAGTGAACAACTCCTCATATAGAACCCTCACTCATAGGTGAATATCTCATAGTCCGCGACTTCCCGCAGTTTTCAACTACAATATATTCATAATCTGGTAATCCTTCACTAAAATATATGTACATGCTGTAGCGTCCCCCAGTGGATCCAAGTACATCTATCCATAACACACCCACAAGGGTCTCTGTCCACCACTCTAACAGATCATTCCCCACCTCCAAGAACCATAGGATCCCTGCCTACCTCTTTGTAGATCCTCCCCCATATATCCAAGATTATTGTTCTCAATAGATCATTTCTCTAAATTACTATTTATAAGTATATAAACTAGCGTGATTCGACTCATGCCATGGTTATGTCTAAATTTAAGTATGTGAATCCTTTAATTGGCCATAGGGGAATTCACTAACTTAAAATTAATAACCACCATCGTGTTTTCAAAATTGTTTGATTTAGCCATGGAGTACCCCAATTGTTGTCCCATACCAATAACTAGTCACTCAATATGTACTTATCTACCACTATCTATAAACTATGAACACTTTCTTATTTCTCTGGTAATTCTCATGTTGATTCCTTTTCAATTATCACATCTCTTTCTTGCTCTTTTTCTTTCATTCTCAACCCTCTTGTTACCCATTATACATTATAGGTTTAAATCCCTTATTTGAGTGAAGTTATGGGCTAAACATGCTTCAAACTAGGTCATTGAGTTCATTTTTCTAAAACAAAGGCCTGCCAGTCGACTTCCACCCTCCTAGTAGTCGACTTGAAGCTCATTGCCTCAAAATTTTCTAAACCCAAGGGCTACCAGTCGACTACTACAAGCCTGACAATCGATTGTTCTGTTCTTGGCAATTTTTTAAAAAATATGAGCACGGTAGTCGACTTCCAGCCTCCTGGCAGTCGACTGCTAGTACTCTGGATGCATTTTTAGACAATTGAAGAACATGACAGGCGACTGGTAAGGGCTACAAGATGACTGCTACGTTATGCTCTATTTTTTCAAATCATCCATTGACCTAAAATTTTGCCCAAGAACATGTTTGTAAATCAATTTTTAGTCCTCATTTACTCAATACCAATGTTCAAGCATGCACCATTTGATCTTACTCAAATCTTGGATTAAACCCCATATTCATTTAATAGGAAAAACCCATTTCTTATAATCTGATTTTAGCATACATAAGTATATTCATGAAGTTTAAAACACCTAATAGAATTCATAAACATCAAGAATGTGGTTTTTAATCCCTCTTTTACTTCAGATAACAAAAAATCTCACTTTTAACTTATGCACAGTAAATTCAAAATTATAGGGAATAGGTTGTTTTGCTACCTTGTTTCCATGTAAAAGCTGGTGTAAAATTATCAGATGAACTCCTAGATTGCTCAGCTACCTACTTCTTGCCTTGATTCATTGTAGAAGTGCCACTTTCTTTGTAAGTTCACTTTCTCTCTCTAAAATGTCCCTCACTCTCTCTAAAATTCTGAAGTAAAGATGAGGAAATGGAGCTTCTGAGTTATAGCTCTATTTATAGGTGGTTCAGGAGTTGCCAATTTTGATCATTCAGCTCTAAATAATAATTTCTCTGGCTACATGCCAAATTACTATTTTATCCCTGAACCATTGGCAGTAAATTTCAAAATCCTAGTAGTTATAGTAAACCTTTTAGCTAATATTATGGTATGCTACCCTAAATTATGGAAAGTTTACAGAACTTCCTCCACTCAACCTTTTTCCTCTCATTCAATTCCCTGCTCTTTTGTTTTCTATTTAGTCTCTAACTCTAATGCAACTACATGTAATCTAATGAAACAAACACAAGCATTTAACTTATTTAAAATTAACAAAATATTTCTTAATAAATAGAAGGAGCGGATGTTACAAGAACCATTTAGGAACTAAACTGAAAAGTTTCAAAATTATGGGTAATTAGTGTAAATCCAGTAAATTCTATGGATTCATGTAATTATTGGCTGTAAGGGGCTTCTAGAATTAATTGGGGGAATTTTAGAAATTTTTAGGGGTCATTTTCAAAATTTAGAAAATATATGGACTAAAGTGAAAGAAATTTTGTGCCTCGCGTAAAACTTATAAAATCAAGTAAATTCTAGACCGTTAATGAAAATAGTACTGTACTGGATTGAAATTAAATAGAATTCAAAAACTACCTAAACAAAATAATGAAATTCAAAATTTACATAAATAGGGACTAAAATGAAAAATAAAATATTTGTGAGAATTATGTAATTATAGGTAATTGAGGGGAATATGTCTAATTTTGGACACAATTATTGTAGAATATAGTTCCTGTAGCATAATTTCGAAAAGTAAAAGGAAAATTAAGTAAAAAGTTGATTTTGGGACTAAAATGAAAAGATTAGTTAAAAGTGGGGCAATAACATAAGTTAGAAAAATACTTGTGGTAAAAAAATTAAAATCTGCCCCACTAGACAGCCAAGGGACTTTTGTAATTAGCGATGATTAAATTTTTTAATCAATAAATTAAAGAAAGAGTTAGATTAAGTATAGTATAAGTTAGCATTCAATGAATTAATGATGAGAATTAAGAAAAATAACAAACATGTTTGATAAACCCAATTTAGTATTAAATTAGTGGGAATTATATATTGGAGTCTAATTCCATGGAAATTGTGACATCCCTGCAGCGATTTTACTTTAATTAAAATTTTCTTTACTAGTAATTATATGATTGCAGTAAGCTGGATGTCTTGATATAGATAAATTAGTTTAAAAGGAATTAGCTGTGAAACCAGACCGAATGGATATACGATTTGGGAGAAATGGAGTTTCAAAGATAAGCGTCATATTAAAGTAATTTTCCTGAGGGAACAGATATTATAGTTAAAAGAAGAATTCATGAGCTGGTACTTTGAGGGCAATAAGATGTATAAGTGGCATTAAGAGGTAGAATACCTTAGAAGTTTTTAAATATACATTTTTGACCCTAGGGACTAAGTTACAAATATTTTTGAAGTTTCACTAACTGTATATTCCTCCCCACCCTCTAACCTCTATAAAAAGCAAAGAGGAGAGAGAGAGGGATTTTATGAACTAGCTAGTGAGAGAGAAACAAGTTGGAGGAAGAAAATTGTAGAATAGCAAGGAAGGTTGCTAGGAAATTATCTGGACCACTTTGCAAATACTACATCACACAAAAGCTTTCAAGAAACTCAAGATAATCAATTAAACTAAGAATCTCCTTTTTTTCTCTTTCTTTGAAAATGGGTAAAAAGCTAGATTTCTTCCAAATTGTGAGATTTATGAAATAATGATAGTCTAGGCAACCAAGACAAACCAGTACATAAACCAACAACTTAAGAGTCAAGATTACAGCAAGAAATCCAAGATCAAAGATACAATAGCAAGAAACAACAAAAAGACACAAGAATTGATAGTGGTTCGGATTTGTATCCTACATCCACTCTTTAAGATGCTTTAGGACCTTTATTGAAAGAGACTTCAAGAACTTTACAAGAGCTTTTCCTTATACTTGAATTCTCAGCACTCAATATGGCACCTCACCAAAACTGCACTTTACTTTTAGCTATTTTCTCTCATTCCCAAATCTATTATGATTCTTCTAGCTAAGGCCTTTACATAGGAAGATTTACAACACCTTAGACTTACAATAATACATCATAAGCTTTGGCTATTCTCTACCTAACACTTAACTAACAATTTAAATGACATCTAGCCAAGTAGCAACAATGTTGTTATGTCCTGAACTATTGCCCAAGCTGCATGTCTTGAAGGACCACTATTTTCTACACAAATGATGTTTAAAATCGTGTAATTGGGGATTTATCTTGCATTTTATGCTACGTGAATATGGATGTGTGCTTGCATAGCCTTGTATGGGTTTGCTTTGTATGAAAATAGAGGATTGAAAATGGGTTTGAGTTTCTATTTCCTCTAAGAATGAAATTGCTTAGTTTAATATGGATATAGCCTGCAAATACACTATTTTTTGTATGTTATTGGATTTAATGTGAGAAAAAGTTTTATGGATTGATTGGGAGTTAAAATTATTGATTTTAAGGCTAAGAAGAATAGAAAAATGGCATTCAAAATAAGATATGAGCAAGGAAGTCGACTTTCATGTTCTTGAAACCTAGAAATTCGAATTATGGAGTAAGAAGTCAACTTACTTGACCAAGAAGTTGACTACTTGATTAGAGGTCGACTTGCTACCCTGAAGAAGTCGACTTCTTCCTTTTTGGCTTGTCCTCTTTTGGTCAAAAAGCTACAAGTCGACTCCTAAACCCTAAGAAGTCTACTTACAACCCCTATTTGTGAAAATCAACTATTTCTTCCATGTTTTTCTCTAAGAATACTCAAAAGGAAAAGGATTCACTTAAATTAAGTAATTAGAACACTTTTGATGTATTCTTGGGTTATGGGATGAGGATGATTAACATCATGATAAAGTAAAGGTGATTTATAATACATGCATTAGGAATGAGTGGATTTCGAATAGAAAAATCAATGGCTAGTATGGGATGATCATTGTGAATCCGACAAACAACAATTCGTGGGCAACTAATTCTAAGTTAGCTACTTAAGATTAGGTCTGCCCTGACCTAGAATCCATATGCCTAATCTATGTGTTAGTAACCCAAGCATTGAGTAATGATCTACCATTTCATAATGATGGTGAACTAAAGAAATGATCCATAGTTTGATGACTGTGATGATCCCTTAGTATTCATAGCTCGCCGATCATGAGTGGAATGATTTAGTACTTTGATGAGGCTAGTAACTAGTGAGTGGATAACGGTCGGTACCAAGATAACTAAGGGATTCCTTGGGGGTATAAAGGGATGACACTGCAATGAAGCTCATCTAATGTCTTTTGTGGCTAATGACAATCACATCGAATGTTTGTTTTGAAAGGCTATTGATGGAGTCAATTAAAAGACATGATATTAGTGTAGTCAATTGAAAGAAAGGTTGTTGATGTAGTCAATTGAAAGAAAGGATGTTGATGCAATCAATTGAAAGAAAGGTTGTTAATGCAGTTAATTGAAAGAAAGGCTATTGATGCAGTCAATTGAAAGAAAGAGATATTATTGTTGAAATTATGAAATTTTGAAATAGAGACTTGATGTTCTATATGAATTTTTGACACGATATCTCTTGCTTTGATTATGTTCCCATACTATAGTGTTTTGATATGAAATAATGATGATTGATCATGATGATGCTTAATGGCACATTTTGTTATACATGACATGGCATGGCATATATGCATAGTATCTATACTTTCATACTTTGATGTTGAATTGTGAGGAATGCATGTTTTTCTAGGTGATTCCCAGATGGTACCATCAATGGCAATTTTTTAACTAGTTTAATTAATTACTAAATTTTTCTCAAACTCACTTGTGTGTTGATGTGTCCAGATGCCTAGTTTCACAGTCACCATAGATGTGGTGGTGGAAGTTTTTGAGGTGCTCACCCTCATGTACTTCATCCATATTGGTGATGTCTTGTTGTGGATCTTAAATGTGCAGTCACCAGTACCCCTGGTAGGTTAAGGTGGGATAGTAATTATCGATTTTTGGGATCCTTACTCTTACTCTGGCTTATTTTGACTGATAGCTAGAGTATTATCATGCGTTGTATAGGAAGAGTGGGAGTTTCTTCTAACTATAGATGATATACTATATATATATAGTACACTGACATCCCATATTGGATAAGATGGTCTCAAGTGGTGAGCACGTCACCTCATGAGCTCTAATCTTTTATTTTGAAATGTATATATGTAAATATTTGTATTATGTTATATAGATATTATGCTTCTGCTGACAATTATGAATGAGAGAGGCACCCGAGAGACACCCATTTCGATGAATGGAATTAATAATGAATACTAGGAATTAATTAAAAATTGAATTCAAGTAGCCAAAATAAAGAGACAAGATAGTAGCGCACTATCTCTATAGGAATACATATGTATGACAGACCCTACATTTTGGTATTAGAGCTATGCTCTAACTTAGGTGGTAGTCCTCATAAGAGTTAAGGCTGAGTTATGTGGCTAAACCTAGGCAATTTACTAACTTAGACATCATCTTGATGTGAGGACTAGAGATTTAGTTTTGGGTATGGTATTATTGAGACTGAACACCTCAGTGATATTTATTTTTAACAAGGAAAAAAATGGCACCACCTAAAAGGAATTTTAGAAATGCTAATAGGGTTGAGGATAGAGTGGAAAGAGTGATGCAAACCATGCAAGGAATGACAGAGGCTGTAAGAATACAAGCTGATGTTACTGCTTAGCTACTACAACATATCAAAAAAAAGAGAAATCTTATGCCTTAGTAAGACCCAGAAGGGAACCATAACCATAAAGCCTGGTTTGAATTTTAGGAAGCCAAGCCTAAAACCTTTAGAGGAGAGTATGACCCGAACCTAGCCAATGAGTGGTGAAAGGCATGGAGACAATGTTCAAGGTATTGGGAAAATACTAATGAACAAAAGGTATAGTTTGCCACCTACATATTAGAAGGTGAAGCAGAGTACTATGAAAGGGAGCTCTACAATTGCTAGAAGCTCAAGGTACCCCTCTAACTTGGGAAAACTTCAAATTGGGTTTCTTCAAAAAGTATTTCCCTACCAATGTAAGGAATGAGAGGGAAATAGAGTTTATGCAAATCAAACAAAATGGTAGAGCCTTTAAGGAATACCTAGCTAAATTTGAAGAGTTGGCCAAATTTTATTCTTATGTCAAAAACCACCTTGATGAAGCATGGAAGGCTATGCATTTAGAAGTTGGACTAGATAGTGAGATGAAGAAGGCGATTTCCTCACTAGAAATCTAAAATTTTGCAACCCTAGTGAATAAGTGCTTAATAGTGGCTAGAAACCTGGGGGAAGAAAAGAATAAATCTAGTAACCTAGGGAAACGAACTAGTTATTTTCCTCCTTCCAGAAACTAGAAATTTGGTAAGACCTTTGAGGGGAAGAGATCCCAACCTAACCAATATATTTCCCCTGTTTGCCCTAAGTTTAAGAAGATTCATGTCGGATGACCTTGCTTGGTGGGACAAGGGATGTGTTTCACATGTGGCAAGCCCGAACATTATTCACGTACTTGCTTGAACAAGAAGTCAACTTGATGCCCTGAAGAAGTCGACTTCTTCCCTTTTGACTTGCCTACTTTTGGATAGAAAACTACAAGTTGACTCCTAGATCCCAAGAAGTCGATTTATAGCCCCTGTTTGTGAAAATCAATGCTTTCTTCCATGTTTTTCTCTAAGAATACCCATAAGGTAAATGATCCACTAAAATTAAGTAATTAGAACACTTCTAAAGTAGTATTGGGCTATGGGATGAGGATGATTAACTTCATGATGAAGTAAAGGTGGTTTATAATACATGGATTAGGAATAAGTGGATTTCGAATCAGAGAATCAATGGATGGTATGGGATGGTCATTGTGAATCCCACAGATAACACTGTGTGGGTAACTAACTCTAAATTAGCTACTTAGGATTAGGTCTACCCTGACCTAGAATCCATTCATATAATTTATGTGTTGGAAACCTAGGCATTGAGTAATGATACACCGTTTGATGACAATGGTGAACTGAGGAAATGATCCACCGTTTGATGACTATGGTGATCCCTTAGCACTCATAGCTTGTTGATCATGAGTGGAATGATCTGATACTTTGATGAGGCTAATGACCAATGAGTGGATAAAGTTTGGTACCTAAATAACTAGGGGACACCCTAAAGGGTATGTGAGGCTAGCACTGTAATGAAGCTTGTAATAACTCCAAATAATACAAATACTAATGATACATTAACAATAATAATAATTAAATAATTAGGAAAATTAAATAGAAACTTTGAAATATTTTTGAGAAGTGATTAAGTGAATTATTTTGAGCTCATAGCTCAAATTGGAGAAATTTTCGAAATAGAATTTCATCTGATAAGAAAATTTTTATCTACTTTGAGATACTTAGCAAATATTTTTAACAGGTTTAGGATACTCTAAACATTCTCAAATCCCTTCCATATTGTTCCATATTTTTGCCTAAATCAGAAAATACATTCAAAATTTATCTAGAGTAAACTGGTAAAAGACTAAAATGCCCTTGAATGCCCTAAATATTCAAAATTTCCTTCTTTCCCATCCATTTGTTCCTTCCTCGCGTGAGCTCCCTCTCTCTTTCTCTCTTTTGCGCAACGTCATCCTTTCCCTTTTGAATCATCGCGTCGCGCCATCTTTGGACCGTACTGCTACTTAGCTCATCATTATCATGCTTCTGTTGCCATCTCTCGCCGTCACAGCCACCGCAGTGACCTAAATGAATGTTGTTTTATGCTCCATTCGTGAATTCTAGTTGAAAATAAGTTAAGTTTTAAGTTTAAGTACAATTAAGAGTGAAATTGAGATTTAGAATGAATGGGAATTTAATTTCAGTAAAATTATGCTTTGAAAGAAATAATTTTGAAAGCTGAAATTATTCCTAGGGATTGATAGAAGTGACTTGTGAAATCAAGCAAGGAGAAAAAGAAGAAAGAATCCTAATTCAAGAGAGAAAATTATGGTTGAGGTAGAGTAATCTACACTCCCCTATTTTAAATTGATAATGTGAATTATTTTGGTTAAAATAAAATTTTTTTATGACGTGAGAAATATTTTATGAAATTTATTGTGAAATAGAAATGTTTTTGTATGAGTATAAGGAAAATTACCTGTATTTTTTTGAAAAGCATGAGATAAATCCTTTGTTGCTTGTTTTAATTTGACTATTGGGTTATATGTAAAGTGTAGACAAAATTTGGGTTGAACATTTAATGGTTGGTATGGGACGGTCATTAAGTGTTCCTTATATAGACTATTTTTGTAAAAATTCAACTTTTTTTATCTATGGTCTATTTTTGTTAAAGGTTATTCTTTAAACCAATACAACTTTATGAAAGACTTAAGGAGTAAAGGGAGGATAGTCTATACAAGGCAAACGAATTGGTTTAAGTGAAAAACTCTATGACCCTAAGTATTAGTCACCTATCTGTATACATTGCTATATAGTTGTGGATAAAGAGACTAACGAATGATGTGCACGTGCTAGGGGACACCCTGATAGTTAGATTCTCAGTCATATGGATAACGATCCTATGAAAATTACTGGGATAATGGTCCCCGTAATACCAACAATCTCAATCACATGGATAACGGTCCTGTGAAATTCACTGGGATAATAGTCCCTGTAAATATTAAAATGAGATTAGAAAACAACATGCAATGTGATGAGAATTTTAATTTCTAGAAACGTATGCATATTGATTTTGAGAGAATATACAATTTTTATGTGGTATTTGCAATAACATGAGAAATGTTATGCAAATGAGATTTGAAATGGAAATATAGGTATTTTGAAATAATGATTTTATTAGAATGTCTCTCCTATACTCTTATGAATTTGATGAAATTATATGAGTTATGAAATTGATGAAAAGTGTTAAATTTCCCATATGCTTTGATAATGTTGTGATATGAAATTTCAATTCACATATATATTGATATAGCCACAGGGGAGAGGTTTTCTGTACCATAAAGGATATAACTAAACTTTTAACTATTTTCTAAAAAGGAAAATTGTAAATTACTCTACTGGGATTTTCTATTTCATTAAGTTAAATGTTTAGATGGTTAAGGCCAAAGTTCAGCTAGTAACTAGCTGGGCCTAGAATCATTCTAGCTACAAGAAATTGGAGAATCTTAAGTGATCAGCAAGGCAAAAATAAGGATTATGGGACTTTGACTATTATTTTGGATTATAGTTAAGTGGTTGTAGGCCATATATCTGTATGTAAAGTAAAATTTGAGTTTATTTCAGTTGTATGGTTTATGAGTATCTTGAAATTATAAAGAAATGTTTATTATAGTTCTTATATTACACAGTAAATAGAGATATGTAATGAGATATTAGATATACTTCGCAAAAGGAGTTGAGTGGAATTTGAATGGACATATAAATGAGTCTATTTCGAGTTTCACATGACTAGTGACGACCCCTATGGTATAAATTAAACAATGTACCAAAAAGGGAAAAAAAATTTTAGTGATAATTCCGTGCTTCATTACTTTGATGATATTAGTTGGGTCGTTACAAAGCTCATCTAATTTCTACTGTGGTTAATGATACTGTCACATTGAGAATGTCTGTTTTGAAAGGTTGTTGATGGAGTCAATTGAAAGAAAGGTTGTTGATGGAGTCAATTGGAAGAAAGGTTGTTGACGCAGTCAATTTAAAGAAAGAAATATTGTTGTTCAAATTATAAAAGTTTAGAATACAAACTTGATGGTTTACATGAAATTTTTAACATGATATCTCTTGCTTTGATTATGTTCCCATACTATAGTGTTTTGATATAAAATAATGATGATTGATCATGATGATGCTTGATGGAACATTGTATTATACATGACATGTCATATATGCATAGTATCTATACTTCCATACTATTATGTTGAATTATGAGGAATGCGTGTGTTTTGTAGATGATTCCTAGCTAGTACCATGAATGGTAAGTTTTTAATTGGTTTACTTATTTACCGAGTTTTCTCAAACTTGCCTCTTTGTTGATGTGTCTAGATGCCTAGTTTCATGGTCACTATAGACGTGGAGGTGGAAGTCTTTGAGGTGCCCAACCTCGAGTACTTCATCTGTATTGGCGATGTTTTGTTATGGATCATAGATGTGCAGCCACCAGTGCCCCAATGGGTTGAGGTGGGATTGTAGCTAGCAGTTTTTGGGATTCCTACTCTTACTATGGCTTGTTTTGGTTGATAGCTAGAGTATTAGCATGCAATGTATAGGAAGAATGGGTAAAATGGTCTCAAGTTGTGAGCATATAAATATTGGTATTATATAGTATAGATATTATACTTTCACTTACAATTGTGAATGAGAGAGGCACCCGAGAGACACCTATTTCAATGAATGGAATTAATAATGAATACTCGATAATTAATCAAAAATTCAATTTGAGTAGCCAAAATAAAGAGATAAGATAGCAACACATTATCTCTATAGGAATATATATGTATGGCGGACCTTATAGAGACAAAATTTTACAAAAATGGCTTAAAAATGTGTGACAATGTTGTTGACCCTTTAAACCTAGATTGAACTGCTTATAATGATTCTAATTTATGTGAATGTCGATTGATGAATGAGAATTGTCTAACTTTCTGAGTTTACTGTGAAAATTTTGATAAATGAGAAAAATGTGGAAATTTGAGCCTATTGCTTGTGTATGTACTATTATTGAATTACTCATGGTTAGGTGACCGATAGTTGGTATGGGATGGTCATTGGGCATCTCACATTCGAATTATAAAATTAGATGGTAAAACATCTCCAGGTTTGGGGATCCCTGCAGAGACTGCTTGATTTAGGGACTTGAATATGGGAATTTTTCCCAACGGCGATGGGGATGGTAGGTAAAATTTTGCCGAAGCAAGCTTGTGGATGGGGCTAAGGGTCATGCTCCTCGCCCTCTAGGTACCTCGTCCCCAAAAATTTACATATCTATTTTTTAAATGTATATATATTTATTTAAATGTCTTCTTTTGTAAATTCTCTTTTTATTGTTTGTTAATTAAAAAAATAAAAAAGAAAACAAGTAACTTTAAAAATAGTATAATTCTTGAAAACTATCTTTTATAGCTCTTCATTTTATTTGAAAACTCAAAAATTATAATTAATTTTTTATTATCTTGATAGAATTGAGTATTTTTCATTAATAATTTTTATAGATATTTAAAAAAACTTATACTATTATTTTGATAAATTATTGTTGACATTTAAGTCCCTTTGGGGACCTCGATAATCCTCGAATCCCAATGCGAAATGAGGATGGGAAAGATTTTCTACCCGACATAGGGAAAGGGCATAGGGAAGATTTTCTCCCCGACGTTGAGAATTGGGATGAGGAAGATTTTCTCCTTAACATGGGGAATGGGAATGGGATGAGGGGCAATGATGGGCGCGGAGAGGTACTCTCTACCCCTGGCTTACCCTATTGCCATCCCTAAGTTTTAGGAAGGAATTTAGGATTTGGGTATTTGATTGGAGATTTAGGAATTTTGGGGATTTTAAGGAAGGAGATGATGGTCAAGAGAAAGATGAAGCTACATGCAGATATGGTGAGGTTTAATGGTTTTTAATTTTTTTTCTTATTTTTCCCTTCTTTTTAAATTTATTTATCAATTCTCTTAGGTCTTTCTACTTGTTTTGGGTTTCTATTAGGCCTTTTATTCTTACTTTTCTTGGACATTTTATCTTTTATTTCTTTTAGGCTTTGAATCATATATTCTTTTTTTTTCTTCCTTAAAAATACCTAAAATTAAAAAAAAAATTATTTTCATTTTTAATATTTTTCTAAATTTGGCTAGAAAAAATACAATGTTCACAATCGCTTAATTTTGAATAATTAAAATTACCAAAGGAGGAAGGTTAACATAAAATAATCTAATTCTTTCCCCTCTAAAATTTTAAGAACCAAACAAAGGGAAGGTTACTAATAAAACATATTTAACCAGGGTGGCGGTTCTGGTGGCTAGATTGCATTGGCAGTGAGAGCTTGCAAAACAAGAGAGGGTTAGGGACCACATTGTAACATCCGCTCCTTCTATGCATGAAGAGATATTTTTTGAGTTTAAATGAATTAAATGTTTTGTTTGTTGCATTAAATTGTATATAGATGCATTAGAATTAGATTTTTAGGTGAAGAGAAAGAATAGGGACTAAATTGAAAGGAAAAAGATGAAGTGAGGATGGATGTGAGAATTTCCAAAATTTTAGGGCAATAGATTGTAATTTTAGCCAAAAGATTTATTGTAGCAATAGAACTTTGAAACTTCCCGCTAGTGAGTTAGGGACAAAATGGTAATTTAACATATAGTTGGAGAAATTATCATTTTGGGCCGAATGGTCAGGAATTAGGAGCAGAGTTACAAAAGGTCGGATTGCTTATAAATAGGCTAGCCCTTTAGACCCTTCATTGTGCTTCCTAAAGTCTGAACTTTAGAGAGAGAAAGAGGACAAGCTAGGGAGAGAAGGAGAAGGAATTGTAAACAAACAACACTGTTAATTGGATCTAAGCATTCCAAAAGCTAGGGAAACTTACCAGAACACTTCCCAATCATCAAACACCAATTAGAAATCAACAAAAAGGTAGCAAATCACCAAGCTTCCTTATTTTTGAAATTGATTGTTCATGGTTGGAAATTATGCGTTTTCATAATTTTGAACCTGAGGGGGATTAAAACCTACATTCTTAGTGTTTTTGATTGCTATTGGATGTTTTAGACTACTTGAATATACTTGTGAATGCATGAATGCAAATCTAAAAAAAAAAATTTAATGGTTTTTAAGAAAGAGTTTGAATCCAAGATTTGAGCATGAGTAATCGACAGTTTGGGCTATTTTTGTGTGGTAAATAAAGCTCTTATGCTGTTATTGAGTTTTTAATCATCAAAACTCTTTTAAAAACATGTTCTTAGGCTAAAATAATTGGTTAATGACGAGCATATGGTAATGGATTGTAATCCACAATTAGCCCAGGAGGCTGGATTGTAATCCACAAGATTAAATCCTACATTTGAGTAAAGTATTGGGCTAATTGTGGATTAAAATAAAGCTCCTATTCCAAGAGGCTAGAAGTCGACTTGTAGCTCTCTAATTTGAAAATTTTGACTCAATAGCCTATTTTAATCCATAATTAGCCTAATACTTCACTCAAATGTAGGATTTAATCTTGAATTGTAATGGATAAGGTGAGAAATGAGAATGTTTAAGAAATTATGAGAAAGAGAAGAGAAACAAGAGATTTTAATTGGGCATGAACCATAAATGGGAATAAATGCAAATGGTTGATCTACGATAATAGCTACAAATGGTTATGCCATGAGAATAGCTGCAATTGGTTATACCACGAGAATAGCTACACTGGCTTTAATCCATTAATCCAGAAAAGGTCACAGATGGTTAACCACGAGAATTATTGCAAATGGCTAACCACGAGAATTATTGCAGACAGTTAGCCACGAGAATCTTTGTAGATGGTGAAAATCACGAGAATGATTGCAAGTGGCTCATGACCACAAGAGAACTCATTTATGAATGGAAATTTTTGAAAGATTTATTTTATTATGCTTTTGACTATGGCCATATCAAATTGCATGATTTCCTTGTTTATGCTCTATATTGATATGAGAATATGATTTGTTACCATTACAGTATGAGAATGTATCCTATGTGATGAATATCTATGGAAGTGCGTGTGTATTCATAAGTATATGCATGAGATATTTGTATAATCCATATACATTATTCCAATAGCATAATATTTTAAATTATTATGAAAAAGAATGTGGTGAATTTCCGTATCCGCACGGTGGTACAAGCACTATTTTTAAATACAGGTGATTATTGCTACTAAGAAATATTTCTCATTAAAGCTACTTTGTATCAGATTCCTAGGTTTTAGATCATGCTAGAAGTGGAAGTGGAGATAGTAGAGATGCCCTTTTTGGGATACTTTCTATTTATTAAAGAAATATGGATTGTATATGTATAGAAAGTTCCTCCTACCCCTTGACTGCATGAAACCTTAAGAATTGTATAGTAATATTTTGATATGCCCGTCATCCTGAATCCTTATAACTATTTTGGAAGGATCAGAAGAATGATTTTTGATTAAGTAAGAAGGGCATATATGTATTAAGATATGTGAGATAGGTAGCATTTTATTAAAACTGGGTATGAGTAGCAGGCTTATTGTCTCCTTACCCTGCTCAGGCTCACATATTTATAGGTATATGTATGCACATACTAATGTTTATGTATGTATAAATATTATGTACAGTTGAATGTGAATGTAAATATCTCTATATCTATCTATCTCATTTAAATTTCTTTATTTATTCCTGCTGCATAACGTGTGAGAACCTGAGTATATTAACCTAAACTAGTGGCACTCAATTATTTAATTTAGAAAAATTTAAAAATGTACTTGGGTATAGGTAGTATTAAACTCATTAATCCTATATTATATTACCTTATATTATTTAATTACCTAAAAGGAATATAGGGTTGGGGCTGTTACACTGAGTTAGTATTAGAGCAAGGTTACCACGGCTAGTTGACTACTGGCTCGGTAACAAAAGGTAGATTCCTCAGGATAGAGACTAATACAGGTTAGTTAGCTTAATCTAGACAATTCACTAACTTGTATTGTATTTTGAATTGAGGAATGGAGTGCTAGGTTTGGGGTAGACAGTATGTCTGATTGGTGCTATATAATCTCTAAGAAATATTATGCTATTGAGACTGATCACCTCGGTAATGTTTGTTTTTGTAGATTGAAATATGGCTTCACCCAAGAGGAATACTGGGAAGGAGACAGAAGGAGAGGGTAATATTGAGAGACTGATGCAGGCTATGATAGGAGTAGCAGAGGCTATGAAGGAGCAGGCAGCTGCATTAATCCAGGCGACTTGTCGATATTGGCTCCGTCTAGAGTAAAGACTCTCTTCGAAGCCTGCGGTCTTGGCCCACCTGGATTTTATTGGTTTCCACCGGTTAGATAGTACTTTGCATAGTGTCTCGTACCTCCACATTTGTAGCATCTTGCCAGTGTTTGATGCCAACAAGGTTGATTCCCATGCTTTGTCCCACACTTTGGGTAGTTAGTAGTTTCAGGATAAAATTTCCACCCTTCACATTCAAATTCTTAACTGGTTGTTTTTATCGGCCTCTAGTTCTCTTATTCATATTCTGCCTTTCCTCTAAATTCTTACTAAGGATTCAACATTTATTTACCAGCATCGCGAAATCCCTTATCTCTATCGGGGCTATCTGCGTCCTCATCTACAAATCCAACCCTGCCTCTAGTTGGCTTGATTTACAAGCTTCATCATAATGTAGCCTTAAATAGGTGGAGTATCTAGCAAACTCTTCAAACTTGGCTAGGTACTCTTCAAATGGCCTGCCTCATTGACTAAGCTGTAGAAATTCAGTTTCTTTGGCCTACCTCTCACTCTCAGGAAAATATTTCTCCAGGAAAATCCTCTTGAAAGATTTCCATGTCAGTGGAGTGCCTTTGCTCTCCATGAGCTATTTAGCCTCGCTCCACTAGTGTTATGTCTCTCCCTTCAGCATATATGTTGCATAAGTAACCCTTTGCTCATCCGTACTATGCAACAATTAAAAGATCTTCTCCATCTCTTTCAACCACCCTTCCACGGCCATTGGCTCAGATGTGCACGAGAACACTAGTGGTCCTGCCCTCTAGAATTCTAACTAGCCTTGGTATATTTGGTTATTTTTTCTATTGTTTCCATCATCATGGCTTCAATGCTTCTCTTGGTACTATCTTATCACATTGGCACTAACGGCAGCCTGCTCTCTCATTGCATCTGCCATCATTCTGAAGGAGTCCATCAAGTCCCTCATATCATCATCCTTACTACTAATTTCCCCATACCTTCTAGCAATGCCTCTGCGAGAGTTTTCCATAGATTGCTGATGCAAAAAGGAAAATCGTTATTTTAGTAACAGCACCTAGCTATAGCCACACGGTCATTCCTAATATCTCAATTGTTGATCATGATCTTATGTATTCTAGATTCAAATGAATTTCAAATCCTAATGCTGCAAACTTGGTTAAATACAAATCAGTCTAAATCCTCAATCATAACCAGGTGAACTCGTAACCGAGCTCTGATACCACCTTTGTAACGACCCCTTTATCCTACTTTACATACTTCAGAGTATATACTAACAAAAATATCAAAATTTACAGTAAATTTTTCACTTTCCCAGATTAGGGAACTTCCGAGAGCTGCTACTGGTTGAGTGTAACCCAAATAGACTCTCTTCACAGTCCATTCAAATTCCACTCAATCACCTATCCTACGCAGCATTTCTAATATCACTATATATATTGACACATACTACTTTAGAATATAAATTCTAATTGTCAATCAGAGACAATTGAGATACGTTGTATCCGAAATACTCAATCCATACATGCATCAACCATTTACTCACAGTTCATTAGATTTATTTTACAACTTTTAAATCCAAGATAATAAATAAATATACAATTCGTAAGCCTACTACAACTCCAACCCAGCACTATACACTTCTTCTGGCATGGCCTGGTGGCCTTGGCATTCCTGCCATGCCCAGCTATCTCCTAGGCATCCTCTGTTCCTAGTCATCTGAGCAAATAACTTGATGAGATTTTATAAATCCCAGTAGAGTAATTTACAGATTAATTACTTTCAAAATCAGTTTCATACTTAACTATGTCAAGCACATAAAACATCTCCCCACAATCAGTTCAAAAATAAGTGAATTATTAAATACTTTCAAACTATAATAAACAAAACATATTATGAGTTGAGTATCTTTAAATATGAAAAGTCATACTTAAAATCATGCCTGAAAATTCTCATATATAATTCTATCACATATCTCATGTGATCAATCATCTTAAGTTGCATGCCATTTTATCTAAAACATAGTTTTGGTTGGGTGTGATCCGTAACACAAATCACCCGAAAATAATGTCCTATTTTGTGAGTGTGATATGTAACACCAATCACCCACACAAGGAGAGGCGAGAGCCAAGTTCTAGGGCGTCCCCCGGTATGTGAACATTGTTAGTCTTATCCATATATAGTCTATATGGCAATATATACACATAGTCAACTAATACTCAAAGTTATAGGATATTATACTTAAACCACAATATCACCCCGTATAGGCTATCAACCATTTACTCCTTAAGCCTTCCATAGGGTTGTCTTGGTTTAATGAAAAATTCCCAACAAATGCAGACCAATTCAAAATAATCAATTTATAAAGCATTCTACATAGGAAACATTCAACGGTCATCCCATACCAGCCATTGAATGTCCACCCTAAGCTTGTCTGTCACTATGACATATAACCTAATAGCTAAATCTAGCAAACATGCAATGAGCATCTCATACACAGGCAAGTCTCTTCTATACTCATATGAAAATCTTAAGTAAATCAATCATATTCAACAATCATTCCCATTCAATACACAATTCATTCTCACAGTAATTCACAATATTAGTTAAAAGTCATGGCAGTGTAGATTACTCTACCTTTTAATGTTTGTTCTTCTTTTAAATAAAGTTTTCCTCTTTTACCTTGGAATTGTCCCCATAATCAGTTTCCTGAGGCAAACAATTTAAGTCTTACACTGTTTCCTTCCTATTATGAAATCATGCAATTCTTTATCTTAAGGTTTCACTAAGGTTTTCTCTAAATTCCCCTTTCTCCTAGTCATTGCTTTGGTTTTCTACCACTCCTCTCATGTAATTCTCATATCGGATGATGTTCGAACCTTATTAAAATCAAAATTAAGGATTTCCAAGCTCAAATCATGATTTAAAACCATTTTTCCACATTAGAGTGCCGGTCATTTGCCAGTGGTAGTAATTTGTCGGTGGCAATCGGCTGATTGTTCTCTGGAAGGCTGAATTCCGCAAGATAGTGCCCGACAGTCGATTGCCATATGCATGGCAATCAGTTGGTGTACCTTTATGTGCGATTCTGGGCTTCACAGTGGCTCGGTAGTTGACTGGTGTATGCCTAGCAATCGACTGCTAAGCTGTTGTGTGTAATACTGGGTTTGCGTAAAACATTACAGTCGACTTGTGCATGCTGGTAGTTGACTGTTCTATTTTTTGACAGTTCTGAAATGCTAGTTTTCACAAAATGTGGCCCAGATTACCAGTCCATAACATCTAAAAATTATAGGAGCTTAGTCCCTAATGAACACATAATTATACATATTTAATGGCTAAATTCCACTCACTTTAGGGGTATATTTTGTGTGTTTTATAAATAATTACTCATGTTTTCACTTGAATATATGTTATCAAAGCTTTTCCCAAGTATAAAGCTATTTTGAAGAGAAATGGACCAAAACCAAGCATCCAAAGGCTCAAAGCATCTCAAAATGCACCTTTTGGCATGGGCACTCATGAAGTCTTCTAGAACACACCCTGCCACACGCCCATGCTACCTTAAATCTTCTAGAACACACCTCTCCACATGACAAAGACATCTTATACACCTTCATACATGGCCAGAGCAATAATTTTCAACCAAGAAATGGCTGAAAAATCATCACAGACGGATGTCTTCTAGAATATGGCCTACAACATGGCCATGTCATCCACTTAGGCTACCACACATCCATGCCACTTTCTAGGCTACCACATGGCTATGTGGAAGCCTAGAGAGGTGCCTCCCTTGCCTATAAATAAGAGAAGGCGCAAGGAAGAAAAGGCATCACTTCTAGGCATTTAAGGAGAAGGAAATTAGGAGCACTTGGAGTAGCTTGGAGTGTGACAATCCTTGCTAGTCTTTGGAGCCTAAAACTTCAATTCCCTTGCCTCCCCATAAAGGTCACAAGCCATGGAGAGCCAATCCAGAGTTGAAGAAAGAGATTGGGAAGCATCAAGAGGCAATTCGAAGCATAATCAAGAAGGGAGTTCAAAATCCAAACTAGTCATCCAAAACTCGATAGATGAGGATGTTTTTGTTTCCATTTTGTTCTTCTTCCCTTAATTTAATTCTTATTGTTTTATTCATGAACATGAGTAGCTAGATTGGTAGAACTTAATTAGGGTTCTTAGACTATGTTGATACTTTGATTTGAATACAATTGGGTTATAAATTGAATTATGTGATCTTCCTCTAGTTAAAGATTAATCAAGTTTTATTACAAGATGTCATAAGAAAAACTATCTAGATTCCTCTCAAATACTCTAACCGATGATGTTTGGAATAGGAAAACTAACTAGAGAGAACAGTTGATCTTTGCTCGGACTAAGAGGTTAACAACTACTAGACTAGAAGGAACTCTTAATAAGCCTTAATGCTGATCTATACTTGACCATTGGACACAAATAGCCAATGAAAGGTATATATTTTAGAAATCCATTGAAACCAACTGAAAATCTGGATTTACTTAAAATAGGTAGCACAATCAATTTCATAACTCATTACCTTTTGTTTACATATCATCTAGTCCAAGACCCCAATGGGTTTGCTTGTCTGGAACTTGAAAATTCACCATCTTAACACTTGCTTTAATTTCCCTCCAAAGTCAAGAGAATGATAATTAGATTTAGATAATTAAAAATCCATCATTATTCTTCCTATGCTAGATAACAATGATTAAGTAGTAACTATGGGCTTTCCCGTTCCCGTGGGATACGACCTTAGTACTCACCATTGCGCTAGGCTACACTGACAGGTGCACTGCCTTAAGGTGTGGCTACATATAGTTCATTAGTGGCACATCAGTCCCTAATCATTTCCACACAAAACCTATACATTTTTAAGTCTATAACATCAACCAAATCGGAGAATCCACATGCAAACCGAGTGAAAGAAAAACCTAACTTAAAAATTTTGGTTTTAAGCTTAGAGATCAACAAATATAAGCTATAAATCATGCATCTCAATGCGAAATTCACTTCCTAACCTCAAACAAACCTCAGAATCAGTTTATTTACTAAAAATCACAGAAAACCCAAAATGCCCTATGTTTTCCTATTTTCTCTTTCTCTCTCAGATTTTTGATAGATTTGGGCATTCTAATTGCAGAAAAATCTAGCTAAATGATGTTTTAGAAGCTTAGTAAGGTATTGATGAGGAATTTCCCAACTCAAATCCAGCTATGGGAGGATTCCACCTTGCTTCCCTTCTCTTTTCTCCTCTACCCGTCCTCTTCCCTTTCTTTCTCCTTGGTTGGTCGGTTCTCTCTTTGGTGTGGGGAGCCCTGAAGTATTTAAGGGAGGAAAGATTGAAATAGCTAAACTTCAAGGACCTCCTAGCAAAATGAGAAGAGAGAGAAGAGAGAGAAAGTGGAGCGAGGAGAGAGAGAGAATTGTGACAAATGGCGGGGTTTCGGGAAATTTAAAGCCTCTAAGGGCGATTCTGACTTTTCGTGGATCACCCGGGGAAACTTCAGGAAGTCGGCTTCCCTCTAGACGTTGGCACAAGTTTCCATGCAGCGATTTTGGCCTCCGTCAGTGAAACTGAAGTACGAAACGTCATCTGTCAGTTCTTGATCGCCAGGTCGCATTTCTTTTCGTTCGATCGTGTTTTTGACTTCGAACGACCTTTCGTTTTAAACTGTCATCCTCAAAAGTCGTGTCAAGTTTTGCTTACATGAATTTATCGTGAAAATCAAGTTTTTATCTTTTAAAAATAGTTCCGGTTATTACATTGAGAGCATGTGTGCTAGAATAGAATAGGATTTAGGATAGGTACCTACCTTTGATAGAATTTGCATATAACAATAGTTATTATTCTAGTATAGGTATGGCATCGTATGCTGTTTTATATGGGAGAATTTGTAAATCATCCTTGATTTGGGTAAACATGGGGGAAAAGACATGGTTAGGACCTGAGATTGTACAGAAACTACTGATTAGAAAAAAATGATCAATGAAAAGATGAGAGTTACCTAAGAGAGACAAGAAAACTATGCCAATAGAAGAAGAAGACATTTGCAATTCAATAAGGTTGACCATTTTTTTTTAGAGTGTCACCTACCACGGGTATTAGTAGACAAATAAAGACTAAGAAACTGAGTCCACAATTCTTAAAACCATTCCAAATCTTAAAATGAGTCGATTCAGTTGCCTACCAAATTGTCTTACCTCCTTACCTTTCAAACTTGCATAACGTCTTTCATGTCTCGCAACTTAAAAAATATGTCCCAGATCTCATGCATGTATTGGGGAATCAGACCATAGTATTAAAGGAGAATTTAATTTATGAATTGACTCCTGTCAAGATCCTAGATTTTGAGACTAAGCAATTTCAGAATAAAGTAATTCATTTGGTCAAGGTACTTTGGCAGGATGTAGCAACCCAAGAGATGACATGGGAAAAGGAAGATGAAATGAGACAGTGCTATCTAGAATTATTTATATATATGAATTTTGAGGACAAAATTCTTTTAAGGGGGAGAGGATTGTAATATCTGATACCTTAAAATTTATTTTTGAGATTAAATTAGTAGGATATAAATGGAATAAATGGCTAAATCCTAGAACAAAAACTTGGAGAGAATAATCTGAGAATTTTCTTCATGTAAGGACTAAATTGAATAATTATTATGGGGCCAAGGTGAATGGAAAATAGTTATTAAGGACACCTCATGAGAATTTTGAAACCTAAGGACTAAAAGTAAATTTTTTGTTTTGCTAGGAGTTCCCTAATACTTCATTAGGAAAGAAAAAGGGAAGGAAAAATGAACAAGAGGGAAAAGAGGAGAAATCAAATTGAAAACGTTTCATAACTAGATTCCAGGTAAAAAAATCTTCACTTACACTTATAAAAACATCTTAGCATCATATAGGAGTAGATCACTTCATCTAAAACCCATTAAATCTGTTGAAATGCTTAGGGTTAGCAAAAATGGAAAAATCTTCCTTTCTTTAGATATTTCTAGTTTTCTAGGTTAGAAAGATGATATTGAGGTTGTTTGGAGATAGGAAAAAGTTCTTGAACCATGATGTTGTAGGCTGATTTCAAATTTGGAAAATAGGTTTTACTTTTCACCCGATTTGAAAGCGTAAATCGACTTGTATGATTGATATTTGAGCATAAAAGTGACTAGAATTTTGGAAAAAATGGTTAGAAACTAAGCCCACACTTCTTAATTTCGAAAAGTATTGGATTCTAAACTGAAAATTTTGAAAACTTAGGTTTTTCAAACTGTCGCAGAACATAATAGACAACTGATAGCATGTATCAATCGACTATCGTGTTCTTGAAAAATTCAAAAATTTATATAAGAATGCAGTGGTCGACTAGTAGCCTCAGCAATCGATTGTCGGGTTCAATTTTTGCCTAGCAGTCGATTGGTAGTCTTCTAATAGTCGACTGGCAAGCTGCTGTCTTGCAAAATCCAAAACTCTAGAGAGCCACTAGCCGACCACCAGTTTCACAACAGTCGACTGGCAGTCCTCCAGAGAATAACCAGCCAATTGCTAGCTCCATAGGAGCCGACTGGCAGTCTTTTAACATGGAAAACAATCTTTTAAGCAAGAATTGAGCTTAGAAACCCCTAGTTTGGCTGGAATGAGACTCTAAATGTCATCATACTTGAGAATTTCATAGGTTGGGTGATAAGTAACATGTGTGTAGGAAGAGAAAGAGAAGAGTGGTCAAGTTATCAAACCTCATAGGAGAAATTTAGAGGAAATTCCATAGTAAAACTCTGAGCGTAGGTTGCATAGAAAGCATATTGCAATAAATACATAATTGAGTAGAACTAGTTTGAAATCTAAATTGTTTTTCAAGAAGTGAATTGTGAGGCCAATTTAAAGAGGAAATAGGGAAGTCTTGATAAAGGAAAGAACAAACGGTTAATGTAGAGTAATTTACACTCCCTTAATCAGAAATAATGATGTGAATTGCTTGATTTGAAATGAGAAATTTATTTTATGAAATAGGAATTTATTTGATGAAATGAATTTTGAGCTAGTATATGGTTTTCATATGAGTATAGAGTAATTGGCTATGTATGATGGAAAGCATGAAGCTACTTGTTTTGATTTGGCTATTAGGTTATATGATTTTAGGGTAGATGAAATTTGAGGTAAGCATTTAATAGCTAGTATTAGACGGTCATTAAGTATTCCTTATGCAGACTACTTTATAAAAATGTAATTACTTTCATCTTAATTGGTCTATATTCGTTAGAGATTACTCTTTAAACTAATACAACCCTATGAAAGACTTTAAGGAGTAAAGGGAGGATAGTCTAGACGGGAAAAACATTTTAGTTTAAGTGTAATACTCTATAACCTTAAGTATTAGTCACCTATTTATATATATTGCTGTATAGTTGGGAAAAAGGATGAGACTAGCGATGTGAATATGTTAGGGGACGCTTTGAAAGTTAGATTCTTATGTCACATAGATAAAAGGAAGTGTGATGATAGCTTGAGATTGGAAAACAACATGCAAATGAAATTATGATTTTTATAATAATTGTGATGGTATGCATATTGAGTTCTAAAAATATGCAGGTTTATATAATTTTTGCACTAACATGAGAATTGTTATGCAAATATGATTTGAAATGTAATTGCAGGCATCTTGAAAATGATGTTTTGACTAGAATAATGATCCTATACTCTCATAAATTTGATATGAATTTTATGAACTGTAGCTTTGATGGAAATATGTTCAATTCCCATATGTGTAATGATGATAGTACTTTGCAATTCACATGTATGTTAAAGATGACTCAGGAGAGATGTCTTTTGTACCAAAAAGGTATAGCTGAACTTTCAACTGTTTTATAAAATTGTAAATTGTATATTATTTTAGTGGGATAATTGTATCTCATTAAGTTATTTGTTTAGATAATCAGGGTTAGGATATGTCTAGAAATTAGTTGGACTGAAATGTATGTTAGAGCTGCAAGGCAACTTAGAAGAACGTGTAAATCTTGCATTGTAGACAGGGAATTTAAAGTGGCATGTAGGCCATGAATTGTATATGTAATGATAATTATATGGTTATTTTGATAGATGCCATAGGATGTAGAGATTTTGTAATGATAATCGTGTTGGGGTGTGACTAGGTAATGGAAAATGCATCTAAATTGTTTATGAATGAATATTTTAGAATTTCTTATTCCAAAGTATATAATTATATGGATTGTGATATTAGATATGATATGCGGAAAGGGTAGTTGAGCGGCATTTGAATTAGACTGATAGAAGAGTTTATTTAAATTACACTTAATTAGTAACAGTCCGAGTGGCATAAATCCTTATAAGGAAAGAAAAAAAATTTAGTGAAAAATCTACACTTTATGATTACTCTTATATATGTATATAATGAGGGGTTGTTACAATAGCCCCACGTAAGGTCCAACTTAGAAAAGATAGTGGCAGTTCCCAATTCATCTAGTAGTTCATCGATTGCAAGAATGGGAAATTTTTCATGTATAGTGATTTGGTTTAAAGCTCGATAATCAACATAGAAACACCAACTATTGTCTTTCTTCCTCACCAATAGTACTTTGCTTGAAAGGGGCTACTACTTAGTCTTATAACTCTCGCTTCTAGCATCTCTTTGACCAAACATTTGATCTCTGCCTTTTGAGAATAGGGATACTGATAAGGTCTTATATTTAGAGGTTGCTCACCTTCCTTAATCAGAATCGCATGATCTCTAATCCGTGTTGGAGGTAGTCCTTTTTGTGGTTCACATTCTTTAGAAAATTCAGTTAGAACTCGCTAAATTCCTTTATTTACTTTCTCCTCATCTTTGTTTTCAAGGGTAACCTTTCCCAGCTCCACAAAAAATCCTTGTCCACCCTTCCTAACAGAATGCAACACTATTTTGAATGAGACTAAGGTCTTTGATAGCACTGGATCCCCTTTGAGGCACACAAGCTCTTCCTCTTTCTTGAATTTCATGGTTAGTTGCCTCCTATTCACCCTTCACTCGAAGACTCCAACCATTCAATTCCCAAAATTAAGTCTGCACCTCCCAAAATAAAAAGATAGAAATCTTATTGGATTTTAACACCTTGCATCTCCACCTTTAACCCCTTACAACTCCTTCTCCCTTCACCCAATAGCCATCACCTATTGTAACTTCATAAATAGTAGTCTTTTCTATAGGTATAGCTAATTGCTCCGCCAAGTTTGATGAGATGAAATTGTGGGAAGCTTAACTATCAATCATAATCAACACCTCTCTTCCCTCAACCTTCCCCACAAGCTTCATGGTTCTTGCATCAGTAATTCTGACTATGGAGTTCATTGATAAAGCCATCAAGGTATCCAGCTGCTTCTCGCTCTCTTCCTTCGCTATCTCCATCTCCTTTAAATCCTCTTCTTCATTCTCCGTAAATGCCTCTGACATTATAATCATATTGAGCTGCTGATAGAACCAATAGGAGAATATAGCAGCCACACAGCCAGAGAATCGATTACTGAATAATACCACCCTACTCCTTCCAATCAACCCAGAAATACAAAACATAATAGAATAGTACTACAGAAATATTAGCAGAACACACGCAGCACAATAGTAAAACAGAAAGTAGAAACCAGAAAGGAAATAACAAAGGTAGGCCTTCGAGAGGCCAATCTCTCCCAAGTTCCTCCAAAATCTTGCCTACTCTCCACTAACACTAGCTTCAAGTATTAAACCTTTTTTTGGATTGGTCCCTACCACATCCGAGCCTGCCAAGTTAGTTATGCCCTTCTCTTCCTTTCCTGCCAACTCATCCACCCTCTCAACCCTTTTATTCCTTCTAGAATATACCTTAAGAGTAGGTATTTCCACTTCCCTTGCTTTCTCCTCATTCTTACTCACCTTACTCCTCATTTTATACCGTTGCTTGTATCTAATTGCATCAAAACCTCCCCCAATAAGCTTCACCTGGTCCTCAAGGTGAAAGTTTGGGAATTGGTTAAGGATAACCTCAAAGGATTCCCAAGTATTATCATGCATAGGGAGATCCTTCCATTTAATCAGTACCTCTCATTGCCCATCAATAAGTTTTTGAATTTGCTATACCGTCTTAGGTTCTGTGGTCATCTCCAAATCATCAGCTAAACCTAAAGGAAGAGGCAGAATATGAGTAGTTGGTCCTACTATTTTCTTAAGCTGAGACACATGAAATACTGAATGGATACGAGCTGTCTTAGGTAGTTCCAACATTTAGGCAACCTGCCCTATCCTTTCCTGAACTTTGTAAGGCCCAAAAAATATGGGACTAAGCTTTTCATTGTACCTCTTGGTCAAAGATCTCATTCTATAAGGTTTCAGCTGAACATAAACCCCATCACCAACCTTAAACTCAATATCTCTCCTCTTTAGATTAGCATGTCTCTTCATCCTCTGTTGGGCCTTCTCCAAGTTTTCTTTCAGCTCTTTCATCATCTTATTATGCTGCCTAATCTGCTCACTCACATCCTCCACTGCTGATGGTATATCTTCCAGCCTTACAATGGTCAGGGGATCCTTCCCATAGAGGGCTCTGAATGGTGTCATTCTTAAGGATTGGTTGAAAGAGTTATTGAATCAATACTCCCCCCATGGTAGCCACCTTGAGCAACTCTTCGGTTTGTCCCCTACAAAGCAATGCAAATAAGCTTCTAAGCTTAAATTAAGTATTAACCACCTCGGTTTAGCTATCCGTCTTAGGGTGATATGAAGAGTTATATTTAAGGGTTGTCTTGGATAATTTGAATAACTCTTACCAAAACAAGCTAAGAAAGATCTTGTCCCAGTTTGAAATAATGGACTTAGGAAATCCATGTAATCTGATCACTTCCCTAATAAAGATAGCTACTACATCCTTGGCTGAAAAAGGGTGTGAAAGTGGGATAAAGTGGCCATACTTAGTCGATCAACCAAAACTAGAATAATGTCAAATTTCGAAGATCTAGCCAATCCTATGAGGAAATCCATATTGATTTCTTCTCAAACATGTTGTGGTACTCGTATAGGCTGTAGCAACCCTGCTGGACTCATTGCTTCATATTTATTCTGCTGACGAATGTTGCATTTTTCTACGAATTGTTGTATATTAGTCTTCATTCCCTCCCAATACACACAAGTGGCCATCCTTTTATAAGTTCTAAGGTATCCCGAGTGGCGTCCCATGGGGGTTTGCTAGAATTCATCCATCAACCTTGGTATTCTTGTGGATTTTCTGGGCAGCACCATTTGTCCTTGATAAAGCAAACATCTCTTCTTAATAATGTATCCTTCTAGAGTATTTTGGTTGGAAATAACCTACTGCTAAATTTGATATAGCTTGTAATCTTCCTTCACTTCCTTCTCCCACTCTTTCAATTCTCGCATTACCAAGTTGTTATCGCTTTAAATGCAGCCTCATTATCCCTTCTTGATAAAGCATCAGCCACTTTATTTTCCTTACCCAAGTTATACACAATTTTGAATTTATATCACATTAGTTTAGAGTCCCATCGCTGCTGATCCAATCCCAACTCTCGCTGCTCTAGTAAGAACTTCAATGCCTTTTGATCCGTTCTAATCACAAAAGTGTATCCAAAGAGGTAATGTTGCCATTTTTAACCAAAAGCACAAATCCTTGAGTAAAATATGCAATTGGCCTGCCTTGTTGCATGAGGACAGAGCCCACTCTGAAACCTGATGCATCCATCTCTAACTCAAATGGTATGGAGAAATTTGGCATGGCTAACAAGGGTACTGAATCCGTGGCTGCCTTGAGTGCCTTAAAAGCTTTCTTGTGCTTCTTTTCCCCAATTAAAAGAGTTCTTCCTAAGCAAAAAAGTGATTCTATCCCACAAAAGATGTGGCAGGAGGAATTTATTCCGCTCTAACAAAAAACACCACAAAGTTTAATTAGGAACATGAAGGACATCTTTCAAGGTTATAAGGGGGCTTAGTTCGACATTTTCAACACTTGACGCAATGGTTAAAGTCCCATCAGCTATGGTCAATAAAGGGAACATGTGGTTAGTTGCTCTTGAATCCATGATCCAGGAGTTGATGAAAGCTGCATTGGAGACACTTAATTCAATGAAAGTTGGAAACTTACCTGGATATTCCAAAAACCAAATACCTAGAGGTCCTTCAGGTTTCTCAAATCCTTTGATAAGGGATTTCAATTTCTTTTGGATCAAGACCATTTAGATCTTGTGATGCTGATTCACCTTTTGATTTTGTAATAGCATAGGTTGCCCATTACTTCATGGTTGGTTTCCCTGTTGCCCCCATTCTCGGTTGGGAGATTTCCCATAAAGCTTCTAGCATTTGTCAAATGTATGGCGAGATCTATTGTAATATGAGCACCATAATCCTTCATGGTTTTGAGGTTTTAGGTGGCCACCCTTTTCTCATTCAGTAGTTATTCCTTTCTACATTTTAACGGTTGACTTGTTGATGCCATTCGCCACTATAGCTGCACCCTTAGTGTTGTGGGGTTTAAGAATTACATCTCTTTAACTTTGTTCACTTTGGACTACGGCCTCCACTTCATTCAAGCATGGAACTTCTAGTATCCCAAGAATTTGTATCCTCACTTGTAGTGGGAAAATGTTGTTTGTTGTTGGTGTTTTGTTGTATCCTCACTAGATCAAATTTTGGGTTCAAGCCAACAAGGAAATCATAGACTTTATCCTGTTCAATATAATTTTTCAAAATAGTTGCATCTTCTAGGCAGTTTGTCTTTATTTCCTGGTAGCAAGCCAACTCTTGTCACAAGGATTTCAATTGATTTGCATATTCAGTAACTATTTTATTCCGTTGTTTTACAGCCATGGTTTTTACCTTAACATCATATACTAGGACAACATCTCTAGCTTTGAAATAATTTTGATGAATTGCATGCCATGTATCCTAATTTTTGGAATCATCAAATTCCATAGCCAGGCCATGATCATATAGTCATCTTTATCCCATGTGTCGAAGCTGGGATCTCATAGGACCTGTACCTGTAAGATGGTTGATCTTCCCTTTTCCATTTAGTACTGTTCTAATGAGTTAAGACCACTTGAGGTAGTTCTTTCCATCTAATTGATAAGAGGCTTGAATATTCTGCAATTCTCCTAATTATGGAGGACGAATTACCTCTTTGGATTGGACTGCAGTGGATTTCTTGTCAGATTTTGCCATTTTAAACAGCAATTGACCAAAGGCACAAGTGGTGATGACAGTAAGGATAGAGTTAGGGTTTTGGCAATGAAGGCCAAGGGGTTTGACAGGGGTTTTTTGGCAATGAAGGGGGAGAAAAAACAACCTAAGTAAGCCTAGAAAAGAGCTTAGAGCTGTGATACCATGTGAAAAATAAAATATCCCCTTTAAGATTACAACAGTAGGGAAATATATACTAATACAGTAGCTTTAGAAATCAAAAACCATAAATTACTAATTCTAATCCCATTATTTAAGGGATGTCCTAATTGAATAGGAAATTTAGACATTTCAACCAAATTCTAAAAGAAAGAAATAATACCTAATAGCTCTCCCTAATTAATGGAGAGAATGAATTCTTAATAACTCTTCATAATTAATTCTAATAACCCCCAATAATGTATATATTTTCCACAATATGCCCTTGAAGATAGGGCATTCATCTCCAACGATACAGACCAGAGTGTCGCACATTGCCTCAAGGTTTTGTTATCCTTCTTAATCATAAATCATCTGATGTGAATTTGGAGAAATTGATCTAAAGTACTAGTATACACCCAACTTCTCGATCTATACCAAAAACCAATTCCAAAGGCAAACTCACTGCTGGGTAGTGAAGAGAAAAAAGTGGTAAAGTTTAGCCATAATTGAATAAGTCGAAAAACTTTGGCTACCTATATTTATCCCAGCTAAACCAATAGTAGAAAAATTAAACTTCAGACTTGAAATAGCCTTCAAAAAATTGAAGAACGTAAACATTATTAAAGCTGTGTCTGTTAGATTTGATATTAAATGTCCAAATCAGTGTTGCCTTAGCATTAGATTTTATTAGCATTTATTGGTAACTTGACAATTATTTAGGAATCTTTAAGTATTAGAATTTATGTCCTAAGGTGTATTTGCATCAGAACAAGCAATAGGCTTCAAAAGAAATCTTAGGGTTTACACCCATTATGTCTAATTGTCATGTCATGCCTTGAATTTTAGTGTCTTTCTCTGAACATTATCATTTCTTTGCTACATAAGGTGTCTTTTTCAAAAAAAAAATTATGATTTTGTTGTTAAAAATGATTCACAGGAAAATTGCTGGTGCAAAAAATTTAGCACAGCGAAAATTGAAGGTTCATAGAACGGCTATAAGGACAAGTGTTATGAACAAATACAAAAGACTGTGGAGGATCGGTTAACAAGCTTCTCATCGAGGTGCCCTTCACTTTTTGCTCTATATGCCTTCATTGCCCCTAACACATGCTTATGCTCATAAACTTTTAGATTTACAAATTTATAAGCCACTATGCATCTCACTGCCAATTTAATTTATGATCAACTTGTGTTTGAGGACTTGAAAGTAGCTTTAGAGGAAGCACGAAAGGTAAGGACCAAATATCAATTGTTATTTTTTTTTTCCTCATTTTCACCGTCATCAGTTTGTTGGTATTTTTTTTTATCACTCATTGATCATTATACGATATTTCTATCCTGGACCTTGAGAATCTTAGAAAAGACAATTTATTACCTAATGAATTTTTGGAGTTATATGTCGTTGTGACATTTTAATGTCCTTGTGGTGTATTTGGTTTGAGAGGAATGCTAGAATTTTCAATAACAAAGTTTTACCTCCTCATCTTCTTTAGGAAATAGTCACCTTTTTGTCTTCTATGTGAGTTTTTTCAAATGAATTGTTTAGAGAAATATCTCTCATGGATCTCCAAAGGGATTAAAAGGCTTTGATGAGCTAGAATCTTGGTTCCTTTGTTTTGTTTTTTCAACAACAAAGCTTTTTCACACTAGATGGAGTTGATTATTTGGATCAAGCGACGTCAACATGTTCTATATTGACTCATTTCTATGGTTAGATTATTTATAGTTAAATTCATTCTAATAATTTTTTCTATTATTTTCTTTGGCCTCCCATTACTACTAGTTATTGAACTATCTTCCATTTGCTCTACTTTTCATATAGGAGCCTCTATTAGTCTCCTTTATACATATGATGAAACCATCTAAGTCACATATTTACTAACATTTTTATGATAGATGCTATTCCAAATTTCTCTCCATCGCAATTATTCTTAGTGTGTTCACTCATCCAACGTAACATTCTCATTTATGTGACAGTGAATTCTTGCTCATATTGATTTTTTATCGTTTATCATTTAGTATCATATAACAATATAGATATTATAGTTGTAGTATAAAATTTTTCTTTTAGTTTGAGTGGTACTTCTCTATTACAAATGAGTGGTACTTCTCTATTACAAATAACAGCCAAAATTTATCTTTTTTACTTGAGTAAATTTTTAACTTTTACCAAATTAATGGTATTTAACGGAGTTAGTTGAGTTCTCCCATGCATATAAAATATTCACAGTGAAATATGAATAAAATAACAAATAAACAGATATAGTGTGTGTGTGTGTATATATATATATAGGCATAAATTATATTTTTCTCATCGCTTACTTAGTCACATATATAAGGTTTCCCCTCTATTATACATACACATATGGATATGTGACATCTGATCTTATATACAACTAACCATAAGATCTGGAGGTAAAAGGTCTATCATTTGTACTCAATCCAAAAATAACCTACTAGTGGATAAAGGATCCATATCCCCACATATATATCTATCCCTCTCTATATACACCAAAAGAATGCCACGTGGCCTATTCAAATGATACTAAAGGTCCAAGGTAAATGATAGAGGAGCCAAAATATCAAAAATAATTATATAATACTAGAGCTATTGATATTGCGGTTGCTTATCCATAGGACCACCTACAAACCATATATCTAATGTGAAAGTTTTAGTGTTTGAGCTGTCTTAGATAACTTTACTTTGCATGAAAAACTCATTAATTTCTAAAATGAAAACTTACCTAACTGAAAATTTAACTGATGTCAGTTTTGAGATAACATTTGCACCATTTTTAAAGTCAAAAGGTATGTGACAGCTCACAAGTGACGATGCTTTTAGTAATTAGGATGTTTTGGTCAGCGTTTCTCCACTTTTATGTTAGTGGAGAAAATGACATGTGAAATGCGTGCATGACTCAAGGTTGAGGTTGTTTATTCATAGTGTAAATGAGCTTGTAAGGTTTAAATCATTGGTGCCACATGATTCTTCTAGTATGTCGATTTGCGTAGGATTGTGCAATTAATTTTCCTAAATTTTAAAATTTCATAATATACTCTTATTTTTAATTTTTAATTTTTAATTTTGTGTAACATATATTATGTTCCTTAAAATTTTTGCTAGTAAATTTTAGATAAAGTTGTACAATTTACCCATTTCAACTCTATAAATTTGACAAAATACTTTTTAAACTTTTATTTTCGTGCGATATACCACTCAATTTTTTTTATTTTGTGTGCTAACACGGAGATATGTTGAATAGAATTAAAAGTTTAAGAAATTTTTTTATCAATTTTTTAAAGTTGAGAGAAATAAACTGGATAGAACTCCCTAATTTGAAGGAATTCTTTTCATTTTATTAAAAT
This sequence comes from Senna siamea, assembly GCA_031216115.1. Taxonomy (NCBI): domain Eukaryota; kingdom Viridiplantae; phylum Streptophyta; class Magnoliopsida; order Fabales; family Fabaceae; genus Senna; species Senna siamea. Next base: position 16,065,280 of record CM062364.1, read on the forward strand.
TTTATTTATTTTATAGTAATATAATTAAATAAAAAATTGGAATGCCCCACTACTACTTCTAAATATATAATATGGTTAAAAAATGTTACAAATTTTTTAATATAAATTCATACTATAAAATAATACATAAATTAATGGTTAAAAATATTTTTTAAGTATTTATAATTTTTCATAATTTTTATTGTTTAAAAATTTGTATTGGATTTTTATAAATTTCAAATTTATTCTTTATTAATAATTTTTTAGTTTCCTACATATATATTTCACTAGAATTATTTCTGCTCAAAATGTGAACATTTCTTTTAATAAGAATTTAAAAAATAATTCATTACATTATGAAAAATTATTTTATTCTACTATATCTAACTTTTGTTAATCTTATTAACATGCATGCTTTTATACTTTGTTAATATATTCAATTATATACAATTTTAATATTTTAAATATACATAATTTATACTAATTCATCAAATGTACTTAAATAAAATTATATTAACCATCTTATTTTTTAGGCAAGGAAAAATTAACCCTAATACTTTTTTATTTTAAAAATTACATTCAAGTATTCAACTGCTCTCTGATTTATGATTTTTTAATGAATTTTTTTTTGTAAAATATTCAATTCTTGCAAAAACAAAAAAAAAACTCAAATTTGTATTGATATGTTAGAAGTAAAATGTCAGTCTCAAATTGTGCAAAAAAGTAACCTATTTGACAAGAAATAAATTAAAGAGGAAGTTTTTGCAGTATATTTTAAATATTAGGAGAGTTTTAAGTTTTGAAAAACTAGATATTAAATATAATTTAACTAAACTTTCAAAAAAATATTTAAGTAATTTGCCTTTATTTAATATAAACTTTCATACAATTTTTTAATAAACAGAATTTAACCACACCTTAATTGTTTCTTTCATCTTGTAAGCCGTGTTCAAAGGTTTAACGTAATTAAAATGGAGGAGGCAATGATGATGGACGTATGACGTATGAATTTGCTGCAGCAAAATAAAAAGAATGATGGTATTATGGAGATATCAATATTTTTTGAGAGGTTTTAAAATTGATCTGTAAAAATAAAAAACTATTTTACATAAATTTAAAAAAATTAAAAGTAAATATTTAACCTGCTATAAAGTTTAATTTTCCATAAATAAACCCATTAAACAAAAATGAGGTTGGATTTCTGTCGGTGCAACTCAAAGCAAAGGTCATCAACTTTGGGATCAACCTACAGACACTTTATTTTAGTTGAGTTGATTAATCATGTTTTAATGATATCAGAAACAATATATATTAGTAGTACAATAAAACATAGTTACAATTTGCATATATAACCAATTAAACTAAATTTATTAAAGTTATCTAATTTGCTTAGTTTATTAAACAAAGAGAGATAGTAAAAATATATAGTAAGAACTTATGATAAATAACATAAGAGTGAGAAGTTAAATAATTTTGGATAAAATGTAAAAAACTTTTTAAATCTAGGATCATTATCAAAAAACTTTCTTGAAATAAATTATCTCTAAATTTTTATTTTAGTGCAAAAAATCTCTTATGCTATAATTATTATTTAAAAAAAATAATTTCATTGTCACGTAAGAAAAAACATCACACATCAACAAGTGTATTTTAGTCATTTGAAGAAATATTCAAATTACCAAAACAACCTAATCAAATAACCTAAACCCTCTAATACTTTATCAGGCACATTATCACAGAGGGAGAAAATGAACGCTACATTGATGAGGTTGTAAATTTTTGACCGTCATATATGATTCATAGAACATTGAATTATTTTTATAGATAAAAGATTACTTATCTATTTGTACCATATTCAGATATTGAAATATTCCAATTGTTGGTGGCTAGATCTTCCTCTCTATTCCTTGACTTGTGTAGCGGATACAATGAGGATGCTCATTAGGGTTAAGATTAGAGAGGGGACCTAGTCTGTATAAGTAATATTGTCTTACTGGGCCTTCTCATTACGGGTTTCAATAAAATTAAAGGCCTACACTTAACTTCTTACCAAACTTAGTTTAATATGTGCTATGACCCAATAATTTTTAATTGGATCTCCTTTAATGAACCACCTATCAACCCACAATGTTTAAAGCAAAATGGTATTAATTAATGTAAGCCTAAGGTTTTCTAGCATTCTCCCACTTGGGCTACATTAATTAAAAAATTGTAAAAAAAATAATTTTTAAAAAATAGAAATAAAAATAATGAAAAAGACTCTTAGGATAATATTACAAATAAAATGACTTTAGTGGACACATTTTAAAAGAAAATGGTCCAATTTCAACACAATGTACACAATCGAGTCCAATACAATCATTAATATAGGATCATGACAATCATCATGCTATTTATCGACATTCGATCAATCCATAATCACACATGTCAACAATTATATTGACATGGATCAACAGTCTGGAAGTATAGTAAGAAATAACTCTCTAGTATTTGACAACGCCCTATTTCTCATCAGTCCTCTGTATGATTTCTTAGTAAATTTTATGCTTAATTTGTAGGAGAAATTATTTGGGTTAAAATAAACTCGTATGTCTCAATCCTTATCTTAATAACTTTATTGCTCTTAAAACAAACGCCATGTCCTAAGGCACATGTTGTGTCCACCTTTCTTTGCATAGGCAAAGCATAAATCCACCGATGATTATCAATTATATTTAATCAAATATATGCATACATATAGAAATAACATAAAGTGTAGATGGCATCAAAATCACATTTATTGAAAAATAACTAAGTATTATTCATAAGGTGATCACAAGAAGAAAAATATGGCAGACTCTTACTAACCTAAGGGATCAAAAGACCCTATTATACCCATGAGTATGTTCCTTAAACTGTATAGGCCTTAACCCCTTGGTTAAGGGATTTGCTAACATTGTATCTATACTAATTTTCTTAATAACTATGTCACCTTTCTTTATCAAGTCTTTGACGGTCAGATATTTTATCTCCATGTGTTTTGATTTACCACTTATCTTATTATTCTTAAAAAAGAATACAGCTGCACTGTTGTCACAATATATGAACATAGGTTCAGAGCTCGAGTCAATCACATGAAGTTTTAAGATGACGTTCCTGAGCCAAATAGCTTGCAACGATTCTCCATAACATGCGACAAATTCAATATACATTGTCCAGGATGTCGTCAAACCCTTCTTTACACTTTTTTAGGATATTTCTCCTTCGGAAAGCATAAAAATGTAACTAGATGTGGATTTCAGATCATCTGGACATCTTGTAAAATTTGAATATGAATAGCCAATAATCCGAAGGCCGTCTATTCTCCTATATATCAACATGAAATCATTTTTCCTTTATAAATATCTCATCACATTTTTTGCAGCAACCTAATGTTCGAACCTAGGGTTCGACAAATACCTTCCAAGGATATTTACTATGAAGGTGTTGTCTGGCCTAGTGCAAACTTGCAAGTATATGAGACTTCTAACAACGCTAGAGTATGGAATTGACTTATAGGTTCTTTCTCAAGCTCATTTCTCGGGCATTGACTCTTGCTAAGCTTATCACCTTTCACCATAGGAACATCTCCAGGTTTACAACTATGCATATTGAATCATTTAAGATCACAATCTACATAAGCTCTTTGAGATAAACCCACACATCCACCGGTCCTGTCGCTTTTAATCTCAAAACCCAAGAGATAGGAAGTTTCCCCAAGATCTTTCATCTCAAAAGTAGCAGATAAGAAGTTCTTAGTCTCATAAAAGAGAGTGAAGTCACTGCTCATAAGAAGAATGTTATCGGCATAGATCACGAGAAAAATGAACTTACTCCCACTGGTTCTTATATAAATGCACTGATCAAATCTATTTTCAACAAAACCAAAAGAAGTCACCACTTTATCAAACTTGAGATACCAATGTCGAGAGGCTTGTTTAATGACATAAATGGATCTTTTCAATTTGTACACCTTATGCTCCTTGTTATTTTTCTCAAGACCTTCAGGTTGTACCATGTAAACCTCTTCTATGAGATCTTTATTAAGAAAGACTATCTTAACATCCATCTAGTAAAGCTCTAAATCAAAATAAGCCACTAAAGCCATGATGATTCTAAAGGAATCCTTGGATGAGAAAGGTGAGAAAGTTTCAGTGTAATCAATGCCCTCCCTTTGAGAAAACCTCTTTGCTACTAATCTAGCTTTGAATTTTTCAACTTGACCCTTGGAATCTTTCTTGATTTTGAAAAACCATTTACAAATGAATGGTTTACAATCCTCTGGCAATTCAATGAGTTCTCAAACACAATTTCTTAACCTAGAGAACATTTCATCCTCCATTGCATTTTTTCACATATTTGACTGTGAGCTATTTACTACCTCAACATAAGTTACAGGGTCCACGGCATGACCAATATCATAGTCATCCTCACCTAAATACTCGTTATAGTCAACATTGATTGTAGGTCTTCTTTCTCTTTGAGATTTTCTTAAGGGAATTTCTGGGGTTGGTTCATTAACTTGAGGAATTTCAATTATTGGTACCCTAGGATCTTCTTCCTAAAAAGGTAAGGCCACATTTTCCTCCCTAACATGTGTAATTGAAAAAGTCTCATTTAAGGATGGTAAAGGGATGGAAATAGTCTTGTCGAATTCAGGTGTTTCAAGAGATTGATAACAACTACTTTCAGTCACATCTAACTCTAGGAACTTTTCAATTAATGCTTCCACAATTCTAGTGCCATGAGTGGGATAATAGAATATAAATCCTTTTGAATGCTTTGGATAACTAACAAAAAAGCAACGTGAAGTTTTATGGTCTAATTTTCTTTGCAAAGGATTGTAAATCTTTACCTCTGTAGGACAACCTCAAACATAAAGGTGATTCAAACTAGGCTTTCTACCAATCCACAACTCAAAAGGTGTTTGGGGTATATATTTACTAGGGACACAGTTTAGAATATATGTGGCAGTTTTGATTACTTCACCCTATAAAAATTCAGGCAGATTTAACCTAAAATCATACTCCTTATCATATCCATAAGTGTGCGATTTCTCCTTTCTAGCACACCATTTTGTTTTAGAGTTCCAGGCATGGTATAATAAGCAATAATACCACAATCTTGTAAGTATTTAGCAAAAGGACCCTTTTGCTGTCCACCTTCATCATACTTGCCATAATATTTACCACCATGATTAGATCTTACAGTCTTAATGACTCTCCCTAATTGCTTCTCTACTTCAGTCTTGTAAGTTTTAAACATTTCAAGAGCATCATACTTTTCTTTAATTAAAAAAAGATACCCATAACGAGAGAAATCATCTATAAAAGTAATGAAATATTTCTTTCCACACAAGGTAGTTAAGTAAGGTCCATTGACGTCAGTGTGAACCAGTTTCAGAAGCCCCTCACTATGTGTTGTAGATTCCTTCTGAGTCTTAGTCAATTTTCCTTTTGTACAATCAACACATATTCCCATGTCATCAAAATCAAGTGAAGGTAAAATTTGATTCTTAATTAATTGTTTAACTCTATCCTCGAGAAATGTGACCTAGACGTTTATACCATAAGAAGAAGGATTTCTCTTTTGTCATAGGTCTTTTAATGGAAGGGTTTTCAACATGAAAGCATTCATCATTCAAAGTTAAACTGATTTTATATAAGCCATCTGATAAAAGATATTTGCCAACTATCTTATAATTATAAAAGATGTCTACCATTTTATTTCCAAAATTAAAACAATATCCTTCTTTATCCAGTGAAGAAACAGAAATAAGATTCCTCCTAAAAGAATGAATGTAAAAGGTGTTTCTCAATACAAGTTGAAAACTAGTTTCAAGAATCAAAATGACATTTCCTATGTATTGAACTTCTACGTCAGCACCATTTCCAACCTTCAGCTTAGACTTCCTTTCAGTTGGTCTTCTCTTGTCCCTGAGCCTTTGCAAAGTAAAAGTAGCATGAACAGAAGCACCACTATCAAGCCACCAGGAGTTTAACGGCACATCAGCAAAGTTTGATTCAAAAAAAACGCAAGAAATCAACTGACCTTGCTCCTTGCTTTTCTTTTTCTCTGCCCATGCTTTATACTTATAACAATCAGCCTTCTCATGATCTTTCTTCTTGCAAAAGTAACAGTTCATCTCACTAGTGTTAATTTTTAGGCCTCTATTACAAGCATTTTGATCATTCCCAGGCCTTTTAAAAGTGTAATCTTTCTTAGGAGCATATGACTTTGCCTTCTTAAATTTCTCCTTGCCCTTATTAAAGAATAGCTTACTCTTTGAAACAAAATAAGCAGTTTCAAATCTTTCCCTTTTCAGCTTCTCTTCTTTAGCCACACATTTAGAAATTAGATCATTGAGGTTCCATGTTTCATTTTGTATGTTATAGGTTGTCTTGATTTGAGTGAATTTTGGTGGAAGTGAATGTAGGATATAATGGATGACATAGTCATCGGGAAGAGCTATTTGATGAGATTTGAGCTTTGACTGGATGTGAACAATCTTCATGATATATTCTCTAACCTCCTTAAAAGCATCATATTTTATTGTTGCTAGTTTATTTATTAATTGCCTAGCTTCTGCCTTGTTTGGGATATGAAATCTGTCCCCTATAGCCTTAAAAAAGGCCTTAGCATTTGTGGTATCTGGTAAACCACTCATGAGATGTTTAGAAATTGATCTCTTGATGGCTATGAGACTGAGTGAAGTAGATCTCTCCCACTTTGCATAAAACTCTTTTTCATCAACACTACTGTTCCTAGTAGGTTTAGGTGGTTCATCTACCATCAATGTCAGGTCAATATCAACTATCCCTAAAAGAAATTTGATGTCTTGTTTCCATTTCTTGTAATTGGAACCAGTCAGCATTTCAATTGTAGCATTGGTGTTGTTCACATTGAAAGAAACTGTTTGCAAATAATTAATATGGTCAAAAAATGAGGTAATTATATTAAAATTTAACAAACTTGAAGGAAAAATGATTGCATCATTATAGACTTCCCTTCAGGCAAAGAATATAACATGCCATTGGTTGTTTTCCTTTCATGAAGCAAATAAGGACAATATAAAAATTTAAAGAATTAAATCTCCTTCGGATGGATAAAATTCTTTAAAAATACAATGGGAACATATAATCAGAAAAACTATCCCCTTTGGGTCGATAAATTTCCAAGATCATATGCACTCATCAACATGCTTCATGTGATCTTGGAATCAACACACATAATAACCCCCTTTGGGCAGGAAATTACATGTATTAATTCAATAAATAATTCTATCAACATGAGACTTACATAATTTTGTAAATTTTGATGACTAGCCACTTTAGTAGTAATAATTCCAACAATTCACAAAAAATTCCCATACTAGAATTTGTATTTAAAATTGCCTCCACTTCCCATCAACATAGGAATTTAACGATTTTATGGACTTTGATGAATTAATTACTTTAGTGATTTATTCTCAACAATCCAAAAAAATAATTTCAGACTAGGAAGCATCATGAAAATAAACCATTAATTAATAGCCCAATCAAAAATTGAAACAATTTTACACCTTTTAAGGGGTTTTAATGTATAATTAAGGATCTTAAGGTTTAGCTTGAAAGTATACAAATTATGGGCTTAACTAGGAAGAGTGAGGGCCTTTAATGGGTTTAAAGGCTATGACTCTATTTTTTTCGTGATTTTTTCTATATCAAAAGGTTTCCTAAAATATTTATTTTAAATTAAAAATCATAAAATATGTTGAAAATTCAAAATAAATATTTTAAATTTTAAAAAAAATTAAAATAAAATATAACAAAATTTAAAAAGGCACAACGTAATTTGAAACGGCGTGATCAGGCATAGGGGTGAGCCTCGCGCGCCACCCCCTAGATAAGCCGTGAGCGAGCTTCGTGTAGAAGGTCTTTTTTAACCTCTAGCCAAGTTGACCCAAGGGTAGAAGATGGGTCGCATGACCCGTGATCGATTCATGCATTTTAACACATTTTAATCCTAAATTTGTTAGGGTTTTCATTGAAAGAAGGTTCTAAGCTTGTATTTGTAATTAATTAAGGTAAAAAAAACTTTGCAAAAGGACGAATCCTCAATTGAAATCATGACGATTTTGAATGAGACGTTCGTGATTTTGTCTTATCATTTCAGCCACATTTTCAGTGTTTTGGTTGCAATTAGTTTAGGGTTTTGATCCAAAACAACATTAAAAATCTACCTAGGCATTCAATTTCTATAAATTTTGCTCTAATTGTACAAATTTTGGCCTAAACTTCCTAAGGTTCATTTGATGGTGCGTTTTCAAACATAAAATTCAAGTATGAATTTCTCCTTAAATACATCACGATATGAAGCATACAATATATCAATTCAAAGCTAATTTAGAGACAAATAAAAGCCCTAATGTTATTGCATGTAATTTGGCCAAAATAAAAGCTAAAAAATTCAACAAAATAACACATTTTATGTAAAAATCCAAGCATTATTGAAGTCCTATAATTATATAGGTAGGCTCTTATATCAAATGTAAATTTTTTACAGTCATATATGATTCATAAAACATTGAATTATTTGTATAGATAAGAGATTACTTACCTGTTTGTGCCATATTTAGATCTTGAAGTGTACAAATTGCTGGTGGCTAGGTCTTCCTCTCTATTCTTTGGCTTGTGTAGTGGTTATAATGGAATGCTCACTAGGGTTAAGGTTAGAGAGGGGATCTAGCCTGTATAAGTAATATTTTCTTACTGGGCCCTTCCATTATGGGCTTCAGTAAAACTAAACGCCTACACCTAACTGCTTGTCAGACTTAGTTTAATGTATACTATGACCCAATAATTCTTAATTGGGCCTCCTTTAATGGACCACCTATCAATCTACAATGTTTAAAGCAAAATTATATTAATTAATGCAAGCCCAATGTTTTCTAACAAAGGTAATTTAGTGGAAGCCCAACAAATTTAGACAAGAGAAATGGAAACAATTTTCTAGTCTCATAGAGCATCTCCATTTAACTTTACCAAATTAATTATATTTAACTTAGTTAAGTTTGGGATCTCCCACGAATATAAAATATTCACAGCGAAATGAATAAAATAATAGATAAACAGATATAGTATTTATATATATAGGCATATATTATATTTTTCTCATCACTTACTTAGTCACATATACAAGGTTTTCCCTTTATTATACATACACATATGGATATATGACATCTAATCTTATATACAATTGATCATAAGATCTAGACGTAACAGGTTTACCACTCGTATTCGATCCAAAAATAACCTATTAGTGAATAAAGTTTATATATATATGTGTGTCTATTTGTCTCTATGTACACCAAAAAAATGTCACCTGACCTATCCAAATGATACTAAGGTCTAAGGTAAAGGATAGAGTAATCACAATATCCAAAATAATTATATAATACTAGAGCTATTGATATTGCGGTTGCTTATCCATAGGACCACCTACAAACCATATATCTAGATGTAAAAGTCTTAGTGTTTGAGCTGTCTTAGATAACTTTACTTTGCATGAATAACTCGTTAATTTCTAAAATGAAAACTTATCTAACTGAACATTTCACTGATGTCAGTTTTGAGATAACATTTGCACCATTTTTAAAGTCAAAAGGTATGTGACAGCTCACAAGTGACAATGCTTTTAGTAATTAGGATGTTTTGGTCAGCGTTTCTCCACTTTTATGTTAGTGGAGAAAATGACATGTGAAATGCGTGCATGACTCAAGGTTGAGGTTGTTTATTCATAGTGAAAATGAGCTTGTAAGGTTTCAATTATTGGTGCCACATGATTCTTCTAGTATGTCGATTCGCGTAGGATTGTGCAATTAATTTTCCTAAATTTTAAAATTTGATAATATACTCTTATTTTTAATTTTGTGTAACATATATTATGTTCCTTAAAATTTTTGCTAGTAAATTTTAGATAAAGTTGTACAATTTACCCATTTCAACTCTATAAATTTGACAAAAGACTTTTTAAAATTTTATTTTCGTGCAATATACCACTCAATTTTTTTATTTTGTGTGCTAACACGGAGATATGTTGAATAGAATTAAAAGTTTAAGAAATTTTTTTATCAATTTTTTAAAGTTGAGAGGAATAAACTGGATAGAACTCCTTAATTTGAAGGAATTCTTTTCATTTTATTAAAATTTTATTTATTTTATATTAAATAATTAAATAAAAAATTGGAATGCCCCACTACTACCTCTAAATATATAATATGGTTAAAAAATGTTACAAATTTTTTAATATAAATTCATACTATAAAATAATACATAAATTAATGGTTAAAAATATTTTTTAAGTATTTATAATTTTACATAATTTTTATTGTTTAAAAATTTGTATTGGATTTTTATAAATTTTAAATTTATTCTTTATTAATAATTTTTTAGTTTCCTATATATATATATTTCACTAGAATAATTTTGTTCAAAATGTGAAAATTTCTTTTAATAAAAATTTAAAACTTAATTTATTACATTATGAAAATTTACCTTATTCTACTATATCTAACTTTTGTTAATTTTATTAACATGCATGCTTTTATACTTTTTTAATATATTCAATTATATACAATTTTAATATTTTAAATATACATAATTTACACTAATTCATCAAATGTACTTAAATAAAATTATATTAACCATCTTATTTTTTAGGCAAGGAAAAATTACCCCTAATACTTTTTTTATTTTAAAAATTACATTCAAGTATTCAACTGCTCTCCGATTTATGATTTTTTAATGAAGTTTTTTTCGTACAATATTCAGTTCTTGCAAAAAAAAAAAAACTCAAATTTGTATTGATATGTTAGAAGTAAAATGTCAGTCTCAAATTGTGCAAAAAATTAACCTATTTGACAAGAAATAAATTAAAGAGGAAGTTTTGCAATATATATTTAAATATTAGGAGAGTTTTAAGTTTTGAAAAAATAGGTATTAAATATAATTTAACTAAACTTTCAAAAAAATACTTAAGTAATTTGCCTTTATTTAATATAAACTTTCATACAATTTTGTAATAAACAGAATTTAACCACACCTTAACTATTTCTTTCATCTTGTAAGCCGTGTTCAAAGGTTTAATGATTGCTTCTTCCACCTAACGTAATTAAAATGGAGGAGGCAATGATGATGGACGTATGACGGATGAATTTGCTGCAGCAAAATAAAAAGAATGATGGAATTATGGAGATATCAATATTTTTTGAGAGGTTTTAAAATTGATCTGTAAAAATAAAAAATTATTTTACATAAATTTAAAAAAATTAAAAGTAAATATTTAACCTGCTATAAAGTTTAATTTTCCATAAATAAACCCATTAAACAAAAATGAGGTTGGATTTCTGTCGGTGCAACTCAAAGCAAAGGTCATCAACTTTGGGATCAACCTACCGACACTTTATTTTAGTTGAGTTGATTAATCATGTTTTTATGATATCAGAAACAATATATATTAGTAATACAATAAAACATAGTTACAATTTGCATATATAACCAATTAAACTAAATTTGTTAAAGTTATCTAATTTGCTTAGTTTATTAAACAAAGAGAGATAGTAAAAATATATAGTAAGAACTTATGATAAATAACATAAGAGTGAGAAGTTAAATAATTTTGGATAAAATATAAATTTTTTTTAAATTTAGAATCATTAGCAAAAAACTTTTCTGAAATATAAACTTTGAGGAATTATCTCTAAATTTTTATTTTAGTGCAAAAAATATCGTATGCTAGAATTATTATTTTAAACAAATAATTTCATTGTCACATACGAAAAAACATCACACATCAATAAGAGTATTTTAGTCATTTGAATAACTATTCAAATAACCAAAACAACCTAATCAAATACCCTAAACCCTCTAATACTTTATCAGACACATTATCGCGGAGGGAGAAAATGAACGCTACACTGATGAGGTAATTTAGTGGAAGCCCAACAAATTTAGACAAGAGAAATGGAAACAATTTTCTGGTCTCATAAGGCCTCTCCGTTGAATATGAACCTTGACATTCTATGTATGATCTGGAAACAACTTTCCTTCTTTGCTAATCATCTCACCAGTATCAATGGAGGACCAAAAGTTTGAAGGCACAAGACTTTATTTTGAAAACTCTATCAAGAGATAAGAAAATCCCTTTATCATATTTAACTTGGTTAAGGTAGGTATTTGCACATAAGGATTGAATAACTCATAATTGTTATCTAGTATGTTGATTTCTCAGTCTCTTGTCTAATGTTTGAGTGTACAAATATTGTGTTTTAAAATAAAATAGCGTTTTAAGAATAAAAAATGCATAATAACTATAAGATATTTCTGAACTCTTATTTTTTAAAAATAAAAAAATAAGTATTTTTATTTATAGCATATAAATAATAAAATTAATATTTGAAAATAATAATTCATAATATGAATTTTTATAATTAATTTTATAAATTATTTAAAAAATAAAAACAAAATCAAACATTGGTATGGACTTTAGTGCATACCAAATCTACTAATTAATGTAACTGATTTTTTTATTAAATTTGAATGTAAAATATCACATAATAATACTTAAATAAGTTACGAAAATATTTGAGTAACAAACTTTATATACCATTTTGTCCCAATGAACAAATAAACAACATGTCAAATGCATTTTTTTTGGGGGGTATGCAACTTCAATTTTGGCATTATATATACTTGAAGGGTCCTATATTTGCTTTCATATAATGGAGACAACGAAAATAAGAGCTGGAAATGATTGCGATACAGATAAATAGTCCTTAATTCTAACGTCAAAGGAGAAATATGGTTCTTGATTCTTTGAAAAGGAATACATTTATATATAATCATTTATGTTTTTGTTATTAAATTTTTTAATTAAAATAAATTAAGTAAAAAAAAATTTTAAAAAAATTAATCATAAAAAATTTAAATTATATAAATTATATACAAATAAAAAAAATTAATTATAAAAATATAAAAAATACATCTAAATATTCCTTCTTCCAAAATTGAAAGTGACAGAATGCATTGTCCTCTTTAATACTTTTTGACTTGTAGTTTTATTGGGTAAGACTTAATTTTAGATTGAATTTTCTTTTCGTGTAGCTTATATTATTAAAATAATTATTTATATACATTAATTGATTTTCAGTGGATTTTTTTTAATACAGTGTGTAATTATTCATAATTGATTTCATCTTAATTTTGATAAATTAAATCTGCAAAAATTTTCAACCTATTACCACTAATAGTACGAAAAATTGGAGGCATTGGATGTCTTTTTCAACATACATCAACGTGATTTTCGCGGTTTTTTTTAAAGAACAATTCTTCGTGCCAAGAATGACAAAGCATATACTCACAATTTTTCGATCAAAATTGAATGTTGTCGAGAAAACAAAACTACATTTTTGTTTGATAATAGAAATAATTTTTGCCCCCTTTTTCAAGCAAATAGGTATGACAATGTATTATATGACTATTTTGCATATATATATATATATGGATAAAAAGTTTTTAAATAGTGATTCACATGTTTGATATTAAAACCTATAAATAACACACAGAAGAGTGAAGCTCTGAATTGCACATTCAATAAGCACTTTGTTTTTTTGGTAGAACAGTAAGAAGATCTTTGATAGAGTAATAATTGGTGTTAGTTGGAAATTTGACTCCCGCTCTCTATGGTGACGGTCTAATGTTATGACGAATATTTATAAATGGTCGAACGAGGAAAGTCCTCCCGATGCAATTTCTAATGCTCAAGTTTATATGTGTAAATGAAATTTGTAAATAAAATAAATTGTTTGTTAATATTTTAATTTTGGATGTAAAAAAATTTATTTGAATTTAATTTATTTATTAAATAAACGAATTTAAACATAAAATTAAGTTTATTTAATTAAATGAATCAAATTTAAAATATTGATATTTGACTGGTTTAATTTATTAATAATTTTTTAAAAATAAAATAATATAAAATATTTTATATATATTACATGTATAATAAATATTTAAATGATATATATATATAAATAAACACTTCTTCTATATATACTTTTTTTTTAATTTATTATATTTATTATATTTATGTATAAATATATTATTTTATTATTAAAATATTTGAAAAGATACAATTCAATGTAATATATTTGTAATTTATAATTTTTTTAATTAATTATAATTTATTACACTTATTTAATTTAATTTTTATATAATTTTATACAAACTATATGATTTAAGTTTGAACTCTCATTTAATAAAATTAACTGAATGTAATTTAAATTTTAAATTTATTTCACTAAAACAAAATAAATCTGAACAATTTATTTATTAAATGAGTTAAACTTAAATTTATTAAAATTTGATTTGGCTCATCTCATTTAAACTCTTATTCAAGTTAGATAATTGAATAGCATGATGGTAATTTAAAGAGACGAAAATTATACTTGCAAAACTTGTGTCTTTATATATATATATATATATATATATATAAGAGATGCAAAGAGATATATAGTAAGGTCTTATTTGCATGGTGGTCATTATCGAAAGGGCGATAAACGATAGATGTAACTGAATTGGAATATAAAGTTTGTTAATGACTAAGCAACATGTAGTCTATACTCAAATAGTGATTGTTACACATACTTAATTGACTGAAAATGTGTTCGTTTGATCAGTCAAGTGAAAGGTACGCCTATCATATTAGTCAACATAATTAAAAGGTATTGTAAAAATTTATACTTATCTTAAAATTTCATGAAGTATGCTAATGATGAAACTTTGATGTTATTTTTGTGCTAAGTAATGGAAGGTGTATTAGATAGTTATAATTAAGGTAGTGTGCTAAGATATAATATGCCAATCATATAACGTAGAGTCTTTATATCAATACATAAACATACCTATCAAATAATTAAACTTAAAATGTTAGAGTGAATGTGAAGCATTGTTAATTAGCCAAGAGTTCGAACAATTGGATTATGTCTCAATTTTCTCCGCAAAAAATAAATGAAAAAGGGTTTGTTTTAACTGGTTAAAAAAAAAAAAGTCTTGTCAGCAAAATCCAAGTAAGTGTTGGATTTAGACGAAGGAGGGACCCTTTGTGCTGCATTTTATGTAATTGTAGCTTTACTTCTTCCACTTTCCTTCATTTTCTTTTCTTCCCTTTGACATGACATAAAGAAAAGCACACGTACACCTAAAAGCCTATATGCATATACACACTGTCTTTCTCACTTCGAGAATCGAGTAAAAGAGAGAGAAGGGAAGCAATGGGTTCTAAAGCAGAGGCACTTGAAGAAGAGGGCAGCACCACCATCCCAATTCTACCTCTCCTCCCGCAGTCGCCGGAGCGTTCAGGCACCCTCACCCCTCCCCTCCACTCCGCCGCCGCCGCGGTACCTTTCCGATGGGAAGACAAACCCGGAAAGCCTAAACTCTCCACCGCCATTGTGGCTTTCTCGTCCGATTCATCCCCCAAATCCCTAGAACTCCCTCCCAGACTCATCATTCTGGACAATCCGCGTCACTTAGGCACTAGCAACAGATTCCAGTCTCCCTCCCTCACAAGAGCTCCCGATTGCTATGGCTCTTTCAGTTTCAACAGAGGGCTCGTCCGGGTCGGGTTGAGGAAGAAAGGATGGTGGCTTGGTTCGGAGAAAGAGGTGAGTGGGAGCCATGTGTTTCCGTCTTGTGGTGACAATAGGGGGAGTGGTGAAGTGGACGCCATTAATGCACGCACTCACAACAACAGAGTGAGGATGAAACGGTGTGGTAGCCTCTTCAGCTTCACACACCCTAACTCAGGCCTTTGGGTATGTTTTAATTGTGATTCTCAACTCTAGTCATTAAACATTTGGTGAGTGAGAGGACTTAACTGCAACAAGTTATATATGTTTGAAGATTAACTCGTAAATTTCAAAACCTGTTTGGATTATATTTAAAATTTAGTTATTTTCAAATGATTTCTTCTTGAGATTTAGAAAAAAATACTTGGAAAAAATCATTTGTGTTTGAGAAATTTGAATAAAAAACACTTTTTTGATTATGAAACTATAAAACATGACATGTTTATAATTTAATTTTTTATTGACGTTATTTAAATAAATAAATAGTTATAAATATTTATTATTGTTGATTTTTTAATTAAATAAAATATATATTAGTTTAATATTTAAATAAATTAGTTTATTAATAAAATAAATTATTTTACTAATTAAATAAATTATTTATTTCAATTAATTAAATTTATTATTTATTATTGATATTTTTACTAATTAAATATTTATTAATATTATTTAAATAGATAAATAATTATAAATATTTTTATTATTAAATAATTAATTTAAGAAATAAAATCCCAATAATAAAAAATATGAAATTTTCGTAAATATATTTTTATCTTAAAATATTTAATTTTTAACTTTTATTTTTAATTAAAAAGTAAAAGTTTTAATTTTTAACTTTTATTTTTAGCTAAAAATAAATATTAAATATTAAATATTTTGGACAAAAATGTCCTTATTTAAATTTTATATTTATAATATATCTTTCTATATTTTAACAATTTCATATTTACCATTTACAATATTTTATTAATTAAAATTAGTAATTTATTTAATAAAAAGTAATTTATTTAAATAATAAACTAATTAATATTTTATATTTTATTTAATTAATAAAAATTAACAATAATAAATATTTATAATCATTTGTCTATTTATATAATATTAATAGTAAAATAAAATATAAACATGCTAGTAATTTAACTATCAAAAGTACTTTTTATAAATTTCTTCAATACAAACTATTTTTTAAATATTGACAAAAGTGTGTTTTAATTAAAATTTTTTAATATAAATTATTTTTCTCTCATAATACTTTTCTTAAAATTTCATTTGAGAAAAGAAATATTTAAAAATAAACAAATTTTAAAAACTAAACTAAACGGGCCCTAAAGCTAAGTGGATCTACAAATTCAACTCTGTATATGCAATGTTTCTTGCTATGTTTGGGTACTGTTGGAAAATGGAAACTTTTACTCATTATTCATAGTAGTTAAGATGTCCATGGTTAATAC
This sequence comes from Senna siamea, assembly GCA_031216115.1. Lineage (NCBI taxonomy): Eukaryota > Viridiplantae > Streptophyta > Magnoliopsida > Fabales > Fabaceae > Senna > Senna siamea. The sequence continues at coordinate 16,082,395 of CM062364.1, forward strand.
TGGGGCAAAGGATACAAGTTGTTCTTTATAGAAGTTGAAGCAGCTAAAAGTAGTGTGATATGTGATTTTTATACTATTAAATAAGATGTGTTATCAAGTGACGCTATTACTTATGGATCACAATGAACTTGTCCTTGAGCATTGTACTGCTTACAATTTTGCAGACAACAATATGTGAGAGCTTGAAGCATATGGTCCCATGGAGGAGTAAAAAAATGAAGAAATATGAGTATGGTCATGGACTAAGGCTCTAAGAATTCTTCTATCGGGAAAAATCAATTTGCATCTGTATTATATTTTTTTTATTGATGAATCAGAGTATGGCAGTCAGACCTGTTTCTTCTACTGTAGTTGTACCACTCTAAAACTTTGGTTTGCTTCATTTTACATTATCTCAAAGTTTTCTCAAGAAAGTTGTACAAATTTTTCAACCAAACATCGAGAACGCATCTTTGTGAAATGGGAATGTAATTGTGGCCTTTGTTTATGAACTGAGAAAAATAACACACTGCTGAAATTTTGCCTTGAATTTTAGCCACATGGGAGATAATCATTAAATATGATGAAAAACATTGAAACATGAAAAGTAATACAATCTTTGACAATTTGAGGCAATCTTTGACAATTTAAGGATGCCACCACTCCTCTTCACCGTAGAATGAAATAAAAAACTAGGTGCTCCTCATCTCTCACTCTTCTATAAATACCATTGAATGATGTTTGGAAAATAGTAGAGTTGAAAATCAAGAAGTGCGTGTGGCATATGAAAGATAAAGATAGAAAACTCTAAGTGTGGAGTGATACAAAATATTGTGAGATATCTTTGGGTCGTGTGTTTTGAGTGCAGGAAATTCAATTTTATAATATCTATTTGATTCTATTAGTGAAATTTGTTTGTTGTCTTTCTGTGGACGTAGGCTAAAGTTAAATCATGTTAATTTTTGTGTCTATAATTTTTATTATAATTATTATTTTGTCCATCTATTCTATTATTGGATCCTCCAAGGGATCCATTCGTAATGACGACAAAATTTAAGGTCGAAAAATTTAATAGTAACTAATTTCAACCTTTAGTGTGTGAAAATGTGTGCCTTGTTAGTACAAAAAGGGTTGCTAAAGGCATTAGAAGGAAAGGAGGTTCTACTAACAATGTTGTTCGATCAAGAAAAGGGTGACCTTTTAGAGTGTGCACTTAGGACTATTTTGTTATCTCTAGCACATGAAGTTTTGCAAGAGGTTGCAGACGAGAAATCGACAGAAGGCTTATGGCTTAAATTAGAAAGTCTTTATATGACAAGATTCCTCACAATTGACTTTATTTAAAATAGTGGTTTTACACTCTTCGATTGAAGGAAGGCACACCTATAAAAGACCATCTTGCTAAGATGAATAAAATCTTCATGGATTTGAAAAAATTGATGTCAAAGTTGATGTTGAAGATCAAGTTTTGATTCTATTATGTTCTTTACCTCACTCATATTAGCATTTTGTTGACACCATGCTCTATGGAAGAGACACCTTGACCATGAAAGATGTAAAAGCATAATTAACTCTTGTGAGTTGAAGAGAAGAGTATTAGAAAATTGGAGTGAAAATCAGATCGAGGTCGAAACAAAGATAGAAGCTTGAGCAATAATAGAGGCAAATCTAGATCAAAATCCAAATTTCAAAAAGACAAATGTCATTAATTCAAGAAGGAAGGGCACTGGAAAGCAGAATGTCTAAAGCTCAAAGAGAAAAAGGAGATAAGAGACAATGCTCCGAGTACTAACAACATAACTAGTGTTGTCATAGAAAATTTTAAAGGAGCTAATGTTCTCTCAGTATCAATTATCCCATTTAGTAATGATTGGGTTCTTGATTCGGGACTATTCATACCATGTGTCCAAATCATGATTGGCTTTCTTCTTACTGGTCAATTAATGGCAGTGTTGTTCCTATGGGAAATAATATTTCCTGTCAAGTTGTTGGCATTGGAACACTCTAAATCAAGATGCATAACGGTATTTTAAAAACTTTATCTAATGTTTGACATATGCTAGATTTGAAGAAAAATATGATATCTTTGGGTACTCTTGATTCCCAAGGCTATAAATATTTTGCTAAAGGTGGAACTTTAAAAGTTTCACATGGAGTTCTCGTGGTGATCAAAGGAAAATTGGTTAATGGCCTCTATCTACTTCAAGATAGCGCAGTTGTTGGTGCTTCATTAGTATCATCATCTGATGTCTATTTTGATATTTAGATTCAAATACTACTCAGTTATGACATATGCGTTTAGGGCATATGAGTGAGATAGAGATGTCTATTTTAAGTAAGCAAGGCTTCCTGAATGGCCATAAGATTGGGAAGCTTGACTTTTGTGAACATTATGTCTATGGAAAATAGACCATAGTCAAGTTCAATATAGCTGCCCACAAGACTAAGGGCACAATTGATTACATCCATTCTTATCTTTGGGGCCTTGTGCTTGTTTCGTCAAAAGGTGGTGCCAGATACCTGTTGACTTTTATTGATGATTTTTCTAGAAAAATCTGGGTATATTTTTGAAGCACAAAAATGAAGTGTTCTCTACCTTCAAAAAGTGGAAAGCGCTTATTGAAAAGCAAACCGATAAGAAAAATAAGTGCTTGAGAACTAACAATGGTATGGAGTTTTGTGAAGGACATCTCAATGAGTTCTATGAAAGTAAATGCATCACAAGACACCGCATTGTTTGGAAGACACCACAACAGAATGAAGTTGTAGAACGTATAAACAAAACACTTATTGAAAGAGCACGTTGCATGCTATCGAATGTCGGTTTGTTTTAGGATTTCTAGGCGAAAGCAGTTAACATGGCTTGGTATTTAGTAAACCGATCTACATCAACTGCTATAGATTTGAAAACTCCTATTAAAGTATGGTCTGATTCTCTAGCTAATTATTCTAATATGAAGATTTTTGGGTGTCCTGCATATGCTCATACGAATGATAGCAAGCTTGAACCAAAGGCACTAAAGTGCATATTTCTTGCTTATGTATATGGAGTGAAAGGTTACAAATTGTGGTGTCTTGAACCTAATTCACCTAAATTTATAATCAGCAGAGATGTTAAATTTGATGAATTATCCATGCTTCATTCAAAAAAAGAGAATTCTGAGGTAGAAAATAATCGCATAGTTAATAAGCAAGTGGAGCTTGAGGTCGAAAAGAAAAAGTAAGATAACACTTCTGATTGACTTGTTAAAGACGATAAAAAGGAGAATCTAGATGAAGCAGAATCTTCTCAAGAGTAGCAATAGTACAATATTGCTAGGCATAGATCGAGAAGGCAGATTAAACCACCTCAGAGATATGCTTATACAGATTTAGTCTCATATACACTATTTGTGGCAAACAGTTTTGAATCAGATGATCTTGTTTCATATCACAAGGCTTTCATGAGCATTGATTCTATGCAATGAATTGTTGTTATGAGTGAAGAGATTGAGCCTCTTCATAAGAACCAGACGTGGGAGCTAGTAAAGCCACCTAAAGGCAAGAAGATTGTTGGTTGCAAATGGGTCTTTAAGAAAAAGGAAGGAATCCTCAAAGTTGATGCAACATGGCTCAAAGCACGCTTGGTTGCAAAGGGCTTTAGCCAAAAGGAGGGTATAGCTTATAATGAAATATTCTCTCTTGGTGTTAAACATAGCTCTATTCGTGTGCTGCTTGCTTTGGTTGCACAGTTAAACTTAGAGCTTGAATAGCTTGATGTTAAGATGACCTTTTTGTATAGTGAGCTTGAAGAACAAATTGACATGCTGTAACTAGAGGGTTTTTTAGTTCAAGGAAAGGAAGACCATGTTTATCTTTTGAAAAAGTCATTATATGGCTTAAAGCAATCTCCTTAATAGTGGTATAAGCAATTTGATAATTTTAGGCTTACCACAGTTACTCTACGAGTAACTTTGATAGCTGTGTGTATCACAAGAGGCTTTCAGATGATTCTTTCATTTATCTGTTACTTTATGTTGATGACATGCTCATTGCCTCTAAGAGTATGTCTCAGATTAATAAGTTGAAGTTCCAACTTAGTGGTGAATTTGAGATGAAAGATTTGGGGTCAGCTAAGAAAATTTTGGGCATGGAGATATATAGGGACAGACACACAAAAAAGCTATATTTATCTCAAAAGCTACATTAAAAAGATTCTTGAGCACTTTGGAATGTAGAATGCAAAGCTTATAAGTACTCTACTTGCAACTCATTTTAAAATTTCAGCTACTATGTCACCATAGTCTAATGAGGAGGAAGAGCGAATGTCTCGTGCCCTAAATGCTAGTGTTATTGGAAGCATTATGTATGCTATGGTTTGCTCACGTCTAGATATTTCACATTTTGTTAGTGTTGTTAGTATATATATAGCACATCTTGGCAAGATGCATTGGCAAGCTATAAAATGGATCTTTTGTTATCTTCGAGGTACTGTAGATTTTGGTTTGGTATTTAATTGGAGCACAAACATTGGTGGTAGTGTTACTGGATATGTTGACTTTGATTATGCTGGTGATTTGGATAAAAGGAGATCTTTGACAAGTTATGTCTTCACACTTTCAAGTTGTGCCTTTAGTTGGAAAGCAACTTTGCAATCCACTATTGCACTTTCTATTATAGAAGCAAAATATATGGCAACAACAGAAGTTGTGAAGGAAGCTATTTGGTTATGAGGTTTGGTTGGTGATTTGCGGTTAAGACAAGATTTTACAGTTGTCTACTGTGATAGCCAAAGCGCAATACATTTGACTAAATCAAATGTATTGTGAGCGAACCAAACATATTGATGTCAAATTTCACTTTATTTGAGAAATTATTTCTCAAGGTGCCACTATAGTTAAGAAGGTAGGCACTAAGGAAAATCCAGTAGATATGATGACCAGACCAATTAGAGTATCTAAGTTCAAGCACTGCTTGGACCTAATTGGTGTTTGTAGTATATGAGTTGCCCATTTAGGCATTGAAGAAGACGGATAAAGAATTCACTAATTTTTGGACGCAAATAAAATTCAAGCCAAGATGGAGATTTGTTGAAATTGTGTCTTGAATTTTAGCCACATGGGAAAAAAGCATTAAATATGGTGAAAAACATTTACACATGAAAAGTAATACAACCTTTGACAATTTGAGGCAATCTTTGAAAATTTAAGGCATGCCACCACTCCTCTTCACTAACCTACGAGGTAGAATGAAATAAAAAAGTAGGCGCTCCTCATCTCTCACTCTTATATAAATACCATTGAATGATGTTTGGAAAAGAGTAGAGTTGAAAATCAAGAAGTGTGTGTGGCATATGAAAGATAAAGAGAGGAAGCTCTGATTGTGAAGCAATACACTAGTGAGCAAAATATTATGAGATATCTTTGGGTGAATTTAGGGTGTGTTTAGAGTGCAGTAAAATCACTTTTGTAATATCCATTTGGTCTTATTAGTAAAATTTGTTTGTGATCTTAGGTTAAAGTTGAATCACGTTAATTCTTGTCTATAATTTTTACTATAACTATTGTTTTGCTCATTTATTCTGTTATTGAGTCCTTTATTTTTTCAACAAAAACCTTTATCTTTTGACTCCATGGGGATCTATGAAGTTTCTCTTGAATCTAGTCCACCTTCAATATTTTTCGAAGACTAAACTTAAAGTCTCAACAATCCACCAAATTGTTTGTTTACTCACGAAACAAACATGATCACCAAATAGATCGATATTATAGGAATACAAGCGCGTTCCACTTAATAGAGTAAAAGAAATTCAGATTACAAATGTACAAGAAAGTAAAAAATAATGCTCCCAATCCCAAACTCCATAAATCAGTACACAAGCAGGGCTGCATATATAAATTCATATTTTCTTACTCCAAAACTGGAAGATGCAGAGCCTACAAGGTCCCAAAATAACTAACACATCAATTATCCCTACAAGACAATTATCAATTACAAAAGTGTACCAAGTAGCACAAACAGAAGGATTCTCAAAACAGACTGTAAATTATACAAATTATCACAGATTTTTGTCTTAACCTATGATGTTATGTAAGCCAAAGACCTTTTTATGTAACAGGCTCATAGGTTGCACAGATATTGATACGGTGCCAGAATTTGGCAGAAAAGAGTCGTCTTTTATAGAATTCTCTTCAAGATAAAAGAAAGTGAAACTCTAGGGCTGGGAAGGAGTGGGAGATGTTGGAGGCTTGAAATCCGGATACTGCAATCCAAGAATTGAAAACACATAGTATACGAAAAATGGTAAGTATCTGTTGAAACTTGTATATATAGTAGAAACTAGAATGAAAGGCAATCTTGAACACTCCAAGCAGTATGTGATGTAAGACAGGAAACAATAAAAATAAAAATCAGAGCTTTATCAACTATTTCAATATCAATTTATCAATAATCAAGGCGTAGCTATTTTATTCAACTAGAAAATTGAAATAAGAAATCTTAGTCAAATACCAAGAGGGGCAACTATTTGATCTCCTCATACATTTAACTTTACATTCTCTCCTAATATCATTCTTAGCAAAGAGGTCTTTGTGTGGCTACTAAAGCTAGTGAAATTTGACATTGAAAAATTGAAAATTGTTTGCCATATAGTCTAATAACAAGATTCATTTTTCAGGACTCATGATAATCAGATTGGAATACATTATATATTGATAGATGAGAAACAAGAAAATTAGCCACCTTATGCATATCTAATCAGCACAGAAACTGAAATTGATGAAGAAAATTGAGACATTACATAGGGGTATGGTGAAAGTGGTCTTGGTAACCCAGGAAGTGATTCTGCCTTAACTTCAGATTTGGGTACTGAATTTATTTCAGGTGCAGGTTCTGCTGATGCATCTACTTTGGACTCAGAGACTGTGTCAGAAGAAGCTTCTGCTTTCTGTACAGTGCTAGCAGCAGGTGCTGGCTCTGGGGCTTTCTCTGTTGGTGCCGGAAGAGCCTTGTTATTGGAGGAGGTTGGCAGGAGAGCCTTTCCAATTTGCTAATATTGCCATCCATTCAAGGGGAACAAAGGGATAGGAAGGGAAACCAAAATTTCCACATCAGGCAATTGTTATAGATATATATAATACATTGTCAATTACTCAATTAAAATAAATACCCAAGTCTAGCACATTGTAATTACATCCCATTCTATGAGGACATAAATAAAACGGGAACAATCTTAAGTACCTTCATCTCATCAACAAGCTCTTTTGGGGCAACCTTAGTATTCAAGAACTCATCAACTTGTTGCAGGGTTTGCTTTCGATCCTGCGACCAGGAAAAAAAATGACAGAGAGAGATAAATATTTAAATACAGTGAGCCCCTAATTTCTATATATTAATAATAAACCAAAAATGAAGGCCATGCATAATGGAACTCAATTTTCATGCAATAACCTCCCTCAATTGTCAATCTAAGTAATAATGTAGAAATGCATGAGATATAAGTTTATGAAAAATAATGACTATAAGAGTCCAGAGAAATTAATGTCATCAATGGAAATACCATGTGTGCATATTAGTCAATCAATACTGAATATTGCATAATATTTGTTAAAATAATTCAAGTGTGTGATGGCTAGACACAAACTTGAATTATTCTAAAAGGAAAAAAAACTTAGGTGTAGTTTTTATACCGTTGTCATCAGATTTTTTAATTAAAAATTGACATAGTATAGTTTTCCAACTCATCTCTCTCATGATTTGTTCTTTTTAAAAGTTTTTTTCACATTTTATTTTGATTGGATAACATGATAGCAAAGTTATAAGGAATTGCATATAAGTCTAATCTTTCTAAAAAATACTTTAAATTGACAATTATGAATAGACACATGAGGTGCTTGGCTAAGTAAGAAGTCTATAAACCCCCTTTAGTATTATTCTTTCTTTCTCAACATGTATCAAAGCAAGTTCAAAGGGAAGCAGAGGACTTCCATTGCTTCCTCTTTCTAGGCCAAAGCTTTGATAACATCTCTGAGGAGCTCTGACCCCCTTCTTTGGTATAGTTCTAGAATTATTTGTCTAAGTCTTTCTCATGATCAAAAACCCCAATCATGCTGCTAGCACAATTTTGCTTCACAATCTTGTGTTGATCATTATGCTACATAGATACTAACATATCCATTGCCTTATGTATACTTAATTCAGTTTATGTTCCTTTGAGGAGTGAAAATCTCGCATACCTCAGCAAATAAAAGCTTCTTGCTTGCAAACTGGATAAGTGCAGCTGAGCCTAAAAGTTGGAGAATTGTTTCTATCTACAAAAACAGAGGAGCAACATCAATAAGTAAATTCTCATTAGCAGAGTGATACCAAAAGGAAAAGTGGAAAACAACTCATCATATTAACCTCAGTAAAAGCTAAGAGCCCCAGTCCAGCGGCTGCAGCAATCCCAAGAGTAACAGCCAAGCCATCAGATGTCTCCTGCAATAATAAACCTCCATCAGAAATTCACAAATGCTAAATTTTAAGATCATTAATGATGGTCATCTGTCAAAAGAAAGAAAAATACACACAAGTCACCATATTCTTAAAAACCAATATCACAATTCTTCTGTTGACCTTACTGATGAGTTAGTATGAGTTAAGATAAAGTTCTACACTGAAATGTGAAGCTTTCACGCATATAATGATAAAAACAATTTAAGAGAAATAAATGGTTATATTAGAAAAATGTGTACCATTGCTTAAAGTTAAGAGAAAGAATATGTCTACTAGTAATTGAAATGAAAGTTAAAAGTATTTTTTGTGTGCATCGCACCAGCACTCAAAATAACAATTGTAGAATCAAATAAACCCCAGATACATACTCCTATTGCACCAGTGATAGATTCTGTAAAATTGCCAAGATCAAAGCTCAATGCTTTCCTTGGTGGTGTCCAAGGAAGACCACTACTCTGCAGAATTCCAATCCATGTCAGTGTATGAATGAGCAGAGACAAAATATATATGTTAAATACAAATATGGTAAACAAGAATCTATATATAAAAAAACACAAAAACAAAAAAGCAAAAAACAAAAACAAAAGGGGAGGGGGAAAGGAGGGGCTGGGGGAGGGGAGAAGAGACATGAAATACCTTCCATCCTCGTGGTCCTTCTGCACCATCCTTAATTGCGTAGGCAGCTTTGAATCCATTGACTGTGACCAATTCTGCAACCAATTCGGAGTTCCCATCAAATCTGGCTTCCATCACAAGTTCACTTTATCAGCTCCATATGTTATTTTGTACTCTATGGTGATTTTTAAACTTAAATTTGACATATTTGATCAAACAGAACAATCTGGTATGTTTGGTTATCAGTTGTCATATATCAATTTGGGGCAGTGTTATCACTTCAGGAGTGTCCCATACACTTTTTTCTAGAGTAGAAAGTATAGTGTTAACCGTTGGAATGCTGAAATTCTCACTGGGGGAACTTGGTAACATGAATGGTCAAAGTCAGCTTACATTCCATGGCTGCTCCATTTTTTTGTTATTATAAGAGACAGATGTCATAGATGTTTCTTTTAGAATGTGATCAGTATAAACAAATTCAACAAAAGGAAGAACCTAACATATTGTAATCATCAAGATATGAAATCATTCAACATAAAGGGCCAAAAACTTTGCCCAAGTTTCGAAATGATTAACCAGATGGCTATCGAGTAAATTTTGAGTGACACTGTGGTAGCCTTTCAAAATCAATGAGCATTTCTAAACTTTTTTAACTATTTATAACAGAGAAAGGAGATTGAGTGAATGTATTACGGATCTAATGACACTGTTTTCCGTGATGCATCAGCTCAATAACAAAAGTAGAGAAAAGAACTACAAAAAGAAATGTCGTAGTAGTGTAAATTCTTCTTACTTGTCCAGAATGAACAATGTGGTATTTCCGGGTTCCTTGAACTTCAGAGCAAGCTTCTTAAGGAACCCAGGTTTATCATCACCCTTGTAAGCGATTGATACTGCCTTCTTCCCTAAACCCCCAGTATCTGGGGTACCCACTTGCCTAGGCTCTGCAGGTGCTCTTATATCAAGTAATTGAGCATCCCTATCAGCACCAAGCTTTGCATATGCATTTTTGGCCGATTCAATACCCCATGCCTTAGGTTTCCTCAGCACCTGAGCCAAAACCAGAGGCACCCCCAAAATAGCTAACCCTCCTGCTATAATCGCAGCGTTCTCTGTTCCAAAACTTATCACACTATCTATAATCCCATTTGCATCAAAATCCCCAGAACTTGGGCTCCCCACAGATTTCTGTAATGCTTCCTCATATGTCAGAGCTCTAGCAATTCCGCCATTGACAACTGAAGCTGCAAGAAGAAGACCCTCACGTAAACCTGAAGGTAAATAGTCTTTAATAGTTGGTTTCTTGTGGGAAAAACTGGAAGAATTTGACACTTTGCTTGCGGAAATTCTGGGTAGTGATGAGAATTTTCTAGGTTCTTTTCTTCTATCGCAGAGTACAGATAAAGGGGTCAAGGTAACAGCATTGAGGGCCTCCATAGCATAATTCTTCTATATGATTGACACAGTCTCTCTCGAGGCTCTTAGATGTTGTGTGGATGAGCTTCTTCGATTCTGCGAACAACCATGAGGATTAAGGGATCGATGGTGGTTTTGTTTCTTTGTGGGTGTGATTGGAGTGGAATGTGGAAAAGAGGCTAGTTGGTGAGGAAGGCAAATTGCAATTTCAGTGGGGTGCCCTTTGAGTGGAGGGAGGTGCTGACCTGTGAGGGATATAAGAACTCGACCAGTGGCTGATTGACACGTGGTGAGTAAGGATGAGACGCAGCTGACGGTTGAGGCTTCTCTTCTTTGATTGTGTGGCTGAGAAATTTCTGAAAAATGTTTTTTTTAAGGGGTGGCAGCTGAGAAATACTACTTTGTGGAATGAAAATACTAGAAATGTAACAGCACTGTTTGATCACAGTACTACTGTAGAGCATGCAGTACAAGAACTAGTTCGAAAATATAATTTAATCAAAGGAAAAAAAAAACTCTATTATAGTTTATGAATTATTTCTTAGTTTATTACTTCATAAATATTTTAACTCTACGGTATGCAATAGTTATTAATGGGGGTCCCTTCGTTGGCTCGCACCTCATTCTAAGAGAGGAGAGAAATGACAATATAATAAAATGTTAATTATAGGTAACAATCTACACACACACACACACACTAGAAGAGAGCTTCTTAAAAAGAAAGGTTCACACATGATACTTTAATTTTTTTTTTGTTTTTTTAGTTAAAAAATTTGTTGGGAGGAGAGAATGACAGTGGAGTTCTATGTTTTATTTTACTTTTTTATTTAAAAATTGATAAAAGTCTTTACAGGATACGTTGACATGTGGCAAAAATTTTTAACTTTTTGTTTTGTATTTAAATAATTTTTTAAAATATTAAAAAATATCAAAGTTGTCAATAAAAGTCTATATGCATTAACAAAATATTTTGTCATTAATTTGATCTTCTTAAAAATTGACATTATTTTTAATATTTTAAAAATATTCATGTATGAATAAAAAAACACTCCTTAGAACTTTGAATAAGTTTATTGGAGTTTTGAATGTATTATTAATTGTTTTAAAAATCTACCAATAGAAAGAGTTTTTTTTTGAAGAAAATTGTGCATACTTGGAATGCCTGGAAAAATATATGTCGTAACAAATATGAAGATATAAATTCAGATTCGTTTTCCTTCAACATTGGAATGTGTGAATTTTCTTCATTTATGGTGATTATAAAAAATTTTCTAAAGTCCCTATACATGAAGCATGTTGAAGGATAATGGCTTAATTTCGGAGCTGCCTTGAAAACTGACAAAAGTCTATGTGCATAAATGTTTATGAAACACATGAGCAACTTTTCAATTTCTTTGTGGTATGTTTCTCCTTCTTCATATTTTTCTTCTATACAAAATCTAGGGTTTTTATTTGTATTCATTTTCTCGATCTTTGAATTCCATAGATACTCTTGTGTGTGACATCATTTTTCTCCTTCTATTATTGAAACTACAAATGAAAGAGATCAAAACTGGCATGCTTGATAATAGCAATTTAAAATTTTCGTCAGATTTAACAAGTAAAATGTTCTTCTCAAGCTCTCTTCATGAAGGATGGTTGGAGGATGATTTTGGCATTTATATAGTTTAAGTCTAAGTCTTGGTGTATTTGTTATAGGTAATAATGTTTATTTTGTTTCATTCCTAAAGATATGCTGCTTACTATCATCTGCCGCTATGGTAACATTACTTGAGAAATACACAAGTTTGTACAAGACCTGCATTTCTTGGTCACTTGGCGGTGATGATGAAAATGAGCTTATTTTGGCTTATGTTCTTCAGGGTTTCTTTGATGCTGTCACCCATTTTTTGAGGTATTCTTGGTCATATTTTGCTCTCTGGATATAAAATATATAGGGTTCCCTGTTGTTCCACATTACTCTTGCTTCTGTTTTGTATATTCTTTATGTCTCTTTTACAAGAGCAATGTTGACAAAAGGGAGGCACTTGAGAACTTGGATCTCAATCTTTTATGTCTAGATGAGTTTGTTGATTGATGGAATGATTGTGTTTCTTTACAATGTTTTGTTCTCATTGAAGTTTTAATTTATTTTCTGAACTTTTTTTTTACCCCTCCTTGAAGATGTGTTTGGGAGATAGATTTTGGAGGGAAAAAAAAGAAAGGGAATAAAATGTTTGTTTTTTAAATTTTGGAAGGAAAGAAATTAAAAGATTTTATGTTAATCCACCTTAACTTTCTCTTTTTGTTAATTTTAATTATTTTAAATTAAAAAAATTTAGAAATTCTAAACAGGGAGAAGAGAAACTTTCACTCAATCTTTTCTTCTCTTCCCTTTCCTTTCCTTTCATTTTCTCTCCTTCCTTTCTCCTCCTCAGTACCAAAAAAATCCAAAAGGCTGATACTTGAAACAAATGGATCACTCATTGATGAAAAAGTGACCTCTCATAACATGGATGTTGACGCCCCCTTATTTGAGCAGGTAATTGAAGTACATTTTAGTTTAGTCTTTTGCGCTCTTCCCATATGATTTTACTTTGCAGAGACACAGCCATATAGATAGGAGATTGCTAAATTATTTTGTTTTGGTGTTATGTAATTCTCAGATTTACACTACATTTCTAGGTTGAACTCATTGGCAAGCTAAATTTCATTGTGCATAAATTAGTTTTGACTTCTAAAGGAAAAATTTTAAGATAGTGATAACTGGGTATCTTTGGATCTTCAATTTGACTAAAATTATAATATTGCAGACATTAACTCAAGCATGGGCGCTAGAGAACACTTGATAAGAACCCTTCTAAAGTGATGCTTACATGAACAAAAATGGGTTGGTTATATTTGAATTGTATAATTAGTTTTTGTAACGCCCTTATCTAATATTACAAGTCCTTCGATGTAAACAGATAAATTTGGTACATTATTCTTGATCTTGATTATTTATTTATAATGTTTGAGCAGTAATACCATTAAGTATTATTAAAGTGGATTAAGTTCAGGTTCCTTTGCTCAGATCAAACTCATATGCACAACGAAAATAAAATTAAATACATCACAGAGGAATTTATAACACTTTTATATTGAAAATAATAAATGTCCAATAATAAATGTCTGTTACATCCTTCTGTGAACATATACCAGGATATATGAAGTACCCGTCCATAAGGAGTCAGGAGACAACAAGCCTGTCACTCAAACTCCTTTTACAAATAATAGGGATGAATAAGTCCTTCACATATCCTTTTCCTGGCAGTTTCCCATTTCCCTTTATTATATACAGCCAAAACAATAGTCCTAACTCTTAATCCAAAAACCATATAAAGAATCAGGACCCAAAATAAAGGAATACAAAATGCTCTTAGTACAAGGGACTTCCATCTTTCCCCGCCACTGCTAAATGTCTGCATCTAATACATATTAGCATATAAATGAGAAACACAAGTTTTTCAGTAGCTTAACAATTCATTATTTTAAAAATGGACTAATATGTACCAGGGTATAAGCACCAAAAACATTTTCATCTACATTCTAGTCATTTAAAACCCAATCTCATTTATATATACCGATTGGCAAGTATTGCATGATTATTTGAGATGTCAATGTGATAAAAGTAGATATTCTCATTTCAGTTATAACATCTTTTCATGAGATTATACATGTTCAAACTGAAATAAACAATGATTAGTTATACATTTCATTCTTAAAACTTACCTTCTCTCAAAGTGTGAAGCACTTTCAGTCATACCTCAAGAATTGTGGACACTTGGCCACCTTTATCATTGTGAACACTAAGTCATGGGTGTGAAATACCTTTGGTCACACCTCACTAGGTTACATTGTGAACACTTGGCCATCTTTATAATTTAATTGTGAACACTTGGTCACATTTTGGACACTTGGCCACCTTTATCATTGTGAACACTTTGTCACATTGTGGACACTTGGTCACCTTTATAATTTAATTGTGAACACTTGGTCACATTGTGGACACTTGGCCACCTTTATAATTTAATTGTGAACACTTGGTCACATTGTAGACACTTGGCCACCTTTATCATTGTGAACACTAGGTCACAAGTGTGAAGCACCTTCAGTCACACCTCACTAGGTCACATTGTGGACACTTGGCCACCTTTATAATTTAATTGTGAACACTTGGTCACATTGTGGACACTTGGTCACCTTTATAAATTAATTTGCAACAATAATTCATTACACTTTATAATTATGTATACAATTAGCATGGTAATTCGGCCACCAACATTAAAATGAGCCATTAGTTTTGGGCACCATGATAGGATAATAATCCTTTAGGTTTTTCACGCCACATTGTCAAAATTTTCCCTCCTTACCATAAATTAAACTTCTTGATTTTATGCATTAATTTTTAGGGTACTTTCTTCCACATTTAATTTGTGCAACCATTGCCATTAACCATTTATTTTATTTGTTTTCTTGGTTCTAACTATACACTAAGTTTAAGGCTTACACACTTTTCTCCATTTTTACATCTTAAAAATAATGTGGGGCCTTATTATATGCAAAAAGGTGAACTAATGAACTATACCTTAATTAGCCATATTTTATTTCTTTCTTTTAGCCAAAGCTGAAGTGAAATCTCTCTTGCACAATTTTCATCAAGCCATTTCACCCCTTACAAAGGCCACTTTCGGTTTTGGTAAGCCAACAAGAGCAATGTCATAAATTGTAAACCAAATTCTAGCTATCAACCTTCATTTTGATGTCTACAACTCAAAACATATACTAGTCATGCCAAAAATACAAAATTTCAGCGCTATCTCATGTTAAACCTTTCCATGATACATGATAAATTTTACTAATAATAGTTCTTCAATGATAATAACAACATCCATTTTTAGCACATTAACAACACATCAAATTTACCATACAAGCTTAGCCAAGGAGACATTCACATGTTCAAGATTGTAGAGAAGTAACTAATGTTCCATGAAAGCTTGGAAAATCATGATGCATATATTCTAAAACATGGAACAAAAGTCAAGGAATTGCTAACCTACCTCAGGGATGAACTAAAGTGGAATTATCTTGGCTTCTCCCTTACTTCTTTGCTCCTTTTCTCCTTTCTTTCTTCGTCAAATTCACTCCCTCTCCCTTGACTGAATGTGTGTGTGTTTTCTCAATTGTGAAGCTACTCTCTCTCTCTCTCTTTTCTATTTGGTTAAGGTGGCATGTTCCCCTTTTCCATCCTTGATTATTGTTATTTAATTGTCACATGTGTACTTTTAAGTACAATTTAAATTTCCTTGCAATCTTAGGTTAGCTACTCGGGCACATTAATGGAAAAGAGGAGGGAAGTCACGCAACTTCATTTCTCACGCTGCACTTTCTCTTTTTTCCCTTGCCGTATGCGTACCTCTATGGTTTAATGAAAACCCCTTTCTTTTAGGTTACCTCATCTCTTACATTGGGTTGTACATGTACTTAAGTACATTTGTACTCTTGCAATTGCCATTCGATCACGCCAAGGAAGGTAAGAAAGGAAAGTCACATAATCCTCCTCCCTCACGCCAAACGTATGGCCATGCAAGGGGCTTCTTAACCTCCTTTCTCGGCACATTGAAGGCAACACAAGGGAAGAGAAGATAAATTGTATCACATGCCGGGTGTACCTTCCACACAAGCCTCTAGTCCTAGCATTTTACATGCACGTGAACTCCATCACTTGGTGGCACCAAAGGAAAGGAAGTTGAGTTTATGCAAGCTGCACCTTGACGCAAGCTCACTCATCTCTCGGCCATGTGGTATTGGAAGAGAAAATAAAGCAAAAAGGGAAGAAGAGGAGGAAGGCTACTCCCACACGTCTCTCTTTCTCTCTCTCTTCTCAATTTCTATTGCCTTGTTGTTACATGAAAGTCACATTCTTCTTCCTCTTCTCACTTTTATCTTCATCCAATGGAAGCATTATTTTAATTAGTATAAGAATAAAAATAAATCCCTCTCCACTCACTCTTGCATTACTGAATGCACGTGTATATGTATATTTATTGGAGGTTGAATTCTTTCCTCCCCATTGCTGTGTGACATATAAAAATTCACATGCTTCTTCCTATTTTCCACTGGTTTCATGGTTACACTTCCCATTTGTCCTTGCCGTGCATGTATACATATATCTATTTTAAATTTGGTTTTCTCCTTTGGAAATTAGGCTAGGCAAAAGGAAGAAAAATAGGGAATTAAATTAAATACTCAATTTTCACATGTTCCCTTTTTATGAACATTCCATGCTACTTAGTACTTAGGTCCATTCTTTCCCTTGTGACATTTATTCTTCATTACATCACTAAAACAATTGCATCACATTTTATGGCAACTCATCTAATTAATTAAGAAAACATTAATTTAAAACCAATCAAGAGAATATGGGGTGTTACAGTTTTTTTTTGTTAGTGGCAGTTGTTTATCCTCCAATTTTTTGAGCTACTGAGTTTAGAGCATCATACCATTCTACTGATCAAGGATTCTCAAGAAGTGGTTTTTTTTCCTTGAATCTACTTAAAATTATGTGCTATTTACACATTTGGTTGATCTTGAAAACTTATATATGTTTGTGAGGCAATAGTTTTATAGTGAATCAAATTGGAGTTGGCCTTTTTTTCGGAATTAATTATTCCGTTTAAAAACATTTCTTTTAGATAGAACTAAAAATCTGTTCAAATGAGTAAATAGATAATGGTTACGGAAGTCTATCCAATGCATATAGGATTATGGACATCGTATCACAACAATCGAGACGGAGCATGAACCTGAAAGATCAAACGGAATGATACATGGACACACAATTTAAAGAATTAGTTGTAAATGTGAATTTCATTTCACCTATATATATTTTAACTCAAGCATATTTAATTATTACCACGTTTTATCCCCTCATATATATAAATATATATACATAAACACATGGTAATAAGCTTTATTATCATGTTTCTGTAGGAGCTTATTATTCTATGATAAGATCTGAAGTGATAATTAATAAAAGAGTGGAGGAAATGTAGCCATATTTTCGATATTGATTAATCAAAGGCATATGGCGTAATCTAACACTTAAGTAAATGATTGGCAAGACATGACTAAACTTTGATAATTCAAGTCTTTCCTTTCATTATATATAAAAATATTCCTCAACGTGAAAAGTAAAAATAAAATAATTTTTTAGTAAAATATTAATGAATATATCAATAATTTTTTAGACATAACAGAACATATTACATTATCCTTCTGAGACATCCGATAAAATTAGAATAGAGAACTTATCACATTCACTAATCATTACAAAATTAGAATAACAATATCATTACAATATAAATCTCACAAAGAAATAGATATCACAACGTAGTCAAATATAGAGAGAAAAACCATAATTGGACTGCACATATAAAAACTTACAATATGTTGCAAAATATTTTTTCAACAATGAGGGAAAACTCTTTACTCTCTGTTGGTCTTCTACATGAGTCTCCTTCCAAGAAGAAAAACGAAATGGATACTTTTTCTCATCAAAAAGTTTAAGCTCTAACAAGTTTTGGCTTTTGAAATGCGAATTTCTTTGATTTAAATTACTAAAACATTACCCACAATACTTCTCTTGGTTTGAGTACCCATTGCCAACTTCAATTTCTTGCATTTTGGAAGTGGTTCTTGCTCATATCATTGCTTCTAATTCAAACTCCAATTTTTCTGAGCTCTAACTCCGACTCATCAATATCTCACCGCCTCTTGGTTTTTGATTCATCAAATTGTGATATTTTAACGCATGTATTGAATTTAAAAAATTAACATAAATTTATTAAAAATTAAATAAATTTTCATAATTTTTTTTTCAAAAATTATCTTAGTAAAAAATACTTCATTCTACAAAGATAATTAAAAAATTGATTATAATTATAGATTTTTTAAATAAGACTGAGTGACATAAGAATAAATGAAGTCTTACAAAATTTGACTACCTTCTAACATTAGTAGGTTACTTACTTTTTTTAAATTTTTTTTAATTAACATAAACAAATAAAAAGAGAACTTACAAAATAATATATTTAAATTAAAATATATAAACTGAAAAAAAATTTAATATACAGAATTTTCATAAAAATAATTTAATTTTTAAGTTATAATTAAATTCAATTCTAAATTTTAAATAATTATCATTTATTTGTTAAGATATTAAAAAAATAATTTTATTAATCATGAGAAAATTTTTATATAGCCAAAGATTTTTATTTTAAACCACTAATGACATTCTTTTTGTTTCACTTTTTTTTTTATCATTTATGAATTTCAAAATTTTATTATATTTATAAATTTGTGTATTTTTAACCAATTTTTTAAAAATTAAAATTTATTTATTTGTTTTAAATAACTTTTTGCTTACATTTGAAGCTTTGCAAAATTTCCATGGATTGGAAATCCCTATGGAAAGTAAGTATGGAGAAGATTTTTTTTTTCTTCCGATAAGAAAATTAGAGGTGAAAATAGAGGCAACTGTACGAGAAATGAGAGTAAGAAGGTATTTTTTAATTACTTTTCACTCATTCTCTATCTATTGTGATCCCTACTCATCAATCTTAAAATTTTTAGTATTAAGTGAATGACTTATTTTTTTCCTTATCCTTTTTTATTTTTATTTTAGTTATTATAAAGTTTCAATTATTTTTTAAAAACATATTAATATTATTAAATAAAATCATATTACAGACAATTTCTTAAAATCATATGTTGGCGTACTCTTGAACAAACTGTTTGCCCAGTGAAAATGATGGTTAGTCAAACTCTGGTCTTGAAAAACCATTTTGGTCTGGACGTGTAATGTGTTGCATGAAGGCTTGCATATCCTTGATGTATTGGTTTTGTATGACATATGTATAGCCCCAAAATGCAAGAAATTTTATTTAATATATAATCATCGACTCTTTTCTAAGGCATTTAAAATGGTAGCTTTAAAATTGAAGAATTGATGTATTGTATTCTTTTGTTGTCATTCACTCTAACTTTTTCCATTTTGTTTTATTTGGATATTTCTCAAGGTCACCACGGAAATTTCTTTAAAAGGCTTCCTCTTTTAAAAGGTTAAGTCATCTGTGTATAGTTGGAAAGTATTGAATTTGAATGAAGTTGATTTTATATTATGAGGCAGCATGAGGAAAGATGAAGTTGATGGGAACATATTGTAGCTTTGAGACTTTTAGTAGGATATTGTCATATTCTCATGTCTAATTTTACCTATCAAGAATTAATACATTGTTATTAATTGAAATTGTAGGCATCCAAAATAAATAATTATATTAAGATTTTTGTCATGAATTAATTACATTATATTTAGAATAGCTATGTTGTACATATATTAAAATTGAATTTAAAATTTATAACTCTTGTGTTACAAAATTTTAGTTTTAATAATAGTATCTTAGACAATATTCAATGCCTTAAATTTTATAATATTAAAAAAAATAGACAAAATTATATGTTTTCCTTCTTTCATTCTACTTCTTATCAATTATCATTTATGTTTATTTTTGGTGACATGTTTGTAGTCATATCATAATTTATGGATACAATGAAGTTTGTTTGAAAAAAATGATTTATCACTTTAAACATTTGTAGTGGAACGAATATAATTTTAGCACTTTAAACATTTGAAAGCGAATTTTTTTTCCCAATCTATTCTAAAGAGATATATATTCCCTTTGAGGAAAGTTCTAAATGTTAGATTAAACTTAAATTCCTATTTCTTGAGAAATACAATGAGATATTGAGTAAGAGGCCTTACAAAGATGTATTGTGAAGGTGATATCTTACAGTCAAAATTTTCTTTCTAAACTAGTAAAACAATATATTTATCCTTTTAATAAATATTTTACTAAAATTATATTCATTGCTTTCAATATGATATGAATAGAGCCCCAAGCTAGGCTGGCTCTTTTTTTAATAAAAATAACATTTTAAACTATCAAATAAATATTAAAATTCATCACAATAAATAATTTTTTAACTTTTCTTACCACAGAAAACACATAATTAAAGTACATTACACATAAAGTCTAAAGATTACAAATCATTAAAATACACAATACATGAATTCATTACATACCAACACCATAAAATAAAAACTATAGATATGTCTCCATTCTTTATTCTTCATTATCATTCATCTTCCATTGTCATTACACTATCTTTTATTAAATATTTTTTAGCATAATATTTATCTTCATTTACAATTTAAAATAATAATATATTAATAAAATATCAATTGAAGTAATTAGATAAATTATAAAAAGCTAAAAAAATTAATACGATTTGAATTAAGATCAAAATTATGCAACTAATTCATTGTATAAAATATTAAAAACAAAAATTAAAAATAAAAAATGGGCTAGCCCTACCTGACTCTACAGTTTGCCCTATTCTTTTTAGGGTTGGGTCAAGTCGATCCATTTTTAATTAGGATTAGAATATTTGCGCCTATAAATTTTAAAGAGCTAAACAAGCCAACTTGTCGAATTGCTTTGCATTCTAACTTGCTTTTATCTTTGTTGCTTTAATGTATAACTATTTTACATCTCAACCTTTTTCACTCTTACTATCAATATGTAGTATAAAGTTGGACATCTTTCCAAATTTAATATAGTTCTTGCTTATGAAGAAGGACATAAAATGAAGAATGTATAAACCAATATGGTATTTCTAGTAGTATAGCTAATTAAGCCCTTTGATTTTGCAATGAGAAACAAATTTTTGCTTTGTGTTCTTTCCCCCCACGAGGATTTAGAGATGTACATCCTTGTTGCGGGGAGATTAAAATCTTAGCATAAATTTATAAAATAAATAAATAAATTTTCATAATTATTTTTTAAAAATTGATCTTGGTGAAAAACACCCAATTCTACACAAATAATAAAATATTGATTATAAATTTAAAATTTTTAAATAAGATAAAGAGTGAAAAAAATAAGGAACTTGGTCTTAAAATTTTGCAAGATTATTATTGTAGCATTTTATCTTACTTACTTCTCTACAGGATCTCAATGAGGAGCTTAAATAGGGATGACAACAAGATAGGACAAGGGTGTAATGACCCCTCTTATTTTTACATGCAATATCAGATTTAATTTGGAAGTGTGAAATTCTCCTAAATGTTTTTTTCTTTTCAAACAATTGCTGTTCAAGGTTGTTACTGGTTAAGTATAACCTAAATAGGCTTTTCCATTCAAGTTTCACTCAACCCTTTCTCTTGCGCAGCATACCTAATACATCAATTCACACAAATATACACCCATAAGCTGGAATATAAAAATCTAAATCATTCATTCATTAACATTTGAGATATGGGAACTATAGCGATAAACTTGCAATATAGCTTAATATATGTGAATATAATATCTCCCAATACTTAAATTTCTAATTATCATCAAGGATCCTACCAAAATTTTGATAGAGTTTCCCCTAAAAGTAGAACTGTTTCTTAATTTTACAACAGCCCAAACTATTCATCACATAACCATAAGTCTACAACATACATTAACAACTATTTAAATACAAGCTTATGGCCTTCATGCCATTCAAAAATAATATTTTAAGACCCATATCTAAATCCTTCATGTTGCCTTACACATCATTCAACATCTTCTAAAATACTGCAATTCCAACATGCATCTAAACCCAAGCTAATTTCTAGCACCATCATGACCCTGATCATCTGAACAATCAACTTAATGAGATATGAATATCCTAGTAGAGTAATATATAATTTAACATTTTTAAAAATCAGTTGAAAGTTTAGTTATACCCCTTTTTAGGTATAAAAAACCTCTCCCCGGTGTTTTATATCAAAACACATGTGAATTGGAATTCCATATTGAAACACCCCATAACTTAAATAGTCTTAATTAATTGGATTTAGTTAAAGGTATGTAATTACCAGTATTATGAATTCCTTAATATGAATTTTCTAGTTTATAAAATTCAATGGGGTAAATGCTTATATTAAGAGTAACTTGCAAAATTTCTTTAAGTTAATTTTTGAAATTCTTTTCCTAGCCTAGATATTAAGGAAAGAGTAAGGCAAGACATTACCATGAAGTCACATGCATGGAAGTTGTAATAACCGAGGCTGTTTTTAAAAGATAAAATCAAATTTTGACGCTAATTTCATGTAAACTAAGTATGGCACAATTTTTGAGGTCGACAGCTGAAACCAAGAGGCTTTTAGGAGTCAGAAATGCAATCTAATGAAAGGAAACGCAATTCGGCGATCAGAGACTGACAGACGAAGTTTCAAACTTTAGTTTCTCAAATGGAGGCTGAAACTTTTGCATGGGGACTCGTGCCAACGTTTGGATGGAAGCCGACGTCCCAAAGTTTCCCTGGGTGGTCTGGGAAAATCCAGAATCACCCCCGGGAGATTTAAATTCACCGGAACCCCGCCATTTGCATCACTTTCTTCTCTCTCCTCACTTCATTTTCTCTCTCCTCTCTCTCCTCCTTCCTCCACCTTGTGCCACCACCTAGGCCACCGTGGGCCACCACCTGACCTACCAACCGACACCCCTCGCCACCCTCGACCTCAAGCAGCCACCCACGGCCACCAACGGCTGCTAGAGTCGCCGAAAAATGAAGTTTTGCCCTTTCATCATGTGAAATCTTTGCCAGTTGGGATCGCCGTTGTCGACCACTGTTGACTGTCACCGCCACCACCAGCATGTAGGCCGAGCTGCCAGCTTCCTCCTTCAGCTCGCAGCCATCGAATGGAGACTCCACGTGTGCGGATCGAGAGAATTTTTGTCCGCTGTGCGTCAAACTTTGATGCTAAAAATGCCATCCAAACGACCGTGAACTGCCGCGCCACCACCATATTCGAACTCCTCATCTTGAGGGCTTCACCATGGTGTGATTTTTGAAGCAAATTGCACCCCTCCGTTGTGCGCCGCTGTGCTCTGTGGTGGGCCACCGCCAGAGAATCCAGAAAGACACCTGAGAGACACCGAGACTGCCCTGGGACAGATTTCTATCATCCAGCAACCCCGGTAAGGTCTGATTCACCTAAACCTAATGAATTTTGATTGAATTAGCTGCCGAATGTGAATAGGAAATAAACTAACTTAAGAAATTGTATAATCAGACTTAGGATCGTAAAACAGATGACGTAATGAGCTTAAATATTCATGTAAATGTCCAGGGAATTGATTTAGCTCGAAATCTAAGGATACGAGAAGTCTTGGATTGATTTGGAGAAAATGGAGACCAGGTAGGATAATTTACACTTCTCGAACGTTAGAATTGATTATGTGGATACCGAAACGTTTAGATTTAATTGCATGGATTTACGTGCTGCTTTCAATGGACTAAATTGCATGACTGTGTGTTGAAAACCCCATTTGCATGTTAGATGAATTGTTTATCGAGTTTAGATGTCATTAGGACAGATTTACTTAGGGTAGGGTACTTAATAGCCAGTATGGAATGACCGTTAAGTATCCCGAATGCAAGAGATTTCATAAATATATTATTTTTAAATAGATTTAGCCTACATCGCGTTAGGGATCACGCGATAAATTAGGACGACCCTAAGAAAGGTTTAAGGAGTATAAGGGAGGAAAACCTACACGGAGAAATGTTGTGGTTTAGGCATAATACCCTAGAATCCTGAGGAATAGCTAACCGTGAGCATATGAGTTCGAATAAACTGTATGAGGATGAGAATTGGTGTATGTGCACATGCTAGGGGATGCCCTAGATGTTGATTCTCACCCAATCCTTGAGTGAGTGATTGGTGTTACGGATCACATTTACAATATAGGTGAGATTCGGGTGATTGGTGTTACGGATCACACCCAGCGATAAGAGATGAAATTTCTCTAGACGAAGTGCAATTGGATGATTTTAGATTTGGTCGCAGAGGATTTGTGGCTAACACGGATTTAGATACACAAGGCATGGGATTTAACCTGATTTCGATTACCGATTTTCAAAGAAATAGATTTTTATGATTTTTGAGCATTTGCTGCGATTTCCATGTGATCAAGTGATTTTTAAAGATAAGGTATTTCATGGATTTTGAACCGATTTTGGGAAGTTGTTTTTGGTGCTTGTACCGCTGAGTAATCAACCAGATTTCGAACTGTATTGTAAATTATAAATTATTCTACTGGGATTTCATATCTCACCAGGTTGTTTACTCAGATGAATAGGAATAGGGACCTAGACGCTAGCTGTAACAACTGAAAGGATTTTGAAAGATAAAACTTGATTTTTAACCCTAATCCCTATTAAACGAAGCCTGGCATGACGTTCAAGGATAGTGATTCAAAACAGAAGGTTATTCGAAGCCAGAAACACGATCAAACAGAAAGAAATGCAATCCAGCGATCAAAAACTGATGAAAGAAGTTTCGTGCATCAATTTCGTTGATGGAGGCCAAAACTTTCGTATGGAAATACGTGTCGATGTCTGGAAGGATGTTGAAACCCTAAAGTATCCTCAGGTGGTCTAGGAAAAGTCAGAATCGCCCTCGGAGGCTTTAAATTACATGAATTCCCTCTATTTCTCTCATTTCTCTCTCTCTCCTCACCACACACTCTCTCTCCTCTTTATTTTCTCTCTCCTCTTTATTTTCTCTCTCCTCCTTCCTCCATCGTGAACGGCAGCTATAACCACCGTGGGCCGCCACCAAGGGCACCAACTGACAGCCCTCACTGCCCACAACCTCCAGTAACCAACCACGCCACCAATGGCCGCTGGAGCCACCGAAAAAATGCCACTTTTCTCCTCCACCGTGCAAAAACTTCACCAGCTCAGATCGCCGCCGTCCGTCGCCGTTGACCGTCACCACCCCCACCACCGTGTAGCCTGAGTTGCCAGCTTCCTCCAGTAGCTCACCGCCGTCGAAAGGAAGCCGGACGCGCCCGGATCGAGGGAAACTTCGTCCGCCGTGCGAGAAACTTCGTGGCCAGAAAATGCCCCCAAACGGCCGTGAACCGCCGCGCCACCACCGTATTCGGACTCCTGGACTTGCGGGCTTCACCGTGGTGTGATTTTTGAGGCAAACCGCACCCCTCCACCTTGCGCCACGTGCAGCCGTACCGCCGTGTGCCACCGTGCCGAAGCTACTGGACGTGCATCGGGAGAAACCGAGACCACCGTGACACAGAATTCCATCATCCAGACACATTGGTAAGGTCCGATTTCCCAAAAAATGATGGTATTTGACTGAAATAATTGCCGAACATAATTAGGCAATAAATTAACCTAGGTAGTTGAGTAACCGGGTTTAGGATTGAAAATTGGATGACGTGATGAGCCTGAATGTTTAATTTTATGTCTAGGAAATTAATTGGGCTCAGAAACTGAGACTACATGGAATTCTAAAGTGATTTGGAGCATTTGGAGACCAGGTAAGATAATTTACACTTCCCGAACTCTAGAATTGATTTAGTGAATACCTGAATGATTTATATGACTTGCATGGATTTACGTGCTACTTTCGATGGGATAAATTGCATGCCTGTGTGCTGAAAACCCTAATTGCATGTTAGACACCTTGTTTATCGAGTTTAGATGCCTTTAGGACGGATTTACTTAGGGTTGGGTACTTGATAGCCGGTATGGGATGGCCGTTGAGTATCCCTAGTACAGGGAGCTTTTAAACGAGATTATTTTTATCATATTTAGCCTGTACTGAGTTAGGGATTACACGTTAAACCAGGACGACCCTAAGAAAGGTTTAAGGAGTATAAGGGAGGATAGCCTACACGGGAAAACGTTGTGATTTAGGCGTAATACCCTAGAACCCTGAGGAATAGCCGACCGAGTGCATGTGAGTTCGAATAGACTGTATGAGGATGAGAATTGGCGTATGTGCACATGCTAGGGGACACCCTAGATGTTGATTCTCACCCGGTCCTTGAGTGAGTGATTGGTGTTACGAATCACACTCACGATATAGGCTTGATTCGGGTGATTGGTGTTACGGATCACACCCAACGATAAGAGAGGTATTCTCTCTAGACTACGTGCAATTAGATGATGATTTAGATTTGGTTACAGCGGATTTGTAGTCAACGTGGATTGAGATATACAGGGCATGGGATTTTACTTGATTTTGATGATTGATTTTCAAAGAAATGGATTTTTATGATTTCAATTAACTGCAGTGATTTCCATGTAATTAAATGATTTTTAAAGATAAGGTATTTCACTATTTTCGAATTGATTTCGGGAAGATGATTTCGGTGTTCGCACCGCTGGGTATTCAACCAGTTTTCGAATGATATTTAAATTGTGAATTATTTTACTGGGATTCATATCTCATTAGGTTGTTTACTCAGATGAACAGGGACAGGGATAGGAGCCAGGCGATAAAGAGGTGACTTGAGGATGTAATCGAGGATGATTTAGCTTAGGCTTGAATCGTTTGTACATACACTCTGATGACATTGTTGTTTATTGGGTTTTGTCTCTTATGTTTTCTGTATGGATTGGACTGAATGTACATGTAATATTTCAGATAGTGTATATGGATTATAGTGATGAATTGACGTTGCTGTATATGGATTTATGTTAAGTATGTTTATTGCTGTTGTTGGACTGGCTGTTTGATTTTAAACAGGTGATTTTGTACTTGGGATATGATCAAAATACAGAGGAAACTCTACTGGATTTTTGGTAGGGTTTACTGCTGTAAACTTGGGAAATTTAGTTAGAATGTATGTGAATGCTTGACAGTATAGGTATATGAGTTTTGGATGTTGAGTTTAATGATTGTACGCCGTATGTATGGACTTTAGCTTCATTCCAGAGTTATTGATGATGTATGTATGTGTATTTAGTTAGCTGCGTGTGAATCAGGGTTGAACGGAATCTGAACGGACAATGGGAAGTCTATTTGGGTTACGCTCAACCAGTAGCGATCCCCTGACATTCCCACATAGGGAATAATTATGTAAACTAACCCATATGCTTCCGCTAATCAGATAAGCATCGCGTATGACGTATTAGGGGGTCGTTACACTAGCTGGGCAAGGCATTGGTGATAGATAGGAGAGCAGTGTAGTCTAGGCTTGAATAATGATGTATATATATGTATCCTGTGGCTGTTGTACTATATCTTATAATTATGATGTATTTTACTGTTGAATGGATGT
Source organism: Senna siamea (assembly GCA_031216115.1). NCBI lineage: Eukaryota > Viridiplantae > Streptophyta > Magnoliopsida > Fabales > Fabaceae > Senna > Senna siamea. The sequence continues at coordinate 16,110,087 of CM062364.1, forward strand.
AATCTACTGTGTTAGTGACTGGTTGTACTTTTGGATAAGTTCAAAATACAGGGGAGACTGCCGAATTTTTGGCAGGGTTTACCATTGTAAACGTGTGAAATTAAGTTGGAATTTGCATGAATGAATTGTACATTGTATGTATGAACTTTAGTTTATCATTCCAGAGTATTTTATAATGACTGTATGTGTAATTTTTATAGCTGCATGTGAATTAGGGTTGAACGAAATCCGAATGGACGACAGAATATCTATTTGGGTTACGCTCAACCAGTAGCGATCCCCTGACATTCCCATATCGGGAATAACTATTTCTAAAACCCATATGCTTCCGCTAGTCAGATAGAGGATAGTATATTGTGGACTAGGGGGTCGTTACAGAAGTGCCATGAATACAAAGAGGGAATGGAAATTTAAGTTCCATGCATAGGAAACAAGGAGACCACACATGAGGTTGAGAGAGAGAAAGGCATGCAAAATTCATATATATATATATAGCTTCACGTGAAGAAAAAGGAGAAGCAAATGGAATACAATCCTATGCACACATTCTCACGTAAAGGTGGGAGGGCGGGGGGGAAGAAAGAAAACAAAAGAATTAAATATATATATTCATACCTAAGTGAGGGCCACGTGAACTAGGGAGGAAAGTAACTTCATGTATAAGGAAAATCACGCCCCACGTGAAGTCTATAAAGGAAGGGAGTTTAATAAAATATACACATATAAATTTATATAGATGCATACATCTCACGCCATTCGATCATGGAGAAAAGCAAAGGGATGGTGTAGATTTTTTTAACACAAAAGAAAGCTAGTTGCTTGTAGGATTGGATAACCTAGACTTGCAAGAAAAAAAAAAGAAAGAATATATATATATGTACAAAAAAGTGGCAGCTTTTCCTTGTTGAAAAGTGAAAGGAGAATACAATGAGGAGCCCCACACACACACCACCTAGGCTGGAAGCTTCACATAAAATAAGAGTGGGAGTGGCGTGAAGAAGGAGAAAAAAAAAGGACAAGGTGCAACCCCTTTTCTAGGCTTGGACGAAAGAAAACAAGGGAAAGGAAGGGAATAGTGCAGCATTCTAGCACTAGCTTAGCCGAATGGGAGTTGGAAGTGAAGAAAGGAGAAGAAGGTGACGTGGGTGAAGAGGAAGTGGTACTTGAAAGTACCATTTGGAGCAGCTATGGAATGCCATCACGAGAGGAAGTGTGTGCAAATGTATGTAGCACACGTCACCCACACATACACACCCACTCAGAAACAAAGAAAAAGAGGGGGGAGAGAGTGTGCCATTTAAAAAATAAAAGAAATCAAAGAAAAGGAATATACACACGCCACATAAGAGAGAAGAATAGAGTGGGAGACTTATGGTGTGGGAAGCTCACACGTGAAGAGGGAAAAGGGAGAGCATTTCGTCCCTCCCATCCTACCCACACATGCACATGAAAATAAAGAAAGCAAGGGAAAAAGGAGCAATCAGATAAGAAGAAACAAGGGAGGAATCAAGCAAGGGAAGCAAGGTAGGTTGGCAATTTCCTTACTTTAGTTCCATAGGTTAGCACTTTTGTTTTAGAATATTGTTTCCATGGAACTAGAGTAGTTATCTTCATCCTTGATCCTAGGATAAAACTTGATGTTGAAAGCATGATAAACTTAAGAGTTAGCTAAGTTAAATAAAATTAATGAGGCTATGGAACATTCATATGGCTAAATAAATACATGTGATGTTGAAATAAAATGGACTAAGTTAGTTTTGGAAATTATTGCCATGACCACCTAAGAGATTCATTGATAATGCATACCATTAGGAGAAATGTGAACGTGAGGGTTTATGGCAAATAATGGTCATTAATAGGAGGACATAATTATGAAAACTATTAAACTCTTAGAAGAAAAATTTTATGAGTTTTAAATTCCCAAAAAGGTAGGATTATTGTGGCCATTATTTGTATTTTTTGGGAGGAAATTCATGTGAGTTTAAATTTCAAGGGAAGTGGGAAATATTATAGCCCTTACTATTAGTTTGAAGGAAAATTTATATGGGAATAGATCCTAAGAAAAATAGAAAGTATTATAACCATCCTTAACGATTTTGGAAGGAAATTCATGGAAGAAATAATAAGAAATAATATGCCAATTATTAATCTTTTTGGAAGGAAATTTATGGAAGAGATAAAAAGGAATATTATGTCCTTTAATGATAATTTTGGAAGAAAATTTATACAAGAAGAAATGGCAAATATTAGATCCATAAGCAATATCCTTGAAGGGAAAATTTTGTAAGAATAAATTCTAAGGAAAAATGAAAATATCATTCCCATAATAAATATTTTGAGAGAAAATGTGGTAAGAATAAATTCAAAGAAAATAGGCAAAAAAATTTATGTCTATAAACAATATTATGAATGTAAATTTATGTAATATTAAATTCCTAGGGAAATAGAAATATAATGTTCATAAATCATGTTATAAATGGAAATTTGTGTAATATTAATTCCTAAGGAAAATGGAAAATTCTATTACGGATGAAAATTTATGTAAGATTAAATTTGAAGGAAAGATGTAGAATTGTAGGGAGGTTCGAACTTATTCGAAAGCGTTGCGAAACCGAAACCTTTCTTGGTTAATAAAAGGAAAAGTAGGGTGACACTGCACCCTGCTGGGTTCCGAGTGTACCTCGGTGGCCTAGGGAGGCGTGGCCAAAGGTGCTCTATGCCCTTAACCTAGCGTTCGCAATCGTACTGAGACCGTGGCAGAGTGTCCACGTATTATGAGGTGTGGCTGGAGGTGCTCCAGACGAATGGCCTAGGGAGGTATGGTCGAAGGTGCTCTTTACCCGTGATCTAGTGTCCCAAGGATCTCATGTACATGGGCCGAGGGTTCACAATTTACGAGGTGTGGCCAAAGGTGCTCCACACCGGTAGCCTGGCGAGGTGCAGCCAAATTTGCTTCGTGCTCGGGGCCTAGTGCTCATAATCATGCTATATACATGGCCGAGCATCCACAAATTTCGAGGTGTGGCCAAAGGTGCTCCACACGGGTGACCTAGGGAGGTGTGGCCAAAGGTGCTCCACCCCTGTGACTTAGTGTTCACACAACATGTACATACATTTTGATGACTTCGCGATAATAAAATGGTACGCTTGAGAAAATACTGGTCATGTGAAAAAGAGCTTTTACTGTTGCTAACTACTAAATTTATCATGTAATAATTACCTGTTTATCGATATGTACTTTTCTCCTAAATCAAGGATGTAGTTTGAACATATTTGGTGTTCGTACCCTGATACATGTTAGTTTCTTTTAAGACTATGAATTACTAGGCTACTGGGAAACTCTTGTTTCTCACTTATGTGCTAATATGTATCAGATTTGGACGTGTAGCAGGGACGCGTGGTTGCCGTATCTTTTGATCGAGTAAGTTTTTGTAAGCCCCCATTTTTGGATCCTAGAAGTACTTGAATTTGAATAGGACATCTAATTTTGACTTTATATACGAGTGGTTTTGGGAATACCGGGGAGAATGGATATGTGAAGGACCAATCTGGTACTATTTGGTGCGGGAGTCTGAGCAGCAGGTCTGTTGTCTCCTGACTTCCGTAGGACGGGTACTTCACATATTTGCAGACTGATACATCAATTGTAATGAATATTACTATTAGAAATGTATTATTTGATCCATATAAAAGATTGTAATTACATCGCGTAGCATAGAATTTATTTATTCCGCTGTGCATGTGAGTTTTATTTTTATCTGAGCATAAAGACCCCGAACCTATTGCGTATGACACAATCCAATGGTTAACTGCTCAGACAATAATTAAAAGGATAAGACTAATGTACTGGACCTATCTATTGCTATTGAAATGAACAACAAGACTAGATAGGGGCATTACATTAAGTTGGTATTAGAGCACAGCTACCTAGGTTAGGACGGGGTAGAATTCCACAAGTAAGGGACTAGTGCAGGTTAGTCGGCTGTACCTAGGTGGTTGGCTAGCTTGTATGGTGTTTTAAGCTTAGGGAATGGAGCATTAGGTTTGGGAAGATGGGAGCTCCTGTTGGTACTGTATTTTATCTGCTTAATAATCTGTTATTGAGCCTGATCACCTTGGTAATACTTGTTTTGCAGACTGGCAACATGCTACCGGTACAGAGGGGTAGACCACAGACCTGAGATGTAGGAGTCGGTGTGAATGAGATTATGCAGACCATGAGAGACATGGCAGAAGCTATGAGAGCCTAAGCTAAAGTTTCAGCCGAGGCACTTCATCAGGCCCAGACGGACCAAAATGAAGAGACCCAGACAGGGGCAGAGCAGGTGAGGACCCTAGTCAGTGGAGGCTGGTCTGACTTCCAGAGAGCCAGGCCTCCCACTTTCAATGGATTAGCAAGTTCAAAGAAGGCTAAAGAGTGGGTACAGAAGATGGAAGAACTATTCAAATTATTGGGGACCACGGAGCCGCAGAAGGTTACCTTCGCTGCCTACCAGCTGAAAGGTGAGGCGAAGCATTGGTGGAAAGGTACGAGGTAACTGATGGAGGCTCAGGGGACCCTGATCACCTGGGATAGACTTAGGGATGCATTCCTCGAGAAGTATTTCCCCTAGAGCGAAAGGAACGTCAAGGAAGGTGAGTTCATGAAAATCAAACAGGGGGCCCGGTCATTTGAGGAAAACCTAGCCAGGTTTGAAGAATTGTCAAAGTTCTCTTCCTACTTGAAGTGGAGACCGGACGGGGCATGGAAAGCCCTGCACTTGGAGAACAGTTTGGATCCAGAACTATATCATGAAGTGGCAGCCCATGAGATTCGAGATTACCCGACTTTAGTCAACATGTGCAGAATCTCCTCTCGGACCCTGACAGACCTGTAGAAGTAGAAACATAAGGTGAGTTTCCATAAGAGGAAGGGCTCAGTCAGTTTTAACAAGGGCTGTGACAGGAAGTTTCAGAGGGGTCAGTCAGGAAAGAAGCGAGTGAACACCCCGGCACTGCCGCGCAACTGTTTGAAGTGTGGGAAGAATCATAGGGATAGGCTATGCTTGATGGGGCAGAACGTATGCTACAGATGTGGGAAGCCAGGACACATCGCTTGGAACTGCCCAACCCTGAGGAAGCCAGAAGAACTAGCCAAACCTCTTACCAAGGGAAGGGTATATACCCTGAACGGGAAAAAGGTAGCCCAGTCCGAAGATTTGATGAAAGGTAAGTGTTTTATTTATGATATTCCTTTAATTGTATTGTATGATTTTGGCGCCACCCACTCTTTTATTTCAGTATACTGTGTTCGTAACTTAAAGTTAACCACAACCACCCTACCATATGAACTATCCATAGCAGTACCCATCAATGAACACGTGTCTACATCCTTGATTTGTTTAAACTGTTTCATTGTAATTGCAACCAGAACCTTTATTGTAGACCTTATCTGTTTACCCATGGTGAAACTATATGTCATCCTTGGTATGGACTGGCTCTCTTCAAACAATGTTATCTTAGACTGTTTAGCTAAGTCTGTGACTTTCATAGACACTAGACCAATAAATGTGGGGATAGCAATGAAAAACCAGAGGATGGGTTTCCTATGTTCCTCGGAGGTAGAAAGCCAGTAGAAATTAGAAATCATACTTGTAGTCCAGGAATTTCTGAATGTGTTCCCAGAGGATATTACTAGTCTCCCACCAGAGAGAGAGATCGAGTTTTCCATAGACCTAGTCCTTGGGACAGGGCCAATTTCTATAGCACCCTATAGGATGTCCTCAATGGAGTTAAAAGAATTAAAGGAGTAGATAGAGGACCTCTTAGCAAAACAATTCATTAGACCTAGTACGTCATCATGGGGAGCTCTTTTGTTGTTTGTTAAGAAGAAGGACGAGAGTATGAGGATGTGCATAGACTATAGACAACTGAACAAGGTAACCATAAAGAACAAGTATCCTCTCCCTAGGATCGATGACCTATTAGACCAACTAAGAGGGGCCACTATCTTTTCCAAGATTGATCTGAGGTCGGGGTATCATCAGATCAGGGTTAGGAAAGAGGACATACCGAAGATCGTCTTTAGGACTAGGTATGGGCATTATGAATTCCTGTTAATGCCCTTTGGATTGACAAATGCTTTAATTGTATTCATGGATTACATGAACCGCATCTTTATACCCTATCTCGATCAGTTCGTAGTAGTGTTTATCAATGACGTATTAGTGTATTCCAAGGATCGACGGGAGCACGAGTAGCATCTAAGGACGGTGCTACAAATACTTCGGGAGAAGCAGCTGTATGCCAAACTAGAAAAGTGTGAGTTTTTGCTAAGGGAAGTTAAATTCCTAGGGCATGTAATTTCTGATCAGGGGGTGTTTGTGGATCCGAGTAAGACGAAAGTGGTAGTGAATTGGGAAAGACCGACTAGTGTGACAGAAATTAGGAGTTTTCTGGGTTTAGCAGGGTATTATAGGAGGTTCATTCAGGGGTTTTCGCAGATAGTGATGCCAATGACTAAGCTCTCCTGGAAGGACGTTCCCTTTGTGTGGGAAAAAAAGTGTGAACAAAGTTTCCAAACCCTAAAGGAGAAGTTGACCACTGCACCTGTGCTAGTTATCCTTGACCCTTTAGTGAAGTTTGAGTTATATTGTGATGCATCTAAGAAGGGGTTAGGATGTGTACTGATGCAAGGAGGGCGAGTTGTGGCCTACGCTTCTAGGCAGCTAAGACTGTATGAGAGAAATTACCCTACCCATGACCTGGAATTGGTAGCCATAGTTTTTTCTTTAAAGATATGGAGGCACTACCTCTATGGGTCTCAGTTCGAGGTATTTAGTGACCATAAAAGTCTCAAATACCTCTTTGACCAGAAGGAATTAAACATGAGACAAAGAAGGTGGATGGAATTTATTAAGGGTTATAATTTTAAGTTAAAATACCATCCAGGAAAAGAAAATATTATGGCTAATGCCCTCAGTAGGAAATCTCTCCATGTAGCCTGACTGATGGTGAGTGAGATGGATTTAATTAAGAAATTCAAGAACATGAGATTGTCTACTCTAGTGTTACCTAATAAGATTTGCCTGAGCGAGCTGAGAATTGAGAGCACCCTTAGGGCCCAGATTGTAGAAGCCCAAGAGGGGGATGAATTTCTAGGATCTCTGAAGGATTCGAAGGAATTCGCAAGAGAGGCAGACGGAATGGTAACATTCCAGGGTAGGATGTATGTCCCTAAGACTAGAGGATTGAGAGGGAAGATTCTAGAAGAAGCTCACCAAAGTAGGTACACTATTTATCCTGGAGCCACGAAGATGTACCAAGACTTGAAGGAGAAATTCTGGTGGCCAGGAATGAAGAAGAATATAGCAAAACATATAGCCTGGTGCCTTATCTGTCAGAAGGTCAAGATTGAACATCAGAAGCCTGCTAGTTTATTATAGCCCTTAAATATCCCTAAGTGGAAATGGGATAAGATTTCAATGGACTTTGTGGTAGGATTTCCTAGGACTCAATCAGGGAATGATGCTATCTGGGTTATAATGGATAGGTTAACCAAGTCCGCTCACTTGCTTCCCATTAGGATTAACTATTCCTTGGATAGACTGGCACAGCTATATATTCAGGAGATAATGAGACTTCATGGGGTACCTATTAGCATTATCTCAGATAGGGATCCCAGGTTCACCTCTAGGTTTTGGAGAGCCCTACAAGAAGCCTTTGGTACTAGGCTAAATTTTAGTACGGCATACCATCCTCAAACGGATGGGCAAACGGAGAGAACCATTCAAACACTAGAGGATATGCTTAGGGCTTTTGTCTTAGAATATCGAGAGAACTAGGAAAAGAGTCTACCACTAATTAAGTTCTCTTACAATAATAGTTTCCACTTTAGTATAGGTATGGCACCCTATAAGGCCCTGTATGGGAGGAAATTTAGGTCACCGTTGTGTTGGTATGAAGTGGGTGAAAGGAAACTACTAGGTCCTTAGCTAGTGTAACAGACAACGGATCAGATTAAAATGATCAGAGAGAAAATAGCAAAGGCTCAGGATAGGAAAAAGAGCTATACTGACAAGAGAAGAAGACCCTTAGAATTTAAGGAAGGGAACTATGTTTTCCTGAAGGTATCCCCGACTACTAGGATTGGCAGAGCTATGAAGTCCAGGAAGCTAAGTCCCAGATACATAGGGTCGTTCTAGATATTGAAGAGAGTAGGTCCATCAGCTTACCAAATAGCCTTACTCCCACATTTGTCCAACCTTCACAATGTCTTTCATGTCTCCTAACTCCAGAAATACATACTAGACCTCTCCCATATACTTGACGCTAGTACTCAGTAATTAAAGGATAATCTGACTTATTAGCTGAAACCTATTCAAATCATCGGTACTGAGGTCAAGACCCTACGGAATAAGGCCATTCCCTTAGTAAAGGTCCTATAGGACCCGACGGCACCACATGAGGCTACTTGGGAGAGGGAGGAGGATATGCGCAAAGCTTATCCGGAGCTATTCCTATAAGGTATGTATGAATTTCGAGAATGAAATTATTTTAAGGAGGGAAGAAAATGTAACACCCTATAACTTAAATAGTCTCAATTAATTGGATTTAGTTAAAGGTATGTAATTAACAGTATTATGAATTCCTTAATATGAATTTTCTAGTTTATAAAATTCAATGGGGTAAATGCTTATATTAAGAGTAACTTGCAAAATTTCTTCAAGTTAATTTTTGAAATTCTTTTCCTAGCCTAGATATTAAGGAAGGAGTAAGGCAAGACATTACCATGAAGTCACATGCATGGAAGTGCCATGAATACAAAGAGGGAATGGAAATTTAAGTTCCATGCATAGGAAACAAGGAGACCACACATGAGGTTGAGAGAGAGAAAGGCATGCAAAATTCATATATATATATATAGCTTCACGTGAAGAAAAAAGGAGAAGCAAATGGAATACAATCCTATGCACACATTCTCACATAAAGGTGGGGGGTGGAAGAAAGGAAAAAAAAGAATTATATATATATTCATACCTAAGTGAGGGCCACGTGAACTAGGGAGGAAAGTAACTTCATGTATAAGGAAAATCACGCCCCACGTGAAGTCTATAAGGGAAGGGAGTTTAATAAAATATACACATATAAATCTATATAGATGCATACACCTCACGACATTCGGTCATGGAGAAAAGCAAAGGGATGGTGTAGATTTTTTTAACACAAAAGAAAGATAGTTTCTTGTAGGATTGGATAACCTAGACTTGCAAGAAAACAAAAGAAAGAATATATATATACCAAAAAGTGGCAGCTTTTCCTTGTTGAAAAGTGAAAGGAGAATACAATGAGGAGCCCCACACACACGCCACCTAGGCTGGAAGCTTCACATAAAATAAGAGTGGGAGTGGCGTGAAGAAGGAGAAAAAAAAAGGACAAGGTGCAGCACCTTTTCTAGGCTTGGACGAAAGAAAACAAGGGAAAGGAAGGGAATAGTGTAGCATTCTAGCACTAGCTTAGCCGAATGGGAGTTGGAAGTGAAGAAAGGAGAAGAAGGTGACGTGGGTGAAGGGGAAGCGGTACTTGAAAGTACCATTTGGAGTAGCTATGGAATGCCATCACAAGAGGGAGGGTGTGCAAATGTATGTAGCACATGTCACCCACACATACACACCCACTCAGAAACAAAGAAAAAGAGGGGGGAGAGAGTGTGCCATTTAAAAAATAAAAGAAATCAAAGAAAAGGAATATACACATGCCACATAAGAGAGAAGAATAGATTATAGACTTATGGTGTGGGAAGCTCACGCGTGAAGAGGGAAAAGGGAGAGCATTTTGTCCCTCCCATCCTACCCACACATGCACGTGAAAACAAAGAAAGCAAGGGAAAAAGGAGCAATCAGGTAAGAAGAAACAAGGGAGGAATCAAGCAAGGGAAGCGAGGTTGGTTGGCAACTTCCTTACTTTAGTTCCATAGGTTAGCACTTTTGTTTCAGAATATTGTTTCCATGGAACTAGAGTAGTTATCTTCATCCTTGATCCTAGGATAAAACTTGATGTTGAACGCATGATAAACTTATGAGTTGGCTAAGTTAAATAAAATTAACGAGGCTATGGAACATTCATATGGCTAAATAAATACATGTGATGTTGAAATAAAATGGACTAAGTTAGTTTTGGAAATTATTGCCATGACCACCTAAGAGATTCATTGATAACACATACCATTAGGAGAAATGTGAACGTGATGGTTTATGGCAAATAATGGTCATTAATAGGAGGACATAATTATGGAAACTATTAAACTCTTAGAAGGAAAATTTTATGAGATTTAAATTCCCGAAAAGGTAGGATTATTGTGGCCATTGTTTGTATTTTTGGGGAGGAAATTCATGTGAGTTTAAATTTCAAGGGAAGTGGGAAATATTATAGCCCTTACTATTAGTTTGAAGGAAAACTTATATGGGAATAGATCCTAAGAAAAATAGAAAGTATTATGACCATGCTTAACGATTTTGGAAGGAAATTCATGGAAGAAATAATAAGAAATAATATGCCAATTATTAATCTTTTTGGAAGGAAATTTATGGAAGAGATAAAAAGGAATATTATGTCCTTTAATGATAATTTTGGAAGAAAATTTATACAAGAAGAAATGGCAAATATTAGATCCATAAGTAATATCCTTGAAGGGAAAATTTTGTAAGAATAAATTCGAAGGAAAAATGGAAATATCATTCCCATAATAAATATTTTGAGAGAAAATGTGGTAAGAATAAATTCAAAGAAAATAGGCAAAAAATTTGTGTCTATAAACAATATTATGAATGTAAATTTATGTAATATTAAATTCCTAGGGAAATAGAAATATGATGTTCATAAATCATGTTATAAATGAAAATTTATGTAATATTAAATCCTAAGAAAAATGGAAAATGCTATTACGGATGAATATTTACGTAAGATTAAATTTGAAGGAAAGATGTAGAATTATAGGGAGGTTTCGAACTTATTCGAAAGCGTTGCGAAACCGAAACCTTTCCTAGTTAATAAAAGGAAAAGTAGGGTGACACTGCGCCCTGTAGGATTCCTAGTGTACCCCGGTGGCCTAGGGGGGTGTGGCCGAAGGTGCTCCATGCCCCTGACCTAGCGTTCAAGATCGTACTGAGACCTTGGCAGAGTGTCCATGTATTACGAGGTGTGGCCGGAGGTGCTCCACACAAATGGCCTAAGGAGGTGTGGTCGAAGGTGCTTCGTACCCGTGATCTAGTGTCCCAAGGATCTCATGTACGTGGGTTGAGGGTTCACAATTTACGAGATGTGGCCAAAGGTGCTCCACACGGACAGCCTGGCGAGGCGCGATCAAAGGTGCTTCATACCCGAGACCTAGTGCTCACAATCACACTATATACGTGGCCAAGCATCTACGAATTTCGAGGTGTGGCCAAAGGTGCTCCACACGGGTGACCTAGGAAGGTGTGGCCAAAGATGCTCCACCCCTGTGACCTAGTGTTCACATAACATGTACGTACGTTTTGATGACTTCACGATAATAAAATAGTACACTTAAGAAAATACTGGTCATGTGAAAAAGAGCTTTTACTGTTGCTAACTACTAAATTTATCATGAAATAATTACCTGTTTATCGATATGTACTTTTCTCCTAAATCAAGGATGTAGTTTGAACACTTTTGGTGCTCGCTCCCTGATACATGTTAGTTTCTTTTAAGACTATGAATTGCTAGGCTACTGGAAAACTCGTGTTTCTCACTTATGTGCTAATATGTATCAGATTCGGACGTGTAGCAGGGACGCATGGTAGTAGTATCTTTTGATCGAGTAAGTTTTTGTAATCCCTCATTTTTGGATCCTAGAAGTACTCAGATTTGAATAGGACATCTAATTTTGACTGTATATACAAGTGGTTCTGGGAATACCGGGGAGAACAGATATGTGAAGGATCGGTCTGGTACTATTTGGTGCGGGAGTCTGAGTGGCAGGTCTGTTGTCTCCTGACTTCTGCAGGATAGGTACTTCACATATCCGCGGACCAATACATCAATTGTAATGAATATTACTATTAGAAATGTATTATTTGATCCATATAAAAGATTGTAATTGAATCGTATAGCATAGACTTTATTTATTCCATTGTGCATGTGAGTTTTATTTTTATCTGAGCATAAAGACCCCAAACCTATTGCTTATGACATAATCCGATGGTTAACTGCTCAGACAATAATTAAAAGGACAAGAATAATGTACCAAACCTATCTATTGCTATTGAAATGAATAACAAGACTAGATAGGGACGTTACACATATCAGGACAAAATCAAATATTTCAAAAATCTAGCATTTTTCATGAATTTCACAATTTATATCATTTCATAAAATTCATAAGAGCATAGGAAAATCAGCTTCCTTCAAACCATTTCTTTCATAATACCTGTATTCACATTTCAAGTCTCATTTGCATAACATTTCTCATGTTACTGCAAAAATCACATAAAATTGCATAATCTCTCAAAAATTGATATGCACAATTTCATGGTAATAAAAATCATCAATTAATTGCATGCTGTTTTCTAATTTCTTTTTTATTGGTTGTGATTTGTAACACCAATTACCCATAGTTATTGTCCTCTTTTGTGAGTGTGATCCTTAACACCAATCACCCACTCAAGGATTCGTGAGAATCTAACTTCTAGGGCATCCCTCACCTTGTGCACATTGCTAGTCTTATCCTCTTTTCCTAACTATACGGTAATGTATACAAATAGATGACAAATACTTAGGGTTATAGAGTTTTACACTTAAACCAATTCATTTTTCCCGTATAGACTATCCCCCCTTTACTCCTAAAAGTCTTTCATAGGGTTGTATTGGTTTAAAGAGCAAATGCTAACATATACAAACTACTACAAATTGAAAATAGCATTATTTTATAAAATTTGTCTGTATATGGAATACTTGATGATCATCCTATACCATCCCTCAAGTATTCGTCCCAAATTTCATCTGCACTATAAGCATAAAACCCAATAGCCAAATCAAAACAAGTAGCAAGGATTCATCTCAATTCTTTAAAAATATATACAGGTATGTTTCCTATACTCATATAAAACATTCCATTTCACAAATAGTTCAGCAAGCATTTCCCATTTCACAATATAAAAATTCATTTCAAAACTACACAATTCATATCATCAATTCAAAATAAGGGAGTGTAGATTACTCTACCTTAACCTTTGTTCCTTTCTTGATCGAGGCTTTCCTCTTTCCTCCTAGAATTGATCTCACAAGTCACCTCCTTCACTTCCTGTGAATACATTTCAAATTCTCTAAGTTTCTCCTATGAGGTTTCTAAGAAAACTACATAAATCTAACCATTCCTTTCAAATGAAATTTCTTGCAATTAAATTCTTAATTCACCTCAAATTTAGTATTTGGCTATAAAACTCATAAATTTCTTCTAGGACACTTTTTTAAGGCTAAATAAACTCTACCCAACTCAAAATTTCAGAATTACATGGTTTTCTCTTCATGTAACACCCTTATCTAATATTACAATGTCTCAAATGTAAATAGATAAGGTTATACATTATTCTTAACCTTGATTATTTATTAATAATGTCTGAGCATTCCTACTATCGCAATATTATTCAATTTGATTAGGTTTGGGTTCTTTTGCTCAGATCAAAACTTATAAGCACAATGAAAATAAAATGTAATGCATCAGAGTTAAATTCACAAAAAATTACATAACCTTTTATAAGTATTACAACATTTCATCTATCTAGGAACTGTCAAAAACTTGTCCTAGGGTCAGGAGACAACATCCCTGTCACTCAAACCGTTAGGATACAAAATACTTTTAAAAACAGAATCCTCTGTTAATGCTACTTCCATGTTTATAAAGATGCTAACCATCTGCATCTGATACATATCAGCACATAAATGAGAAAACTAGTTTCTCAGTAGCTTAACAATTCACAATTTAAATCTTACTGACATGTACCACTATGCAAGCATAGAAGACAATATCTCATACATTCAAATCATATAAAACACATTTCTATCCATATACACATATTGGCAAGCATTGCATGATAAAGTGGTATATCAATATAACAAATATGCTCATTTCTATTTTAAATACAACACATTGTTGGAAAGGCATACATATTAACCATTGAACTAAGCCATAATCATTTATACAAGTCATTCTTTAAACTTACCTTGCTTTAAAATGTGAAGCACTTTCGGCCACACTTCAAGAATGTGAACACTTGGTCACATTATGAGCTCTTGGCCACTTTTATGAAAACTTGTGAACACTTGGTCACATTGTGGACTCTTAGCCACTTTTATGAAAATAGTGAACACTTGGTCACTTACTCATACACATAGTAATTACAATTTCTATTATTATTATTCTTCTAATCTCCTTTGCATTTAGTCATTGTAGTATGTATTCTAATGCATTCATAATTAGCATAGTCATTCAGCCACCAAGCTTAAAAGGATACATTGGTTTTGGCCACCATGAAAAAGTAATAAACTTAGGATTTCTCATATCACATTGTCACATTTTCCCATCCTTTCCATGATATAAACTTAATGGTACCATGCATTAATTTCTAGGGTACTTTCTCCCACATTCAATTTATGTAACCATTGCCATTAACAATTTATTCTACTTACTTTCTTGGTTCATGTTACATACTAAATTTAAGGTTACCTACCTTTTTCAATTCTTACATTTCAATACTAATGTGGATCTTCATTAGCCAAAGCTAAATTTTTGATACCTTAATTTATCATAATTTCTCTCTTTTCCTTAGCTAAACCGAATTGCAATCTTTCTTAAATAGTTTTCAACAAGAAAATTCATATCTTGCAAAAGCCATCTTCGGGTTTAGTAAGCCAACAAGAAAACATTATAATTTTAAACCAAATTCTAACTTGAATCCTTCATTTAGGTTTCTATAATTTAACACATATTAACCATCCAAGAATACAAAATTTCAGCACCATCTCATGCTAGAACTTTTCATTATGCATGTTGAAATTTACCAACAATAGTTCTTTCATGGAAATGACAACATACACTTTATCATTTATAACATAACCAATTTACCATACAAGCTTAGCCAAAGAGATATTCACATATGTAAAGAGAGGGTTAATGTTCCATGAAAACTTGAAAACATGAGCAATACATCTTAAATCATGAAACAAAAACCATGGAATTGCTAAGATACCTTAATGATGTAAGAATGATGAAGACATCTTGGTGTTTCTCTTGGAGTTTTTTCTTATTTCCTTGCTCTTTGTAACACCCCATATTCTCTTGATTAATTTTAAATTAATGTTCCCTTAATTAATTGGATGAGTTTGATATAAAGTATGATGAATTTGCTTGTGTAACTTAATATTTAGAATAAATATGCTAAAGAATAACACCTTCTTCCTTGTGTTAACCAAATTAGAATATGAGTGAAAAGTGCATTAGAAGTAAGCTTAATTTTGAGGTGCTTGATTTAAATTTTCCTTCTCTTCCTTCTACCTAGCCGAATTTCCAAATTAAGGAGTGAAGTAAACCTAAATACATGGAAATATAGAAATTGAGAAGGGAAAGAAAAGAGGTTAACATCCATCAAATATATATATACACACATGCATTCGGTGGAGTAAAATGAAAGCAAGAAGGAATTTAGCTTCCTATTTTAGCCAACCGTGAAGGCTAGTAAGAATGGGTAAGGGAAATAAATTTTTAATCAAACTTATATAAGCCTATGGTAGTAGTAAGTGAGAAAAAGGAAAAAGATGTGCAACACTTTATTCTTAATGCACTTTGCATTATTAGCTGAACATGGGAGAGAGACGTGTTGTAATAGCTGTCTTTCTTTTTCCTCTCTTGCTTCTTATTTCAAGATAATCGAGTGGTGTTGCCAAACCAATTAAATAAAATACATGAAAGGAAAGTAGCTAGTTAAAGACATGTGTGTGTATAATGGAAGCAACCCCTCTTGAGTTCACCAAATAGAAACTAGATGTAAGAATTAAATTGTAATGCCAAACCATGTAGCTTGCATGAGAGGTATGTCTTGAGTGGAATGTTCCCCTTGCGTGACCATACAGCCTTATGTGAAGTAGAGTGTGCAACTTGCGTGACTTCCCTTCCTCCCTTCCTTGGCGTGATCGAGTGGACTAGTGCAAGATTACGAGGAAATGGCTTGTACTTGGTTACACATGGGGTTGTTAAGTAATAATAATTAAGGAAGAGAAGGGGAGCATCCCATTTAGCCGAATAGAAAATAAAAAAGGGAGGGAGAGAAGTACAAGGGGACACACACACGACAATAGCACTTAGTGAGAGAGGGAGAGTAGCTTGAAAAATTTAACCAAACCACCAACCTGTTCGATGAAGGGAGAGGGAGCTATTTGGATGAGAAAGAAGGAAGCAAAAGAGCAAAGGAAAATTTAAAGAAGAATCCAAGATAATTCCATTTGATTTCATCCTTGAGGTAGCTTAGCAATTCTTTTAATTCTGTTCCATTGTTTAGAATGTATTCATCATGTTTTTTTTAAGCTTTCATGGAACATTAGTTTCCTCTCTACATTCTTGGAGATGTGAAATTCTCATTGGCTAAGCTTGTATGGTAAATGGGATGTGTTTGTTGATGTGCTAGAATGGATATTGTTGTTTTCATTAAAGGATTATTGTAGAAAAAATTAGCATGTAGAATGAAAACCTTAGCTTAAGATAATGCTGAAAAATTTGTATTTTGTATGGTCAACATATGTTTTAAGTTATAGATACCAAAATAAAGATTGTTAGCTAGCATTTGATTAAGAATTTGACATTTCCCTTGTTGTCTAACCAAAACCGAGAGTGGCCTTTGTATGGTATGGAATTTCTTGTTAAGTATTGTGTAAGATAGATGACCATTCAGTTTTGGGCTATGAAAAAGAGAGAAAATATGAGAAATTAATGTATAGTAATTAGTTTACCTTGTTGTACAAAATAAAGGTCCATATCATATTGAAATGTAAGGGTGAGTGATATGTGTATTCTAAATTCTAGTAGTTAAAAGGAAAGAAAATTGAGTCACGAAAATAAGTAAAAGAACTTACCAATGACATGATTACATAATTTATATGCATAAGAAGGTACCATGGAAATTTTAATGCATGGCATCATTAAGCTTAAATTATAGAAAAGAGGTAAAAGTGTGATCATATAACATGAAAACCCTAGATTTCATTCCTCTCCCATGATGGCCGAATGTAATCCATTAGGTTAATTAGGATAACCAAACCACTATGCCATTGGTAAATAAGTCATAAAGTGCCTTATGATAGTTAAAGTTAAGGGTAATGGTGAGATGAATTACGGTTGCTAATTGTATGCATAAGTGTCCAAGTGTCCACATTTCTTGAAGTGCGATCGAAGGTGCTTCACAAAGTGTGACCGAGTGTTCACAATTATTTTATAAAGGTGGCCAAGTGTCCACATTCTTGAAGTGTGACTGAAGATGCTTCACACAATGTGACCAAGTGTTCACAATTATTTTATAAAGGTAGCCAAGTGTCCACAATTCTTGAAGTGTGACCGAAGGTGCTTCACACAATGTGACCAAGTGTTCACAATTATTTTATAAAGGTGGCCAAGTGTCCACATTTCTTGAAGTGTGACCGAAGGTGCTTCACACTTGTGACCTAGTGTTCACAATTATTTTATAAATGTGACCAAGTGTTCACAATTCTTACAAAGGTTGCCAAGTGTCCACATTTCTTGAAGTGTGACTAAAGGTGCTTCACACTTTGAGACAATGTAAGAATTAAATGTATAGCTAATCATTGTCTATTTCAATTTTTACATGTAAAGATGTTATACTTGAATTAAGAATGTCCACTTTTATTACATTAACATTTCTAAGATTATGCAATGCTTGCCAATATGTTTATGTGAATGAGACTAGGTTTTAAATAAAGGGAATGCATATGAAAATGTTTTTGTGTGCTTGCATACTGGTACATATTAGTATATTTTAAATGATGAATTGTTAAGCTATAGGAAAAATTGTTTTCTCATTTATATGCTAATATGTATCAGATGTTGATGTTTAGCAATTTTGGGGAAAGGTGGAAGTAGCATTAGAGGAATTCCTTTTGATAAGAGCTTTTTTTTTATAGTCCTTCATTTTGAATCCTAATTATATATATTGTTTTTGGATTAGAATTAGGACGATTATTTTTAGCTATATATAGTAAAGGAAAAATGGAAATTACTGGGGAAGGATATGTGAAGAACCTGTTCATCCCTATTATTTTGTAAAAGGAGTTTGAGTGGCAGGCTTGTTGTCTCCTGAATCCTTATGGATGGGTACTTCATATATCCTGGTGTATGTCCACAGAAGGATGTAACAGACATTTATTATTTGTAATATGAAAGTTTTATAAATTTCGCTGTGATGTATGCAATTTTAATTTTGCTGTGCATAAAGTATGGTTACCTGAGCAAAAGAACCTGAACCTAATCCACTTTAAAACACTTAATGGTATAAATGCTCAGATGTTGTAAATGCATAATTATGGTCAAGAATAATGTACTGAACTTATCTAGTCACATTAGAGGAATTGTAATACTAGGTAAGGGCGATACATTAAGTTGGTATCAGAGCACAACTACCTAGGATAGAAATAGGGTAGAATTCCTCAAGGAAGGGATTAGTTCAGGTTGGTTAGCTCTACCTAGGTGGTTGACTGATCTGTAATTCATTGTGACTTGAGGAATGGAGTATTAGGTTTGGGAAGATAGAAGCTCCTGTTGTTGTTATATGTTATCTGCTTAATAATTTGTTATTGAGAATAATCACATCGATAATACTTGTTTTGTAGAGTGATAGTATGACACCGACATGAAGAAGTAGATCACAGGCCCAAAATATAGAGGTAGATTTGAATGAGATGATGCAAACAATGAGAGGCATGGCGGAGGCCATGAGAGTTCAGGCTATAGCTTTCTCTCAGTAGGTCGCAGTCACCACTGAAGCACTCTACCAAGTTCAGACTGATTGGAGTGAGGATACTCAGATTGGGTCTAAACAGATGTGAACTTAAGTTAGTGGAGACTAGATCGAATTCCAAAGAGCCAGACCCTCTGTCTTTAATGGTGTAATGAATTCAAAGAGGGATGAAGAATGGGTGTAGAAGATAAAGGAGTTATTTAAGGTACTGGGGAGTGCCAAACTGCAGAAAGTATCCTTTACATCATATCAGCGGAAAGGGAGGCTAAATATTGGTGGAAGGGGATGAAGCAATTAATGGAAGCTCAGGGGACCCAGATCACTTGGGAGAACTTCAAGGATGCATTCTTGGAGAAATATTTTCCCCAGAGTGAAAGAAATGCTAAGGAGGGTGAATTCATGTAGATAAAATAGGGTGGCAGACCATTTGAAGAACATCTAGCCAGGTTTGAAGAGTTATCAAAATTCTCTTCATACCTGAAGTGTAGACCAGATGGGGCATGGAAAGCCATACACTTGGAGAACAGTTTGGATCCAGAGTTGTACCATGAGGTGGCATCCCAGGAGATTAGGGATTACCCAACCTTGGTTAACAAATGTCGCATAGCCTTCAGGTCCCTAGCAGCATTGAAGAAGGGGAAGTAAGAATTTTGGGTTTCTCAAGAGAAAGGATCCATCCTTATTCAGCAGGGGCCTAGATAGTAAGTTTTCAAGGAATCAGATTGAGAAGAGGTCGATGAATACAACCATTTCTCAGAACAACTATTCAAGATGTGGGAAGAATAATGGAGATGGGCCGTGTCTGATGGGACAAAATGTGTGCTACAGATGTGGGAAGCTAGGACATATCTCCCGAAATTGTTCTACCCTGAAGAAACCAGAGGAGACCACAATACCCCTTACTAAGGGAAGGGTGTATACCTTAAAGGGTAAAGAAGTGGCCTAGTCTGAGGATCTTATGAAAGGTATGTGTTTTAATTGTATTGTATGATTCTGGTGCCACCCATTCCTTTGTTTCATTAGACTGTGTTCAGAAATTGAAATTGCCAACAACCACTCTACCTTATGAACTTTCCATAGCAGTACCTACGAACGAACATGTGTCTACTACATTGATTTGTTTGAACTGTTCAATTGTGATTGAAAATAGAACCTTCATTGTAGATCTTATTTGTTTACCCATGACTGAACTGGACATTACCCTTGGTATGGACTGGCTCTCTTCAAATAATGTCATCTTGGACTGTTTAGATAAGTTTGTTACCTTCCTAGATACTAAACCAGTAAGTATAGGGATATAGAGGAAAAATCAGAGAATGAGTTTCTTGTGTTCCTCAGAAGTGGAAAGTTAGCAAAAGCTAGAAACCATTCTTGTAGTCAATGAATTTCTTGATGTATTCACAGAAGAGATTACAAGTCTCCCACTAAAGCGAGAAATGGAGTTTTTCATAGAGCTAGTCCCTAAGGCAGGACTAATTTCCATAGAACCTTATAGGATGTCCCTAGTGGAATTGAATGAATTGAAGGTGCAAATAGAGGACCTATTAGCAAAACAATTTATCAGACCCAGTGTGTCTTCTTGTGGAGCATCGGTATTGTTTGTCAAGAAGAAGGATGGAAGCATGAGGATGTATATAGATTATAGATAGCTGAATAAGGTGACTGTGAAGATTAAATATCCCTTCCCTAGAATTGATGACCTATTAGACCAATTAAGAGGGGCCACTATCTTTTAAAAATTGACTTGAGGTCAGGGTATCATCAAATCAGAGTTAGAAATGACATACCTAAGACTGCCTTTAGGACTAGGTATGGGCATTATGAATTTCTTGCGATGCCATTTGGCCTAACAAATACCCTAACTATTTTTCTGGACTACATGAACCGCATCTTTAGACTCTACCTCGATCAGTTTGTAGTAGTGTTTATTGATGACATACTAGTGTATTCTAAAAATAGATGGGAGCATGAACAACATCTCAGGATAGTGCTGCAAATACTTAGGGAGAAACAACTATATGCTAAGTTAGAGAAGTGTGAATTCTGGCTGAAAGAAGTGAAATTTTTAGGGCATGTAATTTCTAAAGAGGGAGTGTTAGTGGATCCTAGTAAGACTGAAGCAGTAGTAAATTGAGAAAAACCTACTACTGTGACTGAAGTCAGGAGTTTCTTGGGGTTAGCATGATACTATAGACGGTTCATTCAGGGATTTTTGCAAATAGCGATGCCTATGACCAAACTAACCTGGAAGGATGTTCCATTTGTTTGGGACACAAAATGTGAACAAAGTTTCCAAACTCTAAAGGAGAAATTAACCATTGCACCTGTTTTGATTATCCCCAACCCTTCGAAAAATTTTGAATTATAATGTGATACATCTAAGAAAGGGTTAGGATGTGTCTTGATGCAAGGACGGAGAGTAGTAGCCTATGCTTCTAAGCAGTTAAGACTGCATGAGAGAAACTATCCTACCCATGACCTAGAGTTGGCAGCCATAGTATTTGCCTTAAAGACACTACCTTTATGGGTCTAGGTTTGAGGTATTTAGTGACCATAAAAGTCTCAAGTACCTCTTTGACTAGAAGGAATTGAATATGAGGTAGAGGAGATGGATGGAATCCATTAAGGATTATGATTTTGAATTGAAGTACCACCCAAGTAAGGCAAACAATGTGGCAGGCTTGTTGTCTCCTGTCTCCTTATGGATGGGTACTTCATATATCCTAGTGTATGTTCATAGAAGGATGTAACAGACATTTATTATTTGTAATATGAAAGTTTTATAAATTTCACTATGATGTATGCAATTTTAATTTCGCTGTGCATAAAGTATGATTACCTGAGCAAAAGAACCCGAACCTAATCCACTTTAAAAACACTTAATGGTATAAATGCTCAGACGTTGTAAATGCATAATTAAGGTCAAGAATAATGTACTAAACTTATCTAGTCACATCAGAGGAATTGTAATACTAGGTAAGGGCGTTACACTCTTCCCTCTTTCAGCCGAACTAATGTCTTATCTTCTTACCAAATACTTATGTGCTTTAGCCTAAATTCCAAGGTGCTTTCCTTCTCACGAAGTGCTTATAAGTTTTAGCATAATGTTAAGACAATGCATTACATTTATTTTTCTTATTCATTGTCATTTAATTCGACCAAAGGAAGGGTATTACTTATTACATTAGAGACTTGCCCCAAGACTGCTTTATGACTGAACATTTAAAATAAATTTCCCATTTTTTTACTTCTTCATTCATCTCTCAGCTACATTGGAAATAAAACAAAACAAAGAGAAGAAAAGATAGAAAACCATTTCACTACGTCTCTTTTTCTCTCTTCTAGCCCTTCACCAATTATATGTATTTATATATACGTTATTGGATGCTAAACTGTCTTCTCTTTTCCATTTTTCATTGCCGTATGGTTATATAGATTTAATTAGAATCTACAATTTCCATTGTACTTTCAATGGCATTTCACAGTTAAATAAGAAGAAGAAATCAATTTCTCTTTTTCTTCTTACATGTCTCGATCTTTCTTCACCGATTGCCTAAGCTTATATTTTGTTTTTGAACAATTTCCAAGCTTCTCCAAAGAGTCCTCACCGTGCACACCTATATATATTTCATTCAACCTTTCATGTAGCTATCCGATTAGGAAAAAGAGGAAAAAGAAAGACATAATTCAAGCACCTTAATTTCCATGCTTGGTCATATTGAAAGTAAAAGTAAAAGGGAAGGAAAGGAAGAAAATTATTACAGCACGTCTCTCTCTCTCCCCCACCTCTTCACTAAATGCTTCCATCTACTCCCACTTACTCACTCGATTAAGGTGAAATAAAAGGGATGATAGGAAGAGAGAAAGAGTACAATTGCCACACGTCTTTTCCTCCTCCCTTCTTTTCTCCATTACCAATCACTCTTATAATTACACTTTATTTCCAATGTTACAAGCTCCTTGGTCATTCTTCTTTTCTCATTCCTTCACCGAATCCTATCAACCCTTTTTATTGCATTAATAGTGATACGTCCTTTTCTCCACTTCTTATATATTCGGCTAAAGTGAGAAAAGGGAAACAATTAAAATTTCTATATTGCAAAGTCAATTCCTTTTTCTTTTCCACATAGTTTTCATGTAATGTTCTTATCTAGTATTACAAGTCCTTCGATGTAAACAGATAAGTTCGGTACATTATTCTTGACCTTAATTATTCATTTATAACGTTTGAGAAGTGATACCATTCAGTATTATTAAAGTGGATTAGGTTCGGGTTCTTTTGCTTAGATCAAACTCATACGCACAACGAAAATAAAATTAAATACATCGCAGTGGAATTTATAACACTTTTATATTACAAATAATAAATGTCTAAGAATAAATGTCTGTTACATCCATTTGTAAATATATACCAAAATATATGAAGTACCCATCCATAAGGAGTCAGGAGACAACAAGCCTGTCACTCAAACTTCTTTTACAAATAATAGGGATAAATAGGTCCTTCACATATCTTTTCCCCGGTAACTTCCCATTTCCCTTTACTATATACAACCAAAAGAATAGTCCTAACTCTTAATCCAAAAGTCATATAGAGAACCAGGACCCAAAATAAAGGAATACAAAAGGCTCTTAGCAAAAAGGGGCTTCTATCTTTCCCCGGCATTGCTAAACGACCGCATCTGATACATATTAGCATATAAGTGAGAAACACAAGTTTTCCAGTAGCTTAACAATTCATTATTTTAAAATGAACCAATATGTACTATGGTGCAAGTACCAAAACATTTTCATCTACATTCTAGTCATTTAAAACACAGTATCATATATATATATATATCAATTGGCAAGCATTGCATGATTGTTTGAAATGTCAATGGGATAAAAGTAGATATTCTCTTCTCAAGTATAACATCTTTTCATGGGATTATACATGTTAAAATTGAAATAGAAAATGATTAGTTATACATTTCATTCTTAAAACTTACCTTATCTCAAATTGTGGACACTTGGCTACCTTTATCATTGCGAAAACTAGGTCACGGTGTGAAGCACCTTTGGTCACACCTCACTAAGTCACATTGTGGGCACTCCGCCACCTTTATAAATTAATTGTGAACACTTGGTCACATTATGGATGCTTGGCCACCTTTATCATTGTGAACACTAGGTTACGGGTGTGAAGCACCTTCTGTCACACCTTACTAGGTCACATTGTGGACACTTGACCACCTTTATCATTGTGAACACTAGGTCACAGGTGTGAATCAACTTTTGTCACACCTCACTAGGTCACATTGTGGACACTTGGCCAACTTTATCGTTGTGAACACTAGGCCACGGGTGTAAATCACCTTCAGTCACACCTCATTAGGTCACATTGTGGAAACTTGGCTACCTTTCTCATTGTAAAATCTAAGTCATGGGTGTGAAGCACCTTCAGTCACACCTCACTAGGTCATATTGTGGACACTCGGCCACCTTTATAAATTAATTGTGAACCTTAATTCATCTTACTATTACTCTTCCAATTTCTCTTGAATTTAGCTATTGTATGACACATTATAAGTCATTTACACTTAGTACATGGATTTCATTACCAAGACTAAATGAGGGGTTGCTTTCGACCATCATGAGAGAGGGATGGAAGCTAAGGTTTTTCGTGTCCAATTTTCACATTTTTCCATTCTATCTACATTTCAAGTCTCATGATACCAACTATTAAAATTATTATGGTGCTTTCCCTCACATTCAAGTTAGTTATGTAATCCTTCTGTTAACCATTTCTTTTTACTTATTTCATTGGCTCATTTTACATGCTACAAGTTATGATTACACTCCTTCTATCATTCTCACGTCTCAATATTACTAAGATAAACATTTATCATGTGCAAAAGGCTAATCCATTTACCATAGGTTATTTGATCCTTATGTTCTCCTTCTTTCTTACCCAAACCAAAATGTAACCTTCCTCACACATTTTTCTTTCAACAGTAATCCTTCCATAAAACAATAATATCCATTTTAGCACATCAACAAACATACCAATTTACCATACAAGCTTAGCCAACATGACATTCATACCATCAAGAATATAGAGAAGAAATTAATGTTCCATGAAAGCTTGGAAAAACATGGTGAACATTTATTAAACCATGGAACAATTTAAAGGAATTGCTAACCTACCTCAATGATGAAATGAGATGAGATTAGCTTGGGTTTCCTCTTTGACTTTCTCCCTTTACTCTTTCCCTTCTCGGCCAGGCTAGGTTTTCCTCACCAAATCTTTGAGGTCCTCTCTAATTCTCATGCTGCCCTCTCTCTCTTTTTCCCTTGTTGTATGTGTTGGTGTGTTTTTTAAAATATGAAGTGCTCTCTCTCTCTTTTTTCCCCTTATCGTGTCTCTTTAATTCAGTCCCTTTCTCGTGTCTTTCTTATTCCATGAAGAATGGCTTGCTACACTCTTTCCTTTTTATTTATTCTTAATTGTCATTACTTAGGACCGCACATGTCTTTAAGTACAATCCACCTTAATTAAAAGCTTGTATTAGTGGATTTACCACTCAGCCACGTTAAAGGAAGGGAGGAAGGGGAGTCACATAAGGCACCCTTCACACAAAGCATTTGGTTTATGATTTCCCTCACTGTATGCTTACTTGGATGGATGTTCATTTAAATAAATTCATCACCTTTACATTAGCCACTCGGCCACACCAAGGAAGGGAAGGAGGCAGGTTCAAGCAAGGCTTCTCCCTCACACAAGGCTGTACGGTTTAGGCAAGGCTCACGCAAGTACCATGTTCTAGCTTTATGCATTTATATATAATTCCTTCATGTGGTGGAGCTAAAGGAAAGGAAAGGAAAGGGATTCACATAAGCCACCATTTCACATGATAGCCTCCTTCACACAAGGTGTATGGTTTTGCATTTTAATTCCCTATGTCTAATTCCCCATTGGCTTCCACTGTACAACTACATGTGTGTATTTTATGTTAAATAAATTTTTCACTCTTGCTTCACCGTACACACACACATTTAACTCCTTTTTCTTTTCTTAATTATCATTAGTCATGGCTGCACGTCTTTCCCTTGCTTCCATTACACTCCACTGAATGCATGTGTATATATATATTTAATGGATGCTAACCCTTTTCCTTTCCTTCACCAATTACATGTGCATGTATATATACAACTATTTAAAATTTGGTTTTTCTCCTTTGGCAATTAGGTTAGACGAAAGGAAAGAAAAATAAGGAATTAAATTAAACACCTCAATTTTCACATGTTCCCTTTTTATGAACATTCCATGCTACTTAATACCTAGGTTCATTCCCTTGTGACATTTATTCTTCATTACATCGCTAAAACAATTGCATCACATTTTATGGCAACTCATATAATTAATTAAGGAAGCATTAGTTTAAAACCAATCAATATAATATGGGGTGTTACATTTCTCCCCTCCTTAAAAATAATTTTGTCCTCGAAATTTATACATACCTCACGTAAATAATTCTGGATATGCTCTGCGCATGTCCTCCTCTCTTTCATAATTAGCTTCCTGTGGTGATGTCCAATCCCACAAGATCTTTACCAGGGGAATGGTCTTATTCCTTAAGGTCTTGACCTCAGTACCGATAATTTGTAAAGGCTTTGGTTGATATGTTAGATTATCCTTTAATTGTAGAGTACTGGCATCAAGTATATGTGAAGGATTAGGTATGCATTTTCTGAGCTGGGACATATGGAAAACATTATAAAGGTTTGACAAGTGTGGGGGTAAGGCTATCTTGTAACACCCCATAATTTTGATTATTCTAAATTAATGTTTCCTCCATTAATTGAGTAACTTTGCTGTGTAATTTAATATTTAGAATAAATGTCCTAAAGGGTGACACTTTCAATTCCTTGAGATGCATGCATAAAAGTTTGAGTGTTTAACTTTATCCTCTTCCTCCTTCATTTAGATAGCCGAATAGGCACCCTATGGAGTAGATTAAGGTATGTAAAATCAATTTAAACTAAATATATATAATCACATGGCTAGGAATATGTGGAATTACAAGGAATGAATAACAATAAAATATACATATGGAAGCACACGTGTATTTAGGAGGAGAGTGAGATTTTCTTAAGACAAAAGGAAGTGTAGAATTTTTTCTAACCAAGTACACCTACATGACCAAAGAGACAAGAGATAAGAGAAAATAACATTCCCTTTAGCCTTTACCTCAAGTGACTAATGGGTAATAAGGGAATGGCAATGGATAATGGACTGCACTTGATGACATGTGAGACTATGGAATAATAATTAAGAAAAGAAAAAGAGTGCAAAATTTAAATACACAATATAATGCAACATTATGAGTGGCGTGTTTTCTCTTTTTTTCTTTTTTCGGCACCACCAAGTGAGAGAGTTAAGTATGCATGGGTGTGTGTCTTGCATGGGAGGGAGATTTTTTGTGAAGTGAGAAGGGAAAGGATGTGCAGCCATGTTGATTAGGAAAAAGGAAAAAGTTAAAGAAGGAGCTAATTAGTATGAACTACACTCACACAGCTAGGGAAGAGGAAACGTGTGAGGCTAGATTTCCTTCCCTTGACCTTTCTTCTAAGCAACCAAGTAACGAAGAAAGAGAAGGAATTAAATATGTATTTGTGTGTGTAGGCAGCAAGGAAGCCTCACAATTCCACAATATAAAAGGATTCCATTTGTGTAATGGCACAAAACAAAGGAAATAGAGCAGTATATGTGGTGTGTGGGAGGAAAAATTTGTGATCTCCTTCCCTTCCTTCCTTACGTGACCGAGTAGACAAGGGAAAAGGGTGCAGGATTTTTGTTTGAAGATACACGTGCAGCCATAAGAATAACAAAAAAAAGGGAGAAGATAGAATATGAACTCCCTCCTCCTCTCCTTTAACTTATCTAAGTAGCTAACCTAAGCTTGCAAGGAAGTGCAAATTGTACTTGAAAGTACACTTAGAGTAGTTATAAAATAATGTGAAGGAAATGAAGGTGGCATCCCATTCCCTTTGGCTGAATAGAAAATGTGATGAGAGAGGGAGGCTAGCGTGAAGGTTGGATTAAGAAACACCAAAGTTGCAAGGAAAATGAGGGCCTTGCTTTATTTTTCAACATGACTAAGAGGAGTGAGCTTGGCGTGACCGAATAGGTTAGAAGGGGAGTGCAAGCAAGACAAAGTGTACTTGCAAGTACACAAGCAGTTATGAGTAATTAAGAATAGAGAGTGAGAAGATAGCTTCCCTTGGAGCCAATCAAACAAACACAAGAGTGCATGAGAATGAGGTTTACGTGAGGGGGAGACCTTGGATAGGGGTAGAGCCTTGTGTGAACCTCCTTCCTTCCCATGGCCGAATGGATAATGTGAGGGACAAGGAAATGGCCTTCACTTAGGTTATGCATGAGGCAAATAGAAAAAAAAATAGAAAAAGGGGAGGGATACCAAACTACACATAAACTCACTAACTAGGAATAAGAAAAGGAAGGGAGAGAGGGGATAGTATTTTCTTTAGCCGAAACAAAATACAAGAGGGAGAGGGATAAGAGAGGAGACAAAAATCTCACCTAAGAAGAAGAAAGGAAGCAGCGTGAATTTGAGAGAATGCACACAAGAATTGTATGAAGAGGAAAAGGGCCAAGAGGACTAAGGAAAGAAGAGACAAAGGAGTAAGGGAAAGAGTAAAAAGAATCCAAGAAAATCCCACTTGTGTTCATCCTTGAGGTAGGTTAACAATTTCTAAATTTATGTTCCATGTTTTAGTATATGCCATCACCATGCTTTTACAACTTCCATGGAACATTATTGTTTTCCCTACATTCTTGATAAAAATTGTATTGGCTAAGCATGTATGATGGATTAGGATGTTGGTTGATGGGATGAAATGAATATTGTTGTTTATGGAAGAATTATGGTTAGTTAATGATAGTTGCATGATGAGCTATGGTTGAATATGATAGAAATGGAAGTATGATTTTGAGAACCATTTTTCTCCATGAACTTCCCTTTATGGCCGAATGGAATAGGCAAGTTTACACGAAATTTATGTTAAATTTGTAGTTTGT
This sequence comes from Senna siamea, assembly GCA_031216115.1. Lineage (NCBI taxonomy): Eukaryota > Viridiplantae > Streptophyta > Magnoliopsida > Fabales > Fabaceae > Senna > Senna siamea. The sequence goes on from CM062364.1 coordinate 16,139,184, forward strand.
AATTGGTGTTAAAATTAGCCATGAAAGAAAGGAAAGAAAATTCATTGGAAATTTTCTATGAAAAATAAGGCTTTAGACAAGGCTAGAATAATAAAAGTGATGGAATTACTTTTGTTACATTGATAGTGTGAAATTTTGCCATAGCCATGCAAAATCAAGGGATGTTCAAATATTCCAATGGAGAGGGAAAATATGTCCATTTGCACATTGAAGAAATTTTTGAAGAATTAATGTTTAATTGTGTCTTATGGATATATTAGAAATTAAATAAGATAAGGTTGGTGAAATAATAAAAAGTGTTCATCTAGTATCCTCTTGTGTAATGTTTAGATGAGGTAAAATGTGTTGATTATGGAAAAAGGGATCATACCATTTTAATGGTATGACTTAAAGTATAGAAAAGGAAATTTAAATTGTAAAATATCTAATTTTCTTGAATTTCCCTTAGGCCAAAACCATGAAATTCTTCCTTGAAATTTTATTAAAATTTTATAAGAGAGTTATAGCATTATTATTTTTCAAAAAGGGAGAATTAAATTGAGTTAGGCAACATTGTCACAAATAAATATGAGAAAGAGTTTAAAAAGGGATAAAAAGTTTTCCATATTTATAAAGGTGGCCAAGTGTCCAAAAAGTGCTCAAGTATGCACAATTATTTATAAAGGTGGCCAAGTGTCCACATAGTGTCCAAGTGAGCACAAGAAATTTATAAAGGTGGCCAAGTGTCCACAAAGTGCCCAAGTGTGCACAATTATTTATAAAGGTAGCCAAGTGTCCACAAAGTGCCTAAGTGTGCACAATTATTTATAAAGGTGGCCAAGTGTCCATATAGTGCCCAAGTGAGTACAAGAAATTTATAAAGATAGCCAAGTGTCCACAAAGTGCCCAAGGGTGCACAATTATTTTATAAAGGTGGCCAAGTGTCCACATAGTGCCCAAGTGTGCACAAGAAATTTTATAAAGGTGGACAAGTGTCCACATAATGCCCAAGTATGCACAATTATTTATAAAGGTGTCCAAGTGTTCGCAAAGTGCCCAAGTGTACACAATTATTTTATAAAGGTGGCCAAGTGTCCACATTGTGCCCAATGTGCACAACTAATGTATAAAGGTAAGTTTTAAGAATGATAAGCATAAATGATTTTTGTTCATTTTGTGATAACATGTTGATAGCATGCAAAGATGTTTTACTGGAAAAGAATATTTTTACCACATTGACATTTCCAATAATTATACAATGCTTGCCAATTTGTATTTATGAATAATGCTATGTTTTTTTTACCAAGAATGTAGAAGTAAACATTTTAGTGCTTGCAACCTGATACATATTAGTTGATTTTTTTAACTCTAAATTGTTAAGCTACTGGAAAATTTGTGTTTCTCATTTATATGCTAATATGTATCAGATGTTAACGCTTAGCAATGCCAGGGAAGATAAAAGTTCTTTTTGGTCAAAATTAATTTTTTTTGGTAACCTCTTATTTTTAGGCCCTAATTCTAGATGTATGTTGGGATTAGAATTGGGACTATTTTTTTGCCTGTGTACATGAAAGAGGAACGGGAAATTTCTGAGGAAGGTATATGTGAACGACCTGTTTGTCCCGTATTTGAAAAAGGAGTTTGAGTGGCAAGATTGTTGTCTCCTAACTCCTTATGGATGAGTACTTCATATATCCTAGAATATATTCTCTGAAGGATGTAATGAACATTTATTATTGGACATTTATCAGTGTAACATAAAAGTTTTAAATTTTCACTATGTATAGTCTTTTAATTTTGCTGTACATACGAGATTTAATCTGAGCAAAAGATCATGAACCTAATTCACTTTAATGAGACTTAATGGTATAACTGCTTAGACTTAATAACAAAAGGATAAGAATAATGTACCAAACTTATCTGTTTACATCGAAGGGATTGTAATACTAGATAAGGGCGTTATATATCTGGTATGCTGATGGGCCTACTCTTTTCATTATTTGGAAAGGTCCAATATATTTGGGACTTAGCTTTCTCGACTTCATAGCTCTACCAATACCAGTCGTCGGGGATACTTTCAGAAAAACATGGTCTCCTTCCTTAAATTCTAGTAGTCTTCTTCTTTTGTCAGCATAGCTCTTTTGTCTATCCTGAGACTTTGCCATTTTCTCTCTGATCATTTTAATTTGATCAGTTGTCTATTGTACTAACTCAGGTCCTAATAGTTACCTCTCACCTACTTCATACCAACATAATGGAGACTTACACTTTCTCCCATATAGGGCTTCATAGGGTGCCATACCTATGCTAGAGTGGAAACTATTGTTGTAAGAAAATTCAATCAATGGTAGACTCCCATCCCAATTTCCTTTATACACTTAAACACAAGCCCTAAACATATCCTCTAAGGTTTGAATTGTTCTCTCCATTTGTACATTTATTTGAGGATGATAGACTATACTGAAACTTAATCTAGTCCCAAAAGGTTCCTGTAGGGCTTTCCAAAATCTAGAGATAAATCTGGGATCCCTATCTGAGACAATGCTAATAGGTACACCATAAAGTCTCACTATCTCCTGAATATATAGTTGTCCTAATTTATCCAAGGAGTAGTTAATCTTAATGGGTAGGAAATGAGCAGACTTGGTTAACCTATCCACTATTACCCAAATAGCATCCTTCCTTGATGGGGTTCTAGGTAAACCTACCACAAAATCTATTGAAATTTTATCCCACTTATACTTAAGAATGTCTAATGGCTGTAACAACCTAGCAGGTTTCTGGTGCTTAATCTTTACCTGCTGACACACTAGGTACTTAGCTACATGCTTGGCTATTTATTTCTTCATACCTGGCCCCCAAAACTTTTCCTTCAAATCCTAATACATCTTAGTGGCTCTAGGATGAATAGTATATTTACTTTGGTGAGCTTCCTCTAATATCTTATCTCTCAGTTCACTTGCCTTAGGAACATAAATTTTATTCTGGAAGGTTATCATTTCATCCGCCTCTCTTACGAATTCCTTCGAATCCTTTAGAGACTTTAGGAATTCATCACCCTTATGAGCTTCTAAGATTTGGGCCTTAAGAGTGTTCTCAATTCTTAATTCACTCAAGCAAATTTTATTAGGTAACACTAGAGTAGACAATCTTATGTTCCTAAATTTCTCTATTAAATCCATTTCACTCACTATCAGTCGAGCTAATTGGAGAGACTTCCTACTTAATGCATCCGCCACCATGTTTGCCTTTCTTGGATGGTACTTCAACTCAAAATCATAATCCTTATTGAATTCCATCCACCTCCTTTGCCTCATATTCAATTCCTTTTGGTCAAAGAGGTACTTGAGACTTTTATGGTCACTAAATACCTCAAACCTAGACCCATGGAGGTAGTGTCTCCAAATCTTCAAGCCAAACACTATGGCTACCAACTCTAGGTCATAGGTAGGATAATTTCTCTCATGTGGTCTTAGCTACCTAGAAGCATAGGCTACTACTCTCCCTCCTTGCATCAGGACACATCCTAACCCTTTCTTGGATGCATCATAGTAAAATTCAAATTTTTTCAAAGGATATGGGATAACTAAAATAAGTGTTGGGGTCAATTTCTCCTTCAAAGTTTGGAAACTTTGTTCACACTTTGTGCCCCACACAAATGGAACATCCTTTTGGGTTAGCTTGGTCATAGGCATCGTTATTTGTGAAAATCCCTGAATAAATCATCTATAGTATCCTGCTAAACCCAGAAAACTATGGACTTCTGTTATAGTAGTAGGCCTTTCCCAGTTTACTACTGCTTCAGTCTTACTAAAATCCGTTGACACTCCTTCTTTAAAAATCACATGCCCTAGGAATTTCACTTCGTCCAGCCAAAACTCGCACTTCTCTAACTTAGCATATAGCTGCTTCTCCCTAAGTATTTGCAGCACTATCCTGAGGTGCTGTTTATGCTCTGGTCTATTCTTAGAATACACTAGTATGTCATCAATAAACACTACTATGAACTGATCAAGGTAAGGTCTAAAGATATGGTTCATGTAGTCTATAAAAATAGCTGGAGCATTTGTTAGGCCAAAGGGTATCACGAGAAATTCATAATGCCTATACCTAGTCCTAAAGGAAGTCTTAGGTATGTCCTTATTCCTAACCCTGATTTGATGATACCCTGATCTCAAATCAATCTTAGAAAAGATAGTGGCCCCTCTCAATTGGTCTAACAAGTCATCGATTCTAGGAAGAGGATACTTATTCTTCATAGTCGCCTTATTTAGCTGCCTATAATCTATACACATCCTCATGCTCTCATCCTTCTTCTTGACAAACAACACAGGTGCCCCCATGATGACACACTAGTTCTAATAAATTTTTTTGCTAAGAGGTCCTCTATTTGTACCTTCAATTCATTTCATTCCATTAGGGACATCCTATAAGGTGCTATGAAAATTGGTCTTGCCTCGAGAACTAATTCTATGAAAAACTCTATTTCTCTCTCTGGTAGGAGACTGGTGATCTCTTTGGGAATATATAAGGAAATTCATTGACTACAGGAATGGTTTCTAGCTTTTGCTGACTTTCCACTTTTGAGGAACACAAAAAACCCACTCTCTGATTTTTCCTTTCTATCCCCATATTTATTGGTTTAGTATCTATGAAAGTCACAGACTTAGCTAAGTAGTCCAGGATGACATTATTTGAAAAGAGCCAGTCCATACCAAGGATAATGTCCAGTTCAATCATGGGCAAACAGATAAGGTTTACAATGAAGGTTCTGTTTTCAATCACAATGGAGTAGTTTAAAAAAATCAATGAAGTATACACATGTTCATTAGTAAGTACTACTATGGAAAGTTCATAAGGCAGGGTGGTTGTGGGTAATTTCAATTTCTAAACACAGTGTACTGAAACAAAGGAATGGGTGGTGCTAGAATCATACAATACAATTAAAGGAACATCGTTAATAAAACACGTACCTTTCATCCAATCTTCAGACTGGGCCACTTCCTTACCCCATAAGGTATACACTCTTCCCTTGGTAAGGGGTCTTGTGGTCTCCTCCGGATTCTTCAAGGTAGGATAAACTCAGGAGATATGTCCTGGCTTTCCACATCTGTAGCACATATTTTGACCCATCAGACACGGTCTGTCTCTATGATTTTGCCCACATTTTGAATAGTTATTCTGGAAAGTCAGAGCATTCATTGGCCTCTTCCTAGTTTAATTCCTCAAAAACTTACTGTCTCAACCCCTTTTGAATCTGGATGGGTCCTTTCTCTTGAACAAACCAGATTCTTGCTTCCCCTTCTTCAGTGCTTCTAGGGACCTGGAGGCTATGCGGCACTTGTTAACCAATGTCAGGTAATCCCTAATCTCTTGGGATGCCACCTCATGATACAGTTCCAGATCCAAATTATTCTCTAAGTGCATAGCTTTCCATGCCCCATCCAACCTCTACTTCAGACCATGTCATGTGATAGCCTTGGTGGCGCCAAAGGAAAGGAAGGGAAAGAGATTCACATAAGCCACCATTTCATGTGATAGCCTCCTTTACACAAGGCATATTGTTTTGCATTTTAATTCCCTATGTCTAATTCCCCATTGGCTTCCACCGTACACCTACATGTGTGTATTTTATGTTAAATAAATTTTTCACTCTTACTTCACCGTACACACACACATTTAACTCCTTTTTCTTTTCTTAATTATCATTAGTCATGGCTGCACGTCTTTCCCTTGCTTCCATTACACTCCACCAAATGCATGTGCATATATATATTTAATGGATGCTAACTCTTTTCCTTCCCTTCACCAATTGCATGTGCATGTATATATAGAATTATTCAAAATTTGGTTTTTGACGAAAGGAAAGAAAAATATAGAATTAAATTAAACACCTTAAGTTTCACATGTTCCCTTTTTATGAACATTCCATGCTACTTAATGCCTAGGTTCATTCTTTCCCTTGTGACATTTATTGTTCATTACATCACCAAAATAATTGCATCACATTTTATGGAAACTCATCTAATTAATTAAGGAAACATTAATTTAAAACCAATCAAGAGAATATGGGGTGTTACATTCCACCGAGTATATTCTTCCTAGTTGTCTTCTTAATAAAACAAAAATGAAAGACCAAGGGTGAAACAAAAGTCCAACACATCTCCTTCATTTCTTCTTCCTTTCTTCACGCATCACATTGTATTCCTTGAGCCAATTATCGATTACTTCTTGTAAGCTCCTTGTGACTTGGAAGGACCCACATTAATGTTAATCGAACTTCACTTCTAATTCTCTTTCCACTCACATTCTAATTCGGCTAAAACAAGAAAGTCCTTTAGCATATTTATTCTAAACACTAAATCACACAAGCAATTTCATCATACTTTATGGCAAACTCATCCAATTAATTAAGGAAACATTAATTTAAAACTAATCAAGAAAATAAGGGGTGTTACATTTCTCTTCTTATATAGAATAATAAAAACCTTTTTCATTTTAGTCCCTAAACTTTCTTAGTCTTGAAAGTAGCCCTAAAGGTCTCAAAAATTTTCCAAATTTATACGAGAGCCTTCATGTAACTCAATATCATAGAAAATACCAAAATTTATGAAATTTCAGTTAATTATCTAGACTTTCTAAAAATTACATTTTAGTCCTTATCTTCTAAATGATGCTTTTATACTCCTTTCCTCTCATTTTCTACTTCTGTCCATTCATTAAAGTCTCAATTTAGTCCCTATATTTTCATATGATGTTTTTGCATTCTATTCCTTCCATTTTCCACTTCTATACAATTATAAGTGTCCCATTAGAGCTAAGGATTACAGAAATGTATCAAATTTTGAAATTCCAATTCAAACAAAAAATTTCCAAAAAGTTTAGTTTAGTCCCTCTTAATTTTCTAGCGGTTTATGGCGGCTAACGGTGACAAAATGCTCGACGGGGGTTACAGGCAGTTAGAGGACGCGTTGGGCAGTTGAAACATCACTCACTGGCAGCTAATGGTGGCATTTCATGGCTAGATAAATGGCGCAATTGTAGACAAAAAAGGAGGGGGAAAATTTCATTTTCGGCCACTGTGATGGTCTAATAGAGCTCAAGATAGCGTCGACGGAGGTCCTGTAGCCCAGCAAGCTTTCGTAACATGGTGGGTTGGTGACATGTAGCGGTTTGGTAGGTGATGGGCAGCCGAGCAGCATGAGAGGGAAAGAGAGATGTGAGGGAGGGAAGGGAGACGCAAGAGTGAGAGAGAAAATGGATGAGCAAGAAGGGATTTTAAACTTGTAGAGAGAAAATTTCTCCATCAAATAAAAATTTAGTTCCAAAAATTCTCAAATTTAGGCTATAAGCTCAAAATAATTTACTTATTCACTTCACAACAATATTTCAAGGTTTCCAGTAAAATTTATCCTTGTTATCCAATTTTTAAATTTTGGTTATTACATTTCTCTCCCCCTTAAAAGAATTTTGTCCCTAAAATTATTCACGTATAAATAGTTTGAGGTAGTGTTGCCTCATGTCGTCTTTTTTCTCCCAAGTCATCTCCTGTGTTGTTACATCCTACCAAAGTACCTTAACCAAAGGAATTACTTTATTTTGAAGTTACTTAGTCTTGAAATCAAAGATCTTAACAGGAGTAGACTTGTAAGTTAAATTTTCCTTTAATACTATGGGTTGATTCCTCAATATATGAGTGGGATTGGGGACATATTTTTTGAGTTAAGGGATATGTAAGAAGTCATCATGTAATTTTGAAAGGTGATATGTCTTATTTTACACAATTTTACCTAATATTTTATGTCCATTTTATATGTATTTGTTGTGTATTTTTATTCTAGGAATCACCTAAATGTGTATTTTATTGCATTTTAGGCTTTTTATCAATCTATCATCAGCAAACGAGACTTTTCTGGAGTTAAAGCGGCTATTTTGGGTCAGTTGGGCCATTTTTCTCTTATTGGGCCAAGCCAAAGCCCTTAATGGGCCTTTGGGGCATGAGCCCAAGGGAGGAGGCCGAGCAGCGTGCAAAAAGAGAGTTTTGGAAGCTTGGAATAGTAGAATTTGGAGGAGATTGGAACAGTAAGAAACACACACACCCTTCACGAAACCAGAGCGCAATCGAGGGACCCACGGCTCGCCTGACCGGTGCTCTGCGGCGGCGTGACACCACCTCGGCAGCAGGAGACGACGGAGAACCCACCACCACCTCCCATTGCCGTCGGACAGTAGCAGAACGGCGAGAAAGACGCTCGAACCGAGAGGAAAAACTGCTCCACATCGCGGCGTTTTGCGGCATTTTTCGACTGAACCACCGCCCACCGATGCCTCCTGTAGCTTCAGGCAGCCTAGTCGCACCTTCTGACGAACCATCGGCCGCCGTAATGCGACGGATCGCGCAACCTGAGATAGACCCGAGTGACGTGACCCGACAGCGTTTCGCGACTGGCCCAGCCGCTATGCGTCGAGGCCACCGAAAATCATCCCTCCGTCGTGCAGCATCCCTCCTGCAACCTTCCGCCGCTGCTCTGGTGTTTTTTGGAGCTATTTTCGGTTGGGTATCCGTGACCCACGACTCGACCCGATTATGACCCATTGGACAGCTTCAAAATTGCAGTTTCTGGTCATTTTCCAGTAGCTTTCTAGCGACTATTCTCGCCTTGTTTCATCCGTTGTTCAGGAGAAGAGGGACGTATATAAATTCTACATGGTTTTTCTCTTTGAATTGTGGATTTTCTGGGTTGTTTGGATGATGTTTATGTGGAACTAAATTGGCAAAATCCATTGGGTCCTGAACTATGTTGGTAGACTGAATTTAATTTCCATGGATGGTTGAATATTGATTTCGTGATCTCCGTTATTGTTATGAATGACTGTTTATGTTTTCATTGGCAAGATGTTGCATTGAAAGCTCTTTAGATTTCTCTTAATAATCGATAGATTTTAATTGAAATTGGACACCTGATTGTAGCAGAAAATTTGTCATCGCTTAGAACTAAGGTTAATAAATTGCTGGATTAAGAAGTAACGACTCTTAATAGAAGTGAATTGGATCGATAATGCTAATCTAAAATTAACCAGTAGGAAGAACCAGCCAGTGGTAGATTTTAGGTTTAAGAAATTCATTGAGACCGACAGAGAATTTGAATTTGCATTAGAATTCACTCACAGGTAGCAGAATCAGATTCAGTCATCCATTATCTTTCGTATTTACCAACTAGTTTAGGTTCCTAGTGGGTTTGCTGTTCTCTCTCAACTAATTCATCTTCTTGTTAATTAGCGCTGACTAGTGATTATTGCATTTAGCTTAGTTATTAGTTTGATTAGAATCGAAATTACTTTGAATTGGTAGGCTAAATAACAGAGAACAAACAGTAGCTCTGGGCTTTCCCGTTCCCGAGGAATACGACCTTGATTCTCACCATTGCGCTAGGCTGCATCAATAGGTTCACTGCCTTAGGTGTTGTTGCTAGATAGCATTGGCAGCAAGCATCAAGTTTTTGGCGCCGTTGCCGGGGAACTTTTGGTGAAAACTAGAGTGAATTTGCTATCTGTTACTTTAGCCATTTTTTATTTGTTCTATTTTGTTTTTGTTTCTGGTTAGTGTGTCTTTCTCTGCGTTCAACTATTAGTTTTTATTAGTTTCATTTTGTCCTTTGTTTATTTTAGTTTATTTTATTTATTTGGATTATTTGTTTTATTATTTTAGTAGGTTTTTATTTGTTTCGTTATTGTTTCTGTTATTGAGTTTTATTTGTCTTGTTTTACTTTTTGTTTTGGTTTATTACTTTTTGATCTGATTGGTGGACTGTTTCACTGTTATTGGATTCAGGTAGTTTATGACCAGGAGTTCTAATCCTGTACTTGTAGACCCTCTATCCGATCCAGAACGACTGTTGTGGACTCGTGCACACCGTCGTCAGGAGGAGGTGCCAGTTGAGATATTGGAGGAGGAACCAATTGAGATCCCTGACCCTACATTACCAAAGATGGCAGCTGCAAATAATAATGACGAAGCCAATAGAACGATGTACGAGTTTGCTAGACCTTCATTGGAAGGGACACAGACGTGCATTACTCGGCCTACAATAGCAGCTAACAATTTTGAAATCAAGCCAAATGTGATTCAGATGGTGCAACAAATGGTACAGTTTGGAGGGATGCCCAGCGAAGACCCTAATGCCCACATAGCTAACTTCTTGGAGATATGCGACACTTTCAAGATTAATGGAACCACTGATGATGCCATTCGACTTAGATTGTTTCCATTTTCCTTGAGAGATAGAGCAAAGAGATGGCTGCAATCCCTACCACCTAACTCCATCACTACTTGGGAGACTTTGGCTGAAAAGTTTTTGTACAAATATTTTCCACCAGCCTAAGGCGCAAAACTACGTAATGACATTTCTTCTTTTGTGCAGATGGCTGATGAGAGTATGTATGATGCATGGGAGAGGTACAAGGACTTACTGAGGTGTTGCCCACATCATGGATTGCCTGTGTGGATGCAAGTGCAGACTTTCTATAGTGGTTTAAATACAGCCACAAGGCAGATGGTGGATACGACAGCAGGGGGTGCACTAAATAATAAAACCCCTGAACAGGCACAGAGTTTAATAGAGGAAATGGCCATGAACAACTATCAGTGGCAATCCTCAAGGGATAGGCTAGGACGGCAGGGAGTGGTCAACCAGTCAGACTCTATATCAACCTTGGAAACTCAAGTGGAGCTTCTGGCTAAGAAGATTGACCAACTCCAGATGCCAGTGCATGCAGCACAGTCAAGCTGCGAGTTCTGTGGTGGCCCGCATTATGGTGTCAATTGTAATGCGGGAGGTATGTTTGCTAACCCCTCTTCTTCATTTTCTTCTCACAATGGTTCTTCTGATTTTGAACAGGTAGATTACATGGGGAATGCTCCGAGACAGCAGAACAATCCATATAGCAGCACATACAACCCCGGGTGGAGGAATCATCCCAATTTTGGATGGAGAAACACTAATAACCAGGGCCCACCAGGTTTTCAGCGGTTGTACCAACAGCAACCCCAGCAGCAAGCTGCTCCAAGTCAATTTCCTAAAGGGCAGGAGAAGAAGCCCAATCTAGAGGAATTGATGATGAAGTTTGTGTCCACTTCAGAGAGCAAATTCCACCAAACAGACACAGCACTTAGAAACCAACAAGCCTCCATTCAAAACTTAGAGAATCAGATAGGCCAGATTTCTAAGGTGTTGGCTGAAGACGACCAGGACACTCCTAGCACCACCGAGTCTAATCCAAGGGAGCATTGCAAGGCTATCACTCTAAGATCAGGTAAGCAAGTAGCTAGTCCTTTACCTTTACCTACTGATGATCATAATGATGTGCAGGATACAAGTGTCAATAAAGACCAAGGGCCTGAGGTAACTAAGCCGGTGTAAGTTGAGGGCAAGAAGAGCCCCATAAGAGAGTACCAGCCACCCATTCCATACCCGGCTAGACTGAAGCAGGAGAAAGTAGATCAACAGTTTGGTAAGTTTCTTGATCTATTTAAGCAGCTGAGGATTAACCTTCCTTTTGTTGAAGCCATTTCTCAGATGCCTCGCTATGCAAAGTTCTTGAAGGAAATACTGAGCAACAAGAGGAAACTAGAGGATTTGGGACTGGTGACATTGAATGAGGAGTGCTCAACAATCTTACAAAACAAGTTACTGTTAAGAGGCGTGATCCAAGGAGTTTTACCGTACCTTGTGTAATTGGTGATCTGTCTGTCATGGATGCTTTAGCTGATTTAGGAGCTAGCATAAATCTGATGCCTACTAGCTTGTTTGATAGATTGGGATTGGGTGAGCCAAAACCTACTAGGATGAACATACAATTAGCTGATAGAATCATAAATATCCTAGAGGTATAGTTGAAGATGTCCTTGTAAAGGTTGATAAATTTATATTTCTGTGGATTTTGTTGTGATGGATATGGAGGGTGAGAGTAGCGTACCCTTGATTCTAGGTAGGCCTTTCCTTGCAACGTCTAGGGCTATTATAGATGTCTGAGATGGGAAATTGAAACTTAGAGTAGGGGATGAAACTGTTACCTTTGACTTAGCTACCTCTAAGAGACAATCTTTAGATCATGATGATACTATATATTCTGTGGATGTCTTGGATGATGTGGTTGAATCTGAATTGCGTGAATTTTTACTTGATGACCCTTACGGTGGCATTACAAGGAGAAGAGGATGAGTTGTCCAACGAGCAAGTGCTGGAACAACTAGCTCACTTGCTAGCTGTTGAGCCCAAAGAACTTAAGCGATTCTTTTGTTTCTCTTGACAGGTCAGAGGTGCAAAAGGTGAAACCTTCAATTGAGGACCCCCCAACCTTGGAATTGAAGGAGTTACCCAAGCACTTAAGCTATGCCTATTTGGATGAGGCAGAGAAGCTGCCAGTAATTATAGCAGCTGACCTGACACCTGAGGAGAGGGAGATGACTTTGACCTCTCTTAGGAAATACCCTAGGGCCTTTGCTTACAAGATGGCGAACATTCCTGGGATTAATCCTAGCTATTGTTCACACAAGATCCTGATGGAAGATAGCTATAGGCCAGTGGTGCAGCCACAGAGATGACTGAACCCAAACATGAAGGAAGTGGTGAAAAAGGAGGTAATTAAACTTCTTGATGCAGGTTTGATTTATCCTATCTCTGATAGCTCTTGGGTGAGTCCTGTGCAGGTTGTACCAAAGAAGGGTGGCATGACAGTGGTCAAGAATGATAAGGATGAACTCATACCCATTAGGACGGTAACAGGTTTTCGGGTTTGCATTGATTATAGGAGACTCAATGATGCAACCCGGAAAGACTATTTTCCTCTGCCTTTCATTGACCAGATGCTTGAACGTTTGGCAGGTCACATGTTTTATTGCTTTCTTGATGGTTTTTCAGGTTACTTTCAGATTCCCATTGCACCTGAAGACCAAGAGAAGACCACCTTTACCTGCCCATATGGAACATTCGCGTACAGGAGGATGCCTTTTGGATTGTGCAACGCACCAGCCACTTTTCAGCGGTGCATGATGGCAATCTTCCATGACATGATTGAGAGTCTATGGAGGTATTTATGGATGACTTCTCGCTTTTGGTAACTCCTTCTCCCCTTTGTTTGCTTAATTTAGAACGTATGCTTGCAAGATGTATAGAAGCAAACTTAGTTCTTAATTGGGAAAAATGTCACTTTATGGTGAGAGAGGGGATCGTTCTTGGGCATAAGATATCACATGCAGGGATGGAAGTGGATAAGGCTAAGGTTGAGACCATATCAAAACTACCACCCCCTAGTTGATTAAGGTTAGAAGCTTCTTAGGGCATCCGGTTTTTATAGGAGATTTATTAGAGATTTCTCTAAGATTGCTAGGCCCCTAACTCAGTTGCTTGTCAAGGATGTACCTTTTGTTTTCGATACTGATTGTCTGCATGCATTTGAGTTACTAAAGGAATGACTAACCACAGCCCCCATTATGGTTTCACCTAAGTGGAGTGCCTTTTGAACTAATGTGTGATGCTAGTGACTTTGCAGTTGGAGCTGTGTTAGGTCAGAGGATTGATAAAAAGTTCCAGCCAATTTATTATGCTAGCAAGACCTTGACTGATGCCCAGGAGCACTATACCAGTACTGAAAAGGAATTACTTGCAGTGGTCTATGCTTTCGACAAGTTTCGATGCTATTTGGTGCTATCCAAGACTATGGTTTACACGGATCATTCAGCCTTGAAGTATTTGTTCGGTAAGCATGATGCTAAGCCTAGACTCATTAGATGGATTTTACTCTTGAAGGAATTTGATATTGAGATCAAAGATAAGAAGGGTGCGGAGAACCTGGCTGCAGATCACCTATCAAGGTTAGAGAATCCAAACTGGGAGGCCTTAGATGAGAGAGCCATTGATGATAACTTCCCATATGAGCATTTGGAGACGGTTCAGGTATGTACTGATTCCCCTTGGTTTTGTGATTATGCTAACTATTTGGTGGCAAGGGTTTTACCAAAGGGTATGACTACCCAGCAAAAGAAGAAATTCTTTGCTGAGTTGAAATACTATATTTGGGAAGATCCTTTCTTGTTTCGTATCTGTGCAGACCAAATAATCAGGCGATGCATACATGGGGAGGAAGTCTACCAAATCCTGAAGCACTGCCATGAAGGACCAACGGGAGGCTGCAAACCACACTGCTAGGAAGGTGCTCGAAGCAGGGTTCTACTGGCCAACCATATTCTAGGATGCCAGAGCATATGTCCAGGTTTGTGATGCTTGTCAGAGGTCAGGTAACATCTCTGCCCGTGATGAAATGCCCCAAACGAGTATGCAAGTGGTTGAAATCTTTGATGTGTGGGGTATTGACTTCATGGGCCCTTTTCCTTCCTCATCTGGTAATAAGTATATACTTGTGGCTGTTGAGTATCTTTCCAAGTGGCCAGAAGCTCAAGCTTTTCCCACTTATGATGCCAGGGTGGTGACTAGGTTCCTAAAAAAATTGTTTGCTAGGTTTGGTACACCTAGGGCACTGATTAGTGATAGAAGGACCCATTTCTGTAGCTCCCAACTTGAGAAAGTACTAAAACATTACGGGGTATCTCATAGGTTTTCAACACCCTATCACCCACAAACCAGTGGAAAAGTAGAGGTAACTAATAGGGGTTTAAAGAGAATCTTAGAGAAAACCATAGGGGTGAGTAAGAAGGATTGGGCATCCAAATTGGATGATGCATTATGGGCTTTTAGGACAGCTTACAGAACTTCTACTGGATTTACACCCTATAGGCTAGTGTATGGAAAGACTTGTCATTTGCCTGTTGAATTGGAACACAGGGCACTTTGGGCCCTTAAAACATGCAATCTTGATGTTATTTCTACAGGTAAAGAGAGGTTATGGCAGTTGGATGAGTTAGAAGAATGGCGCCACCAAGCTTATGAAAATTCTTCCATTTACAAAGCTCGAACCAAGAAGTGGCATGATCAAAGGCTGCGTGGCTCTAAAAATTTTCAGGTTGGAGATAGGGTATTACTTTATAACTCACGTCTTCGTCTTTTTCCAGGAAAGCTTAAGAGCCGATGGTCAGGACCATTTGTGATCAAGCAAGTCTTTCCCTATGGCACAGTGGAATTGCATCATCCTGACAAGGGAGATTTCAAAGTCAATGGCCACAGACTAAAGCACTACTATGGAGACCCATTGGAGGTCGAGGAGCGAGTGCATATGGTGCTTTACCTGAAAGAATGATAGAAGGAGCGAGTCCAGCTAAAAGACTCAAACAAAAAAAAAGAAGCACTATTTTTTTTATTATTTATTTTATCTGTGTTATTTTACTCTTGTCTATTTTCTTCTTTTTCATTTTGTTGAGGTACATTAAAACTTTTAGATTTTCTGTGCTTGTTGCTGTGCTTTCTACTTTTATTTCTATGGTATCCCCTTTAGCTGTTCACTGAGGACAGTGTGATCCTCAAGTGTGGGGTGGTGTGCCTTTATTTTTTTTTGACTCATTTTCCCTCTACTAGTTCAGGGCGCCGCATATTGATACTATTTTTTGCTGATGTTGTATTTGTGTTGACAGTATATCTAGGACAAGATTCTTGATTTTTGGTTGATTCTATGCACTTAAGTCTTTGATTGTCTTTTGAGCATGTATCATTCAGTCATGAATGGGCAGACATTGTTTCTCATAGTTTATGTTAGAAAGCAGTTTTAATGCCTAATGTATTCTTGACCACGGCCAGGTCATACCCATGTTGCTTGATTTTCTTTCATATTGTTCAATTTTGATTTAGGATGTTGTTAATGCAGTTTGCATGCACTGCTTGATTAGTAATTCATATGGAAATATTTGAGAATCATATGCAATTTAGCCACACTTCAAATGTGAGATTTGAGCCTAAGATAAGCATTTATCACAAATATGCTTTGAATTCTTTTTGTTGAGTGTGTATTTCACTTGATTGTGTCTCTAGAACTTGCTCTGTAATACTTGTTGAAGTTACATAAACTTTTGAATATCAGATGATTTGGGCAACTTAAATTTTACACCTCATTTTCCTTCCTCAGTTAGCCACTTTTAGGGCCTTCAATTTTTCTTCATCACTTACATTTTACACCTTAGTCCTTTCTTTTCCCTATCTTCTTTCTTCACCCCCTTCTTTTGCTGAAATTTGTGTGATTCATTCTTTGTACAGGGATTAAAATGCATTGCCTTAGTTGACAATAGTGCACTAAGTTCTTTTTATCATTCTAGATGCTCCCTTCAATCCAAAAGTGTAAGCATGTAGGCTAATTATGAAAAAAACAAAAAAACAAAACAAAACAAAAGAAAAGAAAAGAAAAGAAAGATAATAATAAGAGTAGCCTGTCTATTGATTTTATTCTCTGAGCATCTCCAACTTTATTGAAAACTTAGTAAGAATTGTTATGTTGAGAATTTGTTGCATTTAATCCTTTAATCCTTCTTGGTGCTTCAATTGCATGAATTTTCAGCATCTATGCCTCTTCTACCAAAAATTTCTTCCCTACCATCACTTTAGTCTCATTACAACCCTGTTAAGACCCCCCTTGATTTTGGTGTTCAATGTTTAGTGGTAGCAGAGATGAGATTTATGAGCAAGCTTATAGTAGACATATTCTTGTGAAGTTGCTTGAGGGATTTGTGTCTTACCTGTATACACTTTGAGTGATTTGAGTAATCTCTTTGAGGCATTGATTCTTAAATAATTTTCATTGAATTGTGGCTAAGTTGTGTATGCATCGTTATTATCTCTATTCTGCATCAAGTTTTTTTTTGCAATTTGGTCGATAAATAAGTTTCACGGGGGATGTGTTAGGCATTATTAACTGTGGACTAGGTTTGGACTTTTGAGAAATTGTTGCTGTCTGTTTGAGGACTGAGTTAATGTTTGCTTGAGGACAAGCAAAAGCTTAAGTGTGGGGTGATTGATATGTCTTATTTTACACAATTTTACCTAATATTTTATGTCCATTTTATATGTATTTGTTGTGTATTTTTATTCTAGGAATCACCTAAATGTGTATTTTATTGCATTTCAGGCTTTTTATCAATCTATCATCAGCAAACGAGACTTTTCTGGAGTTAAAGCGGCTATTTTGGGTCAGTTGGGCCATTTTTCTCTTATTGGGCCAAGCCAAAGCCCTTAATGGGCCTTTGGGGCATGAGCCCAAGGGAGGAGGCCGAGCAGCGTGCAAAAAGAGAGTTTTGGAAGCTTGGAACAGTAGAATTTGGAGGAGATTGGAACAGTAAGAAACACACACACCCTTCACGAAACCAGAGCGCAATCGAGGGACCCACGGCTCGCCTGACCGGTGCTCTGCGGCGGCGTGACCCCACCTCGGCAGCAGGAGACGATGGAGAACCCACCACCACCTCCCATTGCCGTTGGACAGTAGCAGAACGGCGAGAAAGACCCTCGAACCGAGAGGAAAAACTGCTCCACATCGCGGCGTTTTGCGGTGTTTTCCGACTGACCCACCGCCCACCGACGCCTCCTGTAGCTTCAGGCAGCCTAGTCGCACCTTCCGACGAACCATCAGCCGCCGTAACGCGACGGATCATGTAACTCGAGACAGACCCGAGTGACGCGACCCGACAGCGTTTCGTGACCCGTCCAGCGTCGCTTGCGTCGTAGGCCACCGAAAATCATCCCTCCGTCGTGCGGCATCCCTCCTGCAACCTTCCGCCGCTGCTCCAGTGTTTTTTGGAGCTATTTTCAGTCGGGTATCCGTGACCCACGACCCGACCCGATTGTGACCCATTGACGACTTCAAAATTGCGCTTCGGTCATTTTCCAAAGAGCTTTCTAGCGACTATTCGCCTTTGTTTCATCTGTTGTTCAGGAGAAGAGGGACGTATATAAATTCTACATGGTTTTTCTCTTTGAATTGTGGATTTTCTGGGTTGTTTGGATGATGTTTATGTGGAACTAAATTGGCAAAACCCATTGGGTCCTGAACTATGTTGGTAGACTGAATTTAATTTCCATGGATGGTTGAATATTGATTTCGTGATCTCCGTTATTGTTATGAATGACTGTTTATGTTTTCATTGGCAAGATGTTGCATTGAAAGCTCTTTAGATTTCTCTTAATAATCGACAGATTTTAATTGAAATTGACACTGATTGTAGCGGACAATTTGTCATCGCTTAGAACTAAGGTTAATAAATTATTGGATTAAGAAGTAACGACTCTTAATAGAAGTGAATTGGATCGATAATGCTAATCTAAAATTAACCAGTAGGAAGAACCAGCCAGTGGTAGATTTTAGGTTTAAGAAATTCATTGAGACCGACAGAGAATTTGAATTTGCATTAGAATTCACTCACAGTAGCGTAAATCAGATTCAGTCATCCATTATCTTTCGTATTTACCAACTAGTTTAGGTTCCTAGTGGGTTTGCTGTTCTGTCTCAACTAATTCATCTTCTTGTTAATTAGCGCTGACTAGTGATTATTGCATTTAGCTTAGTTATTAGTTTGATTAGAATCGAAATTACTTTGAATTGGTAGGCTAAATAACAGAGAACAAACAGTAGCTCTGGGCTTTCCCGTTCTCGAGGAATACGACCTTGATTCTCACCATTGCGCTAGGCTGCATCGATAGGTTCACTGCCTTAGGTGTTGTTGCTAGATAGCATTGGCAGCAAGCATCAAAAGGTAAGTAGGTAAGGAAATTTGGTAGGCAATTGGATCGACTATTTTCAGAATTTGGAATGGTCCTAAGAATCCTGGACTTAATTTTTTAGTCTTTATTTGTCTGCCTATACCCGTGGTAGGTGGCACTCTAAAAAATACATGGTCTCCCTCATTAAATTCCAAAGGCCTCTTCCTCCTATTTGCATAATTTTCTTATCTTTGTTGGGCAACTCTCATTTTCTCCCTGATCATCTTTATCTATTAAGTGGTTTCTTACACTATTTTAGGTCCCAATAGTGTACTCTTCCCTATTTCTACCTAACTTAAGGGTGATTTATAGCCCATTCCATACAAAGCAGCATATGGTGCCATACCTATAGTAGAGTGATAACTATTGTTGTATGCAAACTCTATCAAAGGTAGGTGCCTTCCTAACTTCCCTTATGCTCTAGCACACATGCTCTTAACATATCCTTCAGGGTAGCATAGTCAATTTAATAATTCATGATTCTTTGTGTATATATCATCTAGTTTAGGACCCCAGTGGGTTTACTTTTCTTGACTTGGTAATTTCCTTTCTTAATCAAGAGTCGCTAGTTCCCTTTTTAGTTATTTAACGTTAGTTTAGATAAAATCGACAACCATTTGTATGAGGTTAGATAACAAGGAGTAAGTAGTAACTCTAAGCTTTCTTGTTCTTGTAGGATACAACCCTAATACTCACCATTGCGCTAGTTTACATCGATAGGTACACTACCTTAGGTGTAGCTGCACATAGAGCATTGACAACCCATCAAGTTTTTGGAGCCATTGCTGGGGAACTTTCTGGAGAAAACTAGAGTGAAATTAGGAATTATTGCTTTAGCCATTTTTGCTTTGTTTTGTTTATAATACTTTTCTTTAAATTCAATAGTTAGTGTTTATTTGTCTTGTTTCAGTTGATATTTTGTTTAGCTATTCCTTTTATTTAGTTACTAGCTTTAAATTTCTATTTTTTACTCATTATTTCATTACTATATTATTTGCTTGTTAACTGTATGTTATTTTTTTTATCTCACGTAGTTTATGTCCAGAAATTCTGGTCTGCTCCCCTGGAACCTTTTCCCAAACTTGAACATTCCCTAAGATATTTAAGGGTTCGTTTACTTGAAGAGGAGCTAGTTCAGATTCCTATTCATACACTGCAAGAGATGGCCAATAATGACAATAATGATGAAGGTAACCGAACAATGTATGATTTTGCTAGACCTTCATTAGAAGGAACACAAACATGCATTAGTTGGCCTGCCATAGCTGTCAACAACTTTGAAATAAAGCCAAACATAATCCAAATGGTGCAGTAATTAGTACAATTTGGAAGGTTTTCCAGTGAGGAACTAAACACACATATCGCCAATTTCTTGGAGATATGTAACTCCTTCAAGATAAATGGAATTATCGATGATGCCATTAGGCTTAGGTTATTCCCATTCTCTTTAAGGGGCAAGGTCAAGAGATGGTTGCAATCCCTATCTCCTAATTCCATCACCACTTGGGAAGCTTTGGCAAAAAAATTTCTATATAAATAGTTTCCTCCAGCTAAGACTGCACAGATGCGCAATAATATTTCTTCTTTTGTGTAGCTGCATGATGAAAGCATGTATGATGCTTGGGAAAGATGTAACGACCTGCTAAGGTATTGTCCACACCATGGGCTACCTGTATGGATGCAGGTATAGTGGTCTGAACCCAACCACTAGGCAAATGGTGGATGCAGCAGCAGGGGGTGCTTTAAATAATAAGACCACTGAGTAGGCAAAAAATCTAATAGAGGAGATAGCCATGAATAATTACCAATAGCAATGCTCTAAGGGTAAACAGGGATGACAAGGAATAGTTAACCAGGTAGACTCAGTGTCTGTCTTGGCAGCTCAGATAGAGCTTCTGGCTAAAAAGATTGACTAAGTCTAAATGCTAGTCCAGGTAGCACAGCTCAGCTGTGAATTTTGCAGTGGCCCTTTATGGTGTTAATTTCAATGTGAGAGGTATGTTTGCTAATGCTGTTTCATTTGCTTCTAATAGTGGTTTTGCTGATTTTGAATAGGTAGACTACTTGGGAAATGCCCAAAGGTAGTAAAAAAACCCCTACAACAACACATACAACCCTGGATGGAAGAACCATCCAAAATTTGGATGGAGAAACAATAAATAGGAACCACTAGGTTTTTAGTGCTTACATCAGCAGTAACCCCAATCACAAGCGACATCAAATCAGTTCCCTCAAGGATAAGAGAATAAGCCTAACCTTGAGGAATTATTAATAAAATGTATATACACTTTTGAGAACAGGTTGTAGCAAATAGGCACAGCTCTTAAAAATCATCAGGCCTCAATTCAGAATCTAGAAAATCTAATGGGTCATATTTCTAAGATGTTAACTGAAAGAAAGTCATGCACGCTCCCCAATACCATCGAATCCAATCTAAGGGAGCACTACAAAGTCATTACTTTAAGATTTGGCAAGCAAATAATTGGACCTTTACCCTTGACTGGGGACAATAAGATTGTGTAGACTGAACTAATCAATAAAGAGCTAAAATAGGCTAAAAGAAAGCTCGTACATGGCAAGGGGCAGAAAAGCCTGGTGGCAGAATACCAGCCACCCATTCCATACCCTGTCAGAATAAAGCAGGATAAGGTTGATCAACTGTTTAGTAAGTTCCTTGATTTATTTAAACAACTAACGATCAACCTTCCTTTTGTTGAAGCTATTTCACAGATGCATCAATATGTGAAGTTCTTAAAGGAAATCTTGAGCAACAGAAGGAAACTAGAAGATTTTGGACTAGTAACTCTAAACGAGGAATGTTCAGCGATCCTACAAAATAAGCTACTAATAAAGAAATGTGATACATGATGTTTTGTATTACCTTGTGTCATTAGCAAAATTCTGATAAAGGACACCTTAGTTGACTTAGGGGCTAGTATCAATTTGATGCCTACCAGCTTGTTTGATAAATTGGGACTAAGTGAGCCAAAACCCACTAGAATGAGTATACAGCTGGCTGACAGAATCGTTAAGTATCCTAAGGGTATAGTGGAAGACGTACTTGCGAAAGTTGATAAATTTATCTTTCCTATGGATTTCATTGTAATGGATATGATAGGTAAGAGTAGCATACCATTGATCTTAGGAAGACCATTCCTCGTAACCTCTAGAGTGGGGGATGAAACTATTATGTTCAACCTAGCTAAGTCTATGACACAATGTGTAGATCATGATGATGTTTTTTATTCAATAAATGTCTTAGATGATGTGATCGAATCCTCTTTGCAAGAATTTATCTTGAATGACACTTTGTAAGATGCTTCACAAGAAGAGGAAGACGGGTTGACCAACGAGCAATTGTTGGAACAACTAGCTTGTTTACTGGCTACTGAGCCTAGCAACCCTGCTAATACTGAGCTTGATAAAGTGACCAATCATATATCCTTCATAGACAGGTAAGAAATGGAAACTGTAAAACCTTTAATTGAGGACCATCTAGTCTTAGAATTAAAGGATTTACCTAAGCATTTGAGCTACATCTATTTGGATGAGGCAAAAAAGCTACTAGTCATTATAACAGTAGATCTAAGCCCTGAAGAGAGAGAAATAACTTTAGCCTCTCTCAAGAAGTACCTTAGAGCATTCTCTTATAAAATTGTAGATATTCCTAGGATAAATCCCTGTTATTATTTGTATAAAATCTTAATGGAGGACAGTTATAAGCCAATAGTATAGCCACAGAGATGATTGAACCCCAAAATGAAGGAGGTGGTAAACAAGGAGGTGATTAAACTTCTCAATGCAAGTTTAATCTACCTTATTTTTTATAGCTCCTGGGTAAGTCCTGTGCATATAGTGCCTAAGAAAGGAGGCACGACAATGATAAAAAATGAGAAGGATGAACTTATACTGACACAGATGATAACAAGTTTTTGGGTTTGTATAGATTACCAGAGATTGAATGATGCAACCCGAAAAGATAATTTCCCCCTTCCATTTATTGATCAGATGTTTGAACGTCTGGTAGGTCACATGTTTTATTGTTTCTTTGATTTTTTTTAGGATACTTTCAGATTCCCATTGCTCTTGAGAACCAAGAAAATATAACTTTTACCTGCCCCTTCGCAACGTTTGCATATAAGAGGATGGCTTTTGGACTATGCAATGTACTAATTACTTTTCAGCAGTGCGTGATGGCAATCTTCCATGATATGATTGAGGAGTCAAGGGAAGTGTTTATGGATGACTTCTTAGTCTTTGGTAATTCTTTCACCCATTGTCTAAAAATTTTGGAATGAATGTTAGCTTGACGTGTAGAGTCAAACCTAGTGCTTAATTAGGAGAAATGCCACTTTATGGTAAAGGAAGGAATTATTCTAGGACATAAGGTATCCTAGTTTTGTTAAGGCCATAAGGAGTTTCCTAGGACACATTGGTTTTTATAGGAGGTTTATTAAAGACTTCTTTAAGATTGCTAGGCCCTTAACTCTGTTTCTTATCAAAGATACACCTTTGTGTTTGATGCTAACTATTTTTAAGCATTTGAGTTACTAGAGGAAATTTGACCCAAGGGTTTGACAACTCAGCAAAAGAAGAGATTCTTTGATGAACTGAAATACTATATTTGGGAAGATCCTTTCTTGTTTTGAATTTGTGCAAACTAGGTAATCAGGCAATGTGTACATGGAGAAGAGATCTACCAGATCTTAAAACACTACCACAAAGGACCAACAAGAGGACATCAAGCAGCGAACCATACTGCTAGGAAGGTGTTAAAGATAGGTTTCTACTGGCCAACAATATTCCATGATGCAAGAAAATATATCTAGGTTTGTGATGCATGTCAAAGGTTAGGTAATATCTCCGTAAAAATGAGATGGCCCAAACTAGCATACAAGTTATCAAAATTTTTGATGTATAGGGTATTGACTTCATGGGCCCTTTACCTTCCTCCTATGGTAATAAATATATCCTGGTTTTAAGTGGCCGGAAGCTTAAGCCTTCCCCACTAATGATGCTAGGGTAGTGAATAGGTTCCTAAAGAAATTATTTGCTAGGTTTGGCGCACCTAGGGCACTAATTAGTGATAGAGGAACCCATTTTTATAACTTCTAACTTGAGAAGGTGCTTAAGCGCTATGGAGTATCTCACAGATTCGCAACACCTTATCACCCGCAAAATGGTGGGCAAATAGAGGTAACTAATGAGGGTTTAAATAGAATATTAGAGAAAATTATGGTTGTAAGCAGGAAGGATTGGGCAGCCAAGCTAGATAACGCATTATGGGCTTTTAGGATAACTTATAGGACATCTACTTGATTTATTCCATATAAACTTATGTATGGAAAAACTTGTCATTTACCTATTAAATTAGAACATAGGGCACTATGGGCCCTTAAAACATGTAATCTATAACATCTGCTCTTAATATGGATAAGAGATGTTTGTTAGTTGTTAATTTAAGTTTAATGCTTGTGTTTGTTGCATTAATTCCATATAGTTGCATTAGTGCAGGGACTTAGTTAAAAGAAATAAAAGCTAAGCCAAAGTATGGTTAAAGAATAAATTGAAAAGGAAAAGTTCAGCTAGGTTAAAGTCATAAAGTGGCCTAAGGAAAAGAATGCAAATTGTGAGACTTAAGGATTTAGAAACCCTAAACCCTCACACAATTCCAACTTCAACATTTCTAGAGAGAGAAGGAGAAGGGTGAATATAGAGAGAGAGTGGTGAGTTACGACAAAGAAGAAGAGATTTTATAAAGGAAGAACGGATTGAAGGCTAGGAATTGGTCTTACAACAAGGGAATGACCTTTTTTAGCACATCATACATGCACATTTATCAAAAAATCAAGGTAGTAACTCAACCTAACCCCATTTCTAAAATATTTTCTTTTGCTAAAAAATGTTGTCTATTAATTATTTAAACTATGTTTGGGGTCTAAACCTATATCTTCATGTCTTCAACTTCTATTAGGTGATGCTTGTTGAATGATTGTGCTTGTTTATGCTTGTAAATGATTGAAAGTTAGGTTGTTGTTCATCTAGTATAATATGCTAGTTCTCCTTGGATGCATAATTTTTTGAGCATAATAGTGATAAATTTTTAAGGGAAATTGATGTTTCGGCATGGAAATTAAGCTTATATATTTGCAAACTTAAATGGAATGAAATTTGGGCTAGGTAATTTAAAAAATGTAGCTTTTAAAACTGGCGCAGAACATAGCAATCGACTGACAGCATGTATTAGCTGATTGTTGTGTTCTTAAGAAACCCATAAATGGATACAGAGACTCACTAGCTAATTGCTAAACCTATCAGTCGACTGTCAGGTCTGAGTTTTCTACGTAATAGTTGACTAGTAACCTTTAGCAGCTGACTGTTGTGTTCTTCGTATTACCTAGATAGCATTTTACAGGCCATCAATCGATTGCTAGCCTTCTAACAGTCGACTAGTAGCCCACTGTTTTGCAAACCAAGGATTCCAGAGAGCAACCAGCCTGCTGATAGCTCTCAATCAGTCTGCTGATAGCCCTCTAACATATGAAACATGATTTTTATCAAAGGTTGGGCTTAGTAATCCTATTTACCAATTTAATTAAGGCTCACAAGCCATGCAAGGAAACTACATACTTTTGAGTAACATGTAAGAAGTAAGGTCACACATCACTAAGATGAGAGGATCCTTGTGATAGTGATACAAAGGAGCGAAAAACATAAGAAAAGGAGTGAAGTATTATAAGCGTATGCATTAGTGGTAGATAAGCTCATGATTGAGTGATCGATTGTTAGTATGGGACGACCGTTGGGCATTCAACAGTTGTACCATGAATTAGGATGGTTGACATCCACTTAAACACAGAGGATTTCAAAAACACTGTGATGGTTGCAAACTTTAAGTTAGTGTCATCTTCCAAAGGTCATTTAAGAAACACATACTTAGGGTTAAGCATAACAATCGACATGAGCTGAATCACGCTAGTATATATGTTAGATAATAGCATACCGGGTTTGTGATCTATCAAAAAGGGATGGTGATTCCATAGCTCATAATTTGAAAAAGCGGAATGGATAGGATCTGTCCAGAGTTGGACAGTAATCCCTGAGTGATAACCAGTCTCGTTTAAGGAAGGGAAATGAGTTAGGTAAAGTTGACAATGATCCCACTAGTTATGGGTTAGTACTCGGATCTGGCTGAGAGACACCTCAGTTAGTACAAAAGTAATGAGTGGCTGAATAGTCATGAACTCATGCATGTATGTAGTCGTACATGGAGTTGTTCATTGGGTGGCGCTCCCGATAACTCGTATGTTATGTTTGTTTCTCTTGCTCATATGTTAACTGTAAAGGCACATCTGTTACTTTATGAAATGTTTGATATGAAAGTTATAATGAAAATGATGAATGGACATCCCATATTGTAAAGTTTATAAGTTTTAAATGTACATGCATAAATATAAGCACATGACATGAAAGTGTGCTTCATGCATTGTATCCCAATAGTAGGTATTATATTTTTATGATGAAAAGAATGTAGAGATTTTCCATGAGTACGGTGGTACAAGTTAGTAGTTTTCAAAGCAAGTTGCATTGCTATTGAGATTAATTTCTCACATAAGTGTTGGCATGTACCAGATGTGTAGGTCTCTTGGCAGGAGAGGAAGGTAACGTGGGGATAAGTACCCTTCATGGGGTACATGTGAATATATATTTATTTTGGATAACATAGGCAAGTATTTAATGGTACTAGTCTTTATGATTTTTGAGGAAGGCTAGTATAGATTATCTCTTGTATAGCCAATATTAATTTGGATGTACATGGATTAACTAGCAATTATCAATAGACCCATGGATAGGGTTTTGAGTGGCAAGGATGTTGCCTCTATACCCCAAATAGTTAATTTAAAGTTAATCAATGAGTAATTATGCATGTTTGTGTATAGCTATTTAAAGTAAATTATATATATGTATATGATCTAATATTTCACTTTGATTCTCAAGTAAGTACTCGAGTATAGAACTCAACCCCAAATGGCACTCAAGTAATAAACATGGTAAAATTTTTAAATTTACTCGGGTAGTAGTAATATTAACACACCCTTATTATGACATTTACATATTATACCTTTTAAATTAATATAAAAGGAACCATAGGCTAAGGGGTATTACATAGTAGTTAGGATCAGAGTATGGCTACCACGGTTAGCACATAGCTAACTCAGTAGTAAGGGTAGATTCCTCAGGATAGAGACTACTACAGGTTAGTTAGCTGAGCCTGGGCAGTTGACTACTTGTGCTATGTTTTAACTTGAGGAATGGATTGCTAGGTTTAGGTGTGTACAATAAATATTCTTCTAATGAGACTGATCACCTCAATAATGTTTATTTTGAAGAGTAATCTATAGCACCAACCAAGAGGAATGGTACAAGGGATAAGGATTGTGAAGTGGACTTAGTTGGGGTTATGCAAACCATAATGGGGATGGTAGAGGCCATGAGAGAATAGGCCACTACTGCCACTCAATGACAGCTACTACAACCAAAGTACTAAGGTAAATGCAGGAGGATTGAAATATAAATCATAACCCTAACCCCGAGGGCGGACAAGTGAGGGATCAGACCTATAAGGGATGGTCTAAATTTCAAAAAGCTAAGCCTCCTTCCTTTAGAGGTGAGTTCTACCCAAAATTGGTAGAGGAGAAGCTGAGCACAGGTGTAAGGGGACCAAGTAGTTAATGGAGATCCAAGGAGTCCAAATCACTTGGGATTCCTTTAAGGAAGTGTTTTAAGATAAATACTTCCCCTAAAGTGTGAGGAACGAGAAGGAAATAGAGTTTATGAAGATAAAGTAGGGTGATATGTCTTTTAATGACTATTTGGTAAAATTTGAGGAGCTATCCAAGTTTTCCTCCTATCTGCAGTTGAGGCAGGATGAAGTATGGAAGGCCATACACTTACAGGTTGTAACATCCGCCCCTATTTCTATGAGAAATATTTGTTAATTTTAATTAATTACTTATGTATGTTGCATTAGACTGCATCTAGTTGCATTAGTGCCAAAATTGGACTAGAAAGGGATGAGAAAATTGATTAGAAAGGGGAGAGGGACTAAAATGAAAAGAGGAAAAGTTCAGGTATGAGAATTTCAATTTTGGCCAAAAGATGTATTGTAGCCAACTGAATTTTGGAATTCTCCCGCCAATGGTTTAGAGGAAAAATGGTAATTATATATATAGTTTGAAACTTACCATTTTGAGGTTAAATGATCAGAGATTAAGATCAAAATTTGTAAGTTTGGGTTACCTATATATAAGGCTAGAAGCAAAGTTTCCCCATTACCCAAAATTCAGAACCACTTTTAGAAAGAGAAAGAGCAATCAAGTAGAGAGAGAAAGTGAGGAAAAGAAAGCTAAATCTTTACTTTCAGCAAGAGTTAAATCTAAAGAAGCATCTAATACGTTAATCAGCATCCAAACAAGCATTTAAGGTAGCAAAATAACCAATCCCTTTTTATTTTCGAAGTTATTGTTCATATAACTGAACTTGATGATTTTGAAGTTGTTTGAAGGAAAAAAGGATTAAAAACTACATTCTTAATGTTTTTACTTTCTATTGGATGTTTTTGATCAGTTGAAGATACTTATGCATACTTCAACTTGATTATGAAAAGTGGGTTTTTCTACTTAAATAAAAAATGAGATTTAATCTTAGATTTGAGTGAGATTAACTAGTGTTTTGGATTATTTTTATGTGGTTAATGATGCCTGGAATTTTATCTTGAGTTCCTGAATTTCAAAATGGCTTTACAAACAAATTTTTGGATAAAAATTATGGGTTAACAACAAGTTTTAAAATAGAGTATAACATAGTAGTTGACTGGAGGTCTCTAGCAATCGACTGTCATGTTCTTAAGCTGTCTAGAAATCATATAGAGTTTGAGTAGCTGACTATTAGCCTCTAAAAGTCGACTGTTACGTTCAAAATTTTCCAAAAAATTCATCTGATGAATAGTGCATGTTCATCCTTTTCCTAAGAATTTTTCCAGAAAGGTGGCAATCGACTGATAAGTCCCGACAGCCTACTATCGGGCCCAACAATAAGCTAGCAGTCGATGCTAGCCCTATAGTAGTTGACTGATAGATTTTGGATTTGAATTTTGAAAATTGGATAGAATGCTACCAGTTGACTGTTAATAGGGTATCATCTGACTTCCATCTTTTATGAATGGATTATGAACTCAGTGATATGTTTGAAAGGTAATTGGTCCAAAAACCCATTTCAAGTAAGGGATTTAAACGTAGAATACAAGAAGGGTAACATGTATGTTGAATTTAAATGAAAAAGAGCAAGAGTATGATGAAATTGATAAGGAAAGAGCAAGAATGCATAAGAGAAATGAGAATTGTATTCTTCGTATATGTATTAGTGATAGATAGGTTCATAAATGAATGACTGATTGCTGGTATGGGATAGTGATTAGACATTCCGCGATTATCATGATAGTTGTAAATTCTAAGTTAGTGACTTAATGGCCAAGTTAAATAAAAAGTCACATACTTAGGATTTCACATAACTATAGTATGCACTAAATCACCCTAATGTATATGCTTATGAATAGCATTTCGGGGACCCCAATATGTACTCAATGTATGGACTCAATGTGTGGTCTCAATGTGGGGACTCTATTGTACTTGGATCCACTAGAGGATGCTTTAGAATGTACACAAATGTGATGTTGTAGTCGAGGACTGCCAATGGGCATATGTTGCCAAAAGTTATGAGTACATATTTAAAAGTATAGAGTGGCTCACTCGACGACCCTCCTAATTTCTCTTATTATTATTATTATTATTATTATTATTATTATTATTATTATTATCATGATGATGGCAAAAGCCAATAAGAAAGGCTCTTAATTCCTTATAACTCTTTGTATGAAGTTATATGAATGAAATTATGTTACCTGTATGATTTTACTATTTTATGAGATATATACCTTGGGTGGTACATATCGAGTAAATGATGCATGTAATTATAAGTATCAAGTGTAATTTTAGGAAAGGTAACCTAATAGATATATCAATTGTATGAAGATAAGAATAATGTAACATTTTTCGTAAAGGATTACAGTGGTACAAACTAGCTATTTTATAAACTGGTTATTATTATTACTGAGATTTATTCTCATTAAAAATGTTAGTTTGTATCAAATGCCTAGATACTAGATATTGATAGAAGTGTAAGTTGAGTTGATCAAGGAACTGTGGGTTATATATGTATGGGAAATCCCTCCCACACCTTGAAGGTATAAAGTTTTAGAGACATTTTGACATGCCTAATACCCTGAATCCTTGTTAAATTTTTGGAAAGGATCAGGAGAATAAATTTGTTATGTATAAGATAAGGGCATATATGTAGGATATGTGAGCTAGGAATTCACTAGCAATTTTGTTAAAAAGGTATGAGTGACAGGCTTGTTGTCTCCTTACCCTAGTTAACACACTCACATATCAATGGGTATATGTCTGATGGATGATACTTACGAATATTGTAAATGAATATGAATGTATCTATATATATATGTTTCATTTCCATTAATTCATTCTATTTTTCGCTGTGTAATGTGTGAGAACCTGAGTGTAGTAGCCCAGATTAATATACTTAATTATTTCACTTGGTAAAAATTTAAAATTGAATCGGGTAAAGGAAGTAGTAATTCACTAATCTTATAGTATTATTGTATTAATTAAATAACTAAAAACTAAAAATAACTATAGGATTGGGGGGTTACACAGGCCAAGTTGAATCTAAAATTAAAGAGCACTATGGCTCCGTTAGAGATACAAAACTATGTCACATTTTTGAGATGTGATTCATGTAATCCATAAAGATAGCTGGAGAATTAGTTAATCCAAATGGCATTACCAAAAATTCATAATGTCCATATCTGGTTCAAAAAGCTGTCTTAAGTACATCCTCAGTTCTAACCCTGATTTGATGGTACCCTAACCTCAAATCAATTTTTTAGGATACCCTAACCTAAAATCAATTCCTCTCAGTTAATCTATTAGATCATCTATTCTAGGAAGGGGATACTTATTCTTTATGGTTACCCAATTCAATTATCTATAATCTATACATAATCTCAGACTTCCATCCTTTTTCTTCACAAATAATACAGGTGCTCCCCACAGTGAAGAATTAGGCCTAATGAATTGTTTTCCTAAAAGGCCTTCTATCTGTACCTTTAGTTCTTTCAACTCTAAGGGAGACATCTTGTAAGGAGTTATAGAAATTAGCCTTGTTCCAAGAAACAATTCTATAGAAAATTCTACTTCCCTTTCAGGTGGAAGGCTTGAGATTTCCTCAGGGAATACATTAGGGAATTCATTTAATACAGGGTTATTAGAGAGTTTATGCTGACTTTTAGTTTCAAAAGAACACAGGAAAATCATTCTTTCATTCTTTTCCTTAGTTCTCCCATTTACTGGAAAAGTGTCTATAAAAGTCATAGATTTAGTTGAACAATCTAGGATTACATTATTCATAGAAAGCCAGTACATCCCAAGGATAATATCCAAGTCCACTAAAGGTAAACAAATAAGGTTAACCACAAAGGGTCTATTTTCAATCACAATTGGTCTATCCAAACAAGCCAAAGAAGTCAATACTTGTTCTCCATTAGGAGTGGACATAGATAATTTATAAGGTAGATTTGACATAGGAAAATTCAATTTCTTCACACAGTCTAAAGAAATAAAGGAATGGGTAGCGCCAGAGTCATACAGTATAATAAAAGTTACATCATTAATTCAACATTTACCTTTCATCAAGTTATTGGATTGGACAACTTCTATTACTTTTAAGGTATAGACTCTTCCTTTAGTTGCAGGTTTAGGGACCTCAATTGACTTCTTCAACATGGGACACTCTTTGGCAAAATGGCCTGACTTGCCACACTAGAAGCAAATATTTTGTCCCATTAAGCATGGTTTACTTCTATCAACTTAAGTGATAACCTATTACCTTTCATCAACTTTAGAGATCACTAGCGCGTTCATGGGTCTCTTTCCTCTTTGGTTTCTGTCAAATTTTCTCCCTCTTCCTTTGACAAATATTGGTGGCATCTTTCTCTTAAGAAAGTTAGATTCCTGTTTTTCTTTCTCCATTTTTGCTAGAGTTTTGGAAGCAATCCGGCATTTGTTCACCAATGTGACAAAATCTCGAATCTCCTGGGAAGCAACAATGTTTTGCAATTCTGGGTTCAGGCTAGCTTTTAGGTGCATGACTTCCAGGCTTTATTAGGTATATACTTCAAATAGGAGGAAAATTTTGACAATTCATCAAATTTAGCTAGGTGTTCCTTAAAGGACAAGTTTCCTTGCTTAATCTGCATGAATTCAACTTCCTTTGCATTTCTTATGCCCTGGGAGAAATACTTTTCTAGAAATGTCTCTTTAAAGGATTCCCAGGTAATCCAAACCTCTCTAGCTTCCATTAATTGTCTTACCCCCTTACACCAATGTTTAGGTTCTCCCATCAACATATAGGTGGAAAAAGAGACCTTCTGTTCATCAGTACTACCAAGGGCTGCAAATATCTTTTCCAACTCACTTAGCCATTCTTCAGCTACCTTCGGATCATACCCTCCTCGAAAGATAGGAGGTTTAGCTTTTTAAAACTCGGATCATTCGCCATTTCCATGATTCCTCCCCTGTCATCTCTAGGGTTACCATTAACATTTCTATTCTCATTAACTTGCCTAAGGACTTCTATTGTGGCAACAACTTATTCCCTCATTGCTTTTGCCATAACCATTAAAACTTGCATAACCCTAGTCATATTTGCATTCCTGTCCTAGTTCTGAGCACTGGTCTTCCTTGTGGGTGCCATATCTTATTCTAGAAAGCAAACATTATTGAGGTGATTAGTCTCAATAACATAATATTTAATAGAGAATCTATGACATCCATAGGAGCTACCATCTTTCCAAACCTAATACTCCATTCCTTAAGTCAAAACAAAATACAAGTCAGTTAACTATCTAGGTTCAGCTAACTAACTTGATCAGTTCCTTTCTTGAGGAATCTACCCTTTTCTAACCTAGGCCGCTATGCTTTGATACCAACTAATATAATACCCCAATTGTATAGCTTCCCTTTAAATATTTTGTCATTTAATCCATTTAGCTATAAGGCTAGTATGTTATCTTTACTTTTGTCCTTAATTTTTACCGGAGTATGATTTTAATTTCCCTTTCATATTTGGTTAGGTTTGGGATCCATTACTCAGGTATTATATTTATACATTGGACAACAGAAGACTAAATAAATAAAAACATTATTTTAGTAACAACGCAACAGAAAACAACTTTATTCATATATTTCCATTCATTAAATATTTATAATGTTATACATATATTTCTAGATATGTGAAGTTCCTGCAATTCTTTAGGGTAAGGAGTTAACAAACCTGCCACTCAGACCCTTTATAAAATTTACCTCCTAGTGGATAAAGCTTTCACATATCTGGACATAGATGCCCATCTCACTATACACATCCAAAAAATGATTTACCTAATTCCATTCCAAAAACATATGAGAATTAGGATAAAATGGGCTACTTTTACTTAATTACATTTTTCCAAAAAGAAACATAATTCTCACCCAGAGGGACTTCCATTACAGTCACTACATATACACTTTGTATCACGGTGAAGGATCCCAAGAAGGGAATCTCTACTAAGCCACATCTACTTCCAACCAGATCATATATCTAGTCATCTAATATATACCATATACAATTGTGAGAAATATTAGTTCACCACATATGCCATTTCAGTATCAAGAACATTAAAAAAACATTCCAATCATAGATAGGGAAAACATTTATTAGTCATAAGGAAACATTTATCAGTCATAAGAAAAACATTTATCAGTTATTGGCTAATAGCCACAGTCAATGAAAGAGAGACTTAAGAGTATCGGGAGAGCCATCCAGTGGACTACTCCATGTACTATTACGTACATAAGTGAGATAATTTTCTTTCCATTTCCAGTCATATAACAATTCTGTCACTAGTACTATTTGAGGAATCCCTCAATGGATCCAAGTACCCATTCTAGTCAAATTCCAGTCAATGGTCATTGCCTTTAGGCAGATCTCTAACATTTGAAAATTAAGCTCACGGGATCACTGTTAACTCTACCCAGATCACATCCTCTCCGATTTTGGACAGATCATGTTGCTATGGAATCACCACCCCTTTTCGGTGAGTCAAATTCCCAGTACGCTATTTTCTATATATGTAAGCTAGGATGACCTGGCTTGTACCCATGATTATGCTAAATTCTAAATAAATGTCCCTTTTTATTTTGGCCTTACTAAGTTACACTAACTTAGAATTTGTAATCATCAAAGTGTTTTCACAATCTTTTATACCGAGTGGATGTTTTACCATCCAAATTTATGACACAACCGTGGAATGCTCAATGGCTGTCTCATAATAACAATTGGTCACTCGGTTAGAAGCCTATCTATCCTATAACATATAGTGGAATTACTTCCTCTATGTCTCCCTTTCTAGTCTATATTTTCCTTCCTTTTCTATGTTTCCCTCTCATTTCTTTCATTGTTAATTTCCCTTTCCTTTCATTTATTTTTCATGATGTTATGCCCTCATTGATAACTATAACCCTAATGTGTTTAATGACATTTTCCTTATTGGAAAGTATGGATTTGGAAGGCCATTCATTCCTTTTAACAATTTATAACATTCATTATTAAAATTCTATGCCTTGGCCATCCACTTCTCTTTCCCTTGGAATTGGTCAACATAACATCTTTAACATTTTTCCTTATAATTACATTACCAAAAATTCAATCCATTTCAAGGGAATAAGGAGAGATGGTCTCAGCCAAGGGAGGAAAGTAAAGGAAAAATGGGCTTTCATACCATATATTCCCTTTCTTCCACCCTTTTCATCATACAACCATAATTACATAAATTCCCTTCCATTTCCATACAATTTCCATACTTCATTCCATTACACATCAAGGGTTACAACATACTTTTAGATGAACTAAAGACTCTTTCCTTCACCATTTCTTTTCCCTCTCATTGGAATTCACCTTCAAAATTAAGAGTCCATGGTTATAGAAAGAAATTCATCAAACAAACCCTTATACATCTGATTATCTAGTTCTTTCTTGCCTTGGCTGAAATCATGAACACATAAATAAACTATTTTCATTCTAACAACCTTCATGAAGCTCTTGGCCAAGTCACAAGAAATAGGGAAATAAGGGAGTTTCATCAAAACATCAATTCTCTTCCTCTCTCTTGCCTATTACCAAAATTCTAGCCACACATATAGGTTAAAATTTTGCAAAATTCCCTTCATGGGAATTTAACATGCTCTCGGCTAAAGCAAGAAGGATGGGAAAATGAAAGATTTTAACACCAATTCTTCCCTTTTTCCAAATTTCATCAATATACAAGCATGAAAACACCAATTCCTTACCATAACCATGCCACTCCTAATATTACATAATCAATCCAATCAAGAGGGCTTTTCATGAATATGATGAACCAAAACTACAAACTTTCCATAATTCATTCAGTCAATCATTTTAACACTCACAAATACATCCATACAACCATAAAAACACAACCCAATAGAAATTTAAATATGAAAGAATGTAGAGTGAGAAACCCTCACTATTCATGGAAGCCATGGAAATTGCTTAAACACTTAAAAGAATCCATGAAACATGAAATCAAGTGTATAGCTACCTTGGTTTAGCAATAGAACTTATGTTTATTTGGTTTCTCCTTTACCTTTCCTTCTTCTTCTTCTTCTTCTTCTTCTTCCTTTCTTCTTCTCAGCCTCTCCTCTATCTTTCTTTACCTGTCACTTTCTTTCCTTTTCAATGGAGGAAGGTGGTTTAAAAGCTTTTAGGGAAAAATGACTATTTTGCCCTTCATGCCAAAATGACCATTTTACCTTTTTATTTTCTTTCATAATTTTGAAAAGTGGTGAGAGATGGACTCTATGAAAATTGTTATGATGAAACGATTATTTGACCCTTAAGGTAAAAATTACCATTTTACCCATGAGTGAAATTACCATTTTTTCCTTGGTTAAAAAATTACTATTTTGCCCTTAGGATATTTTCCTAGGGTCATTATAGCCTTTAGATATTTTTTTCAGATATTTTCTAACGTAATCATTGCATTTTAGATATTTTTAGGTGTCATGATTATGTGTCATTAATGCGCCTTGATTCTTGTGGAAAGTAATGATGACGTTAAGATATTTTAGAAAACTTTGCTCTCTTTACTTTAGCCTCTCTATTTTTCTTTCAATTTGGTCCCTCTCTTGTTTAAGAAAACCTAGGGCAATTTAAACAGATACATTTAGGTATGAAATTGCTAAATTTAAGGATTTAAAACATACTTGAAAATATAAAAAGTGGATATTACAAATACAATTTTGAGAAATATTTTCTTAGTAGCTAGACAATCCACTTTTAAAAATATTCTGGCATGTATCACCGTAGTGATACGGAAGAAAATTCTACATTCTTTACTTTTAAACATCATTTATTCTATTGAGATTCAACATATAAATTACATATGTGTATGTTATGTATTTATGAATATGCATCATGATAGTTCACCATAAAACTTCACCACATATACCATTGTAGTATCATGAACATAAAAAATTTCCATTCATAAATAAGGAAAACATTCATCATTCATAAGGAAACATTTATTAGTCATAAGGAAAATGTAACATTCACTCCTTCTATGCATTAAGAGACGTTTGTTGATTTAAAATGAATTAAATGCTTGTGTTTGTTACATTAAATTGCATATAAATGCGTTAGAATGAGAGTTTTAGGTGAAGAGAAAGAATAGGGACCCAATTGAAAGGAAAAAGATGAAGTAAGGATAGAGGTGTAAAATTCCAAAACTTTAGGGTAATAAGCCATAATTTTAGCCAAATGATTTACTATAGCAACAGAATTTTGAAACTTCCTGCCAGTGAGCTAGGGACAAAATGGTAATTTAACATATAGTTGAAAAAATTATCATTTTGGACTGAATGGTCGGGAATTAGGAGTAAAATTACAAATGACCGAATCACCTATAAATAGGTGAAGTCTCCAGAGCACTTCATTATGCAACTTTAGTTTAGAATTTAGAGAGAGAAAGGATGAGCTAAAGAGAGAAAGAGTTAGAATTGTGAAGGAAGAGAGCTGTTGGACGGATTTAAGCATTCCAAAAGCTAGGGAAACTTATCAGAACACTT
Source organism: Senna siamea (assembly GCA_031216115.1). NCBI lineage: Eukaryota > Viridiplantae > Streptophyta > Magnoliopsida > Fabales > Fabaceae > Senna > Senna siamea. The sequence continues at coordinate 16,176,172 of CM062364.1, forward strand.
TACCATCATCAAATACCAAGTTTAAATCAGCAAAAAGGTAGCAAATCACCAATCTCTCTTATTTTCAAAAAATACTATTCATGGTTATAAATTCTGAGTTTTCATAATTTTGAACTTAAGGGAGATTAAAACCTATATTCTTAGTGTTTTTGACTTCTATTGGATGTTTTAAATTACTTGAATATACTTGTGAATGTATGAATGCAAATATGAAAAATGGGTTTTTCATGGTTTTCAAAGAAGTGTTTAAATTCGAGATTTGAGCATGAATAATTGGTGGTTTGGCTATTTTTGAGTGATAAATGAAGCTTTTATGTTGTTATTGAGTTCTTAATCATCAAAACTATTTTAAAAACATGTTCTTGGGCTAAAATAATTAGTCAATGGAGAGTTTTAAAATAGAGCATAACATAGCTGTTGACTTGTAAACCCTACCAGCCAACTATCGTGCTCCTGAGTTGCCTAGAAACTTATCCAGAATGCTAGCAGTCGACTGCCAGGGGCTGAAAGTTGACTGCTGTGTTCTTATTTTCCATAAATTAGCTAAGAACAGAGCAGTTAACTACCGGGGTCCTGGAAGTCGACTGATTGCATTCTGTTTGAGATATTTTTGAGGTAGTAAGCTGGAAGTCGACTTGTAACTCTTTGTTTTGGAAAATTTGACTTAATAACCTATTTTTAATCCATAATTAGCCCAATATTTCACTCAAATGTAGGATTTAATCTTGAATTGTAATGGATAACATGAGAAATGAGAATATTTGAGAAATTATGAGAAAGAGAAGAGAAATAAGAGATTTTAATTGATCATAAGCTATAAATAAGAGTAACTACATCGCGAGAATAGCTGCATTTGGTTATACCGCGAGAAGGGCTGCATTTGGTTATATCGCAAGAATGGCTGCAACTGACTTTAATCTAGGAAAATTTTTGCAGACGGTTAACCACGAGAAATATTGCTGAAGGTTAACCATGAGAATAAATGTTGACGGTTAACCATGATATTGAATGCAGATGGTGAAAACCACGAAAATGATTTCAAGTGGCTCATGACCACAAGAGAACTCATTTATGAATAGAAATTTTGAAAGAGTTATATTATGATTCTTTGATTATGGCCATATCAAATTGCATGACTTCTTTGTTTATGATCTATATAATGATATGAGAATATGAGTTATTACCATTACAATATGAGAATGCACCCTGTGTGATGAATATTTGTTGAAGTATATGTGTAATCATAAGTATATACATGAGATACTTGTATAATCCATGCACATTATTCCAATAGCATAATATTTTAAATTTTTATGAAAAAGAATGTAGTGGATTTTCGTATTCGTACGGTGGTACAAATAGCTATTTTTAAACACAGGTGATTATTGCTACTAAGAAATATTTCTCATTAAATGCTGATTTGTATCAGATGCCTAGGTATCAGGTGCTGTTAGAGGTAGAGATAGAGATAGTGGAGATACCCTTTCTGGGGTATTTTCTTGTGATCACTGGACTTTGGGTCCTATTTGTATTTCAGTTACCACCCTCCCCTTGACTATATGCATAACTAAGAGTATACATTATTTTGACATGCCCGCTTCGCTGAATCCTTATTAGTATTTTGAAACGATCATGAGGATGATTTTGATGTAAGTAAGGAGGGCATATTTGTATTAAGATATGTGAGATAGAAAATTTTGCTTAAAATAGGGTATGAGTGGCAGGCTTGTTGTCTCCTTACCCTGCTCAGACTCACATATCTATAGGTATATGTCTGGCACACACTACTATTTATGTATGTATAAATATTATGTACAATTGAATGTGAATGTAAATATCTCTACATTTATCTATCTCATTTAAATTACTTTATTTATTTTCGCTGCGTAAAATGGTGAGAACCCAAGTGTAGTAACCCAAACTAGTGGCACTCAATTATTTAACTTAGAAAAAGTTAAAAATGTACTCGGGTAGAGGCAATAGTAAACTCACCAATCCTATATTACATTATCTTATATTATTTAATCACCTAAGAGGAATATAGAGTTAGGGGTGTTACAGAAAACATTTATAAGTCATTGGCAAAAAGCCACAATTAATGAAAGAGAGACTTAAGAGTATCAGGAGAGCCACCCAATGGACTATTCCACGTACTACTACGTACATAAGTGAGATAATTTTATTTCTAGTTCCAGTCATGTGACAATTCTTCCACTAGTACTATCTGAGGCGTCCCTCAGAAGTTCCAAGTACCCCAGTCAAATTTCTAGTCAATGGTCATTGCCTTTAAGCAGATTGCTCACATATGAAAATTAAGCTCATGGGATCACTATCACCTCACACAGATCATTTCCTTTCTGCTTTTGGGTAGATCATGATTCTATGGAATCACCACCCCTTACCAGAAGATCTTATTCCTAGTACATTATTTTCCATATATAGTTTAGGATGATTTTGCTTGTACCCATGATTATGCTAAATTCTAAGTAAGTGTCCCCATTTTTATTGGCCAAACTAGGTTACACTAACTTAGAATTTGCAATCATCACGGTGTTTTCACAATCTTTTTATACCGAGTGGATGTTTTACCATCCAAAAATTTGACACAATCCTGGAATGTCCAACAGCCATCCCATACCGACAATTGCTCACTCGGATACAAGCATATCTATCCTAGAACATATAGTGGAATTACTTCCTCTAAGTCCTCTTCCTTTTTAGTCTATGTTTTCCTTTCCTTTCTATGTTTTCCTTTCATTTCTTTCATTGCTAAATTCCTTTCCTTTCCTACATTTTTCATAATACTATGTCGTCATTGCTAACTATAACCCTTATGTGTTTAATGACATTTTCCTTATTGGAAATTATGGACATGGGAGGCCATTCATTCCCTTTTAACAATTTATAACATTCATTATTAAAATACTATGCCTTAGCCATCCACTTCCCTTTCCCTTGTAATTGGTCAACATAACATCTTTAACATTTTCCTTATAATTACATTACCAAAAATTCAATCCATTTCAAGGGAATAAGGAGAGATGGTATCGGCCAAGGGAGGAAAATAAAGGAAAAATGGGACTTTCATACCATATATTCCTTTTCTTCCACCCTTTTCATCATACAATCACAATTACACAAATTCCCTTCCATTTCCATACAATTTCCATACTTCATTATATTACACATCAAGGGTTATAACATACTTTTAGGTGAATTGATGACCCTTTACTTCACCATTTCTTTTCCCTCTTACTAGAATTTACCTTCAAAATTAGGATTTCATGGTTATAGAAAGTAATTCATCAAAAAAAACCTTCATACCTCTCATTATTTCTTTCTCTCTTGCCTTGGATGAAATCATGAACACATAAATAAACCATTTTCATTCCAACAACCTTCATGAAGCTCTCGGCCAAGTCACAAGAAAAAGGGAATAGGGGAGTTTCATCGAAACATCAATTCTCTCCCTCTCTCTTGCTTATGGATGAAATAAAAAGCACACCCATGGACTAAAATCATGCAAAAATTCTCTATGGTGCCAAAGGGAAGCTCTCGGCCAAAGTAAGAAGAATAGGAAAATAAAGGAGTGTAACACCAATTCTTCCCTTTTTCCCAATTTCATTAACATACAAGCATGAAAACACCAATTCCTTACCATAACCATGTCAATCCTAACATTATATAACCAATCCAATCAATAGGGCTTTTCATGAACATGATGAACCAAAACTACAAACTTTTCATAATTCATCCAATCAATCGTTCTAACACTCACAAATACATCCATATAACTATACAAACACAACCCAATAGAAATTTAAGCATGAAAGAATGTAAAATGAGAAACCTCGCTATTCATGGAAGCCTTGGAAATTACTCAAACACTTAAAAGAATCCATAAACCATGAAATAAAGGGCATATGATTGTTTAGTTACCTTGATTTAGCAATACAAGTGATCTCTTCTTGGCATTTTCTTGAATTTTCCTCTTCTTCTCCTCCTTTCCTTCTTGGCTTCCCTCTCCTTTCTATCCCTTTCCATCAGTTTCTCCTCTTTTTGGCATGAAGAAGATAGTTTATCAATTAGGGAGGGGAAAATGACTATTTTGCCCTTCATGCCAAGATAACCATTTTACCCTTCATTTTCCTTCATAATTTCGAAAAGTAGTGAGATAGACTCCATGAAAATTGTCATGATATTTCTAGATGAAATGAATATTTTACCTCTAAGGTAAAAATGATCATTTTACCCTTGAGTAAAATTATCATTTTGCCCTTGGGGTAAAAATGACTATTTTGCCATTAGGATATTTTCCTAAGATCATCATAGCCTTCAGATATTTTTTCCTAGATATTTTTTGACGTAATTATTACTTTTTAGATATTTTTAGGCATTATGATTATGTGTCATTAATGTTCCTTGATCTTTGCGCCAAGTAATGATGACATTTAGATATTTTTAGGGAACTTTTCTCTTTTCAGTTTAGTCCCTCTACTTTTCTTTTACTTTAATCCCTCTCTCATTTAAGAAAACCTAGGGCAATTTAAAAAGATACATTTAGGTATGCAATTGCTAAATTTAAGAATTTAGAACATACCTGAAGATATAAAGGGTGGATATTACACATCGCAGTATAACTCAAACTTTTCCAAAGGATTTGGTATAATTAATACAGGTGCAGTGGTTAACCTTTCCTTCAAGGTTTGGAAACTATGTTCACTTTTGGAATCCCATAGAAATGTAACATCCTTCTAGGTTAACTTGGTCATTGACATCGATATTTATAAAAACCATTGGATAGACCTCTTGTAGTAATTGGCTAATATGAGGAAATTATGGATTTCAATCATCGTTGTAGGTCTCTTCCAATGAATCACCACTTTAGTCTTACTTGGATCTACTACTACCCCATCCTTGGTAATCACATGCCCTAGGAATTTCACTTCCTCTAACCAAAACTCACACTTGTTGCAGACATTCTGCGTTAGCCAACATGGCTTATTCCAATGATTCTTCCCATATTTGGGGCAGTTTTCAAGAGTAGTTTGCCTAACTATGGGCTTTTTCCCTAACTAGGCCTTACCAAACTTACTCTCCTTCATAAATTCTATTTCCTTCTTGTTTCTTACATTCTGGGGGAAGTACTTCTCTAGAAACACCTCTTTGAAAGAGTCCCAAGTAATTTAGACTCCTTGGGCTTCCATCAGTGGCTTTGCCCCCTTCTACTAATGCTCGGCCTCTCTAGCTAGCATGTAAGTGGAGAATTCAAACTTTTAGGCCCTTGTGTTTCCCATAACTGCAAAAAACTTCTCCATCCCTTCCAACCACTCTTCAGCCACCTTTGAGTTGAACTCACCTCTAAAGGAAAGAGGCTTGGCTTTCTAAAACTTAGACTATCCCTTATAGGCCTGATCCCTTACTTGTCCTTCCTTAAGGTTAGGGTTGCGATTTACATTCCTATCTTCCTACATCTGCTAAAAAGCTTCAACTGTAATAGCTGATTATTTAGTGGCAGCAGTAGCCTATTCCCTCATGGCCTCTACCATCCCCATTAGGGTTTGCATAACCTCGGCTAAGTCCATGTTGCCATCTTTATCTTGTGTATAGTTTCTCCTAGGTGGTGCCATACCTTACTCTTCAAAAAAAACATTATTGAGGTGAATAGTATTATTAATAGAATATTTGTAAGAGAATATATAGCTCTAAAAGAAATATTGTACACACCTAAACTTAGCACTCCATTCCTCAAGTCAAAATATAGCACAAGTAGTCAACTTCCTAGGCTCAGCTAACTAACCTATAGTGGTCTCTATCTTGAAGAATCTACCCTTACTACTAAGTTAGCTATGTGCCAACTGTGGTTGCCATGCTCTGATACCAACTAAATGTAACATCCCTTAAACTATAGTTCCTTTTTAGGCTAATTTAAAGAATATAATATGTAAGTATCATAATAATGGTGTGTTACTATTACTTCTATCCTAGTAAATTTAACCTTTTTACCAAGTTAATTAATTGAGTGTCGTTTAGGATCAGGTTCTACACTCGGGTTCTCACTCAAGAATCATAGTAGAAAATTGCATCATATATATAGTTTACTCTAGATAACTATACACAAACATGCATGTGTAATTTACTACTTATCATTAAATAACTATTGGGGCATGGAAGCAACATCCTTGCCACTCATGACGCCATCAAATTGCCTACTGATAGTTTCTAGTTAATCTATATACATCCAGTTAAGATAGGTTATACAAGGAATAATCTATACTAGCCTTTCTCAGAAATCATAAAGACTAGTACAAAATAAACATATACCTATACTATCCAAAATAAATATTTCCATGTACCCCCATGAAGGGTACCTCTCTCCATGTTACCTTCATCTCCAACCAGGGACCTACACATCTGGTACACGCCAGCATTCATGTGAGAATTTAATCTTAGTAGCAATACAACCTATCTTGAAAACTACTGACCTGTACCACTGTACTTATAAAGAAAGTCTCTACATCCTTTTCATTATAAACATGTAAAACATACTATTAGAATGCAGTGCATGAAGCATACTTTCATGTCATGTTCTCATATTTATGCATGTATATTTAAAACATATAAAATTTTCAACATAAGATGTCCATTCATCATCATTTCTATCATAACTTTCATATCAAACATTCATAGAGTAACAAACATACCTTTACATTTAACATATGAGCAAGAAAAACAAACATAACAATACGAGTTATTAGGAGTGTCCCCTAGCAAAAACCTCCACATACCACTACATACATGCATGAGTTCGTGACTATTCAGCCACTCATTACTTTTTATACTATTTGAGGCATCTCTCAGTTGAATCCAAGTACTATATCATAACCAGTGAGATCGTTGTCAACTTTACCCAACTCATCTCCCTTCCTCAAATGAGACTGGTTATCACTCATAGGGTTATTGTCTGACTGTGGACTGGTCCTTTTCACTCTGCTTTTACAGATTATGGGGCTATGGAATCACCATCCCTTTCTTATGGATCACACTCTTGGTATGTTAGTTTCTAGCATATATACTAGGGTGATTTGGCTCATGTCCATGGTTATGCTTAATTCTAAGTATGTGTTTCTTAAATAGCCTTTGGAAGATGACACTAACTTAGAGTTCACAACCATCATGGTGTTTTTGAAATCATCTATGTTTGAGTGGATGTCAACCATCCGAATTCATGGCATAACCACAGAATTCCCAACGGTCATCCCATACTGACAATCGGTCACTCGATTATAAGGCTATCTACTACTAATGCATACGCGAAAAATACTTCAGTCCTTCCTTTCTTATATTTTTTCACTCTCTTGTATCAGTATCACAAGGATTCTCTCATCCTAGTGACATGTGACCTTACATCTTCCATGTTAGTCAAAAGTATGTAGTTTCCTTGTATGGATACATTGTGAGCCTTAATCAAAGTGGTATAGAGGGTTACTAATCTCAATCTTTGATAAAAGCCATGTTTCATAAGTTTGAGGGCTATCAGCGGACTGATTGAGAGCTATCAGCTGGCTATTTGCTCTCTAGAATCCTTGGCTTGAAAAAAATGGGCTAGCAGTTGACTGATAGCCTACAGAATGCTTTTTGGGCAAAATGAAGAATATGATAGTTGGCTGTTAGAGGTCACTAATTGATTGCTATGTAGAAAACTTAAACCCGATAGTCAATTGGTGAGTCTCTGTTTATGTTTCTGGGTTTCTCAAGAACACAACAATCGGCTGATACATGCTGTCAGTCGACTGTTACGTCTTGCACTAGTTCTGAAAGCCACATTTTTTAAATTACCTAGCCTAGATTTCATTCCATTTTAGGTTTAAAAACATATGAGCATAGTTTCTATGCTAAAACATCAATTTCCTCTAAAAATTTCTCACTATTATGCTCAAAATTATGCATCTAAGGAAAACTAGCATATTCTACTAGATGGACAACAACCCAAACTTTTAACCATTTACAAGTATAAAAAGGCACAACCATTCAGCAAGCATCACCCAATAGAAATTAAAGACATATAGAATATAGGTTTAAACCCCAAACATCGTTCAAATCATTCATAGACAACATTTTTTTTTGGCAAAAGCAAAAATTTTAGAAATGGGATTAGGTTGAGTTGCTACCTTAATTTCCTTGAAAAATATGCTAGATTTAGTGTTCAAATGCTTCTTCCCTTTTTGTAAAACGTTTTTGCTAGCCTTACATCACCCTTCCTTCAAGATTATCCTCTCCTCTTGCCCTAATTTAGTCTCTTTCTCTCTTTACTAACCCTTCTCTTTCTCTTTCTAAAAAGTGCTAAAGTTAGAATTGTGTTTTTAGGGTTTAGGGTTCCTAAATTAGTAACTCCCACTAATTGCATTCTTGCCCTTGGCCATTTTATGACTTTGGCCTAGCTAAATTTCCCTTTTTCGATTTTTTCCTGAGCCACATCTTAACTCAGCTTTTGTTCCTTTCAACTAAGTCCCTACAGCAACTATATGCAATTAATGCAACATACCACTAACAAGTATCTCTTATTCATATTAGGAGTGAATGTTACAGGCATCATCTTAAGCGCTACTATGGAAACCCATTAGAGGTCAAGGTGATCTTACTTCAAGAAAAAAAAATAGATGCGTTCATCCAAGGTACTAAGAAAAAATAAATATAAAAGAAAAAAGAAAACACTTTTTCCTTTTTGTCATTACAATTCAGTCTTTACAAATAAGTTCATATTGTAATAAATTATTTAGTTGGCTGGAGGGATAAATGGTCCTCTTGATCAAGGTATAGAGTTTGATAACATGCAAGGGATTCCAATTGGAGAAGTGAAAGGCTTTGGTAACTCAAGTGATAAGATATCATTGTTGGTTTCAAGTGATAACTTATCAATAAAAAGATCAACTTAAGTGATAACCTATCACTAGGTTGAATCATGATAAGCTTTCACTAGAAAACTTAACTCACATGATAACTTATCACTAGGCTAATCTCACATGATCATGATAACTTATCATAAGAGATAACTCTTTTTCTTTAATTTTATGAAAGCATTTTTGAATTTTAAAAATTTTGAGTAATCAAAATCTTTCAAAACAATTCAAATTTCTTTAAAACAAATTGAGTTATCCTTAGTTTTTGAAAATTAAGAAGTATAATCATAAATTTTTAAAAATATTTTCAAAATCCCTTCTTGAAAGATCATGATAATTTTCAAAAATATATTTAACTTATCCTAAATATCTTTTAAAACCATTTCAAAATTCATGATCATTTTCAAAAACAATGAGTTATCAAAAATCCATTTTAAATTTTTTCAGAGAATTTTAAATGATATGGCTTATCCTAATCAATTTCAAAATTATTATAGCCTATCCTCTCCTTCTCTTCACATGTGAATCCTCCTTGAACAAAAATTTTCCTTGAACATGGCTAGCTCCCTATATAAACACTCTTAGCCATGGCGTTTTCCATCTTCAAAATCTCTAGTTCTTATTCAATATTATCTTGAGCAAAGCGGTCACCCCTTGAGCAATCACTAAGAACATGATCAACTCCATTAAGTAAGTCTCCCAACTGTGTTTGATAGTTCATATTTGCTAAGTGATTTCTTTGAAGATATAAAAAGAAACATCATATACATAGATTTCATAAGGGCTAGGAACCTCTTTCATGCTAATTGATACAATAATCTCTCTTCCCGTGCTATTGATTAGATTATTTTCATTCTTGGATGGTAAATTTAGCATAAGAAAATTATACTATCTTAGATTATCTTCCCTCCTTGTTCCCTTGCTAACATATTTTTATCAGGAACAATGTCAGAGCTTTCATTACCCACATGTACCTTGAAAAGGAGGAAACCTAAGGTTAACCCTTTTCTCTCTTTTAGACATAGACTGCTGACATTCTAGGAGGCCGAACAAGAGAAGAGGTATCAAGCCCTTCACTTCAAGTCAATAGGAGCTAGACGTTGCATCAGTCTAAGTGCCATTTAGATAGTTAGCTTGGATATAGACCTTCATGAGCTCCTAGCCACACTCCCATTTACAAGGTTCTTCAATATTAAGGAACCTACCTATAGGGAGTTAACCTTGGAGTTTTGCAGAACTTCTCCTTAAAGAGTCAGATCATTGATTAGTCTAAGCCTGACACCATATCATTCAGATTAGGGGGTACAGATTTCTCCATGTCCATACCTTACTTTAGATGGCATTGGGCTATTGGAAAATGGAAGAACTCAATGGAAGGGAGTATAGAGGATGACTTTACACTCCATAACTACCTTCACCACTATGAGGCATCAGATAGTGATAAGACCTCATTAGTATAACCTAAGTATTGCTAAAGCCAACAACCTCTCTAATGGCTTAAGGTATCTCCTTTCCATACTAGTATATACACTTATAGGTAGAGGTGACAGCTTTGGGGTGGTGATACAGACCAACCTTTGTCTCTTTTGGGCCATCCACCAACATAGGAAAGTGAACTATAGTTTCATCTTAGCAAACTAGATCTCTACTTTTGTCATAGATGGTTAGAAGACTTCACTAGGTTTTGGCCTATACATCACTTAACTAGTAAGGAAGGTAGGATTTCTGCATGATTGCATTAGCGATCTCACACAAGTAAGCCACATATTGCTTATAAGTCTAAGGCAGGTGATGAACATGTAGATGATCTATGTATCCCACAACCAAACCAGTCTAGTCTATAGATTAGTAAGTCAGAGACAAGTCAGACAGCCTAAAGATGCCAACACTTTAGAAAATGGTAAGGGACCAACTAAACCCACTAGAGCAGTTAATCAGCTATCTCCTGCAGTAGTACAAGTTTATAGTCCCAACTACCACATCAATGCCTCAATTGACTAACTAGCCACATTTGGGCCTTAACTCGCATGTGTTTCCTTAGTTAACCACATTTGGGCCTTAACTCCTTTATTTTTTTGTTACTTATACCTTTATACCCCATATTCCCTTTATTTACATCATCTTTCTTTGTCACCCTATACGCTAAAATTTATGTGATCTACTCTTCATATATGGATTAAAGTGCATTGTCTTAAGTGATGATAGTTCACTATGTCCTCTCATCATTTTAGATGCTCCTTTCAATCCAAAGCTGTATGTTAGGAAGACTGCTAGAATGCAATGAAAAAGAAAAAAAAAGGAAGAAAAAAAAATAAATGATGATGAATATCAAAGCAATCTTCATTCTCTCTTTGGATATGGAACTCTTTGAGCATCCCATGGATTAGGAAGAACTTGGAGAAAATTGTATTTAGCACTTTGTGATATTTAATCCTTAGAGTTTTGTTTTAAATCGCATGAGTTTCTAGCACATATGTTACCCCTACTTCCTAAATTTTCTCTTACCCTTACCTCAAACCCCATTACAACCTTATTAAAGACCCTTTGATCTTGATATTCAATTATTCGCAGTAGCCAAGATGAGATTTATTAGCAAGCATATGGTAGAATGGTTATGTGAAATTACTTGAAAGAATTCACCTAACTTGTATACACTTTCGAGTAATATTAAGTGATCCTTATGAGGCATTGTTCTTAAAATTATGATGAATTTTTTCTTAAAGACTTGTATGTAATCTTGTTATTTCTATTATTTATCAAAGTTCTGTAATAAGAATTGTGATTGCGATTCATTTGGGAAGCGTTAGGCTTTATAGAATGTGAAATAAACATTGAATTTGGGAAACTATTATTACTTTATTAAGAAGGATTAAACAAAAGTTTGCTTGAGGACAAGCAAAAGCTTAAGTATGGGGTAATTTGATATGTGCATGATTATACATTTTCATTTAATAAATTCTATTCACATCATGAGCATTTTTTTTATGTGTTTGACTGAAAATTACCTAACTTTTTGCCTTGTTTCATGTTATCTAAGTTCCAATAAGTCATAAAACAATTTTGGAGCAAAAAGGGGTAAAAACAAGCATCTAAAGGCTCAACATGGCTTGGAAACCGCACTTGTTGAAGAAATGAATCTAGAATACACCTTGGAGCACAGCCAAACAAGGAAGCTTCCATGACACACCCTTCACCATGGCCATGCTACCTCAAGGAGTCTAGAACATGCCCTTCACCACGACCTTGCTCTTCACACTTCACCACGGCCATGCCACCTCAAAGAATTTAAAACATAACCACCAACATGTCTAAGAGCATGGCCTAGCCTCTAACACACCTTTCACCATGCCCTTGCCATTTTTCACACTAGATCACAGCCATGTTACTTCCGACGCCTTCCTTGCCTATATAGAGAGGTGGATGAAGAGAAAGGAGAGAGTGGAGCCATAAGTATGTGTGGCTTAGAGAGTGACACTCCCTTCCATCCATGGACCTTGGAAATCCAATATCCTTGTCTCTCTACAAAAGTTGACAACTATGGAGATCTAACAAAGAATTGGAGGAAGAGATTAAGAAGAATCAAGAGGTAGCTAAGAGTATAATCAAGGAGAAGATCAGAACCAAGGTTCATCAAAAACTCAATAGATGAGGGTGTACTTGTTACCATTTTATTCTTCTTTCTTTAAAATTATCTTTCTTGTTATTCTAATCATAAACATGAGTAGCTAGATTGGTAAAACCTATTGGGGTTCCTAAACTATGTTGGTGATTTGATAGTAATTTTCTTGAATTATAAATTAGATTATGTGATCTTCTTTCAGTTAAGAATACTTGTTTAAGTTTTCATTATGAAACGTCGTAGGGAAGACTATCTAGATTCCTTTTAAAGACTCAACAGATGATGATTGGAATTTGAAACTAACTAAAAAGAATAGTCAATCCTCGCTTTAAACTAAGGTTGATTGACAGTTGGATTATGAGCAATTCTTAATAAAAGTGAAATAGAACACTAATGTTGATATTTAATCAACCATTAGGAAGAACCAACCAATGGAAAGGTTATAGATTTTAGAAATCCATTAAGACTGATAGAGAATTTGGATTTAATTTGGAATTCACTCACAAGTAGCATAGTCAATTTAATAATTCATGATTCTTTGTGTATACATAATCTAGTTTAGGACCCTGGTGGGTTTACTTTTCTTCACTTGGTAATTCCCTTTCTTGATCAAGAGTCGCTAGTTCCCTTTTTAGTTATTTAACATTAGTTTAGATAAAATTGACCATTATTTGTTTTAGGCGAGATAACAAGGAGTAAGTAGTAACTCTGGGCTTTCCCATTCTCATGGGATGTGACCTTGATACTCACCATTGTGCTAGGTTACATCGATAGGTACACTGCCTTACGTGTAGCTAGACATAAAGCATTGGCAATTAATCAAAATTTTAAAAATATTTATATTAATCTAGAGATGGCAAAAATCTCTACATGTGTGGATCTTTGTGGGGATTACTCCAAACGGGGCACTAAATGGGGAGAATGTTTCCCTATAGGGACAGGATAGGGAAGAAAATTTCCCTGAACCTAATATGGTAATGGGGATAGGATCATACTGCCCACCCTATTAGGTCCTTGTCCCCAAAAATATATAAATAATTTTATTAAATTACTTAAATATCCTTTCATTTATATGTTTCTTATTTTTATTATGTCTCATTTAGTCATTTTATTTTTAATTATTTACATTAAAAAATAATAAATATTAAATAAAAAGTTTTAAAGTGTGAAACCCTAGTTGTCACTTTTATTTTTCATGCCTCCTTCAATTTTTGTTTTCTCTCCATGCTTAATCTTCATCACCATTCACCATTCTTTTCCATTCTACCTTTTCAATCTCTATCTTCATCTCTTTTCTTTTCTTTCCTCTTTCATATCTCCTATTTCATTGCTTTTCTTTTTTAGATATACTATTTCATTGTTTTTTTTTTCAGATCTACTCTTTCATTCTCATTTTTTGCTTTACCTTTTTAGTCTCCTAGTTGCACGACCGAAGATAGCACCACCTCAGACAACCTCACCTTACCACCACGTACAACCTCATCGAACCACTGCACACAGTGTCATTATGCCACTGCACAGAGCCTTTCTGCGCTTTTGTCATGCAAATTAATTTGTTCATTTTTTACTTCATCTTTTTTTTTGGTTTACTGTCAAAATGATGTTCTATTCAAGCATCATTTCTATATTGTTGTTGTAGTGAATGTTTTACTGCATCATTTTCTACTGCAATTTAATATTTAAGGTGCATTATTGTTATAGTGATGTTTTTATTACTGATGTAGTGATTTTTTTATTATGGATAAAATAATGTTATTTAGATGAGATGTCTTTATGGTTATATTAAAATTCTTAAAAGCATTAAGCAAAAAGAAATGGACTTCAATTAAATTTTGTATTTTTTAATTATTTTTGCTCAAGTTTAGGGTTCTGGTGGGGATTCAAGGAATTATTGGGAATGGGATCAGGGAAGAAAAGCCCCTATGACAAGGATTAGGGACAGAGATGGGATAAAGATGGAGTGATAGGTGTAACATCTGCTCCTCTTATTTATGAGAGATGTTTGTTATTTTTTAAATAAGTTAAATAGTTGTGTATGTTGCATTAGATTGCATGTAGTTGCATTAGAATGAGGGACTAACTTTTAAAGAAAAGAGTAGGGACTTGAATGAGATGGAAACAGTTTAGTAGAGCAAGTTGTATAGGCTTTCAATACTCCAGGGGTAGCAAACCATAATTTTAGCCAAAATACTAGTTACTATAGCTACCATAATTTTGAAATTTTCTACCAAAGTTTCATGGGTAAAATGGTAATTCTCCATATGACTAGAGAAGTTGCTAATTAAGGCCAAATGATCAAAACTTGACCCTAATATCGGATAAAGGTTGAAGCTTCTCCGACCACCCGAACCATCTATAAATAGGTGAAAATATTAGAAACCTTCCCCATTTCACCTTAAACTTCAAACTTGGAGAGAGAGAGAAGAGCTAGAGAGAGAAAGTGATGTGCTACCAATGAACTATATGTAGCCACACCTTAAGGCAGTGCACCTGTCAGTGTAGGCTAGTACAAAGGTGAGTATCAAGGTCGTATCCCACGGGAATGGGAAAGCCCAGAGTTACTACTTACTCGTTGTTATTTAGCCTAAGAAGAATAGTGGTTTATCTAAACTAAATCTAACTACTACTATTGAGCTACGGAGAGAAAGTAAGGCAAGTGTTAAGATAGAGAATTATCAAGTTTCTAGAAAAGCAAACCCATTGGGATCTTAGACTGGATGATATGCAAAAAAAAGATAATGGGTTATGAGATTGATTGTGCTACTTGTGTAAAACAAATCCAGATTTTCAGTTGGTTTCAATGGATTTCTTAAACCTATACCTTCCATTGGCTATTCGTGTCCAATAGTCAAGTTTAGATCAGCATTAAGCTTTTTAGGAGTTTCTCCTAGTCCAGCAGTTGTCGACCTCTTGGTCCGAGTGAAGATTAATTGTTCTCTCTATTTAGTTTTCCAATTCCAAACATCATCGGGTAGAGTGTTTGAGAGGAATCTAGATAGTTTTTATTACCACGTCTCGTAATAAGAACTTGATTAATCTTTAACTAGAGGAAGATCAAACAATTCAATTCATAACTCAATCATGTTTAAATCAAAATATCAACATAGTCTAAGAACCCCAATTGGGTTCTACCAATCTAGCTACTCATGTTCATGAATAAAATAACAAGAAATATAATAAAGGAAAAAAAATAGTGACAAAAACACCCTCATCGGTCAAGTTTTGGATGGACAGCCTTGACTCTAAACTACTCCTTAATTATGCTCCTAATTGCCTCTTGATGCTTCCCAATCTTTTCCTTCAATTCTTGATTGAATTTCCATGGCTTGTGACCTTTGTGAAAAGACAATGGAATTGAAGTATTAAGCTCCAAGGATTACAAGGATTGTCACACTCCAAGCTTCTCCAAGTGCTCTCAGTTTCCTCTCTAGATCGCCTTCAAAGTGATGCCTCTCCTCCCTTGTGCCTTTTCTTATTTATAGGCAAGGGAGGCGTCTCCATAGGCCTCCACATGGCCATGTGGGTGACATGGCCATGTTGTAGGCCATGTTCTAGAAAACATCCATCCGTGATGATTTTTTGGCCATTCCTTGATTGAAAATTATTGCTATGGCCATGTAAGAGTGTATAAGATGTCTTTGTCATGTGGAAAGGTGTGTTCTAGAAGATTTAAGGCAGTATGGGCATGTGGTAGGGTGTGTTCTAGAAGACTTCATGAGTGCCCATGTGAAAAGGTGCATTTTGAGGTGCTTTGAGCCTTTAGATGCTTGGTTTCAGTCCATTTTGCTTCAAAACTGCTTTGTACCTGAGAAAATCTTATATAACATGAAAACAAGTGGAAATATAGGTAATTATACATCAAACACATAAAATATACTCCTAAAGTGAGTGAAATTTAGCCAATAAATATGTATAATTTTGTACTTATTAGAAAGGAGAAATTAAGAAGGAAAGAATCATATGAAGAATTTGGTTATTCCAAAGGCAAAGATAACACACTAGCAGGTTCTCAAGCAAACTTTTACGTGCTTTAAATCAACAAAAAGGTAGCAAATAATGTGTATCCTTCTACTTTGAAAATATTTATTATTTGGTTGAAAATACTAATTTTAGTATTTTGAGTTGAGAGGGGGATTTAAACATACATCCTTTGTGTTTCTAACTTCTATTGGGTGCTTTATGCCGATGAGATGTACTTAGAATTGCTTTTTTCAGATTTTACAAAATGGGTTGCACTGTTCACCAAAGTTGACTTGAGTTGAATCCATTTTGATGGATGATATTAAGCATATATGTAAGTTTTGATGAAGGATAAATGATAATTGAGTGTTAGAAACTAATCTCATGCATTTCTAAACTTGAATTGAGGTAAACTCTAAATTTTGTAGCATGTTATAGTAGTAAAACCAAAGCTTAGGATCCTACAAGTCAACTGTCGTGTTCTTTAACTTCATATTTTCCAGAAAATGCAAGTGGCAGCCGATTGCCAGCCTATCGTAGCCGGCTGTTATGCTCTTGAGATCAATTTCCATAATACAGTAGACTAGCAACCGACTATTGAGAAGCTGACAACTAATTGGTAGCTCTCTGTTAGCTATCAATCGACTACTAGCGTTTAGGCAGCCAATTGGTAGCTCTCTATTAAAGTTGTTACTGTTCATTTACTATTTTATTGCTACAAATTGACTGCTATGAAGCATAAGTTGATTGCTAGGTGGAAAACTATGGGCTTTCATGAAGAGATTGTTTTGAAAGATTCACTTAGTCTTTGAAAAAAAAACCCTTAAGAGTCTGGAAGAGGTTATGGAGTCTAAGTTTCTATTTTCTTGGATGTATGCTCAAGAGAGTCAACAATAGTATCATCACATAAGAAAAGTATGGTTTTGGATAACAGGAAACATAAGGTCAAAAAGAAAGAGAGGAAAATGTAAAGAGAAAAGAGAAAAGTATTCTAAGTGTATGCACTAGTAGTAAATAGGCTCATAATTGAGTGACCAACTATTGGTATGGGATGGTCGTTGGGCATTCCACGGTCAAACCATAAAATTGGGTGGTAAAACATCCACTCAATCATAAATGATTTTGAAAACACCATAATGGTTGCGAATTCTAGGTTAGTGAACTCTTCGGCGACCAACGCAAGGAGTCACATACTTAGAGTTAAGCATAACCATAGCATGAGTCAAATCACCCTATAATATATGCTTGTGAATATCATGCAAGGAGTGTGATCCATTAGTGAGGATGGTGATTCCATAGCCTCATGATCTGACAGAGTAGATGTGATCAGTCAGAGGTGGTAGTGATCTCATGAGTTATACTAGCCCTTTTATGGGATGAAAGAGAGGTGAAGTATCCTACAGGATATCAATCCTGTTGGTCAGGGATAATCTATCAGAGTTGGCAGGGACCATTGAGTGAGTTATACTAGCCCCATTTAGGATGAAAGGGATGTGAAATATCAGTATAGATACTGATCCCACTGGTTAGGGATGATTTGTCAGAGTTGGAAGGGACCATTGAGTAATTGGATCCACTAGGGGATGCTCCAGATAATACAGGCAGTTGTGGACTATAAGTGGTCAGGGACCACAAGGAACTCAACTTAGAACTCATTCATGAGAGTTGTTGGAGTACATAGAGTTATTCACTGGGTAACTCTCCCGATATCTCATATGATGATATGGCATTGACCATTATCATGTGATTGTTTTACTAACTCATGTATTAATATTTTATATGTGATTATGATCATGTTATCATGATAAAAGTATGTGATGAAATGACATGTTTATATTGTTGATATCTGGTGGACTGACTGTACATGCATTCATAAGTACATGCTATATATATTGAGAGACTATGATGAAATAACTGAATAGCTCATGTATTACATCCCAATAGATACATTTTTCCTAAGTGATGATGAAAAGGAATGGAGTGGATTTTTTTACAAGTACAATTGTACTAGTAGTTTTAAAATAGATTGTTATGCTACTGAGATTTATTCTCATATAAATACTGGTGTGTATTAGATACCTAGGTACCAAATAATGTTAAAAGTGGAAGTTCAGTTAGTGGAGATTCCATTTTTAGGTTATTTTATACTGTTAAAAGAGATATGGGTGGTTACAATTGTCGAAGTTCGTCAATTACCCCTACCTATAGGAGGGATGGATATGTAAGGCTAGTGTGATGGTTTTGTATTTTGACATGTAGATAATAAGTTGTACATGCCCAACAACACCCTGATTGCTTATTACATTTTTGAAGGAGATCAGGATGATAATTTTTTATGTGCAGAAAGAGAGGGCATATATGTATTTAAGATATGTGAGAAGAATATCCACTAGTAGGATTCCAAAAAGGGGCATTAGTGGCAGGGCTGTTGCTCCTTACCCTAAATAGTCTCACATATCTATATGTATATGTATTGAGTAGAGAAATTATAAATATTATAAATGAATTATGTATGTGCATGTATTTGAAGTTATATATATATATTATTCCAATTATTTTCACTGCATTATGTGTTAGAACCCGAGTGTAGAAATCCCAAACCAATGGCACTTAATTATTTAACTTAGTAAAAGTTAAAATTTACTCAGGTAGAGGCAGTAGTAATTCACCAATCATATATTATATTATATTATATTATTTAATTAATTAAAAGAAACCATAGGATTGGAAGGGTTACAATAGGGATGGGGAGCAAGGAGGCACTCCATGTCTAGTTAGAAGAAGTGCATTAACACACATCCTAAGCCTTTCTTTGATGCATCACAATACATCTTAAACTTTCCTAAGGGGTTTGGGATAATTAGGACAGGTGTTGTAATCAATCTCTACTTCAAGGTTCGCAAACTTTGCTCATACTCTAGAGTCCAAATAAAAGGTACACCCTTCCTAGTTAATCTAGTCAAAGGAAGTGTTATCTATGAAAATACTTGGATAAAAAGTCTCTAGTGTCTTGCTAGTACAAGGTAACCATGTACTTTTGTCACTGTTTTAAGCCTTTCCCAACTCGTTATTGCCTCTGTCTTGCTAATGTCTACACTCCAAAGTCCAAACAAAAGGTATATCCTTCCTAGTTAATCTAGGGTCTTACCTCAGCCTAGACAGGGGAGTCTGGACCCGAGATCTGGTAGTCGACTTCTAGCCTTCTGGCAATCGACTGCTAGCCTAATATTCTGGATTCTGGATAACTCAAGAACCTGACATTTAACTGTCATAGAGCTGGCAGTCAGCTGGCATATTCTTGATCATTTTGGGCAGCTCAAAGAACATAACAATTGACTTCCAAAGGCTTGGTAGTCAGTTGCTGTAACACCTCTATTAGACTATGGTTCCTTTTAAGTGTTTAAAGGTATAATGTATATAATTATCATAATAATGGTGTGTTACTATCACTTTTACTTGAGTAAATTTTAAGCTATTTACCAAGTTGATTAATTGAGTGCCATTTGGGTTGGTCTCTACTCTGGGGTTCTCTCAACATCACAGCAGAATGAATAATATATATATAGAATAACCCTGGATTAACTATACATAGACATGCATTTTAATTAAATATAATTAGTTAACTATTGGACATAGAGGCAATAATCCTGCCACTCATGCCACTATAATTTCATCTGAGCATCCCTTCATTCACATCTATGCCTAACTAGGCTATACAAAATGGATCATTACTAGCCTTTCCTAAAACATCATGAAAGTTAGTACAAATAAAACAAGCGCCTATTCTATCTTAAAATGGTCACTTTTGTGTACCCCATAGTAGGTACTTACTCCTACTTTACCTTCTCTCAAGCCCAAGACCTACACATTTGGTGCATGCTAACAATAACGTGAGAATTAAATCTCAATAGCAATACAACTTGTTATGAAATCCATTGACCTGTACCACTGTGCTTGCATGAAAAACTCTACATGCTTTCATAAAACATATGACATACTATTGGGATAGAGTGCATGTAGCATTTACTCATGTTATATACTCATACATTTGCATATTCATCAAAACATATCATTTTTATAATATGGGAAGTGTGTTCATCATCATTCTCATCATAAAAAATTTCTTGTAAAACATGTGTGATAATAAACATGCCATCATTTCACTTTCATAACATATGAGCAGTACATAAAACACCCTAAGAGTAATCAAGAGAGTCGCCCAGTAACAACTCCACGCACCACTGTCTATATGAATGAGCGCATAGCTATCTAGTCATGCCTTAACTTTTGTACATTTTGAGGCGTCCCCCAGTGGATCCAAGTACCTTAATGGTCCCTGCCCCTTACCAACAGATCATCCTTAACCAGTTGGATTCCTCCCTTTCGTCCCAATCGGGGCTGGTATAACTCTTATGGGATGACCAACAACTATACCCGGATTATTTCCTCTCTACTTTTGGGTGGATCATAATACGATGGAATCACCATCCCTTTCCAATGGATCACACTCCCAGTATGCTATTCTCTACATATACTCTAGGGTGAATCAGCCCATGCCTATGTTTGTGCTTAACTCTAAGTATGTGTTTCTCATATGGCCTTTGGGAGATAACACTAACTTAAAGTTCTCAACCATTATGGTGTTTTCAAAATCATCTAAGTTCAAGTGGATGTTTAACCATCCCAATTTATGGCACAACTGTGAAATGCCCAACGGTTGTCCCGTACCGATAATCGGTCACTCGATCATGAGCCTATCTACCCTAAGGCGTACACTGAGAATACTTTCCACTTTTCCTTTTTATGTTTTCTACTCTCTCTTTGTTTCACTATTACAAGGGTCTCATTACCTGAAACTCCTAGTTTCCTTGCTTACCTATGTTGTGAGCCTTTAATTAAGTTAGCATGAAGAATTACTAAGCTCAATTGCCATTAAAAACTTCATTTTGCAAGCTAGAGGGCTGCCAATCGACTGCTAGAAGGTTAGCAGTCAACTGGTGGCTCTCTATATTCCTTAAGTGCCAAACAGTAAGCTAGCGCTGGCAGCCGGCTAGTTGCTTGTTGGAATGCATCCTGGGTAAAAAAAGAGTATGACAGTCGACTGCTAGGGTGGCCAGTTGACTGCTTAGTGCAAACTTGGGCCTGACAGTTGACTGCTAGGAACCTAGCAGTCGGCTGCTAAGCCTCGGTCTGCACTTTTGGGTTTTCTAAGAACACGGCCGATCGCGCCCATACGTAGCGATCGGCGCATACGTAGCTTGATCGCTATGCTCCGCTACAATTCTGAAAACATAATTTTGATAGTACCCAGTCCATAATGCATTCCATTTTCAATTCTAAATGCATGAGCTTAATTTCAATACAACAAACTTTACTTCTCATTAAACATTTCTCATCTATTAGCTCAAACATGGTACATTTAAAGAAAACTAGTCTATACCTCTAGATCAACACAATCCAGCCCTTCCAATCCATTGCAAACACATGTATGAGCATATATTCAGTAACACAACATCCTATAGAAATAGAAAAGCATATAGAATGAGGTTTAACCACAATCTCAATTTAAACATGTAGAAATCCATATTTTCCAACAACAGTAAACATTTTAGAAAAAGAGAGGGGTTTAGGATGGATTGCTACCTTGATTCCTTACTAAATGTGTGTGTTTGATGTGTTAGAAGGCTCTATCCTTGTTGCAGAACTAATTTCCAACTTCAAATCCGCCCTTTCCTTCAACAAAACTGCCCTCTTATGCCCTAACTCTTCCCTTTCTCTCTCTAGTTGCCCTATTGCTTCTCTCTCTAAAAATGATGAAAGTTGAAAGTGTATAAAAGGTTTAGGGTTCAGCTTGTAACACCCCAGATTCACTTAATTTGTTTTAAAGTAATGTTTCCTTAATTAATTGGATAAGTGGCCATAAAATGTGATGCAAATTCTTTAGTGATGTAATGAATTATAAATGTCACGAGGAAAAGAATGGACCTAGGTATTAAATAGTAGGGAATGTTCCTAACGTAAAACATGTGGAATTGAGGTATTTAATTTAAATTCCTATTTTTCTTCCTTTCGCCTAATTGGCAAGGTAGAAAACTAAATTTTAAATAAATATATTAATACACAGCTAAGGCAATTAAGAAAGGAAGTTTTGTGGAAGCTAAATTTAAGAAGAAGGATGATGACTTCGGCCTTAAGAAAGGAAAGGAATGGAATATAGCTAATATTAACTACTCTTTCTTTAGCTCAACCGAGAGGACAAGTGAGCAAAAAGGGATTTAATTTTTAACTCCTATGCCAATTAAAATTATACATCCAATTAGTGATGAAGATAGAAGGGAGAAAGAGAGGGTGACATGTGGCCTTAAATTTCCCTTGCATTTTCCTTTTACCTTTAACCCCAAGTGACCAAATAGAGGACATAAGAGTACAAGGAGGTGGCTTGTACTTGGTCACACGTGGGGCTGCTAAATAATAAAAATTAAGGATGAAAGGGAGTGCATAAATCATCTAAATAAATGTGCACATATATGTGTATGTACGGTGAAGCCATCCTCTTCCTTCCTTTCCTTTGGCACCATAAATGATGAAGTTCACGTGCATGTAAAATACTAGGACGAGAGGCATGTGGGACTAGCTTTTCCCCTTTTTTCCCTTTTGTTTTATTTTCTTTTCCAACATAAGATGGCTAAGAAATGAGTGAGTTTTCATGAGGGTGTGCCTTTCCTAAATCTAATTTTTCCTTCCCTTGTGCCATATTCAAGGTAACCGAGTGATGAGCTTACCTAGGCATATGAATTTCTTTTACCCATGAAACAATAGGAATGGAGAAGAGGGATACATTAGGTAAAGGAAAATTAGAGGAGAAAGAAGTTGAATATTCAATCAAACCATAGGGAAATAAAATGCAAAACCCTATGCCTTGCGTGAAGATGGCTCTTAAGTGGAATGGTCGCTAACATAAACCTCTTTCCTTTTCGTTCCATTGATGCCACCGAGTAATGGGGCTGCATGCACATACATAAGGCTTAACATGAGTCTTGTGGGAGGAGTGCAGGTTACGTGTGCTTTGTTTAACCGTACAGCCTTGCATGAGAAGCCTAACTTGCTAGGAAGATGACTCTTGTGTGGGACTTACGCCTTGCTTAGAGTATGTAGCCTACATGACTTTCCTTCCCTCCCTTGACGTGGTCGAGTGTAACACCCCCAACCCTATATTTCTTTTAGTTAATAAAATAATATCAAGTAATATAATATAGGATTGGTGAGTTACTACTATCTTTACCCGAGTACATTTTTAAATTTTTCTAAGTTAAATAGTTGAGTGCCACTAGTTTGGGTTACTACACTTAGGTTCTCACACGTTACGTAGTGAAAAGAATTAAAGTAATTTAAATAAAATAGATAGATATAGAGATATTCACATTCACATTCAACTATACATAATATTTATACATACATATACAGTAGTGTGTGTCAGACATATACCTATAGATATGTGAGCCTGAGCAGGGTAAGGAGACAACAAGCTTGCCACTCATACCCTATTTTAAGTAAAACTCTCCATCTCACATATCTTAATACATATATGTCTTTCTTACTTACATCAAAAGTCATTCTCCTGATCCCTCCAAGAGATATATAAGGATTTAGGATATGAGCATATCAAAAACCTATGATATATTCCTAATTATGCATACCATCAAGGGGAAAGAACTTCCCACACATACACAATCCATATTTCTTTAACTACCGAGAAAAGCCCTAGAAATGGTATCTCTTTTATTTCCACCTCGACCTTCAGGAAAATCTAGTACCTAGGCATATGATACAAACCAACTTAAATGAGAAAGATTTCTCAGTAGCAATGATCACCCGTATTTAAAAATAGCTGCTTGTACCACCGTACAGATACGAAAATTTACTACATTCCTTTTCATAATAATTTAAAATATTATGCTATTGGAATAATGTATATGGATTATACAAATACCTCATATATATACTTATGATTACGCATGTACTTCAACAGATATTATCACATAGGATACATACTCAACTGTAATGGTAACACATCACATTCTCATATCAGTATGGAGCATAAGTAAAGAAATTATGCAATTTGATATGGCCAAAATCAAAATCATCATAAAAGAATTCTTAAAAACATTTTTATTCATAAATGAGTTTTCTCATGGTCATAAGCCACCTACAATCATTCTCATGGTTTTCACCGTTAGTATTTATTCTCAGGTTATCCGTCAACAATTATTGTCGTGGTTAACCGTCTGCAAAAATTTTCCTGGATTAAAGCCAGTTGCAGCTATTCTCGCGTTATAACCAAATGCATCCATTCTCACGGATCAACCATTTGCAGCTATTCTCATTTATAGCTTATACTTATTAAAATTCTCTTATTTCTCTTCGTTTTCTCATGATTTCTCAAGAATACACATTTCTCATGTTACCCATTACAATTCAAGATTAAATCCTTCATTTGAGCAAAGTATTGAGCTAATTATGTATAAAAAAGGTTATGGAGTCCATTTTTTCGAAGTAGGGAGCTACAAGTCGACTTCTAGCCTCTTGGCAGTCGACTTCCAGCTTGTTGCCCCAAAAATGTTTCTAACAATGAGCAATTAGTTGACTTACAGGACCCCTATAATCGACTGCTCTGTTCTTGGCTAATTTCTAGAAAATAAGAACACGACAATCGACTTCCAGCCACTAGCAGTCGACTGCTAGGATTCTGGATACGATTCTGGGCAACTCAGGAGCATGACAGTCGACTGGTATAGCCTACAAGTCGACTGCTATGTTATGCTCTATTTTTTGAAAGTCTGTTGACCCAGATTTTCACACCAAGAATAAGTTTTTAAAATAGTTTTAATGATTGAAAACTCAATAATAGTATAAAAACTTCATTTGCTACTCAAAAATAGCCCAAACCACCGATTATTCATGCTCAAATAAGGGATTTAAGCTCTTTTTCAAAAACTATGAAAAACCCATTTTGCAGATTCACATTCATGCATTCACAAGTATATTCAAGAAGTTTAAAACATCCAATAGCAATAAAAAACATTAAGAATGTAATTTTTTAATCTCCCTTCAGTTTAAAATCATAAAACTTAGAATTTTTAGCATAAATAATAATTTCGAAAATAAGGGAGATGGGTGATTTGCTACCTTTTATGCTGATTTCCAATTGGTATTTGATTATTGATAAGTGCTCTGGTAAGGTTTCTTAACTCCAGAAAGGTTTAAATCCATCTAACAACTTACTTCCTTCACAATTTTTTCTCTTTCTCTCTCTAGCTCGTCCTCTCTCTCTCTCTCTAAAGTTTAGACTTCAGGATGCAAATAAAGAGCTCTAGAGGCTTCACCTATTTATAGGTGATCCGACTCTTTGCAATTTTGCTCCTAATTCCCGACCATTTGGCCCAAATTGGTAATTCTTCTAACTTTATGTTAAATGACCATTTTGTCCCTAATTGCCTGGAAGGAAAATTTTTAGAATTCTATTGCTACAGTAAATCATTTGCCTAAATTTACGGCCTATTGCCCTAAAATTTTAGAATTTCATACCTCTATCCTCACTCCATCTTTTTCCTTTCAATTTGGCCTATATTCTTTCTTTTCCCTTAAAACTCTTTTCCTAATGCAACTACATGTAGCTTAATGCAACAAACACAAGCATTTGATTCATTATAAATTAACAAACATCTCTTAATACGTAGAAGGAGTGGATGTTACACCGAGTAGAGCAAAAGGTACAAGCTTGCATGGGAAATAGAGTGTACCTAAGTACACGTGTGGCTGCAATGTAAGGAGAATAGACAAAAGGGAATGGAATTGAAATTTTTATTTTTGCATGCACACGCAAGGCAGAAAAAAAAAAAGAGAAAGAGAGAGCACTTCATAGCTTGGAAAACCACGCACACAGAGGAAGGACATCTAAAAAGGACATAGAGTGGCTTAAGTGTTAGAGGAAATACAAAAGTTTTGTGAGGAGGGAAAGAGCTAAGTGGACCAAGGAAAGAAGAGGCAAGGGAGTAAGGGAAAGATTCAAAGGAACGCTATGACAAGTCCACTTGGTTCATCCTTGAGGTAGGTTAGCAATTCATTTGGATTTTGTTCCATGTTTTAGAGTATATGCATCATGATTTTCCAAATTTTCATGGAACATTAGTTGCTTGTCTACATTCTTGAAAGTGTAAATGTCTCTTGAATAAGCTTGCATGGTAAATAGATGTAGTTGTTGATGAGCTAAAATTGATATTGTTGTTTTATGGGAGGATCATTGTTAAAAATAAATTGTAGCATGTATAGTGAAAACCCTAAGGTATGATAAGGCTGGAAAATTTATATTATGTATGGCCAATGAATGTTACAAGTTATAGATATCAAAATAAAAGTGGCCTTTGTGAGATAGTAATTTTCTTGCTGAAAATCTATGTAGGAAAGATAGAAATTCGGTTGGCTAAGGAAAGGAGAAAAAAAAAGTTTTATGACAAATTAGAATATAGGAGATTTGGCTTTGGCTAATAAAGATTCACATTGCTATTGGGATGTAAGAATAATCAAATATATGGAACTGAAATTTTAATATGTAACTTGAACTAAAAAGGTAAGTAGAATAAAGCGTTAATGGTAATGGTGACACATTAAATGTGGGAGAAATTATCCTAATAATATCAATGCATAAGGTCATGAAGTTTAACTTAGGGTATGGATGGGAAAAATATGGCAACTTGACATGAAAAATCCTAAATTAGATTATTTTTCCATAGTGGCTGAAACTATATTTCATTTCAAATCTTGGTGGCTAATCTAATAATGAATGCATTAAAATGTACCTTATGAGGACTAAATGCAAGAGAGATTAAAATGATAAAAATAAAAGGAAATGTAGTTGCCATATGTATGTATAACTGCCCAAGTGTGCACAATTAATTTATCAAAGTGACTAAGTGTCCACAAAGTGCCCAAGTGTGCACAATTAATTTTATCAAGGTGGCCAAGTGTCCACAAAGTGCTCAAGTGTGCACAATTAATTTAAAAAGGTGGCTAAGTGTCCACAAAGTGCCCAAGTGTATACAATTAATTTATAAAGGTGGCCAAGTATCCACAAGGTGCCTAAGTATGCACAACCAATTTATAAAGGTAAGTTTTAAGAATGAAAGGCATAATTGATCCTTGTTGTTTTAGTTTCATTTTTACATGTATGAATCCATAAAAGAGGTTTTTCTCAAAAGCGAATATCTATTTTTATCACATTGACACTTCTATTAATCATGTACTGCTTTCTAATTGGTATATGTGAATGAGACTATGTTTTAAATATCGAGAATGTAAATGAAAATGTTTTGGTGGTTGCACCCTGGTACATATTAGTATATTTTAAAAGAATGAACTGCTAAGCTACTGGGAAACTCGTTTTCTCATTTATATGCTAATATGTATCAGATCCAACTATTTAGCAACCTCAAGGAAGGATGGAGATAGCATTAGAGGGCATACTTTTGATAGAAATATTTTTGTAATCCTGCACTTTTGGTGTCCTGATTCTAGATATGATTAGAATTAGGGTTATTATTTTGGCTGTACATAGAAAAGGAAAATGGGAAATTATTGGGGAAAGGATATGTGAAGGACCTGTTCATCCCCATTATTTAAAAGGAGTTTGAATAACAGGATTGTTGTCTCCTAACTCCTTATGCATAGGTACTTCATATATCCTAGTATAAGTTTTTAGAGGATATAATAGAAATTTATTAGACACTTATTGTATGTAATATGAAAGTTTTAAATTCCACTGTGATGTATGGTATTTTATTTTCACTATGCGTATGAGATTTGATCTTAGCAAAAGAACCCGAACCTAATCCACTGTAATAAAATGTAATGGCATAAATGCTTAGACGTTATAAATGAAAGGTTAAAGAATAATGTACTAAACTTATCTATTTACATTAGAGGAATTGTAATACTAAATAAGGGCGTTACATTGCTAGGGTTTAAGAGAGGTTTAGGTATTTGCTCTTTGGCCCCTCAGCTATTTTACACTCTTGGAATCACTCACTTTTCCCTTTTCAATTGAGTCTTTAGCCACCTCTTGCTAAACCTTCATGTATTCCCTTTCAATTTAGTCCCTATGCTAATGCAACTATATGAGATTAATGCAACATACACAAGCATTAAGATTAAATTAACAATTATCAAACATCTCTTTAATCATGATTAGAGCGGATGTTACAGTTGCTACATCTCAGTTTGCCTTACAAACTTGCATTTTTATTCATGTCTAGTTCCAATAACAACCCATTCTCAGTGCTTAACATCAAATAATGTTCCCATTAACCTTTAAAAGGTTACTAACATAGAAAATGTGGAACTTCTTAGCTCAATTTCCTTTAAAGCCCATGTCCCCCCATTTACATAGCATGAACAGTACATCAACTTCTAGATCTACCATACAAGCATCAATTAATACCATAAGCTAGCATACAACATCCAATAGAGGTAAGAAAATAAGAGAATGTAGGTTTTTAATCTCTCATTTTGCTTAAAAATCATCAAAATAACATTTCTATCTCTATAAATAGTAATTTTCAAAAATAAGGAAGAAAAGGAGATTTAGCTACCTTGATATTATGAAATATAAGCTAATGTTAGTCCAGATAGGTTTTGTGACATTCTTAGAGTATCCCCAAGCTCTAAATCAATACTTCCAAGCTTTAGATCTTACTTTCTCTCTCTAGGTTGACTATTTATTATTCTAAGGTCAGCTCCCTCTCTCTCTTACTAAAGATTTTGGGGAGATTCTAATATATCTCTCTCTCCTATAAGTTATTTATATGGGTGGTAGGTAGGAGAGTGTGAAAATTTTTGTGTTAGATGGTACTAAAAGTGTAACATCTTGGTCCAAGCACTCGAACGCATTTGTGGGTTAATTACCATATCTTGCATGAGCTAAAATAGATTGTTAGCAAGACTAATGCTAGTTGGGATAGAAAAATTGGCTGAAAAACCAACGAAAAGGATGTTTAGTTTGTGAGAAACTAAAATTTAAAGTCAAGTGGCACAAGAAGACAATATGAATGTCATAAAGTGTCACATTGAGGAAAATTTTCCCAAAGGATAAGAAATAAAATAATTAGAGAATAAATACAAATGGGATTTTTGGGGAAAGAAAGTTTAAGAATAGTCCTAAAGGATAAAATATCCATTGATTTCCTTAAATTGCAAATTTGCCTAGGGACCAATTGGTAATTACTTTTGTATAACTGCTCAAAATCTTCCTTTGCAAGTAACCTAACATCTAAGTAGGCTGAAGGAGAGAGAGAAGCTTTAAAATCAAAAAGTCTGAGTTTAGAGAGACAAGCTCAAGTTAGAAAGAGAAAGAGTGAGAAAAGAAAGAGAGAGAGGACAAACAAGGGGAAGATTAGAGCTAGAAAATTAAAGGGAATTAAGGGATTTTGTTAGAGAAACAATCTAGGAGACACTTGGAGCACTCAAACGCAGAAAATCACCAAAGGAAGAGAGGTAATCAAGTAGAAATTCCATCTTTCCCTTTTTAGATGAAAAACCTATTTTTGGGTGTTTTAAGGAAAATTACCAAATCTATGGTTTTAAATTGTTTTTAGGAAGATGTAAGCTTGCATTCTTTATTTTAAATGATGGATGTGTGCTTTTTGATGTGTGCATGTGTTTGGGTTGCTAGAAATCATTAAAAGAAAAATAGCTTACTTTCTCTCTCCTCTATGAACATGATTCTCATGGTTTAGCTTGATTCCTAGCTTAATAGAGCTTATTTTTAGTGTATGATGATTTTTTGGAAAGGGAAAAAGGTTTATAAAGACTTCTTTGTTCCTGGTTTTAGGAAATCATTAAAAGAAATGTTTATAAAGACATTTCTAATTTTAGGAACATGAAAGCCAACTTCTTTCATGAAGAAGTCGACTTCTTTGTTCTTACCATGCATAAAAACCCATTTTTTGATCCATTTTGGCCCCTAAAACTTTAAGAAATGTCATTCTAGAGTTAAGAAGTCGACTACTCTATCAAGGGAGTCGACTGCTCTATCAAGGAAGTCAATTGCTTACTAAGAAGTCGACTGGTTGCTTGACGAAGTCGACTATTAACTCTTTGCCTAGCCTTTCATCAAAAGACACTTTTGGTAGTGACTAAGTTGCCACAAAAAGTTACCTTTGGTAGCGACTCGAAGGTTACCAACAAAAGAAACTTTCAGCAGTGACTAAGTCACCATTGAAAGTCTCAAATCACTACTTAAAGTGAGTTTTGGTGGCAACTAAAGGGTCGTTGCCAAAGGTGACTTTTAGTAACAACCTACTCGATGCCAATTGTGACTTTCAGTAGCAACTTATTCATTATCAAAGGTGATTTTTGGTGGCAACTTAGTCGCTACCAATGGTAACTTTTAGTGGGGACTAAGTCGTTGTCAATGGTGATTTTGGGTGGCGACTTAGTTGTTGCCAAAGGAGATTTTCAGTGGTGACTTAGTCACTACTTAAAGTAAAATTAATTTTTTTATTTTATAATTAATGTTTTTATTTTTAATTTTTTTGCTTTACAATATGTAAACAAGTCAATTGAATCCAAAAACATTAAAAACTAAAAATCATTCAACTTACATAAAAAATTCATTACAATTATCACTAGAAGTACACATAAAATTTGTCAAAATATTTCATCTAACAAAATGTAAATATACATCTAACATGTCCAATGAAAAATAGATCAAAGGTTAAATAGAGTACATACAATTTAAATTAAAAACTATAAATCTTTCATCTCCCTTGTTGCGTTGAATCATCATCATTCCTCATCACATGATTAGTGACATTTGGAAGAGTGAGTTGTCCCTAACCAAAAAAATATTTAAATAAGTCATATGCACCAAACTTAATAAAACACAACAAAATAACATAAGGATAAAATTCATGCTTTTAATCTCATAAAATAAGTCATTGACTACTTAATTGAAAAGAGCACATAAACAACCCATTAAAGATCACAAAAATAACCTTTATATATTTAACATAAAAAGCCCATTTTCTAATTGAAGATTTCACTAGCAAACTATATTTACATTTTCTAATTGAAGCTTTCACTAACAAAGTATACTTCAGAAGTTTGGTTTCACTATCCAATAAATATAAATGATAATAAAGTCTAAAAAAAATTCAAGAAAAATTATGTCCAATGCACTTCAGAAGTTGTTGAAAAGTAAAAAAAAAAAAAAAAATCTATCCAAGAGTAATTTGCAAGATTTACAAACTAATCATTATTATATATATTTATGCCTACTTTTACCTATGAGCACTTATATTTGTGTTGGATAACTTTATCTATGATCACATTGGTAGGCTTTATACTACTTCAATTCAATTAAAATTAATGGTGCAGTGCATGAGACCTTTGAAGTAAATTTGTGTCCACCTAGCTATATATATATATATATATGCAAATTTTTAACTTTTAATTCTTAATTAGTTCATCACAAAATGCATATCTAGGAACTACATGTCTCAAGTGCAGCACTTCAGAAGTTTGATTTCACTATCTCGTAACAAATTTTTGAATTGACAACCAAACACAGAAACAAACTCCAACAATGCAGTAAGAGCCCATCACCAGCAACACGCAAGAACAAAACAAAAAAACAAAAAAACAAACATAGAAAAAAATATAGAACTAGCAAAAATAGAAAAAAAGAAAAATTAATCAAAATGAAGCAAAAACCATAAGTCAGTATAATGAGGGTGTTTTTCTTACTTCTCTCAATGTTTTGCCTCATCGAAAATGGCTATTGTGGCATTTGTCTCTCTACCAAGTTTTCGAAAATACTAATGGGAAGAAGATGATTTGAGCACACTCAGACTTGATTGACAAAGGTAGAGTTCATTCTTGAATTAGAGGAAGAAAACAAGATTTGCACTTGAAATAGAGGAAGAAATGAGCGCTTGAATGAGAGGAAGAAACTAAGTTGGCGTTTTACTGTAGAGAATGAGAAAGATGGATGGACACTTTAAACTTTTTTTTTAACTCTTACTAGGTTTTATATAATATGTGGTATCACTTAAGCAAAGTGCATCTCTAACTTAGTGGTCCAATATGTTGTATCCTATTAAAGTGACCCATCTTTGAGACCGCCAGATTGCAGTGCTTTAAATATTTTTTTTATGTGCATTAATCTACACATATTTGTTTGATATTAATTATTCAATTTATAAGAATTTTGTGTGTTCTTATTCAAAGAGTCACCTGAGTTTGTATCCTTTTTCATTTCAAGAGCTTTACCAAGTCATCATTAGCGGTAGAGCTAATTTAGAGTCTCAAATGGCCTAGAACATGTTGAAACATGGCCATATGGAAGAAACCATCCTTGGACATGGCCATGCTCATTCCTACATGGCCGTGCTTAAGAAAATGAAGTTGGACATGACCATGTTCATCCTCACATGACCGTGTTGAAGAAAACATAGTTGGACACAACTATGCGAGCATTGGCATGGGTGTGTTGGGCTTCTTTCTAATGTGGCACAACCGTGTTGGAATCTACACGGGCATGTTAATGCATTATTAAGTTACACGACCTTTTTTTCTTGGACATGGGTTTGTTATGGAAGGAAATGGATGAACACGACTGTGCTTACTTGGACATAGCTTGTGTGCCTTGTTGACCATGAAAATAGTGTTGTAGTGGGTGACACACACTCATATTGGAGTTTATCTATAAAAGGGAGAACCTGATAGAGAGAAGGGGTTCCACGATTTTTGATCTTTTACCTTCAGTAGAACTTAGAGAGACATATTTTGGACACTAAAGGGGAGACCTTAGACATCCGATTTACAACTTTTGAAATTCTGTTGGAGATTGGAAGCAAGTTAGGAGGCAATTAGACTTGATTCACTTAGATATTAGAGACTGAGGTTGTGCATTGGTCATTCGAGAGAATGAAGGGGTACATGTTTTCTTTCTTTTCTTTCTTCTTTGTAATTAATTTTCTAACTGTTGTACCCATAAACATGAGTAGCTAGATATGTAAAACCCATTAGGGGTTTCTGACTATGTTGGTAATTCTATTTTAATTTCTTTATGAACATTGAATTGGGTTTTGTGACCTTTCTTGCAATTATGAATTAATGTTTAGTTTTCTTTACAAGAAATTGTATGGAATGCTATATAGATTTCTTTAAGTTGCATCGAGAGATCCTAATTGAAATTGGAAATCTAATTGCAAGGAACAGTTAATTTTCACTTAAAGATGAGGTTAATTAATTTCTGGATTAAGGAGTAAAGATCTTATGACCCTTAATAGTAATGAATTAAAACGATAATGTTGATCTAAAATCAATCATTAGGAAGAGATTCTAGTGGGAGGTTTATAAATTTAGAAATTCAATTATCTCGAGAGAGAAGTGGGATTGAATTCATAATTCATTCACGAGTAGCAAAATTAGATTCAATAATTCAATATCCTTTTTTTTGTCAGCTAGTATATTTCTCCTTTGGGTTTGCTTTCTTGTCTCGATAAATTCCTTTCTCAATCATTATTTTGGATTATTTACTCTTGCAATTAATTAGTAGTTTAATTAGAAATCAATCACTCCTATTCTTAGGCTAGATAACAGAGAATAAGTAGTAATTCTGGGTCTTCCTATTCCCGTGGGATACAACCTTGATACTCACCATTGCACTAGACTGCATTGATAAGCTCACTGCCTTGGGTATAGTTGCATTAGTAGCACATCAATTTTCTTTTTAAAAAGCCTTGTCGAGGCCTACCAGTCAACTGCCACGCTTCTGAAAGTAGACTATTATGATCTAGAGACTAGGTAGTCGATTTTCATACACTAGGAAGTCAATTGCTATGTTCTTAAGAAACCCAGAAAGGGAAGAACAAGGAAGTTGACTATTTCCTCTATACCAGTCAACTAGTTACTCTTAGTTGGGATTTTTCAGACATCGAGAGAGTTGTCAATCAACTGCTAAATGTAACATTCGCTCTTATGGTTTATGAGAGATGGTTGTTAGTGATTAAATAAGTTAAATTCTTGTGCATACTGCATTAGTTTGCATATAGCTACATTAATGCAGGAACTTAACTCAAAGAGAGTGAGGGACCAAGTTAAAAGAGAATAAGGACTATAATGAAAAGGAAAAAAGGTTAAGTTAAGGGAACTATGTAAATTCCCATTAGCCCAGGGGTAGAAAATGCGATTTTAGCCAAAAGGGGTAACTACCTAATTTTTGAAATCTCCTGCCAGTATTTCAGGGGCAAAACTTTAATTCTCCATATGATTGGAGAAATTTCCATTTGAGGCCAAGTGACCAAAAACTCGACAAGGATGGCAGTTTCCCTAACTACAAAGAACCACCTATATATATGCTTCAAAACAGGAAACCCTCTACCAGAAAACTCACTTTTAAAGCTTTTAAAGAGAGAAAGAGGGCATTTTAAAGAGAGAAAGAGAGAGATTGTGAAGAAAGATTTCAACCTGAATTCAAGCACGATTTGAATTAGAAAATTTCAGGGAACATGTAGGCACGCATCAGAAACCATCAAGACATCTTTAACAAGAATCAAGGTAGCAAACAATCTAATTCTCCTTATTTTTGAAAAACACTGTTCATTTTATTGAAAATAGTGATTTTGATTTTATTTGAGATAAGAGAGGGGTTTAAACCTACATTCTTTGTACTCTTAGCTTCTATTGGGTGTTTTATGCTGAATAGATGTACTTATACATGCTTGTTTCAGATTATGAGAAATGGGTTTTATTGTTCACCATGTTTGAAAGGTGTTTTGATTTCATATGATGGATGATGTTAAGTATGAAACTGAGAGATAATTCAAGTAAATGATGGATTAATGTATGAAACTAAACTCATGCTTTTTCTAGACTTGAAAAGAGGTAAAATTCAAACTAAGTAACTCTTCATAGCAATAGAATTGTATCCTAAGATCTTGGAAGTTGACTTTTGTAACACCCGTCCCTAATACCTCGCATTCTTTAATGTCATCATTATTATTATTAATTATGTGATGATAAGGATAGTTCATTAAAATGATAAAACAGACATTTTCATCAAGATAGAGTCATTTTGTCATAGAAGAACGAAATTGGGAAAAATCTGGTAAAGGAGGGTAAAATAGTAATTTTATCATGGAAGGGAAAATTTATTTAATTTTCTTATTTCATGAAATCATATTAAAGGACTCTTATTATTTTCATTTAAGAGAGAAGAAGAATCTAGTTATGTAAGAGATTACTTGCTTTTGATGTCAAAAAGGAAATTTTCCCTAAAAAGGAAAAAATCATAATTTTACCCTAAGGGCATAATAGTAATTTTACATAATGTAGAAAATCTAGTTTTTACCTTAAATATTTCAAGGAAATAGAAATTAGAAACCCTTACCCATTCTTACTCAAAAGAAGAAAGAATAAGGGTGAAAATGATAACTTTGGCATAAAGGGCAAAAGGGTAATTTTGCCTTAGGGATAAAATCATAATTTTTCTAAAATAAGGGTAAATTAGTAAATTCACAAAAATAAGTTATATGAAATCTTATTTAAGTGATTTTTACACATTAAAACTGAAAAGGGTGAAAAATGGAGCTAAAATGGCCAATTGGACTTGAATGGCAAAATGACAATTTCCTTAAAGGCTTATTTACAATTTTTGAAAAGTTGAGGGACCATTCCATAATTCAAAATTAGGGCATAAATGTACCAGCCCATGGAAGTTTCATAAAATTACATTCTTGAGAAGAGTGGATGCCATTCTTGAAAAGAAGGAATAAGGGTAAATTGGTCATTTCACACCAAGGGCATTTTGGTAATTTCACCAAAACCCTAATTTAAGTCTTCTTCTTCCTTAAGGTGCTAGAAATGTCAAAGAAGGGAGGAGAAGAGAGGGCTGGTCGAATTGCTTCCTAAGCTTGGAGGAAAGGATTTTCAAACCAAAACAACTTGGAGATTTCACTTCTTTTGCATTTTCAAGGTAGCTGTTCTTTTCTTATTTTATGGTGTGTTTATGATGTTCTTACTCTTGCAAGAAGGATGGTCTTTCTCTCTCTACATTCTTATGGTTGATTTTCTTGAATGGGTTTAAAATATGTTGAAAACTACTTGTGTTTATGGCTATAGACATGTTGAAATGCTTGAAAACTTAAGAATGGTAAATTTTCAAGAATGAAACCCTAGTCTTGAAAAACCCTAGCCTATACCAAGGCTGAAATGGTGTTTTAAAGAGTGTGAAAATGATGTTCTTGCATGGTTTTTGCTTGAATATAGTTGTAGTATAAGCAAGATAGTGAGATAACTCCATTTTCTAGGTTTTCTCTCTTTGGCCAAATGCTAGGTCTCTTATGGGTGCTGAAATTTGGTTAAAATGGTGTTAGAAAAAGTTTGAGAAAGTGTTACAAAATGGTAAGAGAGAGAAAATCTAGGTAGGTTAATGTTTAAGCACTTTTCCCATTTTCTAACTTCACCATAAACCATGAAAATGTGTCACACTTACCTTGGCTGAATGGACCTATGTAAATGGTGTTGAAATCTTACTTGAAAGTGGCCATTAAACCTTGCAAAATTTGTCATAAGAAAAGAGGGGAGAGAAAATTATAGTACTTTTATGTTTTAGTAAAGGAAGCATTTCCAATTTCTTACCATTTCACTTTGAAATTGTGCATAATGATGTGAAATTGAAAAATAATATGCATTAACAAATTTAGCATAAAAAATGGACTAGAAAAATGTGTGAAAAGAGGGTTTAATGTACACGTACAAGAAAAATGAGGTGTAAGAAAACATTACCCATAATTATGGAAATGATTACCATAATTTCTAATTGGTAGAAATAATGCTAGAAATGAACTAAATGGGTTAGAAATGTCAATCCTTTATGTCTATCTTGCCTTGGCCGAATGCTATGTAGAATTTCGCCTAGGATGTCTAAAATTATATGTTAATTGCAAGTAGCCTAAGATGCCATCCAAAAATAGCCTATGCTAAGTGAAAAGATGGAAAAAGATGTAATGGTCAAGAATGAATGGTAATTAGTATACATTTTTCTATTGATAGAAAAATGTCCACAATCATGTGAAAATGATTGAATAGCATAAAAATGCTTAATGTATTTGTGAATGGAAAAGTCAAAGATAAAGGGAGGAATGATCTAGTGAATACCTCCTGAAACCAAAATCATGAGGAGGATTGATCTTATGTATACCTCTCTATCAAGCTACTTTGTGGGGAATGATCTAATGTATACTCCCAAGGAATTAATTGCAGGAGGAATGATCTGGTGTATACCTCCAGAGAACATAATTATGTGGAAGGGAATGATTTGGTGTATACCTTTCCAAATTAAAGCATTATGTGATATTATGATTTGTATTGTAAGAATGTGTTCTATGTGAGCATGATTAAATTATGTGAATATTGGAAGTAGAAATCCACCCCATGAATTACATAACCAGTTGCATATCTCATGTTTATAGATGCATACACACATGTTTCACATATATCATACACAGAGATCTATATGAAAAGAATTTTGAAATTGAACTGAATGTAGAGTTATTTTCTGTATTATTACAGTGGTACTTATCAGTTGTTTTAAATAAAATGGTTTGTTTAGCTATTGGGAATATATTTCTCATTATTGTGCTGATATGTATCAGATGTATAGAATCCAAATAATGATGCATCCTCTAGTAGATGTAAGGAGTAAGTAGAGATTATGTAATGTAGAACCGTTAGTCCTAATTTATGACATCAATATTTTGAGATAGAATTAGAACTACTGCTCTTTTGAAAAAAAAGGGGTTTGAGTGATAGGATTGTTATCTCCTTACCCCTATAGATATGTATATATTTGATATTTCCAAGAATATGTATCAGAAGATTTAAATGATATGTATTTAGTAATGGAATGTTTTATAATTTTCACTGTGATATATGAAATTCTATTTTCGCTGTGCATAAAGTATGTTTACCTAAGCAAAAGAACCCAGACCTAATGATATATTAAATTACTGATGGATTAAATGCTCAGGCCATTTATTGAAAATAAAAAAAGTAAAGAATAATGTAACCACTTATCTGAATTTGTTATATGACATTGTTAAGATAAGATAAGGGGTGTTACAACTTCCATGTTCTTCAATGCAAGATTTTCCAGAACAGGCAGGCAGCAACTGACAGCTAGCTCCTGGCAGCTAACTTTCGGGCCTCCAGTGAATGGCTAGTAGCTTACAGTAGACTAGAAGCTGACTACTATAGGCCTAACAGTCGACTAGTAGCTCTCTGTTAGCCAAGGGTTGACTAATATAGTTGTAGCAGCCAACTTGTAGCCCTATGTTTGAGTTTTTCCAATTTTTATTTCTATAGGTCGATTACTATGAGGTGTAAGTCAATTGCAAGGTAGAAAAATAATGTTTTTATTAAGGAATTCATTTTGAAAGAACCACTTAGTCTTTGAAAAGAAACCTCAAACTTTTATAAGAAGCTTTTGAGTTAAAGTTTCTATTTTTCTTGAATATATGCTCAATGGGGTCAACAATAATGTCATCATATAAGAGAATTATAGATTTTGGGCCACATGTAACATGAGGCTAAAAGAGAAAGAGTGAAAAACATAAAAGAGAAAATAGAAAAGTATTTCAAGTGTATGCACTAGTGGTAGATAGGCTTATGATTGAGTGACCAGTTATCGGTATAGGACGATCGTTGGACATTCCATGGTTGGACTATAAATTGGGATCGTAAAACTTCCACTCGATTATAAATTATTTCGAAAATACTGTGATGGCTGTAAATTCTAAGTTAATGAACTTTGTAACACCCCTTAGCCTATAGTTCCTTTTTAAGGTAATTTAAAGAATATAATATGTAAATATCATAATAATGGTATGTTATTATTAATTCTACCCGTGTTAATTTTAACTTTTTACCAAGTTAATTAATTGAGGGCTATTTAGGTTGGGTTCTATACTTGTGTTCTCACTTGAGACTCACAGAAGAATATCCCATCATATGTATACATAATTTTCTTTAAATAAGTATACACAAACATGCATTCTAAATCTATTAATTACCATTGAAGAACTATTGGGCATGGAGGCAACAACCCTGCCACTCATGACCTCATGAATTTGCCTATTGCTAATTACTAGTTAATTCATGTACATCTAAGTGAAGATAGGTTATACAAGTAGTATGTCTTATTTTATACATATTTTCTTGATGTTAATTATCCATTTTATGAGCATTTTATGTAATTTTATTCTTAAAATCACCTAAGTTTGCATTATTTTTATTTTTAGGCATTTTATCAATTCATCATCAGCAAACGGAGTAATTTTGAACCTAGACAGCCTTCAAAGCACTCAAAATAGGCCATATGGGCTAATTTTACTTATTGGGCCTTGGACAGCGCTAATTGGACTTTGGACCAGGCTGATTGGGAGAAAAAGTGAGCAACCCTTGTGAAAAAGGACCAGACCCGAGCAAACCCGTGCCCTTGGAGAGGAGTAGATTTGATACCCGAGAACCAACCCATGTGTGAGAGAGAGGGAGGCGACTCGAGAACCGACGCCGAGGGAGGCTGAGAAACTACCTAGAGAGGCTCCGTGGATGGTCTTCCACCGTCTTAGCCATCCGTGGCATCTGGTCCCAGCGTCCATTACGCGAGTGGGAGAAAAACCCGCATAAGGATCCGATTCGTGAACTGCGTAAGGAGGCCCGATCTGGTCATTTCTACATTATTTTATGTCACTCTGTTGCAACCCAATCTTGTATGACCGCTACCTGTGCCGAATTGCCACCCAAATCGCCAGATACGTGATAGAGGTGACGCAACCTGTGACTTGACCTGAGACACAATCTGTTTGCTTTTTGCGATTTGTCTGTGATTTTCATTAGGTTTTTGTCTATTTTTGCCGTCCTTGTGTCGTCCTTGGTGTTCCCCAGTTGTCTGCCACTGTCCAACTAACTGGAAGGGTGCAGATCCATCAAGTACCCAAGAACTCAGGATCTGACCCTTTTGACCTGACCCGCAACCCGTGGAGTTTTGGACAACTTTGGTTTTGATTTTTATAGCATTTTTTTTGCAGTTTTCTGGTGAGATTTTGGTGGTTTTTCGGCGACAATTTTGTACAGAGATTATTGGGCAATTGAGAAGACAGAACTTGCATAAATTTCTACTATTTAATTAATTGTCTGATGGATTATCTTCTGTTGGAATTGTGTGCTGTTGTAAATATGTGTGGCTGAATTTGTAAAATTCATTGGGGTTCTTGACTATGTTGGATTGCTGTTTTAATTGCATGGATGTTGAATTTAGTTATGTGATCTTCTTTACAGTTATGAATGTATGTATTAGCTTTATTTACGAGATGTCGTGATAATGCTAATTAGATTCCTTTTTTAAATCGACTGATAATAATTGGAATTGGAAAACTAATTGTAAGGAACAATTAATTATCACTTAGAGCTAAGGTTAATTAATTGCTAGATTAAGAGTAGCTAAAAGTTATTTCTTAATAGTGGTGAATTAGACCGACAATGCTGATTTAAAATTTATCATTAGGAAGAACCACCCAATGGTAGATTTTAGGTTTAAGAAATTCATTGAGACTGACAGAGAATTTGAATTTGAATTCACTCACAAGTAGCATAGTTAAATTCAATAATCCATTATCCTTTGTGTGTTTACCAACTATTACAGGTCCCCAGTGGGTTTACTTTTCTTTCCTCAGTATACTCTCTTCCATTCCTTGTCGTTGGTTACTGTTTATTGCTCGTAGTTAATTATTAGTTTAGTTAAAAATCAATCACTTTAATTTTTAGGCTTCTCATTCCCGAGGAATACGACCTTGATACTCACCATTGCACTAAGCTGCATTGATAGGTTCACTGCCTTAAGTGTGGTTGCATAGGTAGAATTGGCAACACATCAAGTTTTTAGCGTCATTTTCGAGGACATTTTGTGAAAACTACAGTGAAATTGCTATTTGTTACTTTAGCCACTTTCTTTTCTTTTATTTTGTTTTTATTTCTATTTAGTTGTCTGTTTCGTTCCATTTATTTTGTTTTTGTTTCAGTTGTTGGTTTTTATCTATTTTGTTTTATTTTTGTTTTGATTTATTACCCTTTGATCTAGTTGTTGGGCTGTTATTGGTTTCAGGTAATTTATAACCATGGATTCTTTATCAGTCTTGGTAGCTCAAATACAAAGCGAGCTTCTCGCCAAGCAAATTTATCAATGCCTAATGCCAGAGCAGGCCGCACAGTTTGGTTGCGAGTTCTGTGGTGGCCCGCATTATGGTGTCAATTGTAATGCGGGAGGTATGTTTGCTAACTCTTTTTCTTCATCTCCTTACACTATCTTTGCTGATTTCAAATAGGTTGATTATATGGGGAATTCCCTAAGTCAGCAAAACGATCTGTATAGCAATACATACAACTCTAGATGGATTAACCATCTAAATTTTGGATGGATCAACAAACCCAATGTCCACAAGATTCTCAGTGGCTACACCAATAGCAGCTCCAACAACAAAGCACTCATGATCAGTTTCCTCAAGGACAGGAGGAGTCCAGTCTTAAGGAAATGCTCATGAAATTTGCGTCTAACACGGA
Source organism: Senna siamea (assembly GCA_031216115.1). NCBI lineage: Eukaryota > Viridiplantae > Streptophyta > Magnoliopsida > Fabales > Fabaceae > Senna > Senna siamea. The sequence goes on from CM062364.1 coordinate 16,218,325, forward strand.
CAGAATCTTTAAAAATCAGCAGGCCTCTATTCAGAACATGGAATACCAAGTAGGCTAGATTTTTAAGATGTTAGCTGAGACATAGCCAGAGAAGCTCCCCAGCACCACAAAGTCCAAACTAAGGGAGCATTTCAATGCTATCACTCCGACATCTGGTAAGCAAGTATCTAACCCTTTACCATTGACTGATGATTATACTATTGAACTGGATGTGCCAGTCAGTAAAGAGTCAGAGCCTGAAGTAAGTGGCCCAGTGAAAATAGAGGACAAGAGTCCTATGAGGGAATATAGCCCACCTGTAACGCCCTTATCTAGTATTACAAGTCCTTCGATGTAAAAATATAAGTTCGGTACATTATTCTTGACCTTGATCATTCATTTATAACGTCTGAGTAGTGATACCATTAAGTATTATTAAAGTGGATTAGGTTTGGGTTTTTTTGCTCAGATCAAACTCATACAGACAGAAGAAATAAAATTAAATACATCACAGCAGAATTTATAAAACTTTTATATTGTAGATAATAAATGTCCAATAATAAATGTCTGTTACATCCTTTTGTGAACATATACTAGGATACATGAAGTACTCGTTCATAAGGAGTAAGGAGACAACAAGCCTGTCACTCAAACTCTTTTTACAAGTAATAGGGATGAACAGGTCCTTTACATATCCTTTCCCCGGTAATTTCCTATTTCCCTTTATTATATACAGCTAAAACAATAGTCCTAACTCTTAATCCAAAAACCATATAGAGAATCAGGACCCAAAATAAAGGAATACAAAATGCTCTTAGCATAAGGGACTTCCATCTTTCCCCACCTCTGCTAAACATCTGCATCTGATACATGGCTTATCCTAATTTTATTCCAAAAACAAATGAGAATTAGGATAAAATGGGCCATATTCTACTTAATTACATTTTTCCAAAACATAAATCTTTCTCACCCTCTTTAAAAAGGAAGGACTTCTATTACTGTCATAACATATATGTTTTGTATAATTATGAAGGTTCCTAGAAAAGGAATCTTTACCATTGCCACTTCTATCTCAAGCCAAATCATGTACCTGGTCATCTAATACATACTAGATACAATTATGAGAAATAGTTTCTCAGTAGCTAGACAATCCAATTTTTAAAAAAATTCTGGCATGTATCACTGTTGTGATACAAAAAATAGTTCTACATTTTTTACTTTAAAACATCATTTATTCTATTGTGATGCAACATATTATTTACATATGTGTATGACATGTATTTATGAACATGCATCATGATAGTTCATCATATTAGTTTGCTTTATATATCATTTGAGTATCATGAATATAAAAAACATTCCAGTCATAATTAGGGAAACAATCATCATTCATAAGAAAACATTTATCAGTCATAAGGAAAACATTTATCAGTCATTGGCTAAAAACGGCAGTCAATGAAAAGAGAGACTTAAGAGTATTGGGAGAGCCACCTAGTGGACTACTCCACGTACATGAGTGAGATAATTTTCTTTCCAGTTTTAGTCATATGACAATTCTTTCACTGGTACTGTAACATCCACTCCAATTATGATTTAAAAGATGTTTGATAATTGTTAATTTAATGTTTAATTCTTGTGTATGTTGCATTAGTTCATATAGTTGCATTAGCCTAAGGACTAAATTGAAAGGAAAAATATAAAGATTTAGTAAGAGGTGGCTAGGGAATTAATTGAAAAGGGAAAAGATGAGGGAGTCTAAGAGTGTAAAATACCTCAAGGACCAAATAGCAATTTTCCAAAATCCCTAAAATTCTATCAGCAACCCTAAACCCTCCCAAACTTCCAACCTTCAGCATTTTTAGAGAGAGAAATAGAAGGATAGGTAGAAAGAGAAAGCGGCGAGCTAGGGCAAGGAAAGAGAGATTTTGCTGAAGAAAGGAAAATTTAAGGCTAGGGATCAATCCTACAGCAAGAGGAAAGCATTCCTAACACATTCTACACACACATTTGCAAGGAATCAAGGTAGCAATCTACCCTAAACCCCTTTCTTTTCTGAAAAGTTTACTATTGCTACAAAATATGAATTTCTAATTGTTTAAACTGAGTTATGGTTAAACCTACATTCTGTATGCTTTTCTATTTCTATGGGATGTTGTGTTGTTGAATGTATGCTCATATATGTGCTTGTAATTGATTAGAAGGGATGAGTTATGTTCATCTAGAGGTATAGACTAGTTTTCCTTGAATGTACTATGTTTGAGCTAATGGATGAGAAATGTTTAATGAGAAGTCAAGTTTATTGTATGAAAATTAATCTCATGCATTTAGAATTGAAAATGGAATGCATTCTGGACTGGGTACTATCAAAATCATATTTTCTGAACTACAGCAGAGCATAGCAGCTGAATGCTACATATAGGGCAACTGACTGCCGTGTTATTGGAAAACCCAAAAGTGTAGACAAAGGCTTAGTAGCCGACTGCCAGATTCCTAGTAGTTGACTTCCGGGCCTGGGTCTGCACTAAGCAGTCGATTGGCCATCCTCGTAGTCGACTATCGTGCTCTTAGAAACCCAAAAGTGCAAACAGAGGCTTAGTAGCCGACTGCCAGATTCCTGGCAGTCAATTGTTGGGTCTGAGTTTGTACTAAGCAGTCGACTGGCCATCTTAGCAGTTGACTGTTGTGCTCTGATTTTTGCCCAGGATGCATTCTAGTAAGCCACCAGCAGGCTGCCAACGACTAAGCAGGGTCTGAGTTTGCACTAAGCATTTGACTACTAGCTTGCTTTTTGCCACTTAAAGAATATAGAGAGCTACCAACCGACTGCTAGCCTTCCAACAGTCGACTGGAAACCCTCTAGCTTGTGAAATGAGATTTTTAATGGCAATTGAGCTTGGTAATTCTCCATACTAACTTAATTAAGGACTTACAACATGGGTAAGCAAGGAAACTAGGAGTTTTAGTTAATGAGACCCTTGTGATAGTAAAACAAAGAGAGAGAGTAGAAAACACAAAAAGGGAAAGAGGAAAGTATTCTCAATGTATGCCTTAGGGTAGATAGGCTCATGATTGAGTGACTGATTGTTAGTATGGGATGGCCATTAGGCATTCCATGGTTGTGCCATAAATTGGGATGGTTAAACATTCACTTGAACTTAGATGATTTTGAAAACATTATGATGGTTGCAAACTTTAAGTTAGTGTCATCTCCTAAAGGCCATATGAGAAACACATATTTAGAGTTCAGCATAACCATAGGCATGGGCTGATTCACCCTAGAGTATATATAAAGAATAGCGTATCGAGAGTGTGATCCACCTCGAAGGAATGGTGGTGATTCCATAGTATTATGATCCACCCAAAAGCAAAGAGTAAATGATCCGAGTTGAGTTGACGATGATCCCATGAGAGTTATACCAGCCCCATTTAGGAAGAAAGGGAGGAATCCTGCTGGTTAGGGATGATCTGCCAGAAAGGGGCAGGGACCATTAAGGTACTTGGATCCACTAGGTGATGCCTCGTAATATACAAAAGTTAAGGCATGGCTAACTAGACATGCGCTCATTCATATAGACAGTGGTGCGTGGAGTTGTTGCTAGGCGACTCTCCCGATTACTCTTAGGGTGTTTTATGTACTGCTCATATGTTATGAAAGTGAAATGATGGCATGTTTACTATTACATATGTGTTTTATAAGAAATATTTTATGATGAGAATGATGATAAATGCACTTCCCATGTTTTAAAGATGATATATTTTGAGGAATATGCAAATGTATAAGTAAACAACATGATTAAATGTTACATGCATTACATCCCAATAGTATGTGATATGTTTTATGAAAGAATGTAGAGTTTTTTCGTGCCAGCACGATGGTACAGGTTAATGGATTTCGTAACAGGTTGTATTACTACTGAGATTCATTTCTCACAATAGTGTTGGCATGTACTAGATGTGTAGGTCCCCTTAGGCGAGAGGTGAAGGTAAAGTATGAAAAGGCGTTCAATTTGGGCATACAGACTATTTAATTTGGATTAGCTTAAGTACATAGTAAAATGAAGATAGCCTTTATGATATTTTAAGAAAGGCTAGTGTAGGATTATTATGTATAGCCTATTCTAGCTTATCTTTATATGAAATAGGCTAGATTGATGATTAGACTAATTGATGAGGTTATGAGTGACAGGATTGTTGCCTCCATACCCAATAGTTAATTGACTATATTTAATTAAGAATGCATGTTTATGTATAGTTAATCTAGGTGTATTCTATATATACTTATTCCGCTGCGATGTTGAGAGAACCCAAGAGTAGAGACTAACCCAAATGGCACTCAATTAATCAACTTGGTAAAAAGTTTAAAATTTACTCGGGTAGAAGTGATAGTAACATACCATTATTATGATAATCATATACATTATACATTTAACCACTTAAAAGGAACCATAGGCTAATGAGGGTGTTACAAGTACTATCTGAGGCGTCCCCCTGTGGATCCAAGTACCCATTCCAATTAACTTCCAGTCAATGGTCACTGCCTTTAGGCAGATCACTAATATATGAAAATTAAGCTCATGGGATCACTGTCATATCACAAAGATCATTTCCTCTTCACTTTTGGGTGGATTATGATGCTAGGGAATCACCCTTACTGGTGGATCCTATTCTTAGTATGCTATTTCCTATATATATTCTAATATGATTTGGCTTGTACCCATGATTATGCTAAATTCAAAGTAAATGTCCCCTTTTTATTGGCCGCACTAGGTTACACTAACCTAGAATTTGCAATCATCATGATTTTTTCACAATCTCTTATATCAAGTGGATGTTTTACCATCCTAATTCATAACACAACTGTGGAATGCCCAATGGTTGTCCCATACCGAAAATTAGTCACTCAGTTATAAGCCTATCTATCTTAAAACATACATCAGAATTACTTCCTCTAGTCTTTTTTCCTTTCCATTCTATGTTTCCCTTTCATTTCTTTCATTTCTAGTTTCCTTTCCTTTCATTCATTTTTCATGATACTATATAATCATTGGAAACCATAACCCTTATGTGTTTAATGACAATTTCATGATTGGAAATATAGACATGGAAGGCCATTCATTCCTTTTTAACAATTTGCAACATTCATTGTTATCCTCCTATGCCCTATCCATCCACTTCTCTTTCCCTTGTAGTTAGTTAACATAACATTTATCACATTTTCCTTTACAATTTCATTGCTAGAAATTTAGTTCGTTCCAAGGGAATAAAGAGGAATGGTCTAGGTTGTAACACCCTTTATCCTATGGTTCCTTTTAGAGATTTTAAAAAAATTTAATATGAAAATAATTATCAGAGTGTTGGTGTTACTATCACTTATACCCGAGAAAATTTTAAAATTTTTACCAAGTTGATTTATTGAGTGCATTTGGGTTGGCCTCTACTCTCGGGTTCTCTTAATATCGTAGCGGAATAAATACATATAGCTTACACCTAGATTAACTATACATAGACATGAATTCTTAATTAAATATAATCAATTAACCATTGGGCATGAAGGCAACAATCCTACCACTCATAACCCCATTAAATAGTCTATTCATCAATCTAGCCTAATTCATATACAGATAAGTTAGAATAGGCTATAAAAAATAGTCCTACACTAGCCTTTCTAAAAATATTATGAAGGCTAGCTCAATCCTAACATGTACTTATACTATCCAAAATAAACAGTTTGTTTGCCCAGATTGGACACTTCTGCAAACCTTACCTTCTTTCTCCAGCCTAAGGGGACCTACACATCTGGTATATGTCAACACTATTGTGAGAAATGAATCTTAATAGCAATACAACCAGTTACAAAATCCGTTAACCTGTACCATCGTGCTCGCACAGAAAACCTCTACATTCTTTCATAAAACATATAACATACTATGGGATGAAATGAGTATATCTTTTAATCATGTTATATACTCATATGTATGCATGTGCATTTAGAACATACTAACTTTAAAACATGGGAAGTGTATTCATCATCATTCTCATCATAAAATATTTCTTATAAAATGTATGTGGGATAGTAAGCATGACATCATTTCATTTCTATAACATACGAGAAGTACATAAAACACCCTAAGAGTAATCGGGAAAGTTGCCTAGCAACAACTCCACACACCACTGTCTATATGAATGAGCGCATGTCTATTTAGCCATGCCTTAACTTTTATACATTCTGAGGCGTCCCCCAGTGGATCCAAGTACCTTAATGGTCCCTGCCCCTTTCCAGCAGATCATCCCTAACCATTAGGATTCCTCCCTTTTGTCCTAAATGGGACTGGTATAACTCTCATGGGATCACCGTCAACTCTATCCAGATTATTTCCTTTCCGCTTTTAGGCAGATCACAATACTATGGAATCACCATCCCTTTCCAATAGATCAAACTCTTGGTACACTATTCTCTACATACACTATGGGGTGAATCGGCCCATGGTCATGGTTATGCTTAACTATAAGTATGTGTTTCTCATATGGCCTTTGGGAGATGACACTAACTTAAAGTTTCGAACCATCATGGTGTTTTCAAAATCATCTAAGTTCAAGTGGATTTTTAACCATCCCAATCTGTGGCACAACCGTAGAATGCCCAACGGCCATCCCATACCGACAATCGGTCACTCAATCATGAGCCTATCTACACTAAGGCATACATTGAAAATACTTTCCTCTTTCCCTCTTTGTGTTTTCTGCTCTCTCTTTCTTTCACTATCCAAGGGTATCATCACCTAAAAACTCCTAGTTTCCTAGCTTTCCTATGTTGTGAACCTTTAATTAAGTTAGTATGAAGAATTACTAAGCTCAATTGTCATTAAGAACCTCATTTTATAAGTTAGAGGGCTGCCAATCGATAGCAGAAAGGATAGCAGTCGGTTGGTGGCTCTCTGTAATCCTCTAGTGCTAATCAGTAAGCTAGCAGTGGCAGGTGGTTGGTGGCTTTCTAGAATGTGTTTTGGATAAAAATATGAGCACGATAGTCAACTGCTAAGACTGCCAGTCGACTACTCAGTGTAAACCTGGGCCCGACAGTCGACTACTGAGAACCTAGCAGTCGGCTGCTAAGCCTCTGTCTGCACTTTTAGGTTTCCAGGAACACAACAGTCGACTGTGAGGATGACCAGTCGATTGCTTAGTGCAGACTTGGGCCCGACAGTCGACTACTAGGTATCTAGCAGTTGGTTGCTAAGCCTCTGTCTACACTAATGAGTTTTCCAGGAACACGGCAATCAACTGCCCCTACTTAGCAGTAGGCTACTATGCTCCGTTACAGTTTAGAAAACATAATTTTGAGAATACCCAGTCCATAATGCATTCTATTTTCAATTCTAAATACATGAGCTTAGTTCCCATAAAATAAACTTTACTTTTCATCAAACATTTCTCATCCATTAGCTCAAACCTAGTATAATCAAGGAAAACTAGTCTATATCCCTAGATGAACACAACCCAGCTCTTCCAATCCATTACAAGCACATATATGAGCATACATTCAGCAACACAACATCCCATAAAAGTAGAAAAGCATACAGAATGTAGGTTTAACTCTAATGTCAGTTCAAACATGTAAAAATCTACATTTTCCAACAATAGTAACATTTCAAAAAAAGATAGGGTTTAGGATGGATTGCTACCTTGATTCCTGCGAAATGTGTGTGCTTGATGTGTTAGAAATGATCCCCCCTTGTTGTAGAACTAATTTTTAGCTTCAATCAGCCATTTCCTTCACCAAAATCTCTCTCCTTTGCCCTAACTCGCCCCTCCTGCTTCTCTTTCTAAAATCTGAAGGTTTGGAAATGTGTGGGAGTTTTAGGGCTGTTGTTAGGGTTTAAGGGAAAGTTTGGGAAATTGCTCTTTGGTCCTTGGCTTACTTTACACATTTTGTCTCAGCACAATTTTTCTTTTCAATTGAGTCCCTAACCACCTCCTAACAAACCTTCATTTAATTCCTTTCAATTTAGTCCCTAGGCTAATGCAACTATATGCACTAATGCAACATACACAAGCATTAAACATCAAATTAACAATTATGAAATTTTTTTTTAATTATAATTGGAGCGGATGTTACATCGGTCAAGGAGGGAAATTAAGGGAAAAATGGGGCTTTCATGGCTTATATCCCCTTCCTTTCACCATTTTCATCATATAATCATAATTACATAAATTCCCTTCCATTTCCATACTTCATTCCATTATACATCAAGGGTGGGACTATGCATTTAGGTGAACTATTAAGCCTTTCTATCACCATTTTCACCTCATTTGACTATCAATATATCTATGCATACATACACATAAGTGTCCTTTTCTCACAATATATGTATGTACACATAAACATATCATTTCCTTCTTGTTGGATTACACATTCAAGATTAGGATTTCATGGCCATGGAAGACAATTCATCAAGCAAAACATTATACATGTCATTATCTCTCTTTCTCTCTTGCCTTAGCCGAAATCATAAGTACATATATGAACATTTTTCATTCCAACATCCTTCAAGATGCTTTCATCCAAGTCACAAGAAATAAGGAAATAAGGGAGTTTCATCAAAACATCAATTCTCTCCCTCTCTCTTGCTTATGACCAAAAAATTCTAGCCACACATATAGGTTGAAAATTTGCAAAATTCCCTTCATGGGAATTTACCATGCTCTCGACCAAAGCAAGAAGAAAGGGAAAATGAAGGAGTTTCATACCAATTCTTCCCTTTTTCCCAATTTCATCATTATACAAGCATGAAAATACCAATTCCTTAGCATAACCATGTCAATCCTCACATTACATAATCAATCCAAAAAAAAAGGGGTTTCATGAACATGGTAAACCAAAACCATAAACTTTCCATAATTCATTCAATCAATCATTCTAACACTCACAAATACATCCATACAATCATACAAACACAACCCAATAGGAATTTAAGCAACAAAGAATGTAGAGTGAGAAACCCTCACTATTCATGAAAGCCATGGAAATTGTTCAAACACTTAAAAGAATCCATGAAATATAAAATCAAGGGTACAGGATTATTTAGCTACCTTGATTTAGTAATAAAACTTGTGTTTATTTGGCTTCTCCTTCACCTTTCCTTCTTCTTCTTCTTCCTTTCCTTCTCAGCTTCCCTCTTCTCTCTATCCCTTTCTGTCACTTTCTCCACTTTTGGCATAAATAAGACAGTTTATCAATTAGGGAGGAGAAAATGACCATTTTGCCCTTTATGCCAAAATGACCATTACCCCCTTCATTTTCTTTCATAATTTCAAAAAGTGGTGAGAGATGGACTCCACTAAAATTGTCATGATGAAATGACTATTTTACCCCTAAGGTTAAAATTACCATTTTTCCCTTGGGTGAAATTACCATTTTGCCCTTGGTTAGAAAATGACTATTTTGCCCTTAGGATATTTTCATAAGGACATTATAGTCTTTAGATATTTTTTTCAGATATTTTATAACGTAATCATTGTGTTTTAGATATTTTTAGGTGTCATGATTATGTGTCATTAATGCACCTCGATTCTTGTGCAAAGTAATGATGACGTTTAGATATTTTAGGGAACTTTTCTCTTTTCACTTTAGTTCCTCTACTTTTCTTTCACTTTAGTCCCTCTCTCGTTTAAGAAAACCTAAGGCAATTTAAACAGGTACATTTAGGTATGCAATTGCTAAATTTTAAAATTTAAAACATACCTGAATATAATAAAAAGTAGATATTACAATGGCTCATATGATGATTTTGGCATTGGCCATTATGACATGCTTGTTTTCCTTGCGCATGTTTTAAATGTGAATATGATCATGTTATATGGCAAATGCATATGATGAAATGACATATCCTATATTGTTGACATCTGGTGAACTATAACTATGCATGCATTCACAAGTACATGCCATAATTGTATAATTCATGCATTGCATCCCAATAGATATTATTTTTTATATGATGATAAAAAGAGTGTAGTGGATTTTCTTATGAATACGATGGTACAAGCTAGTGGTTTTTAAACATATTGTTATGCTATTGAGAATTATTCTCACATAAATACTAATGTGTATCAGATGCCTAGATTTCATATCTTGCTAGAGCATGGAGGGAAATACCCTTTCTAGGGTATTTTATGATAAGTAAGGAAGTTTAGGCGGTCGCAGTCATAGAAGTTCCCCTGTCACGCCCACTTACAAGAGGGGTGGAATTGCATGATTAGTGTAATAGTTATTATATTTTAATATGTAAATATTTGGAGTGAAGTTGTACATGCCCCAATATCTTAACCCTTATTATGTTTTTAGAAAGGGTCAGGATGATTTATTTTGATGTACAGGAGAAGAGGGCATATATGTATTCAAGATATGTGGGAGAAATAAGGTTATCCATTAATAGGATTTTGACAAGGGTATAAGTGGCAAGGTTGTTACCTCCTTACCCTAATTGAAAAATGGTTGCAAACCTCACATGTCTATAGGTATATGTCTTAGAAAAGAAATGATGTATGTGAATGTATATAAATATATGTATATATTTTTATTTTATTTATTTCTGCTGCATTCTGTGTGAGAACCCAAGTGTAGAGACTCGAACCAATGGCACTTAATTATTTAACTTGGTAAAAGTTAAAAATCTTTACTCAGGTAAGGTAATAGTAACTCACCAATCTTATATTATATTATATTATTTAATTAACAAAAAGGAACTATAGGATTAGGGGTGTTACACCAAGTTGGTATCAGAGCATATTTACCTAGTTAGAAGGGTAGAATTCCTTAAAATAGGGACTAATTTAGGTTAGTTAATTGAACTTAGGTAGTTAATTGACTTGTATTATATTTTGACTTGAGGAATAGAGTGGTAGGTTTGGGTAGATAGTATTTCGTGTTAGTGCCTTATGTTCTCTTATAAATATTATGTTATTGAGATTGATCACCTCAGTAATGTCTATTTTGTAGAGTGAGATATGGCCCTACTTGGGAGGAATACTGAACAAGAGAGAGAGAATGAGGCTAGCCTGATAAGGGTAATGCAGGCTATGATGGGAGTGGCCAAAGCTATGAGGGAGCAAGCTCTTGCTACTACCCAAGTCCTTAAACAATTTCAGGAGAATGAGAACAATAATCGCCCTAATCCTAACCCTAATGGAGGATAGGAAGGAAACTGAATTTATCATCAATTTTTAGAGTTCTAAAATGCAAAACCTCTTTCCTTTAGGGGTAAGTTCGACTTGAAGGTAGTAGAAGAGTGGCTGAGAGAAATGGATAAATTATTTATGGTCCTTGGAAGTACGGATGCCCAAAAGGTGTTGTTTTTAAGTTACATGTTGATTGGAGAGGCAAAGCATTGGTGGAAAGGGGCAAAACAAATAATAGAGGCTCAGGTAGTCCAGATCACCTGAGATTCATTTAAAGAGGTGTTTCTAGAGAAATATTTTGTTCAAAATGTGAGGAATGAAAAGGAGATTGAGTTCATGCAGATTAAGTAGGGAAATATGACTTTTGACAAATATCTTGCTAAATTTGAGTTGTCAAAATTCTCTTCGTACTTGAAGCTTCAACCAAATGAGGCATGGAAGGCCATGCATTTGGAGACTAGGTTGAGGCCAAAGTTAAATAGTGCAGTTGCTTCGCTAGAGATCAGGAATTATGCCACACTGGCAAATAAGTGTCACATAATTGCTAAGAATATGGAAAAAACTGATAAAGAGAAACAAAGAGTCAACTTCCTCAAACGAAAGCAACCAATATCTTTTAGAGGTAGGGATAACAAGTTTGGTAGAGCCCAGGGAGGCAAGAGACCAATGGTGAAGTAGGCATTACCTATGCTTGCTTAAAATGCAGGAGAAATCATGATGGCCTTTGTAGATGGCAACAAGGTGTTTGCTTTAGATGTAGTAAATAGGGACACTTTATTAGAGATTGTCCTCAATGGAAGAAACTGACTAAAATCAATAAACCTTTAACTACTGGGAGAGTCTATACCCTTAAAGGAAGATAAATTCCTCAGTCCGATGATTTGATTAATGGTAATTGTTTAATAGGTGATGTATCTTTGATTGTACTATTTGATTCTAGCACTACTCATTCTTTCATTTCCTATGAAAGTGTGACAAGACTAGAATTACCTATATCTGGTTTACCCTTTGAGTTTTCTATTTTCATTCCTACGAGAAAGCAGGTTTTGACTTCTTTAGCCTGCTTGAATTTTCTAATCATTATTGAGAATAGACCTTTTGTTATTGACCTTATTTGTTTACCATGAACTGATTTGGATGTTATTCTTGGGATGAACTGGTTGTCTCTAAACAATGTAATATTGGATTTTTCTGTAAAATGTATGACTTTTATAGATATCATACCAGTGAATAAGGTTATTGAGGAAAAGATCTAAAGAATGCATTTTCTGTGTTCTTTTGAGATTGAAATTTAGCATAAGCTTAATGATATCCCTGTTGTTAGTGAATTTTTAAATGTCTTTCCAGAGGAGATCTTGAGTCTTCTACCTGAGAGAGAAGTAAAATTATCTATAGAGTTAGTTCCTAGCACGAGACCGATCTCTATAGCACCTTATAAGATGTCTCCCTTAGAGTTAACTGAGTTGAAAGTGCAAATAAAAGACTCTTAGAAAAACAATTTGTGAGACCTAGTATTTCCATATGGGGAGCACTAGTGTTATTTGTGAAAAAGAATGATAGAAATATGAAATTATACATAAATTATAGATAATTAAACAAGGTGACTATGAAAAACAAATACCTTCTCCCTAAAATTAATGACCTATTAGATCAACTGAGAGGTGCTACTATAATTTCCAAAATTGATTTGAGGTAAGGGTGTCATCAAATGAGAGTTAAAGCTGAAGATGTACCTAAGACTGCCTTTAGGACAAGATATAGCCACTATGAATTTCTAATAATGCCATTTGGATTAAAAAATGCGCTAGTTATTTTTATGGATTACATGAGTCGTATCTTTAGAACCTACCTTGATCAGTTCGTGGTAGTGTTTATTGATGACATTCTTGTATATTCTAAAAGTAGGGAAGAGCATAAACAACATTTTAAGATTGTGTTTCATTTGCTTGATAAGTGCGAATTATGGCTAGAAGAGGTGATGTTCTTAGGACATGTGGTTGCTAAAGATGGGGTAGCAGAAGATTCCAGTAAGACTAAGGTAGTAGTTGGTTGGGAGAGACCTATAACAGTGACTAAAATTTGTAGTTTTCTTAGATTAGCCATTATTATAGGAGATTCATTCAAGGGCTTTCGTAGATCGCGTTACCTTTGCTAAGTTGACCAGGAAGGATGTTCCATTTGTGTAGGATTCCAAATGTGAACATAGTTTCCAGACTTTGAAGGAAAGACTAATAACTGCACCCGTCTTAACTATTCCTAACCCTTTAGAAAGCTTTGAATTATATTGTGACACATCCAAGAAGGGCCTAAGGTGTGTCTTGATGCAAAATAGAGGAGTAGTAACCTTTGCCTCTAGATAACTAAGACTTCATGAAGGAAATTATCCTACTTATAATCTAGAATTAGCGACCATAGTGTTTGCCTTAAAGCTTTGGAGACACTATCTTTATGGATCTAGATTTGAGGTATTTAGTGACCATAAAAGTCTCAAATATCTCTTTAAATAGAAGGAGTTGAATATGAGGCAAAGGAGATGGATGGAATTCATTAAAGATTACAAATTTGAACTAAAATACCATCTAAGGAAGGCCAGTGTAGTGGTAGATGCTTTAAGTAGGAAATCCCTTCATATGGCTCACTTGATGATAAATAAGATGAGCCTAATAGAGAATTTCAAGAACTTGAGCCTGTCCATGTTGGTATTGTCAGATAGGATATGTTTGAGTGAAATGAGAATTGAAAATAACCTTATGGCTCATATCTTAGAGGATCAAAGAGAGGATGAATTCTTAAAGTCCCTAAAAGACCCAACGAAATTTATGGGATAGTAACAATTCTAGATAGGGTATATGTCCCAGAATCAAGAGGATTGAGGGACCAAATCTTAGAGGAATTCCATAAGAGCAACTATACTATTCATACTGGTACCATAAAGATGTACTGAGATTTGAAAGAAAATTTTTGGTGGCTAGGTGTAACATCTGCTCCTAATATGAATAAGATATGCTTGTCAGTTGTTAATTTAAGTTTAATGCTTGTGTATGTTGCATTAATTACATATAGTTGCATTAGTATAAGGGCTTAGTTGAAAGGAACAAAAGCTTAACTAAAGTGGGAATAAGGACTAAATCGAAAAGGGAAAGTTGAGTTAGGCCAAAGTCATAAAATGGGCTAAGCATAAGAATGCAATTTGTGAGACTTAATAATTTAGAAACCCTAAACCCTAACAACCAACTCAAACTTCAACACTTTCTAGAGAGAGAAAGAGAAAGGCGAGTAGAGAGAGAAAGTGATGAGTTAGGGCAAAGAGGAGGAGATTTGCTGAGGAAGAAAGGATTTGAGGCTAGGGATTGGTCTTACAGCAAGGGAAGGACCATTTCAACACATTGTACAAGCACATTCTTTAGGAAATCAGGGTAGTAACTCAATCTAACCCCATTTTCTAAAATATTCAGCTCTTTTCTAGAAAAAGTTGTTATGCAAGTTTTGAACTAAGTTTGGGGTCTAAAACCTACATTCTCTATGTTTCTAACTTCCATTGGGTGTTGTGTGTTGAATGGTTATGCTCATTTATGCTTGTAATTGATTATGAAAGTGGGCTTATGCCCTAAGTGCTAAAATATGGTTTAATCTTAGTGTTGTGTAGTGTTAAGTTAAGTTTTAGGATTTTTATAAGTGCTATAAAATGTTTAGATGCTGGTGTTTAGTTCATGGCTTGTGAAAATGGTTTGAAAACATGTTTTTGAGGCAAAACTTTAGATGTAGTAGTAAGTTTTAGAGAACAACCAATTGCCAGCCCCTGAAAATCGACTGTCGTTTTCTTCATCTACCCAAAAGGCATTATAGAATTCTAGTAGGCAACTACGAGTCCCTGGAAGTCAACTATCGTGTTCTTTAATTTCCAAAAAATTCTCCAAAAAGCTAGTAGCCGACTGCCACGATCTAGCAATTAATTGTCAAGTCTAATTTTTCCCAGAGATGCCTCACAGAAGGCTAGCAGTTGACTGTCAAGCCTTTAGCATCCAACTTATAACTCTTGGCCAAGACAGATGTAAAAGTGTAACGAGCTAGTAGTTCACTTGTAGCTTGGGACCAATCAATTGCCAGCCCATTGTTTTAAATAAGGAGCTCAATGACCTATTTTGAGAGATAGTTTGCCCAAAATTCACTCGAACTAAGGATTTAAACCTGGGATGTAAGGGCTAACATGTAAAATTTGAGATCATGTGTCACTAGGATGATGGGATCCTTATGATAGTGAAGTAAAGAGAGTGGAAAACATAAGAAGAGAAAGAGGAAAGTATTCTAAGCGTATGCATTAGTGGCAGATAGGTTCATGATCGAGTGACCGATTGTCAATATGGGATGACCATTAGGCATTGCACAGATATGCCATGAATTAGGATGGTTAACATCCACTCGAGCATAAATGATTTCAAAAACACTAATGGTTGTGAACTCTAAGTTAGTGCAATCTTCCAGAGGCCATTTAAGAATCACGTACTTAGAGTTAAGCATAACGATGAACATGAGCCGAATCACCCTAATATATATGTTAAAGAATAGTGTACCAAGAGTGTGATCCATCAGGAAGGGATGGTGATTCCATAGCCCTATAATCTGCAAAAGTAGAGTGGATGAGACCTTTCCATAGTCAAATAGTGATCCAATGAGTTGTTATACCAGCTCTGTTTGGGAAGAAAGGGATATTGATCCCGTTGGTCAGGGATGGTCTATCAAAGTTGACAGGGACCATATAGAGAGAGTTATACCAACCCTATTTGGGATGAAAGTGGTATCACCTCACTGGTCAGGGATTATATGCAGAAAGGGTAGGGATTATTAAGGGGTAGTCGAATCCAGTTGGGAAATGCCTCAGATAGTACCAGTGGCAAAATTGTCACATATGATGTTAAGTTAACTCATGCATGAATGTAGTCATACATGAAGTTGTTCGCTAGGCGGTGCCCCTGATAACTCGTATGATATTTTTGTTTCTCCTACTCATATGTTAAATGAAAATATATGCTTGTTACCCTATGGAACATTTAAGATGAAAGTTATGATGAAAATAATGATGAATGGATATCCCATATTGTAAAGTTTATATGTTTTAAATGTACATGCATAGATATAAGCACATGACATGAAAATATGCACCATACACTACATCCTAATAGTATGTATTGTATTTTTATGATGAAAATAATATAGAGATTCTCTGTATAAGTACAGTGGTATAGGTTAGTAGTTTTCAAAATAGGTTGTATTGCTATTGAGATTAAATTCTCACATAAATGCTAGCACGTACCAGATGTGTAAGTCCCTAGCTGAAGATGAAGGTAACATGGAGAGAGATACCCTTCAGGGGGTACATGAAAATACTTATTTTGGATAGTACAGGCACATGTTTATTGTACTAGTCTTCATAATTTGTGAGAAAGGCTAGTATAGATTATCTCTTATATAGCCCATCTTAACTTAGATGTATATGGATTAACTAGCAATTATCAGTAGTCAATTTGATGGGGTCATAAGTGGCAGGGATGTTCCTTCCATGCCCCAATAGTTATTTAATGATAAGTAACAAATTCAGTATGCATGTTTATGTATAGTTATCTAGAGTAAACTATATATATATTGTGTTATTTCACTACGAGAACCCGAGTGTAGAACCTGACCCCAAATGGCACTCAGTTAATTAACTTGGTAAAAGTTAAAAAGACAAAATTTTACTCGAGTATAAGTAATAGTAATACACCATTATTGTGATATTTACATATTATACCTTTTAAATTAATATAAAGGAACTATAGGCTAGGGGTGTTACATACAGAGTTGGTATTAGAGCTTGGTTACCATGGTTAGCACATAGCTGACTCGGTAGTGCGGATAGATTTCTCAGGATATTTACATGTTTATTTTTGTACTAGTCTTTATGATTTTTGAGAAAGGATAGTATAGATTATCTCTTGTATAGCCCATCTTAACTTGGATCTATATGGATTAACTAGGAACTATCAATAGGCAATTTAATGGGGGCATGAGTGGTAGGGATGTTGCTTCCATGCCTCAATAGTTATTTAATTATAAGTAACAAATTCAGTATGCATGTTTATGTATAGTTACCTAGAGTAAACTCTATATATATATTGTGTTATTTCACTACTAAAACTCGAGTGTAGAACTCGACCCAAAATGGCACTCAGTTAATTAACTTGGTAAAAGTTACAAAGACAAAATTTTACTCGGGTAGAAGTAATAGTAACACATCATTATTGTAATATTTACATATTATACCTTTTAAATTAATATAAAGGAACTACAAGCTAAATGGGTGTTACACTAGGTATGAAGAAGCACATAGCTGAGTATGTTGCTAGATGTTTAGTATGCCAGCAAGTGAAGATCGAACATTAGAAACCTGCAGGATTGTTAAAACCTCTTGAAATCCTTAAATGGAAATGGTATAAAATTACCATGGATTTTGTGGTTGGTTTACCTAGGACTCAGTTAGGAAATGATGCATTTTGGGTAATAGTGGACTGATTAACTAAGTCTACACATTTCTTGCCCATTAAGATAATTTTCTTACTGGATAAACTAGCCCAGTTGTACATTCAAGAAATAGTGAGACTCCATAGAGTACCCACTAGTGTTGTATCGGATAAAAACCCTAGATTTACTTCTAGATTTTGGAAAGCCTTGCAAGAGGCCTTCAGTATCAAGTTTAACTTCAACACTACTTATCATCCTCAAATTGATAGGCAGATTGAAAGAACCATAAAGACTCTAGAAGATATGCTTAAACTTGTGCCTTATAACAAAAAGAGAGTTGGGATAAGAATTTGCCATTAGTGGAGTTTTCCTACAATAATAGTTTCCACTCTAGCTTAAGAATGACACCTTATGAAGCCTTGTATGGTTGAAAATGCCGATCACCTTTATGTTTGGCTGAAGTAGGAGAAAGATAGTTGATAGGACCTGAGTTAGTGTAACAAACTATAGACCAAATAAGAATGATTAAGGGAAAGATGGCTAAGGCCTAGGATAGACAAACGAGTTATGCTAATAAAAGAAGAAGACCACTTAAATTTAATGAAGGAGATTATGTATTCCTCAGGGTTTCCCCAATTACTAGTATTGGTAGAGTTATTAAGTCCAGAATACTAATTCTTAGATACATTGGAGCATTCCAAATTTTGAAAAGAGTTGGTTAATCTGCATACCAAATAGCCTTACCCCTATTTTTTCCAATCTCCATAATGTTTTTCATGTTTCTCAACTTTAAAAATATATTTTAGAAATGTCACATATTCTTAATGCCAGTATAGTACAGTTAAAAGATAATCTGACTTATCATCCTAAGCCTTTGAAAATCATTGGTACTGAAATCAAGTAGTTAAGGAATAAGACTATTCCACTAGTGAAAGTATTGTGGGATCAGTCGTCACCAAAAAAAGCCAAATGAGAGAAAGAAGAAGATATGAGAAGGACTTACCCAGAATTATTTGAATAGGTATACACTAATTTTGAATATGAAATTATTTTAAAGAAAGGAAGAAATGTAACATCTACTCCTATGGTTTATGAGATATAGTTGTTAGTGATTAAATAAGTTAAATATTTGTGCATACTACATTAGTTTGCATACATTAGTGCAGGGACTTAACTCAAAGAGAGTGAGGGACCAAGTTAAAAAAGAATAAGGACTAGAATGAAAAGCAAAAAGGTTAAGTTAAGGGCATTATGTAAATCCTTATAAGCCTAAGGGTAGAAAATGTGATTTTAGCCAAAAGGGAGTTACTGTAGCTAACTAATTTTTGAAATCTCCTACCAGTATTTCAAGGGCAAAATTTATACAATAGGAGAAATTGCCATTTGAGGCCGAGTGACTAAAAACTCGACCCTGACTTTAGACAAGGATGGCAGTTCCCCCAACTACATGGAACTAACTATGTGCTTCAAACCAGGAAACCCTCCACCATAAAACTCACTTTTAAACCTTTTAGAGAGAGAAAGGAGGCATTTTAGAGACAGAAAGAGAGAGATTGTGAAGAAGGATTTCAACCTGAATTCAAGCATGATTTAAAGTAGAAAATTTCAAGAGGGAACATCTAGGCAAGCATTAGACACCATCAACACATCTTTAACAAAAATCAAGGTAGCAAAAAATCTAATCCCCCTCATTTTTAAAAGCACTGTTCATTTTACTAAAAATTGTGATTTTGATTTTGTTTGAGATATGAGAGGGGTTTAAACCTACATTCTTTGTATTCTTCACTTCTATTGCATATTTTATGCTAAATAGATGTACTTATACATGCTTGTTATAGATTATGAGAAGTGGGTTTTACTATTCACCATGTTTGAAAGGTGTTTTGATTTCGTATGATGGATGCTGTTAAGGTTGAAAGTGAGAGATAATTGAAGTAAATGATGAATTAATGTATGAAACTAAACTCAGGCCTTTTTCTAGACTTGAAAAGAGGTAAAATTTGGAATTGTATCCCAAGATCCTGCAAGTTGACTTCCATGTTCTTCAGTGTAAGATTTTCCAAAATAGGTCGGAACTATTAGACCTCCAGTAAATGGCTACCAGCTTAAAGTAGACTAGCAGCCAACTACTATGGGCCTAACACTCGACAAGTAGCTCTCTATTAGCCAAGGGTCGATTGATGTAGTCTAGCAGTTGACTTGTAGCCTTATGTTTGAGTTTTCCAAGTTTTATTTCTATAAGCCAACTGTTATGAGGTGTAAGCTGACTGCTAGGTGGAAAAATAATGTTTTTATTATAGAATTCATTTTAAAAGAGCCACTTAGTCTTTGAAAAGAAACCTAAAAAATTTAAAATAATTTTTTTAGTGAAAGTTTCTATTTTTCTGGAATATATGCTCAATAGGGTCAACAATAATGTCATCATATAAGAGAATTATAGATTTTAGGCCACATGTAACATGAGGCTAAAAAAGACAGAGTGAAAAACGTAAAAGAGAAAAGAGAAGAGTATTTCAAGTGCATGTACTAGTGATATATAAGCTCATGATTGAGTGACCGATTATCGGTATGGGACGATCGTTGGGCATTCCATGGTTGAACCATAAACTAGGATGATAAACATCCACTCGATTATAAATTATTTCAAAAACACTGTGATGGTTGCAAATTATGAGTTAGTGAACTTTCCTATTGTAATATCCTCAATTCTATGATATCAAGTATGTCTTAGAATCCTAGACTCAATATTTTTATGCATGGAAAATAGTCCAAAAATTATTTTATATTACCTTAAACAAAAGAAGGACTAAATTGAAAGCAAATGATTAGGGACTAAAATGAAAGGAAATTTGTTTTACAAAATATCCTGATAGTAAGCACACAAATTGAGGTGCATTTATGGCTCACATTTATGAGGTTTGAAAATGGTGCCAATGTCATGAAGCTACAAGAAAAATATTTACGGGCAAAACGGTCAAAATTTTATCTGAAAATAAGAATAAAATATTTATTTATTAGATAAAATGGCTAATTTTTATTTAGAAAATTAACAGTCCAGCCGCCCACTTGCAGATATTGTCCGCTTTGTCCCACCTCTGTGGACTCACGATTTTGTTCTTCCCCAACCTAAGGGGGGAAAATGCGTCTATCAAGGAGGAAGTCCAGCTCTGATACCAATGTAACAGTCTAACCACCTACTTACAGATATTGTCCGCTTTGTCCCACCTCTGTGAACTCACGGTTTTGTTCTTCCCCAACCTAAGGGGGGAAAACGCGTCTGCAAGGGAGAGATATCCATACCCTTATAAGGCATGCTTCGTTCTCCTCTCTAACTGATGTGGGACTTTACAATTCACCCCCCTTAGGGAGCCCAACGTCCTCACTGGCACAACGATTTAGGCCCCGGCTCTGATACCAATGTAACAATCCAGCCGCCTACTTGCAGATATTGTCCGCTTTGTCCCACCTTTGCGGACTCACGGTTTTGTTCTTCCCCAACCTAAGGGGGGAAAATGCATCTATCAAGGAGGAAGTCCAGCTCTGATACCAATGTAACAGTCTAGCCGCCCACTTGCAGATATTGTCCGCTTTGTCCCACCTCTGTGAACTCACGATTTTGTTCTTCCCCAACCTAAGAGGGGAAAACACGTTTGCAAGGGAGAGGTATCCACACCCTTATAGGGCATGCTTCGTTCTCCTCCCCAACCTATGTGGGACTTTACAATTCTATCTGAAACTATACTAGTAGGAATACCATGACTATACAAATCGAGAAATGGTCCAAATTTTTTATGTAACAGTCTAGCCGCCCACTTGCAGATATTGTCCACTTTGTCCCACCTTTGTGAACTCACGATTTTGTTCTTCCCTAACCTAAGGAGGGAAAACGCATCTGCAAGGGAGAGGTATCCACACCCTTATAAGGCATGCTTTGTTCTCCTCCCCAACTGATGTGGGACTTTACAATCCACCTGTAACAACCGAAAACATTTTGAAAGAGTTTTAAAGCATAAAATTGAATTTTTAACCCTAATCCCAATCAAACGAAGCCTGGCATGACTTTCAAGGATAATGACTTGACAAAGAAGGTCGTTCGAAGTCAGAAACATGATCAAACGGAAAGAAATGCAATCCGGCGATCAGAAACTAACAGAAGATGTTTCGTGCGTCAATTTCACTAACAGAGGCCAAAACCTTAACATGGAAACACGTGCTGATGTCTGGAAAGATGCCGATACCCTAAAGCATCCCCGAGTGGTCCGAGAAAAGTCAGAATCGCCCCCGGAGGTTTTAAATTTCATGGATTCCCTCCATTTCCCTCATATCTCTCTCTCCTCACCACACTCTCTCTCTCCTCTCTCTCCTCCTTCCTCCACTGTGAACCGCTGCTACAGCCACCGTGGACCACCACCCATCATACCAATCGACAGCCCTTACCACCCGCAACCTCCATCAACCACCCACGGCCACCAACGGCGGCCAGCTTCGCCGAAAAATGCCACTTTTCTCCTTCACCGTGTGAAAACTTCACCAGCTCAGATCGCCGCCGTCCGTCGCCGTTGACCTTCACCGCCTCCACCACCGTGTAGCCCGAGCTGCCAGCTTCCTCCAATAGCTCGTCGACGTCGAACGGAGGCCGAACGCGCTCGGATCGAGGGAATCTCAATCCGCCGTGCGAGAATCTTCGTAGCCAGAAAACATCATCCAAACGACCATGAACCGCCGCGCCACCACCAGATTCGGACTCCTGGACTTGCGGGCTTCACCGTGGTGTGATTTTCCAGGCAAACCGCACCCCTCTGTCGTGCGCCACCGTACGTCACTGTGTGCCGCTGTGCCGGAGCTTCTGGACGTGTATCGGGAGAAACTGAGACCACCCCGAGATAGAATTCCATCATTCGATCCCATTGGTAAGGTCCGATTTCCCAAAAACTAATGGTATCTGACTGAAATGGCTGCCGAATGTAAATAGGCAATAAATTAACCTAGGTATTAGGGTAACCAGACTTAGGATCAAAAAACGGATGACGTGACGAGTTTAAATATTTAATTTAATTTCCAGGAAATTAATTGGGCTCAAAAACCAAGATTTCGTGAAGTTCTGAAGTGAATTGGAGTGACAGGAGACCAGGTAGGATAATTTACACTTCCCGAACCCTAGATTTGACTTAGTGGATACCTGATTAATTTAGATGATTTGCATGGACTTGCGTGCTGCTTTCGATGGGATAAATTGCATGCCTGTGTGCTGAAAACCCTAATTGCATGTTAGACACCTTGTTTATTGAGTTTAGATGCCCTTAGGATGGATTTACTTAGGGTTGGCTACTTGATAGCCGGTATGGGACGGCCGTTAAGTATCCCTAGTACAGGGAGCTTTTAAAGGAGATTATTTTTATCATATTTATCCTGTACAGAGTTAGGGATTACGCGTTAAACTAGGACGACCCTAAGAAAGGTTTAAGGAGTATAAGGGGGGATAGCCTACACGGGGAAACGTTGTGATTTAGGCGTAATACCCTAGAACCCTGAGGAATAGCCGACCGTGAGCATGTGAGTTCGAATAGACTGTATGAGGATGAGAATTGGCGTATGCGCACATGCTAGGGGATGCCCTAGATGTTGATTCTCACCCGGTCCTTGAGTGAGTAATTGGTGTTACGGATCACACTCAAAATATAGGCTTGATTCGGGTGATTGGTGTTACGGATCACACCCAACGATAAGAGAGGTATTCTCTCTAGACGACGTGCAATTAGATGATGGTTTAGACTTGGTTACAGTGGATTTGTGACCAACGGGGACTTAGACACACCGGGCATGGGATTTTACTTGATTTTGATGATTAATTTTAAAAAGAAATGGATTTTATGATTTCGATTAATTGCCGCAATTTCTATGTAATAAAACAATTTTAAAGATAAGGTATTTCACTATTTTCAAACTGATTTCGGGAAGATGATTTCGGTGTTTCGCACCGCTGGGTATTCAACCAGTTTTCTAATGATATTTGAATTGTAAATTATTCTACTGGGATTTTATATCTCATCAGGTTGTTTACTCAGATGAACAGGGACAGGGACAGGAACCCAGAAGATAGCGGATGAGGCCTTGATGATAAACAGGAGAATGAATTAGCTTAGGCTTGAATCGTTTGTATATATTTTGATGACGTTGCTGTTATTGGGTTCTGTCTTTTATGTTTTCTGTATGGATTGGATTGATTGTACATGTATAAATCAGGTATTTTACGTTGACTGTAGTGATGGAATTGACGTTGTTGTATATGGATTTCTGTTATTATGTTTTATGTTGTTGATGGACTAGCTGTATGATTGTAAACAGGTGATTTTGTATTTGGGTATGTTCGAAATACAGAGGAAACTCTGCCAGATTTTTGGTAGGGTTTACCGCTGTAAACTGGTGGATTTAAGTCGGAATATATGTGAATGCATGATGTGATGTATATAAGAGTTTTAGATTTCGTTCCAGAGTAATTTTATGATATATGTATGTCTAATTAGTTAGCTGCATGTGGATTAGGGTTGAACGGAATCTGAATGGACAACGGGAAGTCTATTTGGGTTACGCTCAACCAGTAGCGATCCCCTGACATTCCCACATCGGGAATAACTAATTGAACCAACCCACATACTTCCGCTAATTAGATAAGCATCGCGTATGTCGTATTAGGGGGTCGTTACAATTATGGTATCAGAGCCCAGTGTGTCGGATCTTCTGGTTTAGTGGGTTTAAGGACTTTGAATCTTCGGGCTTGCAGCTTTAGGGTTTCGATTGATTTAACTCTGGAATGATAGGACCTGATTTTGAATTGATAATGAACGGAATGAATTTAATGCATTTCTGTTAACTGTTGCTGTATAACTGATTTGTTTATTTTCTATGTCAGATAAGTATGGTAGAATCTAGCAGGGATGCCACCCGCAGGCCCAGAGGAAGGCCAAGACACAGGAATCAGGGTGCTTCGGGTAGTGGTGGCATGGAGACTGAGGTCGACATGCATGACATGATGGAATCCATCCGATTAATGGCCGATGCGATGAGAGATCAGGCCACTACCAGTGCAAATGTAATGAGACAGCAGCGGGAAGACAGACAGACGAGAAATGACGGAGCCACTTAACATGTAAACCCACTGTATTAGGGATGGATTGAATTTCAGAGAGCAGGTCCATCTCCGTTTGCAGGTGCCTTCGATCCAGCTGTTGTGGAAGCTTGGGTAAAAGAAATTGAAAATATTTTCAGATTGTTGCAGTGCGACGATGAGCAGAAAGTCACATATGCAACATACATGCTGAAAGGTGAAGCGGAACTTTGGTGGACAGATGCCCAGCAACTGATGGAGAGCCGAGGCATTCCACTTACCTAAGAGTCTTTCAAGATGGTCTTCATGGATCAATATATCCCTGAGAGTGTAAAACAAGCAAAGGAAGCACAGTTCCTGAAGCTCACGTAGGGAGGCAGGCCGTTTGATGAGTATCTGAAACAGTTTGAAGAATTATCACGATACTCCACTTACCTGCGAATACATTACGATGAGGCCTGGAAAGCTAAACAACTAGAAGAAGGCCTAGATTTACCTATGAAGACTCAGTTAGCTACCCTGGAGATTCGAGACTTCGCCACACTGGTCAACAAGTGCCAAATTCTGAGCAAGAATTTAGAACAGAGACAGACTCAGAATATGACACAGCGAACAGGGAACCGGCCCAGACAAGCACCCAGGAATCTTAATGTAAGAAGCGGTATGTTTAAACACCAACCAAGGGCTTCTAGTAGCAGTGGGAGGCGACCTGATAATGCTCCTTATCCGAAGTGTGGCACCAGACATCCAAATCAGCCCTGCTGGCATCAGACTCCACTTCAGTGTTACAGATGTGGAGGCACAGGACACATGGCCAGATCACGCCTCTTCCACCGAATCAGCCGACATCCGGTAGCCGGAGACCACAGGCTCCAGGGAGAGTTTTTACTATGAATGCTGCCAATGTCGACAGGTCTTCGGGTTTGATGCAGGGTAGAGGTAAAATTTATAATTTTTCTTTGATAGTATTGTTTGATTCGGGTGCTACGCACTCATTCATTGCTGATGCATGCGTAGAAAGAATAAGATTACCTGTTCAAACCTTGCCCTGTGACCTATACATATCCACACCCTTGGGAGAGGCCACTATGTCCCCACGAATATGCCTAAATTGCCCCTTAACCATTGAAGATACTTTATTTCTTGTGGACCTATTATGTATACCATTGTCAGGGATCGACATTATTTTGGGAATGGATTGGTTGACTAGGAATCAAGTCTTGTTGAATTGTTCCGAAGGGACAATTACTTATCTGGATAACGTACCTGTGCGAGAGAGTGACAGGGCTTGTGAGATAGGTGATATGTCCCTTAATCTCTCTGAGGTAGAGTTGCAGGATAGACTAAGTCAAATCTCAATTGTTAGTGACTTTCCGGAGGTATTTCCTTTGGAAATAAGTAAACTGCCACCACTTAGGGAGATAGAGTTCACCATTGACTTGATTCCGGGCACGGGTCCCATAGCCATGACCCCATATCGTATGGCCCCTGCAAAATTAAGAGAATTAAAGTTCCAAATCGAAGATATGTTAGAGAAGGGGTTTATTAGGCCAAGTGTATCGCCATGGGGAGCTCCGGTCTTATTCGTAAAGAAGAAAGACAGGAGTTTAAGACTGTGTATTGATTATCGACAATTGAATAAGGTGACCATCAAGAATAAATACCCATTGCCACGTATCGATGACTTGTTTGATCAGTTGCAAGGCACAACTATATTTTCTAAGATAGATTTAAGATCAGGATACCACCAGATTAGGGTTAGAGAGGAGGATATTCCTAAGACAGCGTTCAGGACAAGATACGGCCATTACGAGTTTTTAGTGATGCCGTTTGGATTGACGAATGCACCTGCTGTTTTTATGGATTATATGAATAGGATTTTCATACCCTATTTAGATCAATTTGTTGTGGTATTCATCGATGATATCTTAGTCTATAACAAGACTCATGATGAGCATGCCCAACATCTTAGCACGGTGCTACAGATACTAGAAGAGAAGCAGTTGTATGCAAAGCTAGAGAAATGTGAGTTTTGGTTAGAAGAAGTGAAATTCTTAGGACACGTGGTAAATGGGGAAGGGATAGCGGTCGACCCAAAGAAAATTGAAGCAGTATTAGATTGGGATCGACCTAGAACGATCACCGAGATTAGGAGCTTCCTGGGTTTGGCTGGTTATTGTCGAAAATTCATCCAAGGATTTTCACAGATAGCTGTGCCATTAACCCGGTTGACTCGGAAAGGGGTAGATTTTAAAAGGAGCGAAAAATGTGAGACTAGTTTTCAAATTCTGAACGAGAAATTAACCACCGCTCCTGTACTAATTATTCTGAAACCCCTAGAACCCTTTACCGTATACACAGATGCATCCCTGAGAGGCCTAGGTTGTGTTTTGATGCAAGATGGGAAAGTTGTGGCTTATGCATCGTGACAATTGAAACCTGCAGAGGAGAACTACCCCACTCATGACTTAGAATTAGCTGCCGTTGTGTTTGCCCTAAAGATTTGGAGACATTACCAGTATGGCGCGGTATTTGAAGTGTATAGCGATCATAAGAGCCTTAGGTATTTGTTTGATCAGAAGGAATTAAACATGAGGCAGCGTAGGTGGGTAGAATATTTGAAAGACTTTGATTTTGAGTTGAAGTATCATGCAGGAAAAGCGAATGTTGTGGCTGATGCATTAAGCCGAAAGTCACTATAATTGGCTAGTTTAATGATTGGTGAGATGAGGTTACTTGAGGATTTTGGAAATCTTAGCCTTAACATAATCTCGTTCCCACAAAGATTAGTGATGAGTGACTTTTTAATAACCTGTGAATTGAGAGAATTAATTAGACAAGCCCAACTTGAGGATGAATCCTTGGAAGTATACGCAGACCAACCCGACTTTGGACTAGCACCTGATGGAGTTTTGATGTTTAGAAAGAGGGTAGTGATTCCGAACCATCAGGAACTAAAGAAAAAAGTGTTAGCAGAAGCCCATAGAAGTCATTACACTATTCACCCCGATATTTCCAAGATGTATCAGGATTTAAAGAGGAATTTTTGGTGGCCCGGTATGCGGAAGGATATCACGAACTATGTGAATGCCTGTTTGACTTGTCAACAGGTTAAGATAGAACACCAGAAACTCGCAGGGCTACTAAAACCATTGGAGATACCAGAGAGGAAATGGGATCAGATCACTATGGATTTCGTGGTAGGATTACCTAGAACACCAGCAGGATTTAATGCCATTTGGGTAATAATGGATCGGTTGACCAAGTCTGCGCACTTTTTACCTGTCAAGGTGCGTTACTCCATGGAGAAATTAGCCGAAGTATACCTTAGGGAAATCGTAAGATTGCATGGAATACTGTCAGGTATAGTATCTGATCGAGACCCTAGGTTTACTTCGAGATTTTGGCAATCTTTACAGCAAGCCTTAGGAACCCAACTTAAATTTAGCACCGCCTATCATCCTCAGACTAACGGGCAATCTGAGAGGACTATTCAAACCCTAGAAGACATGTTAAGGGCATGTGTGCTTGAGCAGAAAGGAAGTTGGGATAAACACCTGCCGTTGATAGAGTTTGCATACAACAACAGTTATCACTCTACCATCGGTATGGCCCCGTATGAGGCTCTGTATGGGAGAAGCTGTAAATCACCTTTAAGTTGGGTAGAAATGGGGGAGAGTGCACTGTTGGGACCCGAGATGGTACAAGAAACCACTGATCAAATTAAAATGATCAAGGAAAAGATGAGAATTGCCCAACAGAGGCAAGAATCCTATGCCAACAAGAGAAGAAGGCCTTTGGAATTTAACGAGGGAGATCACGTATTTCTGAGAGTGTCCCCCACCACGGGTATCGGTAGACAGGTAAGGACCAAGAAACTAAGCCCTAAATTCCTAGGACCATTCCAAATTTTACAGAGAGTCGGTCCCGTTGCCTACCAAATTGCCTTACCTCCCTATTTGTCCAATCTACATAATGTTTTCCACGTCTCCCAACTTCGTAAATACGTCCCAGATCCTACGCATGTATTAGGGAATCAACCAATAATATTAAAGGAAAATTTGACTTATGAATCTACTCCTGTTCAAATCCTTGACTATAAGACTAAGCAACTTCGAAGTAAAATAATCCCTTTAGTTAAGGTACTTTGGCAGGATGTAGCGTCGCAGGAGATGACGTGGGAGAAATAAGAAGAGAGGAGGCAAAGATACCCAGAACTATTTACAGGTATGAATTTTGGGGATAAAATTTCTTTTAAGGGGGGAGAATGTAACAACCGAAAACATTTTGAAAGAGTTTTAAAGGATAAAATCGAATTTTTAACCCTAATCCCAATCAAACGAAGCCTGGCATGACTTTTGAGGATAATGACTTGGCACACAAGGTCGTTCAAAGTCAGAAACACGATCAAACGGAAAGAAATGCAATCTGGAGATCAGAAATTGACTGAAGATGTTTCGTGCGTCAATTTCACTAACGGAGCCCAAAACCTTCGCATGGAAACACGTGCCGATGTCTGGAAGGATCCCACACCCTAAAGCATCCCCGAGTGGTCTGGGAAAAGTCAGAATCGCCCCTGGAGGCTTTAAATTTTACGGATTCCCTCCATTTCCCTCATATCTCTCTCTCTCCTCACCACACTCTCTCTCTCCTCTTTCTCCTCCTTCCTCCATTGTGAACCGCCGCTATAGCCACCGTGGACCGCCACCCAGTATACCAATCGACAGCCCTCACCACCCACAACCTTCAGCAACCACCCACGGCCACCAATGGCCGCCATCTTCGCCGAAAAATGCCACTTTTCTCCTCCACCGTGCGAAAACTTCACCAGCTCAGATCGTCGCAGTCCATCGCCGTTGACCGTCACCGCCCCCACCACCATGTAGCCCGAGCTGCCAGCTTCCTCCAGTAGCTCGTCGATGTCGAACGGAGGCCGGATGCGCTCGGATCGAGGGATTCTCTGTCCGCCGTGCGAGAATCTTCGTGGCCAGAAAATGTCATCCAAACAACCGTGAACCGGCACGCCACCACCAGATTCGGACTCCTGGACTTACGGGCTTCACTGTGGTGTGATTTTCGAGGCAAACCGCACCCCCCCGCTGTGCGCCGCCGTGCCGAAGCTTCTAGACGTGCATCGGGAGAAACCGAGACCACCCCAACACAGAATTCCATCATCCGATCCCATTGGTAAGGTCTGATTTCCCAAAAACTAATTGTATCTGACTGAAATGGCTACCGAATGTAAATAGGCAATAAATTGACCTAGGTATTAGGGTAACCAGACATAGGATCAAAAAACGGATGACGTGACGAGTTTAAATATTTAATTTAATATCCAGGAAATTAATTGGGCTCAGAAATCGAGATTTCGTGAAGTTCTGAAGTGAATTGGAGCAACAGGAGACCAGGTAGGATAATTTACACTTCCTGAACCCTAGATTTGACTTAGTGGATACCTGATTGATTTAGATGACTTGCATGGACTTGCATGCTTCTTTCGATGGGATAAACTGCATGCCTGTGTGATGAAAACCCTAATTGCATGTTAGACACCTTGTTTATTGAGTTTAGATGCCATTAGGACAGATTTACTTAGGGTTGGGTACTTGATAGCCTGTATGGGACGGCCGTTAAGTATACCTAGTACAGGGAGCTTTTAAAGGAGATTGTTTTTATCATATTTAGCCTGTACTGAGTTAGGGATTACGCATTAAACCAGGACGACCCTAAGAAAGGTTTAAGGAGTATAAGGGGGGATAGCCTACACGGGAAAACATTGTGATTTAGGCGTAATACCCTAGAACCCTGAGGAATAGCCGACCGTGAGCATGTGAGTTCGAATAAACTGTATGAGGATGAGAATTGGCGTATGTGCACATGCTAGGGGATGCCCTAGATGTTGATTCTCACCCAGTCCTTGAGTGAGTGATTGGTGTTACGGATCACACTCACAATATAGGCTTGATTCGGGTGATTGGTGTTACGGATCACACCCAACAATAAGAGAGGTATTCTCTCTAGACGACGTGCAATTAGATGATGATTTAGACTTGGTTACAGCAGATTTGTGACCAACGTGGACTTAGACACACCGGGCATGGGATTTTACTTGATTTTGATGATTAATTTTAAAAAGAAATGGATTTTATGATTTCGATTAATAGCCGCAATTTCCATGTAATAAAATGATTTTAAATATAAGGTATTTCACTGTTTTCGAACTGATTTCGGGAACATGATTTCGGTGTTCGCAGCGCTGGGTATTCAACTAGTTTTCTAATGATATTTGAATTGTAAATTATTCTACTGGGATTTTATATCTCATCAGGTTGTTTACTCAGATGAACAGGGACAGGGACAGGAACCCAGAAGATAGCGGATGAGGCCTTGATGATAAAAAGGAGAATGAATTAGCTTAGGCTTGAATCGTTTGTATATATTTTTATGACGTTACTGTTATTGGGTTCTGTCTTTTATGTTTTCTGTATGGATTGGATTGATTGTACATGTATAAATCAGGTATTTTACGTTGATTGTAGTGATGGAATTGACGTTGTTGTATATGGATTTCTGTTATTATGTTTTATGTTGTTGATGGACTGGCTGTGTGATTGTAAACAGGTGATTTTGTATTTAGGTATGTTCGAAATACAGTGGAAACTCTGCCAGATTTTCGGTAGGGTTTACCATTGTAAACTGGTGGATTTAAGTCGGAATATATGTGAATGTATGATGTGATGTATATAAGAGTTTTAGATTTTGTTCCAGAGTAATTTTATGATATATGTATGTCTAATTAGTTAGCTGCATGTGGATTAGGGTTGAACGGAATCTGAATGGACAACGGGAAGTTTATTTGGGTTACGCTCAACCAGTAGCGATCCCCTGACATTCTCACATCGGGAATAACTAATTGAACCAACCCACATACTTTCGCTAATCAGATAAGCATCGCGTATGTCGTATTAGGGTGTCGTTACACCACCCCCCTTAGGGAGCCCAGCGTCCTCACTGGCACACCAATCTGGGCCCCAGCTTTGATACCAATGTAACAGTTCAGCCGCCCACTTGCAGATATTGTCTGCTTTGTCCCACCTCTGTGAACTCACGATTTTGTTCTTCCCCAATACCAATGTAACAGTTCAGCCGCCCACTTGTAGATATTGTCCGCTTTGTCCCACCTCTGTGAACTCACGGTTTTGTTCTTCCCTAACTTAAGGGGGAAAATACGTTTGCAAGGGAGAGGTATCCGCACCCTTATAAGGCATGCTTCGTTCTCCTCCCTAACCGATGTGGGACTTTACACCTATAGCCAACAAAAAGGAGTCACGTACTTAAAGTTAAGCATAACCATAGCATGTGTTGAATCACTCTAAAATATATGCTTGTGAATAACGTTCTTAGAACGTGATCCATCAAAAAAGGATGGTGATTCCATAGCCTCATGATCCACAATGACAGAGTAGGTGTGATCTGTCAGAGTTAACAATGATCTCGTGAGTTATACAACCCCTTTTTGGAATGAAAGGGAAATGAAATATCTTAAGGGATAGCGATCCCAATAGTTAGGGATGATTTGTCAGAGTTGACAGGGACCATTGAG
Source organism: Senna siamea (assembly GCA_031216115.1). Classification (NCBI taxonomy): domain Eukaryota; kingdom Viridiplantae; phylum Streptophyta; class Magnoliopsida; order Fabales; family Fabaceae; genus Senna; species Senna siamea. Next base: position 16,250,685 of record CM062364.1, read on the forward strand.
TGAGTTATACTATCCCTATTTAGGACGAAAGGGAAGTGAAATTTTGGAATAGATATCAATCTCATTGGTCTAGGGATGATTTGTCGAGAGGACAGGGACCATTGTGTACTCAGATCCATTAGGGGATGCTCCAGATAGCACAGGGTAGGCATATATTTTTAGTGGTCAGGGACCACGAGAAGCTCAACTCGGAACTCATCCATGAGTGCTGTAGGAGCATGTAGAGTTGTTAATTGGGCGACTCTCCCAATGGCTCATATGATGATTTTGGCATTGGCCATTATGACATTCTTGTTTTCCTTGCTTATGTTTTAAATGTGAATATGATCATGTTACCATGGAAAATGTATATGATGAAATGACATATCCTATATTGTTGACATCTAGTGAATTGTAACTATGCATGCATTCACAAGTACATGCCATAACTGTATAATTCATGCATTGTATCCTACTAGATATTGTTTTCTATATGATGATAAAAAGAATGTAGTGGATTTGTGTATGAATAATGTGGTATAGGCCAGTGGTTTTTAAACAGATTGTTTTGCTACTGAGAATTATTCTCACATAAATACTGATGTGTATCAGATGCCTAGATTTCATATCCTACTGGAGGTAGACATAACATGGAGGGAAATACCCTTTCTAGGGTATTTTATGATAATTCAGGAAGTTTGGGTGGTCGCAGTGATAGAAGTTCCCCCGTCAACCCCCACCTATAGGAGGAGTGGAATTGCATGATTAGTGTAATAGTTATTATATTTTAATATGTAAATATTTAAAGTGAAGTTGTACATGTCCCACTATCTTAACCCTTATTATGTTTTTGGAGAGGGTCAAGATGATTTATTTTGTTGTACAAGAAAAGAGTGTATATATATATTCAAGATATGTGAGAGAAATAGGGTTATCCATTAATAGGATTTTAAAAAGGATATGAATGGTAGGGTTGTTGCCTCCTTACCCTAACTGACAAACGGTTGCCAATCTCACATATCTATATGTATGTGTCTCAGAAAAGAAATGATGTATGTGAATGTATATAAATATATGTATATATTTCTATTTTATTTATTTCCATTGCATTATATGTGAGAACCCAAGTGTAGAGACCCAAACTAATAGCACTTAATTATTTAACTTGGTAAAAGTTAAAAATATTTACTCAAGTAGAGGTAATAGTAACTCACCAATCTTATAGTATATTATATTATATTATTTAATTAAAAAAAGGAACTATAAGATTGGGGGTGTTACACTAGTGCTGTGCCAGTCGACTTATACCTCTTCAAATTGCAGAACTCTAGCTTAAACACTTGAATCCTTATTCTTTCACTTTTTTATCCTTTCTAATTTTGCATTTACATTAGTAAAGTCCATTCAACCCGCTTAGTTCCAAACTTAGTTAACATATGTCCTTAATTATGGATGCATTGTTACAAATTTTATCCTCTTGAGGAAGGAGTGAGCAAAAAGTGCTCAAGAGGTCTTGCAAAACAAAACTCAGGCCACTCTGATGCTTAAGTGAATAAGGAAGGATAAGAAGGAAAATTGTTAAAATGCAAAATTAGGGGAACAATGTAAAGGGTTTATGGATTGATTATTCCAAGTTTTTTTCTTATGAAACAAAATCTTTCTTTAGAAAGAAGTTTAGTAAAGATATAAGAAAGATGAAAATCAATTGAGATGAATTCTAAGGAAACATTATGATTGAACACATGGTCCTTAATAAAATTTTGTTTGATATCAATATTTTTAGTTCTTAAGTACATTATGGGATTCTTTGTTAAATTGATTACACTAGTGTCATCACATTTGAGGTATATTTTCAATATTTACTCTTATATCTTGGAGTTGTTGTTTCATCCACATAACTTTTGCACAAAAACTTCCAGCAGCTAAATATTTAGCTTCAGTAGTGGAGAGTGCTACACAATTCTATTTCTTACTTAACCAAGATACAAGTTAGTTTCCAAAGAATTGGCAAGTGCCACTAATGCTTTTTCTATCAGTTGCACTGCTAGTATAATCAACATTTGAATATGCAATTAAATTTCATGGATATCCCTTAGGATTATAGTTCCATTTGTGTGGTTCCAACTAGATATCTAAAGACCTATCACACATTCATACACTAAGCATAATATCAGGTGTACTTGTTGTCAAATAAAGTAATGAACCAATCATACCTTTGTATTTGGTGAAGTCAAAGGATTCACCTTCTTCATCCTTGTTCATTTTGGTAGATGGACTCATTGGTGTTCTAATGGGATTTGCCTTTTCCATGCCAAATTTCTTCAACAATTCTTTTGTGTATTTGGTTTGGCTTACAAATGTCCCATTGCTTTCTTATTTTATTGAAGTCCAATGAAGAAGTTCAGCTTACCCATCATTGACATTTCAAATTCTCCTTGCATTAGTTTATCAAATTCTTCACAAAGAGAGTTATTAGTAGACTAAAATTTGATGTCATCAACATATATTTACTTAATCAAAACATCATCTTTTCTGTTCATAATGAATAGAGTAGTGTCAACTTTTCCTCTTCCAAAACCATTTTCAATTAGGAAATTACTTAGCCTTTCATATCAAACTTTAGGAGCTTGCTTTAACCCATATAAAGCCTTTTTCAATTTGAAAACATGATTAGCCAGAGATGAGTTGTCAAAACCAAGGGGTTGTGACACTTAAACCTCTTCCACTATGACTCCATTTAGAAAGGCATTTTTGACATCCATTTGAAAGATTTTAAAATTCTTAATGCATGCAAAGACTAAGAGCATTCTAATGGCTTTTAATCTAGCTACTGGTGCAAAGGTTTCATCACAGTCAATTCCTTCTTCTTAGTTATAACTTTAGCAACTAATCTTGCTTTATTACTACTTATATTTCCAGATTCATCAAGTTTATTTTTGAAAACCCATTTTGTGCCAATAATTTGATAATCATTGGGTCTAGGGATTAAATCCCATACTTGGCTTCTTTCAAATTGGTTTAACTATTCTTGCATAGTTAAGACCCAATATTCATCAAGTAAGCCTTCATCTATGCTTCTAGTTCAATTTTAGAAAGCAAACTAAGATGATTATATTAGTTTCTAAGGCTTCAAGTTGTTACCCTATGTGACACATCTCCAATGACTTAGTTAATTGGATGATGTTTCACATTCTTCCATGTAGTTGGAAGATTTTGTTGTTCTTGTTGCTCTTGTTCTTCTTGAGTCTGTTCATCACTTTTTGTTTCTTCCTCCTTTTCTTTTGCATTTTGTTAGTAATTTCAATTCAACCTTTCTAAGCTTATTGTAATTTCATTTGTGACATTCTTTGAATCAAAGGGGTTAGTTTCATAAAAAACAACATGAATACATTCTTTATCAACATGAATTATTTTGTTTTATACTCTATAAGCATTGCCAGAGCTAAATACCCTCAAAAAATAGCTTCGTATGATTTTGCATCAAATTTTTCTAAGTTTTCTTTTCCATTATTATAATAAAACATTTACAACCAAAAACATGTAAATGCGATTTATTAGGTTTTCTTCCTTTGTATAGTTCATATGGAGTTTTCTTTAAGATTGGCCAAATCAATGCTTTATTCGTAACATAGCATGTAGTGTTTACAACATCAACCCAAAAATATTTAGGAACTTCTTTTTCATTAAGCATGGTTTTAGCCATTTTTTCTAATGTTTTGTTTTTCCTTTCAACTACACCATTTTTTTTAGGAGTTCTAGCAGTTGAAAAGTGATGTTAAATTCCATTTTCATTACAGAAGTTTTCAAATCTAAGATTTTCAAATTATCCTCCATGATCACTTCTTATTTTCACAATAGTCAAGCCTTGTCCATTTTGAATGAGTTTTGCTAATTTGACAAATGATGAGAAGGCATGATCTTTGTGAGCAAGAAATAAAGTCTAAGTAGATCTTAACTAGTCATCTACAATAACAAGCACATAAGAGTTTACCTCCTAAGCTTTTTGTTCTAGATAGTCCAACCAATCCATATGGAGTAGCTATAAAGGTTTAGAGGTGGAAAAAAAATCTTTTGATTTGAAAAAAGCTTTGACTTGTTTTCCTTTTCAAAATGAATTTTAGGTAAGCCAAAAACATGGTCTCTCTTAGGACTTTTTTCTAAGAGACTCATACTAGCATGAGCTAACCTCCTATGCCAAAGCCAACTATCATCATTAACACTAATGAGGCATTTTAAGTCTAAAGGGGATTCTACATCTAAATTTAGTATATAAACATTGTTTACCTTATGACCAATTAGAATTATTTTATTGCTATTTTTATTTTTAACAAGACAACGATTGGAATTGCAAACTACTTCATTACTCTTATCACATAATTGACTAATACACAAAAAATTATGATTTAAGTCATCAACTAAGAGAACATTATCAATAGAAGTGGAAGAGTTCTTACCAACCTTACCTATTCTAATGATGTCTCCTCGCCATCTCCTCAAAATGTGAGTTTCCCTCCATTCTTTGGTTGAAAGGAAATGAAATTGGATTTGTCTCCAGTCATATGCTTTGAGCATAAACTATCCAAGTACCACTTATCACTTTTGGCCTTCAAACATACCTACAAATTGTTCATCCTTTATTTTTTGGTACCCAAATTTTTTTGGATCTTGAATGTTACTTTTTCCCTTTGGAACCCATGCTTTCTTATTTTCAAATGGTTCATTTTTCTTATAAGAATAATTTTGGGAATTATGACCTTTTTGTACACAATGGAAGCATGTTGTAAAGGGACTACTTGACTTAACATCTAGATCAAAGAAATTTTTGTAGTTTTTTTGTTTAGTATTTGATGTGCTGCCAATGCTCTATATACAACCACACCTTAAGGCAGTGCACCTGTTAGAGTAGCCTAGTGTAATGATGAGTGTCAAGGTTGTATCCCATGGGAACGGGAAAGCCTAGCGTTACTACTTACTCCTTGTTATTTAGCTTAAAATAATTGATGAATTAAAATATACTAATTCTAACTACTACTATCTATTTATGGAGGGAAGGTAAAACTCTTATGCAAGAAAGTGAAATACCAAGTTATAGAAAAGAAAACCTATTGGGGTCATAGACTAGGTGATATTATTCAAAGAGACTTGAATTATGAAGTTGATCATGCTACTTGTGAGTGAATCCTAAATTAAACCCAAATTCTCTGTCAGTCTCAATGGATTTCTAAAATCTATAACCTCCCATTGGCTGGTTCTTCGTAATGGGTGATTTTAGATCAGCATTAGAGTTTTAATTCACTACTATTAGGAATTGCTCCTAATCCAGCAATCAATCAACATCTAGTTCCAAGTAAAGATTGAATTTTCTCTTTAGTTAGTTTTCCAATTCCAAACATCATCGGTTAGAGTTTTTGAGAGGAATCTAGATAGTTTTCCCTATGATGTCTCATAATGAAAACTAAATTAATCTTTAACTAAAGGAAGATCATGCAATCTAATTCATAATTCAATCATATTAAACCTAAAATATCAGCATAGTTAGGTACCCCAAATGGGTTTTACCAACCTATCTACTCATGTTTATGAATAAAACAACAAGAATTATAATTAAGAAAGAAGAAGAAAATGGACACAAGAACACTCTCATCTATTGAGTTTTGGGTGGATGCTCTAGACTTTGAACTTCTCCTTAATTATACTCCTAGTCGCCTCTTGGTGTTCCTTAATCTTTTTCTTCAAATTTTGGACGAATCTCCATAGCTCTTACCTTTGTGAAGAGACAAGGAAATTGAAGTATTAATGCCCCAAGGAATGGAAGGGAGTTGTCACATTCCAAACCACTCCCTGTGCTCACCTTTACTCTCTCTAAATGAATGCCTTTCTCTTCGTGCGCCTCCTATAACGCCCTTACTTAGTATTACAATTCCTTGGATGTGACTAGATAAGTTCGGTACATTATTCTTGACCTTAATTATGCATTTACAACGTCTAAGTATTTATACCATTAAGTGTTTTTAAAGTGGATTAGGTTCAGATTCTTTTGCTTAGGTAACCATACTTTATGCACAGCGGAATTAAAATTGCATGTATCATAGTGGAATTTATAAAACTTTCATATTACAAATAATAAATGTCTATTACATCCTTCTATGAATATACACCAGGATATATGAAGTACCCATCCATAAGGAGTCAGGAGACAACAAGCCTGTCACTCAAACTCCTTTTACAAAATAATAGGGATGAACAAGTTCTTCACATATCCTTTCTCAATAATTTCCCTTTTTCCTTTACTATATACAACCAAAAATAACCGTCCTAATTCTAATCCAAAAACAATATATAGAATCAAAATAAAGGATTACAAAGAAAAGCTCTGAATAAAAGGACTTCCTCTAATGCTACTTCCACCTTTCCCCAAAATTGCTAAACGTCAACATCTGATACATATTAGCATATAAATGAGAAAACAAGTTTCCCAATATCTTAACAATTCATCATTTAAAATCTACTAATATGTACCAGTGTGCAAGCACACAAAAACATTTTCATCTACATTCCTGTTATTTAAAACATAGTCTCATTCACATATACTGATTGGCAAGCATTGCATGATTATTTGAAATGTCAATGTGATAAAAGTGGATATTCTCATTTGAAGTATAACATCTTTTCATGGGATCATACATGCTAGAAAAATTAAAATAGACAATGATCAATTATACATTTCATTCTTAAAACTTACCTTGCCTCAAAGTGTGAAGCACCTTCGATCACACTTCAAGGAATGTGGACATTTGGCCACCTTTATAAAATAATTGTTAACACTAGGTGCACCTTCGGTCACACTTCAAGAAATGTGGACACTTGGCCACCTTTATAAAATAATTGTGAACACTTGGTCACATTGTGTGACGCACCTTCGGTCACACTTCAAGAATTATAGACACTTGGCCACCTTTATAAAATAATTGTGAACACTCAGTCACATTGTGTTAAGCACCTTTGGTCGCACTTCAAGAAATGTGGACATTTAGCCACTTATGCATACAATTAGCAACCATAATTCATCTCACCATTACACTTAACTTTAACTATCATAAGGCACTTTATGAATTATTTACCAATGGCATAGTGGTTTAGTTATCCTAATTAACCTAATGGATTACATTCGGCCATCATGGGAGAGGAATGAAATCTTGGGTTTTTCATGTTATATGGTCACACTTTTGCCTCTTTTCTATAATTCAAGCTTAATGATGCCATGCATTAAAATTTCAATGGTACCTTCTTATACATTTAAATTATGTAATCATGTCATTGGCAAGTTCTTCTACTTACTTTCGTGACTCAATTTTCTTTCCTTTTAACTACTAGAATTTAGAATACACATATCACTCGGCCTTACATTTCAATATGATATGGACCTTTATTTTGTACAACAAGGTAAACTAATTACTATACATTAATTTCTCATATTTTCTCTCTTTTTCATAGCCCAAAACTGAATGGTCATCTATCTTACACAATACTTAACAAGATATTGACCTGGTTGGTAGGCCTCTATACTATTGTTGCTACAAGAGATGGTGGATTAGCTAGTCTTGTGGGTTGTGCATCATTTCCTGTAGCATCTATAGACTGTATTACCTACTTTTAGCTTACCAACCTATAGACTAGGGGCTATTATAGCTACGGGATTTATAGATCATTCGTATATTCATCATCTGCCTAAGACCTACTAGCAGTATGTGTCCCACTGGAGTAAGATCGCTTATGCAATCATCTAGGACCTCTACCTTCCTTGCTGGTCTCATGATGTACAGGCCAAAATGTAACACCCATGTTCTTTCAATTATATTTAAATTTATATTTTCTTAATTAATTAGATAGATTGCCATAAAGTGTGGTAAATTGTGTGTTATTGCCAAAAATTGGAGAGCTTGATTAATGTTCCTTATTGGTAGCCAAATTTCCAAGAAGAGATGTGTTTGGCAATTGGAAACATGCACGTCAAGCTAATGGGGCTAGGAACTACACGACTAAGAAGAATAAGGCATTGAAAAAAGTACATAATATATGTATATGTGTGTACACGTGCAAGTTGGAGAGGAAAGAGTGTAACAAATATATATATATTCACACAGCTAGGAACATGGAGATTTCAAGAAATGTATGGCAATAAAATACACATGAATGCACATGTGAAAAATGGGAAGAAGTAAAAAAAAATTGACAAGTAAGGAGAGCTACACTTAAAATACAAGCAATGCCAAGATTGCAAGCAAAGAAAGTGTACTTGCAAATACACTTAAGGCAGCTATAAAATATAAGAAGGGACACGTGTAGCTAGGCAAAAAAAGGACAAAGGGGTGCATAATTTTTCTAAACATACATGGAGAAAGGAAATAATTTAATACTTCTATGTGCATGATACTTTGGCCTTGCGTGATGTAGAAGGGAAGGTACCTAAGCATGTGGTATGGTGAGGAGAAGAGGGAAAGTGTAACTATGAAATCAATAAAGGAAAAGGAAGTGCAACGTGGTTATCTCCTCCCTTCCCATTAATGTGATCAACAAGTAAGACAAAGGGTGTTTGGGAAGTAAATTGTACTTGAAAGTACAATTAGGACAATAATCAAGTATGATGAAGGAAACACTCCACTTAAACCAAGGAAAAAGCTGAATGGAAATGAGAAAAGGGAGGAGAACAGTTTAAAGAAAATGGCAACACCTGATTACACATGGGACACATGAACTCATCCTTCCTCCCTTCCTTCCTTACATAACCAAGTGGGCAAAGAGAGAAGAGTGCAGAATTTGGAAAAGTGAAAGATTAATTATGACTTCCTTCTTTCCACTAACTTGTTCAAGGAGGTAAACCAAGGTTTGCAAGGAAAGGGCTGTACTAAATTTCATGAGACAAAAAGAATGAGGGTGAGAGATGGCGTGAATGAATGGAATTGAGGCTAATATGATATGCACACACAACGCGTATGAGAGGAAGAGAGAAAGTGGAGTAAAGGGACTAAACTTCACGTGTACTAGGGAGAAAAAAATAAAAGAGAATATGCATGTGACTTACGTGAGCCTTGCAAGCAATGGAATTAGAAATTTTAAGTTTAACATATGAGATGCACATGTGGCACCCATCACTTGAATAGCCAAGGGAAAATGAAGTTAAAATTTCATAGGTAGCCCACATGCATACACACACAGACACATCCCTAAAAACGAGAGAGAGAGAGTCTTGAATATTGGGGAAGAGAAAACCACACACTTCACGGGAAGAAAGAAAGGAAAAGGAGAAACAGAGAGTAAGGATGTGAGGCTAGGTCAAACACCAAAGTTGTGAGGAGGAAGGAGTGAAGTAATCAAGAAAGGAAGTAAAGGAGCAAGGAAAAGTCAAAGGAAGGGTCAAGCTAAGTCCACCATAGTGCATCTTTGAGTTAGGTTAACAATTTAAGATTGGGTTCCATGCTTTAATATATGCAATCATTATGTTTTTGTTTCCATGGAACATGATTGTCTTCCCTACATTCTTGATAAGATGCATGTTATGTTGGCTAAGCATGTGTGATTGATTGGGATGTTGGTTGATGTGATGAAATGAATGTTGTTATTATGTAAAGACTATAAATAGTTAGTGATATTTTCATAATAGAAATGGATGTATGAGTTTGAGAACCATTATTCCACATGAAACTCTTTTTGGGCCAAATAGAAGACAAAATTTTACATTAAGGGGTGTGAGAGTTTGGTTGTGATTAGAGAGTAAAATGACCATGGAGGAAGGAGACTATACCATTTTAATGATGTTAGTTAAGGAATAAATCTCCTCTTTTATGCTCCTAGTCACCTCTAGGTGTTCCTCAATATTTTTCTTCAAATCTTGGATAAATCTCCATGGCTCTAACCTTTGTGAAGAGACAAGGGAATTGAAGCATTAATGCCCGAAGGAATGGAAGGGAGTTGTCACATTCCAAACCACTCCTTGTGCTTACCTTTCCTGTCTCTGAATGAATGCCTTTCTCTTCTTGTGCCTCCTCCTATTTATAGGCAAGGGAGGCATTTCTTTAGGCTAGGATATGGCCATGTGGTGGCTTGAAGAATGACACAGCTGTGTGGTAGCCTAGAAAATGGCACGGCCATGTTGATGGCCGTGTTCTAGAAGAGGAGATACCATAGCGCATTTTTGGCCTTCTTTTGGTTGGAATTGGTTACTATGGCAGTATAGGGAGGTGCATAAGGTGTCTTAGATGTGTGGAGGGGCGTGTTCTAGAAGCTCTGAGTTAGTATAGACACGGTAGGGTGTGTTCTAGAAGACTTCATGCTTAGCCTTGCTACAAGGTGCATTTTGAGGTGTTTTGAGCCTTTAGACACTTAGTTTTGGTCCATTTAACTTCAAAACTGCTTTGTACCTAGTTAAAGCTTAGATAACATGGAAATTGTAACACCCCATAACCTATGATTCCTTGTAAATATTTAAAGGTATAAAACATATATTTATCATAATACTAGTATGTTACTATTACTTCTACCCGTAAATTTTAAACTTTTTACTAAGTTGATCAATTGAGTGCCCTTTTGGGGTCGGGTCTCTACTCTTAGGTTTCACTTACTCTCGCAGCATAATAGAATATATAGAGTATACCTAAATAAGCTATACATAAACATGCATTCTGATTTAAATATAGTTAAATAGCTATTGGGCATCGAGGCAACAATCCTGCTACTCATGACCCCATTAATTAGTCTAAACATTAGTTCATATACATCCAATTTAAGATAAGCTATATAAGAGATATTCTATTCTAGCCTTTCCAAAAATCACCAAGACTAGTACAAGTAAATATGTGCCTATACTATCTCAAAATAACTATTGTCATGTACCCCAAGGGGGTACTTCTTCTCATGCTACCTTCCAATCCAGGTGGAGGACCTACACATCTAATACATGCCAGCAGTAAAGTGGGAAATGCATCTCAGTAGCAGTGCAACCTATCTTTAAAAATCACCAGCTTGTACCACCATGTTTAAATGAAAAATCTTTACATTCTTTCATTATAAAACATAATGCATAGCATATACTATTGGGGTGTGATGCATGCAATCATACTTTCAAACATGTGCTCAGATTTATGCATGTACATTTAAACATATCATCTTTCAAATGTGGGATGTTCATTCATTATCATCACTTTCATATAAAACATATGTGGGATAGTAAACATGCCATCATTTCATTTTTATAACATGTAAGCAGTACATAAAACACTCTAAGAGTAATCAGGAGAGTCTCCTAGCAACAACCCCATGCACCAATATCTATATGAATGAGCGCATCACTATCTAGCCATACCTTACCTTTTGTACATTCTGAGGTGTCCCCCAGTGGATCCAAGTACCTTAATGGTCCCTGCCCCTTTCTAACAGATCATCCCTGACCAGTGGGATTCCTCCTTTCGTCCCAAACGGGCTGGTATAAACTCATGGGATCACTGTCAACTTTACCTGGATCATTTCCTCTTCACTTTTGGGTGGATCATAGTACTATGGAATCACTGCCATTCCTTCGAGGTGGATCACACTCCTAGTATGCTATTCTCTACATATACTTTAGGGTGAATTAGCTCATGCCCATAGTTATGCCTAACTCTAAGTATGTGTTTCTTATGTGGTCTTTAGGAGATGACACTAACTTAAAGTTTGCAACTATCACGGTGTTTTCAAAATCATCTAGGTTCAAGTGGATGTTTAACCATCCCAATTTATGGCACAACCATGGAATGCCCACTGGTCGTCCCATACCGAAAATCGGTCACTCGATCATAAGCCTATTTACCCTAAGGCATACATTGAGAATACTTTCCTCTTTCTCTTTTTGTGTTTTCTGCTCTGTCTTTATTTCACTATCACAAGGGTCTCATCACCCAAGTGATTCATGACTCTATCTTATGCATGTTACCCACTACATCTCTAAGTTAGATCCTTAGTTTGAGTGAAAATATGGGCTAATCTCCTCTTAAAATAGTCAATTGAGCTTATTACATACATTAGGGAGCTGGCAGTCAACTTCCCTCTCTTTAGCAGTTGTCTTCTAGGTTCCTATCTAAAATTTTTACTTTTGGCCGAGAGCTACCAGTTGGCTACTAAGGCTTGTAAGTCAGCTACTAGCCTCGACAATCGACTTTCAGGGGTTTGGAAGTCGGCTATTAGCCTTCTGGAAACTTTTTAGGAAATAAAGAACACGACAGTTAACTTCTAAGGCTTTGTCAATTGGGTGCTAGTGTTTTGTCATGCGTTTCTGGGCAGAGGATGAGCAAGGCAGTTGACTTCCATGGCTGGCAGTCGGCTGCTAGTGCTCATTTTACTTTAAAGGTTTTGGTTTTACCCAGAGTTTGGCCTCAAAAGCATATTCTTAAATCATTTACTTGAATCATGAACTCAATGCCAACCTTCAAACATCATTTCTCATTCATAAAATGCCTTATAACATAGCTTAACATGTTCAAACTAAGATCAAACCACATCTTTCTCACTTAGGACAAAAACCCAACTTTAAAAATCATTCACAAACATGAATGAGCAAGGTAAATCAGCACACATTACCAAATAGCAGTTAAAACACATAGAATGTAGGTTTAAAAACCCCAACTTAACTTTAAAAATTTCAAAAATTTTAAAAATCACATTTATCAGTAAGTTTTCTACATATTTCAAAAATAGGGGTTAGGATGAATTGTTACCTTGATTCCTTGTCAAATTTATGTGTAAGATGTGTTTAAAAGGCTCTCCCCTTGTTGCAGAACTAATTTCCATCTTCAATCTGCCCTTTTCCTTCAACAAAACTCCCCTCTTGTGTCTTAACTCACCCCTTTCTCTCTCTAGCTACCCTCATGCTTCTCTCTTTAAAAATGATTAGAGTTGAAAGTGTGTAAAGGGTTTAAGGCTGTAATTAGGGTTTAAGGAAGTTTAGGTAATTGTTATCTGGTCCTTAAGTTCTTTTGCACTCTTAGACTTACTCATTTTTCTCTTTTCAATTGAGTACCTAGCCACCTCTTGCTAGACATTCATGTATTTCCTTTCAATTTAGTCCCTATGCTAATGCAACTATATGCATTAATGCAACATACACAAGCATTAAGATTAAATTAACAACTAACAAACATCTATTTAATCATATTAGGAGCAGATGTTGCAGAAATAAGATGGAAACTTGGGCAATTTTGATCAAACACATAGAATATGCTCTAAATGTGAGTGAAAATGGTCAATTAAAGATGTATAAATTTGTACTCATCAGTATTAGAATTATATCCTATACCAGCTTTATTGGAAACACATCTTTGTTGTCTAAGAAGTATGTTCAAGTTATCTCTTCCTTTAGTAAACTTAGCTAATGTATTAGTTATGTTTCTTTTTCTATTTTAAGCTTGTCACACTCAGCATTTTTCAGAAATTAATGAAGAGACCTAAAGTTGGTTTTCCAAATCAGAATTATTTTGTTTCAAAAAAGAATTTTATTTTTGTAAAGAAAGTAATTCATTTTCTAAAATTCAGATTTTCTTCTTAGATTTACTTAAAACTTTAGCCATTTTTAAGGACTTATCATACAATTCTTCCAAAAGTATCTAATAACTCATCATAAGAGCGAGATAAATTTTGGTCTTTTACCTCATCATCTTCATTTTCCATGAGGAAAAGATTAGCTTCTTTAGCTCCATCTTCTTCATCATTTTTTGCATCACTTTTTCCCCATATGGATGACACATATGCCTTCTTCTTATCTTTTCCTTTCTTTTTCTCAAGAGTGTCTTGCTTCTTTAAGTATTATGGACATTCCCACTTAATGTGTCCTAGCTTTCTACATTCATAACAACTAGGAGGTTGTTTGCTTCCCTTTTTAGGTATTATTCCACCTTGTCTCCAATTGTTAAAGAATTTTCCAAAATTTTTTCACAAATGGCCCAAAATTTTCTTCATTTAGTTAAAAATCATCTAAGGGTGTATTTGAGTTGTCATCTTCTTCTTCATCAATTTGAGAAGATGAGGAAGTGGCTTTGAGTGATACTTTTCTTCTTCTTCTCTTGATATTCATATAACATTAGTTATTGAAGCTTGGTCTCATGTTTTTGGAGATTTCCAAAAAGAGTTGAAACTAATTTTTTATAGTTTCTTTGGCTTTCTTCAATTTCTGTCACCTTTGACTTCCATTTTAAGGAAAGAGATCACAGAATTTTAGATACCAAATCCTTTGGAGTGTAGGTCTTCCCTAAAGCTACCAAATGATTAACAATGTGAGTGAATCTAATTTGCATATCTTTTATGGATTCACCATATTTCATTCTAAATGAGTTAGCAAGTTTATTTTAGTGTCTCTAACACTAGCTATTCCTTCATGAGCTATTTCTAAATATTCCCACATTTCTTTCAAACTTTCACAATTAGAAACTCTAAAATATTCATCTTGAATTAAGGCACTTGTGAGAATTATTTTAGCTTTGGCATTAAGCTGAACTCTTTTTTTGTTAGTTTGATTACTCATCCTTTGGTTTCTTTATAGAGTGACCATTCTCTACCTTGGTAGGAATATAAGGTCCATCTTCTATAACTTCCAAAAGTTTTACATCTACTGCTTCAAAAAATATTTTCATTCTTAACATCCAAAAGGTATAGTTTTCACCTTTAAAACATGGAGGCTTATTACTAGAAAGACCTTCAAGGAACACATTATCACCAAATCTAGCCATTTATAACTCTTGAGACTGCTAAGTCCTTTTACCAAGAGCCAAGCTCTAATACCACTTGTTAGGAATAGCTAGCACCCAAGAGGGGGGTGAATTGGGTGTTCTAAAAAATTATAGAAACTTAAAAAGATTTTTTTTATTAGATGAAGCAAGCTCGAATAGTGAAGATTAAAGATTATGAGGCAAGTAAATCTTAAACTAGTAAAAATAGATAACAATAAAGTAAAGAGCATAAACTCAAAGTGTAGAAGGATAAATTGCAGAAATGTAAGTCTTAAAAGCAAAGGAACTCAAAGAATATATCCTAGTTCAACTTTTCCAAAAAAGCCTACATCTAGTCCTTAAGCACAGCTTGAGATTTTCACTATCCCTTCAAGTTTCAAATGTTCACTTGAGAACCACTACAATGCTCTCAACACTTTCTTTCACTCTCTTCTACTCAAGGAAACACCTTTCTTGAGATTTTATCTCTCTTTTGATATAGAAGGAAGAATATTATCAAAAAAAACTCTCTCTTAGAGTAGATATTACAAGTGAAGAGTAGAAACAATTTTAGAATAGTGAGCTAAGAAGATTTGAATCAAACTTGAAGTTAGGCTATTTTTTTGATCATTTCAGACTTGCCAAGGCTCCTATTTATAGAGTTTGTGAAGATATATCCATTGGAGCTTGTATCATTGCAAATCACCAAAGAAAAAGATGTTTTGTACCTTCTCTATAGCATTATGTAAGTATGGCAATTGACTTGCACAGGTTTGGTGTAACCCTCCCAATCTTATAGTTCATTTTAGTTAAGTAAATAATATAATATACTATACAGGATTGGTGAGTTACTACTACATGTACCCGAGTAAATTTTTAATTTTTATCAAGTTAAATAATTAAGTACAATTAGTTTAGGGATTCTATACTTAGGATCTCACATTTTACGCAATGAAAAATAGAATAAATTAATGGAAATGAAACACATATACATTTATAGATACATTAACATTCATTTACAATATTTACAAATGTCATACATTAGACATATATCTATGGATATATGAGTGTGTTAACTAGGGTAAGGAGACAACAAGCCTATCACTCATACTCGTTTAACAAAAGATCGCTAATGAATTCCTAATTCACATATCCTAATACATATATGCCCTTATCCTGTACATCAAAAATCTATCTTCCTAATCCTTTCCAAAAATTTAACAAGGATTTAGGGTATCAGGCATATCAAAATGTTTCTAAAACTTTATACATTCAAGGTGTATAAGGGACTTCCCATACATATATAACCAACAATTCCTTCATAACAAGGAAATACCCTAGAAAGGGTATCTCCATCAACTCAACTTCCACTTCTAGTAATATTTGGTACCTAGGCATTTGATACAAACCAACATTTTTAATGAGAATAAATCCTAGAAGCAATAATAACCAATTTATAAAACAACTAGTTTGTACCACCATAAGCCTTTACGAAAAATTCTACATTCTTCTCATCACTATACAATAGATATATCTATTGGGTTGCCTTACATAAAAATACATTTGGTACTCATAATTGTATGCATCATTTACTTGATATGCACCACATAGAGTATATATCTCATAAAATAGTCAAATTATACAAGTAACATAATTTCATTCATCTAACTTCATATAAAGAGCAGTAAGGAAATAAGAGCATTTCTTATTGGCCTTCTCCATCATCATGATAATCATCATATAATAACAATAATAAGAGAAATCAGGAGGGTTGTCAAGCGAGCCACTCTATACTTTCGAATATGTATTTATAGCTTTTGGAAACATATGCCCATTGGCAGTCCTTGACTGTAACATCATATTTGTGTACATTTTGGAGCGTCCTCTAGTGGATCCAAGTACAATAGAGTCACCACATTGAGTACATAATAGGGTCCTGAAAAAACTATTCATAAACATATACATTAGGGTGATTTGGTGCATACTATAGTTATGTGAAATCCTAAGTATGTGACATTTTATTTAATTTGTCCATTAAGTCACTAACTTAGAATTTACAACTATCATGATAATCACGGAATGTCTAATCACCGTCCCATACAAGTAATCAGTCATTCAGTTATGAACCTATCTACCACTAATACATATACTAAGAATACAATTCTCATTTCTCTTATGGATTTTCGCTCTTTCCTTCTCAATTTCATTATACTCTTTCTCTTTTTCATTTACATTCAAAGTACATGTTACCCTTCTTGTATTCTAGGTTTAAATCCCTTACTCGAATTGGGTTTTTGAACCAAATACCTCTCAAACATGTCATTGAGTTCATAATTCACTCACAAAAGATGGTAGTTGGCGACACCCTTCTGCCATTCAAATGGTAGCATTCTATCTAATTTTCAAAATTCAAACCTAAGAGCTATCAGTCGACTGCTATAGGGCTGGCAGTCAGCTGCTAGCTTACTTTTGGGCCTAACAGTCAGCTATTAAAGCATGGTAGTCAGTTGTTGGCCTTTAAGGAAAAATTTTGGGAAATAAAGAACACGGTAGTCGACTTCCAGGGCTGGCAGTTGACTACTAGAGCTCTGTATGCATTTATGGGTAGCTTAATAACACAATATTCGACTGCGGTAGACCACCAGTTGGCTACTACATTATGCTCTATTTTAAAACTTGCTATTAACCTATAATTTTTTTTTCAAAAACTTGTTTTTAAAGCCATTTTGAAGTTTATAAACTTAAGATAAACTTTGAAGCATTCTTTAAGACATAAAAATAGTCCAAAACACCATTTAATCTTACTCAAATTTGGGATTAAACCTCATTTTTGTTCAAGTAGAAAAACTCACTTTTTAGAATCAATTTTAAGCATGCATAAGTATCTTCAACTGATTCAAAACACCTAATAGTAAGTAAAAACATTAAGAATGTAGTTTTAATTCCCTTTTTCCTTCAAACAACTTTAAAATCATCAAGTTCAGTTATATAAATAGTAATTTCAAAAATAAAAGGGATTGGGTTATTTTGCCACCTTAAATTCTTGTTTGAATGTTGATTAACATATTGGATGCCTTCCTAGACACTTCTCTGGATTCAACCCTACTTGAAAGTGGATATTTAGCTTCTTTTCCCTCACTTTTTCTCTCTACCCGACTGCTCTTTTTCTCGTTAGAAGTGGTTCTGAGTTTTGGGTAAAGGGGGACTTTGTGTAACAGTCCAGCCACCCACTTGCAGATATTGTCCTCTTTGGGCCGGGGAATGTCTCACCCGTCGTCCCTCAAGGCTTTTTTCTTCCCCTTGTTGAGGGGGAAAACGTGTCCACAAGGGAGAGGTATCCATACCCTTATAAGGCATGCTTCGTTCCCCTCTCCAACCGATGTGGGACATTACAATCCACCCTCTTAGGGAGCCCAGCATCCTCACTGGCACACCGATCTAGGCCCCATCTCTGATACCAACGTAACAGTCCAGCCGCCCACTTGCAGATATTGTCCTCTTTGGGCCGGGGAATGTCTCACTTGTCGTCCCTCAAGGCTTTGTTCTTCCCCTTGTCGAGGGGGAAAATGCGTCCATAAGGGAGAGGTATCCACACCCTTATAAGGCATGCTTCGTTCCCCTCTCCAACCGATGTGGGACATTACACTTTGGCTTCCGGCCTTATCTAACAACCAAAACTTACAATTTTGATCCTAATCTCTGATCATTTGGCCTTAAAATGGTAAGTTTCAAACTATATACATAATTTCCATTTTGCCCCTGAACCACTTGTAACGACCCCCTAATACGGCATACACGATGCTTATCTGATTAGCGGAAGCATATGGGTTAATTTACATAGTTATTCCCGATATGAGAATGTCAGGGGATCGCTATTGGTTAAGCGTAACCCAAATAGACTTCCCGTTGTCCATTCAGATTCCGTTCAACCCTAATTCACATGCAGCTAACTAATTAGACATACATACATCATAAATTACTCTGGAATGAAATCTAAAACTCATATACACGTCACATCATACATTTTTACACATTCCAACTCAAATCCACAAGTTTATAGCGGTAAACCCTACCGAAAATCTGGCAGAGTTTCCTCTGTATTTTGAACATAGCCAAAGTACAATAATCACTTGTTTACAATCATACAGCCAGTCCATCAACAACATAAACATAATTAATAGAATCCATATACAGCAACGTCAATCCCATCACTACAGTCAACATACAACACCTGATTTATACATGTACAATCAATCCAACCATTACAGAAAATATAGAAGATAGAACCCAATATACAGCAACGTCATCAAAGTATATACACAAGACGATTCAAGCCTAAGCTAAGTCATTCTCTTGCTTATCACCACGGAATCATCATCTATCATCTGGGTTCCTGTCCCTGTCCCTATTCATCTGAGTAAACAACCTAATGAGATATAAAATCCCAGTAGAATAATTTACAGTTCAAATATCATTCGAAAACTGGTTGAATACCCAGCGGTGCGAACACCGAAATCATCTTCCTGAAATCAATTCGAAAACAGTGAAATACCTTATCTTTAAAAATTATTTTATTACATGGAAGTTGCGGCAATTAATCAAAATCATACAATCTATTTCTTTGAAAATCAATCGTCAAAATCAAGTAAAATCCTATGCCCGGTGTATCTAAGTCCACGTTGGTCACAAATCCACTGTAACCAAGTCTAAATCATCATCTAATTGCACGTCATCTAGAGAGAATACCTCTCTTATCGTTGGGTGTGATCCGTAACACCAATCACCCGAATCAAGCCTATATTGTGAGTGTGATCCGTAACACCAATCACTCACTCAAGGACCGAGTGAGAATCAACATGTAGGGTGTCCCCTAGCATGTGCACATACGCCAATTCTCATCCTCATACAGTCTATTCGAACTCACATGCACACGGTCGGCTATTCCTCAGGGTTTTAGGGTATTACGCCTAAATCACAATGTTTCCCCGTGTAGGCTATCCCCCGTTATACTCCTTAAACCTTTCTTAGGGTCGTCCTGGTTTAACGCGTAATCCCTAATGCAGTACAGGCCAAATCAGGTAAAAAAATGATATCAATTAAAAGCTCCCTGTACTCGGGATACTTAACGGCCGTCCCATATCGGCTATCAAGTACCCAACCCTAAGTAAATCCGTCTTAAGGGCATCTAAACTCGATAAACAAAGTGTCTAACATGCAATTAGGTTTTCAGAACACAGGCATACAATTTATTCCATCGAAGGAAGCACGTAAATCCATGTAAATCATCTAAATATTTAGGTATCCACTAAGTCAAATCTAGGGTTTAGGAAGCATAAATTATCCTACCTGGTCTCCTGTAGTTCCAAATCAAATGAAGACTTCACGTAATCTCAGTTTCTGAGCCCAATTAATTTCCTGGACATTAAATTAAATATTCAGACTCGTCACGTCATCCGTTTTTCGATCCTAAGTCCGGTTACCCTAATACTTAGGTTAATTTATTGCCTAATTACATTCGGCAGCTATTTCAGTCAGATATCATCAGTTTTTGGGAAATCAGACCTTACCAATGGGATCAGATGATAGAATTATGTGTCGAGGTGGTCTCGGTTTCTCCCGATGCACGTCCAGAAACTCTGGCACAGCGGCGCATGGCGGTGTATGGTGGCGCATGGCGGAGGGGTGTGGTTTGCCTCGAAAATTACACCACGGTGAAGCCCGCAAGTCCAGGAGTTCGAATATGGTGGTGGCGCGGCGGTTCACGGCCGTTTGGACGGTGTTTTTCGGCCAGGAAAGTTGACGCACGACGGACGAAGATTACCTCGATCCGAGTGCATCTAGCCTCCGTTCGACGTCAGTGAGCTACTGGAGGAAGCTGGCAGCTCAGGCTACACGGTGGTGGGGGCGATGACGGTCAACGGTGACGGACGGCGGCGATTTGAGCTGGTGAAGTTTTCGCACGGTAGAGGAGAAAAGTGGCATTTTCCGGCGACTCTGGCAGCCGTTGGTGGCCGTGGGTGGTTGCTGGAGGTTGTGGGTGGTGAGGGCTGTCGATTGGTATGCTGGGTGGCGGACCACGGTGGTTGTAGGGGCGGTTCACGGTGGAGGAAGGAGGAGAGAGAAGAGAGAGAAAGTGTGGTGAGGAGAGAGAGAGGTTAGAGAGAAATGGAGGGAATTCGAGAAATTTAAAGCCTCCGGGGGTGATTCTGACTTTTCTCGGACCACCCGGGGATGCTTTAGGGTGTCAGAATCCTTCCAGACATTGGCACGTGTTTCCATGCAAAGGTTTTGGCCTTCGTCAGTAAAATTGATGCATGAAATGTCCTTTGTCAATTTCTGATCGCCGGATTGTATTTCTTTCTGTTTAATCATTTTTTTGACTTCAAACAGCCTTCCATTTCGAATCACTATCCTCGAAATTCATGCCAAGTTTCGTTTAAAAGGGATTAGGGTTTAAAAATTCGATTTTATCCTTTAAAACTCTTTCAAAATCCTTTCGGTTGTTACACCACTGGCAGGAGAATTCCAATATCAGTTGCCTATAGTAATTCTTTTGGCTAAAATTGAAATTCTCATACTTGAAATTTTCCACTTTTCTGTTCAGTCCTCATCCCCTTTCTAATCAATTTTCTCATTCTTTTCTAGCCCAATTTTGTCACTAATGCAACTATATACAACTATATACAGTCTAATGCAACATACACAGCCAATTAATCAAAATTAACAAACATCTCTCATAGAAATAGGGGCGGATGTTACATTTGGTAGTCGATTGTCATATTCTTCATTTCAAATTTTCTAACTTCTAGGTAGTGGCTATCGACTTGCTTAGGTGTGGCAGTTAACTTTCTACCCTCTCATTTTTGTACAATTTGAATTCTTGGCCTGGTTGTCGACTTCTTACCTTAATCCAATCAACTTCTTGCTCTCAGGCTCCTTTGGATTTTGAAACGGCAGTTTGGTAGTTGGCTTTTGGGCTCCAAGCACTTAACTTGCTCATTTCAGTAGGCTAGTGGACAACTACTAGGTTTCTGGAAATCGACTTACAGCTTACCATTTTGGTGTCTTCAGGTTCAAAATGTACCAATCAACTTTCACATACTGGCAGTCAACTTATAGCTTTGTAAGAATGTTTTTAAGTGAAGAAAATTATGGGAATGAGCTACCAAGTCTGAGAGATCAGAAAACATATTTTAAGAGATTTTGAAATGCAATTTGATCTTAGTTTGTAAGAGAACTTTCACATATTGTCTTGAAAACCTTATTGTCCCTTGGAACTAAAGAAAATCATTTAATGGGGTTTTTGTCATCAAAATTTTAAGAGTTTATGCTAAATGGGGTCAACAATTATAAGAGATATTCATATTATGTAATAAATAATCTGTCAATTTTATTCTTCAGTCATTCTTGTTTATTTAAGAACTAGAATATTAACATTTAAGAATTAGGATATCAACATTTAATAAGTTTTCATTCTTTGAGCGTCCTTATAGTTTAGCATCCTAAACATGATTGGGCCATTTTAAAAAATTTCTTGACATGAATAAAAAACATGTAGGCTTCTAGGTTTGGTAAAATTATTTTTAATAACAATAATGCTTAAACAATGCAATTTAAATCATAGAATATTAACTACAAAAAAATACAATATGGTTAAGATATGTTAGCACTACTTTACTTATTTATTTATTTGATTTTGTAAATGAAAGTCCATCAAATTTATATTTTAAAATATATCACTAACAAAGTAATAAATTATATTTTTTATTGGAAAATAAAATAGATTTATCAAAAGAGAAAGAAACTACTCAAAATTAAGGTTGAAATATATTTTGCTACATTCTCCCCTAAAAAGCTCCATCCTTTTACAAGGTTTGAGGCAATCCTTGTGCAAGGAAAGGAGAGGTCGATTGAGGATGTAGAGAAGGTTTGAAATGTGAAGCGAATGACGAATAAATAAAAACTAATTTTCAAAAACATTTCCAAAAGCAAATTTACAAACATTTTCAAAAAACCAATTTAAAATATGGATTCATCACTAAAATTTTCTTTTTGAAAGGAAATTTCATAAAACCTTTTTAGAAAACAATTTTGAAAAATAGTTTGGTTGGGAGCTGGTATGCATAAGGATGGTGTTAGGCACCTTATAGTTTCTGATATTATAAGTGTTCAATTAATTTGTATAAGTCCTTTTTTTGCTCTTTTATTTTTTTATTTTTGAAAAAATAATTTGTCTCTAAGTGAAATCCTAATAATTTAAATATAAATATTTTTGGACTTTTTATATAAAAGAAAATAAAAAAATAGAAATGTCCTCGAATGAAGAAAAATTAATTTCCTAATTTTAGGAAAAAATTAGGCTATTGGAACTTGAATGCAAGGCATGTAAACAAATATATAGTTCAAAAAAGTGTTGAATTTAAACATGCAATACAAACCTAATGAGTTCTTATGTCCTTTTCTCACCAGAACTGATAAAAAATCATGTACAGTGAGACGATTGCTTGTGCCTGGGGGAGAGGAACGATCGACCACCCTTCACAATGGTTGGTAGCCTTTTCTGCTCCATGATGAGTGTAACACCCCATAATTTAATTAGCCTAAATTAATGTTCTTTAATTAATTGGATGCAATTGCTTGTGTCATTTTGGTATTTAAATTAAGTATGCTCTCAATTTGTAAGATATTGGATTTTAAATTACCTCTCCATTTTAGCCAAATTAGGTGCTTAATTTAATTCTCGATTACTCCTTTTGAGTCACCCAGCCTTAGTGCCAAGAGAAAAGCAAGATAGGGTGCAACATTTAAAAATATGTGCATGTGTGTGTGCATGCAAGTGGGAAAGGTTAAGCATGCATGGGAAAGGAAGGAATTTAAATATATGCATGTTGTGCCATGCATGCATCCTACGTGAGAGAAGGAAATGGGAATTCTATTTTTATGCAAGAAAGTCTCAAGACTCACGTGAAGTGGAAGGAAAGAAGAATGAAGCACCAAATATATATATATGTGTGTGGGGTGGTTCACTAGCACTAGGAAAGAAAGAAAATACATTTGCCTTAAGTGGGACCAAAGGACAATAGGAAAGAGGATGGGAATTAATTTTATAAGCATGATACAAGTAAAACAATGGTGAAGAATTTTTAATTGAATTGTGCACATGGCAACACATGTGAGGTATGGAAATAGGGTTAGGAAAAGTGTAACATCTGCTCCAATTATGATTAAAGAGATGTTTGATAATTGTTAATTTGATATTTAATGGTTGTGTATGTTGCATATATAGTTGCATTAGTATAGGGACCAACTTGAAAGAATTACAATTCCTTAGTTAAGAGTGAGGCTAAGGACCTACGTGAAAAGGGAAAATATATGGAGACTAAAACTACAAAGTGGCCAGGGATTAGATTGTAATTTCTTAACTTTCTCAAAAACCCTAGCTGCAGCCAAAACCCCTACACACTTCTACCATACCAGATTTTAGAGAGAGAAGCTAAAGGGGGTGACTAGAGAGAGAAAAGGGCGAGCTAGGGCTTGAGGAGGGAATTCTACTGAGGAAAGAGCAGATTTGAGGCTAGGAATCAACCCAATTGTAACACCCTCTATCCTACGGTTCCTTTTAGACATTTAAGAAGATATAACATAAAAAAAAATTATCAGAGTATTGATGTTACTATTACATCTACCTGAGCCAATTTTAAACTTTTTCCCAAGTTGATTAATTGAGTGTATTTGGGTTAGTCTCTACTCTCGAGTTCTCTCAATATCACAGCGAAATAAATACATATAGCATATACCTGGATTAACTATACATAGACATGCATTTTTAATCAAATATAGTTAATTAACTATTAGGCATGGAGGCAACAATCCTGCCACTCATAACCCCCTTAATTAGGCTATTCATCAATTTAGCCTAGTTCCTATACAGATAAGTTAGAACAGGCTATACAAAATAATCCTACACTAGCCTTTCTCAAAATATCATGAAGGCTAGCTCAATTCTAATGTACTTATACTATATAACTAAACAGTTTGTGTGCCTAGATTGGACACTTCTTCATACCTTACCTTCTTCCTCTAGACCAAGGGGACCTACACATCTGTTATATGTCAACACTATTGTGAGAAATGAATCTCAGTAGCAATACAACCAGTTACAAAATCCGTTAACCTGTACCACCGTGCTCGCATTGAAAACCTCTACATTCTTTCATAAAACATATCACATACTATTAGGATGCAATGAGTGTAGTATTTAATCATGTTATGTACTCATATGTATGCATGTGCATTTAAAACATATCAACTTTAAAACATGGGAAGTGCATTCATCATCATTTTCATCATAAAACATTTTCCATAGGGTAATAAATATGCCTTTTGATGGTATATATGAGCAAGAGGAAACAATCAGAACATACGAGCTATCGGGAGTATCGCCCAGCAACAACTCCACGTACCACTACATACATGAATGAGCTATCCTGGTGACTAACTGCGCCACTATAGTAGTTGAGCTATCCTGGTGATTAACTGCGCCACTACGGTAACTTGACTACATAGTACTACTGAGGCGTCCCCAACTGGATCCAACGTACAATCTCAATAACTCACAGGATCACTATAAAAACTTTGCACAGGTCTTATCCTCTCTGCTTTTGGGGATCATAAGGGTATGGAATCACCACCCCTTTTCCAGTGGATCACGCACTCGGTACGTTATTCTCTAACATATACGTTAGGGCGATTTAGCTCATACCCATGGTTATGCTTTAATCTTAAGTATGTGTTTCTTCATAGCCCTTGGAAGACACACTAACTTAGGGTTCACAACCATCACGGTATTTTCGAAGTCATCTATGTTCAAGTGGATGTTTAACTATCTTAATACATGGCACAATGGTGGAATGCCAACGGGCATCCCATACTGACAATCGGTCACTTAACTTATGAGCCTATCTACTACTAGTGCATATACCGAGGATACTTCACTCTTTCTTTTTGATGTCTCTCCGCTCCCTTTTATATCACTATCACAAGAACCATTCTTATCCAAGTGAAAAGTAACTCTATCCTTTGCACATTACCTAAAAGTCTTAGTTTCCTTGCTTAGTCATGTTGTGAGCCTTTAATTAAGTTAATATGAAGAATTACTAAGTTTAGTTGCCATTAAAAACCTCATTTCACAAACTAGAGGGCTGCCAGTCGACTGTTGGAAGGCTGGCAGTTAGCTGGTGGCTCTCTGTATTCCTCAAGTGCCAAACAACAAGCTAGCATGCTAGCAGCCGGCTGGTGGCTTTCTGGAATATATTATGGGTAAAAATATGAGCATGACAGTCGACTGCTAGGAACCTAGCAATCGGCTGCTAAGCCTCTGTCTGCACTGTTGAGTTTTCTAAGAACACGACAGTCGACTGTGAGGATGGTCAGTCGACTGCTTAGTGCAGATCCGGGTCCGATAGTTGACTGCTAGGTATCTGGCAATCGGCTGCCAAACCTTTGTCTACACTTCTGGGTTTTCCAGGAACATGGCAGTCGACTGTCCCTACTTAGAAGTCGCCTTCTATGCTCTGCTTCAGTTCAGAAAACATAATTTTGAGAATACCTAGTCCATAATGCATTCTATGTTCAATTCTAAATACATAAGCTTAGTTCCCATACAACAAACTTTACTTTTCATTAAACATTTCTCATCCATTAGCTCAAACATGGTATAATCAAGGAAAACTAGTCTATATCCCTAGATGAACACAACCCAGCCCTTCCAATCCATTACAAGCACATATATGAGCATACATTTAGCAACACAACATCCCATAAAAGTATAAAAGCATATAGAATGTAGGTTTAACCTCAATCTCAGTTCAAACATGTAAAAATCCACATTTTCCAACAACAGTAACATTTCAAAAAAAGATGGGGTTTAGGATGGATTGCTACCTTGATTCTTAGCAAAATGTATGTGTTTGATATGTTAGAAATGATCCTCCCTTGCTATTGGACTGATTCCTAGCCTCAAATATGCTCCTTTCTCAGTAAAATTTCCTCCTCAAGCCCTAACTTATCCCTTTCTCTCTCTAGTTGCCCCCTTTAACTTCTCTCTCTAAAATATGGTATGGTAGAATTGTGTGTGGGTTTTGGCTGCAAATAGGGTTTAAGAGAGGTTTGCATATTTGCCCTTTGGTCCCTCATCTATTTTGCACTCTTGGAATCACTTACTTTTCCCTTTTCAATTGAGTCCCTAACCACCTCTTACTAAACCTTCATTTAATTCCTTTCAATTTTGTCCCTAGGCTAATGCAACTATATGCACTAATGCAATATACACAAGCATTAAACATTAAATTAACAAGTATCAAACATCTCTTTAATCATAGTTAGAGCGGATGTTACACCAATAGCAAGGGAGGATCATTTCTAACACATCAAGCACACACATTTGCAAGGAATCAAGGTAGCAATCCATCCTAAACCCCTATCTTTTTCTGAAATGTTATTGTTGCTAGAAAATATGGATTTCTACATGTTTGAACTGAGATTGGGGTTAAACCTACATTCTGTATGCTTTTCTATTTTTATGGGATGTTGTGTTGCTGAATGTATGCTCATATATGTGCTTGTAATGGATTGGAAGGTTGGGTTGTGTTCATCTAGAGATATAGACTAGTTTTCCTTGAATGTACCATGTTTGAGCTAATGGATGAGAAATGTTTAATGAAAAGTAAAGTTTATTGTATAGGAATTAAGCTCATATGTTTAGAATTGAAAATGGAATGCATTTTGGACTAGGTATTATCAAAATTGTGTTTTCTAAACTGCAGTGAAGCGTAGCAGCCAACTATTAAGTATCATTCATATAGGTAGTGGTGCGTGGAGTTGTTGCTGGGCGACTCTCCCAATTACTCTTAGAGTGTTTTATGTACTGATCGTATGTTAGGGAAATGAAATGATGTTATGTTTACTATCCCACATGTATTTTATAAGAAATCTTTTATAATGAGAATGATGATGAATACACTTCCCATGTTTTAAAGTTGATATGTTTTAAATGCACATGCATACATATGAGTACATAACATGATTAAATGCTACACTCATTTCATCCCAATAGTATGCGATATGTTTTATAAAAGAATGTAAATTTTTTCCATGCGAGCACGGTGGTACAGGTCAATGGATTTCATAACTGGTTGTATTGCTACTAAGATTCATTTCTCATAATAGTGTTGGCATGTACCAAATGTGTAGATCCCCTTGGGCTAGAGGTGAAGGTAAAGTATGAAAAAGTGTCCAATTCGGGCATATAAAATATTTAATTTCAATAGTATAAGTACATGGTAGGATTGAGCTACCCTTCATGATATTTTGAGAAAGGCTAGTGTAAGATTATTTTGTATAGCCTATTCTAACTTATCTGTATATGAATTAGGCTGGATTGATGAATAGATTAAGTAATGGGGTTATGAGTGGCAAGATTATTGCCTCCATGCCGAATAGTTAATTGATTATATTTAATTAAGAATTCATGTCTATGTATAGTTAATCCAGGTGTATGCTATATGTATTTATTCCGTTATGATATTGAGAGAACCTGAGAGTAGAGACCAACCCAAATGCACTCAATTAATCAACTTGGTAAAAAGTTTAAAATTTGCTTGGGTAAAAGTAATAGTAACACCAACACTCTATAGTTTTTAAATATCAAAAAGGAACCATAGGATAGAGGGTGTTACAAAAAGAAGACACAAAGGTGCAGCCTTTAATTTCCATGCAAGAATGTATTCTTTCCCTCCTTTCTCACGTGACCAAATAGGCTAGTGGGAAGAGTGCAGAAATTTCATTTAGCATGCGAAAATAGTTGCTTGTGGGGTGTAGTTAATGTGTAAGGGAAGGAAAACACCAATTGCAAGCAAGAAGGAAATTTATTATATGCATAAGTAAACCAAAAGGGAGCAACGTCCTTCTCTCCCCATGAAGGCTAAATGGAAGTTAAATTAAGGAAAGAAAGGAAGGTGGAATAAAAAATGGGAAAAGGTAACTTGTAAGCAAAGGAAAATGTACTAGCAAGTACACTTAGTGCAGAATTTTTGTGAGAAAAATGAGCTTTTGTGTGTAACAAGAAAGCCCCACACACCATAAAAATTAAAAAGGGAAAAGGTGCAGAATTTTCTTGCAGCCACACATCAAAGGCAAGGAAAAAGGGGAGAAAAAAAAAGAAGAGGAGAGGAAATGGGCAACATGGAAAGATAAAGATAAAGCATGGCGTGAATGAAGTAGAAAGTTGTATTTTGGATGCTTGTGTATGCCACCTAAGCAAGAAGGGACAAGAGTAGTTAAAATTTTCAATTGTGAGAGAGAATGCAACACACACGTGAAAGAAGAAGGAAATGAAAGTGGGAGTGGCGTGAAGGATAAGGAAATTGGAATGGTTTTTATGAATGCATGCCACCTAAGTAAGAGAAAAAAAAGTGGGGAATTTTATTCAATGCCACACGTGAAGAGAGAAAGAGAAATGGAATTGAAAGTGTTAGTCTTACAAGGATGCATGTACACGTGAGAAGGAAACAAAAGTGAGTTGAAAGTTCATTGTTCATGCATGTTCCACAACCACATGTGAAAAGGGAGAAAAAGAGAAAGGAAAAAGAGAGCACTTTGAGAGAAGGAAGGCGTGAGGTTGAGAGAAGCACCAAGGGTTTGAAGAGGAAGGAAGAAAGTTGATCAAGAAAGGAAACAAAGGAGCAAGGAAAAGATAAAGGAAGAGTCAATACCACTTCATCCTTTGGCATCACTAGAGGTAGGTTAACAATTCCAACAAACTCATGTTCCATGTTTTAGTATGTGTAACTACCATGTTTTCATAAGACTTCCATGGAGCATGATGTTATTGCCCTATATTCTTGATAAAATGCATGCTTTATTGGCTAAGCTTGTATGTTAAGTTGATGTGATGAAATGAGGATTTTATACGTAAAGGGGATATATAATTAATAACATACTCATAATGAACTAGGCTTAAGTATGAGATAAAGGGAGGAATGATTTTGAGAACCATTATTTTCCATGGAACTCCCTTTTTGGCCAAATAGAAGATGGGATTTGATGCTAAATGGATGTTGAAAAATTGTTATGATTAAGTTAAAGAATTTCCCTTAAGCCAAAATTTTTCTTGAACTTGGTAGACTTCCATAAGAAACGATATTATCATTATCATTCAAGAAAGGAAAATTTATTCTTAGAGATAATGGAATTTCATAAGAAATATACATAAAGATTTGATTTTTAAGAAAGAAGAAAATATTAAAGTTTTCATATGAAATATACATTGATAATAAGTTCCAAGAAGAGGATAATTTATTCTTAGAGATATGGGAATTTTATAAGAGAGTTACATTAAAAATTTATTTTCAAGAAAGGAGAAACTAATCTTGAAAATATTAGAATTTTCTTGAAAATGTACACTAGAATTAAATTCCAAGAAAGATGGAATTATTATTGAAATTATTAGAATTTTTAGAAAAATACACGTTAGAATTAATTAAAAAAAAGATGAAATTATTATGGAATTTTCATAAGAAATGTACATTGATATTAATTCCCAAGAAAGGAGAATTTATTCTTCAGGCTATTGAAATTTTAGAAGAAATGTACTTTAAAAATTAATTTTCAAGAAAGGAGGAATTATTTTGAAAATATTAGAATTTTTAGAAAGAAAAATGTACATTGGAATTAATTTCCAAGGAAGAAGAAATTATTATTAAAATTATAAGAATTTTCATAAGAAATGTACCTTGAGATTAATTCCCCAAGGAAGGAGAATTTATTCTTAAGGATATCAGAATATTATAAGAATTGTACATTAATATTATTTTCAAGAAAAAGAAGAATTTCCCTTGAAACTTGACAAGGAATTATAAAGGTGGCTAAGTGTCCACGTAGTGCCCAAGTGTGCACAAGAGATTTTATAAAGGTAGCCAAGTGTCACATAGTGCCCAAGTGTGCACAACCATTATATAAAAGTAAGTTTTAAGAATGACAAGCATAAATGGTTTTGTTAATTTTGCAATAATGCGTTTTATAGTATGCAAAGATGTTTTATTTGAGATGAATATTATTGATCACATTGACATTTAAATTGATCATACATTGCTTGCCAATTTACTTTTATGCACGATGCTATATTTTTATTCAAGAATGTAGAATTAAATATTTTGGTGCTTGCACCCTGATACATATTAGTTGTTTTTAAAACCCGAATTGTTAAGCTACTAGGAAACTTGTGTTTCTCATTATATATGCTAATATGTATCAGATACGGACGCTTAGCATGGTTGGGAGATAGAAGTTTCTTTTGGGTTAAAGAAATTTTTGTAACCCCTATTTTGGGTATTAGTTCAGATATGTTTAGTTTAGAATTAGGATCATTCTTTTGGCAGTAGACATGGGATGCAAAGGGAAAAGAACCGGGGAAGCGATATGTAAAGGACTGGTCCATCTTAGTAATTCGTAAAGGGGTATGAGTGACAAGATTGTTGTCTCCTGACTCCTTATGGACGGGTACTTCATATATCCTGGTACATGTTTACAGAATGTAATTAATATGATTGGACATGTATTCATTTAAATTACATGAATTTTTTAATTTCTGCTTTAGCCTTTCCTTTTATTATGCTGTGCATACAAGTTTTTTTTAATATGAGTAAAATATCCTGTAACATCCGCTCTAATTATTATTAAAGAGATGTTTAATAATTGTTAATTTGATGTTTAATGCTTGTGTATGTTGCATTAATGCATGTAGTTGCATTAGCTTAGGGACTACATTGAAAGGAAATAAATGAAGGCTTAGTAAGAGGTGGTTAGGGACTCAATTGAAAAGGGAAAAGTAAGTGAGGCCAAGAGTACAAAATAGCCCAGGACCAAAGAGTAATTTCCTAAACTTCCTAAAACCCTAACTGAAGCCCCAAAACTCTCACACACTTCCAAACCTTTAGATTTTAGAGAGAGAAGCATAAGGGGCAAGTAGAGAGAGAAAGGGGCGACTAGGGCAAGAAAGGAGAGATTGTGCTGAAAGAAGCACAGGTTAAAGCTGGAAATTAGTTCTGTAGCAAGGGGGGATCATTTCTAACACATTCTACACACACATTTGCAAGAATCAAGGTAACAATCCATCCTAAACCCCATTTTTGAAATGTGCAAAAATTTTCTGATAAAATGTGATTTTGAATGTTTTAAGTTGAGTTGGAGTTAAAACCTACATTCTATATGTTTTTGTATTTCTATGGGGTGTTGTGTTGCTGAATGCATGGTCATATGTGTGCTGCAATGGATTAGAAGGGCTGGGTTGTGTTCATCTAGATATATAGACTAGATTTCCTTGAATGTACCATGTTTGAGCTAATGAACAAGAAATGTTTATTGAAAAGTAAAGTTTTTTGTATGGGAATTAAGCTCATATGTTTAGATTTGAAAATAGATTGCATGCTGGACTGGGTTTTATCAAAATCATGTTTTCTGAATTGCAGCGGAGCATAGCAGCCGACTGCTAAGCAAGGGCAGTCGACTACCATGTTCTTGGAAAACCCAGAAGTGTAGACAGAGGCTTAGTAGCCGACTGCTAGACACCTAGCAGTCGACTGTCGGGCTCAGGTTTGCACTAAGCAGTCAACTGGCCATCCTCGCAGTCGACTATTGTGTTCTTGGAAGCCCAAAATTGCAGACAGAGGCTTAGCAGCTGACTGCCAAGTTCTTAGCAGTCGACTGTCAGGCCCAAGTTTGCAATGAGCAAGCGACTGGCAGTCTTAGCAGTCGACTGTCATGCTTATAATTTTACCCAGAATGCATTCCAAAAAGCCATGAGCTATCTTACTGCCTGGTACTTGAGGAATACAGAGAGCCACCAGCTGACTGCTAGCCTTCCAACAGTCGACTGACATCCCTCTAACTTGCGAAATGAGGTTTTTAATGGCTTTGAGCTTAGTAATTCTTCATACTAACTTAATTAAAGGCTCACAACATAGGTAAGCCAGGAAACTAGGAGTTTGGGTGATGATACCCTTGGGATAGTGAAAGAAAAGAGAGAAGAAAACACAAAGAGGGAGAGAGGAAAGTATTCTCAGTGTATGCCTTAGGCCGTTGGGCATTCCACGGTTGTGCCATAAATTGGGATGGTTAAACATCCACTTGAACTTAGATGATTTCGAAAACACTATGATGGTTGCGAACTTTAAGTTAGTGTCATCTCCTAGAGGCCATATGAGAAACACATACATAGAGTTAAGCATAACTATGACCATGGGCCGATTCACCTTATAGTATATGTAGAGAATAGCGTACCGGGAGTGTGATCCACGAAAAGGGATGGTGATTCCATAGTATTATGATCTACCCAAAAGTAAGAGGAAATGATTTGGGTAGATTTGACGGTGATCCCATGAGAGTATACCAGCCCCATTTGGGACAAAAGGGAGGAATCCCGCTGGTCAGGGATGATCTGCCGAAAAGGGGCAGGGACCATTACGGTACTTGGATCCACTGATGGATGCCTCAGAATGTACAAAAGGTTAAGGCATTGCTAAATAGACATGTGCTCATTCATATAGACAGTGGTGTGTGGAGTTTTTGCTGGGCAACTCTCCCGATTACTCTCAGGGTGTTTTATTTACTGCTCGCATGTTATGGAAATGAAATGATGCTATGTTTACTATCCCACATATGTTTTATAAGAAATTCTTTATGATGAGAATGATGATGAATACACTTCCCATGTTTACAAGTTGATATGTTTTAAATGCACATGCATACATATGAGTATATACCATGATTAAATGCTTCACTCATTGCATCCCCATGGTATGTTATATGTTTTATGAAAGAATGTAGAAGTTTTCTGTGTGAGCACGGTGGTACAGGTTAACGGATTTTGTAACTGGTTGTATTGCTATTGAGATTCATTTCTCACAATAGTGTTTACATGTACCAGATGTGTAGATTCCCTTGAGCTGGAGTAAGAAGGTAAGGTATGCAGAAGTGTCCTATCTAGGCACACAAACTGTTTATTTTGGATAGTATAAGTACACGTTAGGATTGAGCTAGCTTTCATTATATTTTGAGAAAGCCTAGTGTAGGATTATTTTGTATAGCCTATTCTAACTTATCTGTATATGAATTAGGCTAGATTGATGATTAGACTATTAAATGGGGCTATGAGTGGCAAGATTGTTGCCTCCATACCCAATAGTCAATTGATTATATTTAATTAAGAATGCATGTCTATGTATAGTTAATTCAGGTGTATGCTATATGTATTTATTCCGCTGTGATATTGAGAGAAGCCAAGAGTAGAGACCAACCCAAATGTACTTGAGAAATCAACTTGGTAAAAATTTTAAAATTTACTCGGGTAGAAGTGATAGTAACACCAACACTCTGATAATTATTTTCATCTTAAAGTTTCTAAAATAACTAAAGGAACCATAGGATATAGGGTGTTACAGATCCCAAACCTAATTCGCTTAGTATAATTTAATGGTATAACTGCTCAGACATTAATGAAATAAAAGGATAAGAATAATGTACCAAACCTATCTGTTGCATCGAAGGAATTGTAATATTAGATAGGGGCGTTACAATGAGCATATAAATTCTTGGGACTTTATAGGTGTAACAGTTATATCCTAATGCTTGAGTAATAATAATATTTAATCAAAACTCATGGAAATAAAAACCAAAAATAAAATAAAAAAATATCCAAGTTTCAATCACCATCTCTTGGCCTTTTCTTTGTTTTCATAACTCCTCTATTCAAGCTTTGGCTTCTCCCCAATATTGCTCCCCATAGTCTAAGCAAAGCAAAACAATTTAATTTGTACAATCTGCCTCCAAATACCTAGATTAATTGTTTGAAATTTTAAACTTACTTTATTACCTGTGTTTGAAATTAAATTATGCATTAGAATGCATATAGTTACATTAGAAAATTTAGTTCAAAAACCAATTTAAATTAGGAAAGGATTAGGAGAAATAAGAAATAGAAGACAAGTAGCCCACCAAAACGATAAAACTGATAAGGAAGTGTCACTTAAGGGTAGAAAATAATAAGGAAATGGGATCTAGGAAGAGAAAATAAAGGGATGTGGAATACATTTAGAAATATTCTCTTAAGTTTATAAAATTTCAAATTGGCCCCAAGGACTAATTGGTAATTATTTTTAGAAATAAGTTGGAAAATTTCCTAATTAAGTTGTCCAACAAATATAAGGAAAGAAGAGAGAGGGAATGGTTCATAACTCTTATATTAGAGAGAGAAGGAGGAAGGAGACCAAGAGAGCTAAGGAGAAAGAATCAAAACTAGAATAGTAGCTTAAGTAATCAACGCAGAAAACATTTTATAAGTCTCTAGACTGTCTTACACATAGAAATCTAATAAAAAAACGTGATCTTGCAACTGAATCCCCTATTTGCTTCAAAATGGATTTTTAGCTAAATGATCTTCGTTTTGAAATTTGTATTTTTAAATAGATTTGGGGATTGAAAACTTCCATTTTGCATTGTTGATGAATGGATGCATGCTTTATATGTGTTGCATGCACTTAGAAATGCATAAGAATGGAATGAAATACATATTGAGTTTTTCTCTCTCTCAAATGGAATTTCTCTTGATTTGACCTGGATTGAGCTTGTAATCTCACTATTTTTGAGCCATTTTAGTCACATCAAGATAGATGTTAAGTTCACCAATTTGATTATGAATGAAATAAATGCTTTAGGGTTGATTATGAATAGAACAGTCCTTCATAAAAACACAACAGAACTTAGCAACTCACTACTAGCCTCTGATAATCGACTATCACATTCTAGT
This sequence comes from Senna siamea, assembly GCA_031216115.1. NCBI lineage: Eukaryota > Viridiplantae > Streptophyta > Magnoliopsida > Fabales > Fabaceae > Senna > Senna siamea. Next base: position 16,286,253 of record CM062364.1, read on the forward strand.
TCTACCCAGAAACTGAGTTAGAACCAAGTAGCTGACTACCATCTCTTGAGCAGTCAATTTCCATGTCAAACTAACTCTGAAACCCATAAACCTAGCAATCAACAACAATATTCCTGGAAGCTGATTACTAGCTCTCGTGTTGGCTACCCTATTTTAGTAGAGAACTAGCAGCTGACTATTAGATAACTAGCAATCAATTGGTAGGCACCTATTATAGATAATGATTATAATAGGCCTTTGGTTGACTACATTGACCCTAATTGTAAAACCCTTGTTACTCTACATGGTAGTATGCTATGGCATCCAATTTATAATATGTCTTAGATATTAATTTAGTGAAAATTTACATTAGTTGTCCTTTTTGGGGGCCCTATCATTTTTTTTTCATTTATCTATTTCGTGATGAAATTTATGATTTACTTCAAGCATAATTCAATAATCAAACTTGTTAGAAAGCTAAGTTGACTGTACTATATATAATTGACTATTCAGAGTAGTAAGGATATAAAAATTTATTCATAACAATTTAACCACATACAATTGGCTTTTTTCCCTTAGTTCACTATGCAAATATATACATACATGTACTACGATGATTACAACATCAAAAGAAAAGGGACGTAACCCTTTTTACATAGTAACTTCTAAAATGCAATATATAAGGAAAAGCTTAATCAAAATACATCGCATCACAACTCTACAGGATAAATGTAACACTTGTAACACACCTTTTAGCCTATGGTTCCCTTTATATTAATTTAGAAGTGTAATATTTAAGTATCATAATATTGGTGTGTTACTATTACCTCTACCCAAGTAAATTTAAACTTTTTACCAAGTTTATTAATTGAGTGCCATTTGGGTCGGGTTCCACACTCTGGTTCTCACTCGAGACTCACAGCAGAATATCACATCATAGATATGTATAGTTTACTCTGGATAACTATACATAAACATGCGTACTTAATTTGTTAATTATCATTAAATAACTATTGGGGCATAGAGGCAGCATCCCTACCACTCATAACCCCATCAAATTGACTACTACTAGTTGCTAGTTAATCCATATACATTCAAGTTAATATAGGATATACAAGGGATAAAATTACACTAGCCTTCATAAAAAATCATAGAGAGTAGCATAAAATGAATATATGCCTATGCTATCCAAAATAAACATTCAATGGACCCCATAAAGGGTACCTCTCTCTATGTTACCTTCATCTCCAACCAAGGGACCTATACATCCAGTACATGCTAACACTTATGTGAGAAATTAATCTTAGTAGTAATGTAACCTGCTTTGAAAACTACTAACTTGTACCACTGTACTCATATAAAAAATCACTACATTCTTTTCATCATAAAAACATAATACATACTATTGGGATATGGTGTATAAAACATACTCTCATGTCATGTGCTTATATCTATTCATGTACATTTGAACATATAAACTTTTCAATATGGGATGTGCATTCATCATCATTTTCAACATAACTTTCATCTTAAACAATCCATGGGGTAACAAACGTACATTTTCATATAACATATGAGTAAGAGAAACAAACATAACATATAAGTTAATGGGAGCATCGCCTAACGAACCGCTCCACATACCACTACATTCATGCATGAGTTCACTTTGTAATAATCTCTCCTATTATCATTAAGAGATATCTGTTAATTACAAATAAATGCTTGTGTATGTTGCATTAGTTGCATATAGTTGCATTAGTGCAGGGACTTAGTTGCAAGAAATGAAAGTTTAGCGGAAGTGTGACTAAAGACAAAATTTAAAAGGGAAAAAGTATTAAGGCTAAGGTTGTAAAATGACTCAAGGACTAAAATGCAATAAACTAAACTACACTAAAACCCTAGCTGAACTCTAAACGCCCTCATATCACTCAAGCTTCAACAAACTTAGAGAGAGAAGGAGAAGGGAGAGTAAAGAGAGAAATGGTGACTTAGGGCAAGAGAGAAAGGCATTTGGCTTGAAAGAAGTTCAGATTTGAAGCCAGGGAAGCATCCTACAACTAGGAAGGCACCATTTACACATCATATACACGTCCAACTACAAGTAAATCCAAGTTAGCAACAAAAATCTAAACCCTACTTTCATGAAAAGTTTACTCCTAACTGAAAATGATGCTTATGAATGTTTTAAGTGTATAAGGGTTTAAAACCTACATTATTTATGTTTTAAATGTCTAGTGGGTATTGCTTCCTAAATGGGTATGCTTGTTATTTTTGTAAATGATGTCTAAAAGTTGAGTTTTGCCTTAAGTACAAAAATGAGGTTTAACCTTAGTGTTGAGTGAAATGTAATGGAAATGAAGGCTGTTTATTGATGTTAAATGATGCCTAGATGTTAACATTGAGTTCATTAATCTTTTATATGAGTTGTATTCATGTTTTGGGGCAAAAACAGATCACCAGCAGCTGACTACCAGCCCTAGAAGTCGACTGTCATGTTCTTTGTTACCTAAAATGTATCAGCTGACTAGTTGCTCTCGGGTTGGCTTCCCATTTTAGACAGAGAGCTAGCAGCTGACTGCTAGCCCAAAGTGACATAAAATGAACTATATATCTTGATTTTGATGGAGAATTAGCCCAAAACCTCACATTGGACAAGATTGAAACTTGGGATGCATTGGGAACATGTAACATTCGAGTTATGACCTACTCGAACATGATGGTCATTATAAGAATCACATTAGACATGGAGATCCTTGTGATAATGATAGAAAAATAAAGGAATCCATGAAATAGGAAAAGAAGGGAGTATTCATAGGTTATTTATTAAGATAGATAGGCTCAGGATCGAATAATTGATTGTTGGTTTGGGACGGCCATTGGGCATTCCATGGTTATGCCATAAATAAGGATGGTCAAACATCCATTTGAACTTAGAGAATTTTGAAAATGCCATAATGGTTGCGAACTCTAAGTTAGTGCAATTTCCTAGGCCACTAAAGTAAACACATACTTAGAGTTAGGCATAACCATGGCGTGAGTTAAATCATCCTAGTATATACATTAGTGAATAATATACCAGGATATGATCCCATAAGTTAAATGAGCAGTCCCTTATGGGGTAGAAAGGTAAATAAATTCCCATTGTACATGGAGTGATCTACTAAAGGGCAGAGACCACATCATGAGCAGTCCCTTATGGGGTAGAAATGGAACTTTAAATCCCATTGTATTGGAATGATCTACAGTAAAGGCAGTGACCACACAATACTTGGATCCACTGGGGGACACTCCAGATAGTACAAAGAAAAATGTATGGTGGCTGAATAGTCACAAAGTTAAGTATGGATGTATGAAGTGGTACGTGGAGGTAGTCACTGGGCGGCCCTCCCAATAACTCTTAATGTTGTATGATTCCTATTACGTTTTAAAGAATAATACATTGATGTTACCATATGAAATGTATGAGATGAAATTTTTTATGATAAAGCATGATATTGAGATGACATCCCATGATGATTTAATTTTACATGTTTCAAATTACATGCATACACCTAAGCATAAACCATGAAAGTATGATTCATGCATTGCATCTTAATAATACATGTTATATTTTGAATTTAAGATGAGAAATGTAGTGTATTTTCATATAATTATGGTTGTATAAGCTAGCAGATTTTAAAATAGGCTTTATTGCTATTGAGATTCTATTCTCACATAAATTTTGGCGTGTATCGATGTGTAGGTATCGATTGGAGATGGAGGTAACTTGAGGAAGGGTACCCTCTATGGGTATTTTAAGAAATTTATTTTGGATAGTATATGCTTTTAATTTATCAAGCTAGCCTTCATGATTTTTGAGGAAGTACTAGCATAATTTACCTCATGTATAGCTTATATTGATTAGATGTATATGGATTAGCTAGAATTTATGAATAGACATATTTGATGGGGTTCGAGTGGTAGGGTTGTTGCCTCCATGCCCCAATAGTTATTCTATATTAATTATGGAAGTAAATATGCATTGTAACACCCCCATTAGCCTGTGGTTCCTTTTAAGTGTTTAAAGGTATAATGTATAAAATTATCATAATAATGGTGTGTTACAGATAAGTTAGAATAGGCTATACAAAATAATCCTATACTAGCCTTTCTCAAAATACCATAAAGGCTAGCTCAATCCTACTACATACTTATACTATTCAGACTAAATAGTCTGTATGCCTAGATTGGACACTTCTTCATACTTTACCTTCTTCTCTAGCATAAGGGGACCTATGCATCTGATACATGCCAACAATAAATGAGTTAACTTGTACCATCGTGCTCGCATGGAAATCTTTACATTCTTTCGTAAAACATATCACATACTATTAAGATGTATTGCATGTACCATTTAATCATGTTATGTACTCATATATATGCATATTCATCCAAATAGATTATCTTTAAAACATAAGAAGTGCATTCATCATCATTCTCATCATAAAACATTTCTTTAGGGTATTAACATGCCTTTTGAGCGGGAGGAAATAATCACATTATATAAGCTATCGAGAGTGTTGCCCAGTAACAACTCCACGTACCCCTATATACATGAATGAGCTATCCTAGTGACTAATGTGTCACTACAATAAAATACTGTGCTAGTACATTTGAAGTGTTTGCCAGTTGTATCCACTTGTACATTCTCAATAACTCATGGGATCACTGTATTCTCTTGAATAGATCCTATCCTCTCCACTTCTATGGATCATAAGGCTCTGAGGTCACCACCATTCCTTTAAGGTGGATTACCTGGTAAACCTTATCCTCTCTACTTTTGCGGATCATAGAGCTATGGAGTCACCACTATTCCTTTGAGGTGGATCACCCTCCTGATACGCTATCTTCTAACATATGCAGTAGGGTGATTCGACTCATTCCTATGTTTATGCTTTAACCTTAAGTATGTTTTTCTTAATATCCCTTGGAAGACACACTAACTTAGGGTTTGCAACCATCACGGTGTTTTTGAAATCATCTATGTTAAAGTAGATTTTTAACCATCCTAATACTTGGCACAGCCATAGAATGCCAACGACCATCCCATACCAACAATCGATCACTCAACTCATAAGCCTGTCTACCACTAATGCATATGCCTAGGATACTTACAGTTTTCCTTTTTGATGTCTTTCTGCTCCCTTTTATGTCGCTATCACAAGGACCATTCTCATCCAAGTGGGAAGTTACACTATCTTTTGCACATGACTGAAAACTTCTAGTTTCCTTGCTTATCCATGTTGTAAGCCCTTAATCAAGTTAGTATGAAGAATTACTAAGCTCAATTGCCATTAAAAACCTCATTTTGCAAGTTGAAGGGCTGCCAGTCGATTTCTGGAAGGCTAGTAGTTGACTGGTGGCTCCCTATATTCCTTAGGTGCTAGACAGCAAGCTAGCAATCGGCTAGTGGATTGTTGGAATGTGTCTTGGGCAAAATAAGATCATGACAGTCGATTACAAGGATGGCCAATCGACTGCTTAGTGCAAATCCAAGCCAGACAGTCAACTGTTAGGAATCTGGCAGTTAGCTACTAAGCCTTTGTCTGCACTTATGGGTTTCCATACATGGCAATAGATTGCCCCATACTTAACAGTTAGCTGTTATACTCTGCTGCAGTTCAAAAAACATAATTTTGATAATACCTAGTACAGAATGCATTCCATTTTTAATTCTAAACACATGAGCTTAATTTTCATATGTCAAACTTTAATTCTGATTAAACATTTCTCATCCATTAGCTCAAACATGGTACATTCTAGGAAAACTAGTCTATATCTCTAAATGAACACAACCCATCCCTTCTAATACATTACAAGAATATATATGAGCATACATTCAGTAACACAGCATCCCATAGAAATAGAAAAGCATACAGAATGTAAGTTTAACCCCAAAAATAGTTCAATCATTCAAAAATTCATACTTTTCCAACAACAGTAAACTTTTTAGAAAAGAGAGGGGTTTAGGATGAATTACTACCTTGGTTCCTTGCAAATGTGTGTAGGATGTGTTATGAAAATTATCCCCTTGTTGTAGGACTAATTTCTAGCCTTGAATCTGCTTTTTTACCTTCAGAAATCTTCCTCCTTTGCCATAACTCGCCCTTTTCTCTCTCTACTTGCCTCTTTTGCTTCTCTCTCTAAAAATGTTGAAGGTTGGAAGTGTGAGAGGATTTAGGGCTTCAGCTAGGGTTTAAGGATAGTTTAGGTTGTTGCATTTTAGTCCCTGAGCTATTTTGAAACCTTGGGCTCACTTACTTTTCCCTTTTCAATTGAGTCTTTAGCCACCCCTTGCTAAACCTTCATGTGTTTCCTTTCAATTTGGTCCCTAAGCTAATATAACTATATGAAACTAATGCAACATACATAAGCATTAAACTTAATTTAACAATTAATAAACATTTCTTTAATCATATTTGGAATGGAAGTTACATGCATGATGTTTGTATATCTAGCTAGAGTAACTGATGTATCACATTATTTCATTCTGCTATGAGACTGAGTGTAAACCCGAGAGTAGAGACTTGACCTAACTACACTCAAATAACTAACTTGGCCAAAAGTTCAAATTTACTTGTGTAGATGTAACAGTAACACACTACTATTATAATATTTATGTAATATATCTTCTAAAGAACTAAAAGGAGCCATAGGCTAAGGGGGTGTTTGGGCGTTACAAACTTAACACCATATGTGACAATTCTACCACTGGCACTATTTGAGGCGTCCTCTAGCCAGATTTGAGTACCCCTTAATGATCACTGCCCCTTTTACAGATCATTCCTTGACCAAAGAGTTGATATCCCTTTCGTCCTTTGCAGGGCTGGTATAATTATCTATATGGTCCCTGTCAACTCTGATAGATCACTCCTGACCAATGGCAGAATATCCCTTTTGTCCCTTGCGAGGCTGGTATGTCAACTCATGGGATCACTATCCCACTCTGGACAGGTCTCATCCACTTTGCTTACGCAGATTATAGGCTATGGAATCACATTCTCTTTCTGATGGATCATACTCTGATACGCTATTCTCTAACATATATACTAGGTGATTCAGCCTATGTCCATAGGTGTACTTAACTCTAAGTACGTGTTTCTTAAATGGCCTTTGGAATATGACACTGACTTAAAGTTCGTAACCATCATGAAATTTTTAAAATCATCTATGTTCATGTGGATGTTTAACCATCTTAATTCATGGCACAACCGTGGAATGCCCAACGGTCGTTCTATAACGACAATCAGTCATTCAATCTTGAGCCTATCAACCACTAATGCATATACTTAGAATATTGTCTTCTTTCCTTTCTTATGTTTTTGCTCTCTTCATTCTACTATCACATAGACCCTTTCATCCTAGTGACACCTGAATCTTACATCTTACATGTTACACACTACATCCCAGGTTTAAATCCTTAGTTTGAGTGAGATTTTGGGCTATTTACCACTCAAAATTGGCTATTGAGTTCATTATCTAAAACAGTGGGCTAGCAGTCGATTGATCCCATGCTGGCAGTTGGTTCTAGCCTACTGTACTCTTTACCCTATCTTGGCCGAGAGCTACCAATCGGCTGCTAAAGGTTTGCCAGTTGTCGACAGTCGACTACTAGAGTGGGGTAGTCAGCTGCTGGCTTTTAAGAAGTTTTATGGAAAATGAAGAACATAACAGTTAACTTCCAGGGTCTAGCAGTTGGCTCCTAATGTTTAAAACTGGTTTTTGGGTAGATGAAAGACACGACAGTTGACTTCTTGAGGTTGGCAGTCAATTGGTGGCATTTTATTTGCTCTAACCTCACTGCTACACTCAGAGTTTTGCTCTAAAAAAATTTTTTCAAATCAATTTCTGAAGATATGAACTTAACACCAATACTTAGACATCATATGGCACTTATAACAAACCCAAAACTAAACTTAACATTACTTAATTCTAAGATCAAACCACATTTTTACACTTAGGGCATAAGCCTACTTTCTCAATCAATTACAAGTATAAATGAGCACAACCATTCAACAAGAAACACTCAATAGAAGTTAAAAACAACAAATGTAGTTTAATTCATTTATAAATAAAATTTCTCAACAAAAGCAAACATTTTAGAAATGGGGTTTGGGTTGAGTTGATACCTGGATTTCCTAAAAATGTGCATGCATACTATGTTGAACTAGTACTCCTCTTTCTATAGGATCAATCCTTGGCCTCAAATCATCCTTCCTTTAAGCTTTTCCTCTCTTCTTACCCTAGTTCAACCCTTTTCTCTTTCTACTCGCCCCTCTTTTTCTCTCTCTAAGAAAATACTAAAGTTGAAAGTGTGTTTTAGGGTTTAGGGTTTCTAAATCCTTAAACCTCTTAGAATTGCACTTTATTCCTTGGCCACTTTGTGACTTTAGCCTAGCTAAACTTTCCCTTTTCAATTAGGTCCTTGGTCACACTTAACTTTTGTTCCTTTCAACTAAGTCTCTGCACTAATGTAACTATATGCAATTAATGCAACATATACAAGAATTTAATTTAAATTAACAATTAACAAATGTGTCTTAATCATATTAGGAGCGAATGTTACAATAAAGGGTAATGGTGGCAGTGGAACCTCTATCACTGAAACTACTATAATATCCCAAATCACAATGAATAACCTAAGCAGTGGTATGGTGATCATCACTACCTCAATCTCTAGTATGAGGTGGTAATGAGGAATTTGTACAAAACAACAATTATAATAAGGGTGAGAATTTAAAGTTTTTAGTAAGAAATAGCCTATCAAGCAAATTACACCTTATGTGTGTAACTCAAATTCAACCACCCATAACACAATCACATGTCAGAATATGATCATTATTTAGAAATGTAAATTGCAGTACCTACCATATCCTTGGAGAATTTTCTGTATGTCATACTTACATATCAAAACTCTGAGCATCCCTTTATGGCTAACCTTCATCTAGGCCTTTGGTCACTACTCTCCAAGGCATCCCCTTGTGTGTACACATCTAGTGCCATTCTTTATTTTCAGATTGGGGATTATCTGACCTCAACTCATTTTTCTTGTTATCTCTCATATATATTAATCCTTATCTGATTTAGAATTTTGAGAAAATGAGAATCTTAGGGTGATTCACTTAAATTCCTTTCCTTGATATGTGTTAACTAATACTGATGTTACCCCAGCTATAACGCCCCCAATCCTATGGTTTCTTTTAGTTAATTAATTAATATAATATAATATACAATAGGATTGGTGAGTTACTACAACCTTTACCCAATAATTTGAAATATACATATATAAAAATTTTAAATACATACACATACAAGTTTCATTTACAATATTCATAATTTAGCTATATAAGACATATACATATAGATATGTGAGGCTACGTAGGATAAGGAGGCAACAACCCTATCACTCATACCCTTCTTCAAATTCTACAAGTGGATATTCTTCTCACATATCTTGAATATATATATGCCCTCTTTTTATACACCAAAAATCACCATCTTGATCCTTCCAAAATAATAATAAGGGATCAGAGTATTAGGCATCACATTTGATGTCTTATTTTATACATAATTGCTTGATGTGAATTATCCATTTTATGAGCATTTTATGTAATTTTATTCTAAAAATTACCTAAGCTTGCATCATTTTCATTTTCAGGCATTTTATCAAGTCATCATCAGTAAATAGAGCAATTTTGAGCCTGAATAACCTTTAGAGCACCCAAAATAGGCCACTTAGGCCAATTTGGCTTATTGGGCCTTGGACTAGGCTGATTAGGGGGAAAAAGTGAGGACTCGCTTGAGAAAACGAAAGAGGAAGCTTAGATCAGTGAAGGGGAGCCAAAACTCAGACGCATCACATGAGAAAGAATGAACCTGTGCAGTGCGAGAAAGGGAGAAGTCCAACTAGAGCTCTGCAGCAGCACAACCGCATGCGAGTGATGGGGGACGACGAGCGGGACATCATCATCGGCTTCAGCCACCAAAATGCACCAGAATGGTAGAGTTTCAACGAGAGATCCAAACCAACCTGATTTATGACCTAAGAGAGAACGCGCAGTTCTATGGCATTTTACGACCGACCTACTAGCTGTCGTCGCTCCTACAACCTTCGACGACTAATCTGCGGCCTTACCCTAGCTAGCCGGCCGCCATAATGCTCTGCATCACGAGATCTGCGACGCACTCGAGACTATGACCTGTCTGCATTTGTAGCTATTTTTGACGTTGTCCATCTGGTCTACCTCTAGAAACTACCCCTCCGTCGCTTGGCACCTCGCGTACAACCTTCTGCCTCAGCTCAGATCGTCGTTGTAGCCATTTTTTGTTAGGTACCTGAGATCTTTGACCCAAGACCCATTTTGTGCCCCACGACCCGTAAAGCTTTTAGATATCTTTGTATTTAATTTTTTTGGTGATTTTCTGGCAGTTTTTCTGCGATATTGTGGTTTTTCGGTGGCCAATCCGTGTAGTTACTGTTGGGCACTTGAGAAGACAGGGGTGTGCATAATTTTTACTATTTTTATCTCTTGTATAATTGATTGTTTGATGGATTATCTAATGGAATTGCCTATAAATATGTGTGGCTGAATTTGTAAAACTCATTGGGGTTCCTGACTGTGTTGGATTGCTATTTTAATTGCATGGATGTTGAATTTAGTTGTGTGATTTTCTTTACAGTTATGAATGTATGCATTAGCTTTATTCACAAGACGTCGTGATAATGCTAATTAGATTCCTTTTTGAGATCAACGGATAATAATTGGAATTGGAAAACTAATTGTAAGTAACAATTAATTATCACTTAGAGCTAAGGTTAATTAATTTTTGGATTAAGAGTAGCTAAAAGTTATTTCTTAATAGTGGTGAATTAGACTGATAATGCTGATTTAAAATTTACCATAGGAAGAACCAGCTAGTGGTAGATTTTAGGTTTAAGAAATTCATTGAGACCAATAGAGAATTTGAATTTAAATTAGAATTCACTCATAGGTAGCATCATTATATTCAATAGGCCATTATCCTTTGTGTTTGCCAACCAGTACAGGTCCCTAATGGGTTTGCTTTTCTTGCCTCGGTATATTCTCTTTCGTTCCTTGTCGCTGGTAGTTTATTGCACTTAGTTAATTATTACTATTAGTTAAAAATCAATCACTTTGACTTTTAGGATAGATAACAGAGAATAAGTAGTAACTCTAGGCTTTCCTGTTCTCGTGGGATTCAACCTTGATACTCACCATTGCACTAGGCTGCATCAATAGGTTCACTGCCTTAGGTGTAGTTGCATTGGTAGTAAGCATAGCAAGCACATCAATCACATATTTATAATACCCATTTCCTTGAAGATATCATTTATTGAGGGTAATTTTAGAAGTTTCCTATAAAGATTTAAATGAAGAAAGAGATTGGAATTTATAATGAGGAGGACTAAAGTGCAAATTTCTTTTAAGTGCAAGATGGTCCTTGAAGGTCCAACAATGTAACTATATACAACATGTACAAAAAGGTTGAGGGATAGACGTTGGGTAGAGTTGACAGTTATCCCGATAGTTATGAGATAGTACTTGGATCCGATTGAGGGATGCCTCAGAATGTACAAAAAGGTTAAAGTTAAAGTTAAAGCTAAAGCTATAGTTAAAGCTACAGTTATAAATAAAGGGTGGCTGAATAGTCACAAACTCATGAATATAGATAATGGTATGTAGAGTTTCCTGCTCATATGTTTAAGTAAAGACATGTTTACTATCCCACAATATGTTTCATATGAAAGTGATGATGAGAATGACAACGAATGAACATCCCATATTTCAAAGTTTAGATGTTTTAGATGTACATGCATAAATTTAAGCACATGACATGAGAGTATGCTGCATGCATTGCATCCCAATAGTATGTGTTATGCTTTTATGATGAAAGAATGTAGAGATTTTCGTATAAATACAATGGTACAGGTTAGTATTTTTTCAAAAATAGGTTGCATTGCTACTGAGATTCATTTCTCACATGAGTGCTGGCATGTACTAGATGTGTAGGTTACTTGGCTAGAGGAGAAGGTAAGCAGGAGAGAAGTACCCTTCATGAGGGTACCTGAAAATGTTTATTTTGGATATTATAGGCACATGTCTAATTTGTACTAGTCTTTATGATTTTTAAGAAAGGCTAGTAAAGAATATTTCATGTATAGCCTATATTAATTTAGATGTACATGGATTATCTAGTAATTATCAGTAGGTGATTTGATGGGGTCATGAGTGATAGGGATGTTGCTTCTGTACCCTAATAGTTACTTGAAGTTAATTAAAGAGTAATTATACATGTTTGTGTATATCAATTTAGAGTAAATTATATATATACACACATGTCATTGACCCGAGATTCCACTGCGACATTATGAGAGCCCGAGTGTAGAACCTAACCCAAATGACACTCACTTAATCAACTTGGTAAAATTTTAAAATTTACTTGGATAGATGTAATAGTAACACACCACTATTAATATATATATGTATTATATCTTTTGAAGAACAAAAATGAACCATAGGCTAAGGGGGTGTTATGGGCATTACACATCACATATATTTTCCATAGTAACATAAGCATATTCACATTAATAACATGAGTAAGGATGATGTGCTACCAATGATCTATATGTAGCCACACCTTAAGGCAGTGCACCAGTTAGTGTAGCCTAACGCAATGGTGAGTATCAAGGTCATATACCTCGAGAACGGAAAAGCCCAGAGTTACTACTTACTCGTTGTTATTTAGCCTAAGAAGAATAGTGTTTTATCTAAACTAAATCTAACTACTACTATTGAGCTACGAAGGGAAAGTGAGACAAGTGTTAAGATAGAGAATTATCAAGTTTCTAGAAAAGCAAACCCATTGGGATCTTAGACTAGATGATATGCAAACAAAAGATAATGGGTTATGAGATTGATTGTGCTACCTGTGTAAAATAAATCCAAATTTTTGGTTGGTTTCAATGGATTTCTTAAACCTATACATTCCATTGGCTATTTGTGTCCAATGGTCAAGTTTAGATTAGCATTAAGCTTTTTAGGAGTTTCTCCTGGTCCAGCAGTTGTCGACCTCTTGGTCCGAGCGAAGATCAAATATTCTCTCTAGTCAGTTTTCCAATTCCAAACATCATCGGGTAGATTATTTGAGAGGAATCTAGATAGTTTTTATTACCATGTCTCGTAAAAAAAACTTGATTAATCTTTAACTAAAGGAAGATCACACAATTCAATTCATAACTCAATCATGTTCAAATCAAAATATCAACATAGTCTAAGAACCCTAATTGGGTTCTACCAATCTAGCTACTCATGTTCATGAATAAAATAATAAGAAATATAATAAAGGAAGAAGAACAAAATGGAGACAGAAACACCCTCATTGGTCGAGTTTTTGGATGGATAGCCTTGACTCTGAACTCCTCCTTGATTATGCTCCTAATTGCCTCTTGATGCTTCCCAATCTCTTCCTTCAATTCTTGATTGGATCTCCACAGCTTGTGACCTTTGTGAAGAGACAATGGAATTGAAGTATTAAGCTCTAAGGATTAGCAAGGATTGTCACACTCCAAGCTACTCCAAGTACTCTCAGTTCCCTCTCTTGATCGCCTTCGAAGTGATGCCTTTCTCTCATTGCACCTTCTCCTATTTATAGGCAAGGGAGACACCTCTCTAGGCTTCTACATGGCCATGTGGTAGCCTAAGTGGAGAGCATAGCCATGTTCTTGCCCGTGTTCCTGAAGAAATTCATCTGTAGTGTGATTTTGGCCATTTCTTGGTTGGAGATTGTTGTTCTGGCCATGTAGGAAGGTGCATAGGATGTCTTGGATGAGTGGAAGGGTGTGTTCTATAAGATTTAAGGCAGCATGGGCGTGTGGTTGGGTGTGTTCTAGAAGCTTTACGTGTGTCCATGCAAAAAGGTGCATTTTGAGGTGTTTTAAGCTTGGTTTTGGTTCATTTTGCTTCAAAACTACTTTGTGCCTAGGAAAAGCTTAGATAACATGAAATCAAGTGGAAACATAGGTAATTATTCATAAAACACATAAAATATATCCTTAAAGTAAGTGAAATTTAGCAGATAAATATGTATAATTATGTGCTTATCATAATACCCCACACTTAAACTTTTGCTTATCCTCAAGAAAATTTTCATTTAGTTTGTACAAAAGCAATAATAGCTCCTCACAGTTCATGTATACTTCATAGTCTATGTTACCTAATGCTTCCCAAATGATTTTTGATCATAATTTTATCATTGCACAACCTTCACAGATAACGGGAACAGTTAGATTGTATGCACTTTCTCAACAAGCAATTCATTATTTATTTAGGAACTATTGCCTCACGGAGATCACTCAATGTCGCTCAGAAGTGTATATGGGTGAAGTGAAATCTCTCAAGTAATTTCATGATACCATGCTTTCTATATGCCTACTTATAAATCCTATCTCCACTACTTGTGAAAATTTGAATATCATGATCAAAGGGTCTTGACAAGGTTGTAATGGGGCTTGAGGTAAAGGTAAGAGAAGAATCTGGAAAGAAAAGAGTACAAATATTTGAAAATGCATGTGATCCTAAGGAAATTTCAAGGATTAAATGTGCTAGACACAGTTTTCACTAAGCTTTTGTTTTCAGAGAATACCCTTTCCCAAGATAGTATAGAGACTGCTTTGATACTTTGTTTGTCTTCTTCTTGCTTTCTTTTTCCTTTTATTTATTTCTTTATTTTCATTTTTCTCTTCTTCACATCTTATTATTTTTTTATTTTTTTTTCTTTTTTTTTTTTTACAGTCTTACAATCTTTCTAATATTCAATCTTGGATTGAGGGGGGTATCTCAAAGATAAAGGGAAGACTAGGTGAATCCTTATCTATTGAGAAACTGCATTTTAATCAGATATGAATAATAGACCACACAAATTTCAACATATAAGGTGGCAAGGAAAGATAATGTAAAAATAAGTGGGAAATGGGGTGTAAGGGTGTATATAATGAAGAACATGTCAAGGCCCAATGATGTTCAACTAAGGGAAATACATAGGGTAGGCTTTTTGGTCAATAATGGTGTATCCTAAGTTGCCCAAATCATATCTAATATTCAAAAATTCATGTAATTTTGACAAGTATTACAAAGTAAGTTCTAGAGGCATAGTAAAATGAAATGCACCCTCTACAAGAAAAATTTAGAGCATGTTTGTAATGAATGCTCTCTTATCTCAAGTCCTCACATTTATAGGGTGTGGTTTTATAGGGTTCCTAAAATTTCCAATAAAATTGCCAGTCAAGTAATGCATGCATGTCTTCCTATCCATATTATCAGCTAAGAGTTTATGCAATGTAGAACATGATAAACTATATTGGAGCATTTAAGTGTTATAGAACTATTTTTCTTTATGAGCTATGAATTATAATTATTATTTAATATAAATTGAAACAAAAGTTTTACTTGTAGGGACTTGTATGTTTTCTAAGTCCTAATACTCTGGATCAGTGTAAAGCAGTTTATTTGAAAGTAATGAAGTTAAATAAATTAAATTTTTTTTTGAAAAATTAGGTAATAAACGAAGAAATATAAAATAGAGAAGACATAAACTGGTTGAAGTAAATAATAAAATAATTGAAAAATTTTATTTAAAATTTTTATTTGAAATTTTTTTTATAATAAAGAAAAGAAAAATAAAACTAAAATAAAATTGAAATAAACTAAAATAAACCAAAAGGAGTCACCCCACACTTGAGACAAACACTGTACTCAATGTATAACAAAATGGGGAGGACTTATTGACAAACTGAAAGTATAAAATGAGATGAAGGAGAATGTTATTGATTTACTGTGCTGGTGGATTCTTAGGAGATGGTGGCAGAAGATCCTCAAAGCAGATGTCCAGGTTATCTAAGTCAGCAAGGGATGGTGGTAATGCATCAACTAGACTTTGGATTTGAGAGGTCATTTGATGTTACTGTTGAATATGGCTCTCTAATCCAGTTGAGATATGTCTGAAAGTGCTCTAGATAGCATCTTGACATTCTCTAATTTCTTGCTGAAAATCTCTGAATTCAGTAATATGATGTTGCTGAATTTCTGCTAACTTGGCTAATTGATCAATTGAAATGCTGAGGTTTTTTGGCCTAGGGACTTTTGTTGACACAGGAGACGGTGGATCATTTGTTCTTGCGGGTTGTGCATCATTTCTTGTAGCATCTCTGGGCTGTATGACCTGCTTTTGGCTTACCAACTTATAGGCTAAACCATTATGGCCATATCATTCGCATATTCATCATTTGCTTTAGACCTACTGGCTGTATGCATCCTACTTGAGTGAGGTCATTTATGAAATCATCTAAGACTCGTATCTTCCTTGCTAGTTGAGTGATGTATGGGACAAAGCATATTGTACTCTTCTTGACATCTTCTATGAAAGTGGAGATCTGGTTTGCTAAAATGAAACCAAGATCCACTTTCTTTTGTTGATGCATGGACTATAGAAGGAACAAGTCCATCTGGGTGACTACTCCAAAGCTATCTTCTCTACCTGTAATAGTATAAACTAAGATAAAATGAAGGTACCTTAAGCCATTAGCTAGGTTAGTGGCCTTGGAGCTGCTTGGGTTGTACCGGCTAGGTTTGAGTGCTACTAATTCCACATTATGTGGGAAGGAGTTGTTAGAGCATAAAGGCATCCTTTGTACTCATTTCCATGTAATTCCTACATTGTCCATAGGCCTAAATGCCTTCCAAATTGAGGTATGGACAAAGAGAAATCTACTCCCCCTAAGAGAAATGAAATGGTGTTTGGCTCAGTCTACTCAACTATATGCTTCTTTAGGGAGAAGTTGCTACAAAACTCCAAGTTTATCTCCTTATACGTAGGTTCGTTGATGGTGAAAAGCCTTGCAAAAGGTAGTAGATCTAGGAGTTCATGGATTTCATCAATTAATCCTACTGTTAGGATGTCTTTCAGGTTGATGCAGTGCCTGGTTCCTATCATCTTATAGCGAAAGACTTGGTACTTCTCCTCTTGCTCTGCTTTACAGAATGCCAGCAATCTATGTTGCGGGGGAGAAGGGTTTTCTTTAGGGTCCCTTCTTCTCTTTGAAGATACGTTGTGTTCTAAAGTTGTGACATTTCCCTGGTCCTCAAGAGGGTCTCCATGGTAATGCTTGAGATGGTGACCATTTACCTGTCTGACTATGTAAGGCTTTTAAGCTTTCTTGGAAACTTGAGAATTTATTAATTTTATGCACTAAATGCAAGACGAAAAGATGTATATGTATATATATTTGTGTGTGTGTGTCTGTATATCTATGTACATGTATATATGTATATATAGAGGAGTGGTTTAAGTTTTGTCTCATTTTGGTGGAAACGAGAGGGGTAGGGGAATCTTGTAAATAAGTTCTCTAAGATGGTCTCTGAGAGAGGCCAAAATTGTATCCCCTTTAGTAGGGATTAAGTCATCTATGATAATCATTTGTAGTTTGTCCATTTGACATAGATGAGTATACTGTGAGTGCATAGGTGATTCTTTCAATTTCAGCACTTGGGGAGAGCATGGCCATGTTGTTGCCGTGTTCCAAAAGAAATCTGTCCGTAATGTGATTTTGGCCATTTCTTGGTTGGAGATTGTTGCTCTGGTCATGTAGGAAGATGCATAAGATGTCTTGGACATGTGGAAGGGTGTGTTCTAGAAGATTTAAGGCAACATGGGCATGTGGTTGGGTGTGTTCTAGAAGCTTTATGCGTGGCCATGCAAAAAGGTGCATTTTAAGGTGTTTTGAGCTTGGTTTTGGTTCATTTTGCTTCAAAACTGCTTCGTGCCTAAGAAAAGCTTAAATAACATGAAATCAAGTGGAAACATGGGTAATTATTCATAAAACACATAAAATATATCCTTAAAGTGAGTGGAATTTAGTAGATAAATATGTATAATTATGTGCTTATCAAAGGAAAACAATCACATCATAATGGCCAATGCCATATCATCATGTAACACCCCTTATCTTAACTTAACAATGTCATATAATATGATTAGATAAGTGGTTACATTATTCTTTGCCTTTTTATCTTATTGATTCTCTTGAGCATTTAATCCATTAGTAAATTAATATGTAATTAAGTATGGGTTCTTTTGCTCAAGTAAACATACTTTATGCACAGCGAAATTAAAATATCATACATCATAGCAAAATTTATAAAACTTTCATATTACATAATAACTCTCTATTACATCCTTCTATGAACACATACCAGGATATGAAATACCCATCCATGAGGAGTCAGGAGACAACAAGCCTATCACTCAGACTCTTTTTACAAAATAAAGGAATAAGTTCTTCACATATCCTTTTCCCAGTAATTTCCCTTTTTCCTTTACTATATACAGCAAAAATAATAGTCCTAATTCTAATCCAAAAAGAACATATAGAGTCAGGACCAAAATGAAGGACTACACATACTTCAAAAAGAAACCTCCACCTATGCCCCCTTTAATCTCTATGTCAATGCTATATCTTTGTATCTGATACATTTAGCATATAAATGACAAACAAGTTTCCCAGTAGCTTAAAATTTTCATATTTTAAAACTGCTAATATGTATTAGTGGGCAAGCATAGAAAACATTTTCCTCTACATTCTAGTTATGTAAAATATAATCTTATTCCCATATACATATTGGCAAGCATTGCATGATCATTGGGAATGTCAATGTGATAAAGATAGTCATTCTCATATGTCATTTTTCAGCAAAAGCATACATGTAACCATTAAAATTGCCAATGATCATCTATATACATTCTCATTCTTAAAACTTACCTTGCTTGATAGTGTGAAGCACTTTTGGTCACACCACAAGAAACGTGGACACTTGGGCACTTTATTAAGAATTGTGAACACTTGGTCACATTGTGGACTCTTGGCCACTCATACATGCAATTAGCAACCATAATTCATTTTTTTATTGCCTTTACCCTTAGCTATGATAAGACACTTTATAATTCATTTACAATTAGCATAGTAATTTGGCTATCATAAATAACATAAGAAATTACCTTCGGCCATCATAAGAAAGAAATGAAATCTAATGTTTTACTTGTCATATTGTTACATTTTCATATCCTTGCTATACTTTAAACTTGATGGTACTATGTATAAAATTATTTTGGTATTTCTATCACCTCTAAAATTATGTAATCATACTATTGGCACTTTTCTGCTTACTTTCTTAACTTATTTTATATACTAGACTTAAGGTTACACACAATCCCTATTCTTACACTTCAATATTAATGTGGACCCTTATTCTGTGACAAATGGTAAACCATTTACTTTACATTAAATTACCATATTTTCTCTCTTTTTCCTTAGCCCAAACCGAATGGTAATCTTCTTTATACCATTTTTCAGCAAGCAACTCCATACTTTAAAAAGGCACTCTTAGTTTGACAAATCCACGAGAGCAATGTCATAGTTTGGACCCATTTCTAGCTATCAACCTTCATTTTGGTGTTTATAATTTAAAGTACATACTAGCCATATAAAAGTACCAAATTTTAGCACTATCTTATGCCAAGATTTTCCATTATACATACTGAATTTTACCAACCATGGTTCTCCCATGAAGTTAATAATATCTACTTTAACACATCAATAAGCGTACCCAAATTACCATACAAGCTTAGCCAACGTGACATTCATATCTTCAAGAATGTAGAGAAAGAGTTATTGTTCCATGAAAACTAAAAGCAAGCGGAGTTTATCTTAAATCATGAAACAAAATTAAGAGAATTGCTAAGCTACCTCAAGGATGAAATAAAATGGAATTCTCTTCGCTTTTCCTTTGAGTTTTCCCTTGCTTCTTTGCTTCCTTCCCTCTCGGCTAGCTCTTTCTCCCATCACAAAAGCTTTTGTTTCTCTTGCCAAATTGCTCTCTTGCTTCACCAATACAATTGACGTGTATATGTGTCCCTTTACTTCTATCTCTCCCTTGTATACTTCAATTCGGTGAAATGGAATGTTACACTCTCTCTTTTTTTGTTTATTATTCTTAATTGTCATTATTTATGGCTATACATGTACCTAAGTACCATCCACCTTGCTTATAGTCTTGTGTTTATAGCTTAACCACTCAGTCACGCTAAAGGAAAGGGAGAAAAGGGACTCACGCAAGCTACCCCTTCACGCGAAATGTATAGTCACGCAAGCTTCATGCCTTAGCATTTTACATGCCTATGTAAGCTCACCACTCGGTGGCACCAAAGGAATGGAAGGAAAGGAATTCACGCAAACTACTCTTCACGCAAGGCATACAGTTTTGCATTCTATAATTTAACTCCCTATATCTAGTTCCTAAATTGCTTCCACAGTACAACTACATATATGTATATTAATTTAACTAAATTATGCACTCATCTCTGTGTTACTGTGGACATGAACAAAGAGAAGGAAAGAAAGAGAGCAAGTGCTACATGCCTTTTTCCCCTTTTCCTCCTTTTCGTATAGATATAGGATTTAAAAAATTTCTATAGTTCCCATAACATTGCGCGGTGGAATAGTTTAAGAAGAATTTAAATTCTCTTTGCCATATTGTATTGGACAATAAAAAAAAAAGGGAAGAAAAGGAGGAAGGCTAATCCCACACATTTCTCCTTCCCCCTTCCACCTCTTCATCAAGTACATATATATTTTATTGGATGCTATATTTCTCCTGTCCTCTCATTTGTTATTGTTGGACGCTTTTATATAATTCAATTTACTCTATTTGATGTTTATTTGGTAGAGTCAAAAGAAACAAAGGGAAGGAATTTAAGCACCTAAATTTTTATGTGAGCACCTTGTACTTGCATTCCAATTTAGTTACACAAGACAGGAAGGTATTCATTTTCGACATCTTTATTCTAAACTCTATATCACTTAATCAATTTGATTATATCGTATGACAAGCTCATCCAATTAATTAAGGAAACACAACATAAAGGTAGTCACAAGAATGGGGTGTTACACATCATATGAGCCGTCAGGAGAGTTGCCCAGCAAACAACTCCACGTGCTCCAACAGTACTCATGCATGAGTTTTGAGTTGAGTTACCGTGGTCCCTGACCAGCCATGGTCCCTGACCACTAACAGTTTGCAACTACTATATACTATCTGGAGTGTCCCCCATTAGATCTGAGAACACAAGGTCCCTGCCCTCTTAACTGATCATCCCAAACTCACTCAATGGTCCCTGTCCTCTCTGTAGATCATCCCCTGACCAATGGGATTGATATTGTAATATCCTCAATTCTATGATATCAGGTATTTCTTAGAATCCTAGACTCAATATTTTATGCATGGAAAATAGTCCAAAGATTATTTTATATTACCTTAAACAAAGGAAGGACTAAACTGAAAGGAAATGATTAGGGACTAAAATGAAAGGAAATTTGTTTCACAAAATATCCTGATAGTAAGCACGCAAATTGAGGTACATTTATGGCACACATTTATAAGGTTTGAAAATGGTGCCAATGTCATGAATGCTACAAGAAAAATATTTAGGGGCAAAACTGTTAAAATTTTATCTGAAAATAAGAATAAAATATTTATTTATTAGATAAAATGGGTAATTTTTATCTAGAAAATTATGATTTTGCATCTAGAATATTTTTCCAAAATTTTTCAAAAAAAAAAAAAAATTGGTTCGGCACTTAAGAGGGGTAAAATGGTCATTTTACCATGAAGGGCAAAATGGTAATTTTGACACCAAGGGTAAAAAGGTAATTTCATCACAAGGACATAAAGGGAATTTTACCTAAAGAAACACTGTAAAATTTCTAAAATACCCTTACATGTCAAGGTTTTAAGAAGAAAAAAGTGAAGGGCATTTTGGTCATTTTGCCACCAAGGGCAAAATGGTCATATTAGCCAATTTAAATAAGTCACACTACTTCTTCTTCTCCTCCTTAGCAAAGACGACGTGAAGGCTTTTGGAATGGAGAAATACTAGCTTCATAAGGGAGAAAAGGGAGAAAAAGCAAGGAAACTTCAAGGTTTATCCACCAAAAATTGTAAATCAAGGTAGCTTAGCATTCTTCCATCACTTATTTCATGTTTTAATGGATTTTTCCAAGCTTTTGAGATTTTCATGGCTGAATGAACAGTACATGAATAGTGATGTTTTTAAGTTTACATTCTTAAATTCTCAAAATTTCTATGGATTAATGCTTAGAAAGTAGTATGGAGTTGTTTGTGATGGTTAATTTCAATTATGAAAGTGTTTATGTTCATTTCCCAATTTTGTTTCATTTGCCCTAAAACCCCAAATTCATGAATGTCATGCCAAATTGTTTGTTTTGCCTTGATTGTTATGGATAAATGGTGATTGATGGTTTTTAGATGATGAAAATGGGATTAAAGAAATGATTATATGAAAAATGATGATTTTTGCACAAAACTCCTCTTTAGGCCATGGCTAGAAAAATGGGATTTGGAAAATTGTTTGAAAATTTTTAAAGTAGCTTATTGGTAATTCAAGTTATGGCCAATGGAGGATAGAATAGATGTCAATTGGTTGAAAGGCCCAATTTTGCCTAAAAATCCCATCTTGACCAAGAGTATGCAAGTTTTTGATGAAGGAAAGGTGTTGAAATTTTTGTGTGTGTGTCTTGGTTAAAGCAAGATTAATTGGCAATTATTTTTATACAAAATGATTCCATTAACTTCCATGTAACCTACTTGACCAATTTTAGGACATGGAAATATTTATGAAAAATTTTTGTACAAAAATGTAAAGAAATTGGTCAAAGTATACAAAGGAAATAATATGACGTTGCAATTAAATTTTAATGAATATTTTGTGCAATCTTGGCAATTCTAGCAATTTGTGTGCATGCTTAAGTGTGGGGAGACAATGATTATACACACCTTGGGTATGTATAATTTAGGTGAGAAAGGGGGAAAATAGAATAATAAGTAGGAAATGGAAAATGTTCAACTTTGAAACCCTTTAAACGCAATAAAATGTGAAAAAGGGAATTTAGTGTAAGTGGGAAGGAAAAGTAAATTTATTTTGCTTATTATATGGCAAGAGTGACAAATAGAAATTTTTAAGTATGAAAATCTTAAATTTCTTAAGGATTTCTCTTGACCAAGAATGAACCTTACTTTTTATACAAATTCAAGAATGGAATTGTTATTGAGATTTAAAGGTTTTCTTTTTAGAAAGTGAGAATGATAGTATCATCATGAATGAGGAAAGAAAAGGATTGATTTATGACATAGATAAGGAAAAACATAGCATGGTATTGGAAAACATTGAATGGAAGGAAAATATTTGAATGTTCAATAAAGAGAAACATAGAGGAAGTAATTCCAATATATATTCTAGGGTAGATAGGCTTATAACCGAGTGACCAATTGTCGGTATGGGACGGCCGTTGGACATTCCACGGTTGTATCATAAATTTGGATGGTGAAACATCCGCTCAGAATGAAAGAATTTCGAAAACGCTGTGATGATTGTGAATTCTAAGTTAGTGTAACCTAGATGGCCAATTGAACAGGGGACATTTAGTTAGAATTTGGCAAAATTATGGGACTAAGCCTAATCATCCTAGTTGATATATATAAGAAATAGCATACTGGGAAATGATCCATAATGTAGGTTGTGGTGATCTATGGCATCATGAACCGCCCATAAAGCGGGGAGAAGATGATCTGTGTGAATAACAGTGATTCCATGAGCTTAGTCTGACTGAACCCTAGGAGAAATTCCCACTTAGATCTGTCTTTATGACATAATCACTGAATTTGAATGGGTACTCGGATCCACTGAGGGACGCCTCAGATGTACCAGTGGCAGAATTGTCACACACTTGATAGAGCGGCTATCTCATTCATGCACGCTATAGTATGTGGAGTAATTTATACTTCCGATACTCTTGTGTCTCTCTGAATTGAAAATATGGCTTTTAGCCAAATATGAATGTTTATTTTCCTTATAAATAATACAGTTTTCCATGAATGGTAAATGTTGTTTCTCATAAATTATCTATGGCTGAATGGAAATTTAATGAATGTACTTTCCTGATTATGGTATTAAACGGTATACGGTGAACTATGATTGTGATTGAAATTGATACTGTTTTTATTTTATAACTGATATATTATTGATATACCTCATAAACTTCATCCTATACAGCTGACTAGTTTATTTATAGCATTTCCTAGAAATGTGGAATTTAAGAATAAGGAATGTAAATTGTTTTCCGTACCCATACGGTGGTACATACCATAGCTTAGAAATGAAATGTGGAATGTGTAGCTACTGAGAAATTATTTTCTCATTATTTTCTGGTATGTATCAGATGACTAGGACCATTATACTACTACAAGACAGAAGGGATTAGCTATCCATCCCAAGAAATGGAATAATATATATTATGCTAGAAATACATATAAGTATATGGACATGTAAAGCATACATATCAGGTTTATGAAAAATAGTTAAAAAGGGTATGAGTGGCAGGTTTGTTGCCTCCTTACCCTATGAAAATAAGAAAACTACATATATCCTGTAGTATAAGTAACAATGTTGTAACGTTGAACTGGATGTAGATGTATGTAAAGGAAAAAGTTTAAATTTATCCTGAATTTTTATGGATTATGGTGTATGATTATTAGACTTCCGCTGTATTGATAATTGATATGATACCTGAGTAAGGATCCGAACCTAATGAAATATATACTATAAATGGATATTTAAAGAACTCAGGTAAGAAATAAAGGATAGAAGTGTATATAACACACCAGTTTCTTAAGTGAAGGATTTTTCAATAAATAATATTTTAAAAATGGCTATGAAATTGGGGGTGTTATAGATATCCCTATAGATACTTCATTTCCCTTTTGTCCTATAAAGGGGTTAGTATAACTCACGAGATCACTACCACTTTGGACAAATCACACCTACTCTGCCTTTGTTGATCATGAGGCTATGGAATTACCATCCTCATTGATGGATCACATTCCTAACATGCTATTCACAAGCATATATTCTAGGGCTATTTAGCTCATGCTATGGTTATGCTTAACTTTAAGTATGTGACTCCTTTTATTGGACATATAAGAGTTCATTAACTTAAAATTCGTAACCATTACATTTTTTTCAAAATCATTTATGATTGAGTGGATGTTTTACCATCCCAAATTTATGGTTCGACCATGGAATGCCTAATGACCATCCAAAATTGATAGTCAATCACTAAATCATGAGCCTATCTACCACTAATGCATATACTTGGAATACTCTTCTCTTTTCTCTTTTACGTTTTCCTCTCTTTCTTTTCAATCTTATGTTATGTATTACCCAAAAATCATACTTTCTCATGTAATGACATTATTGTTGACTCTATTGATTATAACCTTCAAGAAAATAGAAACTTAGACTCAATGACTTGTTCTAGACTCTTGAGGTTTCATCTTAAAGGCTAGGTGGCTCTTTCAAAACCCTTTCTTCATGAAAAACAACACTTTTTCCACCTTATAGCAGTTGAATTATAGAAATAATGTCATGAAAAACACAGACAAGATACTACAAGTTAACTACCAAAATAGTAGTAGTCGACTATTGGCTAATAGAGAGCTACTAGTCGACTTGCAGATACATGGCAGTCAACTGCTAAGCTTTTGTAAGCTGATAGTCGGTTGCTGAAGGCCCGACATTCGGCTGCCAGGAGCTGGCAGTTGGCTGCTACCTGCATTTTTTGGAAAATTTCAAGCTAAAAAACATGGAATCCAACTTGCAGGATCTTGACGCTTCGTTTTGTTGCTATGAAATGTTACAAAATCCATATTTTACCTCTTTTCAAGTCTAGAAAAAGCATGAGATTAGTTTTCTAATACCACATCATCATTTATCTTGTATCAAAACTCACATATATGCTCAAAATCATCCATCACAATGGATTCAAACTCAAGTTAACCACAGTGCGACCCATTTTATAGAATATGAAATAAGCATTTCTAAGTACATCTAATTGGCATAAAACACCCAATAGAAGTTAAAAACACACAGAATGTAGGTTTAAATCCCTCTCTTAACTTTATAGTAGTAAAATCAACATTTTCAACCAAATGGAGAATATTTTCAAAATAAAGGGAATTTGATTGTTTGCTACCTTGTTGCTAGTTTAAAACACATAGATGCTTGTGTTAAAGTTTCCTAGTGCGTTTTCCTTACTCCTAGATTGTCAAACTTTTCCCTAAGGTCCTCTTTCTTCTCAATTTCTCACACTCTCTCTGTAACTTATTTTCTCTCTCTCTAAATTCTAAATTTAGGATAGAAATGGACTTCTCCAACCATATGGAGAATTATCATTTTTTCCCTGAAACCTTGGCGAGAAATTTCAAAAGTTGTTAGCTAAAGTAACTCTTCTTTTGGCTAAAATTATGCTTTGTTACCCCTGAACTAATGAAAGCTTACATAGCTTCCTCAACTTAACCTTTCCCTTTTCATTCAAGTCCCTATCCTTTTCTTTTTAATTTATTCCCTCACTCTAATGCAACTACATGCAATCTAATACAACATACACAAGTATTTAACTTATTTAATAACTAGCAAACATCTCTCAGAAATAGTAGGAGTAAATGTTACAATATATATATATATATATAATTTAAATTTTCAATATAGCAATAAAGAGACATTGCCCCAATGGTTACGAATGCCTTCAAAAAGGTTCACGACACTAATTTAAATCCTCTCAATACCGTTACAGATTTAATTTTTACAATTAAATACAATTTAAGGCAAACTTAATTATGTTTAAAGCACCATTATATTAGTTTAAAAACTTGCCACCATGGTCAATGTAACGCCCCCAATCCTATAGTATCGTTTAGTTAATTAAATAATATAATATAATATTCTATAGGATTAGTAAGTTACTACGACCTCTACCCAAGTAAATTTTAACTTTTATAGTTAAATAATTAAGTGCTATTAGTTTGGGAATTCTACACTTGGGATTCTTACATGCAACATAGCAAAAATAATCAAAATAAAATACATATATATTATATACATTCACATTTATAATTTATTTACAATAGTTATAACTTCTGTACACAAGACATATACCTATAAATATGTGAGAGTTATTAACTAAGGTACGAAGACAACAATCCTGTTACTCATACCCTTTTTTTTAGTCCTACTAGTGGATACCTATCTCACATATCCTAATACATATATGCCCAATTTCTTACATAAAAAATGTAATGACCCCCTTATCCTACTGTATCTATATCAAAGTATATATTAACGGAAGCATAAGAATATACCGAATAAGTTTTTCCATTTCCCATGTTAGGGAATGTCAGAAGGTTGCTAATGGTTGAGTGTAACCCAAATAGCCCTTCCTCACAGTCCATTCAAATTCCATTCAACCATCTATCTTGTGCAGCAATTCTAATATCATAATATATTACAACGCATTACTCTAGAATATAAAATTCTAACAACCATTCAAAAACAATTGAGATATTCTATTGCTATAAAAGTAAATTCATATATATATATACAACCATAATTTATCAGCTTCATTGTACAAATTTCTAAAGCCAAGACATATACAATCCATTAACCTACTACAATTTCAATCCAACACTATACAAATCATTTGGCGTTGCCTGGTAACCTTAGCATCCACTCTCCTGCCTAGCTATCTTCTAGGCATCCCCTGTTCTTGATCATCTGAGCAAACAACTTGATGAGATATAGGAATCCCAGTAGAGCAATTTAAAAATAAATACTTTCAAAAATAGTTGCTAGCTCAGTTGTGACTAAGGACAAAAAACATTTCGCCAAAACCAATTTAGAAAATAAGTGAATTACTGAATACTTTAACTAAAATGGATATGGGAAATCAATGCAAAACATATAGGGAGTATAGCATTTCAAGTCTGAAAATCATACTGAAATCATGCCTGAAAAATCTCATACATTAGTCTATCACACATCTCATGTGATTAATCATCTCAATTGCATGCCATTTTATTTGAAAACCAGGTTTTGGTTAGGTGTGATCCATAACACTAATCACCTAAACACGCGCCTTATTTTATGAGTGTGATCCGTAACACCAATCACCTGCTCAAGGACAGGTGAGAGCTAATTTCTAGGGCATCTCCGGCATGTGCACACTGTTAGTCTCATCCTCATACAGTCTATATGGCAATACATACAGATAGTCGACTAATACTCAAGGTTATAGGATACTATACTTAAACCACAATTCCATCCCGTGTAGGCTATCCACCTTTTACTCTTTAAACCTTTCATAGGGTTGTCCTAGTTTAATGCATAATTCCCAAAAAATGTAGACCAATTCAATTTAAAATAATCAATTAATAAAATAATCTGCATAGGAGATATTCAACGGTCGTCCCATACTAGCTACTAAATATCCACCCTAAGCTTGTTTATCCCTATAGTATATAACCCAATAACCAAACTAGCAAACATGCAAAGAGCATCTCATGCACAAGCAAATCTTTTCTATACTCATATGAAAATCTTAAATAAATTAATCATGTTCAGCAATCATTCCCAATAAATTTACAAATCATACCTATTAAACAGCAATTCACAATCATTAATAAAAGTCAGGCGAGTATAGATTACTATACCTTTACCGTTTGCTCCTCTTTTGATCAGGATTTTCCTCCTTTACCTTAAGTTATCCTCGAAATTCGTCTCCTGAGGCAATAGGTAAGGTTCATATTCTAATTTTTCCTTAAATATGCATTTATGCAAATCCTATCTTAAGGTTTTACTAAGGTTTCCCCTGAATTCCCATTATTTATTTGGTTTTCTATCACTCTTCTCATGTAATTCCCCTTTAGAATGATGCGTGAACCTTTTTCAAATAAAATCCAGGGATTCCTAAGCTCAAATCATGTTTAAAAATTATTTCCTTGCATCAAGGGAGCTACCAGTCGGCTACCAAGAGGTGGCAGTTGGTTGATTGCTCTCTGGAAAGCAGTATTTCGCAAGACAGGGACCCGACAGTCGACTGGCTTGCACATGGAAGTCGATTGACGCACCTCTGCATGTGATTCTAGGCTTCACAGTAGCTTGATATTCGACTGGTGCCTGCCTAGCAGTCGACTGCTAAGCTACTGTGTGCAATTCTGGGTTTACGAAGAACACGACAGTAGACTGGTGCATGCTGGCAGTCGACTGTTCTGTTCTTTGACAATCCATAAATGCTAGTTTTCAACCAATGCAGCCCAAATTACTAGTCCATAACATATGAAAATTACATGAGCTTAATCCTAACATGTTTTTGAGCAAAACCCATAAATTTCTAGGTCCAAAACATCACTCAAGTATAAAGAATCTATATACAAAACGAGTGGAAGAAAAACCTAACTCAAAAATTTTAATTATAAGTTTAGAGATCAACAAATGAAAGCTATAAATCATGCATCTTAGTCAAAAAATCATTTCCTAACCTCAGAATCAGTTTATCTGGTCTAAGTCTAAGAAAATTCAAAATTCCCTAAGTTTTCCAAATCTCATTTTCTTCCTCAGATCACAGTAAATTGGATGCATTTTTGGGAAGAAATCTATTCCTAAATGAGATGCAAATGATTTCCTAAGGCTTAGATGGAAGATTCTCACATCGAATCCAAGTTCTAGAGCTTCAATCTTGACATCCTTATCTTCTTCCCTTTTTCCCCTCTGGCCCATGCTCTAACGCAAAAATGTGGTGCCAGGGAGGGAAATGATGTATATGAAGGGAGAAAGGGAATGGCATTGTAAACTTGCTCAGGGACCATCTTGCAATTAACAAAAATTTACATTTTAGTCCCTTTTATAAAAATTTCAACTTCTTTATTTCATTAAAACCCTCATTTGACATTTCAAAATTACCATCATTATTAGAGATTCCAAGAGACCGAGTATTACAAAAAATCATCCTCCTGATCCTTTCAAAATAATATTAAGGAATTAGGGTATTGGGCATGTTACATGTCAAAAATTTACTGTACAACCCACCCAACTTCATACAGCTAAGGTGTGGGAGAAACTTCTAATACAAAAATAGTCCATAATGTAACACCCCTAATCCTATGGTTCCTTTTAGCCAATTAAATAATATAATGTAATATAGGATTGGTGAGTTACAACTATCTGTACCCAAGTAAATTTTAACTTTTACCAAATTAGATAATTAAGTGCTACTAATTTGGGAATTCTACACTCAAGATTCTCACATAACGTTGTAGCGAAAATAATTAAAACAAAACATATAGACAAAATATTTATACATATATTTTCATTCACATAATTCATTTACATTATAGTTTCTGGGTAACAGATATATGCCTATAGATATGTGAGAGTGTCAACTAGGGTAAGGAGACAACAAGCCTGTCACTCATACCCTTTTTAATAAAACTACTAGTGGATACCTATCTCACATATCTTAATACGGGCGTAGGGGGAATATCCACAACAGAAACTACCCAAATTTCTTTTATCACTATGAAATAACCCATAATAGGTATATCTACCCAGTCCTCTTCCATTTCTAGTAGTATCTGGAACCTAGGCATCTGATACAAACCAGCACTTAATGAGAATGATTTCTTAGTAGCAATAACAACCTGTTTTTAAAATTGTTGATCTGTACCACTGTACTCTTAGGAAAAACATTATATTCTTCTTATCATCAAATAAAACATTATGCCTATTGGGTTACAAAGCATGAATTATATAGTTATATCATCTCATGTCTCATACTCATACTTATGTAATCATTTCATATCCATCACACAGGATATACATACATCATCAGATTATATCACATATCCATCACATAGGATATATATATCACATTACAATGGTAACAGGGCATCACATAGAAACAAAAGCATAAACAAGAAATCAGAGCATATTCTCATGGCCAATGCCAAATCATAATCATCACAAGATCATACCAAGAGAAATCAGGAGAGTCACTGAGTGAACAAATCCTCACATATATTCCTTACTCACAGGTGAGTTTCTCGTAGTTTATGACTACTCGCATTTATCAACTGCAATCTATATATTATCTGGTAGTCCTTGATTACAATTCATGCACATGCTGGAGCATTCTCCACTAGACCAAGTACATTTATCCACAACACCCCCACGAGGGTCTCTGTCCACTGTTCTAATAGATCATTCCTCATCTCCAAGAAACATAAGGTCCCTGCCCACCTCTTTAGCAAATCCTTCCCCGTATATTTGGGATTACTATTCTCAACAGATCATTTCTCTAAAACACTATTCATAAGTCTATAAAATAAGGTGATTTAGCTTATACCATGATTATATCTAACTTTAAGTATGTGACTCCTTTAACTAACCAAAAGGGAGTTCATTAACTTAAAATTAATAACCATTACTGTGTTTTCAAAACTATTTAATTTAACCATGGAATGCCCTAATTGTCATCCCATACCAACAATTGGTTACTCAATATATGCCTATCTATAACTATCTATAAGCTAGGAATACTTTCTTTTTTCTCTTGAAATTCGCATGCTCATTCCTTTTCAATTTCATATCATTCTTTCTCTTTCCCTTTCATTCTTAACCCTCTTGTTACCCATTATACATTCTAGGCTTAAATCCCTTGTTTGAGTGAAGTTTTGGGCTAAATATGCTTCAAACTAGGTCAACGAGTAAATTTTTTTCCAAAACGGGGGCCTACGGTTGACTTCCACCCTCTTGGTAGTCGACTTGTAACTCACTGCCTCAAAAATTTTCAAACTCGAGGGCTACTAATCGATTTCCCCAAGCCCAACAATCGGCTACTCCGTTCTTGGTAACTTTCCAGAAAATATAAGCACGAAAGTTGACTTCCACAGGTTGGTAATCGACTGCTAGCACTCTATATGCATTTCTAGACAACTGAAGAACGTGACAGTCGACTGATAAGGCCCATAAGTTGACTGCTGTAACACCCTTATTTTCTTAAATATTTTATTATTTCCTTACGATAACATAATAAAATATGAAGAATGTACCTGAATCAAATAATTCAGAATAGAGGGAAAGAAAAATTTATATATATTTATATAGATACCTAGGATAGGAGAAACAAGGATGCTTAGTTATAAAGAATAAGGTATTTACATAAAAATTTCTCCCTCTTAAATAAATGAATATAATCAAATAAATATGCCTAACTTAAATCAAATAAGGTACAGGATAATGGCAATTATAAAGAAGGAAAGAAAAGAATTTAATGTTCAAATGCATAATTAATAACAAGAGAAATTCCAAGGAAGGAGGCGTACGACAATGGTTCACTTTCTTTCCACTTTATCGTCCTCCTCATACACATTAATAGAATGTGTAAGTAAATGAAGGCTTTCGGTTTCCGTGAAGAGGTGAGCAAGGAAGGAGAGACGTGTCTTCACCATTATTCCCATTTATTTTCCTTTTAGTTTATGTCTAATGGAACTTACTTAATTACCTATAGCCTATGTGATATTCGGTGAAGGGGTGATGTGTCATCCATAGCTTATGTGACTATGTTATTCGGTGAAGAGGTGGGTGAATGGGTGTCCGTGAAAGAGAAGATTAAGGTATTATTTAATAAGACAAAATGTATAAATAAGAAAAGAAAATTGTATGCATTCGGTGAAACATAAATAAAAGAAGAGAGGAGTTGAGACGTGAAAGAGGAGTGCAGGTGGAGAAAAGGGAAGCTACGGAGGTTAGGAAAAACTTATTCAAGTAATAGGAAAGGAAGGAAAATTGTTCAAAAAGGAAAGTGAAAAGAAGGCAAACTCCAAACACAAAAAAAATTCTCTTCGTGTTTTAAGGTAACTTAGCAATTTAATTTCATTCCATTCCATTATTTCTTAATTTTAGAATATGTATTATATTCCTATGTTTTCACGGTACAAGAGGTTGCAAAGTG
Source organism: Senna siamea (assembly GCA_031216115.1). NCBI lineage: Eukaryota > Viridiplantae > Streptophyta > Magnoliopsida > Fabales > Fabaceae > Senna > Senna siamea. The sequence continues at coordinate 16,319,260 of CM062364.1, forward strand.
AATGTATATTTTCATAGTGCAGGAGTGGTTGAGAGGTAAAAACTATATATATATCCCTATGCTTTCACGGTACCAGAACTATTGCAGGGTGAATATATATATATAGATCCTTGAGAGATAAAAACTATATATATCCCTATGTCTTCACTTGCATAAGGATCAAGTGCGTGAATATATATATCATCACAGTGCAGGAATTTTTAAGAGAGAGATGTATGATATCACGGAACAGATGTGGTTGAAAAGTAAGCTACTTGGTTTTAGGTGTGGAAATAGGAATTATAATATTAATAAGTGTATACGAAAGGGTGGAGGAAAATTCCATAAACCATGGTTAGATTCATAAGAAAATATAGGAAGACAGAACTTCAGAGTTTGCACCGAGAAGAAAAGATACTTTAAGAGTAGTTTATCATATTCATAATGAAATATGGGATAGTAGCATTTAGGATATAAAATAAAGGAACTAGTCGAAATTAATATGGGAAGAGATGTATTTATATGATGAAAATTTACTTTAAATTAAAGGAAAGAATTAAGAGAATTGTACAAGGAAAATCTGTCAAAAATTAGAAAACTTAGGAAGAGAAGTATAAATTATAATAAGATGTAGTAGGATGTTTCAAAAAAAAATACAAGACCATAAATAAAGAAAACCAAGAGAATAAACTCTGCACTTATAATAGAAAGCTTTATATATATATATATTTAAAATAGCTATCTTATGTAATAGAGTAAATAAGATACTTTCTAAATTATAAGAGTTTAAAAAGGAATAAATGATGCACTTTAATAGAAATTATAATATTAGAAATTTATGGGAGAAAGTTAGTCTTGACGGATAGTTAATTTTATTACTATTAATATGTATAGATGAGTAAATATAAAGACTCATAATTATCCTAAATAATATGAATTAAAAGAATATCTAAGTATTATAAAATATTAAAGGTAATTCATACCTTATTATAATAGGATAACCACAGTACTATGTTAATCAAAATGGTATCATAGCATGTTTGTAATAAGTAAATAGAAGAAGATTGAAATGTACGAATAATGATAATTAAAATTACTATATACATGCATATATGACCAAGAGATCATAAGAGTGGCCAAGAGTCCACACGTGACCAAGAGTTCACTAATCCCGTGAAAGTGGCCAAGAGTCCACTAAGTGACCCTACGTTCACACAGTTCGAGTGGCCAAGTGTCCACAATTGTTGTAGTAAGACTAAATGCATGTTATAAATGCAAGGTAAGTTTTAAGAATGAGAAATACATATATATATCACTATTAATTAAATTCATTATTAGATGTAAGAATATTCTCCTGAGTAAGAATCATCCGTTATATGTGAATTAGGGTAATTTCTATAGTAATAGATTAATTGAACTTCCTATCATTGTTAACATATTTATATGGAAACATAGGAGTAGGAAATAATGGAATGTGAATAATAATATTATAAGAAGTGAAAATTTTCTGTGCATGCACAGTGGTATATGTCAGTACAAAGTTGAATTGTAAATTGTTAAGTTACTGAGAAATTATTTCTCATTTGTGTGCTGATATGTATCAGATGCAGGTAATTAGTGAAGTTCTGAGTGATACGAGACTTGCAATAAGGATAAAATCTTGTAATAGTATTCTGTAACTACGAGTTTGAGTGACAAAAATCATGTTGTCTCCTAACCCTAAGTTAGTAACATGGAGAGTAAGATACTATTAGTTACTTTATCCATTGTAAATGGTATTATTATTATTTCACTGTGCTTATAAATTTTATCTGAGTTAAAGAGTTGATAATTTAAAATGGGATAATATGTAAGGACGCTCAGATATTAACTGTAAATAAAATAGAATATAAGGACAAATGTAATGACTTTATCTATTACCAACGCTAAGTGGTGAGAATGGAATAGAGCATTACAACTGCTACATTATACTTTATTTTTCAAACTTGCTGTTAACCTAGATTTTTTCCCAAGACTTTGTTTGTAAATTATTTTTTATCCTCATCAACTCAATACCAATATAAATTCATCATTTATCACATAAAAACAGCCCAAACTACTACTTAATCTCACTCAAATCTTGGATTAAACCCCATTCTCATTCAATAGGTAAAAACTCATTTCTTATAATCTAATTTGAGGTTGCATAAGTATATTCATGCAATTTAAAACACCCAATGGCATTTAAAAATGCCAAGAATGTAGCTTAATCCCTCTCTTACTTTAAACAACATCAAAATCTCATTTTTTAGAATATGAACTGTAAATTCAAAATTAGAGGGAATAGGTTGTTTTGCTACCTTATTTCCTTGTTGGTGAACTAATTATTGTGTTAGATGCCTTCCTAAACACTTTTTTGTATTCAACTCTTGTTGAAAGTGGAGATTTGATCTTTTCTCCTTCACTTTCTCTCTCTACTACGCATCCCTTTTCTCTCTCTAAATTCTGAAATGCAAGGTAAGGAATGAAGCTTCTAAGACTTGGCCTTATTTAGAGGCAGTTTGAGAATTGCCAATTTTCGATCAAAATTATTGATCATTCAGCTCAAAATGATAATTCCCTAATCACCTATCAAATTACTATTTTACCCCTGAACCATTGGCGAGAAAATTCAAAATTATGGTAGCTTCAGTAAATCTTTTGGATAAAATTATAGTTAGCTACCCTTGAAATATGGGAAGCTTATGTAGCTTCCTCCACTAAATCTTTTCTTTTCACTTAGGTCCCCATTCTTTTCTTTTCAATTTAGTCCCTCCTTTTAATGCAACTACATGCAATCTAATTCAACAAACACAAGCATTTAACTTAATTAAAATTAACAAATGTCTCTTAATAAATAGGAGGAATGGATGTTACACATAATGTTTTAACAATGGGGAAATACCCCAAGAAGGGTATCTCTACTATCTCTACCTCCATCTCCAGTAATACTTGGTATCTAGGCATCTAATACAAACCAACATTTATATGAGAATAAATTGTCATTAGCAATGACAACCTGTTTTAAAACTGATGACTTGTACCATCGTACTTATACAAAAATACACTACATTCTTTCCATTATCAAATAATACATCTTGCTATTGGGATACCTTGCATTAATACAATTATATCTCATACTTATAAATGTAACATCACATATCCATCACACAGGATATATTATAATGGTAACAAGGTTATATTCACATATAGACAAGAGTATAAAAAGGAATTTAGAGCATATTCACATAGCCATTGCCAAATCATTATCATAACAAAAGATCACAACAAGAGAAATCTAGAGAGTCATCGAGCGAACTCCTCCTCATGTTAAACCCTCACTCATAAGTAAGTTTCTTGTAGTCCATAACTACCTGCAATTTCCAACTGCTACCTGTATATTATCTGGAAGTTCTCAACTATAATTTGTGTACATGCTAGAGTGTCTTAAAGTGGATCCAAGTACATCCATCCATAACACCCCCAGAGGGTCCCTGTCCACCTCTTTGATAGTTCATCCCCCATTACCAAGAACCACAGGGTCCTTATTGTAATATCCGCTTCCTTAAGATTTATTATTGAGAATAATCTTAGAATTTTCTTCAAGGATTCAATGAAACAAGGGACTTGGGGTAAAATGTGAAGGACTTAAAAGTAATTTTTTATATTTTTCTAAGAGGTCCCTAAAAGTCTTGCTACCCAACCCTTTTATCTCTTCCCTTATGCACCTTCCTTTATACCAACACCAGTGCTGAAGGCTTCACCTCCAAGAAGGAAAGGGAGAAAGGAAAATAGGCAAGGGAGAAAAAGAGGAGAAATCAAGGGAAACTCTCCATAGCTGAATTCCAGGTAAGAAAATCCTTATCTACACTTAGGAAAACATCCTAGCTCTCATTTAGAAGTAGTATATCCTTCTTACAAGCATCAAATCAGCTTAAATTAGGGAACAAAGGAAAAATAGTTAGGTTAGAGCATTTTTGGATTTTTTGGATTTATAGAGTATTTTGAGGTGGCTTGAGGTTAGAAATATGCTTCTAAACTAAAATGCATGATCTTTAACTTCCATTTAGTAATTTCTAATCTTAAATCAAATTTTTCACCTAGGTTTCACTATTTATCCGATTTGCATGTGTGGATTTTCTATATGATTAATGTTTGAACATGAAATGTACTAGGTTTTAGACGAAAATGGTTAAAATCTAGGCTCATGCATTTTAAAACTAAACTATACTGGAATATGGATTGGGATTTTGTGAAAACCAGCATTTTTGGACTATCGAAGAATAAGCAGCCGACTACCAGCATGCATCAGTCGACTGTCATATTCTTGACAAACCCAAAAATTGATACAGAAGCACAGCAGTCGATTGGTAACCTCATCAGTCGACTGTCAAGCCCATATTTCTACTTGGCAGCCAACTAGTAGCCTACTAACAGTCAACTAGTAGGCTACTGTCTTACAAAACCCAGAATTTCAGAGAGCCACCAGCCGACTGGCAGCCTTCTAACATGAAAAATAACTTTTAAAACATGAATTAAGCTTGGAAATCCTTAGTTTTAACTGGAATAAAGTTTAAACTATCATCATACATGGAATTTACATGTTTTGGGTGATAGGTAATATGAAACTAGGAAGAAAAAGGGAAATGTGGAGGAAAACCCATAATGAGACGCTAAGCCTAAATTGCATAAATGCATAACTAGAGGGAATTAGTATGAAATTAATTTGTTTCCTTAGGAAGAGATTTGTAAGGACAAATCATAAGTGAAAGAGGAAGACCTTGGTCAAGAGAAAAGCAAACAGTTAAGGTAGAGTAATCTACACTCCCCTATCTTAAAATAATGTTGTGAATTTCTTGTGGTAAGTAAACATTTTTTTTATCAAAATGGGAAATATGTGATGAAATCGATTTGTGAAATGAAAAGTTTTCTTATGAGTATAGAAATATTGCCTGTATGTGTTAGAGATACTTATTGCTTCTTGATGAGATTGGCTATTGGGTTATATGCTCATAGGAATGGATGAAACTTAGGGTGAACATTCAATGGTTGGTATGGGACGATCGTTGAATGTTCTTGATGCAGACTACTTTATAAAATTTATCTATTTTTATCTAATTGGTCTGTATTTGTTAAGGATTGCTCATTAAACCAAGATAACCCTATGAAAGACTTAAGGAGTAAAAGGGTGGATGGTCTATACTGGGTGACGTTTTGGTTTAAGTGTAATACCCTATAACCCTTGGTATTAGTCGACTATGTGTATGTGTTTGCCGTATAGTCAAGAAAGAGGATAAGACTAGCGATGTGCACTTGCTGAGGGACACCCTGGAAGTTGGTACTCACCTATCCTTAAGTGGGTGATTGGTGTGATGAATCACACTCACAAAATAGGATGACGTTTTCAGGTGATTAGTGTTATAGATCACACCCAACTATTTTTGAGTGATTGGTATTATAGATCACACCCAACTTTTTTTGGGTGATTGGTGTTACGGATCACACCCAACTAAAACCAAAATGAATTTGATAAAAATGGCATGCAATGAGATAATGATCATACGATATTGTGCTATATGCAGGATATGTGAATTTGCATTAACATGAGACTTGTTGTGCAAAAGAAATTTACAGGCTTTATTAAAAGAAATGATTTATAAATGAAATGATGCTATACTCTTGTAAATTTACAAAATTTCTCATATTTTTTGAATTGAAAGCATTCGATGATTCACATATGAGTTTAAGTTGAGTTCTTGGGAGGTGTTTTCTATGCTAGAGTCATAGCTGGACTTATAACTGTTTTAAAACTGTTTATATTGTAAATTAATTTTTATATCTCATTAAGTTGTTTGTTCAGATGACCAGGACCAAGATATGCCTAGGAGTTAGCTGGGCATGAGAGAAATGTCAAGCTACAAGGCATGCTAGAAGAATTATACAACTTTAAGTTGAATTAGCATGTAGGCCATGGTTTGTATATATGAATGGTGATTGTATAATTAGTTGTTTTATTATGTAAGGTTGATTGATGAAATGTAAATATTTAGGTTAACAAGTAATTTTTGATGGAAGCATGAATTTAATAGTCACTTTGGTGTTAATTATATCTCAATTAACTTTGAATGGCTGTTTTAGAATTATATATTCCAAAGTGTATGATATGATGATTGGTGGTATTAGCTATGCTGAGTAAGAAGGTGGTTGAGCGAAAATTGAATGGACTAAAGTAAGAGTCTATTTGGGTTACACTTAACTAGTAATAGCCCTCTGGGTTTCCTAAATGGAAAGAGGAAAAAAATTATTAAGGTTATTTTATACTTCCTTTAGTTTAATCTGATGTGTATAATTGTAAGGTATGATAAAGGGGGTCCTTACACCTGTCCACCTCTTTGGCAATTCCTCCCCTGTATTTCTGGGATTACTATTTTCCAAATATCATCTCCCAAAACACTATTCACAATTCTATAGACTATGGTGATTCGGCTCATACCATGAGTATGTGACTCCTTTAACTGGCCATGGGGGATTTCACTAACTTAAAATTAATAACCATCACAGTGTTTTCAAAACCATTCAATTCAATCGTGGAATGCTCAATGATAGTCCCATACTGACAATCAGTCATCGACATGAGCCTATCTACCACTATCCATACATTAAGAATACTTTCTCATTTCTCTTGTACATCTCATGCTCATTCCTTTTAAATTCTCATCTCATTCTTGTTGTTGCTCTTTCACTTTCAACCCACATGTTACTCATTACACAATCTAGGTTTAAATCCCTTGTTTGAGTGGAGTTTTGGGATAACTATACTTCAAGCTAGGTCATTGAGTTCATTATCCAAAACAGAGGCTAGACAGTCGACCTCTACCTACCTAGAAGTTGACTTTTTGCTTATGGTCCTACAAAATTTTTCAAACTCGAGGGCTACCAGTTGGCTGCCATAGACTCGATAGTTGAATGATTTATTCTTAGCAATTTTTTGGAAAATATAAGCACGACAATTAACTTTCAAGGGCTAGCAGTTGACTGCTAAAGGTCTGTATACATTTCTTGGAAACTCAAGAACATGACAGTTGACTTCCAAGAGCTGGCAGCCGATTGCTATGTTATGCTCTGTTTTTCAAATTGGCAATTGACCCAAATTTTTGCCCAAGAACTTTTTTGTAACCCATTTTTATAATCATCAACTCAATTCCAACATGTAAGCTTTATGTAACACATATAAACAACCTAAATTACCATTTAATCTCACTCTAATCTTGGATTCAACCTAATTTTCATCATAGGTAAAAACACATTTTTCATAATCTAATTTAAGTATACATAAGTACATTCATGCAGTTTAAAACACCCAATAGTAGTTCAAAATATCAAGAATGTAGGTTTTAGCCTCATATGTCTTAATTAACATGAAAATCTCAGTTTTTAACATATGAATAGTACATTTCGAAATAGAGAGGATTAGGTTGTTTGCTACCTTATTTTATGTTAAAAGCTGGAGTATTAATCTCAGATGCCTTCCTAGATTCTTCTGTTGTAAGCTTCTCGCATCTAATCACTCTAAAAATTTCACTTCCTTCTTAGTTCCTTAATTTCTCTCTCTAGCTCTTCTCTTTCTCTCTCTAAATCTGAAGTTTAGAGTGAAAATGGTAGAAAGTTTTGATATTTTCACCTATTATAGGTAGTTCAGGCTGTTGGAGAAACTTCAACCCTTATCCAATATCAGGGTCAAGTTTAGATCATCTAGCCTCAATTAAAAACTTCTTCAGCCATATAGAGAATTACCATTTTGCCCTTAAACCATTGGCAGGAAGTTTCAAAAATTTGGTAGCTACAGTAACTCCTTTTGGCTAAAATTATGGTTTGCTACCCTTGGAGTATTGAAAGCCTACATAGCTTCCTTTAGTAAACCTTTTTCTTTTATTCAAGTCCCTGTTCTTTTCTTTTCAAGTTAGTTTCCCACTAATGCAACTATATGCAGTCTAATGCAAAATACACAAGTATTTAACTTATTTAAAACTAACAAACATCTCTCATAAATAGAAGGAGTGGATATTACAGTCAAGCATTCTTGAGGAAAGACAATTGCCCATGTTTAAACCTAGTTGGTGCATTTTTAGGTTTTTTTTAATAAAAGACAAGGGGGGTCCATAGCACGTTATAGGCATATGGGGCAAGAGGTTGACTTCAACCTCTCATCAAGTCGTTTGACCTAACTCAAATCCAAAACAAACCCAATAGCCATACTTACTGATTTTAGGTATTTTTGGCCGCTATTACCACAGTTCAAATGATGTTTTTGATCGTCAGAGCAAGAGTTTTGATTTCAAAATGACAAATATAAACCAAAAAAATAATTAAACCAAAATTATCAAAATTTTAAAATGTTCAAATAGTTATGAACATATTCAAAACATTAACCCCAGATTTAACAAATGAAATAAAATGCAAAAAAATGTTGGAATCTGATTAAAACTGCCATTGAGGCTCTAATACCATTTGATGCATTTCAATATAATATATAGATATATTGCGTTTGAAACATTCCAATAAAATTGATATATTTACACACATCTTGGGAATGCTCAAAACATAACCGATACTGATCTGAATGCCATTAATATGATGATAGAGTTTTAAAACTTACAAAAATCCAATGCTTTAACAGAGAGAGTTGAAAATTTTAGAGAGATTTCAAGATTTTAGTGTAAGAATGTGGTATGTTTCTAATCCTCTTTTATAGGAAAAATTACATAAATTCCATCAATTAAGTCTTAGAAGAGGTTACAATAGTTTTATTTTCACAATCAAGTGTCAATAAAACACTTTTAATTTTCAATTGATTAGCATTAATCACTAATATTCTAACATTAATTCCCTCTTTGTCTCCATTCTAATGTATGTTCCATGACTAAAAGAGAGTGGGCGAGGCTTGTAGCTCTTTCTCAATTTCTCTTGGATTCGTCACACACTCTTCATTCAGATGCTCTAGTGGTGTGTGAGTAGGAGGTCATGGTTGTTGCATTGTGAGTTTGTGAGTGATTAATGGTGAGTGTGTCATGCTATGAACATTTATGAGTAGGGCCTCTGGTGTTTCATGGTTGTGGTCGTGAGAGAGAACCCCTTGTTGTTGTACGTAGTTGTACATTTATAGTTGAAGAGCTGATTGTGCTTTTTGAGTTTTAATGGGATTAGGATTAGGTTTTGTGAAGAGAGAATTTAGGGATTTTTAATTTGATTTTGAGTAGGTTTAGGATTTTGGGGGTTTTGAGAAAGAGAGGAAGAAGGGGGACCCATGTGTGAGCTGTAGGAAAATGAATAAATTTGAGAAAAAAAGAAGGAAAAAGTGAAAAAAAATGTTAAGGGGAAATATAAAAAAATAAAACAAAAATAAATAAAGATAAGATGAAAATAAAAAAATAATTTCAAATAAAGATAAAAATAAAAAATAAGGTAAAACAAAGATAAGGTGGTTAGGCGATTGTTAGTCTTGACGCCTTTCTTGGCAAGATAGGTGTTGTCCTTGATAATGTATTTATCGGCTCGCTCAAGGAGTTCTAATAAGATGGCTGGGTGATTGCCCGAAATGAAAAAATAGAAAGGAGTGGTGCATAGTGTGTAACACCCCCAATCTTATAGTTTCTTTTAATTAATTAAATAAGATAATATAATATATAGAAATGGTGAGTTACTACTCCCTCTACCCGAGTAAATTTTTAACTTTTACCAAGTTAAATGATTAATTGCTACTATTTTGGGAACTCCACACTTAGGATTCTCACATAATGGTGGAGTGGCATAGCTTGTGCTAGAAGTGGTGCATTAATAGCACTAAAGGGCTTATATTGATTAACAGGATGAGATGGCTCTACTAACATTGACATTGACTGAGTCTGTTGTGGTCTTGGTAGAAATGTGACAGCCAAGACAAGAGGTGATAGTATAGTTGCTGGATCGGTTGGGTGTTGCAAAGCTTGGTGTAGTATGGCAAGTTGTTGGCTGTTGCAATCCAACAAAATTTATATTAATATTTTTCCCAAAATATGTAGTATCAAGGGAGAAAGTCGATCCTGCAAGGATCACCACTAACTGGAGTTTCTAGATCACTTTGCTTAGCTTTTAAAGAAGAACAGAAAATAAAAATAGGGGATTTTGTTGACAATTGCAATTTATAAAAAATATGTAAAGTAGTAAACTAAGTTATATAAAAAAGAATGAAATTGATAAAAGAGTTTTCTAGCTAGGAATTATGCAATTCTAAACATCATGCTTATCACTGGTTATACATGATGCTCAACAAGAAAACTAGCACAACAATCGAACATTCTTAAGTCTCTACCTAACTTAAGGAAGTGAGAAATGTTCATCAATTCCCCTAATTTCTAGCCCCTTAAAACATGTATTTAGGTTTAGCTAAAAACTGCAATAAGCTCTTGAATGACACACTAATACAAAGAGATTCAGTGGAACGTCCTTCTAAATTGGAATCTGAACTATGAACTCGTAGAAAAATGCATGGAACATGTATAATACATTAGACAAGAATGCTACTTAGATAATGGCTACTGAACAATTATGGATTATAGAAACCATGTTAGTAGTAGAAATGCACTCACACAAAGAATACGGACCTTGTAAACTTAACTCAAATGCATTCATGGAATTAAATTCATAATTCAAAATTTACTCATTGTACAATAAGCAATGAAAAACATTATTACCAAGATGCTAGAAGGAAAGAATATCATTTGACATGGTCAGTGGTCGTATGCTATGTGGAAGCATATCATTTGCGAGACCAATCCAGATATACCAACTGTATTTACTTGTCAATCTTGAGAACAATGAAAAACATTATTACCAAGATACCAAAACCAAATCCTCACTCAACATATAAGAAGAAAGTAGTTATTATGGTTATTACTACTAAACAAATTATCGCAAGAAGAATAAATCCTAACTTGAATTTAATTACTTCTCCAGAAAAAGAAAACAAAAAACCCTTCACATTGTGAGGCCTATATCAAAGTAATCAAAATCCCATAACAATATCCAAATTAACCAAAAAAAGTAGACATCTTCATCAATTCAAAATGAAACTCACTAAACATAACCAAATAACAATGCCTAAACTACCCACAACATGCTTAAAAAGGAAGAAATTGAGTTTGTAACTAATAATTTCAAAATCATCCACAATGTCTACAATCACCAGCCTACAATTGTCCTAAGGTGCCAAACCTTAAGGGCATGACTGTACTGGCCCACCTAAATCAAAGATTTCAAATAACTAGTCAAACACTATGATGCATGCCAAAAGCTCAATAACTATTTCCACGTTCTAGTAAATGAACATCACATCCTCCCCATGGCCATTTGATATTTGGAGAATGGATATCTTGAGACCATTCCCAATTACATCTAGCTAAAGGAAATTATTGATAGTAGCTGCAAATTACTTCACCAAGTGGATCAAGGCAGAACCACTAGCAACCATAATCACGGATAACAATAGATAGTTCATAAGTTAATCCTTCAAATAATACATCCAATAACAGGATATAATCATGCAGATGAACTCTATTGAATACCTTGCCACAAATGGACAAGCTAAACTCACCAATAGAATCATCCTCCAAGGACTCAAAAAGAGATTTGGATCGACAAAAGCTAATTGGGTAGATGAATTACACTCAGCACTATGGTCCTATAAGACAACTTGATAAACATCAACGAGTGAGATATTGTTCACCCTCAGATATGGCCATGAAGCCATGATCCTAGTCAAACTAGAATGCCCATCCAATTGGGTGATTGCCTACTCAATTGAAAGCAATAAACAAGCTCTAGTGATGAGCTTATATGTGTTGGAAGAAAAGAGAGAGAAAATGTAAATCCAAGCCATGACATATCAACAAGTTGCTGTGCGTATGATTAAGGAATCAAACCCAGACAGTTCCTAGAAGGAGATTTGGTCTTGGGAACACCTATTAACAATAATTGAACGAATCCCTCTCAAGGGAAGTTAGATCCAAATTGGTAAATGCAACGCCCCTATCTAGTATTACAATTCCTCTAATGTAAACAGATAGGTTTGGTACATTATTCTTATCCTTTTATTTATTTAATGTCTGAGCAGTTATACCATTAAGTTATATTATACGGATTAGGTTCGGCATCTTTTACTCAAATTAAAAACTCGTATGCACAGTGGAATAAAAGAAATACTAAACTACACAGTGAAAATTTAAACTTTCATATAATTCACATAATATAAGTCCAATAATTTCCATTACATTACAGTAAACATATATCAGGATATATGAAGTACCCGTCCCTAGGAAGTCAGGAGACAACAATCCTGTCACTCAGACAGTACAAATTTCCAAGACGGACCGGTCCTTCACATATCCCTCACCCGGTTGTTTCCCAATTACTCCCTAGGTCTACTGCCCAAAAGAATAATCCTAGTTCTAAACTAAGTATATCTAGACTAGGACTCAAAAATAAGGGTTACAAAATTTCTTAACCCAAAAGGAACTTGATCTCTTGGCCCAGCTATGCGTCCACGTCTGATATATATTAGCATATAAATGAGAAACACAAGTTTCCTAGTAGCTGAACAATTCAGTTTTAAAAAAACTAATATGTATTAGGGTGTAAGCACCAAAATATTTGATTCTACATTCTTGGAAATAAAATAAAATATAGCATAATTTATAAATATGATTGGCAAGCAATATATACGATTAGTTTAAATGCTAGTGCAATCAAATACTATTTCTTTCAAATAAAATATCGGGCATGCTATAAAAATGCATTATCATACAGTTATCAATTCCATTTTATGTTTATCATTCTTACTTTACTTTTGTTCGTTGGTTATGCACACTTAGCCACCGTGGACGCTTGGCCACCTTAAAAATTTCTTTGTGCACACTTAGGCATATGTGGACACTTAGCCACCTTAAAAATTTCTTTGTGCACATTTGGGCACATGTGGACACTTGGCCACCTTAAAAATTTCTTTGTGCACACTTGGGCACATGTGGACACTTGGCCACATTTAAAGTTTCTTTGTGCACACTTGGCACATGTGGACACTTGGCCACCTTAAAATTTTCTTTATACACACTTGGACACATGTGGACACTTGGCCACCTTTAAAAATTTCTTTATCAATTATCAAGGGAAATTTTCCTTTCTTGAAGATCATTACTAGTGTACTTTTTTTTTTTAAATCTCAATAACTTCAAGGATAAAATTCCTCTTTCTTGGAAATTATTATTAATGTACATCATTTGGAAAATGATAATAATTTCAAGGATAATTTCCCCCTGTCTTCTAAATTAATATAAATCTACATTTCTTATGATACATTCTAATATTTCAAGAATAATTCCTTCTTTATTGGAAATAAATCCTAGTATACATTTCTCATGAAAATTTTAATATCTCAAGAATAAATTCCTCCTTTATTGGAAATAAATTCTAAGGTACATTTCTTAGGGAAAATTTCAATATTTCCAAGGATAATTTCTCCTTCTTAGAAATAATTTCTTAGGAAAATTTCATATTTAAAGAGTAATTTCTCCTTTCCTAGAAATAATTTCTAATGTATACTTCTTATGAGAAATTTCATATTTAAAGAATAATTTCTCCTTTCTTGGGCATTTATTTCTAAGGTACATTTCTTATAACATTCTATGCAAAAAAAATATTTTCTTTTCTTGCATTAATAATAATATCCTCTCTTATGACTTTCAAAATAAACCCCCATATTTTGAATCAATATCATGGTGCATAGCTTATCATTTTCAAGCATAAATCTTATGACTTGGCTTAGGGAGATTGGTTAAATTAACAAGTTAATTTCCTTCTTCCATTCCTGACTAACACCCTTAAATGGTAGGGTTTCTCTCCTTTATGGTCATCATGCAATAACACCATCTATCCCTAACTCTTTTCTAGCACAATATGCATGCCATCTCATCCACCCACATTCCAACTAATCACACATGCCTAGCCAACATACACATATATTGTCAAGAATGTAGAGCTAACTTAAGTTCCATGGAAAGCTTGAATATAAACATGTAGGTTGCATAAACTAGAACATGGAACAAAAGTTTAAATTGTTAACCTACCTTGTTTCCTTTACTCTTTCCCTTTTTTGATCACCTTTGCTTCTTCCTCCTCTCAATTTTAGTGCTTCATGTGCTCTCTCTCAAATGCTCTCCCAAGACTCTTGAAATATTCTTTTTTTTTCCTTCTTCATGTGTAATTGTTGCATGTATCTCTTAAAATGGGATTCCCTTGTCTCATGCCACTCTATCTTTCTTTCTCTTTTTATTCCCTTTCCTCACGTGTGTGTGTATGTGTAGGTTGCATGAAAATGAACTTTCACCCTCTCTCTTCCTTCCCTACGTGAATGTGGTATTACATGCATGAAAAATGAAATTCCCACTTTTTCTTCCCTTGGTAACGTGTCCTTGTGTCCAACATGAAAAATTTCATACCATTCCCAATTGCTTTTTCCCCACTTCACACTACCCCTCCTTTCTTTCCTACTTCACATGTGTCTTTGCATGAATTTCTCACACAAGAAATTTCCACTCTTTTGTCTTTTGCTTAGGTGGCATATCATAAAAATTTAAGTCTCTCTTCCCTCATTTCACGCCACATTTTCCTTTCCTTCTTGATTATTATTGATTATCATTCTTGTACAATGGTCTTTATGGGTGGATCTTAATGCATACCTTCTCCCTTGCAATTCTTGATTTATTCCTCCCAAACTCATGCTGCACTTGTCCTTTTTCTCCATGTGAACTCCTTATCGTGTGGTGTGAGTATGGGTGCATATAAATTCTCAATTCCCTCTTTCTTAGTGTTCATGCCATTGCCTCTCCATCTCAATATTGTCCATTTCTTCTCTCTTTCTCTTGGTTTTGGTGTGTGGGGTTACAAAAAATTCTACACCTTTTCCCCTTTTATTTTTATAATGTGTGGGGCTTCCTTGTTGCACACACAAGCTCATTTCCTTCCACAAAATTTTACACTAAGTGTACTTGCTAGTACACCTTCCTTTGCTTACAAGTTACCTCTTACCATTGTTTTTTCCACCTTTCTTACTTCTCTTATTTTAAATCTCATTCAGCCTTCACGTCACCTTCCCTTCTTCTTTTCTTCAATTTCCATTCGGCCAAAGTGAAGAGGAAAAACGCTGCACCCTTTTATTTTTAACTAATCCCCTTTTTGTTTGCAATTTGGTAAATCCCTTCTCTTGCAAGTTATCCCTCTTCCACAAGAAACTAACTTCACTATATAAAATTTATGCACCCGTTTTCCCTAGCAGGGAAGAATGCATTCTTGCATTGAAATTAAAGGCTGCACCTTTTTGTCTTCTTTTCCTAAACACGTTTCCATACCTCACGTGTATTCCCATGTGCACAATTCAATTTAAAATTCTGCACCATTGTTTTAATTGTAGCATGCTTATAAAATTAACTCCCATCCTACTTCCTTTTGTCCTTTTCGTCCCACTCAAGGCACAAGTATTGTCTTTCTTTCCTAGTATACGTGAAATCCTCACACACACATATATATATTGTGTTTCATCCTTCTTTCCTATCCATTACACGTGGCTTAGAGTTTACATAAAATAAAATAAAATTTCATTCCCTTCTCTTACGTAGGATGCATGCATGGCACACACATGCATATATTTAAATTCCTTCCCTTCCCATGCATGCTTAACCTTTCCCACTTGCATGCACACACACACACACACGAACACATTTTTTAAGTGTTGCAACTTATCTTGCTTTTCTCTCAGCACTTAGGCTAGGTGACTCAAAAGGAGAAATAGAGAATTAAATTAAGCACTTAATTTAGCTAAAATGGAGAGGTAATTAAAATCCAATATTTTACAATTTGAGAGCATAATTAATTTGAATACCAAAATCACACAAGCAATTGCATCCAATTAATTAAAGAACATTAATTTAGGCTAATTAAATTATGGGGTGTTATAGTAAAGACCATATTAAGTCATTCAGGCTCTACCTAGTAGCGCCTATCGCCTATCCACCATTACCAATGAATCAATATCGAATTGTAATTAGAGGCTACTCTCCTTTTCAATCAATAAAGAAAAGTATTCTTTGTAAAGTATTCTCTCTCTCCTCACAAAAGAATAACAAAATGCACTTCTCTTAATGGCCCTTGGCCCTGGCAAGCAATCATAGAAAGAATCCCTACCTATAAGATATCCCTTCAACATCCTATTGGCCCTTGTCCCCTTCCAAGCGATCGTAGAAAGATACCCTACCTATAGGATAGCTCTTCATCATCCTATTAGCCTTTGGCACCCACTAGGCGATCGTAGAAAGAATCCTTACCTACAAGATACCTCTTCATCGTTCTATTATCCCTTGGGCCTTGCTAAGAGATTGCAGAAATATACCCTACCTACAAGATAGCTCCTTAGCATCCTATCAGCCTTTGCCCCCAGTAGGTGTAATGCCCTGGTTAATAATTATCTATTGCATGGTGATTTAATAATTTAATGAACTTCTTTAGCCCATTTTGATCTTTTTCCCTGGGATTTCCTTAGGTAGCCTACCGTGGTTATCATTTTTTTCAAAAATGTATGTTCTTTATACTTGAAGAAAACATTTATCTTTGCCTTAAATAAACTTATGTGTTTATATATGATAGTGGAATTGTAGTTCATAAATAGACTTAGATAATCAAATGCTTCTTTAGGGCTATTTATATACATATATTTACATAGACTTCACCAAAATATATATTCACTGGTTAGCCTTCCTTTAGTTACAAAAATATTTACATACATCATCCAAAATATTCAAAGATAGAGTTAACTTTCTATCACAAGATGTAATGCCCCCAATCCTATGGTTCCTTTTAGTTAATTAAATAAAACAATATAATATGCTGCAGGATTAGTGAGTTACTACTACCTCTACTCGAGTAAATTTTAACTTTTACCAAGTTAATTAATTAAGTGGTATTATTTTGGAAATTCTACACTCGGGATTCTCACATGTGATGTAATGGAAATAAATAAAATAAGATATATATCAATATATTCATTCACGTTCATATATATAAATATATATATAATTCTTTTACATTAGTTAAAATTTCTATATACAAGAAATATACCTATAGATATGTGAGAATTGTAAATTAGGGTAAGGAGGCAATAGCCCTACCACTCCTACCTGTTCAACAAAACCTATTTGTGGATACTTATCTCACATATCTTAATACATATATGCCCTATCTCTTCTATCAAAAATCATCATCTTGATCCTTCCAAAATAATACTAAGGAATTAAGGTATTAGGCATGTCAAAATTGTACTATACAGATCCTAAAACCTTATGCAGTCAGGGTGTGGGAGGAACTTCTAATACAAATATAATCCATAAGGTTTTAATAATTGAGAAATACCCCAGGAAGGGTATCTCTACTATCTCTACCTCTACCTCCAGTAGGACCTAATACCTAGGCATCTGATACAAACTAGCATTTGTATAAGAATTGTAACGCCCTTATCTAGTATTACAACTCCTCCGATGTAAACAGATAAGTTTGGTACATTATTCTTATCCTTTTATTACTAACATCTAAGCACTTATACCATTAGATTTTAATGTTATGGATTAGGTTCAGGATCTTTTGCTCAGATTAAATCTCGTATGCACAACGGAGTTAAAATGCTATACTACACAGAAAAAATTTAAAACTTTTACATTACAACTGATAAATGTCCAATAGTGTCTATTAAATCCTTTAAAGACATATACCAGGATATATGAAGTACTCGTCCATCAGGAGTTAAGAAACAACAATCCTGTCACTCAGACCCCTTTAAAAATTAATAGGAATTGACCGGTCCTTCACATATCCTTTCCTCGATAATTTCCCATTTACATTTCCCATACACAGCCAAAAGAATAGCCCTAATTCTAACCCAAATTATATCTAGAATAGGATCCAAAATAGGGTTACAAAAATTTTGCTTTTAACCAAAATGAAACTTTTATCTCCCCAGCCTTGTTAAACTTCTGTATCTGATACATATTTGCATATAAATGAGAAACACAGGTTTCCCAATAGCTTAACAATTCGGAGTTTGAAAATCAACTAATATATATCAGGGTGCAAGCACCAAAACATTTAATTCTACATTATTGGTGTATGTATAAAAACACAGCATGATTCATAAATATAAATTGGCAAGCATTGTATGATCAATTTAAATGTCAACATGATAAAATAATATTCTTTCCAAGTAAAACATCTTTACATGCTATTAAACACGTTATCATAAAATTAACAAAACCATTTATGCTTATCATTCTTAAAACTTACTTTTATATAATAGTTGTGCACACTTGGGCACTATGTGGACACTTGGCCACCTTTATAAAAATCTCTTGTGCGCACTTGGGCACTTGTGGACATTTGGCCACCTTTATAAATCTTTGTGAACACTTAGGTGTAACACCCGCTCCTAATACTTGCATTTTATAATGGCGTTGCTATTACTATTATTGTTAGTATTATTTATGTGATGCTAAGGATGATTCCTCAAAGAGATAGAATGGACATTT
This sequence comes from Senna siamea, assembly GCA_031216115.1. Lineage (NCBI taxonomy): Eukaryota > Viridiplantae > Streptophyta > Magnoliopsida > Fabales > Fabaceae > Senna > Senna siamea. The sequence continues at coordinate 16,337,913 of CM062364.1, forward strand.
TCATCAAGATAAAATCACTTTTGCCATAAAAGGTCAAAATTGGAAATTTGGTAAAGAAGGGCAAAATAGTAATTTTGCCATGAAGGAAAAACATAAATTTTATTTTCTTATAACATGGAATTGGATTTAAGGAATTTCATTATTTTCATTTAAGAGAGAAGAAGAATTTAGTATATGAAGTGGTTATGTCTACTTTGATGGCAAAACGGTAATTTTTCCTAAAAAGGCCAAAAATGTAATTTTACCCAAGGACATATTAGTAATTTTACATAAGGTAGAAAAGTTTATCTTTTACCTAAATACTCCGTGGAAATAGAATTTGGAAGTCCTTACCCATTTATTTTCAAAAGGAGAAAGAATAAGGGTGAATATCATAGTATCGGCATAAAGGGTAAAATGGTAATTTTATCAAAATAAGGATAAATTAGTAAATTCACAAAAATAAGTTTTATGAAAATTTATTTAAGTGATTTTTGCCCATTAAACTCAAAAAGGGTGGAAAATGGAGTTAAATTGGCCATTTGGACATAAAGGGTAAAATTGTAATTTCCTTAGGGACATATTGGTAATTTTCCAAAAAGATGAGGGGAAAATCTAGAATTTCAAAATTTATAAGGGCAGAATTGTCCTAACCTATAGAAGTTCCATGAAATTACAATTCCAAGGAGAGAGAATGCCAGTGTTGAAAAAGAGAAGAAAAAGGGATAAAATGGACATTTTAACACTAATGGCACTTTTGTAATTTACCTAAACCCTAATTTAAGTCATCTTCAACCTTAAGAGGGGAAAAAGGTCGTGCAAGAGAGGCAGTAGAGAGGCTGGACCGAAATATACAAGGAGGAGAAGAAGAAGTGCAAAAACAAGGCAAAACACTTAGGAAATTCAACATTTCTTGCATTTTCAAGGTAGCTAAACATGCCTAAACCCTTCTTTTCTTGATTTATGGTATGATTAAAGTGTTCTTAAACTTGTAAGAAGGATGGGTTTCTCTCTCTACATTCTTATGGTTGATTGGCTTGAATGGGTTTGGAATATGTTGAAAACTACTTGTGTTTATGGCTATAGACATGTTGAAATGCTTGATAACCTAAGAGATAGAAATTTTTCATGATTGGAACTTTAGTCTTGAAAATCCCTAGCTTGTACCAAGGCTGAAATGGTTTTTTTAATAGTGAGAAAATGATGGTCTTGCATGGGATTTACTTGAATATGGTTGTATTGTAAGCAAGATGGTGAGATAACCCCATTTTCTTGTTTTTCTCTTTTTGGCCGAATGCTAGCTCTTGTGATGATGCTGAAATTTGATTTAAAATGGTGTTAGAAAGAGTGGGAGAAAGTGTCATGAAATGGTAAGAGAGAGAAAATCTAGTTAGATTAATGTCTAGGCACTTTTCCCATTTTCTAACTTTATCATAAACCATGAAAGTGTGATTTACCTATCTTGGCCGAATGGACCCATGCAAATGGTGCTGAAATTTCATTTTAAAATGGCTAGAAAACCTTATAAGATTTGTCATAAGAAAGGAGAAGAGAGAAAGTTATGGTATTTTTATGTTTTTAGCCAATGTACCATTCCAAAATTTTACCATTTCACCTTAAAAGTATGCTTAAAAATGTGAAGTTGTAAGATTATATGCATTGTCACATTTGGCATGGAAATAAGCTAGAAAAGTATGAAAGAGGAAGGCTTAATGTACATTTACAAGAAAATGAGGTGTGAGAAAGCATTATCCATAATTATGAAAATTGTTACCATAATGTTTAAATGGCCAAAATAATGCTAGAAATGAATCAAATGGGTTAAAAATGCCAATTCCCCATGACTTTCTTGCCTTGGCTGAATGCTATGTAAGATTTTCCCTTGAATGGCTAAATTTGTGTGTTAATAGAAAGTAGCCTAAGGTGCCACTCAAATGGCTTATGATAAGTGAAATGAGGGGAAATGATGAAAAGATTAATTATGGATGATAAATAGCATGAAATTTTGCCATTCATAGAAATATGTATAAAATCATGTGAATGTGATTGAATGGCATGGAAATGCTTATTGCGCTTGTGAAAGGAAAGATCAAAGCTAAAGGGAAGAATGATCTGATGAATACCTCCTAAGAATGATACCTTATGGGGAATGATCTGGTGTATACTCTTAAGGAATTAAATGAGGAGGAATGATCTGGTGTATACCTCCTAAGAAAGCTTCCTTGTGGGGAATGATCTAGTGTATACTCCCAAGGAATTAAATACAGGAAGAATGATCTGGTGTATACCTCCTGAGAACACAATCATGTGGGAAGGAATGATCTGGTGTATACCTTCCAAGAGTAAAGCATGTATGAGATATTATGATTTGTATTGCATGAATGTGTTCTATATGAGAATGGTTAGAGTATGTGAACATTGAAAGTTTGTTAGTCATTTCATTGATGATATTACATGTTGCATGTCTCATTTTTATAGATGCATACACACATGTTTTACATATGACATGCCTATAGATCTATATGAAAAGAAGTTTGAACTAAATAGAATGTAGAAATGTTTTCTATATTTGTACAGTGGTACATATCAGTTATTTCAAAGAATTGGTTTGTTTAGCTACTGGGAATATATTTTTCATTATTGTACTGATATGTATCAAATGCATAGAACCCAAGTAATGATGCACCGAACTAGCGAATGTAAAGAGTCATTCGAATTTTTATAATGTAGCACTTTTAGTCCTAATTTCTACCATCTGTAATTTGATATAGAAGTAGGACTACTATTCTTTTGGAAAAGGAGTTTGAGTGACAGGTTTGTTGTCTCCTTACTCTTTAGGGATGAGTATTTCATCTATCCTAGTATATGTATATTGAATGATGTAATAGACAATTATTATACTTATATAATATAAAGTTTTATGAATTCCACTGTGATGTATGAAATTTTATTTCTGCTGTGCAAAAGTATGTTTACCTAAGCAAAAAGGGACCCGAACCTAATTATATATTAAATTATTGATGGAATAAATGCTCAGGCAATTTATTGAGATTAAAAAGGTAAAGAATAATGTAACCACTTATCTGATTACAATGTGTAACATTGTTAAGTAAAGATAAGGGGTGTTACATTGGGCACTTGTGGACACTTGGCCACCTTTATAAAAATCTCTTGTGCACACTTGGGCACCATGTGGACACTTGGCCACCTTTATAAATCTTTGTACACACTTGGGCACTTGTGGACACTTAGCCACCTTTATAAAATCTTTAACAAGTTTCAAGGGAAATTTTCCTTTTCTTGAAAAATAATACTAGTGTACATCTTTTAAAATTCTAATAAACTTCAAGAATAACTTTCCCTTTCTTGAAAAAGAATATTAATGTACATCCTTTATAAAATTCTAATAACTTCAAGAACAAATTCCCGTTTCTTGGAAATTAATATTAAGGTGCATTTCTTGTAAAATTCTAATAATTTCAAGCATAAATTCCCCTTTCTTGGAAATTAATATTAATGTACATTTCTTATAAAATTCTAATAACTTCAAGAATAACTTTCCCTTTCTTGAAAAAGAATATTAATGTACATCCTTTATAAAATTCTAATAACTTCAAGAACAAATTCCCGTTTCTTGGAAATTAATATTAAGGTGCATTTCTTGTAAAATTCTAATAATTTCAAGCATAAATTCCCCTTTCTTGGAAATTAATATTAATGTACATTTCTTATAAAATTCTAATAACTTCAAGAATAATTTCCCCTTTCTTGGAAATTAATATTAATGCACATTTCTTATAAAATTTCAATAACTTCAAGAATAATTTCCCCTTTCTTGGAAATTAATATTAATGCACATTTCTTATAAAATTCTAATAACTTCAAGACTAAGTTCCACTTTCTTGGAACTTAATATTAATGCACATATCTTATAAAACTCCAATAAACTTCAAGAATAAATTCCATGGACTTGGCCTAAGGAAATTGGTTAATTTGCATTTCAAATTTCCCTCTTTTATTCCTTAACTAAACTTCAAGAATAAATTCCATGGACTTGGACTAAGGAAATTGATTAATTTGCATTTCAAATTTCCCTATTTTATTCCTTAACTAACACCATTAAAATGGTATAGTCTCCTTCCTCTATGATCATTTTTCTCACCAATCACCACCAAACTCTCACACCTCTTTAATGTAAAATTTCATCTTCTATTCGGCCAAAAAGAGTTTCATAGGGAATAATGGTTCTTAAACTCATACATCCATTTCTATCATGACAATATCACTAACTATTTATAATCCTTACATAATAACATCATTCATTTCATCACATCAACCAACATCCCCAAATCAATCACACATGCTTAGCCAATAAAACATGCATCTCATCAAGAATGTAGGGAAGACAATCATGTTCCATAGAAAACTTGTAAAAACATGTTGATTGCATATACTAAAGCATGGAACACAATCTTAGAATTGTTAACCTACCTTGATGATGAACTAAGCGGGATTAACTTGGCTTCCTCTTGACTTTCTTCCTTTACTTCTTCCTTGCTCCTCTTGCTCCTTTCTTCTTTGTTTCCTTGGGTCAACTTCACTCTTCTTCTTCCTAATTTTGTGTGTTCTCCCCAAAGTTCACATTTCTCTCTCTCCTTTTGAGGGATGCATCTGTGTGTGTATATACATGTAGGCTACCCATGAAATTTTAACTTCATTTTCCCTTGGTTATTTGAGTGATGGGTGCCACACGTGCATCTCATGTGTTAAACTTAAAATTCATAATTCCATTGCTTGTAAGGCTCATGTAAGTCACATGCATATTTTCCTTTATTCCATTTTATTTTTTCTCTCTAGTGCACATGAAGTTTGGTCCCTTTTCTCAACTTTATCTTTTCCTTCCACCTCATGCCACATCTTCCTCTCGTATGTGTTGTGCATGCATATCATCATATTAGCCTTAATTCCATTCATTCACGCCATCTCTCACCTATTTTTTCTACTTGGCTACAATGAGATGAAACCCTCATTCTTTTTGTCTCATGAAATTTAGTGTATCCCTTTCCTTGCACACCTTGGTTTACCTCCTTGAACATGTTAGTGGAAAAAAGGGAGTCATACTTAATCTTTCATTTTTTAAACTCTGCACTCTTCTCTCTTTGCCCACTCGGTCACGTAAGGAAGGAAGGGAGAAAGGAGGAGTTCATGTGTCCCATGTATAATTAGGTGTTGCCATTTTTCTTCCAATCACTCTTCTCCCTTTTCTCACTTCAATTTGTCTTTTTCCTTTGTTTAAGGTGGAGTGTTTCCTTCATCATACTTGCTTATTGTCCTAATTGTACTTTCAAGAATAATTTACTTCTCCTACACCCTTTATCTTACTTCTTGGTCACGTTAATGGGAAGGGAAGAGGTAACCGTGCTACACTTTTCTTTCCTTTAATTATTGTTGGTTAATTGCCATAAGGGTTCTTTTAAGTAAACAAAATTGTGCTTCCTTGCAAGCTTAATTTGACAACTTGATCACGCCAAAGGGTATAAAGAGCAAGCCGAATCACCCTAGTATATATGTTAATTTTTTTTCCACTCGGTTTCTCTCCCTTTTCCCTAATATTGTTTCATAGCTGCACCTTCCCTCTTCTCTTCATCGTACCATATGCTTATGGACGTTGCTTTTGTCTCATGCAAGGCCAAAGTTTGTTCATCTATAAAAGTATTAACTTATTTCCTTTCTCCATGCATGTTTAAACTAAAAAAATTCTGCACCTCTTTGTCCTTAGTTTGCCTAGCTACACGTGTTCCTTCCTTCCTCACTTCACGTAAAACCCATGCATGCAAGGTATACAAGAGTTTTCCCTCATGTTAGAGGCAACACAAGGGATGAAGGAAACGTGTATCTCACACTTCCTTTCCTAGCCGAGGGGTTATGTATATGTATATAAAAAAAATTTCCATCCTTCTTTCCATTGTCCCTTGGTCTCACGCAAGATACATATGCTAGTATTGCACATATATCTTTTCTTTTCTTCTTAATTGCACGTGTGCCTTAGAAAATTCTGCACTCTTGCTTCCCTTTTACTCCACCACATGTACATATAATATACATATATTTAAATTGTTGCATCCCTTCTTCCCACTTGCATATGTAGGTTTTATATGCATTTTTGGTTTGCTTTTCTTTTGGCACTTAAGCTAGGTGATACAAAAGGAAGAATAGGGGATTAAATTAAACACCTAATTTTATGCAAAATTATCTTTTATCATACCTATTTTTGAGCCATTAAATTATACGAGCAATTCACCCCACTTTATGATATCTCATCTAATTAATTATGAAGCATTTAATTTATAACTAATCAAAGAATATAGGGTGTTACAAGATTAAATCTTAATTCAATAACAACCTATTTTAAAAACTATTGATCTGTACCACAATACTCATATGAAAATATTACATTCCTTTCATCACATCATACATCTTGTTATTGGGATAACACTCATGAATACAATTATTTCTCATACTTATGAATGCAATATCACATACCCATCACACAGGATATATTACCAGATTATAATCAACTCACATATCCATTAAATAGGATATATCATACTAGTAATAGGGTTATATTCACATATAAACAAAGAGCATACATAAGGAATCCAGAGCATATCACCATGGCTATTGCCAAAACATGATCATAACAAAAGATCATAATAAGAGAAATATGGAGTCACCGAGTGAACTACTCCTCATATCAAATGCTCACTCACAAGTAAGTTTCTCGTAGTCCATGACAATGCCCGTAACACCCCTTTAGCCTATGGTTCCTTTTAGTTATTTAAAAGTTATAATATATAAATATCATAATAATGGTGTTTTATTACTACTTCTACCCAAGTAATTTTTAAATTTTACCAAGTTGATTAATTGAGTGCCATTTGGGGTCGAGTCGTATACTCAGGTTCTCACTCAAGAATCGCAGCGAAATTATCAAATCATATATATATAATACGCTATAGATAACTATACACAAACATGCAAAATTACTCATTAGTTAACTTTAATTTAACTATTGGGGTATGGAGGCAGCATCCCTGCCACTCATAACCCCATCAAGTGGACTTTTGATAGTGATAATTAATCCATATACATCGAAGCTAAGACAGGCTATACAAGAGATAATCTATACTGGCCTTTCTCAAAAATCATAAAGACTAGTACCAAATGAACATATGCCTATGCTATTCAAAATAAATCTTTCTATGTACCCCTATAACAGGTACCTCTTTCCATGTTACCTTTATCTCAAGCCAGGGACCTACACATACGTACATGTAAGTATATATGTGAGAAATTAATCTCAGTAGCAATGTAACCCGCTATGAAAACTACTAACCTGTACCACTGTACTCATATGGAAATCTCTACATTCTTTCATCATAAAATGTAGTACATACTATTGAGATGTGGTGTATGCAACATACACTCAAGCTATGTGCTCAGATTTATGCATGTACATTTAAAACATCTAAATTTGAAATATGGGATGTGCATTCCTCATCATTCTCATTATAACTTTCATATGAAACTTTGATATAAATATATTGAGGGGTAGTAAACATGCCTTTACATTCAATATATGAGCAGGAAAAATAAAACATATCATAAGAGTTATCGGGAGCACCACCCAGCGAATAACTCCATGTACCACTTTCTCTATACATGAGTTTGGGACTATTCAACCACACTTTCACTTCAACTCTAACTTTAACTTTTTCTACATTCTGAGGCATCCCTCAATCGGATCTGAGTACGATCTCATAACTAGTGGGATTGTTATCAACTCTACCCAACTTCTCCCTTTCGCTTATAGGATTGGTTATCAACTTATGTGATCACTATCAACTCTACCCAGATCATTTTCTCTCTGCCTTTAGGTGAATCATAATACTATGGAATCACCATCCCTTTCTGATGGATCACACTCCCAGTACGCTATTCTCTAACATATATACTAGGGTGATTTAGCTCATGTCCATGGTTTTGCTTAACTTTAAGTACGTGTTTCTCAGGTGGCTTTTGGAAGATAACACTAACTTAAAGTTTACAACTATCATGGTGTTTCCAAAATCATCTAAGTTTAAGTGGATGATTAACCATCATAATTCATGGCACAACCAAGGATGCCTAATGGCCATAGACAATTGGTCACTTGATCATGAGCCTGTCTACCACTAATGCATATGCTCAGAATACTCTCCTCTTTCCTCTCTTATATGTTCTACTCTTTTTATTTCACTATCACAAGGATCCTCTCATCCTAGTGACTTTTGACTCTATCTCTTGCATGTTACCCACTACATCCCAAGTTTATATCTTTAGTTTGAGTGAGAGTTTAGACTATTTACCTCTTAAAATGGTCATTGAGCTCATTATCTAAGTTAGAAGGCTAACAGTCGACTAGTCCCATACTGGTAATCAGCTACTAGCTCACTGTTCATTTTATTCTATCTTGGTTGAGAGCTATCAGTTAGCTATTAAAGGCTTTGCAGTTGACTACTAGCCAAAACCAAGCTTGATAGTCAACTGCTCGAGCAGCGACAGTCGGTTGCTAAATTTTTGGAAAATTCTCTAGAAACCTAAGAACACGACAGTCGACTTTCAAGGTCTGGCAGTCAGTTTCTAGCATTCAAAATTTATTCTGGGTAGACAAAGAACACGACAGTTGACGTCTAAGGTCTGGCAATTAGTTGTTGGCATTCAGTCTTGCTTTAAAACTTATTGCTTACAACCAGAGTTTTGCCCCAAAACATTATCTCAGACTATGAACTCAAAGCTACATTTAGACATCATATAGCATTCATAACAGACCCAAAACTCAACTTAATGGCACCCTAAACTAAGATCAAACCACATTTTTTTACTTAGGGCATAAGTCTTCTTTCATAATCAATGACAAGCATAAATGAGCATAACTATTCAGCAAGCATCAGCCAATAGCAGTTAAAAACATAGAGAATGTAGGTTTAAACCCTAAACTTAACTCAAAACATTCATAAATCATATTTTTCTAGCAAAAGCTTAACATTTTAAAAATAGGGTTTAAGTTAAGTTACTACCTAAATTTCCTAAAAATGTGCGTGTACACTGTGTTCAAATGGTCCTCCTATATTTGTAGGATCAATCCCTAACCTTAAATCACCCTTCCTTCCAGTTTATCCTCTCTCTTTTGCCTAGTTCAGCCTCTTTCTCTCTCTACTCGCCCTTATCTTTCTCTTTTTATAAAATGCTGAAGATGGGATTGTGTGAGGGTTTAAGGTTTCTAAATATTTGACACTAACTAATTGCATTCTGGCCCTTACCCTATTTTATAACTTTGGCCTCACTCAATTTTCCCCTTTTAATTTAGTCCTAAGTTATGTTTTAACCCAGCTTTCTTTCTTTTCAACTAGGTCCTTGTACCAATGCAACTATATGCAATTAATGTAATATACACAAGCATTAGACTTAAATTAATAACTAACAAGCATCTCTTTAATTATAATTGTAGAGGATGTTACATTCACACCTCCTTTAAAATAATTTTGTCCTTGAAATTAGCAGATGTTACATTTCTCTCCTCTTTTAAAATAATTTTGTCCTCAAAATTAAAGCGTACCTATTCAAATAACTCGGGTAGGACTTCCTCATATCCTCTTATGAAGGCGACTGATCCCATAAGACCTTAACAAGAGGGATGACCTTGTTCCTCAATTGCTTGACCTTATTCCCGATGATTCTTAAGGGTTTTAGATGATAAGTTAAATTTTATTTTACCTATACTATACTGACATCGAGAATGTGTGATGGGTTATGGATGTATTTTCGAAGTTGTGAGACATAGAAAACATTGTGAAGGTTCGATAAGAACAGGGGTAAGACTATCTGGTAGGCTAATTGACTAACTCTTCTCATAATTTGGAGTGGCCCAATAAATCTGGGATTAAACATTGTGGACTTTATAGAACTACCTATACCAGTGACAGGTGATACCCTTAAGAAAACATGATTCCCTTCATTGAATTCTAGTGGTCTCCATCTCTTGTCTACATACTTCTTTTGCTTATCTTGTGCCCTAGCCATTTTTTCCCTAATCATCCTAATTTGGTCTATAGTTTATTGTACTAACTATGGTCTGAGCAATTATCCTTCCCCCACCTCAAACCAACACAGAGGTGATCTACACTTCCTCCCATACAAAGCTTCATAGGGTTTCAACCTTATGCTAGAATAGAAACTATTATTGTATGAGAATTCTATAAAAGCTAGGCTTTGGTCCAACTCCTCTTATGCTTTAAGGCACATGACCTAAGCATATCCTTTAAAATTTGAATAGTTCTCTCTATTTTTCTATCAGTTTGAGGATGATAGGTGGTACTCAAGCTTAACCTAGTACCAAAAGCTTCTTGGAAGGCTCTCTAAAATCTAGAGGTAAATCTAGGGTCTCTATCTGAGACAATGCTAGCAGGGATTGTAACACCCTCATTAGCCTATTATTCCTTTTAAGTGTTTAAAGGTATAATTTATATAACTATCATAATAATGGTATGTTACTATCACTTCTACTTGAGTCAATTTTAAACTTTTTACCAAGTTGATTAATTAAGTGCCATTTGGGATGGTCTCTACTCTCGAGCTCTTTCAACATCCCAGCGGAATAAATAAATATATATATAATACACCTAGATTAACTATACATAAACATGCATTCTTAATTAAATATAGTTAATTAACTTTTGGGTATAGAGGCAACAATCCTGCCACTCATAACCCCATCTATTAGTCTATTCATCAATCCAGCCTAATTCCTATACAAATAAGTTAGAATAGGCTATACAAAATAATCCTCCACTAGCCTTTCTCAAAATATCATGACAGCTAGCTCAATCCTACCATGTACTTATACCATTCAAATTAAATAGTCTATATGCCCAGATTGGACACTTCTTCATACTTTACTTTCATCTCTAGGCCAAGGAGACCTACACATCTGGTACATGCCACCACTGTCATGAGAAATGAATCTCGTGACAATACAACTCATTCTGAAATCCATTGACTGTACCACCAGTTCTGCTTGCGAAAAAACTCTACATTCTTTCATAAAACATATCACATACTGTGGGGATGTAGTGCATATAGCATTTAATCATGTTATTTACTCATACATATGCATATTCCATCAAAACATATCGTCTTTAAAACATAAGAAGTGCATTCATCATCATTTTCATCATAAAACATTTTCCATAGGGTAATGAATATGTCTTTTGAGTAGGAGAAAACAATCATATCATATGAGCTATCAGGAGTGTCGCCCAGCAACAACTTTACATACCACTACATACATCAATGAGCTATCCTAGTGACTACTGCGTCACTACAGTAAAATACTACTCTAGTACATCTGAGGCTTCCCCTATTTGAATCCACTTGTACATTCTCATTAACTTATAGGATCACTGTATTCCTTTGAATAGATCCTATCCTCTCCACTTTTACAGATCATGAGGCCCCAGGGTCACCATCATTCCTTTGAGGTGAATCACCCACTAGACCTTATCCTCTTCGCTTTCGCAGATCATAGGGTTATGGAGTCACAATTATTCCTTCGAGGTGGATCACCCTCCCAATACGCTATCTTCTAACATATGCACTAGGGTGATTTGGCTCATGCCTATTGTTATGCTTTAACCTAAGTATGTGTTTCTTAATAGCCCTTAGAAGACACACTAACTTAGGGTTCACAACCATCACAGTGTTTTCAAAATCAACTAAGTTCAAGTGGATGTTTAACCATCCTAATACATGGCACAACTGTGGAATGCCAACAGTCGTCCAATACCAATAATCGATCACCCAACTCATGAGCCTATCTACCATTAATGCATATGCCTAGGATACTTCACTCTTCCTTTTCGATGTCTCTCCGCTCCCTTTTATATCACTATCATAAGGACCATTCTCATCCAAGTGAAAAGTAACTTTATCCTTTGTACATTACCCAAAACTCTTAGTTTCCTTGCTTACCCATGCTATGAGCCCTTAATTAAGTTAGTATGAAGAATTGCTAAGCTCAATTGCCATTAAAAACCTCATTTCACAAGTTGGAGGGATGCCAGTCAACTACTGGAAGGCTAGCAGTAGGCTAGTGCCTCTTTATATCCCTTAGGTACCAAACAGTAAGCTAACAATCACTGGCAGCCAGCTGGTGGCTTGCTGGAATGCGCCCTTGGCAAAATACGAGCATGACAATCGACTGCTAGGATGGCCAGTTGACTGATTAGTGCAAACCCAAGCCCGACTATTGATTGCTAGGAATCTGGCAATCGGCTGCTAAGCTTCTATCTGTACTTTTAGGTTTTCTAAGAACATGACAATCGACTTCCTCCTACTTAACAGTCGATTGTTATGCTCTTCTGCAGTTCAGAAAATATAATTTTGATAGTACCTAGTCCAGAATGCATTCCATTTCCAATTCTAAACACATGAGCTTAATTTCAACAAACTTTACTTCTCATTAAACCTTTCTCATCCATTAGCTCAAACATGGTACATTCAAGAAAAACTAGTTTATATCTCTAAATGAACATAACCCAGCCCTTCCAATCCATTACAAGCACATATATGAGCATACATTCAACAACACAGCATCTCATAGAAATAGAAAAGCATAAAGAATGTAGGTTTAACCCCAAACTCAATTTAAACATTTAGAAATTCATATTTACAGTAACAGTAAACTTTTCAAAAGAGAAAAGGGCTTAGGATGGATTACTACCTTGATTCCTTGCAAATGTGTGTGTTAAATGTATTAGAAAGGATCTCCCCTTATTGTAGGACTGATTTCTAGCCTCAAATCTACCCTTCCTTCAGAAAAATCTCTCCACTCTTTCCCTAGCTTGCCCTTTTCTCTCTCTACTCGTCCCTTTTACTTCTCTCTCTAAAATGCAGATGGTGAAAGTGTGTAAAGGGTTTAGGGTTGTAGCTCAGGTTTAAGGAAGTTTGAAGAAATTACTATTTGGTCCCTGGGCTACTTTGCACTCTTGGACTCCCTCATTTTTTCCCTTTTCAGTTGAGTCCCTAGCCACCTCTTGCTAAACCTTCATGTATTTTCTTTGAATTTAGTCCCTAGACTAATGCAACATACACAAGTATAAAACATCAAATTAACAATTATCAAACATCTCTTTAATTATAATTGTAGAGGATGTTACATTCACCCCTCCTTTAAAATAATTTTGTCCTTGAAATTAAAATGTACCTATTCAAATAGTTTAGGGTGGGACTTCCTCATATCCTCTTCCTTCTCCCACGTTGCCTCTTGTGGAGATGACTAATCCCATAAGACCTTAACCAGAGGGATGGCCTTATTCCTGAATTGCTTAACCTCATTTATGATGATTCTCAATGGTTTTGGATAAGTTAAATTTTCTTTAAACTGTACTATACTGGCACCAAGAATGTGGGATGGGTCATGGATGTATTTTCGAAGTTGTGAGACATGGAAAACATCATGGAGGTTCGATAAGAACAATGGTAAGATTATTTGGTATGCTGATTGACCAACCTTTCTTAGGATTTGGAATGGCCTAATATACCTTGGATTCAATTTTCTAGACTTAATGGCCCTACCTATACTAGTAGTTGATGATACCCTAAGGAAAACATGATCCCCTTCATCAAATTCCAATGGTCTCCTTCTCTTATAAGCATACTTCTTTTGTCTATCTTGAGCTCTAGCTATCTTATCCCTGATCATCCTAATTTGGTCTGTAGTTTGCTGAACCAACTCTAGTCCGAGTAACTATCTCTCCCCTACCTTAAACCAACACAGAGGTGATCTACACGTTCTTCCATATAAGGCTTCATAAGGTGCCATCCCTATGCTAGAATGGAAACTATTATTCGATGAGAATTCTACCAATGCTAGGCTTTGGTCCCAACTTCCCTTGTGGTCTAAGGCACATGACCTAAGCATATCCTCTAAGGTCTGAATCGTTCTCTCTATTTGTTCGTATGTTTAAGGATGATATGCAGTACTTAGACTTAGCTTAGTACCAAAGGCTTCTTAGAAAGCTCTCCAAAACCTAGATGTAAATCTAGGGTCTCTATCTGAGACAATGCTAGTAGGGATTCCATGAAGTCTCACTATCTCGTGGATATACAATTGTGCTAGCTTATCCATGGAGAAATTAATATTAATGGGTAATAAATGAGTAGACTTAGTCAATCGGTCTACTATCACCCAAATAGCATCATTTCCCGCCTGAGTCCTGGGTAAAACTACTAAAAAGTCCATAGAAATCTTATCCCATTTCCATTCAGGGATATCAAGAGGTTGCAAAAATCCAGCAGGTTTTTGATGTTCAATATTCACCTGCTGACACTCTAAGCACTTAGCAATATACTCAGCGATGTGCTTTTTCATACCCAACCACCAAAATCTTCCCCTCAAGTCTTGATACATTGGTGGCACCAGGATGAATAGTATAGTCACTCTTATGGGCTTCCTCTAAAATTTTCTCTCTGATTTCCCTTAGACTTAAGACAAAAACCCTATTTTGGAAAGTCATTATCCCATCTACCTCCTTATGGAATTCCCTAAGGTCCTTTAGGGACTTTAGGAATTCATCCTCCTATTGGGCCTTTAGGATCTGAGTCCTAAGGTTACTCTCAATTCGTAATTCACCTAGACATATTCTATCTAGTAGCATTAATGTGGATAAACTTAAATTTCTAAAATCCTCTATCAAGCTCATCTCACTCACCATCATTTGAGCTTTGTGGAGGGATTTCCTACTCAAGGCATCTACCATAACATTGGCCTTGCCTAGATGGTATTTCAGCTCAAAGTCATAATCCTTAATGAACTCCATCCATCTCCTTTGCCTCATGTTCAGTTCCTTTTGGTTAAAGAGGTACTTGAGGCTCTTGTGGTCATTGAATACCTCAAACCTAGACCCATAAAGATAATGCCTCTAAATTTTCAAGGCAAAGACTATGGCTGCTAGCTCTAGGTCATGAGTAGGGTAGTTACTCTCATGAGGCCTTAATTGTATAGAAGCATAGGCCACTACCTTTCCCTCTTACATCAAGACACATCCCAGACCTTTCTTGGATGCATCATAGTATAGCTCAAATCTCTCTAAAGGATTTGGGATCACTAGCACAGGTACAGTGGTTAATCTTTCCTTCAAGGTTTGGAAACTATGCTCACATTCAGAGTCCCATCTAAATGGAACATCCTTCTTAGTCAGCTTAGTCATAGGCATTGCTATCTACG
This sequence comes from Senna siamea, assembly GCA_031216115.1. Classification (NCBI taxonomy): domain Eukaryota; kingdom Viridiplantae; phylum Streptophyta; class Magnoliopsida; order Fabales; family Fabaceae; genus Senna; species Senna siamea. The sequence continues at coordinate 16,353,217 of CM062364.1, forward strand.
AAAACCCTTGGATAAACCTTCTATAGTAACTGGCTAATCTAAGAAAACTACAAATTTTAGTCACTATTGTATGTCTCTCCCAATGAACCACAACTTCAGTCTTATTAAGGTCTATTGCCACCCCATCCTGGGTGATCATATGCCCTAGGAACCTCACCTCATCTAACCAAAACTCACATTTCTCTAGTTTTGCATACAGCTGCTTCTCCCTAAGCACTTGTAACACAATCCTAAGGTGTTGTTCATGCTCTTTCCTATTTCTAGAATATACAAGAATATCATTAATGAACACTACAACGAACTGATCAAGGTAAGGTCTAAAGATGCGATTCATGTAATCCATGAAAATAGCTGAAGCATTTGTTAGGCCAAATGGCATTACAAGAAATTCATAATGCCCATACCTAGTCCTAAAAGCGGTCTTAGGTATATCATCACTTCTTACTCTAATCTGATGGTACCCCGACATCAGATCGATCTTAATAAACACAACCGCTCCTCTTAATTGATCTAACAAATCATCAATCCTAGGGAAGGGATACTTGTTTTTCACTGTTACTTTATTCAGTTGCTTATAATCTATACACATTCTCATACTTCCATCTTTTTTCTTCACAAACAAGATTGGTGCTCCCCATGATGAAGCACTGAGCCTAATGAATTACTTCTCTTGGAGGTCTTCTATTTGAACCTTGAGTTTACTCAGCTCTAAGAGAGACATCCTATATGGTGTTATAGAGATCAGCCTTGCTCTGGGAATTAACTATATAGAAAACTCTACCTCTCTTTTTGGTAGAAGACTAGAGATCTCCTCAAGGAAGACATCGGAAAACTCTCTATCTATAGGGATACTATCAAGCTTATGCTGACTCTCAACCTCAGAAGAACACGGGAAACATAATCTTTGGATCTTTTCCTCAGTACCCCTATTCAAAGGTATAGTATCCATAAAAGTCACAGACTTCTCAAAATAATTTAAAACCACTTTATTACAAGACAGCCAATCCATTCTTCAGTAAGCTTTGGGTTGAACTCACCCCTAAAGGTTAGAGGTTTGGCCTTCTGAAACTTAGACCATCCCTTGTAAGTCTGATCCCTCACTAGTTCTCCCTCAAGGATAGGGTTTCTATTTGCAATCCTATCCTTCTACATCTGTTTCAATACTTCAATAGTGGTATCCACCTGTTGTGTGGTAGCAGCAGCCTGTTGGGTGGTAGCAGCAACCTGCTCCCTCATGGCCTCCACCATCCCCATCAAAGTCTACATTACCCCAGCCAAATTTGCTTCTCCATCCTTGTCCCTTACACCATTTCTCTTAGGAGGCGTAATAGCATATTCTTAAAAAAAACACTATTAAGGTGATTAGTCTCATTAATAGAATATTTATTAAAGAATATATGGCTTCACAAGAAATATAGTACATTCCCCAACCCTAGCACTCCATTCCTTAAGTCAAAACATAACACAAGTAGTCAACTACCTAGGCTCAGCTAACTAACCTGTAATAGTCTCTATCTTAAGGAATCTACCCATACTACCTAATTAGCATCTATCACTACCAAGTTAACTATATGCTAACTATGGTAGCCATGCTCTGATACCAACAATGTAATACCCCCATTAGCCTATGGTTCTTTTTAAGTGTTTAAAGGTATAATATATATAATTAACATAATAATGGTGTGTTACTATCACTTCTACCCAAGTCAACTTTAAACATTTTACCAAGTTGATTAATTGAGTGCCATTTAGGTTGGTCTCTACTCTCGGGCTCTCTCAACGTCACAACGGAATAAATATATGTATATATAATACACTTGGATTAACTATACATAAACATGCATTCTTAATTAAATATAGTTAATTAACTATTGGGTATAAAGGCAACAATCCTGCCACTCATAACCTCATCCATTAGTCTATTCATTAATCCAGCTTAATTCCTATATAGATAAGTTAGAATAGGCTATATAAAATAATCCTACACTAGCCTTTCTCAAAATATCATAACGGCTAGCTCAATCCTACTATGTACTTAAACCATTCAAATTAAATAGTCTATATGCCCAGATTGGACACTTCTTCATACTTTACCTTCATCTCTAGCCCAAGGGGACTTACACATCTGGTATATTCCAACAGTATTGTGAGAAATGAATCTCAGTAGCAATACAACCTGTTATAAAATCTATTGACCTATTCCACCGTGCTTACACAGAAAAACTCTACATTCTTTCATAAAACATATCACATACTATGGGGATGCAGTGCATGTAGCATTTAATCATGTTATGTACTCATATATATGCATATTCATCAAACATATCATCTTTAAAAATGGGAAGTGCATTCATCATTATTCTCATCATAAAACATTTTTCATAGGGTAATGAATATGTCGTTTGAGCAAGAGAAAAAAATCACATCACATGAGCTATCGGGAGTGTCGCCCAGCAACAACTCCACATACCACTACATATATGAATAAGCCATCCTGGTGACAACTGCATCACTATAGTAAAATACTACTCTAGTACATCTGAGGCGTTCCTCAGTTAGATCCACTTGTACATTCTCATTAACTTATAGGATCACCATATTCCTTCGAATAGATCTTATCCTCTCCACTTCCACAGATCATGAGGCCTCAAGGTCACCACCATTCCTTCGAGGTGGATCACCCGCTAGACCCTATCCTCTCCACTTTCTTGGATCATGGGGTTATGGAGTCACCACCATTCCTTCGATGCGGATCACCCTCCCAGTACGCTATCTTCTAACATATACACTAGGGTGATTCGGCTCATGCCTATGGTTATGCTTTAACCTTAAGTATGTGTTTCTTAATGGCCCTTGGAATACACACTAACTTAGGGTTCGCAACCATCATGGTTCTTTCAAAATCATCTAAGTTCAAGTGGATGTTTAACCATCCTAATACATGGCATAACCGTGGAATGCCAACAACCGTCCCATATCGACAATCAGTCACTCAACTCATGAGCCTATCTACCACTAATGCATATGCCTAGGATACTTCACTATTCCTTTTCAATGTCTCTCTGCTCCCTTTTATATCACTATCACAAGGACCATTCTCATCCAATTGAAAAGTGACACTATCCTAGTTTCCTTGCTTACCTATGCTATGAGCCTTTAGTTAAGTTAGTATGAAGTATTACTAAGCTCAATTGCCATTAAAAATCACATTTCACAAGTTGGAGGGCTGCCAGTCGACTACTAGAAGGCTAGCAGTCAGCTGGTGCCTATATCCCTCGGGTGTCAAAAAGTAAGTTAGCAATCACTAGCAATCAGCTAGTGGCATGCTGGAATGCGCCCTCGGTAAAATACGAGCACGACAGTCAACTGTTAGGATGGCCAGTCGACTGATTAGTGCAAACCCGGCCTTCTAAGCCTCTGTCTACACTTCTGGGTTTTCTAGGAACACAATAGTCGACTATCTCCTACTTATTAGTAGACTATTATGCTCTGCTGTAGTTCACAAAGCATAATTTTGATAGTGCCAGTCCATAATGCATTCCATTTCTAATTCTAAACACATGAGCTTAATTTCAACAAACTTTACTACTCATTAAACCTTTCTCATCCATTAGCTCAAACATGGTACATTCAAGGAAAACTAGTCTATATCTCTAGATAAACATAACCCAGCCCTTCCAATCCATTACAAGCATAAATATGAGCATACATTTAGCAACACAACATCCCATAGAAATAGAAAAGCATACAGAATGTAGGTTTAACCCCAAACTCAGTTCAAACATTTAAAAATTCATATTTTATAGCAATAGTAAACTTTTCAAAAAAGAAAGGGGTTTAGGATGGATTGCTACCTTGATTCCTTGCAATGTGTGTGTTGGATATATTAGAAAGGCTCTCCCCTTGTTGTAGGACTGATTTCTAACCTCAAATCTGCCCTTCCTTCAGCAAAATCTCAACTCTCTTGCCCTAGCTTGCCCTTTTCTCTCTCTACTCGTCCCTTCTGCTTCTCTCTCGAAAATGCAGATGGTGAAAGTTTGTAAAGGGTTTAAGGCTACAGTTAGGGTTTAAGGAAGTTTAGAGAAATTGCTATTTAGTCCCTAGGCTACTTTGCACTCTTAGACTCCCTGATTTTTCCTTTTTCAATTAAGTTCTTAGCCACCTCTTACTAAACCTTCATGTTTTTTCTTTCAATTTAGTCCCTAGACTAATGCAACATACACAAACATTAAACATCAAATTAACAACTATCAAACATCTCTTTAATTATTATTGGAGCGGATGTTACAAGTATCCCGTGAAGTCTCATAATCTCCTAAATATACAAATGAGCTAATTTATCCAAGGAAAAATTGATCTTAATGGGTAGGAAATGTGCAGACTTAATCTGTCTCTATCACCCAAATAGCATTATTTCCTAACTGAGTCCTGGGTAAACCTACCACAAAGTCCATAGAGATCTTATCCCACTTCCAATCAAGGATATCAAGAGGTTGCAACAACCCAACAGGTTTCTAATGTTCAATCTTCACCTAATGACACACTAAGCACTTAGTAACATACTCAGCGATGTGCTTTTTCATGCCTGGCCACCAAAATCTTCCCTTCAAGTCCTGATACATCTTAATGGCACTAGGGTGAATGGTATAGTTACTCCTATGGGATTCCTTTAAGATTTTCTCCCTTAATTCCCCTAGACTTGGTACATAAACCCTGTTCTGAAAGGTCATTATCCCATCAGCCTCCTTATGGAATTCCTTTAGGTCCTTTAGGGAATTTAAGAATTCATCTTCCTTTTGGGCCTCTAAGATTTGAGTTCTAAGGTTGATTCCAATCTATAATTGACCTAGGAAAATTATATCTGGTAGCATTGATGCAAATAAGCTCAAATTGCTAAAATTCTCTATCAAACTCATTTCACTCACCATCATCTGAGCTATATAGAGGGATTTCCTACTCAGGGCATCTGCCACAACATTGGCTTTACCTGGATGGTATCTTAATCCAAATCATAATCCTTGATGAATTCCATCCATCTTCCCTATCTCATGTTTAATTCCTTCTGATCAAAGAGGTACTTAAGACTTTTGTGGTCATTGAATAGCTTAAACCTAGACCCATAAAGGTTGTGTCTCTAAATTTTTAAGGCAAACACTATAGCTGCTAATTCTGGGTCATGAGTGGGATAATTTCCCTTGTGGGGCCTTAATTGTCTAGAAGCATAGGCCATTACTTTCCCCTCTTGCATCAAGATGCACCCTAGACCTTTCTTGGATGCATCGTAGTATAGATCAAACTTTTCAAAATAATTTGGGATAATTAATACGGGTGAAGTTGTTAACCTTTCCTTCAAGGTTTGGAAACTATGTTCACATTTAGAATCCCACATAAATGGAACATCCTTCCTTATCAACTTGGCCATTGGCATCACTATTTGCAAAAACCCTTGGATAAAACCTTCTGTACTAACTAGCTAGTTCGAGGAAACTATGGATGCCAGTCACTGTTGTAGGTCTCTCTCAATGGACCACCACAAGTCTTACTTGGATCTACTGCTACCCTATCCTTAGTAAGCACATGCCTTAGGAATCTCACTTCCTCTAGATAAAACTCACACTTCTCAAGTTTGGCATATAGTTTTTCCTCTTTAAGTACTTGTAACACAATTCTAAGGTTTTGTTCATGCTCTTATCTATTTCTAGAATATACAAGAATATCATCAATGAACACTACCATGAACTAATCCAGGTAGGGTCTAAAGATACGATTCATGTAATCCTTGAAAATAGCTGGAGCATTTGTCAAACCAAATGGCATTACAAGAAATTCATAATGCCCATACCTAGTCCTAAAAGCAGTCTTAGGTATATCCTCACTTCTTACTTTGATTTAATGATACCCTGACCTCAAATTGATCTTAGTAAACACAGCTACTCCTCTCAGTTGATCTAACAGATCATCAATCCTAGGGAGGGGTCTTTTTTTCATGATCACTTTATTCAACTACGTATAATTTATGCACATTCTCATACTTCCATCCTTTTTCTTCACAAATAATACTGGTGCTCCCCATGATGAAGCACTGGGTCTAATGAATTAATTTTCTAGGAGGTATTCTATTTGCATCTTCAAGTTACTGAGTTCTAAGGAGGACATCCTATAAGGTGCTATAGAAATTGATCCTACTTTAGGGACTAAGTCTATAGAGAATTCTACTTCTCTCTCTGGCAGAAGACTAGAGATCTCCTCGAGAAAGACATCAAGGAGCTCTCTAACTATAAGGAAACTATCAATCTTATGCTAACTCTCAACCTTAAAAGAACATAGGAAACATAATCATTGGATCTTTTCCTCTGTACCCCTATTCACAGGTATAGTGTCCATAAAAGTCACAGACATCTCAAAATAGTTTAAGACCACTTTATTAAAGACAAACAGTCTATCCAAAGAATGACATTTAAATCCACCAAAGGTAGACAGATAAGGTCAACAATAAAAAGTTTATTTTCAACAATGATTTGATAATTTAGGAAAGTTAAAGAAGTCAAAACATTTTTTCCAACCGTAGTAGAAATGGATAACTCATAGGGCAATTTAGTTACAAGTAACTCATGCTTTCCACACATTCAAGAGAAATGAAGGAATGAGTGGCGCCAGAATCAAATAGTACAATTAAGGAAACATCATTTATAAAACACTGACCTTTAATGGAATCATCGGATGAGTCTACCTCTTTGCCCTTGAGGGTGTAAACTTTCCCCCTAGTTAGAGGTTTAGAGGCCTCAGTTTGTTTGCTCCATAGTGGGCACTCCTTGATGAAATGTCCTGATTTGCCATACTCGAAGCAAACACCTTGTCCCATCAGACACGACTTCTTCCCATGATTTCTCCCACATTTGGGGTAATTTATTGAAGTAGTTTGTCCAACCATGGGCTTCTTCCCTAACTAGGCCTTACCAAACTTGCTCTCCTTTGCCTTGGCAAAATTCGGCTGTGATTTCCTCTTAAAGGGGTTGAACTCGTTCTTCCCCTTCTCAGTCTCTGCTAGGCCCCTTGAAGCTATGACATTTGTTAACCAATATGGCATAGTTTCATATCTCTAAAGGAGCCAAAAAATTCTTCAATTCTAGATTCAACCGAACTAGTAAGTGCATAGCCTTTCATGCTTCATCCTGCCTCAACTGTAAATAAGAGGAGAACTTAGAAAGCTCCTCAAAATTTGCCAGGTAATCATGATAATCTTCATAAACTCCACTTCCCTATCATTCCTCACTTCCTATAGGAAATACTTCTCTAAGAATACCTCTTTGAAAGAATCCTAAGTGATCTGGACTCCTTGGACCCCCATTAACTGCTTGGCCCCATTCCACAAGTGCTTGACCTCCTTAGCCAGCATGTAAGTGGAGAATTGAATGTTCTAGGCCTCTATACTCCCCAAAACTACAAATAGCTTTTCTAACTCCTCTAACCACTCTTCTGCCACTTTTGGGTTAAACTCACCCCTAAAGGTAAGAGGCTTGGCTTTCTAAAATTTAGACCATCCCTCATAGGCATAATCCCCTACTCTTCTGCCCTCAGGGTTAGGATTGCAATTCACATTTCGATCTTCCTTAATCTTCTGAAATGCTTCAGCAGTAGTAAGCGGCCTGTTCCCTCATGGCCTCTACCATCCCTATTAGGGTCTGCATAACCCTAACTAAGTTTGCTATCTTTATCCGGTGTACCATTTCTCCTGGAAGGCGCCATAGCTTACTCTTCAAAACAAACAATATTGAGGTGATCAATCTCATTAATAGAATATTTATAAGAGAATATATAGCTCCACAAGAAATATTGTACACCCCCAAACCTAGCACTCTGTTACATAAGTCAAAACATAGCACATGTAGTCAACCACCTAGGCTCAACTAACTAACCTGTAGTAGTTTCTATCATGAGTAATCTACCCTCACTACCGAGTTAGCTATGTGCTAACCATGGTAGCCATGCTCTAACACCAACTCTATGTAACGCCTATAACAGCCCCTTAACCTATGTTCCTTTTATTTATTTAAAAGGTATAATATATAAATATCATAATAATGGTGTGTTACTATTACTTCTACCTGAGTAATTTTTAACTTTTACCAAGTTAATTAATTGAGTGCCATTTGGGGTCGAGTCCTACACTCAGGTTCTCACTCAAGAATCGCAGCGAAATTATCAAATAATATATATATATAATACGCTCTAGATAACTATACACAAACATGCATAATTACTCATTAGTTAAATTTAATTTAACTATTGGGGTATAGAGGCAACATCCCTGCCACTCATAACCCTATCAAATGGACTATTGATAGTGATAATTAATCCATATACATCTTTCTATAATCCATAGCTAAGATAGACTATACAAGAGATAATCTACACTAGCCTTTCTCAAAAATCATAAAGACTAGTACCAAATGAACATATACCTATGCTATTCACAATAAATCTTTCTTTGTACCCCCATGATGGGTACCTCTTCCAATGTTACCTTTATCTCCAACTAGGGACGTATGTATCTGGTACACGCCAGTATATATGTGAGAAATTAATCTCAGTAGCAATGCAACCTGCTTTGAAAACTACTAAGCTATACCACTGTACTCGTACAGAAATCTCTACATTCTTTCATCATAAAAACATATTACATACTATTAGGATGTGGTGTATGCAGCATACTCTCATGCTATGTGCTCAGATTTATGCATGTACATTTAAAACATCTAAACTTTGAAATATGAGATGTGCATTCCTTATCACTTTCATCATAAATTTCATATGAAACTTTCATATAAACATATTGTGGGGTAGTAAACATGCCTTTACATTCAACATATGAGCAGGAAAAACAACATATCATAAGAGTTATCAGGAGCGCTGCCCAGCAAACAACTCCACGTAGCACTTTCTCTATGCATGAGTTTGTAACCCTTCAATCCTATAGTTTTTTTAGTTATTTAACTAATATAATAATACTATATACTATAAGATTAGTGAATCACTACTTCCTTCACCTGAGTCGATTTTAAATTCTTACCAAGTGAAATGATTAGGTATTATTAGTCTAGGCTACTACACACAAGTTCTCACACATTATGCAGCGAAAAATAGAATGAATTAATGGAATTGAAACACATATTCATTTATAGATACATTCACATTCATTTACAATATTACAAATGTCATACATTAAACATATATCTATGGATATGCGAGTGTGTTAACTAGGGTAAGGACACAACAAGCTTGTAACTCATACCCGTTTAACAAAAGATTGCTAGTGAATTCCTAATTCACATATCCTAATACATATATGCCCTTATCCTATACATCAAAAATCTATCCTCCTAATCCTTTCCAAAAATTTAATAAGGATTTAGGATATCGGGCATGTCAAAATGTTTATAAAACTTTATTCATTCAAGGTGTGGGAGGGACTTCCCATACATATAAAACCCACAATTCCTTGACAATAGGGAAATACCCCAGAAAGGGTATCTCCATCAACTCAACTTCTACTTCTAGTAATATCTAGTACCTAGGCATCTAATGCAAACTAGCATTTTTAATAAGAACAAATCTCAATAGTAATAATAACCAATTTATAAAACAACTAGTTTGTACCACCATAACCTTTACAAAAAATTCTACATTCTTCTTATCATTATACAATTGATATATTTATTAGGTTTCCTTTCTTATCATTATAAAATTGATATATTTATTAGGTTTCCTTTCATAAAATTACATTTAATACTCATAACTGCATGCATCATTCACTTGATATGCACCACATAGGGCATATATCTCATAAAATAGTCAAATCATACAGGTAACATAATTTCATTTATCTAATTTCATATAAAGAGTAGTAAGGAAATAAGATCATTTCTCATTGCCCTTCGCCATCATCATGATAATTATCATATAATAATAATAATAAGAGAAATCAAGAGGGTCGTCAAGCGAGACACTCCATACTTTTGAATATGTACTCATAACTTTTGGCAACATATGCCTATTAACAGTCCTTAACTGCAACATCATATTTGTTACATTCTAGAGCGTCCTCGAATGGATCCAACTACAATAGAGTCCCCACATTGAGTTCACACATTGAGTACATAATAAGGTGTAACACCCCATAATTTTAATTAGTCTAAAATTAATATTCTTTAATTAACTGGATGAAATTGCGTGTGTCATTTAATGATGAGAATAAATACGCTAAAAGATAGCATTGCCAAAATTTAAGAGCTTGATTAATTTTTTCCTTTTTGATTAATCGAATTGTCAAGGAGAGGAAAGCACAACCAATTTAAGAATCTTATGCACGTCCAAAATAAAATTGGTGAAAGATAAGAGTCCTTAATTGTTTTATATATATTCACCCATTGCATGAAGTGGCAACCAAATAGGGCCACACGGGTACCTTGCATACCATGCAAGTCTTGCATGTAGGGGAGGGTTTCACATGAACTAGGAAGGAAAGAAAATACATGTATCTTGCATAAGACCAAGGGACAATAGAAAGGAGAATGGAAATTAATTATATATGAAGGTAACAATTAAAACCAAAGGTGCATGGCAATAGAGACACACGTGCTATGAGGAAGAAAAGAAAAGGGCATATGTGCAATGCTAACATAGGTGTCTTGCGTACAAGGGAAGCAAGAGTGCAAACATTGTTACAAAATTTCATGTACTACATAGATAGGGAAGGAATAACGTGTGAAACATGTTTCCCCTCCCTTGAAATTTTTTCTAACATGGAGAAGGAGATTTACGTGTGCGTGTGTGCCTTGCATGCATCCTACGTGAAAGGGGGTGACTAGGGTACCATAGTGGAAAAGACCTCCTACATGCAATGGACAAAGGAAAGGACAAGTGCAGCATCCCACTTCCTTTGACTCGGTTGAATGGAAAATTAGAATGAAGAGAAGAAGGAAAGGTGGCGTGAATGAGAGGATAAGACAACTTACAAGCTAAGAAAGGTGTACTACAAGTACACCTTAGTGCAGCTATAGGAATTAGGGAAAGGAAGGTCATTAAGATGAGAAATGCCAAGGTTGCAAGAAAGAAAGTACAAGGTATAGAATTTCAAGCCATTTCACATGCAAAGGGAAGAGGGAAAGAAGGAAATTTAATTAGAAACATAAAGGTATGCCTCAAGGTGCAGCATTTTTTTTCTTGAGCTAAGTAGGAAGATGAAAAGGAAAGGAGAAGTACACTTGAAGAAAGAAAGAAAGAAGGAGGTGTAGCATGAAGTGGGAGAAAAGCAATTGGGAATGGTATTTCTTTTTATGATAGACACAAGCACACATTACCTAAGGAAGAAACAAAAGAGTGAGAATTTGATTTTTCATGCACCCAACAAACCACACGTGAAGAGAACAGAAGAGAGAAAGGGAAGAGAGAGCATGCCACCTTGAGAGCTACACACATACGCGACAAGAAAGAAAAGGGGAAGAAAAAAGGAGAGAGAAGAAAAAGAATGCAATTTGTAAGAAAGATGGTGTGAAAGGAAAGGATAAGGTAACTTGCAAGCAAAGCAAATTGTACTTGGAAGTACACATATGGCATAAGCAAAGGTTAAATTAATAATAATCAAGAAATAAACAAAAAAATAAGTGAAGAAGGTGCTGAACTAGATCACATGTGAAGCAAGTTAGAGAATTGAAATTGGAAGTTATTCTTACAAAGGTGCATGGACACGTGACCCAAAGAAAAGAGGCAAAAAGGAGTTAAGAACTTTATTTTTTTCATGCATGCAACACACCCACACGTGAAAAGAGAGAAAAAGAGAAAAGAAGAGAGAACTTTGAGGGAAAGGAGGGAGCACATGAAGCACCAATTATGAAGAGGAAGAAGTAAAGGTGATCAAGAAGGGAAGCAAAAGGAGCAAAGAATCAAGGGGAAGCCAAGCAAACCATCTTAGGGAACCAAAGAGGTAGGTTAACAATTTAAGATTGTGTTCCATGTTTTAGTTTATGCAACCAACATGTTTTCTTCAAGATTTCTATGGAACATAATTGTCTACCTACATTCTTGACAAAATGTATGTATGTTTGCTAGCATGTGTGATTGATTGGGATGTTAATGGATGATATGGCATGCATGTTGTTGTTGAAAAAGGATTAGGGTTAAATGATGCTGAATTCATGATGACCAAAAAGGAAAGAAACCTTACCATTTAATGGTGTTAGTAAGGAATAAAAGAAGGAAATGGAATTGCAAATTTACAAATCTCCCTAGGCCAAATCCATGAAATTTATTCTTGGAATCCATAAGCTATGCACCATAATATTAATTCAAAAATATGATCATTTAGCCTTGAAATTTATAAGATAGGATATTATTATTGTTCCAAGAAAGGAGAAAATTTCCTTGAGAATATTAGAATTTTATAATAAATGTACATTAGAAATTAATTTCCAAGAAGGGAGAAATTAATTCTTGATATATTAGAATTTTTATAAGAAATGTGCATTAGAAATTAATTTCCAAGAAGGGAGAAATTATTCTTGATATATTAGAATTTTTATAAGAAATGTACATTAATGTGAATTTCCAAGAAAGGGAAATAATTCTTGCAGTTAACAGATGTTTTCATAATAAAATGTACATTAGTATTATTTTTCAAGAAAAGAAAATTCTCCTTGAAACTTGATAAAGAAATATGAAGGTGGCCAAGTATCTACATAGTGCCCAAGTGTGCGCAATGACCCTAGGAAGGTGGCCAAGTGTCCACATAGTGCCCAAGTGTGCACAATGACCCTAGAAAGTGGCCAAGAGTCCACAAGTGTCCGAGTGTGCACAAGAGATTTTATAAAGGTGGCCAAGTTTCCACAAATGCCCGAGTGTGCACAAGAGATTTTTTAAAGGTAGCTAAGTGTCCACAAGTGCCCAAGTGTGCACAAGAGATTTTAGAAAGGTGACCAAGTGTCCACATAGTGCCCAAGTGTGTACAACTCTTATATAAAAGTAAATTTTAAGAATGATAAGCTGAAATGGTTTGTTAATTTTATGATAACGTATTTAATAGCATGCAAAGATGTTTACTTGAAAAGAATATTATCACATTGACATTTAAATTAATCATATATTGCTTGCCAATTTATGAATTATGCTATATTTTATTTTCAAGAATGTAGAATTAAATGTTTTGGTACTTACACCCTGATACATATTAGTCTATTTTAAACCTGAATTGTTAAGCTACTGGGAAACTTGTGTTTCTCATTATTTGCCAATATATATCATATGCGAATGCTTAGCAGGGACAGGAGATAGAAGTTCTTTTTGGGTTAAAGAAAATTTTTGTAACCCCTATTTTAGGTCCTAGTCCGGATATAAGCAGTTTAGAATTATGACTATTCTTTTGGTAGTAGAAGGGATATGTGAAGGACTGGCCCATCCTTAGTAATTTTTAAACGGGTTTGAGTGATAGGATTTTTGTCTCCTGACTCTTAACAGACGAGTGCTTCATATATCCTAGTACATGTTTACAAGAAATGTAACGAACATTATTGGACTTATATTTATTTGAATTACATGAAGGTTTTAATTTTTGTTGTGTAGTTTAGTATATATTTTATCTATTCCACTATGCATACAAGTTTTTAATCTGAGAAAAAGATCTCGAACCTAATCCGCTTAATGAAACTTAATGGTGTAACTGCTCAGATATTAACTAAATAAAATGATAAGAATAATGTACCGAACCTATCTGTTTGCATTGGATGAATTGTAATACTAAATAGGGACGTTACATAGGGTCCCCAAAATGCTATTCATAAGCATATACATTAAGGTGATTTGGTGCATACTATTGTTATGTGAAATCCTAAGTATGTGGCCTTTTATTTAACTTGGCCAATAAGTCACTAACTTAGAGTTTACAACTATCACGATAATCGCGGAATGTCTAATCACCGTCCCATACCAGTAATCAGTCATTCAGTTGTGAACCTATTTACTGATAATACATATACTAAGAATACAATTATCATTTCTCTTATGCATTATTGCTCTTTCCTTCTCAATTTCATCATATTCTTGCTCTTTTTCATTTACATTCAAAGTACATGTTACTCATCTTGTATTCTAGGTTTAAATTCCTTACTTGAATTGGGTTTTTGGACCAAATACCTTTCAAACATGTCATTGAGTTCATAGTTCACTCACAGAAGCTAGTAGTTTGTTAGTACCCTACTACCAGTCGATTGGTAGCATTCTATCCAATTTTCAAAATTTAAACCTGAGAGCTATCAATCGACTACTATAGGGCTAGCAATTAGCTGCTAGTTTACTGTTGGGCTCGACAATAGACTATTAAATCATGGCAGTTGGCTATTGGCCTTTTGGGAAAAATTTTGGAAAATAAAGAACACAGCAGTCGACTTTCAAGGTTGGCAGTCGACTGCTAGAGCTCTGTATGAGTTTCTAGGTAACTTAAGAATGCGACACTCAACTGCTACAAACCACCAGTCAGTTTCTATGTGATACTCTATTTTAAAAATTTTCGTTGACCCAGAATTTTTATTCAAAAACTTGTTTGTAAAGCCATTTTGAAATTTATAAACTAAAGATAAACTTCCAAGCATCCTTTAACACATAAAAATAGTCCAAAACACTATTTAATCTCACTCAAATATTGGATTAAACCTCATTTTTTTCAAGTAGAAAAACCCACTTTTTAGAATCAATTTTAAGCATGCATAAGTATCTTCAACAGATTCAAAACACCCAATAACAAGTAAAAACATTAAGAATGTAGTTTTAAATCCCTTTTTCCTTCAACCAACTTTAAAATCATCAAGTTCAATTATATGAACAGTAACTTCAAAAATAAAATGGATTAAGTTATTTTGCTACCTTAAATTCTTGTTTGGATGTTGATTAACATATTGGATGACTTCCTAAACACTTCTTTGGATTTAACTCTTGCTAATAATGGAGATTTAACTTCCTTTCCTCACTTTCTCTCTCTACCCAACTGCTCTTTCTCTCTTTAGAAGTGGTTCTGAATTTTTAGGTAATGGGGGACTCTGGCTTTCGGCTAGGCACCTAAAACATACAATTTTGATCCTAATCTCTGATCATTCAGCCTCAAAGTGGTAAGTTTCAAACTATATACATAATTACCATTTTTCTTCTGAACCATTGGTGGGAAAAATTCCAAAATTCTGTTGGGTATAGTAACTCTTTTGGTCAAAATTGAAATTCTCATACCTAAACTTTTCCACTTTTCAGTTTAGTCCCTCTCCCCTTTCTAATCAATTTTCTCATTCTTTTCTAATCTAATCCTGGCACTAATGCAACTTATACAACTATATGCAGTTTAATGCAACATACACAAGCAATTAATTAAAATTAACAAACATCTCTCATACAAATAGGGCGGATGTTATAGAGTTTGTGACTATTCAGCCACACTTTAACTTTAACTCTAAATTTAACTTTTTGCACATTCTAAGGTGTCCCTTAGTCAAATTTGAGTACCATCTCATAACCAACAGGATCATTGTCAACTCTACCCAACTTCTCCCTTCTCCTCACGGGATTGGTTATCAACTCATGGGATCACTGTCAACTCTACCCAGATCATTTCCTCTCTATCCTTAGGAAAATCATAATACTATGGAATCACCATCCCTTTTCGATAGTTCACACTCCCTGTATGCTATTCTCTAACATATATACTAGGGTGATTCAGCTCTTATCCATGGTTTTTCTTAATTCTAAGTACATGTTTCTCAAGGGGCTTTTGGAAGATGACACTAACTTAAAGTTTGCAACCATCACGGTGTTTTAAAAATCATCTAAGTTCAAGTGGATGCTTAACCATCCTAATTCATGGCACAATCGTGGAATGCCTAACGACCATCCCACACTGACAATCGATCAGTCGATCATGAGCCTATCTACCACTAATGCATATGCTTAGAATACTCTCCTCTTTCCTCTCTTATGTGTTCTACTCTCTTTATTTCACTATCACAAGGATCCTCTCATCCTAGTGACTCGTGACTTTATCTCTTACATGTTACCCACTACATCCCAAGTTTAGGTCTTTAGTTTGAGTGAGATTTTGGGCTATTTACCTCTTAAAATGGTCATTGAGCTCATTATCTAAGTTAGAGGGCTGGCAGTCAGCTACTAGCTCACTTTCTATTTTTTTCTATCTTGGCCGAGAGCTATCAGTTAGCTGCTAAAAGGCATAGCAGTCGACTGCTAGTAAAAACTAAGCCCAAAAGTCGACTGCTAGAGCAAGGTAGTCGGCTGCTAGCTTTCTGGATCTCTGAAAAAATAAGAACATGACAGTTGACTTTTAGGGTTTGGCACATAATTATTTAACTTGATAATTATATGCCAAACCCTAAAAGAGGACCACAGGTTTGGCACCCTTGGCTATTATATGTTGTCTATTGGGCTGTCTCATGCTCCCATCCTTCTTATTTACAAACTAGGCAGAAGCTCCCCAAGGTGACACACTAGGCCTAATGAACCCCTTCTCCAACATGTCCTCTATTTAGACCTTCAACTCCTTCAGTTCTATCGGATCCATCCTAGAGGGTGTCGTGGATATTAGGCCCATGCCAGGAACCAATTCTATGGTGAATTTGATTTCCCTCAGTGAGGGTGTAACACCTCATATTTTTTTTCTTTCTTTCTTTTTTTAAATAATTGATTCCTTAGTTAATTGGATGAAATTGCTTGTGTGATTTAATAAACATGCTAAAGGATAACCCTTTCAATTCCTTGAGGTGCATGATTTAATTTTTCTTTAGACAGCCGAAGTGCCAAAGGAAAGAGGGAATTAAAGTTAAATCCTTACGGCAAGCACAATAGAGGAAGGAAAGAAAGTAGGTTAGCATCCACTAGATATACACATGCATTCGGTGGAATAAAATAAGATCAAGGGGAAAATGTGACATAAAGGAAGCAAAAGGTGAAAAACTAAATTTAATATCCATATATATATATTTGTATACATGCATGGCAAGAACTATCGGGAAAGGAAAATGTAAATTATATATATGTATATGCATTCGGTAGAAGAGAAAAGGAGAGAGGGACCGAATGGTTTTGCCAATCATTGGATAAAATACACAAGAGGGAAGCAGCCAAATATGTGTGTACGTATACGGTGGTGCTAAGGGGGGAAATGAGACATAGGGAATTGAAATACAAAACCAAAAGGGGGTTTAGCATCCCATTTAACCACTGGATATAAGGGAGAATTTGCATCCTAATTTACATTAACACAAGCATACGAGATGGTGCCTTGAGGGAGGAGAGTGAGATTTGCTTGAGACAAAGGGAAGTGCAACCTTACGTGGAGTAGAATATTTGCATGACGTGAAGAGAATAGCCTACGTGCAAAGGGGGAGTTAATTATATGTAAATGCATGTAATAAGAGAAGTGCAAAATTTACCTAAATTACAATATACATGGTGTGTACGGTGAGATTAAGCGTGTAGAAGTTGTGTAAAGTAAAAACACAAAGATAGGCATAAGGCAAGGACCATTGGGAATGGAAGGGTACGGCTGGTGGGAGGTGGAAGAGAGGAAGAAGAGACGTGGAAGGACACTTGCCATGGGATGCACGTTTCTATTTTTTCTTTTCCTTCCCTCGTGCTACCTTAACGTGCCCAAGGAAGGAGGATGAAGCATCGTACAACTTGCTTGAGTATGAAGCTTGCGTAAACCTTCCTTTCTTTCTTTCCTTTAGCATGATGAGGGGGTAATTACAAGAGTACAAGGAAGCTAAACTACCATTAAACACACGTGCAGCCATTACCAATTAAGAAAAAGAGAGGAGAGAAAGTAGCCGAATGGGTAAGGTAAAATTGCAAGGATAATGGGCTGCAATTTCTTACATGTGAGTTGCACCTTTCTCCTTTCCTTGGCGTGACCGAATGGGTTAGGATGAGATTGTAAGAAATGGTTGTACTTAAAGTACACATGTGGCAAGTAATTAAAAATAATTGAAGATGAAAAGAGAGAAGAAGGAGTAGTGTAGAATGCCACCTAAGCAAAGAGAAAAGAGGAATTGAGATTTACATTTTGACATACATGCATCACACACACACAGCAAGAGAGAAAGAGAAAAAGAGAAAGGGAGAAAGAGTAGCGTGAGTCTAAAGAAAATATAAAAGTTTATGAGGAGGAAAGGAACTAAGTTGACCAAGGAAAGAAGAGGCAAGGGAGTAAGGTAAAGAGTCAAAGGAATCCAAGACAATCCCACTTGTGTTTATCCTTGAGGTAGGTTAACAATTCTAAAAATTTTGTTCCATGGTTTAGTATATGTATTCCCCATGTTTTCACAGGCTTCCATGGAACATTATCTTCTTCCCTACATTCTTGATGAAATGAATGTTATGTTGGCTAGGCTTGTATGATAGCTTGGTATGTTGGTTGATGTGATAAAATGGATATCGTTGTTTATGGAAGAATTATGGTTGCACAAAAAACGTAGCATGCATGGTAGAAAGCTCACACCTAAGATAGTGCTAAATTTTTTTTTTTGCAAGACTAGTATGGGATTTAAGTTGGAGACATTCAAAATGAAGCTTGCTAGCTAGAAGTTAGGTTACAATATATGGCATTGCTCTTGTGTCTTATTATGAATGGCTTGATGAAAATTTGTTTAAAATAAATTACCATTTGGTTTTGGCCAAGAGAAAGGAAGGAAATATGGTTAATTAAATTATAGCTAATTATTTCACCTTTTCATACAGAATAAAGCCCACATTATTATTAAAATGTGTGAATTTAAATAGTATGTAACCTTAAAATTTAGTGGGTAGCATGAAGCAATAAAGCAAGGGGAAAAAATTATTCATGGCAAGGGCTACACCAATTAAATGAAGAAGAAAGTATCCTAGAATTTAATGCATGAGCTCATTGAAGAGTAAAGTATAGAATCAAGGGGAGAATTTAACAATATGGCATAAAAACCTTAAGGATTATAGACCTATCATTGTGGCCGATCACAATTTTCACCCTTTTTGTTCTAGTAGCCGAATGCATAAGTAAAGGATAATGACTTGTAAAATGTCTTTTAATGGCTAAAGTCAAGGAAAAATGAGAAAGTTAGAATTAAAGAAAGGGTGAATACAATTTAGTCCTATTTATACTGTTAGTGTTCTTAAGTTGAAAATTTTAAGATATTATGGATGGCTAATTTAAGACTACTACTAATAGGCAATTGCAACACAATAATTTTACAAAGGTGGCCAAGTATCCACAAAGTGCCCAAGTGTGCACAATAATTTTATAAAGGTGGCCAAGTGTCCACAAAGTGCCTAAGTGTGCACAATAATTTTATAAAGGTGGCCAGGTGTCCACAAAGTGCCCAAGTGTGCACAATTAATCTATAAAGGTGGCCAAGTGTCCACAAAGTCCCTAAGTGTGCACAAGTATTTAGAAAGGTGGAAAAGTGTCCACAAAGTGCCCAAGTGTGCACAATTTATTTAGAAAGGTGGCTAAGTGTCTACAAAGTGCCCAAGGGTGCACAATTAATTTATAAAGGTGCCCAAGTGTGCACAATCAATGTATAAAGGTAAGTTTTAAAAAAATGAAATGCATAAACGATTTTTTTTTATTTTGTAACAACATGCATAATCCCATGAAAATATGTTTTACCTGAAAGAGAATATCTACTTTTATCACATTGACATCTAAATTGACCATGTAATGCTTGCCAATTTATATTTATGAATAAGGCTATGTTTTCAAATATCGAGAATGTAGATGTAAATATTTTGGTGCTTGCACCCTGGTACATATTAGTAGGATTAAAATGATGAAGTGTTAAGCTGCTGGGAAACTATTTTTTCTCATTCGTATGCTAATATGTATCAAATGTGGATGTTTAGCAATGCCTGGGAAGATAGGAGTTCTTTTTGTCAAAAGCAATTTTTTGTAACTCCTTACTTTGGGTCCTAATTCTAGATATATTCTAGGTTAGGATTAGGACTATTATTTTGACTGTGTATATGAAAGGAATACAGGAAACTACTAGGGGAAGGATATGTGAAGAACCTGTTCGTCCTATTATTGCAAAAGGAGTTTGAGTGACAAGATTGTTGTTGCCAGACTCCTTATGGATGGGTACTTCATATATCTTGGTATATGTTCTCAGAAGGATGTAATAGATGATGTGTCTTATTTTATACATAATTACTTGATGTGAATTGTCCATTTTTTCAGCATTTTATGTAATTTTATCCTAAAAATCACCTAAGTTTCATTATTTTTTGTTTTCAAGCATTTTATCAAGTCATCATCAGCAAACAAAGTAATTTTAAGCTTGGACAGCCTTCAGAGCACTCAAAATAGGCCAATTAGGCCAATTTTTCTTAATGGGCCTTGGGCTGGGCTAATTAGGCCTTGGAACGAGCTGGGAAGAGGAGAAAAGGAGCATCACAAGTGAGAAAAGGAGAACAGACCTGAACCCATGAGAGGAGTGCGCTCAAAATAGTGACTCATGCATCTATTTACCCATCGCGTGAAAGAGAGAAAGGACCCAAGTGGAATCGCGCGACGCCGAGGGAGAACCACCGCTGAGGAAGGCCAAGCAGCTACCCAGAGAGGCTCCATGGATGGTCCTCCACTGTATTGGTCGTCCGTAGTGCCCATTCTCGGCATCCATAATGCAAGCGGGAGAGAGACCCACACGAGAATTCGGTTCCTGACCCACGCACAAGGAGTCTGATTTGGCTGTTTCTGCATCGTCTATCACTGTTCTACTGCACCACGAGCCTGTCCAACCACCGCCCGTGCTGAATCGCCATCCAAACCGCCAGATATACGATGAAGGTGAAACAACCTAAGACCGACCCATTTTGCCATTTCGCAAGCCAACTCGCATTTTTTGTCGGGTTTTCATCCATTTTCATTGTCTATAAGCCATCCTCGATGTTCCCTAGCTGTCTGCCACTGTCCAGGTGACCGGAAGGGTGCAAATTTTGGACGAAATTGAAGTTAATTTTTCTGGCCTTTTTTGGGTAGTTTTTTGGTCCTTTTTGGTGATTTTTCGGTGACCAATCCATGCAGTAACCATTGGGCAATTGAGAAGACAAGGGTGTGCATAAATTTTACTATTTTTATCTCCTATATAATTGATTATTTGATGAATTTTCTGATGGATTTGCTGTTGGGATTGTTTGTTGTTGTAAATATGTGTGGCTAAATTTGTAAAATCCATTGGGGTCCCAGACTGTGTTGGATTGCTATTTTAATTTTCATGGATGTTAAATTTGATACTGTGATCTTCATTACTATTATACATGTATTGTTTAAGTTTTCATTTCGAGACATCATTGTGAATGCTAATTAAATTTCTTTTTGAGATCGAGAGATGATAATTGAAATTGGAACCTAATCGCAGAGAACAATTAATTTTCACTTAGAGATGAGGTTAATTAATTGTTGGATTAAGGAGTAGTTATCCTTAATAGTGGTGAATTAGACTGATAAAGCTGATCTAAAATCAATCACTAGGAAGAGATTCCAGTGATAGATTCTTAAATTTAGAAATTTAATTGTCTCGAGAGGGAAATTGAATTTAACTTACAATTCACTCACAAGTAGCATAGTCAATTTCAGTAATCCATTATCCTTTGTGTGTTTTCCAATCAATATAGGTTCCCTGATGGATTTGCTTTTCTTGCCTCTGTATATTCTCTTTCGTTCATTGTCACTAGTACTTTATTGCACTTAATTATTTATTAGTTTAGTTAAAAATCAATCACTTTAATTACCAGGCTAGATAACAGAGAACAAGTAGTAACTCTAGGCTAACCCGTTGTCGAGGAATACGACCTTGATACTCACCATTGCACTAGGCTGCATCGATAGGTTCACTGCCTTAGGTGTAGTTGCTTAGTTAGCATTGGCAGCACAACACCAAGTTTTTGGCACCGTCATCGAGGACTGTTTGTGAAAACTAGAGTGAAATTGCTATTTGTTACTTTAGCCACTTTTATTTGTTTTTTTTTGTTTTTTTTCTAGTTAGTTGTTTGTTTCATTCCATTTTTTTTATTTTTGTTTCAGTTATTAGTTTTTATCTATTATGTTTTATTTTTGTTTTGATTTATTACTCTTTGATCTGGTTGTTGGGCTGTTTCGCTGTTATTGGTTTCAAGTAATTTATAACCATGGATTCTTTATCAGTCTTGGCAGCTCAAATATAAAGAGAGCTTCTGGTCAAGCAGATTTACCAATCCCTGATGCCAGGACAGCTAGCACAATTTGGTTGTGAGTGCCGTGGTGACCCGCATTATAGTGAACACTGTAATGCTAGAGATTTCAATTGGAGAAATGACACTACCCAGGATTCACCTAATTTTCAATGATTGTACCAATAGCAACGCCAACAACAAACTGCTCCACATCAATTTCCTCAAGGGCAAGAGAATGAATCCAATTTTGAGGAAATAATCATGAAGTCTGTGTCCGCTTTAGAGAGCAGGTTTTAGCAGATGGACACAATCCTTAAAAATCAGTGAGCCTCCATTCAGAACATGGAATACCAAGTAGGACAAATTTTTAAGATGCTGGCTGAGACATAGCTAGAGATGCTCCCCAAAACCATAGAGTCCAAACTAAGGGAGCATTGCAATGCTATCACTTTGACATCTGGTAAGAAAGTATCTGACCCTTTACCATTGATTGATGATTATACTATTGAATAGGATGTGCCAGTCAGTAAAGAGTCAGAGCCTGAAGTAAGTGGGCTTGTGAAAATAGAGGACAAGAGTCCTATGAGGGAATATAGCCCACCTATTCCATACCCTCCTGGACTGAAGCAGGAAAAGGTTTATTCTAACTCAACAACCTCTTTAAGATACTCTTTAGATCATGATGATCCTATTTATCCTATGGATGTCTTAGATGATGTTATTGAGTCTGAACTGCAAGAATTCTTACTTAATAACCCTTTACAGGTAGCATTGCACGGAGATGAGGAAGAGTTGTCCAACGAACAAGTGTTGGAACAACTAGCTGATTTCTTTGACTCGAGCCTGCTGACTTTCTTGACCCTTTTATTTCTTTTGACAGGTCAGAAGTGCAGAAGGTTGAAACTTGATAAGTACAAAATTATACATATTTATTGGCTAAATTTCACTCACTTTAGGAGTCTATTTTATGT
The DNA here is from genome assembly GCA_031216115.1 of Senna siamea. NCBI lineage: Eukaryota > Viridiplantae > Streptophyta > Magnoliopsida > Fabales > Fabaceae > Senna > Senna siamea. Next base: position 16,376,415 of record CM062364.1, read on the forward strand.
GTTTGATGTATAATTACCCATATTTCCACTTTTTTTCATGTTATCTAAGATTTTCCCAGGTACAAAGCAGTTTTGAAGCAAAATGGACCGAAACCAAGCATCCAAAGGCTCAAAGCACCTTTTTGCATGGGCACTCATGAAGTCTTCTAGAACACACCCTGCCACACGCCCATGCTGCCTTAAATCTTCTAGAACACACCTCTCCATATGACAAAGACATCTTATACACCTTCCTACACTCAACAATTTTCAACCAAGGAACGGCCAAAAAATCATCACGGATGGATGTCTTCTAGAACATGGCCTACAACATGGCCATGTCACCCACATGGCTATGTGGAAGCCTACAGAGGCACCTTCCTTGCCTAAAAATAGGAGAAGGCGCAAGAGAAGAAAGGCATCACTTCAAAAGTGATCAAGAGAGGAAACTGAGAGAACTTGGAGCAGCTTAGAGTGTGACAATCCTTGCTAATCCTTGGAGCTTAATACTTCAATTCCATTGTCTTTCCACAAAGGTCACAAGCCGTGGAAATTCAATCAATAATTGAAGGAAGAGATTGGGAAGCATCAAGAGGCAATTAGGAGCATAATCAATGAGGAGTTCAAGGTCAAGGCTATTCATCCAAAAGTCGACCGATGAGGGTGTTTCTGTCTCCATTTTGTTCTTCTTCCTTTATTATATTTCTTGTTATTTTATTCATGACCATGAGTAGCTAGATTGGTAGAACCCAATTGGAGTTCTTAGATTATGTTGATATTTTGATTTGAACATGATTGAGTTATGAATTAAATTGTGTGATCTTCCTCTAGTTAAAGATTAATCAAGTTTTTATTAAGAGACGTGGTAATAAAAACTATCTAGATTCCTTTCAAATACTCTACCCAATGATGTTTGGAATTGGAAAAATAACTAGAGAGAACAGTTGATCTTCACTCGGACCAAGAGGTCGACTACTGCTAGACTAGGAGAAACTCCTAAAAAGCTTAATGCTGATCTAAACTTGACCATTGGACACGAATAGCCAATGGAAGGTATAGGTTTAAGAAATCCATTGAAACCAACTGGAAATCTAGATTTGTTTTATACAGGTAGCACAATCAATCTCATAACCCATTATCTTTTATTTGCATATCATTCAGTCTAAGATCCCAATGGGTTTGCTTTTCTAGAAACTTGATAATTCTCTATCTTAACACTTGCCTCACTTTCTCTTTGTAGCTCAATTAGTAGCAGTTAGATTTAGTTTAGATAAACCACTATTCTTCTTAGGCTAAATAATAATGAGTAAGTAGTAACTCTGGGCTTTCCTGTTCCCGTGGGATACAACCTTAATACTCACCTTTGTACTAGACTACACTAACAGGTACACTACCTTAAGGTGTGGCTACATATAGTTCATTGGTAGCACATCAGAACTTCAATTGAGGACCCTCTAGTCCTAAAATTTCAAGAGTTGGCTAAGCACTTAGGACACTGACTGAGGCAGAGAAGTTGTTAGTGATTAGATAAGGTTACCTAATCCCTACTGAAGGGGATATAATTTTGGCCTCTCTCAAAAACCACCTCAGGACACTTGTTTTCAAGATTCCTCCTCCTATCCTATTTCTGCTAAAGCAAGACAAGACTTGAGCAATTTATTTTATTTTATTTCATTTTATTTTCTACTAATCATAATTTAGAGACTTTTGGATTTTCTGTTTAGTTTTATACTGCTTGACTGTATGCACTTAAGTTTTGTTTGTCTTTAAAGCATTTATAATACAGTTTACAAATTGACAGAAATTGTTTCCCTTAATTCATGTTGGAAAACAGTTAATGATGTTTAATGTATAGTCTCGGTCGGGTTATACCAGTCACCCCGATCGGGTCATACAGGTGGTACTTAATTATTTTTCAAATTGTGAAAATTTTGATTTAGTATGTTGATAATGCAAATTGCATGCACTGCTTGACTTACAATTCAGTTGAAAATTTTTTAGAACCATATACAATTTTACCACACTCCAAATGTGAGATTTGAGCCTATTTTGAGCATTCATTATAAGTATGCTCCTGACTTATTTGTTTGAGTGTGTGTTTTGCTTGATTTTGCCTCTAGAACTTACTCTGTAATGCTTGTTGAAGTTGCATGAACTTTTGAATATTAGGAAATGATAAGGATACACTATTTTTGGCCAAAAAAGCCAACCCTGTATGTTTCCCTTAGTTGGCGACCTTTGAAACCTTTACATTTCCTTCACTTTTTACACCTTTACACCTCACATTGCTTTTCTTTACATCGTCTTCTTTTTCACCTTATATGTTGGAAATTGTGTGATTTACTCTTCATATTTGGATTAAATGCACTATCTTGATTGGTAACAATTCACCAAGCATTTTCTTTATATGCTCCCTTCAATCCAAAGTTGTTTATTAACAAGACTGCAAAATATATATATTTAAAAAAAAGAAAAGAAAAGAAGAGACAAAGACAAAAAGACAATAAAAAAATATATATTTGTGAAAAGAAATCTTCATTATCTTGTTTATTGGATAGGTTATTCCTTGAGCATCTCTTATTTCATAGAAAACTTGGTGAAATTTTCTATGTTTAGCTTCTTGCTGCTTTTAATCCTTTGAGTCTTCACCATATAGAAATTGCATGACTTCTAGCATATCTATCACCTCTTCCCAAAATCTTTCCTCACCTTTATCTTAACCACTTTACAACCTTGTCAAGACCCTTTGATCTTGGTGTTCAATTGTTCGTAGTAACAGAGATGAGATTTATAAGCAAGCATATGGTAGGCAGATTCTTGTAAAAATAGCTTGAGGGATTTGTACTTTACCCTTATACACTTTGAGTGATTTGAGTGATCCCTGGGAAACTTTGGTTCTTAAATTTTTGTTATTGAATTGCAAGTTAAGTTGTGTATGCGTTGTTATTATTTCCATCTTATGTTAAGATTGTGCAATTTGTTTTATAATTGAGTTTCACTTGGGATGTGTTAGGTATCATTAACTGTGGTTTAGATATGATTTTTTAGGAACTATTACTATTTGTTTAAAGACTGAGTTAGTGTTTTTCTGAGGATAAGCAAAAGCTTAAGTGTGGGGTGATTTGATGTGTCTTATTTTATATATAATTTCTTGATGTGAATTGTCTATTTTTTGACCATTTTATGTAATTTTATTCTAAAAATCACCTAAGTTTTGTTATTTTTTGTTTTCAGGAATTTTATCAAGTCATCATCAGCAAACGGAGCAATTTTAAGCCTGGACAACCTTCAGAGCACTCAAAATAAGCCAATTGGGCCAATTTTGCTTATTAGGCTATGGATCGGGCTAATTAGGCTTTGGACCGAGCTAGGAAGAGGAGAAACGGAGCATTACGGGTGAGAAAAGGAGAGTAAACCTGAACCCACGAAAGGACCGCGCTTGAAACAATGACCCGTGCATCCATTTACCCATCGCGTGAAAGAGAGAAAGGACCCGAGGAGAATCGCGCGACGCCGAGGGAGAACTGCTGTCGAGGGAGGTCGAGCAGCTACCTAGAGAGGCTCTGAAGACTGTCCTCCACCATCTTGGCCATCCGTAACACCCATTCTCGGTGTCCATAATGCGAGCGGGAGAGAGACTCACGCGAGGATTCAGTTAGCGACTCGCATGTAAGAAGCCCGATTCGACCGTTTCTGCACCGTCTGTCGCCGTTCAGCTACACCGTGAGCCTGTCCAACCACCACCCATGCCGAATTTTTGCCCAAACTGCCAGATATAAGATGGAGGTGACGCGACCCGAGACCAACCCGTTTTACCATTTTGTAACCCAGCTTACGTTTTCCATCGGGTTTCTGTCCTTTTTCATCATTTGTGAGTCGTCCTTGCTGTTCCCCAGCTGTCCATTGTCGTCCAAGTGATCAAAAGGGTGCCGATCCGTTGGGTACCCGAGAACTTAGGATCCAACCCGTTTGATCCTACCTGTGACCCGTGGAGATTTTGGATAGAATTGAAGTTGATTTTTCTAGCATTTTTTTGGCAGTTTTTCAGTCCTTTTTTGGTGGTTTTTCGCGACCAATCCGTGCAGTAACCATTGGGCAATTGAGAAGACAGGGGCGTACATAATTTTTACTATTTTTATCTCCTGTATAATTGATTATCTGATAAATTGTCTGATGGATTTGCTGTTGGGATTATTTGCTGTCGTAAATATGTGTGGCTGAATTTGTAAAATCCATTGGGGTCCTTGACTGTGTTGAATTGTTGTTTTAATTTGCATGGATGTTGAATTTGATATTGTGATCTTCTTTACATTTATGCATGTATTGTTTAAGTTTTCATTCCAAGACGTCATTATGAACGCTAACTAAATTTATTTTTGAGATCAAGAGATGATAATTGAAATTGGAACCTAATCGAAAAGAACAATTAATTTTCGTTTAGAGATGAGGTTTATTAATTGTTGGATTAAAGAGTAGCTATCCTTAAGAGTGGTGAATTAGACCGATAAAGCTGATCTAAAATCAATCATTAAGGAGATTCCAGTGGTAGATTCTTAGATTTATAAATTTAATTTTCTCTAATGGGAAATTGAATTTAAATTAGAATTCACTCACAGGTAGCATAGTCAATTTCAGTAATCCATTATCCTTTGTGTGTTTGCCAATCAGTATAGGTTCCCAGATGGATTTTCTTTTCTTGCCTTCGTATATTCTCTTTCATTCATTGTCGCTAGTAGTTTATTGCACTTAATTAATTATTTGTTTAGTTAAAAATCAATCACTTTAATTACCAAGCTAGATAATAGGGAACAAGTAGTAACTCTGGGCTTTCCTGTTCCCTAGGAATATAACCTTGATACTTACCATTGCACTAGGCTGCATCGATAGGTTCACTGCCTTAGGTATAGTTGCTTAGTGTTGGCAGCACAACACCAATGGACATTCATTATTGAACACTGATGATTTGTATTGTATGTAAGTTTTATGATTTCCGTTGTGCTGTATGAATTTTAAATTTTTTCTATGCATAAGGTATGATTATCTGAGCAGAAGAACCTGAATCTAATCCATAATAATAAAACTTAAAGATATGAATGCTCAAACATTGTGAATAAATGGATAGGAATAATGTACCAAACTTATCTAATTACATTAGAGGAATTGTAATACTAGATAAGGGCGTTACAGAGGGTAACCTGACTATCACTAAAGGGAATACCTTAGGCAAATCCCTAACCACAGGAATTGAGCTAAGCCTCTCTTGTAATTCCACTTGGAAAAAGTTAAGGAAGATATCATTTACCTCACACACTCTGTCACTCCTACCCACCAGTAAGGCATCCAAATAAGTAATAGTTTTTTCAAAACAAGTCAAAAGAACTCAATTCCTAAACAGCCAATCCATCCCTAAAATAAAATCGATCCCAATTAGGGGTAAGCACACCAAATCCACAACAAACAGGTGGTTATCAATAAAAAGGGGACAATTTAAATAAATTTAAGGAGATATTGCAGATTCTCCCAAGGGCATGGAAATATGTAAATCATATGGCATGGTTGAAAAGGCAAGTTTATTTTCCTAGCACATGTATTAGATATGAAAGAGTGCGTAGCACCCGAATCAAATAGTATTATTAAGGAAAAATTATAAATCTTACCTTTACCCTACATTAGCCCAGGTGATTTCTCAACGTTGGCCCTGTCCAAGATAAAGACTCTTCCCAGGGCTTGTGGCCTTGGCCCACCAGGATTTTTCTGATTTCCATCGACTTAGCAATACTTTGCAATGTGCCCTATTTTTCTGCCCTTAAAGCACGTCACCAATGTTTGATACCAACAGGGCTGATTCCCATGCCTGTTTCTACACTTTGGGCAATTAGCAACCTCCGGGTGTCGGTTACTACTGGATGACCCTTGAAGTTCCTTGAAGTTTCCTCCTTTTACATTCAAGTTCTTGGCAAGTTATTTCTGTCGAGTAGCAAATCTCTGGTTTATATGCTGCTTATCCTCCAAACTCTTGCTAAGGATGCAAAATTTATTCACCAGTACCGTAAAATCTCTTATCTTTATTAGGGTTATTTACGTCTTCATCTGCTAGTCTAACCCCGCTTCCAAATGGCTTGACTTATAGGCCTCGTCAGGATGTAGTCGCAAATATGTAGAGTACTTAGCTAATTCTTCAAACTTGGCTAGATATTCCTCAATAGGCTTGCCCCTCTGCATGAGCTACAGGAACTCCATTTCCTTTTCCTGCCTTATGCTCTTGGGGAAGTATTTCTCCAAGAAGACTCTCTTGAAGGACTCCCAAGTTAGTGGGGTGCCCTTACTCTCCATGAGTTTTTTGGCCCCACTCCACTAGTTTTTTGCTTCACCCTTCAACATGTATGCTGCATAGGTAACCCTTTGCTCCTCAATACTATGCAGTAGTTGAAAGATTTTCTCCATCTCCTTTAACTATCCTTCCACTACCATCGATTCACATGTGCCTGTGAATGCTAGTGGTCCTATCCTCTGGAACTCCAGCCAGCCTTGGTACATGTGGTTGTCATTCTGATTATTCCTTCATTAGGATTTTGGTGGCTCTCCTGATATTGCCTTATGATGTTGGCATTGGTGGCAGCCTGATCTCTCACTGCCTCAACCATCATCCTAAACGTGCCCATAATATCTCTTAATTCTTCATTCATCTCATTGCTACCTCTTGGCCTTCTTGCAGTACCCCTTCTAGTGCTTGCATTGGTCTGCTGATACAAAAGGAAAATAATTAGCCTTTAGTAACAACAAATACAACCATAATAGCAAGTTTACTCCTAATATCTCAATTGTTGTAATCACAATCCTATATATTCCAGATTCTAAGAATTCATATCACAATTCCTAAAGCTGCAAGCCTGGCCAATCATGAACTAGTAAAATAGTAAACTATAGCTCTAACCTGGCTTTCCCCTAAACCGAGCTCTGATACCAACTTTTAACGACCCCTAATACCTATATGCACACATCAAAGTTATTATGAAGCATGGAATTCTCACATAAATTTTTCCTTTTTCATTAACAATTGGGTCATTACTAGTTGAGTGTAACCTAAATAGACTCCTCTCTTGGTCCATTCAAGTTCCACTCAACCACCTCTTATGCACAGCATGTCTAATACAACAATTTATACAACCATATGCTCTAGAATATAAAATTCTAAGATATCCATTTATAAACAATTGAGATATGACTTTTAAAATAATACTATTGCATTTAACTATCCATTAATAGATTACAACTTACGGTATTCATCAAAATAACCATATAAGTATTCATTACATATACACTTCTTGGCGTACTTGCCATTTCAAATTCCCTGTCTATGGATCCAAGATCTACAACTCTTTTAGATGGTATTGAAGTTCCAAATCATATCTCAAGCCTAACTAATCTTTAGGCATAGCCTAGCCCTAATCATATCAACAAACAACTTAATGAGATATGGTTATCCTAGTAGAGTAATTTACAGATCTATAATTTTAGAAAACAATTGAAAGTTCAGTTGTACCCTTTATGGTACATAAAACCTCTACCTTATATCACACCAACATACAAGTGAATTGCAAAATCCATATTCAATTTTCATTAAACACATGGGAATTAATATGTTTTCATTAAAGCCATACTTCACAAAATTCATAACAAAATCATAGAGTATATGATTATATTTTGGTCAAAATATCATATTCATAGTGCCTGTTATTTCATTTCAAACCTCATTTGCACAACAAGTTCTATCTTAATACAAAAAACACATAATCCTGCATATTTCTAGAAATTAATATGCATGTTATCACAACCTTATAAATCATTATCTCACTGCATGTTATTTTCCAATCCCAAGCTATCATCATACTTCCTTTTATCCATGTGACTAGGATTGTTTTTATCACGGGGACTATCCTCCCGGTGATTATCAGGATTCCTTTTATCCACGTGATATTGTCACACTTTCTTTTATCCATGTGACATGAGAATCTAACTTTCAGGACGTCCCCTAACATGTGCACATCTCTAGTCTCATCCTTTACCCGACTATACAACAATATATATAAATAGGTGATTAATACTTAGGTTTATAGAGTTTACACTTAAACCAAAATGTTTTTCCCGTCTAGACTATCCTCCCTTTACTCCTTAAAGTCTTCATGGGGTTGTGCTAGTTTAATGAGTAATCTCTAACAAATACAGACCTTTTAAGTTGAAAACAATTACATTTTATAAAGCAGTCTGCATAGGGAACACTTAATGACCATCCCATACCAACCATTAAATATCCACCCTAAATTTCATCTGTCCCTATAAGTATATAACCCAATAGAAAAATTTAAAACAAGCAGCAAAGGGTCTATTTCATGCTAATCAACATACATAGGCAAATTCTCTATACTCATATGAAAATCACATACTAGGTTAAATTTCATTTCATCAAATAAATTCCTATTTCATAAAATAAATTTTTCATTTCAAAGTAAGCAATTCACATCATTATTTCATAATTAGGGGAGTGTAGATTACTCAACCTTAACCATTTGTTCTGTCCTTGATCAAGGCTCCCTCTTTCCTCTTGGTATTTGACTTACAAATCACTTCTTAAGAAACAAATCTAGATTTCACACTAGTACTTCATAATTATGCCTTTATTGCATCATGCTTTCTATGCATCCTAGGCTGAAGGTTTCACTATGAAATAACTCTCTACTTTCCTTTTCTATTTTGGGGTTACTTGTCACCCAACATATGAAATCCTCATGTATGATGACATATGAGCCTTAATCCAACTAACGTTAGGGGTTTTTAAGCTCAATTCTTGCTTTAGAAATCATTTTTCACATTAGAGGGCTGTCAGTCGACTACTAGGAAGCTAACAGACGGCTGCCAAGAAGCTAACATTCGGATGGTTGCTCTCTGGATGGCTACCAGTCAACTATCGTAAAGCTGGAAATTAAGTGGTGGCTCTCTGGGAATTCTAGGTTTCATGAGACAGTAGCCTACCAGTCGACTGTTGTAAGGCTAGCAGTCGATTGCTTGTCAGAAATATGTACCCAACAGTCGACTGATAAGGCTACCAATTGATTACTGTGCCTCTGTATCAGTTTCTAGTTTGTCAAGAACTCGACAGTCAACTGCTGCATGCTAGCAGTCGACTATTATGTTCTTCGACAGCTCAAAAACTTTGGTTTTTCATAATTTTTTAGTCCAAATTCCACCCCATTTCAATTTTAAAAGGTATGAGCTTAGTTTTTAACAATTTTCCCCCTAAACCCAACCATTTTCGGGCTCAAACATCAATCACACAAGCAAATTTTCACATACAGCTCGAGTGAACAATAAAACCTAACTTGAAAATTTTGATTCAAGCCTAAAAGATGCTAAATGGAAGTTAAGAATTCCAACATTATGGTTCAGAAACCTTTTCCTATCTCCAAGCATCTTCAAAATCCTTATTTCACACAAGAAAATTGGAATTCCTAAAGAAAAGGGAAATTTCTCCATTTTTGGCTAATCCTAACATTTTAGTAGATTTGAGGGGTTCTAAGTGTAGTAATCTACTCCTAAATGATGCTTAGGATGTTTACCAAGCCAGAAGTAAGGATTTCTTACCTAGAATCTAGCTACCTGAGGCTTCTAACTTGATTTCCTTCTCCTTCTCCTTTTGCTCAATTTCCTTCCTTCCTTCCTCTCCTGAAGCTTCAACTCTTTCTTTTGGTGTGGAAGGGAAAGGCATATAAGAGGGAGGGAAAAGGGTGTAATAGCAGAAACTTTAGGGACCTCCTAGCAATTAAGAAAATTTACTCTTTAGTCCTTCTCCTTCTATCTCCAAGTTCCTTTTTCATTTAAACTCTTGAAATAAAATTCTAAGATTATCCTTCAAAAATGAATTCTAAAGAAGCAAATATTACAGTGGTAAGCTAGGACATTTCATCAAGGATTGCCTGTTGGAAAAGAAGGTAACTAAGGCCTATAAGCCTCTAACTAAGGGGAGAGTCTACACCCTTAAGGGCAAAGAGATAGACCAATCTGATGATTCCATTAAAGGTCAGTGTTTTATAAACAATGTTTCCTTAATTGTGCTATTTGATTATGGTACTACTCATTCCTTTATTTCTCTTGAATGTGTGGAAAGATTGAGCTTACCTATAATTGATTGCCCTATGAGTTATCCATTTCTACTGCAGCTGGAAAACATGTTTTAACTTCTTTAACTTACCTAAATTGCCCAATCATTTTTGAAAATAAACCTTTTATGTTTTACCTTACTATCTACCTTTAGTGGATTTAGATGTCATTCTTGGGATGGATTGGCTATCTTTTAATAAAGTGGTCCTAAACTATTTTGAGAAGTCTGTGACTTTTATGGACACTATACCTGTGAATAGGGGTACAAAGGAAAAGATCCAATGATTATGTTTCCTATGTTCTTCTGAGGTTGAGAATCAGCATAAGCTTGACAGTATCCTTATAGCTAGAGAGTTTCTTGATGTCATTCCCGAGGAGATCTCTAATCTTTCATCAAAGAGAGAAGTAGAATTCTCTATAAAGTTAGTTCCTGGAGCAGGACCAATCTCTATAGCACCCTATAGGATGTCTCCCCTAAAGCTAAGTGAGTTGAAAATGCAAATAGAAGACTTTCTAGAAAAGCAACTCATTAGACCCAGTACTTCATCATAGGGAGCACCGGTGTTACTTTTGAAGAAAAAGGATGGAAGTGTAAGAATGTGCATGATTATAGGTAACTGAACAAAGCAACAGTGAAAAACAAATATCCCTTCCCTAGGATTGATGACCTGTTAGATCAACTAAGAGGAGCAGTTATATTTACTAAGATCGATTTGAGGTCAGGGTACCATCAAATTCAAGTGAGAAGTGAGGATATACCTAAGATCGCTTTTAGGACTAGGTATGGGCATTATGAATTTCTTGTAATGCCATTTGGTCTGACAAATGCTCTAGTTATTTTCATGGATTACATGAATCGCATCTTTAGACCGTACCTTGACCAGTTCATGATAGTGTTCATTGATGATATTCTTGTATATTCTAGAAATAGGCAAGAGCATGAACAACACCTTAGGATTGTGTTGCAAGTGCTTAGAGAGAAATAATTGTATGCCAAACTCGAGAAATGTGAGTTCTAGTTAAAGGAAGTGAAATTCCTAGGGCATGTGATTACCAAGGATGAGGTAGCATTAGATCTAAGTAAGATGGAAGCGGTGGTCCATTGGGAGAGACCTACAACGGTGACTAAAATTCGTAGTTTCCTTGGACTAGCCAATTACTACAGAAGGTTTATCCAAGGGTTTTCACAAATAGCGATGCTAATGACCAAGTTAACTTAGAAAGATGTTCCATTTCTATGGGATTCTAAATGTCAAAATAGTTTCCAAACCTTGAAGGAAAGGTTAACCACTGCACCTATACTAATTATCCCAAATCCTTTGTGAAGGTTTGAGCTATACTGTGATGCATCCAAGAAAGGTCTAGGGTGTGTCTTAATGCAAGGGAGAAAAGTAGTGGCCTATGCTTTCAGACAACTAAGGTCCCATGAGGACAATTACCCCACTCATGACCTAGAATTAGAAGCTATAGTGTTTGTCTTGAAAATTTGGAGACACTACCTTTATAGGTCTAGGTTTAAGGTATTCAGTGACCACAAAAGTCTCAAGTACCTCTTTGATTAGAAGGAATTGAACATGAGATAGAGGAGATGGAAGGAATACATCAAGGATTATGATTTTAAATTGAGATACCATCCAGGCAAAGCCAATGTTGTGGCGGATGCCCTAAGTAAGAAATCCCTCCATATAGCTCAGATAATGGTGAGTGAACTGAGTTTGATAGAAAGTTTTAGCAATTTGAGCTTATCCACGTTGGTGCTACTAGATAGAATATGTCTAGGTGAATTGCGGATTGAGAGTGACCTTAGAACTCAAATCCTAGAGGCCCAAAATAAAGATAAATTCTTAAAGTCCCTGAAGGACCCAAAGGAATTCCATAAGGAAATCGATGGGATAATGACCTTCTATAACAAGGTTTATGTAACATCCACCTCTAATGCTTTGAGATTTATCATGATATTATTGTTATCATTGATTGAATATTAAAATGCTATTATTTGTGTAATGGTAAGAATGGTTCATTAAGGTGATAGAATTGACATTTTCATCAAGATAGAACCACTTTTTTCATAAAAAGGGCAAAATTGAAATTTTGGTAAAGAAGGGCAAAATAGCAATTTTACCATAAAGGAGAAAATAAATTTTATTTTCTTATTTTATGGAATCTTAATTAAGGATTTTTACCATTTTCATTTAAGAGAGAAGAAGAATTTAGTGTGTAAAGTAATTATGTCCACTTTGATGGAAAAATGGTAATTTTTCCTAAAAAAGACAAAGTTGTAATTTTACCCCAAGGACATATTAGTAATTTTACATAGGGTAGAAAATTTTAATTTTTACTTAGATACTCCATGGAAATAGAATTTGGAAGTCTTTACCCTTTTATTTTCAAAAGGAGAAAGAATAAGGGTAAATATAATGGCATTGGCATAAAGGGCAAAAAGGTAATTTTGCCTTAGAGACAAAATGGTAATTTTGACAAAAGAAGGGCAACTTAGTAATTTCACAAAAATAAGTTTCATAAAAACTTATTTAAGTAATTTTTGCCCATTAAACTTGAAAAGGGTGAAAATTAGGGTTAAAATGGCCATTTGGACATAAAGGGTAAAATTGTAATTTCCTTAGGGAAATATAGGTAATTTCCCAAAAATATAAAGGGTAAATCTAGAATTTCAAAATTCATAAGGGCATAATTTTCCTAGCCTATGGAAGTTTCACAAAATTACAATCCTAAGGAGAGTGGATGCCATTCTTGAAAAGGAGAAGTAATAAGGTAAATTGGTCATTTTACACCAAGGGCATTTTGGTAATTTCACCAAAACCATAATTTAAGTCATCTTCTTCCTTTTGGAGAAGAAGTCGAACAAGAGAGGGAGAAGAGGTGCTGGCCAAAACTTTGTCTAGCTTGGAAGAAGTGGAAAATCAAGTAAACCAACTAGGAAATTTCACACTTCTTGCATTTTCAAGGTAGCTAAACATGCCTAAACCCTTATTTTCTTATTTTATGGTTTGATTAAAGTGTTCTTAAACTTGTGAGATGGTTAGGGTTTTCTCTCTCTACATTCTTATGGAAGATTTACTTGAATGAGGTTTGCATATGATGAAATCTTGTTGTGTTTATGGCTATGGATATGTTGAAATGCTTGATAACATAAGAGATAGAAATTTCTCAAAATGGGAACCTAACTCTTGAAAAACCCTAATGTGTATCATAGCTGAAATGGTGTGTATTAGAGTGTGAAAATGGTGATTTTGCATGAGATCTACTTGAATATAATTGTTTTGTAAGCAAAATGGTGAGATAACTCCATTTTCTTATTTTTCTCTCTTTGGTCGAATGCTTGGTCTTGTGAAATATGTTTAAAAAGAGTGAAAGAACTTGCCATAAAATGGTAAGAGAGAGAAAATTAGGTTAGGTTAATGTCTTGACACTTTTCCCATTTTCCAACTTCACCATTAACCATGAAAGTGTACCTAACCTTTCTTGGCCGAAAGCATCCATGCAATTGGTGCTAAAATGTATTTGAAAAATGACTAGAAAATCTTATAAGTTTAGTCTTAAGAAAGGAGGAGAGAGAAAGTTATGGTATTTTTATGTTTTTGGCAAATGTACCATTTTAAAGTTTTACCATGTCGCCTTAAAAGTGTGCTTAAAAATGTGAAGTTGAAAGATTATATGCATTGTCACATTTAGCATGAAAAATGAGCTAGATAAGCATGTAAAACAAAGGCTTGATGTGCACTTACCTAATTTTGAGGTGTGAGAAATGTTATGCATAATTATGGAAATTGTTATCATAATGCTCAAATAATAGAAATAATGATAGAAATGAACCAAGTGGGTTAGAAATGCCAATCCTTCATGCTTTCCTTGCCTTGGCCGAATGCTATGTGATTTTTCCCTTGAATGGCTAAGTTTTATTTATTAATGGGAAATGGCCTAAGGTGTATTTTAAAATGGCCTAAGCTAAATAAGATAGGGAAAAATGATAAGATGATTAAATGTACATGATAAATTGCATGCATTATGCCATTGATGAGAATATGTTCAAAATCATGTGAATGTGATTGAATGTCTTGGAATGCTCTTGTAATTTTGAAAGGAAAGACATGAAAAGGCACTAAACAAGGGTAGAGCACAGCACTATTATATTCCCTTTTTGGTGAATATATCAAAGTTATGAATGTTTTCCTAAGGGTAAGAGCACAACACTATTATATCTTCCCTTAGAGATAATGAGAAATATAGTAAAAGCTACCTAAATAAAGGGACTCTGGCACTATATGTCCTCTTAAAGGTCACCAATAAAGGGTAGAGCATGGCACAATTATATCCCCCTTGTGGTGCATGAAATAGCATTATATGATACCCTAGTGGTGAGACTCCAAGGCACTATATTAAGTCACCCTAGTGGTTCAGCAAGTATGATCTCAAAAGATGGCCTTGAGCCGAGTATGATATTGTGAACAATCATGTTACATGAATGTGCTATATATGTGAGTTGTTAATGCATGTGAAATGTTGACATCTTATTTTATATTCCATTAATGACATCACTTGTTGTATATCTTACATCCATAGAAGCATACACACATGTTTCACATATAGCATACCCATAGAATTGAATGAAAAGGTTTTTGAACTAAATAGAATGTAGAAATGTTTTCTGTACTCGTACAGTGATACATATCAGTTATTTGAAAGAAAATAGTTTTTTTACCTACTAGAAAATTATTTCTCACTATTGTACTAGTATGTATCAGATGACTAGGTACTGCCTTATCATGGAGATTGAAGTGGCTATAGTAGAATTCCTTTCTTAGGGACTTTTACTATATTAAAGGATATTCACATTATGTCCATAATAGAACTTCCTCCTGAATGATCTGCATACTTAGATAGCAGATTTAGATATGCACTTATAGCCCTTTTTATTTTGGTCCTAATTCTACATATTCTTTTTGGGTTAGAATTAGGACTCCTATAAATGGGTACTTCATATATCCTGGTTTATGTATCAAACAATTTATATATAAGAAAAGTTTTTATGAATTCCACTGTGATGTATGATATTTTATTTCCATTGTGCAGAAGTGTACTCACCTAAGCAAAAGAACCCAAACCTAATCAAATAATAATTAATGATGGATTTATATGCTCAGGCACTAAGATTTATAATAATTATATGCGATAAAAATTTAAAGAAAAATTTAACCACTTATCTTATTACATTTTATGACATTGTTAAGTCAAGATAAGGGATGTTACAGTTTATGTCCCAAGTCTAGGGGAATTGAGGGAGAAATCTTAAAGGAAGCCCATAGGAGCAACTACACCATCCACCTTGGTGCCACTAAGATGTATCAAGACTTGAAGGGAAGATTTTGCTAGCCAAGCATGAAAAAGTACATCGCTAAGTATGTCAGTAAGTGCTTAGTGTGTCAATAGGTAAAGATTAAACATCAAAAACCTGCTATGTTGTTATAACCTCTCGATATCCTTGAGTGGAAATGGCATAAGATTTCTATGGACTTTGTGGTTGGTTTAGCCAGGACTCAGTCAAGAAATGATGTTATTTAGGAGATAGTAGATCGATTAACTAAGTCTGCACATTTCCTACCCATTAAGATAAATTTCTCCTTGGAAAAATTAGCTCGTTTGTATATTCAAGAAATAGTGAGACTTCATGGGATCTCTACTAGCATTGTCTCAGATAGAGACCCAAGGTTTACCTCTAGATTTTAGAGAGCCTTCCAAGAAGCTTTTGGTACTAGATTAAGCTTAAGTACCGCTTATCATCCTCAAATAGATGGAAAAACTGAGGGGACTATCCAAACTTTAGAGGATATGCTTAGGTCATGTGCCTTGAAGCATAAGGGGAGTTGGGACAAAGCCTAGAATTGATAGAATTCTCATACAATAACAGTTTCCATTCTAGCATGAGGATGGCACCCTATGAAGCTTTGTATGAGAAGAAGTGTAGATCACCTCTGTGTTGGTTTGAGGTAAGGGAAAGACAATTTCTTGGACCAGAGTTGGTACAACAAACTATAGACCAGATCAAGATGATCAAGGATAAAATGACTAAGGCTTAAGATAGACAAAAGAAGTATGCTGACAAGAGAAGGAGACTACTAGAATATAATAAAGGGGATCATGTTTTCCTTAGGGTATCACTTGTCACTAGTATAGGTAGAGCCATTAAGTCCAGAAAGCTAATTAGGTCATTCCAAATTTTGAGAAAAGTTAGTCAATCAGCCTACCAGATAGCATTAGCCTCATTTTTATTGAACCTTCACAATGTTTTCCATGTCTCGTAACTTCAAAAATATATCCATGACCCATCACACATTCTTGATGCCAGTATAGTATAGTCAAAAGAAAATTTAACTTACCATCCAAAACCCTTAAGAATCATCAGGAATGAGGTCAAGCAATTAAGGAGCAAGGTTATCCCTCTGGTTAAGGTCTTATGGGATTAGTCATCTCTATGAGAGGCAACATGGGAGATGGAAGAGGATATGAGAAAGTCCTACTTGGAGCTATTCAAATAGATACATTCTAATTTTGAGGATGAAATTATTTTAAAAGAGGGGAGAAATGTAACATTCGCTCCTAGTATGATTAAGATATGCTTATTAGTTGTTAATTTAAGTTAATGCTTGTGTATGTTGCATTAATTGCATATAGTTGTATTAGTGTAGGGACTTAGTTAAAAGAAATAAAAGCTGAGTTAAGATGTGGCTAAAGACCAAATTGAAAAGGGAAAATTCAGTCAGGCCAAAGTCATAAATGAGACAAGGACCAGAATGCAAATTGGGAGACTCAAATATTCAGAAACCCTAGAACCCTAACCCATAACTCACACTTCAGTATTTTCCTAAAGAGAGAGAAGGGCGAGTAGAGAGAGAAAGGGATTAGCTAGGGCAAGAGGAGAGGAAAAACTTGAAGGAAGGGTGATTTAAGGCTAGGGATTAATCCTACAGCAAGAGTAAGACCATTAAACACAGTGCACATGTACATTTTCAAGAAATCCAGGTAGCAACTCAACCTAAATCCCATTTTCTGAAATGTTCAACTCTTTGCTGAGAAAATTTGATTTATGAATGTTTTGAGTGAATTTTGGGGTTTAAACCTACATTTTCTATGTTTCTAAATATTATTAGGTGATACTTGCTGAATAATTATGTTCATTTATGCTTGTCATTGATTGTGAAAGTGGGCTTATGCCCTAAGTGTGAAAATGTGGTTTAATCTTAGTTAGATTTCTATTAAGTTAAGTTTTTGGTCTGTTATAAAGGCTATATGATGTCTACGTATTAGTGTTGAGTTCATAGCTTAAGAAATTGGCTTGAAAACATGTTTTTAGAGCAAAAATCTGGATTTACCAATGAGTTTTACAGCAGATAGAACACTGGCAGCCGACTACCAAACCCTAGAAGTTGACTATCGTGTTCTTCATTTTCCAGAAAATTTGTTTGAAGGCTAGTAGCCTACTTCCTCGGTCTAACAATCGATTATCGGGCCCATTTTCACCAAGCTGTTAGCAATCGACTGGTAGCTCTTGGCCAAGACAGGGTAAAAAGGACTGCCAGCATAGGATTAGTCTACTGTCAACCCACTGTTTCAGATAATGAACTCAATGGCCAATTTTAAGAGGTAAATAGCCCAAAATCTCACTCAAATTAAGGATCTAAACCTGGGATGTAGAGAGTAACATGTAAGATGTAAGATTCACGTGTTACTAGGATGAGAGGATCCATGTGACAGTGAAATGAAGAGAGCGAGAAACATAAAGAGAGTTAAGAGGACAGTATTCTAAGTATATGCATTAGTGGTAGATAAGCTCATGATCGAATGACTAATTGTCGGTATGGGATAACCATTGGGCATTCCACCGTTGTGCTATAAATTAGGATGGTTAAACATCCACATGAACATAGACAATTTTGAAAACGTCGTGATGGTTGCGAACTTTAAGTTAATGTCATCTTCCAAAGGCCATTTAAGAAATATGTACTTAGAGTTAAGCATAACCATGGACATGAGCTGAATCACCCTATTTTATATGTTAGAGAATAACATACCAGAACATGATCCATCAAAAAGGGATGGTGATTCCATAGCCCATGATCTACGTAAGCAGAGTGGCTGCGACCTGTCCAGAGTTAGATAGTGATCCCATGAGTTGACATACTAGCCTCGCAAGAGACAAAAGGGATATTCTCCAGCTGGTCAGGAGTGATCTGTCAGAGTTGACAAGGACCATAAAGAGAGTTATACTAGCCCCACAAGGGGCGAAAGGGATATCAACCGGTTGGTTAAGGAATGTTCTGCAAAAAAGGCAATAACCATTAAGGAGTACTCGAATCTAGCTAGGGGACGCCTCAGATAGTGCCAGTGGTAGAATTGTCACATATGATGTTAAGTAAACTCATGCATTAATGTAGTGGTACGTGAAGCTATTCGTTGGGTGGTGCTTCCAATAACTCATATGATATGTTTGTTTCTCCTGCTCATATGTTATATGAAAATGTATGTTTGTTACCCCATGGATTGTTTAACGTGAAAGTTATGTTGAAAATGATGATGAATGCACATCCCATATTGAAAAGTTTATATGTTCAAATGTACATGCATAGATATAAGCACAAGACATCAGATTATATTACATGCACCACATCCTAATAGTATGTATTATGTTTTTATGATGAAAAGAATATAGAGATTTTACGTATGAGTACAGTGGTATAGGTTAGTAGTTTTCAAAGTAGGTTGCATTACTACTGAGATTAATTTATCACATATATACTGGCGTGTACCAGATGTGTAGGTCCCTAGTTGTAGAGGAAAGTAACATGGGAAGAAGTACCCTTCATGAGGTATATGGAAAAAGATGTTTATTTTGGATAGTATAGACATATGTTCATTTGGTATTAGTCTTTATGATTTTTTAGAAAAGCTAGTATAGATTATCTCTTGTATAGTCTATCTTAACTTGGATGTATATGAATTAATTATCACTATCAATAGTCTATTTGATGGGATTACGAGTGGCAAGGATGTTGCCTCCATACCCCAATAGTCAAATTAAAGTCAACTAATAAGTAATTATGCATGTTTTTGTATAGTTATCTAGAGCATATTATATATATATATATGGTTTGATAATTTTGCTGCGATTCTTGAGTGAGAACCCGAGTGTAGAACTCAACCCCAAATGGCACTCAATTAATAAACTTGGTAAAAAGTTTAAATTTACTCAAGTAGAAGTAATAGTAATACACTATTATTATGATATTTATATATTATAGTCCTTAATTAACTTAAAAGGAACTATAGGCTAAGGGGGTGTTATAAGTGTTACAATTGCAATTTATGTACATGCTAAAGCGTCCTCCAGTAAATCCAAGTACATCCATCCACAACAACCCCACAAGGTCCTTGTCCACTTCCTTGGCAGTTCATTCCCTAATGCCCCCACAAGATCCCTGCCCACCTCTTTGGCAATTCATCCCCCATCTCTAAGAACCCCAAGGTCCCTGCCCATCTCCTGGCAGTTCTTCCCTTGTATATATGGGATTACTATTTTCAATAGATCATCTCCCAAAATGCTATTCATAAACATATAGACTAGGGTGATTCAGCTCATATCATGATTATGCCTAACTTTAAGTATGTGACTCCTTTAACTAACCATAGGAGAGTTCACTAACTTAAAATTAATAATCATCACGGTGTTTTCAAAACCATTTAGCTTAACCATGGAATGCCCAATGGCCGTCTCATACCGAACATCAGTCACTAGACATAAACTTATCTACCACTATCATGCACTAGGAATACTTTCTCATTTCTCTTGTATATTTCATGCTCATTCCTTTTAAATTCTCATCTCATTCTTGCTCTTGCTCTTTCACTTTCAACCCCTATGTTACCTATTATACATTCTAGGTTCAAATCCCTTGATTGAGTGGATTTTTAGGCTAATTACACTTCAAACTAGGTCATTAAGTTCATCATCCATGACAGAGGCTAGCCAGTCGGCTTCCACCCACCTATTAATCGACTTTCAGCTCATTATCCTGCAAAATTTTCCAAACTCGAAGGCTACCAATCGACTGCCATGACCACGACAATAGTCGACTTCCAGATGCTAGCAGTCAACTTCCAGAGGCTAACAGTTGACTGTTAGGGATCTGTATGCATTTTTGGGCAATCGAAGAACACAATAGTTGACTTCCAGGAGCTAGCAGTCAGCTGTTATGTTATACTTTATTTTTCAAATTGTTCTTTGACCTAGTTTTTTACCCAAGAACTTGTTTGTAACCCATTTCTGATAATAAACAACTTAATACCAGCCTATAAGCATCATTTATCACATAAAAATAGCTCAAGTTACTGTTTAATCTCACTTAAATCTTGGATTCAACCTTGTTTTCATTCAATAGGTAAAAACCCATTTCTCATCATCTGATTTATGCAAACATAAGTACATCCATGCAATTTAAAGCACCCAATAACAGTTAAAAGCATAAATAATGTAGTTTTTAGCTTTCTATCTGGCTTAATGACATGAAAATCATAATTTTCAATACATGAACAATATTTTCTGAAATAGAGAGGATTAGGTTGTTTGTTACCTTACTCTATGTAAAAGCTGGAGTATCATCAGATATCCTCCTAAATTCCCCCACTGCCAACTTTTGCTTCAATTCACTCTAAAGATTTCACTTCCTTTGCAATCTCCCTCTTTGTCTCTTTAAGATTTTCTCTCTTTATCACTCTAGAATTTTGGAGTTAAGGGTGGAAATAAGGCTTCTAATATTTCCACCTATTTATAGGTGGTCCAGAAATTATAACTCTAATCCTAATTCTCGATCGTTTGCCTTAAAATGATAATTTCTCCAGCCATATGCCAAATTATCATTTTTTCCCTGAATCATTGGCGGGCAAATTCAAAAATCTAGTAGCCACAGTAACACTTTTAGCTAAATTTACTATTAGCTACCCTTGAAATATGGAAAGCTTACATAGCTTCCTCCAATAACCCTTTTTCCTTTCATTCAAATTCCCGCTCTTTTCTTTTCAATTTAATCCCCCCTCTCTAATATAACAACATGCAATTTAATGCAACAAACACAAGCATTTAACCTATTTAACCTATTTAAAAATTAATAAATATCTCTCAAGTATGGAAGGAGCAGATGTTACATTAAAACAATCATGCAATCTATAATTATTTAACAATTAAAAATATTAAAATCTTATCATATGCATATAAGTTAATATCAAAATTTCTTTTTATTAGAAGTAATTTTCTAATTAAATTTTCTTAAATAATTCTATGACACACCTAATTAGTTATACATTTTAAACTACATAAATTAAACTTGGTCATAACAAACCATCTACATTTAATCAAATATTTAAAACTACATAATACAATTTGAAAATAACTCCCAGTACACGTTTACAATCTAGAATTTTTAGAGTGAAACTATAATATAATCTAAAAGTTTTTCAAAGATAATCTATAATAAAATTTATCATTTTCTCAACAATAAATAAATTTTAAACTTTGTTTAGCATGCCTAAAATATATTATATAGTACACATGTTGCATTCACATCTACAACAAAATACGAACGTTAGTTTACATTTTTTTTTACACGTAAAACTTATATTTACATACCACAAAAAAAAAAATCATACAACATGAAGATAATTTATAAACAAATCAAAATTGATTTTTTTTACAGAAAATATTTAATTTTGAACCCATGAAATGACAAAAAAATTTGTTAAATATTTATTTCAGTCATTTTAAAATTATAAAAAAAAAAACATACCTTATATGAAGATCACTTGAAGAATGGACCACCACTGAATTCTATCACTTGCAGAAATGCTGGAGAAGAGATCGAGAAGCAAGACAAGTCAAGAACAAGAGGATGCAACGTGAAGAAATTAAACTCAGAGTGATGCGAGGTTTTACAGACATTTTGAACAGGTAATATAAAATCATCAACCAATGAGAGAGGGGCTGACGGAATAGGCTATTTTAATATATATATATATCCTTATATGGGGTAGACTGCATTTATTTTAAAAAAAAAATCATACGGTAATCTATATGAGTATCTTAATCTATCTCATATTCAAACGAATTGTCTACAGAAAAAAAAAAATGAAGGTTTGGAGAAAAATAACTGTTGGGGCTAAATTTTTTTAACAGTAATTTAATAAAATGATTTTTGGTATAATGGTCGCATACAAGCCCTAGAAAGCTACAACACAGTTATAGAATTTTGTTGATCACACATTCAAACAGTGACACAATCATACCTTAAGTCCTTAACCTCTGGATTAGGGTTTCAAGCAAGATACCAGATGTCACTATCAATTCTAAGAAAAGATCTGATTATATACGTGGTTGCATGAGTAGATAGATTTCCATTTGGATTCTCCACAATTGTTTGCCTAACAGCGAACTTGAGTCACGTGAAACCAAACCGTTTGAGGCCATAATCATAATCATTTAAATAATGAAATGAAGCATTCTACGTTGATCATATTCTGTAATTAATAAATCGTAATATAATTGTTTCAGTAAAATATTATTTTTTTTAAGTTTTAATTTTGTTCCTTAAATTTAGATGGCTTCAATTTATTATTTTAATTTCAAAAAAATAATTAATTTTTTAATCCCTAACTTCATTAATTTATTTAATGAAAAATATTAAGTTGAAACTAATTTTAATAACTTTATGTCATATTATTACTAATATTATCAATAAGTGAATTTTACATGTAAAAAATAATAATATTAGAGATAGTGTTATATTTATGTTTATATTTCGTGAATGCTTAATTTAAAATTCAGAATTTAAATTTAACAATTTGTTATTTTTTTAATATAAAATTAATAAAGTAATAATATTGACAATAATATGACCTAAAGATTAAAAATTAACTCCAATTCAAAATTTTTCTCTATGTAAATTAATGGTATTAGAGATTAAGACAAAATTGATTATTTTTTAAAATTAAAGAATTAAATTTAAATAACAAAACTAAAACATGAGTTAAAGTTAGAAACTCAGAAGTGTTCTTTTAGGAATAGCAATAGATGAGTATCTGTCCATTTTTTTACATCTATGTATGTATTCAATCAAAATATCCAATATACAACAAACGAACCCCAATCCAATTTGATAAAAAAAAATATTAATTTTAATATATGTATTTGAAATTACTTAATACAAAAAATATTTGAAATATTCAAAATATTAAAAAAAAGTAATTGATATTAAATATTATATATTAGATACTCTATAATCAAATAATCTCCTTGATATCCACCAAATAAAAAAAATTTAAATAGTATAAATTACTATAAAAAGATATTTGACAATAAAAAATTTTACATAATTATTATAACCTAAAATTAAAAATAATAATTCTAATAACATTAAAAGTATAAAATTTTATTTAATAACTTATATTTTATAACATATATTATTTAAATATCATATATCAAATATTTTGTCTACTTATTCATATTAGATGAATATAAAATATTTAAATCGCACTCACCTAATATCTATCAAATAATTATTTTTACAATCCATACCATATATATATATATATATAATTGATATCATCAAATACTCATAATACTTATACCCATTACCCTTATTTTGCTGTTTTACCTATTTTTTTCATAACATACTAGTTTTCTTTCTTATAATAGCATCAGATAAACTAATTTTGGGTAATGATTTAATTCTTTATGCTGGCCTAACTTTTTGCTTTTTGTTAGTAGCATTGATGCACATCACATTCTATTCTACTTCAATATCAGTTCCTTCTTATTTTTGGAAATTGACCCCCAAAAAAAGGGGGAAAAGAAGAAAATAAAATAAATCGTTAAATGACTATTTCTTTCCTGGGTTAAAAAACCAGTTCCTCTAAATCTCACACTTAAAACATTGACAGATTTTAGAAAATTAATTAAAATCTTTCATTATTCTTTCTTTTTTAGATAATAACTCTCAAAGTTCCAACTAATCCCATTTTTCCATTTTTTTTTCTTATATGTAACATAAATAAAAAGAAATAGCAAAGTATTCTGTGAGTTAGTATTCAGCATTATAGAGTACGCACCAAAAGGATGCTTCCCGCTTAAGAGTCATGAGAGCATCCACTATACAGTTCCTTGAAAGTGCAGAAATCTTGCTACTAAACATGAAAATGAAACATGAAGGGCTTCTCCAAAATAAATATTTACACAGAACATTAGTAACAGAACACCATGCACAAAGAAACCAGGAAAATTAAGCAGAGAGGAAAAAGAGAACTTCCAATCGTGTGTGCTAATGAAGTTGATAATCTCATCTTTCAAAACCTGAAGATCAGAAACTCAGTTGTTTTACTGTGGAATACACAAAGCCATGGAAGCAGAAGTAAGGGAAGCAGGGGAGAGGGAAAAGGGTATGTAATTAAAAGGGCTTGAGAAAATGGAACGAAGGAATACTCCAACCTGATCTACACCTGATCCGGGATCAGAAAGCCATGGATCGTATAATTCTATAAAACCCAGCTTTATTCTCCCCTACACATACTTAATGGTTCACGATGGGATCGATCCAACCCTGCACAGCCATCCTCTTTGAAACATCGGCCAAGGAGCTTAGATTGCACCTGATCAAAGCCTCCACAAAGTAGCAAGTTTCGTCCCTAGTGTTCCCATTAGGCACATCCACCACAAATGATTCAATCACCATTGTTCCAGGTCTCCCATCAATAATCTCTGGATGAACTGTGATTATTGATGAGTAGTTCTGTCCAATTCCACATAAAGCCATTGAGTTAGAAACGTAGCAATTCATTCACCTTACAGCACAATGATTCTCATGTTTTAACCTATACTAAGTTCCTATGATACAATTTGGATAAATAACCATGCCCTTGTAAGTTTAGCGTCTAATACTAAGAATCTTCTGCAGCACCAAAACCCTGAAAACTTGCTAGTGTTACCATGAATAATATCTCGACCACCTTTTTTATCTCTGGTCAATGCCAAATGTTGAATGCATAATAATTTGAATAATGGTGCAAATATAATGCAATCTTAGCAGGTAGAGAGGGTTTCGTGTTTGCTACCAACAAAGAAGTGTACCAATGAGAATGGAAAACTCTATTCCACAATCTTTTCCTTCTAACCTATTCCCATTCTAAATGATAGAAAAGGAAATTTTATGAAGGACCAAATTAAACAGAAAAGTTTATGTAGGACCAAATTTAAAAAAAAAAATTTATGAAGGAGCAAATTGAAAAATACCCCATCTTTGAGGGACCAAATGGGGTTTTAGTCCTTCTAAATATTTATGTAACGGACATGTGTCATACCTTGAGCCTATGGTCACCACCAAGGATTCTAATGCCAAGAATGTGTTCCTCATCATCAAGTTGCTCTAGTCTCTCGGTGCTGGTTGTAGCAGGAAGTCCAGATCTAACATTCACTTCTCTAACGCTCCCAATACCAAGGTCCCCTTGCATAATACATCTGCTAACAAAAGGTTTATATTTCTGGGGTTGATCAAATCTTCTAACCAGGGACCAAACCTGCAAGAAAAATAAATGAATCAGATCAATCAGCCATCAATTTTTCTCTTCATCCACAAATTCGCAAAAAAAAAAAAAAGAAAAAAAAAAAAGAAATGCATATCTTGAAATATACTATAATCTTCAAATCATGGCACTAAGTCTATCCAACAGAACACAAAAGATGAAGATTAACCAATAGAGGTAGAAGATAATTATTTGTTACATTGCGTGGTGCTATGGAAACAAGTCTGCAAGGAACATAGAGCTGAAGAGCATTTAAGAGATGTGAAGAACTCTCTTAGTACCATTTTCGTAATCATTTGGACATTTCTATGAGAGGTGAAGTGAGTAGCGTAGTAGTTTCAGTAGCAATTAGCAAACCGATGAGAATACACTAATTTGTAAATTTTACAAAAGACTAGAAACGGAAAAAGGGAAAAATAGATATAATAACCCATCAAGTAAAATGTAAGAATATATAACTTCTAGTTATATATAACTGTTTTAGGCTTCAGAAACTGGAGGATGAGTTGATGACTGGGAACCCAAGTAAAATCTTCTAACAAAATGAAGATTATACCTCTGCCATAACGGATTCCATAACCACAAATTACATCAGATAGCAATCAAAGCACATCTCTCCTGAAACCCCAGGAGCTGGAATACCCAACTTTCGCAAATAGAAATGAAAAGAAAGCCATCAGAATGAAGCGAAATCGCTCAGTTCTTCAAACTAAAACAAAAAGTCAAAACCCATAGAAAATCATTAAAATCACAGAAAAATCAGACCCACCAACACCAAGAAGGAAACCCAGCTCAGATTTCAGAAGCAAAACCCGAATATCAATCCCCGAGAGCTTATATGCAACTTACTAGATGAAAGGGAGCCCTTATGTGCTTTACTAGAGCTGAAGTGCACTGGTTCTCCCTGGGTTCGTGCCAGTGATGCCTCTGTATGTACTGCTTCTCAATCGCACCGTATGATTCACCGTCGTCGTTCATCTTGATGCTACCTTCTCTCCTAAGCACAGACATAGCAGAGTCTTCCAGAGGGATAAGCTTTGGTTTGGTATGGTTGCTGTCTTCAGAGGAGGCTACGGTGTAAAATGTACAGGCTTAGCTTAGCTTTGCTTCGCAGACTATTAAAAGTGCAGTGAACCGACCGACATCAAATTATTATATATGCTTTCTATTGTTGGCCCATTATAGGTCATTTAAATACCACAGGTGGTTTGACACGTGAGGCATATCTCAATTTATTTTTTATTTTTTCAGTCATGAATACATTTTAAGGCTGTTGTACGAATATATTTTTTATTATTATGTTTAAAAATATTTTTTATTGTAATCTACATATTTATTTCACTTTTTTCATAATTATATCAACTCGTAATACTTATGGTAAATTATGCGTTAACTTTGTATTAATTCGTTAGTGATAATAGAAAATTATTGTTTAACTTGAATTTGACCAACAATTATTGTTATTTAATTAGAATTTGAACCATTAATTCGTGAATATTAATAATAAAATGTTGTTTGATGATAGTTTTGACCAGCATATTAAAATATATAAAAAAAATATATGATAAATATACAAATAAATATCAAAAAGTTAAAAACTCAAATTAATAAATAAAAATTGTTATTATAAATAAATTATATAACCAAAAATACTATAAACAAAAAAATTATTAAAAACTCAAACCAAAAAACAGGTCAAATAAAATTTTAATAAAATATTATAACTAAAAAAAAGAATAAACAAACAAAATTTTAACAAAAAGAATTTAATTCAATATATTATTAACAAAAATTAAAGAAAATTTTAACTCAAGTTAACAAAATTTTAACGAAATGAATAACAAATATTTAACTCAATATTAACAAAATTTAAATAAAATGAACTAATTTTATCATTACCAATTAACAAACCAAATATTTACAAAACATATCAATTTTAAATTGTGTTTGTTAAAATTGTGTTCGTTTATTCTTTTTTTGAGTTAATATAATATTTTATTAAAATTTTGTTTGATTTGTTTTTTTGGTTTGAGTTTTTAATAATATTTTTGTTATAGTCTTTTTGGTTATATAATTTTTTTATAGTATTGTTTATTATTTTTTAATTCAAGTTTTTCAATTTTTTATATTTATTTGTGCAATTATCATGTTTTTTTCTATTTCATATAATTTATGAATTTATACTTACTTTCGATAATAGGCTAGTCAAAATTTTAGTCAAACAACAATTCGCTACTAATATTAATGAATTTTTTATCAAAATTTTAGTTAAACAACAATTCGCTATTAGCATTAGCAAATTAACATAAAGTTAAAAAAAAAAATGGTTATTACTATTAACGAATTGATGCAATTAAAGAAAAAGTAATATAAATATGTAGATTACAATAAATAAAAGATATTTTTAAAAATAATTAAAAAAAGTAATATATTCATACAAAAGCCTATATTTTAGATTAATTTATGCCTAAATCACATTTCTTTTTATGGGTATGAGATTTTGAGTATCTGTCCCAAAAGAAAAAATAATTTTGAGGATGTATTTTTCATAATAATATGATATATTTTAAATAGACTAGATAATGAATGCCCAGGTGCCATCATTTGTGGAACCGAAACAAAATTCTTCTTCATTCTTGGAACATGACAAAAATCTCTATATTAATAATTTATTTTTTAAAGTATTTTTTTTTCATAGTTCAGTTTTATAGAAAATTATGGAAAAACTTGGTCCTTGAAAAAGAAAATTTTTTGTTTTAGTTTTTTCCTAAAATGATAATATTTTAGAAACTAAATAAGAGGAAAAATTTTTTCTAAGAAACTAAAGTATTAATATTTTAATTGAGAGGTGGATACATAGTGGGTCCATATAAGTCAAAGCAAAAAAGAATATATAAAATATAAATTTAGTGAAAGGTACATTGATTATAGAATAGAGGTAAAACTTGGAAATCATTTTATATGAGTCACAAATTTTAAGTTTTGGGAATGATAATACAAAATAATGAAGAAATAAAAGAGGATGTAAATTATAGGAGTCAAGCTAGGTATATGAAATGAAGGAAGGTTGTTCCTACATGAGTTTTATTTCATTATTAGTTTGTTTAATTTAATCTAAGAATGTCCAATAAGTGACTTCCCCTAGTTAAGAAGCGGTGACTCAACTTTTTTGGGAGGAGGCGACTC
The DNA here is from genome assembly GCA_031216115.1 of Senna siamea. Classification (NCBI taxonomy): domain Eukaryota; kingdom Viridiplantae; phylum Streptophyta; class Magnoliopsida; order Fabales; family Fabaceae; genus Senna; species Senna siamea. Next base: position 16,405,371 of record CM062364.1, read on the forward strand.
ATCTCTCTTAAGAAAAGGCAATCACTTTTCCTTAAAAGGAAGTGACCCCTCTTCCTAAAAGGAGGCGACCCATCTCCCTTAATAAGAGGCAACTCATCTCTCTTAAAAGGATACAAACCCTCTCCTTGAGATGAGATAATCCCTCACACTTTAGAGTAGGCAATCCCTTTTAAGAAGGCAATCCATCAAAATGAGAAAAGGCAACCCCTCACACTTGAGAGAAGGCAAACCCTTTCCCTTAAGATAATGTGATCCCTCTTAAGAAGGTGACTCCTCTCCCTTGAGAAGAGGCAACCTCTCTTCCTTAAAAGGAGGCGAACCTTCTACCTAAACAAAAAGACTGCCTCTACATAAGTAGAAAGGGCACCTCCACATAAGAGAAGGTACCTTGGGCTATATGGAGCGCCTTACCTTAAGCTCTCCAATGTCATATAGTCTGACATTTAGCCCTAGCGAAGCTCCCAATGAATCCATCCCTTGATTGATTGAAATGCTCCAAGATGCCCATGATGAAGCCCTTTGACTGAGCGAAGTGTTGTAGGGCGCCTAGTGATGAAGTCCTCTATTGAGAGAAATGCTTTAAGGCGACTAATGATGAAGTCCTTTACTAAGAAAAATGCTCTAAGGCACCTAGTGATGAAATCCTCTGACTGAGAAAAGTGTTCCATGGTGGCTAGTGATGAAGTCTACTAAGCGAAGTGCTACAAGGTGCCTAGTGAATCCCCCTTACTGAGTAAAGTGCTTCAGAGCGCCCAATGAATTCGTCATTTGGACAATAAACTAAGATACCTCACTTGTCCCCTCATAAGAAGTATGAGTTAGTGTAGAGTGTGAAGAGGTCATCCTCTCCCTTAAGGCCAGTGTAGAGCTAACTTGAAAAGAATCACATCAAGGTTACTCTGACTTTGCGAAAAAGCAATGCTCTCAGAATAGGTTTGGTGTAGGTCTAATGCTACCCGCAGTGCCCAACTTAGACAAGGTTGGGGTCACTGTAAAGGATTAATCTTCATTCTCTTTTCCCCAAGAATAGCCCTAGGAAGTGCCCTAGTAAGATTGAAGTAAAGATTCTTGGTGCGTAGTGTAACAACCCCCTTACCATAGCTTGTAATTTAGAAAGTGTGAAATGCTATGAAAAATTTTTCCTTTCAAAATATACATCAATCAAGGTCGTTACTGGTTGAGTGTAACCCAAATAGCCATCCTTATTCAAATTTCACTCATCCCCATACCTGCACAGCTTATCTAATACCTCAAATTATCATAATAATATAGCCATCAACATACTCTGGAATATACATCTAAATTACCATTCATGAATTGCATTTAAGATACTAATTATAGGATATAAAACTTAATTATTTACCACAATAGTACATAAATATCTCAAAATACAAATTCAGTGAGCAATAAACACCATATTAATGCCATTAATCCATTTACAATTAAACCCTAAGCTACATCATAGCTTCTCGGTCTCTCTGCAATTCAATGCAATAAATACGTTTAGTCTCAGGCTAATTCTTGGCGCCATCATGCCCTTGATTGTCTGAACACACAACTTAATGAGATTTTGAATCCCAGTAGAGTAATATACAATTAATTTTATTCAAAACAACTGAGTGTTCAACTACACCCCCGTCCAGTTATAGAAAACCTCTCCCCAAACTCATTCATTTAATAAAACATGTGAATTAAAGCTTCATTTCTCATAAATCACTAAACATGGAAAATCTAGTGGCTTTCCAGAAAATAGAAGTCAAAATCATTCTCAATCAAAGAGTATAAGTGTTTGTGAAAACCATCATTTTCAAAATTCCTGTAGTGAATTTTTCATATCCATTGCATAACGCTCCTATGTTGCTGCAAGGATCTCAAACATCTGCATATTACATTAGTATATATGCATAAAATCATATAAATCAATTAACAATTCATCATCTGCTATTTTCCAATCTCATTTTAAAATCACGGGGATCGTCCTCCTTGTGATTGTCACAGGACCATCCTCTATGTGACTGAGATTGTTACTATCACGAGGACCGTCCTCCTTGTGACTGAGAACCTAACATCGAAAAGGGGCATCCCCCATCATGTGCACATTACAAGTAGGTCTCATCTCTCTATCTCGACTATAAGGCAATGTATACATATAGATGACTAATACTTATGATCATAGGGCTTTTGATGAGTGCTACCAATGCTACCTAAGTAACTACACCTAAGGCAGTGAACCTATCAATGCAGCCTAGTGCAATGGTGAGTATCAAGGTCATATTTCTCAGGAACGGGAAAGCCCAGAGTTACTACTTGTTCTCTGTTATCTAGCCTAAAAGTTAGAGTGATTGATTTTACCTAAACTAACATCTAACTACAAGCAATAATAAACTAACAGCGATAAGGAACAGAAGAAAATACATGGAGGCAAGAAATGCAAATCCATCAGGGAACTTATACTGGTTGGCAAACACACAAAGGATAATGGATTACTGAATTTGACTATGCTACTTGTGAGTGAATTCTAAGTTAAATTCAATTTCCCTCTCGAGACAATTAAATTTCTAAATCTAAGAATCCACCACTGGAATCTCTTCCTAATGATTCATTTCAGATTAGCCTTATCGGTCTAATTCACCACTATTAAGGATAGCTACTCCTTAATCCAGCAATTAATTAACCTCATCTTTAAGCAAAAATTAATTGTCCGTTACAATTAGGTGTCCAATTTCAATTATCATCTCTCAATTTCAAAAAGAAATCTAGATAGCTTTCATTGCAACATCTTGTCAACGAAAACATGAGTATTCATTCATAAAAATAGCGGAGATAACATAACCAGCATTCAATTATCCATGTAATTAAAATGGCATTCCAACACAGTTAGGGACCCCAATGGACTTGACAAATTTATCCACACATATTTACAGACAGCAAACAATCCAAGAATAGAAAAACCATCAAAAAATTCATCAGATAGCAGATAAAAGATAATAAAAATTTATGCAATCCTGTCTTCCCAATTGTCCAATGGTCACTGCACAAATTGGTCACCAAAAAACCACCGAAAAAGGATCGAAAAATTGCCAGAAAGACGCCAGAAAAATAATCCCAAAGCTGTCCAAAAGCTACACGGGTCAAACGGGTTGGGTCAAATGGGTCAAACCCCAAGCTCTCGGGTACCCAACGGATCTGCACCCCTCCGATCACCTAGAAGGCAGCGGATAGCTGGAGAAGATCGAGACAGTGCACGGGCGACGAAAACAGAAATCTAGTAGAAAAATGTGAACGAGTCACAAAATGCAACTGGGTAGCGCCGCTCAGGTCGTGTCAACTCCGTCGCGGATCTGGCGATTTAGGTGGCCGGTGAGCTAAGGGAAGTTGTAGATGGGTTTCCTGAAGGTGCAGGGTGCGACGGTGGGCAGTAGGATGGCTAAAAAATGCGCGGAAGAGATCAAACTCGGACAGGTTTTGCAACAGGGTCACGAGCTTTCTCTCACATTATGGACACCATGAACGACACCGCAAACGGCCAAGGCGGTAGAGGACCATCTGTGGAGCCTCTTCGATCACTGGTCAGCCTCTCTCGGCAGCGGTTTTCCCTCATCGTCGCACGATTCTACTCAGGTTCACTCACTTCGCGCGATGGGTCTTTAACGCTTGATGGGCTCCTGGATTATGTAATGTGTTACTGTTCAATGCCAATTCTAATCCCCTTTTTTTCTGCACAGGTTTGGGTCCTCTTTTTACTGTTCACAATGGCTTCAAAACAAAATGCTGCACTCGGGTATGTAATGGGTAATGGATTCACGATGGGTTGCTCGGGTCTTCCTCACCTTTTATACACGGGTTTCTTGCTTTTTTTCCCAATTCAACCCAATTTAAGGCCCAATAAGGCCAGTCCATGGTCCAATAAGCAAAATTGGCCCGAATTGCCTATTTTAAGTGCTCTGAAGGCTGTCTAGGCTCAAAATTGCTGCGTTTGCTGATGATAACTTGATAAAATGCCTGAAAACGAAAATAAAGCAACCTTAGGTGATTTTTAGAATAAAATTACATAAAATGCTCAAAAATTGGACAATTAACTTCAAGCAATTATGTATAAAATAAGGTTCATCAGCTTTAATCTTAAACCAATCCATTTTCCCGTATAAACTCTCCTCCTTTACTCCTTATAGTCTTTCATAGGGGTTTATTGGTTTAACGGGTAAACCCTAACATATATAAACCATTTTAATGTTCAAATAATGAAAGTTTAAAAAGTAGTTATGAATATAGAATACTGGACAACCGTCTCATACCAGTTATCAAGTATTCATCCCAAGTTTCGTTTGCTCCATAAGCATAAAATTCTAATAATCCAATCAAAACTAGCAATAAAGAATTTTCAAATGCATTTCAAACACATGCAGGTCATTTCTTATACTCATCTAATCAATCTAGCACACATTTCCTAGTATATGTTCACAAACATAGTCACAGCAATCAATTCACATTAAACATATATTAAAAAAAAAAGGGGAGTGTAGATTACTCTACCTTTCACCGTTGCTCCTATACAGACTAAGACTTTCCTCTTTTACCTTTGAATTATGCTCATAGATCGTTTCCTAAGAAACCATTTAAGTCTTACATAAATTTCCTTTCAATCATGGTTCCTTATAATTAAATTCCTATTTTCTACTTCTATTCATTCATCAAGGGTTCATTGGAATTTGAAATTCGCAGAAAAATATCAATCTTTTCAGTTTAGTCCCTGAACTTCAATTGATTCTTTTGCAATGATTTTCTTCTATTTTATTCTTCTATACAATCAAAAGAGTCTTAATTGTGTTAAGGATTACAGAGATGCATCAAATTCTACAACTCTACTTCGTACCGAATTTTTTCAGAATTTACAATTTAGTCTATATTTTTCTAATTTATGGTTTTCACCATTTTTTGTCAATCTATCCTTTCAATTCATCCCTAATAGCATCCTAGAGGCTAGAAATTACAGAAAATTTCAATGAGTAGCATAAGTTTTAAAAAATTACAGTTTAGTCCCTGAACTTTCCTTGGCATTTCTTGGCGACCAACAACGCAAAATTAACCGGATCGAAGGATAAAACCCACAAATGAATGGCTCCATTTTTCGGCTGCTGTGGTGGCCAGAAGCTGCGTGAGAGGCAGTGACAGGGTGTGGCACACTCTGGCGAGCTTCTTTGGCATGGTGGGGTAGCAACGTGTGGCAGTTTAGTGGATGAACAGAGGCCAAGCAACGTGAAGGTGAGGTGTGCGAGAGAGAACGAGAACCGTGTGTAATAAACTGGAATTTTTGAAATAATTAAATTGGGTGAATTTAATTAGGATCTCGTTAAAATTGAACCTGACCAATTTTCTGAGATTATAGTTGAAATCTGAGGATTTTTCAGAGTTAAAATTCGATCTGATGAAGGAAAACGCGACCCGGCATTAGGAAATTGACATATAGAGTCTAGGATTTCAGTTCCTTAAACAGAGGCTAAAATTCTTGCATGGGGACCTGTGCCCTTGCCTGGATCAAAGACGGCATCCAAAAATTCTCCCGGGGCGAAGTGGCAAAAGATCGAATTGCCCCTAGAGGCTTTAAATTCTTGAAAATCCCACACTTTCCCACCATTTTCATATTTTATCTCTCTCTTCCCTCTATTTTCTCTCTCTTCTCTATCCTCCCTTCACCACTGTGCACAGCCACCATCGCCGCCTGACCCAGCCACCGGCGCAGCTCACCAGCCCCAACCACCAGCGACTAAGCCCAGCCACCCACGGAGCCACGGCTGCCGAAAAAAGCTTCTTTTTCCCCTCCGTCACGAAATTCTCCACCCATCGTGATCTCCGTCGTCCAGCGCCGTCCGATGTCACCGCCCTTGCCATTGGGAAGGCCGAGCTGCCAGCTTCCTTTGATAGCTCCCAATCGCCGAACGCCATAGCCACGCACCTAGATCGAGGCAAAAAGAGTCTACCGTTTGTGGAACTTCACCGCCAAAAAATTCCACCTTAACGGCCAAGAACCGCCACACCAACCCCAGATTCAGACTCCTCATCTTGCGGGCTTCATTTTGGTGTAATTTTTGACCTCATTCGTACCCTTCCGCCGTGCGCTGTCATCAGAGAAGCCAGAAAGGGTCCAGAATCAGATTTTCACCTTTCAGAACCCCCGGTACGATCTAAATTGCCCTAATCTAATGTTTTCTGACTTAATTGGATACTGAATATGTATATAAAAATTTATTGACCTAGGAAAACGTGTAATCACATGTAAAAAAGTGAAATTGAATAAGTAACAGACTAAGACATTGGTTTAATTACCCAAGAAATTAACTAGGCTCAAATTTTGAGAATACAGGAAGCCCCATATTTAATTAGGAGCAAACGGTAACTAGGTAGGGTAATTTATGCTCCCCTGATTTTAGATTGATTCCATGGATACCTAAATTATTTAATTTTATTGCATAGAAATACGTGTTACCTTCAATGAGTATAATTGCATGCCTATGTGCTGTAAATGCCTGTTGCATGTTAGAAAGATTTGGCTATCGGATTTAGATGTCATAAGAGAAAGTTGACTTAGGGTAGGGTACTTGATAGCCAGTATGGGACGACCGTTGAGTATCCCAAGTGCAGAGGATTTTATAAATGTATTATTTTCATCAGATTTAGCCTGCATTCGTTAGGGATTACGCGGTAAACTAGGACGACCCTAAGAAAGGTTTAAAGAGTATAAAGGGGGATAACCTATACGAGAAAATGTTGTGATTTAGGCGTAATATCCTAGAACCCTGGGAACTAGTTGACTGTGTGCATGTGATTCTGAATAGACTGTATAAGGATAAGGATTGGCGTATGTGCATATGCTAGGGGATGCCCTAGATGTTGATTCTCACCCAGTCCTTGAGTGAGTGATTGGTGTCACGAATCACACTCACAATATAGGCATGATTTCGGGTGATTGGTGTTATGGATCACACCCAATGATAAAAGATTAATTTTCGTAAAACGACATGCAATTGGATAGATTCAGATACAATCACATAAGACTTGTGACGGATGTGAATGTGAAAAACCACTGAGCAATAAATTTGATTTGGATTTTTACTATAGATTTTCAGAAAAATAGATTTTTTTTTATATTTATTGATTGATTGCCTCGTTTTCCATGCCATTTTAATGATTTTAAAAGATAAGGTATTTCATTAATTTTTGAAATAAACACGGGAATTGTTTTCGGTGCTTACACCACTGAGCATCCAGCTAGTTTTGAATTTAATTACTATAAATTACTCTACTGGGATTTAACTATCTCATGAGGTTGTTTGCTCAGATGAATAGGAACAGGGGCCTAGGAGATAGCTAGGTTGAGATTGGATGACAGACGGACGATGCAACGTAGTTTCTAGGCTTGAATTTTAATATGTAATTGATTGTATTGGTTGTTTCTGGCTGTTGATGGATGTAATGTAATGAATTTATTGGTATGATGACTATTTGTATTTTAGGAGACATCCAGATTTCAGGGGAAACTCTGCCGGATTTTCAGCAGGAATTAATGTCTATTTTTCTGAGTTTGGATGGAATGCATGTGAATGGATTGTATATTTTATTTATGGTTATTAGTTTTAATATTCTAGAGCTTATTGTGATTATTGCATTTGAATTTAGAACATCTGCAGTAGAATTAGGGTTGAGTGGAATCTGAATGAACGGCAGAAAAGTCTATTTGGGTTACACTCAACCGGTAGCGATCCCCTGACGTTCCCTAAAAGGGAAAAAGTAAAAAATTATTTTGAAAACCCATATGCTTCTGCTACTCTGATAGAGGATAGTGTATTGTATATTAGGGGATCGTTACACCGTGGGTGAGGAGAGAGAGAGGGAAAGAAAAAAAATGGAAAGGAAAAATGGGATTTTGGGCATTTTAAATGTCAAGGGGTAATTTGGTCATTTCTAAATTTACTCTGGATAAATCTTTGATGCATTTTCTTATTCATCTTCAAATATGGGATAATTTGGAAGAAATTTGAGAATTTTTAGAGCATCAAAAACTCGCCAAAATTATCTGTCAATTTACTCAAGTCAGATAAAAATTCCTCCATCAGATGAAATTTTATTCCAAAAAATTCTCAAATTTAAACTATAAGCTTAGGAAAATTTTCTCAATCACCTTCCAATAATATTTCAAAGTTTCTAATTATTTTATTCTAATTATTTAATTTTAACTGGGTTATTACACCTAGGCATGATCACTCTAGGTAAGCTAGGTAAGGGTTTAATACTTAGTAAATTAATTGTTGTTCTATTTAGTTCAAACCCCTTTTCCAAACTAAGCCAACACTAAGGATCACTCTCTAGCCTCTTAGAGGAGTCATCTTTTAGCGATGACCGCCTCACATCTTACTACCAAGCGCACCCTCAAGAATTGACGTTGCCTGCTTATCCTTATGCCCTAATCACCCATGATCTCTCATCCACCCACCTATCTTCACACCTTGATCATCCGTGATCTCCCATTACCTTTAAACATAGGCCACTACCTAATCCCACTATCATGCTATAGAACGTGCATTCAGTTACCCGCCTTTCCAAGACGTGGCTCATCAGTTAATAACTGGCCACTCCTCCCTCCACTATAAATAGACCCCTAACAGATGATAAAGGGATAGAACTTTAGAGAAAGAACTTTTGGAACACTTTTGAGACCTCTAGAAATGCATAGAACTTGTTGATACTCTTTGAATCATTGAGCTCTGTAAGAACATATTAGATTTACTCATATTTAAGCTCTATTGTCTTGCTTAAAGTTTGCTTGTAGTGCTTCACTTCTTCTCTACTTAAGCTTCCCAGTGACTAGTCCTCAAATTGCTCTGTACCTCCAAGTTCGAACCCTCATTCTTGAAACAAAGGCCTTGTAACGCCCTTATCTAGTATTACAATTCCTCTGATGTAAATAGATAAGTTTGGTACATTATTCTTATCCTTTTGTTATTAACGTTTGAGCATTTATACCATTAAGTTTTATTAAGCAGATTAGGTTCAGGTTCTTTTACTTAGAACAAGTCTCAAATGCACAGCGAAAATAAAATACTATATAATATAATGAAAATTTAAAACTTTTACATTACAATTGATAAATGTCCAATAATGTCTGTTACATCATTTGTAAACATGTATCAGGATATATGAAGCACCCATCCGTAAAGAGTCAGGAGACAACAATCTTGTCACTCAGACTCCTTTACAAATAATGGGGGTGAGCAAGTCCTTCACATATCCTTTCCCAAACAATTTCCCGTTTTCCATTTCATGTACATAGTCAAAATAATAGTCCTAATCCTAACCTAAAATATATCTAGAATCAAGACCCCAAAATAAGGAATTACAAAAAATTTGGACCAAAAAGAACTCCTATCTTCCTCAACGCTGCTAAATGTCTGCATTTGATACATATTAGTATACAAATGAGAAACATAAGTTTCTCAGTAGCTTAACAATTCATTATAAAAACTAATAATATGTACCAGGGTGCAAGCACCAAAAATACTTTCATCTACATTCTCGATATTTAAAAACATAGTCTTTATCATAAATATAAATTGGCAAGCATGACATGATTATTGGAAATGTCAGGGTGATAAAGTAAATATTCTCTATTAAATAAAACATCTCTTTATGGGATTATGTATGTAATCACAAAATAAACAAAAATCACTTGGGCATTTCATTCTTAAAACGTACTTTTATAAATTAATTGTGTACATTTGGGCACTTGTGGACATTTGGCCACCTTTATAAAATTTCTTGTGCACACTTGGTCACGTTTGTGGACACTTGGCCACCTCTATAAAGCTTCTTTGTACACTTGGGCACTTGTGGACACTATGCCACCTTTATAACATTTCTTGTGCACACCTGGGCACGTTTGTGGACACTTGGCCACCTCTATAAAGCTTCTTGTGCACACTTGGGCACTTGTGGACCCTTGGCCACCTTTGTAACATTTCTTGTGCACACTTGGGTACTTGTGGACACTTGGTCACCTTTATAAAATTTCTTGTGCACACTTGGCCACCTTTATAAAATTTCTTGTGCACACTTGGGCACATTTGTTATCTCTTTTTAAACTCTTTGTCAAATTTATTTATGACAATGTTGCCTAAATCAATTTAATTCTCCATTCTTGAAAAATAATAATAATATGAATCTCTTATAAAATTTTAATGAATTTCAAAGGAGAATTTCATGATTTTGGCCTAAGGAAAATTCAAGAAAATTGAATATTTTATCACTCAAATTGTCCTTTTTCTATTCTTTAAATAATACCATTAAAATGGTATAATCTCTTTTCCATAATCAACACATATTCCCTCTTCTAAACATTACACAAAAGGATGCTAGGTGAACACTTTATATTATTTCACCAATCTTATTTTATTTAATTTCTAATATATCCATAAAACATAATTAAACATTAACTCTTCAAAATTTTACTTCAATGTGCAAATGGACATATTTCCCCTTTTTTTCTACTTATCCTTGGGTTCAATTTGCATATTAAAATGTTGATTACACATATTTAATTCTTACATCCCATTAGTAATTTGGATCTTTATTGGTCAAAGTCAGCTCTTCTATATTCCAATTGTCATATCTTAATTGATCATAATTCCATCCTTTTCCTTAGCCAAACCGAATTGTAATCTAGCTTAGACAATTCTAGACAAGCAAATTCATATCTTGCAAGGAGCCATTGTTGGGTTTAGCATACCAACAAGAAAACATTAAAATTTTAGCACTACATTCTAGCTATAATCCTCCATTTAAAGGTCCATAGCTTTACACATATATTAACCATTCAAAAGTGCCATATTTCAGCCTATCTCATTCTTAAATCTTTCATTGTGCAAGCTGGAATTTACCCACAATAGTCCTTATCATGAAAGTGGCAACATATACTTCTTCACATCTAAAACATAACCAATTTATCATACAAGCTTGGCCAATATGACATTCATACCATCAAGAATGTAGGAGAGAAAATGATGTCCCATGAAAGCTTGAAAAACATGTTGAATATAGATTAAACCATGGAACACAAATTTAAGAATTGCTAACCTACCTCAAGGCTAAACTAGGATGAGATTAGCTTGACTCTTCCTTTGACTTTCTCCCTTTACTCCTTCCTTGTTCCTTTGCTCCTTTCTTTCTTGGTCTCCTTAGCTCTTTCCCTCCTCACAACACTTTTGTATTTTCTCTCACCCTCACGCCACTCTACCTTTTCTTTTTCCCTTTTCCATGTGTGTGTGTGGTTTTCCCTAAAATATTGAGTGCTCTCTCTCTCTTTACCCTCCTCCATGTGTGTGCATGCAAGTATATTAAAATGGAAATTTTAATTTCATTTCCACTTGTCTATTGGCCAATGGCTCATGGAATGTTGCCCTCCTTCTCCTTAATTATTATTGTTATTATCATTATTGTCCAATGGCCTCTCGTGTGGTCTTTAGTGTAGCCTTCCTTGCTTGCAACTTTGGGTTACTTCTTCTTAAATTCACACTACATCTTTGGGTAATGGGGCTGCATGCTTTTCTCATTCTTAATTAGAACTCTTTCTTAGCTACACATACAATTCCAAGTATAGCCCACCTTTATTTTCCTTAATATTATTTCATGGTTGCACTAAGTGTACTTTAGGTACACCCTTTGCTTGCATTCTCACCTTAACTCCTTTGTCACGCCACTTCTCACCAACACACATGGCTACATGATTGGCAAGGCTCACGTTTGAAGGGAGGAAGGAAAGGAGATCATGCCAAGAAAGAGAATCAAGGACGTCACGCAATCTCTTCCTCACGCAAATGTACGGACACGACAATCACACCTTTTGTCCCAATGTAATTTAATTCCTACGTAGCTAATCATGTGGTGGCGCCAAGGGACAGGAAAATGCATTCAAGCTGCTCTTCACGCAAGGCCTTTCTTGTCACTCGGTCACTTTAATTAAAGAAATAAAAAGAAAGGAATGGGATGTGTGTTGGTTAAATAAATAAAAAGAATCCAAGGAATAAAAGAAAAGGGAATTAAGCCAATTTCGTACATCCCCCTCACTTTCTTCACCAAGTGCATACATGGATATTAAATTATGTTTCTCTCTTCCCAATTTCCTAGCCATGTGGTTATATAGATTCATTTAAAAAAATCCATCTTCTCCTTCCTATTTCACATGGTACTAATTCTTTTCCTTTGTTTATTAAAATAACTTCTACACTTTTGCATTAACCCCTCCCGTTTGTATATTTTATCTATTTAATTGGCTATTCATTCACATGCTTGGCTCACCATGCTAAGTGGATTAAGGATGAAGTGCTGCACGCCTTTCCCTTTTTATCCATTGCCATGTACATATATATATTGTTACTTTGTTATACTCTTCTTTCCTTTCTCAAATCGGCCAAATGGAGATATAAATTAAACCAAGCACCTCAAGCACCTAAACTTTTATGCAAGTGTTCTTATTCATTCTAAACACTAAGTTACACAAGCAAATTCATTATACTTTATGGTAAGCTTATCCAACTTATTAAGGAAATATTAATTTAGCTATAATTGAAAGAATATGGGGTGTTACAGGCTTAAGGCGTTATCTGTGATAAAAAAGTATCACTTAAGCTTAAGAAAAAATTTTATCGTACATCTATAAGACTTGCATTATTGTTTGGTATTGAATGTTGAACAATAAAAGGTCCATGAGTAAAAATTCAATGTTATAGAAATGATGTTGCATTGGATGATTATTGGTTACATTAGAAAGAAAATGATTAGGAATAAGTGCATTTAAGAGAAAGTCAGGTTTAGAAAAGTTAATAGAAACATGCTTTAGGTAATTTGGTTATGTACAGAGGAAACAATTAGAGACTCTTATATGAAGAGTTGATCAGATGAAAGAAAAGTCTAATAATTAGAGACATGAGAAGATCAAAGAAAATAATAAGAAAAACTATTATGATGAATTTAACTATAAAAATAAGAAAAGATAGAACATGTTAAGGTCCTTGATCTATATAACCGATCAAACTTAATGAAAAAAGACTTTATTTATTATTGTTGTTTAATTTATTGTAAAGTATTAATGTAACGACCCCCTAATACGTCATACGCGATGCTCGTCTGATTAGCGGAAGCATATGTGGCATTCTGAATGTTTATTCCCTATGTGGGAACGCTGTGGGGATCGCCATCAAGTCAGCCGTAACCCAAATAGATTCTCTCGTTATCCATTCAGATTCTGCTCAACCCCTGATTCACACGCAGCTATCTAAATACACATACATATATCATCAATAATAACTCTGGAATGAAATCTAAAACTGATATACATGTCTCATCATACATTCATCCACATTTCAATTCAAATCCATAAGTTTATTTGTAAGTTCTCTGAAAATCCGGCAGAGTTTCCTGTAATTTGGTCATATCCCAGTACAGTAATCACTGTTTAAAACGTAACAAATCCAATAACAGAAGAAACATACTAATATAAATCCATACACCGTAACATTAATTCATCGCTAATCCATACATATCGTCAAACGCCATATATACATTCAGCCTAGTCCATACATGTTACAAGAAATATAATCTGATAATTACTGTCATCAAAGCATATGTACAAACGATTCAAGCCTAAGCTAAATAATCCTCTGCTCATCCTCGTCAGCCTATAATCGAATGCTCCCGCCTCGCCCTGTCTCATCACAGTACACACAACCTAATGAGATATGAATCCCAAAGAGAATAATTTACAATTTAAATATCATTCAAAACCAGCTTGAATACTCGTGCGAACACCGAAATCGCTCTTCCGAAATCATTTCAAAACAAAGTGGAATACCTTATCTTTAAAATCGCTTAAACACATGGAAATTAAGCGTGAATATATCACAATCTGGAAACTGCTTTCTTAAAATCAGTCATAAAAATCAAATGAAATCCCATGCCTGTGTATCTCGATCCACGTTGGTTACAAATCCACCGTGAACCGAAGTCTAAATCATCTTCTAATTGCACGTGAGTCTGCAGAGAATACCTCTCTTATCGCTGGGTGTGATCCGTAACACCAATCACCCGAATCAAGCTTTATATTGTGAGTGTGATCCAGTAACACCAATCACTCACTCAAGGACCGGGTGAGAATCAACATCTAGAGCGCCCCTAGCATGTGCACATACGCCAATTCTCATCCTCATACAGTCTATTCGAACTCACATGCACTCTTCCGCTATTCCTCGTGGGTTCTGTGGTATCACGCCTAAATCACAACGCTTCCCCGTGTAGGTTATCCACCACTTATACTCCTAAACCTTTCTTAGGGTCGCCCCGGTTTAACGCAGCAATCTAACTCAAGACAGTTAAATCATAAAAATAGTTTAGCTTTAAAAAGCTTCCACGTAGGGATACTTAACTACCATCCCATACGGCTATCAAGTACCCAACCCTAAGTAACCGCCTAAAGGCATCTAAACTCGATAAACAAGGTGTCTAACATGCAATTAGGGTTTTCAAGATTGCATGCAATTTTATCCCATCGAAAGCGACGCAATTCCATACAAATCGCCTAAATCGCTAGGTATTCACTAAATCAATTCTAGGGTTCGGAAGTGTAAATTATCCTACCTGGTCTCCGTTAAGCTTCAATTCAAATCGACTGCGTGAAATCTCGGTTCGAGCCCATTAATTCCTGGACATGAAATTGAATATTTAGATTAAATCACGTCTATCCAATTTTTCAATCCTAAACCCGCCATACGATCAGGGTTAATTAATTGCCTAATTACGCCGCACCATTTCAATCATATAACATCGATTTTTGGGAAAACGGACCTTACCATCGTGCTCGGATTATGGAATTCTACGCCCGTGATTTCTCGCCGGATGCACGTCCCAGAACTCCAAGACGGCGTTACAAGACAAGCGCTGCGCGGCGCAAGACAGCGTGAGGTGCGGTTTGTCTCAAAATCACACCACTGAAGCCCGTAAGCTCAGAGTCCGAATACGGTGGTGGCACGGCGGTTCACTGGCCGTTGAACGGTGTTTTCCGCCACGAAGAGTCTCGCACGGCGGACGGCGTTTACTCGATCCGGCGCGCGTCTGGCCTCGACGCACCGAGCCATCGGAGCGGTACCGGCTTCGGGCCACACGGTGGTGGGCGGTGGCGATTTATCAACTGCGTCGGACGGCGGCGCATCGGTCAGAAATTTCACACATGAGGGAAAATCGGCGCCCGCGCTCCGCGCCGCTGGTGGCGGGTTGGTCACTGGTGGTCGCAAGTGAGGGTCGGTTGGCTATACCCTTGGTGGCGGCCCACGGGTGGTGGCCGCTCACTGCGGAGGAAGGTGGAGAGAAGAGAGAAGAGAGAGATGTGGTGAGGAGAGAGAGTGAAATGGGGAGAAATGGCGGGCTGCGTAATTTAAAGCCTCCAGGCGATCCTGACTTTCCTGTGCCACCACGGATCTTTAGGGTGTCGGCATCCCTCCGAGATGTTGGCACGCATTTCCATGCGAAAGTCTTGGCCTCACAACGAAAGTGACGACGCCTCTCCTTCCATCGTTTACGATCACGGATTACATTTCTTCTCGTTTGATCGTGTTTCAGCTAAGCGACCTTCGTGTCAAGTCATTATCCTCAAAATACGTGTCGCTTCGCTTGATTGGGATTAGTTAAAATCAAGTTTTATCTTTTTAAAATTCTTTAAAAATTCTTTGAATCTTTTCCCGTTGTTACATTCTCCCTCTTAAAAGAAATTTTGTCCCCAAAATTCATACCGTAAAACAGCTCGGATATCTTTGTCTCATTTCATCTTCTTTCTCCCACGCCATTTCCTCGCGATGCGACATCCTGCCAAAGTACCTTAACTAAAGGGATCATTTTACTGTCATGCTTTAGTCTTATAGTCAAGGATTTGAACAGAGTAGATTCATAAGTCAAATTTTCCTTTAATATTATCGCTGATTCTCTAATACATGCCAGGATCCAAGGACATATTTACTTGGGTTGGGAGACGGAAAACATCATGTAGGTTGGACAAATGGGAGGTAACGCAATTTGCAGGCAAATCTTGACCACTCTTTGTAAAATTTGGAATGGTCCTGGAATCTAGGACTTAGCTTAGTTCTTATCTCGTTTCACCAATACTGGTGGGGACACTCTCAAATACGTGATCTCCTCGTAAATTCCAAAGGCCTTCTTCTCTTGTTAGCATAAGATTCTGCCTCTGTCAGCCTCTCATCTTTTCTCGATCATTTTAATTTCATCAAGTGGTTTCTTGCACCATTTCAGGTCCCAACAATGCACTTTCCCCATCTCTACCCAACTTAAAGGTGACTTACAACTCCTTCCATACAGAGCCTCTCACGGTGCCATGCCAATGGTAGAGTGATAATCATATTGTATGCAAACTCTATCAACTACAGTGTTTATCCCAACTTCCTTCTCGCACACACGCCCTCAACATGTCTTCTAGGGTTTGAATAGTCCTTCAGACCGTCACGGGCCCCGAGGATGGCAGGTCAGTGCTAAATTTAAGTCGGGTTCCTAAGGCTTGCCGAGGGGATTGCCAAAAATCTCGAAGTAAACCTAGGGTCTCGATCGATACTATACCGACAGATTCCATGTAGTCTTACAATTTCCTAAGGTATACTTCGCTAATTTCTCCATGGAGTAACGCACTTAACAGCAAAAAGTGTGCAGACTTGGTCAACCTATCCACTATCATAAATGGTACCAAATCCCGCTGGTGTTCTAGGTAATCCAACCACGAAATCCATAAAGTGATTTGATCCCATTTCCTCTCTGGTATCTCCAATGGCTTAAGTAGCCCCCGCTGGTTTCGATGTTCTATCTTAACTGTTGACAAGTCAAACAGGCATTCCACGAACTGTGATATCTTTCCGCATACCAGGCCACCAAAATTTCTCTTAAACTCGATACATCTTGAAATACCTGGTGGATAGTGTAATGGCTTCGTGTGAGCTTCGCTAACACTTTTTCCTTTAATTCTTGATGGTTTGGGATTACTATTCTCTTTCTAAACATTAAAACTCCATCAGTGCTAATCCGAAGGGTTGGTGATATACCTCCAAGGATTCATCCTCGAGTTGGGCTTGTTTAATTAATTCCTCAAGCAGGTTATCAAAAAAGTCACTCATCACTAATCTTTGGAAATGAGATTACGCTGAGGCTAAGGTTCCCAAAATCCTCAAGTAATCTCATCTCACTAATCATTAAACCGCTAGTTGTAGTGACTTTCGGCTTAATGCATCTAGCCACAACATTTGCTTTCCCCCGCATGATATTTCAATTCAAAATCAAAGTCTTTCAAGTATTCTACCCACCTACGCCTCATATTTAATTCCTTCTCGATCAAACAAATACCTAAGGCTCTTATGATCACTATATACCTCGAATACCGCCCATACGGTAATGTCTCCAAATCTTTAGAGCAAACACAACTACAGACTAATTCTAAGTCATGGGTGGGATAGTTCTCCTCTGCAGGTTTCAATTGTCGCGATGCATAAGCCACAACTTTCCCATCCTCGCATCAAAACACAACCTAGGCCTCTCAAAGATGCATCTGTATACAAAGAAAGGGTTCTAGGGGTTTCGAATAATTAGCACAGGAGCGGTGGTCAATTTCTCTTCAATCTGAAACTAGTCTCACACCGCTCGCTCCATTCAAAGTCTACCCCTTTCCGAAGTTAACTGGTCAATGGCACTAAATTTATCCAGTGAAAATCCTTGAATGAATTCTCCGATAATAACCTGGCCAAACCCAAGAAACTCCTAATCTCGGTGAATCGCTCTAGGTCGATCCCAATCTAATACCGCTTCAAATTTTCTTTGGTCGACCGCTATTTATTCCTTTCCCATTTACCACATGTCCTAAAAATTTCACTTCTCTAACCAAAACTCACATTTCTCCAATTTATCAGTTGTTTCTCTTCCAAAGATTCAGAATAACACCGCAGTTAAGACAAGCCGCATGCTCTTCGTGAGTCTTGGAATATACTAAGATATCGCCAATGAACACCACAACAAATTGATCTAAATAGGGCCTGAAAATTACATTTCATATAATCCATAAAGACGGCGGTGCATTAATCCAAACGGGCATCACTAAAAAGGCTCGTAATGGCCGTATCTTGTCTCCGACGAATCTTTGCTCTTGGGAATATCCTCCTCTCTAACCCTAACTGCGGTGGTATCCTCGACCTTTAAATCTATCTTAGAAAATACAATCGCGCCTTTGCAAATCGATCAAACAAATCGTCAATACGCGGGCAATGGGTATTTGTTCTTAATGGTCACCTTATTCAATTGTTTGTAATCAATACACGCCTTAAACTCCCGCTCTTTCTTCTTCTTAATAAGATCTGAGCTCCCCATGGTGATACACTTGGCCTAATCTAGACCCCTTTCTCCAACATGTCTATTTGGACTTTTAATTCTCTCAATTCCCATGCCATATACGATCACGGGGTCATAGCTATTGGACCCGCCCCTAATTGGAGTCAATGGTGAATTCTATCTCTGTGTGGTGGTGGCTTTACAAATTTCCAAAGGAAATACTCCTAGGAAAGTCGAATAATCGGGATTTGACTTAATCTATCCCCGCATTCTACCTCAGAGAGATTGAGGGACATATCACCTATCTCACAAGCTCTGTCATTACCACGACAGCACGTTATCTAGATAAGTAATTGTCCGCCGGAACAATTCAACAAGACAGATTCCTAGTCAACCAATCCATTCCCAAAATAACGCTCGATCCTCGACAATGGTATACACACTAAGTCCACAAGAAATAAGGTATCTTCAATGGTTAAAGGGCAATTTAGGCATATTCGTGGGGACATAGTGAAGCTCTCCTAAGGGTGTGGATATGTATAGGTCACAGGGCAAGGTTTGAACAGGTAATCTCATTCGTTTCACGATGCATCAAGAATAAAGGAGTGCGAGTTTAATCAAACAATACTATCAAAGAAAAAATTATAAAATTTTACCTTACCCTCGTGATCAAGCCCGAGGACCTGTCGTTGACGCGGCAAAGATTCATGGTAAAAACTCTCCTGGAGCTTGTGGTCTTCGCTACTGGATGTCGGTGATTCCCGTGGAAGGGCGCAAGATCGCCATGTGTCCTGCGGCCTCCACATCTATAACACGGAGGGGAGTCCGATGCCGCCAGGTTGATTTGGATGTCTAGTACCACACTTCCGACAAGGAGTATTATCGTCGCTTCCCATCGCTACTAGAAGCCCCTGGTTGCAGTTTAAACATATCGCTTCTTACATTCGCGATTGGCGCTGTCTGGTTCGCTGCTCAGACGTCAGGTCATATTTTGAGCCTGTTTCGTTTCTAAATTTCTTGCCTGCACTCAGACTTATTCACTGCAGGTGGCAAAGTCTCAATCTCGGGGTAGCCAATCGAGTCTTCATAGGTAGATCGAGGCCTTCTTTCTAGTTGTTTCGCTTCAAGCCTCATCGTAATGCATTCGCAGGCAGAGTACCTTGATAATTCCTCAAACTGCTTCGTATACTCAGTCAAACGGCTCGCCTCCTGGGTGAGCTTCAGAACTGAGCTTCCTTTGCTTGTTTCACGCCTCGGGGATATCTTGATCCATGAAGACTCTCTTGAAAGATTCCCAGTCGCGATGATGCCTCGCTTCTATCAATTGTGCATCCGCTCCACCAAAGTTCACTGGCCCTTCGAAGATATATGTTGCATATGTGACTTTCGTTTCGGCCGTGACCGCAACAACCTGAAAATCTTTTCAATTCCTTTTATCCAAGCTTTCCACGCGATGGTCGTTCGGAGGCACTGCGGAACGGAGATGGACCTCGCCTGGAATTCAATCCATCCCTCGATATAGGGATTCACCTGCTGGGTGGCTCCGCTGCGTTTCGCCTGGCATCATCATCTCGTCATGCCTCATTGCATTGGCACTAGTAGTGGCCGTCTCTCATGGCATCGCCATTAACTGGATAGATTCCATCATCTCACGCATGTCAACCTCGGGCCTCCATGCTACCACTACCGACGCACGGCTTCGTGCTTTGCCTTCCCTAGGCCTACACGGTATGGCGTCCTCGCTAGATTCTCGCCATGTTTATCCGACAGAAACAAGCAGATCAGTCACATACGTTAATAATTAATGAAGTGCATCAAAATCATTCCGCTTCATTATCAATTCAAATCAGTCCTATCATGCCGTGAGTCAAATCAATCAAAATCCTAAAGGCTGCAAGTTCAAGATTTAAAGTCCTAAGTCCACTAAACCAAGATCCGACAAAGCAGTGGCTCGACGATACCATAATTGTAACGACCCCTCTAATACGCCATACGATGCTCGCTGATTTAAGCATATGTGGCATTCTCAATGTTTATTCCCCATGTGGGAACGCGTCAGGATCGCTACTGCGGTTGAGCGTAACCCAAATAGATTCTCCGTTATCATGATTCGCTCAATTCGATTCACACAGTATCTAAATACACATACATATATCATCAATAATAACTGCGAATGAAATCTAAAATCGATATACATGTCTCATCATACATTCATCCACATTTCAATTCAAATCCATAAGTTTACGTTTGTGTTCTACCGAAAATCCGCAGAGTTTCCTCAGTAATTTGGTCATATCCCAAGTCACGTAATCACCTGTTTAAAACGTAGAATCGATACCAAAGAAGAAACATACTAATATAAATCCATACACCGTAACATTAATTCATCGCCAATCCATACATACTGCCCGAATGTCATATATACATTCAGCTAGTCCATACATAAGTTACAAGAAATATAATCTGATAATTAAGCGGTGTCATCAAAGTATATGTACAAACGATTCAAGCCTAAGCTAAATAATCCTCCGTTCTATCCTCAAGTCACCTCGGCTATCGCCTGCTCTCGCCGCCCTGCTCATCCGAAAGTACACAACCTAATGAGATATGAATCAAAGAGAATAATTTACAATTTAAATATCATTCAAAAACCAGCTTGAATACTCAAACGTGCAAAATAAATCGCCTTCCCGAAATCAATAAAACAGTGGAATACCTTATCTTTAAAATCGCTTAAACACATGGAAATTAAGTGCAATATATCACAATCTGGAAATCTGCTTTCTTTTTAAAATCACCATAAAAATCAAATGAAATCCCATGCCCTGTATCTCAATCCACGTTGGTTACAAATCCATCAGAATCGAAGTCTAAATCATCTTCTAATTGCAGACGTAGTCTAGAGAATACTTTATCGCTGGGTGTGATCCGTAACACCAATCACCCGAATCAAGCTTTATATTGTGAGTGTGATCCGTAACACCAATCACTCACTCAAGGACCGGGTGAGAATCAACATCTGAGGCGCCCCTAGCATGTGCACATACGCCAATTCTCATCCTCATACAGCTCTATTCAACTCACATGCACTTTCGCTTCGGCTATTCCTCGGGGTTAGTGGTATCACGCCTAAATCACAACGTGCTTTCCGTGTAGGTTATCCACCCTTTATACTCCCTAAACCTTTCTTAGGGTCGTCCTGGTTTAACGCCAAGAATCCCTAACTCAAGATGCAGTTAACCGATAAAAATAGTTTCGCTTAAAAGCCTGCAGACGAGGGATACTTAACTGCCGTCCCATACCGCTATCAAGTACCCAACCCCAGTAACCGCCCTAAAGGCATCTAAACTCGATAAACAAGGTGTCTAACATGCAATTAGGGTTTTCAAAGACACTGGCATGCAATTTTATCCCATCGAAGCAAGACGCAATTCCATACAAATCGCCTTCAAAATCGCTTAGGTATTCACTAAATCAATTAGGTTCTGAAGTGTAAATTATCCTACCCGGTCTCCGGCCGCTTCAATTCAAATCGTGACTACGTGGAAATCTGGTTTCGAGCCCCAATTAATTCCCTGGACATGAAATTGAATATTTAGATTCGTCACGTCATCCAATTTTCAATCCTAAACCCGCTTACACACTTACCTAGGTTAATTAATTGCCCAATTACGTTCGGCAGCCATTTCAATCATATAACATCGCTTTTTGGGAAACTGACCTACCATCGTTTCTGATTATGGAATTCACGCCTGATCTCGGTTTCGGGATGCACGCCCAGAACTCTAAGACGGCAAGACACGGCGGCGTACGGCGGTGCACGGCGGCGCACGGTGGTGAGGTGCGGTTTGTCTCGAAAATCACACCACGGTGAAGCCCGTAAGCTCAGGAGTCCGAACACGGTGGTGGCGGTTCACGGTACCGCTTGAACGCGGTTTTTCTCGGCCACGAAGAGTGACGCCGCGACGGCGTTTTGCCTCGATCCGGCGCGTCTGGCCTTCGACGGCCGAAGTTATCGGAAGCAAATGGGCGGCCACACGGTGGTGGGGCGTGATTTATCAACTTGGCGCCGGGACGGCGCGTTACAGACGGCCGGGAAATTTCAGCGATGGAGGAAAACGGCGTTTTCCCCGCCGCCGCTGGCTGGTGGTTGGTTGGGTGGTCAGGCGCGAGGTCGCTTGCTGGTACCCTTTGGTGGCGCCTACGGTGGTCGTGGCCGTTCACTGGGAGAGGAAGGTGGAGAGAGAAAAGAGAGAAGAGAGAGAGTGGTGAGGAGAGAGAGTGAAATGGGAGAAATGGCGGGCTTTCGGCGTAATTTAAAGCCTCCAGGGCGATCCCGACTTTTCCTGTGCCACCAGGATCTTTTTTAGGGTGTCAAGGCATCCCTCCGTGACGTGGCACGATTTCCATGCAAAAGTCTTGGCCTCCGCCAGCGACCAGTGACGCGACTTGAAACTCCTTCCGCCGTCATCGGATTACATTTCTTTCTGTTTGATCGTGTTTCTGGCTTCAAGCGACCTTCTGTGTCAAGTCATTATCCTCAAAATACGTGCCAGGCTTCGTTTGATTGGGATTAGGGTTAAAATCAAGTTTTATCTTTTAAAATTCTTTAAAAATTCTTTCGAATCTTTCCCGTTGTTACAATTAATATTTTAAGTGTGAAAGAAAAGAAAAAGAATTGTTTTTTATGGATCAAATTATTAATATAATTTTTTAAAAGTAATGTCTTTTAATACTAATGTTTAAAATAAATTAAGTCAAAATAAAAAGGAGATTTCTTTAATTGTTTGACCAATTTATTAAGGCATTTATTTTTATTTAAATATTAATACATTTTTTATTTTTAAATTTTATGTTAAGATATCAGTTATAAGTTTAAGAAAGTAAGGCATACAAAATACAGAATGGAGTTGGTGGAATTTTTTTTTTTAATTATAAGGTTAAGTTACCGAGGGGATTTTTATAGACTACTTGTGCTTTCTTTATAATGTATAGTTTTAAAGCTTTTCTTTCAAAAAATTTTTATATAATAAATATAAATATATAAAAATTTAGAAGGATGAATTACAAAAAGTAAAAGGATGGGGGTTACGAGAGAACGTTAGGAAATGTTATTGAACTTTTTTACTTATATATATATTTAAAAATAAAATTTTAAAAAAATATTATGTATTTTAGTATATGTCAAGCTCATTAGCTCTCTGGTTATATTATATTATTTTTATATTTTTATATTTTTTATCTCTCAAATTATGTAATAGAGTAAATTATAATTATATCTTTTGAGGTTTTATCAAATTATATTTATCACCTCTTTAATTTAAAAAATATGCTTATCTCTTTTAATTTATTTTCTGTATATGAAGACAAATTTATGTGCAAAATAAAATTGTGATCTTAATTTTAATATATAAATAAATACATTTAAATTTATATTAATATTTAACATTAAATTTTTAATTTAAGAATAAAAATAACTAAGTAATTGTATTGTTTTGGAATGAAATATATTGTATAAAGTACTAACTTCATTGATTAAAAAACTAAATTAGAAGGAAAATTTGCGTGATATTGTATCAAACTTCAAAGGTACTTCAGTGTAATTTTTAAAATTAAAAGGTGATAAATATAATTTCACTGAAGAATCTAAAAGATTAGTGTAATTTACTCTAGATAATATACTATAAATTGAGATATGATATATGAGAGAAATAGAGTTATGAAGGTGTGAAAAATAAAATTACTTCTCAATTTTTTTATTATATTTAAAATTAAAATTTTTAAAAATTACAATACACTTTAACACATATCAAACCAACAGCTAATTTTTTGGTTTTTATTGACCAAAATGCATCATATCTTAGTATAATTAGAAAGGAATGAAAGTAAAAATTCAAAGTATTTTTAGTTCGTACTAGACTTAAAATTAATATCTCTTGAGTCAAGGTAAAATTTTTTTAATAAGTACACTTTTCAAAATTTAAATTTATATATTCTTTTTTACAAGATGAGATTATTTTTAATTCAACCAACACCTTATTAATCATAATTAAAAAGGAATGAAAGAGTTTTGGAAGTCAAAGTCAATCCCACAATGTCAATTTGGGTAAAAAGAAATGTGATTATGTGAGTAGCATTAACCTTAAGGCCTATTGGGCCAAACTTCTAAAATTTATTTATTTTATTAGACTTTTTAAAATAAACTTTAAAAAATTATTATGAGAGAGAAATAGTTTGTACTTAACTAATTCATTGAAATATGTACAAATTTAACTTTATTTAAAAAAAAATTCTTGTACCATTATATTATATGTTAAGTGAGTCAAGTGTAATGTTAAACAAAAAGAATATTATGTCTCTATCTTAAAAAATAAAAAAAAATGCAATTTAACTATATTGACCAAAATATCTTATATTTATCTTTTTAACTCAAAAATAATAATAATAAAATTTCAAAATATATTTTTTATTAAATTAAACTTTTTTTGAAAAAGATGTAAGACTACCAATATTTTAGTTAAAATAAATAAAATTATAACTTTTTTAATCTTTTAAAAGAAAATAATGTAGGAGTTTAAAACAAAATTTAGTTTACCTTTTTGTTGGGAATATCCGCAGCATGTTCCCTTTGCAAATGCTTGTGGCATTTATATTCTCCTAACATCTCAAGATATGCTAAATTCTAATGCATGTGCACTGACTTTTCAATGTGAATATCCAAATAAAAAGACCAAAAAAAGAAAAAAAAACCACCGAAGCAATTTTTGTTTGAATTATCCTTTCAGGTGGTTTATAACTTTATATTTTTAAGAAACAACCAATTAATAAGTATGTTTATTTCGCAGATATATGCCTATAATTTATAGGAAATAACATTTTATTCTCTTAAATATAGTTTAATTATGATATTAATGTTCAAAACTTTAGATTGTCACACTTTTGTTTTGAAATATCAAAAATAATTAATCATCTAGTAATTAATTTTTATATTTAATAGTTATATGATGAATAAAAGTTTGCCGTTGTGGCTTTGAAAGTCAATTTATATTTTCATTATGTGAAAAAAAAAAATCTTTTTAGAAGATGCTTCAAAAGTTGACATTCAAAAATATATATATACATACACATATATACAATTTAACAAAGAAAACTTTAAAAATATTTTAAAAAATATGCTGAAAAAAGAACGTTTAAAAGGTATTTTCATTATTTTTACATAATAACTAATGTTACTTTTATAATTTTTTAATAAATTAAATCTTTTAATCATATGAATATTATCATTTTTAATAATAGTTAAAATTAAAAATTAATATATTCATTTAACTTATTTGACTTAGAAATAAATATAAAAAATTTAAAATTTATATAATAAACATATTTTAATAATATTGAAAACTTAAAAATGAAAATTAATTTTTAAAAAATAGAAACTAAAAAATTTTCATAAATTAAACAAATTCTTAATTTTTTCATAAAGGAAAAAGTTTAACTGTGTTTGTTATATGATTATTCTACGTTAAAGTGAATATATATATATATATATATATATATGATTAACTGATTTATTTCTTATGATAATGATTTAGTATATATTATACTTTAAATTTAAAATTTTAAGTCCTAATGTTGCAAATACACTGTACCTTATAAGATATAATTTCCCCTATATTTTTTTTAAAACAAATTGGGTTTAGAAGAAGCATAAAAAAATAGTTATGTTTAACAAAAATATTGTAAAACAAATGCATTAAGTGGTAAAATTTATTTATTAATGATACATATAATTTAATAAAATTTTATTAATTATTTACATTAAAAATAAATAAATTTTTCTTTCCAAAGCTTTTTGTAGAGTATATTAATTTAAGAAATGATTTAACTCCAAAACAAGATACTATAATTAATTAATATTTGCCTAGAAAAATTTAATTCGTAATATCCAATTGATTTAACTCGACATTAACAATTAAATGAATTCTTATTAGCAATCAACAATCATTGTGACTTTAAAATTCAGATAATGGAACCAAGAAAAAGACACATAGCAAATGTCATATACGGTGTTTAAAGAAAACCTTTGTATTTCATGAAAATTACAATTATATTTTTGAAATTATATGAAACAATAAAACAATAATATTTTTGAAATTTGATTATTACACTTATTTTTTAAAATATATATATTCAATTTTATTGATATTTTATAAAATATTGCAAAATTTTTCTTATACTTTATTTTTTATCAATGGAATTAACTTTTTACACAATATGTTTTTATATCGAAACAATAAAATTACTTAATTATACTTACTATCTTATTAAAAAATTCGTGTACTGAAATTTAATATTACTTAATTATTTTTACTGTCATGTTAAATAGAATTACAATCTTGTGTATAATCACGCAAACAAACATCTTTATTATTGACAAAAAATAGATTAGAGAGGAGATAAAAGTAATTTTTAAAATAAGAGAAAGCTGTCAAATATTATTTAACCAAACCTCAAAAGAGGTTAATGTAATTTATTTTCAATTGTAAAAATGTTATTTACTTATTTATTATTTTGAGAATAATTATTGTAAAAAATGTAGAACATTCATTATAAATTAAAAGGTAAATTGTAGTATATCTATGGGTTCGTTTGGCTTGAAATCAATTTTACTTCTTTTGATTAATAGCTGTTATTAATATTTAAATGATTCCTTCCAAGTTCACCTTTGAAATAACATTGCAATAAGCTTCCAAAAGTGATTCCTTCCAAGTTCCAAATAAGTACTCCCCTGTCTCAAAAGAAAGCACAAGTCCCCGGAGAAATGCCACGATTCAATTGAGCGGAGGTATAGAGGATGCAAATCACGTATAATATCTTTTTATATATAAAAATAGCATATAATAATATCATAGGATGAGATAGATAAATATAAAATAAAAATATATGTGATTGTGACTTACTTATTTAATTAATTATATATTTATTTTTTATATAATATTATATTATTTTTTTCACATAAAAGAAAGACATAAGATCATGCCTTAGAATCTACCATGAACTTAGGTATAAAATTAAATTAATTCATTTATCCATTTATTTTTCATTAAATTACACTTACTTAAATTTGACTAAATTATACTTATAATTTTATTAATTTAAAAAATAAAAATAATTTTTGTGCAAAGTAAAACTTTGATATAATTTTTAATATGATAATAAATGAAATTAAATTTATATATAAATTTAATATGAAATTTTTAATATAACAATAAAAATAATTAAATAATTTTATTATTTTAGAATAAATATATACCACATAAAATATTAAGTTTATCAATAAAAATAAATTAGAAATGGGATTTGTGTAATATTATATCAAATTTAAAAGTATTGAACATAATTTTTGAAACTAAAAAAATAGTAAATAAAATTTTTATTAAATTTAAGAAATTGATGTAGTTTATTATTATTTTTCAATAAATTTAATTGTTTTCTAGAATCCAAGTTGAAAAAAATCGTTTGCTTTTTTCTTTTGTATTTGTGCTTTAGTCATCCCCTTGAGGAACAATCCTATACAGACCAACCAAAACATATGGTACATATGGGCGCAGTATGACCAATATATGCCATATATAGATGTACTAATTTTGTCATTTAACATTGTTAATTTTGTTTACAGAAGAAATTAATTAATTACATTATAAGTAATAGAGTGATAGTTTTCAAGTTTCTCCTTAATAAAATAACAAAGTGAATGTAATAACTTTGGCTAATTAAATTTTTATCTCTTTTATAAATAATATAAATATTAAGAGATTTTAAGATAGGTAAACTCCATCCGTATTTTCACTCTCCACTTCTTATTCACCCAGTTTTGTACATTCTTTATTTAAAATAAATTAAAAAAAATAAAAGAACGATAGAAAACAAACTCTATTTTCTATGATAAATAGTTCCCCTTAAATATTTTAAAATTTTTTAGATGCCTTAATAATTATCAACTAAATTAGGGTGAACACAACTATATGTAATGATCGATCATTTATGTTACCTGAATTTTACATTACAAAAATAAATAAATAAGTGGAATTACTTAGTAAATAATATAAGTAAGATACAACGATCATGTGGATTTATTTTTCTTGCCTAGTCAAAGACAACTCGAAGGTAACTTAAAAGTTTTGATTTAAGTAGTGGTATCACTTTTGAATATAAGTGTTAAAAAATGTACTGTATTTAAATTCAATCCTTAATCTACTTTTTTCTCAATTTTCATTTTGAAGATACTGTACCTAAATATAATTAAATAATTAAAGCATATAACAATTTTCAACCATACTTTATTAACTAAAAAACTAAAAAAAATCATAAAATAATACTAATTTATATTAAGAAAAAATCAAATAAATATATACTAAAAAATTTTGACAGGAAAAATATTATAATAAATAAATATCTATATTTAACAAATAATTTACAATAAACTAAACATAAATAATTTTTAAAAAATAAATATTAAAAATATTTGACAGAAAAATATTATAAAAAATAATTCGCAACAAAAAAAATGTAAGAGATAGACCAAGATTTATGAAAAATTAATAAATGTAAAAAAATAAATAAAAATCACCAAAAAATGTAATTTATATTGACAAAAAGAAATTAACATACATTATATATTCTTCTAAATTATAAAATATTTAAATCAAAATAAATTATACTAACCTTTGAAATAAGAGACGAAGGAAGTTAAAGTTAAAATTGAAGAGGTAAAGTGAGGTGAAGTTTACACATACCTCATTTTGAGAGGAAAATTTTAGAAGAAAAGGGAAGGGAAGATCATGAAATTTATTAATCTTCTTATTGTTTATTTCTTAAAATTTTAAAGAAAATTAAAAATTTTATTTTAATCTTTTTTATCTTTTTTTGGTTAATTTTAATTATTTTAAATTAAGAGAATTTAAATAGTCTAAAAAAAAAAAAGAAACTATCACTTAATTGTTTTTTATTTTCTTTCTCTTCAATTCCTCTTCTTTCCTTTTCTTTATTGTACTCAAACAGACCATAAAATAATAGAGTTGAAGAACAAGAATTATGGAGTGAAAGGGAAAGAAAGCACTGCAAAATAAAAGGGAAGGGAAGGATGAAGATGAAGGTAAAATGCAAAAGCTACACTGTAAAATAAAGAGGCAAAAAGAGACTGTTCAAAAAGTTAAAAAATTTGTAGGATAAGGTACGACGTGATTTCGTCCAATCATGTAATGTCATGTGAAACTTGATCATGCAATCTTTTCATCAGATTTATTTATTTTTTAAATGTAACATGTGACGCTTCCTGAGGGTTTGGAGTTTAAGGATAGTGCCATGTATGATTTTTATCATACAATCTTTTGATCAGATTTTTTTTTTTTTTTAAATGTAACATGTGACGCTTTCGAACACAGCACACTGACATATGTAATGTGTTATATATACACACACACACATGATAATTAAACAAGCCTTATATATATTACAATTCAATTTTTTAAAAAGATTAAACTCTCTCCAATATCATCTTAAATTTTCTGTAGTATTTGAGCCAATATTCTCCAATCACTAAGAATCGAGAAGATTAATGATCGAACTGAAGAATAAAGATTTGCTTGATGTGAGACTCAGTTAATCCTATCACACTCACCATTTGTCTTTATTTGAGATTTGACCAAAAAAACCAAAATTGCAGATGACTAAAATTTATTATGCCAACATAAACACCAAATATAAGATAAGATATGATTGTGACAAAAGAACAAAACTATAAAAATATTATATGATATTTGGTCAAAAAATATTTAACCAAAAACACAAACTTATAAAATGCAAATAAAAAAAATCAAGTGACAGTATTCAAAAAAAAAAGATGATTATCATGGAATTTATAAATGAAAAAAAACCTAGTTTAGTAAATAACTTGAATAATTTAATAAAATTTTAAATTTAATTTTTTTATCATCTTATTATAAAAAAGTCATTCACACTCACACACACATCCCTAAAACTAGTAATTAGATATTAATTAGCATTATCTCTGTGTGATGCACGATAATATTATAAAAAATTATGTGAAAAAATATAATTACAATAATAAACTAATATAATAGAATAAAATTATTTATATGAAATAATTCATTTGTTCATAATGAGAGTTTACTAAAAATGTTATTTCATGAGATCATCACTCTCATTTAAAATCAAATTATATTATTAACTTGTTCAGATAAAATTTTTAATTAAATTACTCTTTTGGTTCTTATAATATGACTTAAATCCAAAATTATAACTTTACAAATAAATTAGAAAGAGTAGGTGAACCTCTAATATTGATTATTACAAATTTTGGTTAAATTACTATGGACTCCTAATTAGAGTTTAATTTGTGCTCCAGTCCATAGGATCATTACTCTTATTTGAAACCCAAAATTATATTATTAACTTGTTCCAAAAAAATTGATTAAATTCTTTTCTGGTTCTTATAATTTTACTTAAACCCAAAATTATAACTTGCCTTATAAATTAGTAAGAGCGGGTAAACATCTAATCTTTAATTTGTTAAATTTTAAATTTCATGTTTAACATTATTTAAAAATTGAGGTAGTTATGGATTTGAGTCTATCATTAACCCTAATAATAATATATTAAATTATAAACTATAAATTAATATTTTATTAGTTTTATTATATTTATTATTATAATTATACATATGATTAATCAAATTTATAGAATTGATTTTATTTTTTATAAAATTAATAAGTATATGATTATAGTAGTAAAACTAATAAATTTTTTATAATCAAGTTTCAAGGTAGTCTCAGTTATAACTTAAGTACAGGATCAAAAGAATTAACTAATTATATACATACATACATACATACATACATACATACATACATACATATATACATACACACACACACATACATACATACATACATACATATATATATATATCATATTTCTATTGAATAATTTGACTAAACACTATTTTTCCCCATATAAGACCAAAATTTGTGGGGGACTGTCATCAAGAGATATACTTCTTCAATTATAATTTAAGTATAAGGATCAAAAAACATACCTACACTATTTATAATTTTTGCACGAAAAAAATTGTGTAAAGCCTCTTAATATTTTTTTTAATAAAAAAAATTGTAAACACTCTCATATTGACACAATTATACGCCGAGTCAATACACCTCCTGGCTAGGTTTGTTGTGATGTGTGAGCTTCCTCTTCTCTCACTCTCTAAACTAAGCAATGTGAGACTTTGGACGAATGTCAAAATCAAAACTCACTTCTCTTTATTTTTAATATTAAATGATATTTATAGATTTTTTTAATGCATGATAGAATATCAAAATTTTGATGCATGATATTAATGAGTGCATAAAATTAAAAATTATATGAAAACATTTAATTTTTATAATGTATTAAATATCTAAATAATGTGTCTGACGATAACACACGTATACATTTTTTATTACACTAAATGCACTTTAATTGTCTTATCACCTTACTTTAACATAATATATTGATTGATATATAATCAGTGAATAACTTAATTTATTGACAATAATTAAATATTAATTCTCCTTGTAGATCACTCATAGAATAATTGTCATTGGTAGAGGAGACCAACTGAATAGAGTAAATTATATCAATTTTTTTAAAATTTTAATTGCATTATACTTACCTCATTTTTAGTTTGAAAAATTGTACTTACTTTTTTTTTAATTTAATTTTTTGAATTAAAATGATTTTTTTTATATGATTTTATTTTTAATATAATAATATAATATATATATATACAATTAATTGTGATCTTTAATACAAAATTATTAATATAATAATAAATAAAATTAAATATTTGAATTATTTTAGAATAAAAACGACCATATAAAATATTAATTTTATTAGTAAAAACTAAATGAAAATAAATTTTTTTATAATAATATATTAATTTCAAAAAATTCTATTTAACGTTTAAAATTAAAAGAATAATAAGTATAACCATCTACCTTTCATGAAATCCCAACCTCCCAATTTATTTGAACTAATATTGCTATCATTTCAACCTTTAGTTGCTAAATTCGAAATTTTATGTACCCCAAACATTTCCCAAAAATGGTAGCTATTTATTTGGAAGATAAATTATATTATAATGAAAAATATTTTTATTTTTTCAATATTGGGCATGCATGTTGCCAATTAATTAAAAAGACGAAGTTAACCAAATTGCTACACTCAAATAACTGAAAATTATGGTTCCACTCATAAGTGCCTAGAAAGGATGAAAAAGCAATCAATTATATGTTGAAACGAAACACTCACGATTGGTCCAACAAGACTCATTCTATATATATGCCTGTGGTTGAGAAAACAAAGGTATTGATTTCATTGGGTTTGTGGTATAAAGCAATTGGTCAAACACATTTACAACAATAGTATTCTTGTACATTACGTCCTTCATGCCACTCCCTAAAACCTAATTGGAGGATAATAATGTTATTGGATCACTTATCAAACACAGGGTGAACCCTAGCTGACAAAGATAGAATAAAACCAATCTTTCGGATTAGCATCAAAGATCTTATCCTTTTTGCAAACAGAGGTAATTAATTGGTGGTATTATAAGACCTAAATATAAAAGCTACACTTTTTTCCACACATCAACTGCAGGAAAAAAAAAAGAGAATTTTTTTGTACGTAAGAACTACATAAATTTAGTGGACTGATGAGTGTTTATCACATGTAATTTAAAAGACTTTATTATATTAAAGATGATTTTTTTATTATCATGCTTAAGTACATTTTTTAATTGTTCTAGTATTCTAAAAGAATTTTGATTGTCCCTTTCGTTTTCATTATTTAAGTCAATTAAATTGTTGTCTTTCAGCATCTAAAAATAAGGAAAAGTTAAGGGTGTGTTTACTTTTGTCCTTTCCTGTTTTTATTTTTACTAAAAGTAGAAAATTTGACTGAAAATACTTTTGATAAAATTTAACAAAAAATATTTTTTGAAAAAAATTTAAAAAAATAGGTTGAAAATTAAAAACGTCTAAAAGATATTTTTAGAATTTTCACTTAATAACCAGTATAATTTTTATAGTTTATCAGAAAACAAACTCTTCAATTGTATAAATATTATCATTTAATAATAATTACACTTAAAATAAATAAAATGTTATAGTCATTTAAGTTATTCAACTTAAAAATAAATATGTACAAAATTTTAACTTTACATAAAAATTATTTTTTAAAATTTTGAAAATTCAAAAATAAAAACTAATTTTAAGAAATAGGAATAGAAAATAAAAAGTGAAAATATTTTCACAAACCAAATACACCCTTATGTTTTCGTCTCTTAGAAAAAGATAAATTTTTTTTCAACTTTTGTTCAATCAAAATATTGTAATGAAGGGAGATTGGCATAATGTACATGTATTTAATCCAAACAGAGCATGTATGTGTGTGTGTGCATATGTGTGTGTATTTCATAATAGATGTCATTATAAATACAAATATATATATATATATATATATATATATGAATCTGGTGTTTCAAGAGTGTATACCTGAAGATAAACCACTTGCCATTGATAAGGATGAGTGAGGGAGAGTCTGCAACCTACTAGCTTGTGTTTCTTCTTCGCAGCCAAGAGAGTAATTCGAGAGAGATAGCCACCCGAGTGTGTAATGTATTTTCAAATTAGGTTAAAAGGATGAAAATCCTATTGGGCCATTTGGTATCTTGTCCAAGAAAGAATTTACCCATTTCTATGAATATTCCTATAATTAAATAAGATTGATAAAATATGGTTTGTATATTTAATTAACATTAATCTATTTAATTCAAAAATCTCCCACTTGGATAATGTTAATTAAATATCAAGATAATCACTAAATGAATTCAAAAGAAAATCTCTCTCTCTCTTACTCTCAATCAGTAGTTTGATAGGATGATTATTGACTAACATAGAGTTATAGGTTGGGTTCTCTACCCAAAAGGGTTTGTAAGCAATCAAACCTATCACTGATATCTTAAAATTAATACATAGAACCAATCCATTGATGATTAACTCAAGAAGAGTTCAAAATTGAGACAATAGAAGATCACTGAATCTAATAGGAAATACTAATGATATAATAAATTCTCAATAGAGTTTAAAATGAGATAACACAAGATCACTGAATCCGATAGGGATACTAGTGATATAATAAAGTCTCAATACTTGAACGAATGAAATATATAATGTATAGTTAAGATGATATACATATAACCAATCCATTCATAATACAAAGTTTAGAAATGAGACGACACATGATCACTAAATCTGATAGGGATGCTAGTGATATATATAAAAACGCCGTAGAACGGCCCGTTCTCTCTTGGGTCACGAAGTGGGTCGCACGGGTTGCTCACCGAAACTTCACGATTTTTTGTGGCATTTTGGTGGCTAAAGCAGACAGCAGTGTCCTACTCATTGTCCCTCGTCACAAGCATGCTGTTACGCCAACGTGGAGCTCGAGATGAAAGCTTTAAAATTTTTAGCCTTTTCCTTCTCGTGGACACAAACAGGTCCGTCTCTCCCTTACTGGTCCAAGCTTTTTCTCCCTTTTCCTCACGCAGGCCGCTCGCTCAAGGCCACTTCACCCTCTTTCAAGGCCTAGTAAGGGCATTAGCTCAACCCAATAAGCAAAATTGGCCCAAATGGCCCATTTTGGGTGTTTTAAAGGCTGTTCAAGATCAAAATTATTCCGTTTGTTGATGATGACTTGATAAAATGCTTGAAAATAAAAATAATGCAACTTATGTGATTTTTAGAATAAAATTACATAAAATTCTCATAAAATGGACCATTAACATCAAGCAAATATGTATAAAATAAGACACATTAGGTGCTCATGCTTGAGAAAAGGATTGAAATGTTTACATACTTAAGTAGTGATCGAAGGTGCTCACATGCTTAAGAAATGGTTGAGATGTTTATATACTTAAGTGTTGACTAAAGGTGCTCATACTCAAGGAAAACCCATTAGTGTTTGTATATGTGTGACCTATATGTATGATATGTTTCTTTGATGAATGGAATGAGTTTATGACTATGATATTCTATTATGTATTACAAGTATAAATGTGAATTTATTGTCTGTTATTATGATATTCATAAATGCACATGTCTATGTTTCATATTAAGCTTACCCATAAAATAAAATGAATGAATGCATTTTTGAAGAAAATTGAATGTAGAATTGTTTTCTGTATCTGTATAGTGGTACATGCCAGTTATTTCAAAAATATATGGTTTGTTTAGCTACTGGTAAATTTTTTTCTCCCTATTATACTGATATGTATCAGATGCCTAGGTATTGTGTGATATTGGAAATTGAGGTGGCTGTGGTAGAGGTTCCTTTCCTAGGGACCTTTACTATTCTGAAGGATATTTACATTATGACAGTAATGGAAATTCTAATAGCAAACATGCAGACCTAGGAATTAGATATTATTATGTAGATTTAGACCTTTTGTTTTGGTCCTAATTCTATATATGTTATTTTTGGTAGAACTAGGACTACTATTTTTTGGCTGTATATAATGGGAGAAAGGGGTACTTACTTGAAGTAGGATATGTGAAGGATCTATCCATTAGTGGAATTTTGGAAGGGGTTTGAGTGACAGGCTTGTTGTCTCCTTACTCGTTATGAATGGGTACTTCATATATCCTGAGATATATATCAGACAGTGAACACAATATATATATTTGTATTACTTATAAATTCTGTTATGATGTATGGAATTTTATTTTTGCTGCGCTAAAGTAGCGTAACCTGAGCAAAAGAACCCAAATCTAATCAATCATGGAATTAATGCTCAGGTAAATTAATGAAATAATAAGGAAAAGAAAAATGTGACCACTTATCTTATTACATTTTACGAAGCTGTAATATAAAGATAAGGGGTGTTACATTAAAGTGGTATTAAAGCCCATTTACCTAGCTAGGTTAGAAAAGGGGTAGATTCCTCAAGAAATAGATTGATTCAGGTTAAGTGACTGAACTTAGGCAATTGATTAGCTTGTTTTTGTTTTGACTTGAAGAAAGGAGTATTAGGTTTGGGAAGATGGAAGTCTCCTATTATTGCCATATGTTTTCTATTAAAACTTTATATTCTTGGGACTGATCACCTAAAAAATGTTTATTTTATAGAATAAGATATGGAACCTACCAGGAGAGGCAGTACTCTGAATAGGGATGGTGATGTAAGCTTCACTAGGGTGATGCAAGCATTGATGGGAATGGTAAAGGAAATGAGGGAACAAGCCACTACTGCCAATAGACAAGCAGATGCCACCACCCAATAGGCTGCTATCATTGCAGAAACACTCAGACAGGTCCAGGAAGAGAAGAATGTGGACTGTAATCTAAATCCACATCTTAATGGTGGACAGGAAGGGAATCTAGCTTATGGTGGATGGTTAGAATTCTAGAAAGCCAGGCCTCCTACTTTTAAAGGTGAATTTGATCCAAAGGTAGCTGAAGAGTGGTTACAATATATGGAGGAATTGTTTGAAGTTTTAAGGAATACTAATAGCCAGAAGGTTTTATTTACAACATGCCAATTGATTGGAGAGGCCAAACATTGGTGGAAAGGAACTAAGCCACTAATAGAGGCTAGAGAAATTCTGATCACATGGAAAATTTTCAAAGAAGTATTTTTGGAAAAATATTTTCCCCAGAGTGTAAGAAATGCAAAAGAAGTGGAGTTCATGAAAATAAAGTAAGGAAACAAATCTTTTGAGGAACACTTGGCTAAATTCAAGGAGTTGTCCAAATTCTCCTCATACTTAAAATGAAGACCTGACGAAGCCTATAAAGCAATGCATTTAGAAGCCAATTTGAGTCCTGAGTTGCAGAATGCAGTTGCTTCCCTTGAGATTAGGGACTTTGCAACATTGGTAAAAAAATGTCGCATTGTCTCAAGAACCTTAGCAATAGTAAAAAAGGAGAAACATGAATCCAACTTCCTGAAGAGAAAGACACCTTTAGGAAATGGTAAGGGATGCGACAATAAATTTGCTAGGATCCAGACAGGTAAAAGGCCTATAACTACTTCAGCTGCTCCTAATAGCTGCCCAAAGTGTGGGAAGAACCATAGGAGTAAACCATGCTTGAGTGGACAAAATGTTTGTTTCAAGTGGGGTAAACCAAGCCATTATGCCAGGAACTATACAGTAATGGAGAAGCCAGCAGAGACCCCCAAGCTAGCAACCAAGGGAAGGGTTTATACCCTAAAAGGCAAAGAGGTGGCCTAGTTTGAGGATTTGATGAAAGGTGTATGTTATATTAATGATGTTCCCTTAATTGTATTTTATGATTCTGGCGCAACCCATTCTTTTGTTTCTTTAGAGTGTGCCCAAAAATTGAACTTACACATGTCTAGCCCACCTTATGAATTGTCTGTGGCTATCCCTACTAATGAACATGTTTTGACTTCATTAATCTGTTTGAATTGTCTTATTGTGATAGAGAATAAACCTTTCATTATGGACCTTATCTATTTATCTTCAGTGGATCTGGATGTTATCCTTGGAATGGATTGGCTTTCTTCTAACAATGTAATTCTAGACTGTTCAGCAAATTTCGTGACTTTCATGGACACCAAACCAGTAAATAGGGGAGTTGAGAGGAAAAATCAAAGGATGAGTTTTCTATGTTCCTCCAAAGTGGAGATTCAACAGAAGTTAGAAAATATTCCTATAGTGTGTGAGTTCTCTAATGTGTTCCCAGATGAAATTACAAGTCTCTCACCTGAGAGGGAAGTAGAATTCTCTATAGAGTTAGTTCCTGGAACAGGACCAATTTCTATAGCACCCTATAGGATGTCTGCTTTAGAGCTAAGTGAGTTGAAGGTGCAAATAGAGGATCTCCTAGCAAAATAATTCATTAGGCCTAGTGCCTTATCATGGGGGGCACGGGTGTTGTTTGTAAAGAATAAGGATGGGACTATGAGGATGTTTATAGATTATAGATAGTTAAATAGAGTAACTGTGAAAAACAAATACCCCCTCCCTAGGATTGATGACCTGTTAGACTAGTTGAGAGGAGCCAATATTTTCTAAGATTGATTTGAGGTCAGGGTACCATCAAATCAGGGTAAGAGAGGAAGACATACCTAAGTATTTATGGGCATTATGAATTTCTAGTAATGCCATTTGGTCTTACCAATGCTCTAACCATTTTCATGGATTATATGAACTGCATCTTTAAACCCTATCTCGATTAGTTCATGGTAGTATTTATTGATGATATTCTTGTATATTCTAAAGATAGGCAAGAGCATGAACAACACTTAGAATTGTACTACAAGTGCTTAGAGAAAAACATATGTATGGTAAGCTAGAAAAGTGTGAGTTTTGGTTAGAAGAAGTGAGATTCCTAAGGCATGTGATCTCTAAAGATGGGGTGTTAGTGGATCCTAGTAAAATTAAAGTAGTGCTAAACTGGGAAAGGCTTACTACTATGATTGAAGTTTGTAGTTTTCTGGGGTTATTCAGGTATTGTAGATGGTTTATTTAGGAGATTTTGCAAATAGTGATGCTAATGACCAAATTAACTAGGAAGGATGTTCCATTTGTGTGGGACTCAAAATGTGAACAAAGTTTCCAAAGCTTAAAATAAAAATTAACTGCTACACCTGTCTTAGTTATCCTAGACCCTTTGAAAATGTTTGAGTTATATTGTTATGCATCTAAGAAAGGTTTAAGGTGTATTTTTATGCAAGGAGGAAGGGTAGTGGCTTATGCTTCTAAACAGTTGAAGCCTCATGAGAGAAACTTTCCTACCCATGACTTAGAATTGGCATCCATAGTATTTGCCTTGAAAATTTGGAGACATTACCTCTATGGGTCTAGATTTGAGGTATTCAGTGATAATAAAAGTCTTAAGTACCTCTTTGACCAGAAGGAATTGAATGAGACAGAGAAGATGGATGGAATTCATTAAGGATTATGAATTTGAATTGAAGTATCATCCAGGTAAGGAAAATATTGTGGCAGATGCATTAAGTAGGAAATCCCTCCATGTAGCACAAATGATGGTGAGTGAGATGGATCTAATGGAGAAATTTAAGAACATGAGTTTATCTACTCTGGTGTTATCTAACAAAATCTATTTAAGTGAGTTAAGAATTGAAAACACTTTTAGGGCTTAAATTTTAGAAGCCCAAAAATATGATGAATTCTTAGAATCTCTAAGGGATTCAAATGAGTTCATGAAGGGAAATGAAGGAATGGTAACTTTCCAATATAGAATTTATGTTCCTGAAGTTGGAGGACTGAGGGATATAATATTAGAGTAAGCCTATCAAAGTAAGTATACCATTCATCCTAGAGCCACTAAGATGTATTAGGATTTAAAAGAAAGATTTTGGTGGCTAGGTATGAAAAAAATATAGCAGAGCATGTAGCTAAGTGTTTAGTATGTCAGCAAGTGAAGATTGAACATTAGAAACCTAATAGATTACTACAACCATTAGATATTCTTGAGTGGAAATGGGACAAAATTTCAATAGACTTTGTGGTGGTTTTACCCAGAACCTAGTCAGGAAATGATGCTATATGGGTGATAGTGGATAGGTTGACTAAATTCGTTCATTTCTTGCCTATTAAGATTAATTTCTCCTTGGATAAATTAGCTCAGCTATATATTTAGGAGATAGTGAGACGTCAAGGAATATCCATCAGCATTGTCTCAAATAGAGATCCCAAATTTACCTCTAGATTTTGGAAAACCCTGCAGGAAACTTTTGGTACTAGGTTAAACTTTAGTACGGCTTATCATCCTCAAACAGATGGACAAACAGAGAGAACAATCCAAAATTTAGAGGATATGCTTAGGGCTTGTGTCTTAGAGTATAAGGGAAATTAGGATAAAAGCTTGCCATTGGTAGAATTTTCCTATAACAATAGTTTCCACTCTGACACCCTATGAAGTTTTTTATGGGAGAAAATATAGATCCCCATTATGTTGGTATGAGATAGGTGAGAGGCAATTGATAGGACTTGAGTTAGTGCAACAAACCACTAATCAATTTAAGATGATCAAAGAGAAAATGGCCAAAGCTTAGGACAAGCAAAAGAGCTATGCTAATAAAAGGAGGAGGCCACTAGAATTTGATGAGGGAGATTATGTTTTCCTCAAAATCTCCCTAAAAATTGGTATTGGTAGGGCTATGAAATCTAGAAAGTTAGGTCCTAAATACATTGGACCTTTCCAAATTTTGAAGAGACTTAG
The DNA here is from genome assembly GCA_031216115.1 of Senna siamea. NCBI lineage: Eukaryota > Viridiplantae > Streptophyta > Magnoliopsida > Fabales > Fabaceae > Senna > Senna siamea. Next base: position 16,446,111 of record CM062364.1, read on the forward strand.
TCCATTAGCATATCAGATGGCCTTGCTACCATCACTGTCAAACCTCTATAATGTCTTTCATGTATCTCAGCTTAGAAAATATGTCGCAGACCCTTCACATATACTTAATGATAGTACACTGCAATTAAAGGATAATTTGACTTATGAACCAAAACCTTTACAAATCATTAGTACTAAGTTAAGAACCTGAGGAATAAAGTCATTCCCCTAGTGAAGGTCTTGTGGGATAAAACATCACTGCAGGAAGCAACTTGGGAGAAGGACGAAGATATAAAGAGAACTTATCCAGAATTCTTCACATGAGGTACGTATCAATTTCGAGGATAAAATTATTTTAAAGGATGGGAGAAATGTAACACTTGCCTCTAATATTTTGATATATTATTATTATTATAATTGATAATGATAATTTATGTAGATGTAATGTTTTATGTGTAACATCTGCTCCAATTATGATTAAAGATATGTTTGATAATTGTTAATTTGATGTTTAATGCTTGTGTATGTTGCATTAGTGCATTCATACTGCGGCTGGAAAACCTATCTTGACTTCCTTAACTTGCTTAAATTGTCCCATTGTTGTTGAAAATAAGCCTTTTGTTGTTGACCTTATCTATTTACCTTTGGTAGATTTAAATGTTATCTTAGGAATGGATTGACTGTCTTTTAATAAAGTGGTTTTAAATTGTTATAAGAAGTCTATGATTTTTATGGATACCATACCTGTGAATAGGGGTACTGAGGAAAAGATCTAAAGATTGTGTTTTCTGTGTTCTTTTGAGGTTGAGAGTCAGCATAAGCTTGATAGTATCCCTGTAGTTAGAGAGTTTTCTAATATCTTCCCTAAGGAGATCTCTAGTCTTCCACTATAAAGATAGGTAGAGTTCTCTATAGAGTTAGTTCCCGGAGCAGTACCGATCTCTATAACACTATATAGGATGTCTCCCTTAGAGCTGAGTGAACTCAAGGTTCAAATAGAAGACCTTTTAGAGAAGCAGTTCATTAGACCCAGTGCTTCATCATAGGGAGCACCAGTGTTGTTTGTGAAAAAGAAGGATAGAAGTATGAGAATGTGTATAGACTATAGGCAATTAAATAAGGTGACCATGAAAAACAAATACCCACTCCCTAGGATTGATGATTTTTAGATCAATTAAGAGGAGCAGCTATATTCACTAAGATTGATTTGAGGTCGAGGTACCATCAAATCAGAGTAAGAGGTGAGGATATACCTAAGACGCTTTTAGGACTAGGTATGGGCATTATGAATTTCTTGTAATGCCATTTGTCTTAATGAATGCTCTAGCTATGTTCATGGATTACATGAATCGCATCTTTAGACCCTACCTTGATTAGTTTGTGGTAGTGTTCATTGATGATATTCTTGTATATTCTAGAAATAGCGAAGAGCATGAACAACACCTTAGAATTGTGTTGCAAGTGCTTAGAGAGAGGCAGTTGTATGCAAAACTAGAGAAATGTGAGTTTTGGTTAAAGGAGGTGAAATTCTTAGGGCATGTGATCACCCAGGATGGGGTAGCAGTAGATCCCAGTAAGACTGAAGCTATAGTTCATTGGGAGAGACCTACAATAGTGACTAAAATCTGTAGTTTCCTCGAATTAGTTGGTTACTATAGAAGGTTTATCCAAGGGTTTTCACAGATAGCGATGCCTATGACTAAGCTGACCAAGAAGGATGTTTCGTTTAAATGGGATTCTGAATGTGAACACAATTTCCAAACCCTGAAAGAGAAGCTAACCATTGCACCAATGTTAACTATCCCAAATCCTCTGGAAAAGTTTGAGTTATACTGCAATGCATCCAAGAAAGGTCTAGGATGTGTCTTGATGCAAGAAGGGAAGGTAGTGGCCTATGCTTCTAGAAAATTAAGGCCTCATGGGTGCAATTACCCTACTCATGACTTGGAACTAGTAGCCATAGTTTTTGCCTTGAAAATCTTGAGGCATTATCTTTATGGGTCTAGGTTTGAGGTATTTAGTGACCACAAGAGTCTCAGGTACCTTTTTGACCAAAAGAAATTAAACATGAGGCAAAAGAGATGGATGAAGTTCATTAAAGACTATGAATTTGAGTTAAAATACCATCCAAGCAAAGCCAATGTAGTGGCAGATGCCTTGAGTAGAAAATCCCTTCACGTAGCTCAGATGATGGTGAGTGAGATGAGCTTGATAGAGAATTTTAGAAATTTGAGTTTATCCGTATTGATGCTACCAGATAGAATATGTTTAGGTGAATTGCGGATTGAGAGTAACCTTAGGACTTAGATCCTGGAGGCCCAACAGGAGGATAAATTTCTAAAGTCCCTAAAGGACCCTAAGAAATTCCATAAGGAGGTAGATGGGATAATGACTTTCCAAAATAGGGTTTACGTCTCAAGTCTAGGGGAAATCAAAGAGAAAATTTTAGAGGAAGCCTATAAGAGTGACTATACTATTCATCCTAGTGCCACTAAGATGTATCAAGACTTGAAGGGAAGATTTTAGTGGCTGGGTATGAAAAAGCACATTGCTGAGTATGTTGCTAAGTGCTTAGTGTGTCAGCAGGTGAAGATTAAATATCAGAAACCTACTGGATTATTGCAACCTCTTGATATCCCTGAATGGAAATGGGATAAGATCTTTATGGACTTTGTAGTAGGTTTACCTTGGAGTCAGTCAGGAAATGATGCTATTTGGGTGATAGTAGACCGATTGACTAAGTCTGCTCATTTCCTACCCGTTAAGATCAATTTCTCCATGGAAAAATTAGCTCATTTGCATATCCAAGAGATAGTGAGACTCCTTGGAATCCCTACTAGCATTATTTCATATAGAGACCCTAGATTTACCGCTAGGTTTTGGAGAGCTTTCCAAGAAGCCTTTGGTACTAAGCTGAGTTTGAGTACTGCATATCATCCTCAAACAGATGAACAAACTGAGATAACCATTAAGACTTTAGAGGATATGCTTAGGTTATGTGCTTTAGAGCACAAAAAAAGTTGGGACCAAAGCCTAGCATTGATAGAATTCTTATACAATAATAGTTTCTATTCTAGTATAGGGATGACACCCTATGAAGCCTTGTATGGGAGAAAGTGTAGATCACCTTTGTGTTGGTATGAGGTAGGGGAGAGATAATTTCTCAGACCAGAATTGGTTTAGCAAACTAGCGACCAAATCAGGATGATCAGGGATAAAATGGCTAGAGCCCAAGATAGACAAAAGAAGTATATTGACAAGAGAAGGAGACCACTAGAGTTCAATGAAAGGGATCATGTCTTCCTCAGGGTATCACCGATTACTGATATAGGTAGAGCTATTTAGTCCAGAAAATTGAATCCAAGGTATATTGGGCCATTCCAAATCCTAAGAAAGGTTGGTCAATCAGCATACCAAATAGCCTTACCTCTGTTTTTATCGAACCTCTATGATGTTTTCCATATCTCACAACTTCAGAAATATATCCATGACCCATCCCACATTCTTGATGCTAGTATAGTACAGTTAAAAGAAAATTTAACATATCATCAAAAGCCATTAAAAATCATTGGGAATGAGGTCAAGAAAGTGAGGAACAAGGTCATCCCTCTGGTTAAGGCTTTATAGGATCAATCATCTCCACAAGAGGTGACATATGAGAAGGAAGAGGACATGAGGAAGTCCCACCCTGAACTATTTGAATAGCTATGTTTTAATTTCGAGGACTAAATTATTTTAAAGGAGGAGAGAATGTAACATCCACTCTAATTATGATTTAAGAGATGTTTGATGATTGTTAATTTGATGTTTAATGCTTGTGTATGTTGCATTAGTACATATAGTTGCATTAGCCTAGGGAATAAATTGAAAGGAAATAAATAGAGATTTAGTAAGAGGTGGCTAGGGACTTAATTGAAAAGGGAAAAGATGAGGGAGTCTAAGAGTGCAAAATAGCTCAAGGACCAAATAAAAATTTTCCAAAATCCCTTAAACCCTAGCAGCAGCCCTAAACCCTCCCACACTTCCAACCTTCAGCATTCCTAGAGAGAGAAGCAAAAAGGGCGAGTAGATAGAGAAAGGGGCGAGCTAGGGCTTGAGGAGGGAATTTTATTGAGGAAGGTGCAGATTTGAGGCTAGGAATCAGTCCAATAGCAAGGGAAGATCATTTCTAACACATCCAACACAAAAATTTGCAAGGAATCAAGGTAGCAATCCATCCTAAACCCCTTTCTTTTATGAAAAGTTTACTGTTGCTGCAAAATATGAATTTCTAATTATTTGAAATGAGATTAGGGTTAAACCTACATTTTGTATTCTTTTATATTTCTATGGGATGTTGTGTTGCTGAATGTATGCTCATATATGTGCTTGAAATTGATGGGAAGGGCTGGGTTGTGTTCACCTAGAGGTATAGACTAGATTTCCTTGAATGTACCATGTCTGAGCTAATGGATGAAAAATGTTTTATGAGAAGTAAATTTTGTTGTATGGAAACTAAGCCTATGTGTTTAGAATTAAAAATGGAGTGCATCATGAATTGGGTATTCTCAAAATTTTGTTTTCTGAACTGCAACAAAGCATAACAGCCGATTGCTAAGTAGGGTCAGTTGACTATCGTGTTCTTAGAAAACCCAAATTCCTAGCAATTGACTGTCGGGCCTGGGTTTGCATTAAGCAATGACTGGCCATCCTCGTAGTCGACTATCGTGCTCTTGGAAACCCAGAAGTGCAGACAGAGGCTTAGCAGCTGACTACCAGATTTCTAGCAGTCAACTGTTAGGCCCGGGACGCATTCCAGTTAACTGTTGTGCTTTTATTTTGCCTATGACGCATTCCAGAAAGCCACCAACTGGCTGCTAGAACATTGGCAACCGACTACTAACTTGCTATTTGCCACTTGAGGAATATAGAGAGCCACCAGTTGATTGCTAGCCTTCCAAAAATTGACTAGCAGCCCTCTAGTTTACGAAATAAGGTTTTTAATGGCAATTGAGCTTGGTAACTCTCCATACTAACTTAATTAAGGGCTCACAACATAGGTAAGCAAGGAAACTAGGAGTTTTGGGTGATGAGACCCTTATGATAGTAAAACAAAGAGAGAGCAGAAAACACAAAAAGGGAAAGAGGAAAGTATTCTCAGTGTATGCCTTAGGGTAGATAGGCTCATGATCGAGTGATCGATTGTCAGTATGGGATGGCTGTTGGGCATTCCACGGTTATGCATAAATTAGGATGATTAAACATCCACTTGAACTTAGATAATTTTGAAAACACCGTGATGGTTGCAAACTTTAAGTTAGTGTCATCTCCCAAGGGCTATATGAGAAACAAATACTTAAAGTTAAGCATAACCATGGGTATGGGCCGATTCACCCTAGAGTATATATAGAGAATAGCGTACCGAAGTGTGATCCACCTCAAAGGAATGGTGGTGATTCCATATTATTATGATCTGCTTAGAAGCAGAGAGGAAATGATCCGGGTAGAGTTGACGGTGATCCCATGAGAGTTATACCAGCCCCGTTTTGAGATGAAAGGGAGGAATCCTACTGGTCAGGGATGATCTACCAGAAAGGGGCAAGGACCATGAAGGTACTTGGATCCATGGGGGGATGCCTCAGAATGTACAAAAGTTAAGGCATGGCTAAATAGACATGTGCTCATTCATATAGAAAGTGGTGCGTGGAGTTGTTGCTAAGCGACTCTCTCGATTACTCTTAGGGCATTTTATGTACTGCTCATATGTTATAAAAGTGAAATTATGGCATGTTTACTATCACACGTGTTTTATGAGAAATGTTTTATGATGAGAATGATGATGAATGCACTCCCTATGCTTTAAAGATGATATGTTTTGATGAATATGCTTATGTATGAGTACAAAATATGATTAAATGCTACATGCATTACATCCCATTAGTAAGTGATATGTTTTATGAGAGAATGTAGAGTTTTTCTGTGCAAGCACGGTGGTACAGGTCAATGGATTTCGTAATAGGTTGTATTGTTACTGAGATTCATTTCTCACGATAGTGTTGGCATGTACCAGATATGTAGGTCCCCTTAGGTGGGAGGTGAAGGTAAAGTATGAAGAAGTGTCCAATCGGGCACACAGGCTATTTAATATTGGATAGCTTAAGTACATGGTAGAATGAAGCTAACCTTCATGATATTTTGAGAAAGGCTAGTGTAGGACTATTTTGTATATACTATTCTAACTTATTTATATATGAATTAGGCTATATTGATGAATAGACTAATTGATGGGTTATGAGTGGCAGGATTGTTGCCTCGATGCCTAATAGTTAACTAATTATTTTTAATTAAAAATGCATGTCCATGTATAGTTAATCCAAGGTTATTCTATATACATATATATTTATTCCGCTACGATGTTGAGAGAACCTGAGAGTAGAGACCAACCTAAATGGAACTTAATTAATCAACTTGGTAAAAAGTTTAAAATTTACTCAGGTAGAAGTGACAATAACACACCATTATTATGATAATTATATACATTATACCTTTAAACACTTAAAAGAAACCATAGGCTAATGAGGGTGTTACATTATGTGGTGATAAGAATGAATTACCAAAGGGGTAAAATGGACATTTTCATTAAAGTAGAACTAAACTCACCATAAGGGTAAAATTGTAATTTTACCAAAGTGGGAAAAATAGTAATTTTACATAAAGGAGAAAGACCCAATATTCCACTTAAGTACTTCATGAAATTGTGTTTGAAGGCTTTTACCCTGTTATTTTAAATAGAAGAAGGAATAAGGGTAAAAATAATTATGTTGTAATAAAGGGCAAAATGATAATTTTTCAAGGACATAATGGTAATTTTTGGAAAAGTGGAAGGGTAAAATGGTAATTTCCTAAAGTAGAAGGATAAAATGGTCATACTCTATAAGAGTTCCATAAAATTACAATTTGAAGGAAAGAGGATGCCATTCATGAAAATAGAAGTAATTAGGGTATAATGGTCATTTTACACTAAGGATATTTTGATAATTTCACCTGAACCCTAAAAATAAGTCATCTTCTTCATGAAAGGGGGGGGGAGAAGAAAGGGGTGTGCCGATATCTTCATCAAGCTAGGAGAAGGAGGAAATCATGGCAAACCACTTAGGAAATTAGACTTGCATTTTCAAGGTAGCTAAACATGCCTAAACCCTTATTTTCATGTTTTATGGATTGTTTAATGTGTTTTAAAGTTTTTGAAAGTTAGAGTTTTCTCTCTCTACATTCTTATGGAGGATTTCTTTGAATGAGTTTTGCTTATGTTGAAACATGGTTGTATTTGTGAAAATTGGTATGTTTATATGCTTGAAATCTTGAGAGATTGAAACTTGGCATGAATGACACTTATATCATGAAAAACCCTAGATTTTGAAATGGTTAAAATGGCATGGAAATGAAAGGGAAAATGGTTATATTGTATGAGAATGTCTTAAAAATGAAAGCTATGCAAACAAGAGGTTGAAACTGTTCCACTTTCCCTCACTTTCTCTCTTGGCCGAGAGCACCTAGGATTCTTATGAAAAATATTTACTTGAAAAATTTCCATGGGTGGTGAATGTATTTAGTCATGAGAGGGAAAGAGAGAGAAAAATCTTGTTATGTTAATGTATTGGAAAATTTACCATTTTCTAACTATGCCATTCAACTTTGTAAATGTGCTTCCAAATGTGAAGATGAAAAAATATGCATAGTTATATGTTTAGCATGAAAAATGAGCTATGAGAGTTAAGGAGAATGAAAGGCTAAGTATATAAATGCACATCTTGAATAGGAAAAATTGTCATGAATAATGAAAGGGTAATGTGCCATATGCTTAAAAGGTAGAAAGGATGGAAGAAAGGGAAGAAATGGTATAAAAATCCTTGTCTTCCTCACTTTTCTTACCTTGGCTAAGAGCATCCCTCCAAATTCTCCTTGATGGCCAAAATTATGAGAAAGTTTGAAAGGAACAAAGATGTATTTTAAATAGGCCAAAATCAAGAGAAAATGGAGAAAGGATGTGTATGAAAAAGTTAATAATTTGAATTGTAACCAAAGGTGTTCACAATATTGAAATGTGACCAAAGGTTTTCAAAAAATTGAATAGTGACCAAAGGCGTTCACATACCCTAAGTGTTGACTAAAGGTGCTCATACTTTAGGACAACTCAAGTGTTGACCAAAGGTACTCATGCTTGAGAAAACTCACTCCATGATTGAGACGTTTACATACTTAAGTAGTGACCGAAGGTGCTCACATGCTTAAGAAATGGTTGAGATTTTTATATACTTAAGTGTTGACCAAAGGTGCTCATACTTAAGGAAAACCCACTAGTGTTTGTATATGTGACCTCTATGTATGATATGTTTCTTTGATGAATGGAATGAGTTTATGACTATGATATTCTAGTATGTCTTACAAGTATAAATGTGACTTTATTATCTGGTATTCATAAATGCATGTCTATGTTTCATATTAAGCTTACCCATAAAATAAAATGAATGAATGCATTTTTGAAGAAAATTGAATGTAGAATTGTTTTCTATATTCGTACAGTGGTACATGCCAGTTATTTCAAAAATGTATGGTTTGTTTAGCTATTGGAAAATTTTTTTCTCCCTATTATATTGGTATGTATTAGATTCCTAGGTATTGTGTGATAATGGAAATTGAGGTGGCTGCGGTAGAGGTTCCTTTCCTAGGGACCTGTACTGTTCTAAAGGATATTTACATTATGACAGTAATGGAAATTCCAACAGCAAACACACAAACCTAGGAATTAGATATTATTATGTAACTTTAGCCCTTTCGTTTTGGTCTTAATTCTATATATGTTCTTTTTGGTAGAATTAGGACTACCATTTTTTAGTTGTATATAATGGGAGAAAGGGGCACTTACTTGAAATAGGATATGTGAAGGACCTATCCATTAGTAAAAATTTTGGAAGGGGTTTGAGTCATAGGCTTGTTGTCTCCTTACCCGTTATGAATGGGTACTTCATATATCCTGAGATATGTATCAAACAGTGAACACAATATATATATTTGTGTTACTTAAAAATTCTGTTATGATGTATGGAATTTTATTTCTGCTGTGCTAAAGTATGGTAACCTGAGCAAAAGAACCAAAATCTAATCAATCAATAAATTAATCATGGAATTAATGCTCAAGCAAATTAATGAAATAATAAGGAAAAGAAAAATGTGACCACTGATCTTGTTACATTTTACGAAGCTGTAAGATAAAGATAAAGGGTGTTACAATAGGTCTCTCATGTCAAAGTGGCATGATAACAAATGTTGTCTTATTCAAAATTTTACTGATTATTGGCTAATAAGATGTCATCAACATCGAGAGCCAAAATTACAAAATTGTTCTCATCAAATTTGTAAGAAATACACTAATTGAATACCATTGTCTGGAAGCTTGTTTTAACCCAAAAATGAAACATCTGCTCCTCCTAGTGATTGAGAGATCTTTGTTAGCTATTAAGTAAATTAATTGCTTGTGTATGTTATATTAAAATTAGTTACATGTGGTTGCATTAGAATGAGGGACTAAAATGAGAAAGGAAAAGTGAGGACTGAAATGAATTGGAAAAGGTTTATTTAAGGAAGGTATATAAAATCCCAATAGTTCAGGGTAGTCAGTCGTAATTTTAGCTAAAATATGGGTTATTGTAGCTAAAAGAAATTCAAAATATCCCACCAAAGCTTCTGGGGCAAAATGGTAATTCTTTGCATGGTAGGGGAAATTGTTGCTTGAAGTTGGATGATCAAAACTCAACTCGAAAAGCGAATAGGGGTTGTAGTTTTTCCTACCCTATATATATCTACCCAAATTCTATAACCCTCATTTGTGTATCTTGATCTCTAAATTCTAAAGAAAGAAGTTAGGGTGTTCTCGAGAGTGAAAGTGTGAAAATTGTGAAGGAAAGAGGTTATAGGAAGAAGTTATGCATCCCAGAAGCTATGAAAATACACTAGCATACTCCAAAACAATCATTTACAAGCTTGACATCAACAAGAAGGTAGCAAACAACCTAATCCTCTCAATTTTGAATTTTACTGTTCATATGCTGAAAACTTTGATTTTTATACTATTTGCACTATAGAGGAAGTAAAACCCACATTCTTGATTTTTTTTTTATTGTTATTGGGTGTTTTAAATTGCATGGATACACTTATGAATGCATAATTCAGATTGTGAAAAAAATGGGTTTTTCTTTAAAGTTGAGAACAAGGTTGAATCCAAGATTTGAGTGAGATTAAATGATAAATTGGGCTATTTTCATGTGCTAAATTAGGTTTATATACTGTTATTGAGTGTATGATTATAAAAAATGTTCTCAAACTGAATTTTGGGCAAAAATCTGGGTCAACGACAAGTTTAAAAAATAAAGTATAACATAGCAGTCGACTTGTAGCCTCTACTAGTCGACTGTTGTGTTCTTCGGTTGCCCAGAGACACATCTAGAGTGCTAGAAGTTGACTGCCATGCTCATATTTTGTAGAAATTTTCCCAGAACAGAGTAGCTGATTGTCAGACTTAGGGTAGTCAACTGGTAGCTCTCGGGTTTGAATAATTTTGTAGGGCAGTGAGCTAGAAGTTAACTGCCAGGGCATATAAGTCAACTTGTAGGCCTCTGTTTCAGAAAATGAACTCAATAGCGTAGTTTGAAGCACTTTTAGCCCAAAATTCCACTCAAATGAGGGATTTGTACCTGAGATGTAATGGTTAATATGTGATTTGAGAATGAATGAGAAAGAGATTGAGAATGAATGAGAAAGAGAAAGAAAGATATGATATTTTAAATGAAAAGAGCATGAACCATAGATGTGAATAACTGCAAATGGTTGAAGACCACTAGAATACTGCAACTAGTTAAACCGCAAGAATACTGCAAATGGCCAGTACCATGAGAATATTGCAAATGATCCATAAAGGCCACGAGAATACTATAACTGGTTAATGCCACAATAATATTACGGATGGTTAAAAACCACAAGAATATTGCATATGGTCACGAATCAGGAGAATATTACAGATGGTCTAGGACCATGAGAAAGACTCATTTATGAATGAGAAGTTTTGAAGATTTCTTTCATGATGCTTTTGTTTATGGCCATAGAAATATGCATTAATTTCTTGTTTATGCTTTGAATGGATATGATAATGTGATCCAGTTGCCATTACTGTTTGAAAACATATCCTGTGTGATGGATATGTGATGAGATGCATATGAATTCATAAGTATATGTGAGAAAATTGTTTAATTCATGCATGTCATCCCAATAATCATAATATATTATCTAATGAGAACAGAATGTAGAGTATTTTCGTACTAGTACAGTGGTACAAGTAAGTAATTTTAAAAATCAGGTTGTTATTGCTACTGGGAAATTATTCTCATTAAATGCTAGTTTGTATCAGATGCTTGAAATTATTCCCATTCTAGGTTATTTCATCATAATAAAGGAAATATGAGTGATTTCAGTTGTGGATATTCCCCCTACTTCTCTACCTACTAGAGGGGTGGACATGCAAGATTAGGTAGATAATCTAATATTTTGAAATGTAAATATATGATGCCTGATACCCTGATCCCTAATTATCTTTTTGGAAATGGGTAAAGAGGATTTTTGGTGTATGAAGAGGGGCATACATGTATCCAAGATATGTGAAAAACACCTGCTTATAGTTGAGCAGAGGGGTATGAGTGGTAAGTCTGTTGCCTCCTTACTCTATTTAGCCTTATATATCTATAGGTATATGTCTTGTATGATTGAATTTTGGCTATTGTATATAACACCTGGATGTGTATGTATTTAAAGCATGGTATATAAATGTATATTATTTTAACTATTTTCGCTGCATTTACATCACGTGTGATAATATCAAGTGTAGAATTTCCAAACTAATGACACTTAATTATTTAACTTGGTAAAAGTTAAAAATTTACTCAGGTAGAAGTAATAGTAACTCACCAATCTAGTAGTATGTTATATTATATTATTTAATTGATTGAAAAGGAACCATAGGATTAGGGGTATTACAATAAATGGATCTATTTACCAACCTTAACAAAACCATCTATTTGAGTCATGTATGCATTTTCAAACAAGTTCTTAGGCATGGTTGTGAAACATAGATGCAATTTCATCATCCATGACTCTCAGCTATTTAGAAGAATTAAGGTTGGCTATTGCTTCATTATAAGTGATAGGATATGTGCCATCAACAATATTAGATCCATATTCCCGCAGATAAACAACATAATCATTTAGGATTATAGGTCTGCAAATTCTTTGAGATTGTTTGAACTCAATAGTTGGTTCCTGAAAATCTAGGATGGTGGAGCATTTTGAATGTCATCTAGATTTTCATTAATAATATTATCTCTATCAGTATTGGCAACAATAGATAGAGATGGTAAGGTCAGAAAGGGCAAAACAATATATTCATCATGCAAGCCAATGATTCTTGACACAATTCTCCCACTATCTAATTCATCCATGAAATAAATTGCTTTGTCATATTCAATGACTGTGGAAGTGTGAGGACAATAGAATCTGCAACCCCTTGATCTTACAAAGTACCCAATAAAGAAACCACTGGCAGTTCTTGAATCCAGCTTGAGTTAAGGATTATATGGTCTCACTTATGCTTTACAACCTCACACACCAAAATGTTTTAGACTAGTCTTTTAACTAGTGAATAATTCATATGCAGTCTTTGGCACAGACTTATTAGGAATCTGATTCAAAATATATGCAGTTATTCTCAAGGCATCACTAGACAAGAATTTTGGCAAAGAAGGGTGACTAATCATACTCCTAACCATGTCTATCAGGGTGCGATTTCATCTTTCAGCAATCCTATTTTACTTAAGGGTGCCTAGCATAGTATACTAAGCCTTAATACCATGCTCTTATAAGAATAAAGTGAGAGGACCATGATTTCTACTAGTCTCAGTATATCTACCATAATACTTACCTCCCCTATCTGACCTGACATACGTAATAGCCTTGCCAGTCTTTAACTCAACATTTGCCTTGAATGCCTTGAAAGAATCTAAGAATTCAGACTTTTCATGCAAAATATATATCTAGCTAAATTGGAATGATCATTAATGAATGTTGTAACATCTGTAACACCCCCTTAGTCTATAATTCCTTTTAGTTCATTAAAGGATATAATATATATAAATATCATACTATTAGCGTGTTACCGTTACATCTACCTGAGTAAATTTGAAACTTTTACCAAGTGCAGTTGGGTCGGGTCTTTACTCTCGGGTTTACACTCAGTCTCGTAGCAAAATGAAATAATGTGATACATTACTTACTCTAGCTAGATATACAAACATCACACATGTTTAATTCCATAATTAACATAGAATAACTATTGGGGCATGGAGGCAACAATCCTACCACTTGAACCCTATCAAGCATGTCTGTTCATAAATTCTAGCTAATCCATATACATCTAATCAATATAGGCTATGCATAAGGGAAATTATGCTAGTACTTCCTCAAAAATCATGAAGGCTAGCTTGATAAATTAAAAGCCTACACTATCCAAAATAACTTTCTTAAAATACCTATGAAGGGTACCTTTCCTCAAGTTACCTCCATCTCCAGCTAGTAACTACACATCTAATACACGCCAGCGTTGATGTGAGAAATAAATTTTAGTAGCAAGCAAACCTGTTTTAAAATATGCTAGCTTGTACCACCATAATTATATATAAATACTCTGCATACTCATTTCAACATTTGAAAACATAATATGTACTATCAGGATGCAGTGCACGAATCATGCTTTCATGGTTTGTGCTTAGGTGTATGCATGTACTTTAAAATATATAAGCTTTCATGTCATGGGATGTCATCTCAATATCATGCTCTATCATAAAACTTCTAGCTCATACATTTCATATGGTAACATCGACATATTCATCTTTAAAACATGAACAGGAATCAAACATATAGTGAGAGTTATCGAGAGTGCCACCTAGTGAACAACTCCACGTACCACTTCATTCATACATACATAAGTTTGTGACTATTTAGCCACCATACATTTTTTTACTATCTGGAGTGTCCCCCAGTGGATCCAAGTATCATGTGGTCACTATCCTTTCACAAATCATTCCAATACAACAGGATTTAAAGTTCCCTTTCTACCCTATAAGGGACTGCTCATGATGTGGTCATTGCCATTCTACAAATCACTCTGTGTACAATAAGAATTTATTTCCCTTTCTATCCCATAAGGGACCACTTGTTTAGCTCATGGGATCATATTTCTGTACGCTATTCACTAATGTATATACTATGATGATTCAACTCACGCTATGGTTATGCCTAACTCTAAGTACGTGTTTACTTTAATGGCTTAGAAAATTGCATTAACTTAGAGTTTGCAACCATTATGATGTTTTCAAAATTATCTAAGCTCAAATGGATGGTTACCTGCCTAGCGCATGGTACAATCATGGAACTCCCAAGGCCGTCCCATACCAACCATTGGTCACTCAATCATGAGCCTATCTATCCTAATACATACCCTAGGAATACTTCCCTTATTTTTCTCTTTCATGGATTCCTTTCTTTTTCTTTCACTATCACAAGGATCACTATGTCCCATGTGATTCTTACAAGGACCACCATGTCCAAGTAAGTCGTATCTCGAATGTTACATGTTACCAATATATCCTAGGTTTCAATCTTGTGTTTGGGTGAGGTTTTGGCTAATTCTTCATCAAAATCAAGGTATAGAGTTCATTTTCTTTCATTTTGGGCTGGTAGTCGACTACCCTCTCACTAGCAGTCAGATGCTAGCTCTCTATCTAAACTGGAAAGCCAACCAGAGAGCAACCAAATGTACTTTTTTGAGCCTGGCAATTGGCTGATGTATTCTAGGTACATTTTCTTAGTAATGAAGAACACAATAGTCGACTTCCAAGGCTGGAAATCTGCTACTAGTACTCTATTCTGCATAAAACTTTTAATATACCTAGATTTTTGGCCCCAAAACATAATTACAACTTGTTTCAAAGGTTTATGAACTCAAAGATAACATCTATACCTCATTTACATCAATAAACTACCCATATTCTAGCTACATTTCACCCAACACAGAGATTGAAC
Source organism: Senna siamea (assembly GCA_031216115.1). Lineage (NCBI taxonomy): Eukaryota > Viridiplantae > Streptophyta > Magnoliopsida > Fabales > Fabaceae > Senna > Senna siamea. The sequence continues at coordinate 16,461,252 of CM062364.1, forward strand.
TTCATTTTTGCACTTAAGGCAAAACTCAACTTTCAGAAATCATTTACAAGCATAACAAGCACATCCATTCAGCAAGAAATACCAAATAGACATTTAAAACATAGAGAATGCAGGTTTTAAACCCCCATACACTTAAAACATTCATAAGCATCATTTTAAGTTAAGAGCAAACATTTCATGAAAATAGGGTTTATATTTTGTTGTGACCTTGGATTTTCTTGTAGTTGGACATGTATATGATGTTTAAATGGTGCCTTCCTACCTTTAGGATGCTTTCCTAGCTTCAAATCTGACCTTCTTTCTAGCCAAGTGTCTTTCTCTCTTGCCCTAAGTCACCCTCTCTCTCTCTACTCTCCTTTCTCCTTCTCTCTCTAAGTTTGCTAAAGCTTGAGTGATATGAGGGTGTTTAGGGTTCAGCTAGGGTTTAAGTGTAGTTTAGTTTATTGCATTTTGGTCCTTGAGTGATTTTACAACCTTAGCCTTAATAATTTTTTCCTTTTCAATTTGGTCCTTAGTCACACTTTAGCTAAACTTTCATTTCTTGCAACTAAGTCCTTGTTCTAATGCAACTAATACAACGATATGTAAATTAATGCAACATATAAAAGCACTTAAATTTACAATTAACACACATCTCTTAATCATATTAGTAGAAAATGTTACAAATGTAATAAAATGTCTGAATCAACAAAATTTTTAAAAAAATGAAGAAAAACCAAGTTCTCCAATACATCTTGTTTAACCATTCTTCATTAGACTTTTGATAAACATACTGACTAGAAGAATTCTTAACACATCCAAGTGAAGTTATCACTTCATCAAACTATAGATGTTTTTGTTTAGTTTGCATACTAGATGCTCCTTTCCAGGTTTAGTAAAGACATCTAACTGTATATTATTTCATGTTATTAAGTTGAAGACCATTTATGTATATAATCACCAGAATACCAAATAATGCACTAACTTTAGTTAACATACATCCCATAACATAATGTAAATAAATGACTTTAGTCAAATATCTACATCTAATTATTGGTGACTATAGGTTTGTTGTGACTTTTAGATTTTAACATAGACTATCTAATATTTCAAGTGGTCATGAAGGCCACATTAAGTCTATCATGAAATCTAAGATTGTCCCACTTGGCCAAATGACCACATGAAATTAGTGAATTATAATTAATTCTTAGAAAATTGTGGCTTCTATGATCCCATAGAGATTAAATGATCTTTACAAATCATAGGCGCCAAAGTTTTAGTCATAGGGTTTGCCATAATCATCTTAGTACTAATGTGCTTAATGGATATCTTCTTATTTTGCACCCTTTAACCATAAAATATTCTAACTTCATGTGTTTTGATTTATTTGAACACTTGTTCTCTTAAACTTTTTCCCAACGACCTTAAGATAATCATCAATATTATATACTTCTTTGGAATACTTTGCCCAATACTCTTGCAATGGTACATTTGATAACATTCAAAAAATATGGTTTGAAAATTGCCATTGTTTGTATTGAGCCCCTTCTACTAAACTTGAATTGTCAATTAAATTTGCTGATTATGGTTCTATAAGAGTCAAATCTCCTTTATTAATGATTAGATACAAAATTCAGGGATTCTTTATAATCATTAAAACTAGGCTCAATTAGAGTTTTCATTGTTGTTAACTACTTAATCAAAAAAGAAAATCGAGGAAAACCAAATTAAGAAACATCAATTATTTCTAGTCAAAATAATTATTAAAACAAGATTTCTTTCACAAAACTCAGTTGTGTAGCTATCAATATCAAAATAGTTGCTAAATTGGAGAAATTGAGAAAGAAAAATTAGGAAAAATTAATTATGTCTATTAATATAATTATTAAAACAAGTTTTCCTTCAAAAAACTAAGTTTTATATAGCTATTAATATTAAAATTTTTTATTATAATCTCGCCTATGAGTCCCAACTATAATAAACCAAGAAAACTCATAATAGTTTTGGTTGAGAGAAAACCACAAAAATTTGTGATAATATTTGCGTCGATAGGATGCATAATATTATGTAAGTATTAAAGATGTTTAAATAGTTAGATATATATGGTTCTAAACTCCCAAAATTATATTGAATTTGTCACACCGAAGGGGTATGTACATCATCAATATATGCCATGGGCTTTTGCCATGGCAAACTCCTTGAAGTCCTGAATTCACTTCCTTTAGTATTGTTAGCCACGAAACTTTAATGTAGTAACTAGGATGGGAATAGAGAAGTTAAAAAATGGGATTTTAGAAGATTTTGGGAGAGGAAAGAATTGTAAGGAAATTTAGAACCCAATTGGAACCAATAAACACAAATCCTTCTAATAGAAAGGCAAATGGAACACAAATAACTCCAAAGACCTAACTCACCATTTTCTATTTATGAATTGATGTATTGCAATTGAATGAGATGTATAGTGATTGAATCTTATGAGATAGAATTGTATGAATTGTATATGTAAAATGTACATGCATATAATAACTGTGTACATGTGTGACCAAATTGTAATTATACCATGAAAGTTGTTGTGAAACTTTATGAAAAGCTATCATGAAATCTTTACCTGAATATATTTTTCACTTTAGAGTATTTAAGAGTGGATAGTTGTGGGTAGTATGGGATGCCCATGGTTTATCCTATGTGGGTGACTGATTTTGGTTAATTTTGGAGTGAGTTGATGCATATAAGGAGAAAGGGGCTAAGTGAACTATTTTGAAGGCCTAAGGGACAATCTACTTGCATTCCCATTTCCCTTATGACTCTGAATACATTGAAAAATAATATATATTGACACACATAGAAAGAAAAAGAGAAGAATAAGGATATGGCAATCCTGACGGCACCAGATTATTGTATACACCAAAAAAAGAAAAGAGCAAGGAAAGAGAAAGAGAAGAGCGAGGACATGTAAATTCTCATCCCTATTGATGATTGTACAGATGCCACGTTACCTTTTAATTATAGAGATTGAGGTGGTAACTATTTCTATTCCATGGCTGGATAGATTTACTGTCATACGGGACATTGTGGTGTCTATGATAGAAGTACCACTAGTACCACCCTCACCCCTATTTCCCCTAATTGCGTTGTTTTTTATCAGGGTAGTACATTATAGGCTTTTCTTAATAATCATATGAATTTTTGGGATATGTTAATGTACAAGGGCTGTGACCTTTGATTAGCTTCTGTTGGATGTATAGATATATGTATATATACTTATGTATGCTTGATAAGGAAAAGCTAGGTTAGTTTTTGTATATACCTACTTCCTGTAACATCTTCTCCTCCTGTTTATTAAGAGACATTTGTTAATTTTAAATAAGTTAAATGCTTGTGTTGCTTGCATTAGATTGCATGCAGTTGCATTAGAAGAAGGGACTAAATTGAAAAGAAAAGAAAGGGGACCTAAGTGAAAAGAAAAGGTTTAGTAGAGGAAGCTATGTAAGCTTTCCATATTTCAAGGGTAGCTAACTATAATTTGAGCCAAAAGATTTATTGTAGCTACCAAAATTTTGAATTTACCTGCCAGTGGTTCAGGGGCAAAATGGTAATTTGGCAGGTGACCAGGGAATTATCATTTTAACCTGAATGATTAAGAGTTATGATCAGAATTGGCAATTCCTAGACTGCCTATAAATAGGGCCAAAGTCGTAGAAGCTTCATTTCCCACCTTGCATTCTGGAATTTAGAGAGAGAAAAGGAAACCAAGTAGAGAAAGAAAGTAAAGGAGAAAAGATCACATCTCCACTTTCAACAAGAATTAAATCCAAAAAATTGTTTAGAAAGGTATCTAACACAATAATCAGTTCACCAGCAAGGAAATAAGGTAGCAAAACAACCTATTCCCTCTAATTTCAAATTTACTGTTTATATTCTAAAAAATGAGATTTTAATGTCGTTTAAAGTAAGAGAGGGGTTAAAACTACATTCTTAATGTTTTTGAATGCTATTGGGTATTTTAAACTACATGAATATACTTATGCATGCTAAAATTAAATTATAAGAAATGGGATTTTACCTATTGGATGAGAATTGGGTTTAATCCAAGATTTGAGTGAGTGTAAATGGTAGTTTGGGCTATTTTTATGTGATAAATGATGCTCGTATACTGGTATTGAGTTGATGAGGGTAAAAAATGATTTACAAATAAGTTCTTAGGCAAAAATCTGTGTCAACAACAATTTTGAAAAACAAAGTATAACATAGCAGTCGGCTTATAGGCCTATCAGTCGACTGTCGTGTTCTGTAGTTTCCTAGAAATGCATGCAGAGTGCTAGCAGTCGACTACCAGACTATGGAAGTCGACTGTCATGCTCATATTTTTTAGAAATTTTCCAAGAACGGAGCAGCTAACTATCGGGCTTGGGATAGTCGACTGGTATCCCTCGAGTTTGGAAAATTTTCGAGGCAGTGAGTTGCAAGTTAATTGTTAGAAGGGTGAAAGTTGTCTGGCAGTCCCTTGTTTTGGAAAAATGGATTCAATGACCTAGTTTGAAGCATACTTAGCCTAAAACTTCACTCAAACAAGGTATTTAAGCCTATAATGTATAATGGGTAACAAGAAGGTTGAGAATGAAAGAGAAAGAGCAAGAATGATATGAAATTGAAAAGGAATGAGCATGAGAATTCCCAGAGAAATGAGAAAGTATTCTTTTTGTATGGATAGTGGTAGATAGGAACATATTGAATAACCAATTGTTAGTATGGGACGACAATTGGGGCATTCCATGATTAAATTAATGATTTTGAAAACATCGTGATGGTTATTAATTTTAATTTAGTGAGTTCACCTATGGTCAATCCAAGGATTCACGTACTTAAAGTTATACATAACCATGGTATGAGCCGAATCACCCTAGTTTATAGACTTATGAATAGTATTTTAGGGAAATGATCTATTGAGAATAGTAATCCTAGATATATGGGAAAGGATCTACCAGAGAGGTGGGCAAGAACTCTGTGGTTCTTAGAAGTGGGGGATGATTTATTAGAGAGGTAGACAGTGACCCTTGTGAGGGTTTTGTGGATAGATGTACATAGATCCACTAGAGGATGCTCTAGAATGTACATGAATTGTAGTCAATGACTGTCAGATAATATACAAATTGCAATTAAGAACTATGGGTAGTCATGAACTGCGAGAAATTCATCTGTGAGTGAGGGATATATATGAGGACTTGTTCACTCGATGAATCTTCTAGTTTCTCTTGGTATGATCTTGTGATGATCATGATTTGACATTGGCCATGAGAATATACTTTGATTTCCTTGTTTATGCTCTTATTTCTATGTGAGACCCTGTTATCGTGATGATGTGATATATATATCCAGTGTGATGGATATATGGTATGATATATCCTATTTGATGGATATGAAATATAATCTAATAATATATATCCTTTTGAATGGATATGTGATGATTTTAAATTGCATGCATAGTATGAGTATGAGACATGAGATGATATAACTATATAATTCATGCATTGTATCCCAATAGGCATAATTTTTTATTTGATGATAAGAAGAACGTAGTGTTTTTTGTTAGAGTACGGTGGTACAGATCAACAGTTTTAAAAACATGTTGTTATTGTTACTGAGATTTATTCTCATATAAAATGCTAGTTTGTATCAGATGCCTGGATACCAAGTTTTGCTAGAGATAGAGGTGGAGATAGTAGAGATAACATTCTTAGGGTATTACCCAGTTGTGAAGGAACTGTGGATTATTTTTGTATTAGAAGTTCCCCCTACACCCTAACTAGATAAATTTTTAGGGTTGTACAGTGAGATTTTGACATGCTCGATACCTTGAATCCTTATTAATATTTTTAGACGGATCAGGAGGATGATTTTTGGTGGATAGGACAAGGGCATATATGTATTAGGATATGTGAGCTAGGAAACCGCTAGCGGTCTTTTGTTAAATGGGCATGAGTGACAGGCTTGTTGTCTCCTTACCCTAGTTGACACACTTGCATATCCATAGGTATATGTCTGATCAAAAGAAATTGTAATCACTGTAAATAAACTATGTATGTGAATGTAAATAGATATATGAATATATGTTGTATTTCAATTATTTAAATTATTTTCCACTGCGATATTACGTGTGAGTATCCTGAGTGTAGAATTCCAAAACTAATGGCACTTAACAAATTAACTTGGTAAAAGTTAAAATTTACTCAAGTAGAGGTAGTAGTAACTCACCAATCCTATATTATGTGATATTATATTAATTAATTAACTAAAGGAAACTATAGGATTAGGGGTGTTACACTTCCAGTTTGAACTTTGATGAATGTATGTAATAACTATGCTATAACATTTTGATCAATATATCTACTATGTTGTAGCATTTTAACTAGCATGACCATTTGTGTTGTAGAATTTCCACTCTATGTAGCGAAGAAGTTAAATATTCTTCTAATTTTAAAAATATAAGTAAACACATTACAGGTTGCTTAGGAGATCTAAGATATTATAATTCTAAATAGACGTTAAAAATTGAGTTTCCACCATGAGGGTAGTTAAAAGTAATCGGGGTGATACATTCATCCCTATAAATTTTGATGTCGATGAGGTGGCATACCCTAGTATCTCATCACGGAGATCGATGATCTCCATTATTTCTGCTAGTGGATTGCCAATATATTGCTCTTTGTGTTGAAGGTGAGATGTTTTGGTAACCTTTATAAGGCTGGCTGCATAGCAAGCTTGCATCAGTTTTTGGTTAGCTCAAATTTGGCCAACCCCTTGCTTGGTAGGTAATTTCATGAGGTGGTGTGCCCTGGAGACGACTGTTTGTAACTTATTTTATGATGGTCACCTGAGGATGGCATTAGATATTGATGGAGCTATGATAATAATAAAATCTGTGTCAACACTAGCTATTTGCAGAGGGGACCTACCCTAACGTCACCCTTGCTTTGATCATTCCTTTAGTGGGGACTTGTGACTCGGAGAACCTGACAAGGGTGCCTTGAAACATTTTGAGATTTCTCTCTTTGAGGCAGAGCTTTTTGAATGCATTGTAATAAAGGATATCAGTCGAGGAGCCCTGATCAACTAGAACTTATTTGACCTTGTAGTTAGCTATGATAATCGTAATGATCATAGGATCATTATGATTGAGGTCGATTTTTGTGAAGCTAGAGAATGTAAATGTGATAGCTCCAATGTTGCTGAAGGATGTTCTTTCACTTTTTGAGGCATATTATAGCTCTATAATTGATCGCTTGATTAGGATTGGGAAGTTTCCTTTTGGATTCCTCCTGCGATTACATGGATTGTCCCTCGCGGAGGAAGGTTGCAGTCATCCTGGCAATCGTGTCAGTCAGTTTGATGGTGGTCGAAGGGTTCTTCCTGTCAGGGTGTTTGTTATAACCTTATGTTATCCTTCTTTACATATTTACTAAATTTTCTTCCTTGAATCAACTCTTTTATCTCGTCTTTTAGCTGGATGCATTCTTCTGTGGTATGTCCGTAATCTTTATGGAACTTGCAATATTTTCTCTTCTTGACCCTTGCGTTACTCTTGCATTGGCAAGGGGGTGAAAACTGGAGAACATTGGTGTTATAAACTTATTCCAAAATGTAGGGCGGAGGTTTAGTCAATGAGGTATCGGAAGGGGAGTAAACTTAGGGAGCGATTGCTTCCTTCTATCATTGGAGTCTTTCTTATTATTTTCATCCTTCTTCTTAACTTTCTTATTTTCTTCCTCGTTTCTAATCTCGATGCCTTTCTTGGCAAGGTAGTTGTTGTAATATCTGCATTTTTTTAAAATCTCCAAGGATGTTTTAGATGTTAAACTTTTGTGATTTTTGACTAAAGATTTGACTAAAACCTCCCTGGAAATTTTAAAAAGGGGAAAAAAGGGATAAAACAGTCAAATTTTAACTAGGGGCAAAATGGTAATTTTGCCCAAAAGGGAAAATTGTAATTTTACCTAAGGAATAAGATTACTATTTTACTTAAGAAAATTGGAGAAAATTTTCTTAAGAAATTTCCCTCAAAATTTTGAAGCAAGAGAAGGGTAAAACGATCATTTTAATTAAAAAGGGCAAAATGGTAATTTTACCCCAAAGGGTAAAATTGTCATTTTTTTCACATATATAGGATGACTATTTTATTCCATATATTTCATAATTTTGTTTACCCAATTAGGAGACCTATATGTCCAAAAAGAATGAAAAAAAGAAAGAAGAGACAAGAAAAATGAAGGGTAGAAAGGTAAATTTACAAAAGGGACACATTGGGTATTTTAAATTTGTGTTTAAAAGTCTTCTTCCTCCTTCTTTCTCAGCAAAATGCAGCACACAAGAGGAAAAACTTAGCTATACGAAGAAGACGCAGGGGAGGGAAGAGGAAGAAGAAAATTTTCATAAAACTTGAAGAAAACATCATTTGCATTGGAAAAGCAAGGTAGTTAAGCAACTTTCTAGCATTTATTCTTGGTTTCATGGTGATTTTCATGGAGTTTGTCAATTTTTTTCAAGATGATGAACAGTAACAAATTTTCTCTCCACTCCATTTTAAGCTTGAAACCTTGTTGCAATGCATTTATATGAGTGAATATGTGAATTTGTGTTAGTTGTAAGGTATGATTGAGCTTGTTTCATGGGATTTATAATTATGTTGCATCCACCGACAATAATATTTTCTTGATGATGAATGATGATTAAGTTGCCAATGGTGTGTTCTAAATATAGTATGATATTGTGGTGTTGGATGTAAGAAAAATGACGAAACAACTCTTAAAGAGGAAGAAAGGAATTGAAAATGCATTCTCCCCTGCTTGCTGGAAATTTGGCCAAGATATCACTGCTGTAAGTTGCTGTTTTGTGCTATAAAATGCTGCTGTAAGTTGCTGTGGTTGTTGTAAAACTATTTTGTGCTGTAAGTTGCTGTGGTTGTTGTAAAACTGTTTTGTCTTTGTAAAATCTTTTTGTAAGTTCTTTGTAGTTCTTTATAAAACTTTTTGTCTTTGTAAAATGTTCTTTGTAAGTTCTTTGTAGGTTTCAGAAACTGTTTTGTGTTGTAAAATGTTCTTGTAAGTTCTTTGTAGGTTCTTTGTAAAACTATTTTGTCTTGTAAAATGCTTTGTAAGTTATCAGTAGGTTTCTATAAAACTGCTTTTGTCTTTGTAAAATCTTCTTTGTAAGTTCTTTGTAGGTTGTCAGAAAGCTGTATGTTCTGTAATATACTCTTTGTAAGTTCTTTGTGAAATGTCAGAAAGCTGTAAATTGCTATAAAAGAATGTTTGAAGAAAAAAAAATTTAGAAGCGTGAAATAAATGCTATATTTTGTATGAATATGTCTGGGTTGCTTTTCTCTCTTCCTAAGGTGGAATGAATTTGTCTCTTCTTTTAAGAAGAATTCAAGTTCTATCATTTAATGGAAAAGAAGCTATTATTAATAAATTTTGACAGAAAATTTAAAGAGAAAGGATAAAATAATGAAATGTGTACTTGATGTAATTTTTGTTGGCACAAAAATATGATATTTAAATAGATAGCTTGTAGATGCTAAAATAAATGGCACCATTTATGGCATTAAAGTTTGATGAATATATATGTATTAATTGATGCTAATGGCATGAGGATGTAAATGCTAAATTTATGTGGTGTGTTTAATGGTCCTAAATGACGTTGTGGTAATGTTATATTGTGATAATGTGGATTATGGCACTAAATGAGCACCTAAGGGAGGAATGGCACTGAAATACTCCTTATGGTGAAGTGGTATCAAATGGCACTAAATGAATACCTAAGGGATGAAATGGTACTAAAATATCCCTTATGGTAATGGCACTAAAGGAAACACCTAAGGGATAAACGCACTAAATGAATCCCTGAGGTGAAAGGCACTAGGTGATAGCTTCAAAAGGTCAAGAAATGATTGAGATGTATTCCTTGTAAATGGTTTGTTATAAATTAATTTTTATTGATTTATTTCTTTATTATAAATTATAGTTTAACTGCTGAAATGACTGGATGCTACATAATTTCATATAATTCATTCATATTTACATTGCATAAATTTAAAGAAGAAATGTTTTTCTGTAGTAATACGATGGTACATGTTAGATGTTTTATGAAATTAAGAAAATTGCTTAACTACTGAGATAATATTCTCATGATTATATCTAACATGTATCAGATGCTTAAATATAAGGTGGGGATCGAAGTGGACGCAGTGTAGGTGGAAATTCCCTGTTTTGGGAATAATTAATGTTGTCTAAGGAGTTTATGTAGTAACTATCGTAGTAGTCCACCCTTAGTAGGGTGGATAGATAGATGTGTTTTTGAATATAATGTAACGTGTAGGAATTAGCCCATTTTATCCTGATTTCTTTATATTTTGGAAATAGAATAAGATAAACAAAATTTTTGGATGTATATTGTAAAATGGGCATATATATATGTAGGGATAGGTGAAAGTGTGAATTTTGACAGAAAGAGGGTTCGAGTGGCAGGGTTGTTGCCTCCCTACCCTTAATAGACGGCAATCACTAAACATATCCTGAAATATGTGTGTAACAATGTATAAAAATGATAATATATGCAAATATATGCAAGTTTTATTTAGGACGTTGTAACTAAATCTGATTATTTATTTAGTTTTGCCGCTGCGTATTGTATGTATGTAATACCGAGTAATTGATCCCAAACCTAATTTAATTAACAGATAGGTAATATTGAAATAAGAAAAATTTTACTCGGGTTAAAAATTAAGGACGAAGGTAAGGATAACATGTCAATCTTACAGCTAATTATTTTATTTAAGAAATTATTTTATAAAGAAAGGCTATAAGATTGGGATGTTACAGGTGTTCTCCTTGATGATGTATTTATCAACTCTCTTAAGGAGTTTCGATAAGGTGGCTAGGCAATTTCTCGAGATGGAGAAATAGAAGGGAGTAGCACGTAGGCTAAAGCTATCTTCAAGATTGGTGATCTAAAGAGCTAGCTTGTTGAATCTTGTGAGGAAGCTATATAAGATTTCTGTATTTCCCTATGTTAGACTTGTTGGTGTATGCCCTAAAGGCAAATCATAGGATGATTGATTGTACAAATTTTATTACATTTAGTATAAAGGCATTTCAGTTATTATATTTTGATATATCTGTGCATCATATTTAAATACATTAAATGTCCCTAGAATAATTTATTATTCTTAAAATTGTCCCTAGTTAAGTATTATTGAAAATTGGGATAGCAATAATACAGTAAGACTAGCATGTACATTGATTGATGACTAAACTTATGGATATGAGATGTCAAGTCATTACATGGGTATATTTGTTAGAGAAAACATATACTGGAATGATCCAAAGTGAGAGTACTACATGGATTCTTATGGATTGTCATAAGAACTTCTCATGGTGACTATAATGTATACAATCCTTTGACCTGAAGTCACCATGATTCCTACATGATAAGTTATATATTATAGTACTATTTAAAGTTAACTTTAATAGGGTGACCCAAGAGGCAGTATTTGGATATGTCACTTATCATGTAGAGGGATATAGATGATGTAGATGTGATTTTTTCCTTCCTTTAGAGGTGAGATATCCATGGGCCCCTTGATTGAGAAGAGACTAAGAAATGCATGGCCATGCCCAAATAGATCAATATGTGATATTGATTTACTTGTTATTAATTAGTCCACTCATGGATCAAGAAACATAAGTTGAATTTAAAAGGGGTTGACATCTTCCATGCCCTGAGTTCAATCTGGATATCCGTACAAAAGAGATTAAGTTACATAAGGATTTTGGTCACAAATTTAGAATCACAAACATTCTTATTACTTGGGTAGCAGTGATGCATCTCTAGATGCTGCTCATTGTTGGTGATCTTGAAAAGGTTTTTTTTTTGTCATTGCCAACGTAATATGAACCTATAGGGTCACACAAAAGAACATGATGAATTGAGGTTAATATAATATAATTTAGCCTAATATATAATATAAAGTATATATATTATATTATATTTTGCATCTTAATATTAAAGTAATACAAAGATGGTCTCCTCTTGGGCTCTAGTATATTATATTACATATTGGGCTTAAGTTAACCTAATTGGACTAGGAATAATTAGTTTAAGCCCAGGCTTAAGTATTAACCTATTTGGACTAGGATTAATCAGATATTAGGCTTAAGTTATCCTAGTTGGACTAGAATCAATTAATTTAAGCTCTAAGCTTAAATTTAACCCAAGTGGACTAGGAATAATAACCTTAAGCCCATAAACACTCCTTATCATACTAGGATTCATGTTTTTCATATATATATATATGATATAGGAAAAATGCAAGACTGAGACCAAGAGTAAAAAGTAGAGTGGGCGTGCCTTCTAGCAAAGGTAAATAAAGGAATTGATTCATCCTGCTCATGTGGATATTGTAGAGGCACAGACACAAGGTTCGTGCTCATGATTCAACAAATTGAAATTAGCATCCCAGCCACGATAAGGTAAAAACTCTATTTCTACTTCAATTATGCTTTTGCATAAGATCCATAGTTGGGTTTCAAATAAAATTTTATATTCCTCTAACTCTCTTGCCCTTCGAAACCTTTCAAGACTCACTAAGTCATTAGCTGCGAGTACCATTGTAGGGTTGGGCTTGTTAATGTGCTTCAAAAAATTCTACATTGTTAAGCATCATACATTCTCAGTATTGACATATTATAGTTAAAAGTATTTACATGATCTCTTGGATCTTTCTCTCCATCATAAGGATAGCTCTTCATTGACATTTTGAAGCCAATTGGGATGTGTTCCTCCATAATGTGGGGAAGGAAAGGGTGGCAACCCTTTTTTTGTAATCTCCCAAGGTTGGCCTCCATTTCAATCATGATTGCTTGGTTGACAGTGGGTGCAGGCACAATCGGGCAAAGGTCCTATTGTGGTAGATACCTATACCTGTAATAATAGGGATGGTATAGGTTGTATGGTGGTGGTTCGACTGGTTGTCTTGTTGGAGTGACAGACACTGTAGGGAATATTGGAGAAGGTGGTGCTATCGGTGCTTGCAATAGTGCATAAAAGGTGGTAGGAGGTCTGTACTGATTGACTTTAGGAGGAGGTGGCTTTACCATCATTGGCGCTAGTTAAGGCAGTTGTAATGTTAGTGGAGACGAAATGGCATAGTGGCATTGCTGATAGATTAGTGGGTTGCTGCAAAGCCTAACATTGTAACGACCCCCTTATCCTAGTTTGGACACTTCAGTATATACTAGTGAAAGCATAAAAATATACAGAATAACTTTTTCCATTTCCCACATTAGGCAACATTAGAGGGCTGCTACTGATTTAGTGTAACCTAAATAGACTCTTTCTCTGTCCATTCAAATTCCACTCAACCACCTATCTAGTGTAGCATTTCTAGTATCATAATATATTATCACATACTACTCTAGACTATAAATTCTAACAGCCATTTAGCGACAATTGAGATATGCTAAGTTATAATCACTAAATCCACATATACATCAACCATTTGATTAACAGTTAATCATACAAATTCTAAATCCTAGAAATTAATTACATATACAAATCTTGAGCCTATCATAGCTCCAACTCCTAACTATACACTTCTTCTATCTTTGCCTAGTAGCCTTGGCATTCTTCTCATGCCCAGCTATCTCCTAGGCATCCCCTGTTCCTGATCATCTGAGCAAACAACTTTATGTGATTTTATAAATCCCAGTAGAGCAATTTACAGTTAAATACTTTCAAAAACAGTTGTGTACTCAGCTATGACTAAACACAGAAAACATTTCCCCATAATTCAAAAGCAACATTTCAAAATCAAGTGAGTTACTAAATACTTTTAACTCATAAGAAACATGAGAAATAAATACAAAAAAAATCATGAGTATAGCATCAAAAGTCTAAAAATTGTACCTAAAATTGTAACAATCGGGATCATTTTTAAAAGATAAAACCCGATTTTCACGATAAATTCACGTAAGTGAAGCCTGGCATGACTTTCAAGGATGATAATTTGAAACGGAAGGTCGTTCGAATTCAAAAACACAAGCGAATGGAAAGAAATGCAATCTGACGATCAGGAACTGACAAACGACGTTTCATGCGTCAATTCCACAGACAGAGGCTAAATCATTGCATGAAAACTCGTGCCCACATCTGGAAGGAATCTAACATCCCGAAGTTTCCCCAGGTGATCTAGGAAAAGTCAGAATCGCCCCCAGAAGCTTTAAATTTCCCCAAAACCTTGCCATTTGGCCTAATTCTCTCTCTCTCCTCACTCAACTTTCTCTCTCCTCTCTCTCCTCCTTCCTTCACCATGTGCCGCCACCAGAGCTACCTTGAGCCACCACCTGGCATACCAATCGACTCCCCTTGCCACCCTCGACTTCCAGCAACCACCCACGGCTGCCAACGGCCGCTAGCGCCGTCGAAAAATGGTGTTTTTCTCCTCCATCGCGTGAAAACTTTGCCAGGTGAGATCGCTATTGTCCACCACCGTTGGCCGTCACTTCCCCTACCATCGTGTAGTCTGAGCTGCCAGCTTCCTCCACCAGATCGCCGACGTTGAACGAAGGTCCGACGCGCCTGGATCGAGGCTTTTTTTGTTCACCGTGCGTCATTCTTTGTGGCCAGAAAATGCATCCAAACGGCCGTGAACCGCTGTGCCACCACCATATTCGAACTCCTCATCTTGCGGGCTTCACCGTGGTGTAAATTTCGAGGCCAACTGTACCCTTCTGTCGTGCGCCGCTGTACGCCGTCGTGCTCCATCGTGTCGGAGTATCTGGATATACACCGGGAGACACCGAGATCACCTCGGGACAGATTTCCATCATTTGACAACACTGGTAAGGTCCAATTTCCCAAAAACTGATGAATTCTGATTGAATTAGCTGCCGAACGTAATTAGGAAATAAATTAACCTAGAAATTAGGATAATCAGACTTAGAATCGTAAAATGGATGATGTGACAAGCTTGAATATTCATTTAAATGTCTAGGGAATTTAATTAGCTCGAAAACTGAGATTGCGTGAAGTTCTGAATTGTTTCGGAGCAACAGGAGACCAGGTAGGATGATTTACACTTCCCGATTCTTAGATTTTACCTAGTGATTACCTGAACGATTAGATTTCATTGCATAGATTTACGTGTTGCTTTCGATGGACTAAATTGCATGCCTGTGTGCTGGATATCCTAATTGCATGTTAGATGTTTTGTTTATCGAGTTTAGATGCCCTTAGGAAGGATTTACTTAGGGTAGGGTACTTGATAGCTGGTATGGGACGGCCGTTAAGTATCCCGAGTACAGGGGGTTTTTTAGTTGACATTGCTTTTACTAGATTTAGCCTGTACTGCGTTAGAGATCACGCGATAAATCAGGACGACCCTAAGAAAGGTTTAAGGAGTATAAGGGGGGATAGCCTTCACGGGGAAACATTGTGATTTAGGCGTAATACCCTAGAACCCTAAGGAATAGCCAACCGTGAGCATGTGAGTTCGAATAGACTGTATGAGGATGAGAATTGGCGTATGTGCACATGCTAGGGGACGCCCTAGATGTTGATTCTCACCTGGTCCTTGAGTGAGTGATTGGTGTTACGAATCACACTCACAACATAGGCGAGATTCAGGTGATTGGTGTTACGAATCACACCCAATGATAAGAGAGGTAATCTCTCTAGATGACGTGCAATTGGATGACGATTTAGATTGGGTCGTAGAGGACTTGTGGCCTAGATGGATTTAGATACACCGGGCATGGGATTTAACCTGATTTCAATTATTGATTTTCAAAGAAATGAATTTTTATGATTTTGGATATTTGTTGCAATTTCCATGTAATAAAACGGTTTTAAAGATAAGGTATTTCACTGATTTTGAACTGATTTTGGAAAGTTATTTTCGGTGCTCGCACCGCTGAGTATTTAACCAGATTTTGAATTGTAATTGAACTGTAAATTATTCTACAGGGATATTATATCTCACCAGGTTGTTTACTCAGATGAACAGGAATAGGGACAGGAACCTAGACGTTAGCTGGACGATAACTTGATGATAGACAGAAGAACGACTTAGTCTAGGCTTGAATTACATTGTATATATTTTGATGATGATGCTGTATATTGGTCTTCTGTCATTTATGTTTTTTGTTGTAATTGGACTGGTTGTATATCTGTAAACAGGTGACTGTTGTATTTGGGATATATTCGAAATATAGAGGAAACTCTGCTGGATTTTCAGTAGGGTTTACTGCTGTAAACTTGCGATTTTAAGTTGGAATTTGTATGAATGATTGTATGCTGTATGTATAGATATTAGATTTCATTCCAGAGTAATTTATGATGTATGTATGTATAATTAGTTTATCTGTGTATGAATTAGGGTTGAACGAAATCCTAATGGACAACGGGAAGTCTATTTAGGTTACACTCAACCCGTAGCGATCCCCCGACATTCCTACATCGGGAATAACTATTTAGAAAAGTCCATATGCTTCCGCTAATCAGATAAGGATTGTGTATGTTGTATTAGGGGGTCATTACTCATGCATGAAAATCCTTATATAATAATATATCACACATCTCATGTGACCAATCATCTTAATTGCATGCCGTTTTATTGAAAATAAGGTTTTGGTTGGGTGTGATCCATCTATAACACCAATCACCCGAAAATAGCATCCTATTTTGTGAGTGTGATATGTAATACCAATTACCCACTCAAGGATAGGCGAGAGCCAACTTTCAGGGTGTCCCCTGACATGTGCACATTGCTAGTCTCATCCTCATATAGTCTATATGGCAATACATTCAAATAGTCGACTAATACTCAAGGTCATGGGATATTATACTTAAACCACAACTTTACCTCGTATAGGCTATCCACCCTTTACTCCTTAAACATTCCATAAGGTTGTCTTGGTTTAATGAATAATTCCCATTAAATGCAGACCAATCTAGATAAAAAAATCAATTTATAAAACAATCTACATAGGTGATATGCAATGGTCGACCTATACCAACTATTGAATATCTACCCTAAGTTAGTCTGTCCCTATGGCATATAATCCAATAGCCAAATCTAGCAAACATGCAATGAGTATCTCATACACAGGCAAGTTTTCCTTATACTTATGTGAGAATCTTAAATAAATCAATCATGTTCAACAATCATTCCCATTCAATTCACAAATCATACTTAAAATAGTAATCCGTAATCATAAGTTAAAAGTCAGGGGAGTGTAGATTACTCTAACTTTTACCGTTTACTCCTCTTATGAACAGGGTTATCCTCTTTTACCTTTGAATTATCCTCACAAATCGTTTCCTGAGGCAATAGGTAAGGTTCATATTTTAATTTTTCTCAAATGTACATTTATAAAATTCTATATCTTAAGGTTTTACTAAGGTTCTCTCATTTTTCTCGCTATTCCTTTGGTTCTCTACCACTCTTCTCATGTAATTCTCATATAGGATGATGTTTGAACCTTATTCAAATCAAATTTAGAGATTTCTAAGCTCAAATCATGCTTTAAAAACCATTTTTAGCATCAAGGGAGCTACTAGTCGGCTGCTAGGAGTTGGCAATCAGTTGATTACTCTCTGGAAGGCTGAATTTTACAAAATAGGGACCCAAACAGTTGACTGTCACATGCCTAGCAGTCGACCGGTGCACCTCTGTGTGCGATTCTAGGCTTTATAATGGCTTGACAGTCGACTGGTGCATGCCTGGTAGTTGATTCTTGAGTCTTGTATGCAGATGCAGGTTTGCGAAGAATATGTGATCGGCCCGGTGCATCTTTGGCGATCGACTATTCTATTCTTTAACAGTCCTAAAATGTTGGTTTTTACCAAATGCAGCCAAATTACCAGTCCATAACATCTAAAAATTACATAAGCTTACTCCCTACTCATTTCTGAGAAAAACCTACAAGTTTCTAGGTCCAAAACATCACTCAAATCAGAGAATCTACATGCAAAATGAGTGGAAGAAAAACCTAACTCAACATTCTAATTTAAGCCTCAAACTTGATAAATGGAAGCAAATAACCTCCGTATTTTAGTTTAAAACCTTATTTCTAACCTCAAACAAACCTTAAAATTAGTTTACCCAGTCTAAATATTAGAAAATTTGAAATGCCCTATTTTCCCTATTTTCATTTTCTTTCTCAGATCACAATAGATTGGATGATTTTTAAGGAAGGAATCTATTTCTAAATGAGGTGTAATCGATTTCCTAATACTTAGATAGAAGATTCTTACCACAAATCTGAGTTTAGAGGCTTCAATATTGATTTCCCTCTCTTTCCCCCTTTCTATCCTCTTGCCTGGGTGCTTCCTTTCCTTCTCAGACACATAAATGTTTTGATAAGGAGGGATATGGTGCATATAAAGGGATGAAGGAAATGGTATTGTGAACTTGCTCAAGGACCATCTTGTAATTTACAAAAATTTACATTTTAGTCCCTTCTCTTACAACCTTTATTTCCTTATTTCATCTAAATTCTCATTTGACATTTCAAGATTATAATCATTAGTAAAATTTCCAAGGGATCGTGTATTACAAACGCAATGTTGAAAGTTCTTGACGGAGGGTCAATACTTCTTAGAGGTTGTTCACCTCCGTTCAGCACTTGAGCTATAGTTTGACGGGGTCACTAGACCCACTTCTCTCCCTCCTTGAACCAATGGGGGCAGAATGAGTGGATGGTGATGCTGTTCTGCCATCCACCATCGGGTCATTAGTTGGAAGTTTCTGAATAACAGACTCAAGGTCTAAAGGGTGACATCTTGTTTCCCCTTTTTGCGGCGGGTAATGCATGGGCTCCTCTGTGGAGCGTTGGCTGCTGTGGGTGGTGCACCTAAGGTAGCAAGAACAGAACATGTAACATCTGCCTCCAATATCTTTGGATTGTTTATTTTTATTTTTATTATTAATAATTAATTATGTAGATGTTACTATTTATGTGTTAAGAATGATTTACCAAAAGGGATAGAATGGACATTTTCATCAAAGTAGAATTAGTTTTACCATAAGGTGTAAAATTGGAAATCTTATTAAGAAGAGCAAAATAGTAATTTTATTACAAAGGAGAAGGTAAAATTTTACCTAAGTATTTCATGGAGTTGCATTTAAAGACTTTTACCCTTTTCATTTCAAAGAAGAGAAGAAATAAGTGTGAAAATGGTTATGCTTACTTTAGTGGCAAAAAGGTAATTTTCTCCTAAATGGCAAAGTGGAAATTCTGTCTTAATGGCATATTAGTAATTTTGTCAAAAAGGAGTAAAATAGTAATTTTATAGAAAGTTTCATGAAATTTTTCATGACATTCTTGAAAAAATGAGGTTAAAATGGCCATTTGGACATAAAGGGTAAAATGGTACTTTTACCTAAGGACATATTGGTAATTTTTGAAAAATTGGAAGGGTAAAAAGGTAATTTCCAAGGATAAAAGGGCAAGGTAGTCATATTCAATGAAAGTTTCGTGAAATTACAACTTGAAGGAGAAAGGATGCCATTCTTGAAAAAGAAAAGAAGGGGTAAAATGATTATTTTTACACCAAGGGCATTTTGGTAATTTTTCCAAATTCTAAAAATAAGTCATCTTCTTCATGAAGGGGGGGGGGAGTCAAACAAAGGAAGAAAGGGAGAGAGTGGTCGAGACCTACACAAGCAAAGGAGAAGGGGAAAATCAAGGTAAACCACTTAGAATATTTCACATTTCTTGCATTTTTAAAGTAGCTAAACATTCATAAACCCTTAATTTCATGTTTTATAGTTTGTTTAAAGTGTTTAAAAGTTTCAAGAAGGCTAGGGTTTTCTCTCTCTACATTCTTATGATGAACTTCATTGACTGGGTTTTGCTTATGTTGAAACATGGTTGTGTTTGTGAATATTGGTATGTTTGAATACTAGAAATTTTGAAAGATTGAAATCTTCCATGAATGGCATTTATTTCATGAAAAACCCTAACTTTTGAAATGGTTGAAATGGCATGAAAATGAAAGGTAAAATGGTGATTTTGCATGATAATATCTTAAAAATGAAAGCCACATAAGCAAAAGATTGAAACTTTTCCATTTACCCTCAATTTCTCTCTTGGTTGAGAACACCTAGGGTTTCCATGGAAGTTGGTTGCTTGAAAAACATCTAATAAATGGTGTAGGTGTTCAGTCATGAGAAAGGAAGAGAGAGAAAATTTTGTTATGTTGATGAAATTGGCAAATTTACCATTTTCTAGTTATGCCATTCAATCTTAAAAGTGTGCCTAAAATGTGAAGATGAAGGAATATGTGTAACTGTATGTTTGGCATGAAAAATAAGCTATGAAAGTGAAGAAAGAGAATGACTAAACATATAGATGCACATTTTGAACATAAGAAAGTGTCATGAGTAATAAAAGAAAAAGGGCTATTATGCTTAAAAGGTGGAAAGGATGGAAGAAAGGGAAGAAATGACAAGAAAATCCCTAGCTTCCACTCTTCCCTCACCTTAGCCGAAAGCATCACCTCCTTATTTCTCTTGATGGCCAAATTTATATGTTAATGAGAAAGTAAAGAAAAAGTGTTTTAAAGTGGCCAACATTAAGAGAAATGGAGAGGAAGGATATACATGAATAAATATGAAAGATATTTGCATGTATTGTGCCATTGATATGATTATGTTTTAATTCCTATGAATATGAGTGAATGGATTGAAATTTACATGTAAATGAGAAATGAAAGGCATTGAAGGTCATCAACAAAGGGTGGAGAATGACACTATAAAATTCCCCTTGAGGTGAATATGTAAAGGCTATGAATGTTATCTTAGGGGTGAGAGAATGACACTATTTACATCTCCTCCTAAAGATAAATAAAAAGGCAATGAATGTTCCTGAAGGGGTGAACCATGGCATTATTAATGTTCCCCTAAAGAGCACCATGAAAGGGTAGAGGATGGCACTATTAGATCCCCCTTGAGGTGTATGTGATGGCACTATATAACACTCTAGTGGTGGGACTCATTGGCACTATAAAGAGTCACCCTAGTGGCAATGAATTGATGGCACTAAGGTACCCCTGCAGGTATAAACAAGTATGAATGATGTGATAACATATCTGATGACAGATTATGTATGAATGCATGACAATGTGATGCCATATAATATGTTCATGACATGAAATAGTAATAATCTCATATTTACAAATGCACATGCATATGTTTCATATAAAGCATGCCTATGAAATTGAATGGAAGCTATTTTGAAAGAAATGGAATGCAGAAATGTTTTTCTGTATTCGTACAGTGGTACATGCCAGTTATTTTGAAATTTTATAGTTTGTTTAGCTACTGGAAAATTATTTCTCATTGTTGTACTAGTATGTATCAGAAGCCTAGGTTTAGTGTTATGATGGAGATAGAGGTAGTAGTGGTAGAGGTTCTTTTTTTAGGAACCTTTACTATTTCAAAGGACATATATATAGTAGCGATATTTGAAATCCCTCCTACGAATTAACATGTTAAAGAAGTAGGTATAATTATGTAGTTGTAGCCCTTTTTGGTCCTAATTCTCAATATGTTCTTTTTGGGATAGAATTAGGACTAATATTCTTTTTGATTGTACATAGAAAAGAAGGGCACAAACACATAAAATAGGGTATGTGAAAACCTTATCCATTAGTAGGATTCTTTTTAGAAAGGGGTTTGAGTGACAGGCTTGTTGTCTCCTTACCTCTTTAAATGAATATTTCACATATCTTGACTTATGTATCAGACAATGTAATGACATAGATATGTATATGTATTATGTTTTGTAAATTCCTTTGTGATGTATGAAAATTTTATTTTTCGCCGTGCTAAAGTATGATAACGTGAGCAAAAGAGCCTAAACCTAATCAAATAATAAATTTTGGATGGATTTTAAGGCTCAAGTAAATTAATGAATTAAAATGTAAAGCTAAATGTGACTTTCTTATCTTATTACATTTTATAAAGCCATAATGTAAAGATAAGGGTGTTACATTAAAGTGGTATTAGAGCACATTTACCTAGGTTAGAAAGGGGTAGATTCCTCAAGGAAGGGACTAGTTCTAGTTAGTTAGCTATACCTAGGCGATTGGCTAGCTTGTATTTTATTTTGACTTGAGGAATGGAGCATTAGGTTCGGGAAGATAGCAGCTCCTCTTGGTGTTATAGATTCTTTACTTGATAATCTGTTATTAAGACTGATCACCTCAATGATGTTTGTTTTGTAGAGAACAATATGGCACCAAATAGGAGGAGTAGCACTCAGAATTAGGAAAATGATGTAAGTCTAACTGAGATTATGCAGGCCATGAGGGGAATGGCAGAAGCCATGAGAGCAGATGCTACTTCTGCTACCCAATAGGCTATAGTCACTGCAAACAGACTCTGTCAAATCCAAACAGATAGGGGTGAAAATACCTAGCTTGAAAATGAACCAGCAAGAAACCAATTTTATGGTGGATGGACCGAATTTCAAAGGGTTAGACCCCCTAATTTCAAAGGGGAGTTAGATTCAAAAAGGTTAGAGGAATGGTTACAGAAAATGAAAGAATTATTCGACGTGTTAGGGAGCACTAATGCTCAGAAAGTCTCTTTTGCCACCTATCAGTTGGAAGGAGAAGATAAGTACTGATGGAAGGGAGCTAAGCAACTCATGGAAGCCCAGGGAGTACAGGTCACCTGAGAGGAATTCAAAGAAACCTTCATAAACAAATACTTTCCTCAGAGTGAAAGAAATGCCAAAGAAGGGGAATTCATGCAAATCAAGTAGGGAGGAAAGCCTTTTAAGGAACATTTAGCTCAATTTGAGGAATTGTCTAAATTCTCCTCTTACTTTAGATGGAGACCTGATGAAGCATGGAAGGCCATGCACTTGGAGAACATCTTGGATCCTGAGTTGCAACATGAGGTTGCATCCCAAGAAATCAGAGATTATGCTACCCTGATGAATAAATGTCATATTGCCTCTAGGACCTTGGAGGCATTAAAGAAAGGAAATCAAGAATCCAGCTTCTTTAAGAGGAAGGTACCGTTAAGATACAGTAAGGGACGTGACAGTAAATTTTTTAGGAGCCAGATAGGCAAAAGACCCTTGATTACCCTAGTTGCCACTAACAACTACCCAAAGTGTGGGAAAAATCACAAAGACAGACCATGCTTGATGGGACAAAATGTCTACTTTAAGTGTGGTAAACCATGGCATTATGCTAGAGCCTGTGCATTTCCAGAGAAGCTAGACAAGACCCCCAAGCCAGCAACTAAGGGAAGGGTTTATACCCTCAAAGGTAAAGAGGTGGCTCAGTCTGAGGAATTGACAAAAGGTACATGTTTTATTAATAATACTCCTTTAATTGTATTGCATGATTATGGCGCCACCCATTCTTTTATTTCTTTGAATTGTGCCTAGAAATTGAAATGGGTAACCTAAAAAGGAATGCACGAAGGGAGAGAGCCTCCCCAATGCACCTTCAATGATCAAGTCAATAAGGAATATACCAGAGTGCAAGAGACAAAGTCTGAGAGTACTAAGAACATCATACCTGAAGGAGGTCAATGATATTCCTTATATAGGCATATAAGTGAGGGAAGACCATTGCAAGGTCACTTGTAGGTGATCACAAGGATCACTTGGTGTATGGGCAATCGCATTGATCGATGGCCCAAGAAAGCATTTATATATCTTGTTGGCTTGGCCAGTAGTCATATGCTACATGACAACATATCATTGGTGGGATCAATCTAGATATATCACCCTCCATAATACAATTTTTGAATAAAAAAAATTGTAAACACTCTCATTGACACACAACTACGAAGAGTCAATACACCCCTTGGCAAGGTTTGTTGTGAGGTCTGTAAAAACTCATACACCTCTCCATTATTTATACGGGCTTCCTCTTCTATCACTCTCTAAACTAAGCAATTTGAGACTTTGTGGATGAATATCAAAATCAAAACTCACTTCTCTAAACTATTATTTTTAATATTAAATGACATTTATAGATTTTTTTAATGCATGATATGCAATATCAAATTTTTTTATGCATGATATTAATGAGTGCATAAAATTAAAACTTAGAATAAAACATTTTAATTTTTATAATGTATTAAAGATCTAAATATTGTGGAAGCCTATGGCAATAACACATGCATTTTTTATTACACTAAATGTATTTTAATTGTAGCTTATCACCTTTAACATAATATATTAATTGTTATATAATCAATGAATAAATTAATTTATTGAAAATAATTAAATATTAATTCTCCTTGTAGATCACTCATCGAATAATTGTCATTGATAGAGGAGACCAATTGAATACAGTAAATTATATCAATTTTTCTAAAAATTTTAATTGCATTATACTTTCCTCATTTTTAGTTTGAAAAATATTACTTACTTTCTTTTTAATTTATTTTTTTGAATTAAAATAATTTTTATATATAATAAGATTGTGACTTTATTTTTAATATGATAATATAATATATACAATTAAATTTGATCTTTAAGACAAATTTATTAACATAATAATAAAGACAATTAAATATTTGAATTATTTCAGAATAAACACAGACCATATCAAATATTAATTTTATTAATAAAAAATAAATAAAAATAAATTTTTTTATAATATTATATTAAATTTCAAAAAATTCAATATAACTTTTAAAATTAAAAGAATAATAAGTATAACCATCTACCTTTCATGAAATCCCAACCTTCAATTTATTTGAACTAATATTGCTATCATTTCAACCTTTAGTTGCTAAATTCGAAATTTTATGTCCCCCAAACATTTCCCAAAAATGGTAGCTATTTATTTGGAAGATAAATTTTATTATAATGAAAAATATTTTTATTTTTTCAATATTGGGCATGCATGTTGCCAATAAATTGAAAAGACGAAGTTAACCAAATTGCTACGCACAAATAATTGAAAATTATGGTTCCACTCATAAGTTCCTAGAAAAGATGAAAAGGCAATCAATTATATGTTGTAACGAAACACTCACGATTGGTGTAACGAAACACTCACGATTGGTGCAACGAGACTCATTCTATACATATGCCTGCTGTAGTCGATAAAACAAAGGCTATTGATTTCATTGGGTAAGTGGTGTAATGCAATTGGTCAAATACAGTTAAACCAATATCATTATTGTACTGTACGTCCTTCATGCCACTCCCTAGAACCTAATTGGGGATAATAATGTTATTGGATCACTTATCGAACACAGGATGAACCCTAGCTGGCAAAGATAGAATAAAAAAAGAAAAGTGTTTTCTTTTGTTTGCAAGCTTCACTAATATGTATATAATCATTTTTACTCTTGCTTTTCTAAAATAAACATGGTAATTTTTAATTTAATTTTTCATAAATTATTTTTATTAATTTAATTCTTTAAAAATAAAAATATTTTTAATGTTACTATTTTATTTAAATTTTATTTATATCTTAATTTCTTACTTAACATAATGTTAACTAAAATTTTTATTGTTAATATAAAAGTTACAAGTAGTAGATAATTTACATCATATTAAAAGTAATCAATATATATATAATTAGTTAAAAACACTTTCAATATAAAAATTAACTATACTTTTCAAATTACCTTAATGTTAGTAATTAGTCAAAAAGTTTATGTATGTAATTAGATAATTTTGATTTATTTAAAAATTTTATTTTATGCAAATTAATGTGTAACATGTAAGAAAATTATATTATCAACTGAATTACACTTAATATTTTGTTAAGTAAGAAATTATAGATGAAGTTTAAGTAAAAGGACAATATTAAAAGTATTTTTATCTTTGAGGGATTAAATTGACAAAAATGATCTATATATAAATAATTAAATTGAAAGTCATCATATTTGTCAAAGACTAAAATATATTTTTTCTCTAATTTTTTCTATATTTTTTTATATATATATCTTTTAAATTAATGTTGGATAAATATAGAGAAATGTTTTTAAAATATCCAATCAAGTAACTCTATAATAACTGTAGTAAAAAATTATGTTCGTCATATTTTTATTGAAAAATTTAATAATAAATACTATTGAGGCTTGTAGCATTATATTAGAGAACAATTATAAACTTAGAGAGAAAGAGAATAACCAAAATATCAATTTTTTTCCTTCATATATATATATATATGTTTTTCCATAAATGATATCTTAATAATCAAAATAGATGTTGACATATGGCCATACGTCACAATAGATTTAAATTTTTTTAACAAATGATGATCACCTTGTCAATTTTTTTTGAAAATTATTTTTAAATATATATTTAAAAAATGAAAAGTTAAATAAAATAACTTCCTCTTAAAGCCTTCCCATAACTTCTCTTTTTATAATTACTCTTATTCTCCTTGCTTTTCAGTAACTTTACTCCTCTTTTAATTATATATATAGTTACATTATAATAGATATTTTGATTTCTCATAACTATATTCTACTAGAAACAATGATATTTAAAATACTTTTAAATATTAAATATAGATATTTGAGCAAGGCTTGAATCATAATTCATTACGTATGAAAGACTAATATTTCTTGTTAAATTCAACTTTCATTAATTATATTATATTAGTTTGATTAAGGTTGAAAATCCTAACCCAGTAGGCAGAAGGATTTTGGGATATATATTAAATTTAATTAGTAGAGTTCTATGTTTTCGTTTATCCAAAAAAATTGTTGAATATTTTGAATTCAAACTGTTTAAGATTTGATAATTAAAAGTCAAAATTACACTTGGACTCATCATAATCAACTGACTTAATAAAACTAAAAATATTTAATCATAAAAGAAAAATCTATCGTAGTTACTTGTGAAATAGGTTAATTCTAGCTAGTGATACTCTAAGCTCAATTATTTTTTCCCCTTCGTATTCCTTTATTCAGAAAAGAAAGAAAGTGATGGAAAAGCATATATGTGGAGCCAAAGTCATGCATGAAAATGGAAGTATGAGAGATTTGAAATACTGGTTTTGTCAAATTCCCAACCAACCTTTCGGATTAGCATCATTGGTCTTATCCTTTTTGCAAACAAAGGTAATTAATTGGTGGTATATATAAGACCTAAATATAAAAGCTACACTTTTTGCCATACACCAACTACAGGAAAAATAAAAAAAAAGAATTTTTTTGTACGTTAGAACTACATAAATTTAATTTTGATTATCCCTTTAGTTTTCATTATTTAATGCAATTAAATTATTGTCTTTCAGCATCTAAAAATAGGGAACAATTATGGGTGTGTTTACTTAGCTTTTGTCCTTTCCTTTTTTTTATTTTTACTAAAAATAAAAAATTTGACTGAAAATACGATTGGTAAAATTTAACAAAAAATATTTTAACAAATAAGTTGAAAATAAAAAAAGGTCTAAAAGACATTTTCAGTATTTTTCACATAATAACCATTATTATTTTGTAATTTTTTAAGGAAAAAAACTCTTCAATCATATAAATATTATCATTTAATAATAATTAAACTTAAAATAAATAAAATATTATAGTCATTTAAGTTATTTGACTTAAAAATAAATATAAAAAAATTTTAATTTAGATAAAAATCATATTTTAAAAATTTTAAAAATTCAAAAATAAAAACTAATTTTAGGAAATAGAAATAAAAAATAAAAAATAGAAATATTTTCACAAACCAAACGCACTCTAATGTTTTCGTCTCTTAAAAAAGGATAAATTTTTTCAACTTTTGGTCAATCAAAATATTGTAACGCTAAATTTAATTCCTTAGTAAAATTTCCTTTAAAAATAATAACTTGCTTTTAAAATAATAAAATTATGTTCTTTTGTCCTAGTTTTGTTTATATAATAACAAAATACTATAATGTTTCAACTAGCTTACCTAAATACAATTTAAGTCATGTAAATTTGCTGAATATATAATTGTTAATACGAAGTCATCATGTGTTCTTAATTCTTAATTCATTTGATTTTTTTTAAATTAAAATAATTTCAATCGATTCCTTAACATGAACTTTATGAATTATACTGCACAAAAAGATTTCCAAAAAGAAATGAAAAAGGAAAAGAAAAGTGTATGGTAAGACTGAAACCCTTATCCTGAATGCAACAAATTAAAAATTATGGACCACTTTGTGTACTGCATGCTTTGCTTTAAATTGGTGCACAAAAGTGAGGCAGTCCTTTTACAAGGCCTTCAAAGACCTGAACACGTATAAAAATTAGGTTTGAAGGTGTCTATTTGTGATAGGGTCATTTTGCGGATATGCAGTCAATTATATAGAAGATGTCATATGGTCGTATATATTTTGAAAACATGAAGGAAAACTTTGGCTCTGCCTTGCCTTTGAAACACTTTTGGATCCATACTTAGCCATCAATGGTTATCTTTTGCAGATTCCAAGCGTGCTTAAAGCTTTGAGATTTTTGTTGTTTTCCCTTGTTATATTTGTGTCCACTAGACATTTCTGTGATGCTTATTTGATTTCTGTCTAGGGTACGCATAGTAGGGTCACGTTGGTGATCGATTCCAATAATTATCATTCAAGTGGGAAACACATATATAATAGTTTGTGTGTGTGTGTGTGTGTGTATATATATATATATATATATATATATGTTAAAATTGGACTTTGGATCTGTTGCCATTACCTTTGATGGCCATTACTTTTAGCAGCAGTTTTTTGCGTTGCTAAAGTTTTTTAATTATTGCAACGAAAAGTATTGCTGCTATAACTTTTGTTTATATAATTAATTATAGCAGCAATAATTTTCGTTGCAATAATATTTAGCAACGTAAAAAATCGCCGCTAAAAGTATATAATGTCAAGAAAAGTAATGACAGCAAATCTGAAAGCTTAAAATTAATCTATTTTTTGGTCAGCCCACATTTTTTGGATTTATTCATGTCCAATAGTATAGTTATTCTCAAAATATATTTATTTTACACTAAATTGTAAAAAATACTCTTAATTTAAGAAATTTTGTAATTTTCCCTTTTCAAATTTAAGAGTTAATACTAAAATTGTGCTAATGTCCCTTCAACTTTAAAAATTTGACAAAATAACCTCCAAACTTTAAATATTTTATAAATACCCCCTCAAATTTACTAATATAGACAAGTTTCACACTTATATATAGCATATGAGGGATCCAATAATCATATATATATTATTTATAGAACATATATAGAATATGATTAAGATAAGAACTGTGTACCTAAATTGTGCCATTGCTATTAGAAAAAGTTAGTCATCCTATCTATAACCCCTAGTGCTAAGCAATGGCTTTAATGGGACTAGCACACAAAGATTAAGGTTAGAGAGGGAACCTAACCTTTTAAATAGATTGTGTTATTGGGCCCTCTTAGATCACGAGCTTCAATAAAATAGATGGTACACGGCTTTGCTACTAACAAGGTTTAATCAATGTGTGCCAAATACCAATTAAGTGATAAACACTTAATCATTTTACTCTTCATTAGTATAAGATCAATCCATAGTCACACATTGACAACTATATTGACATAGATCACAAGTTTTGAAGTGTAGTAAGAAATAGCCCCCCCCATCAAACTTGTTTAATTTAAAATAAAACAAGAAAATAGGATAATTAATGTGAACCCACAAAATTATTTTCTTACACTCTCTCACTTGGGTCACATTAATTAAAATTTAAAAAATCATTTAAAACAAAAAAAGAAAAAAAAAACTCTTGGATTGATGGAACAAACAAAAATTCTTTGTGCGCACATTTTGAGAGAAATGATCCAAGCACAACACAACTTTCAAAATCTTGTTCAATGTAGTTTCTAATATGGGATCATGGTAATCATTATACTCTTTATTAGCATAAGATCAATCCATAGTCACACATTGACAACTATATTGACATAGATCACAAGTTTGGAAGTGTAGTAGAAATAGCCCTCAAGTAATTCATAACACATTATTTCTTGTCGGTTCTCTCTTTATGATTTCTCTTAACTTTATTTGTTATACCGCAAGAGAATAACTTGGCTTAAACAAGCCATTATCTCTCAATCATGATCTCGAGAATATAAGTTGTTGTCACACCTAACATCTGGGGGGCAAATGCGATACTAATGACATAAAAGAAAAAGGTTTGATTTTCAAAAACACATTTTGAAAACCAATTTGAAAAATTAAAAGTTGTTATCGAAATTTTATTTTAAAGCAAAAATTTTGGAAAATTTTTTTATTATAAAATCAAGGCAAATAAATAGAAGAAAACTAGTCTAAGAAAATAAAGAAGGGTTCAAGAGTCAATTGAGTGTAGAGATAGTGTTAGGAACTCCACAACATCCGTCTGAAGGATAATTACTCTAGGATAAATGTGCAAAACATCAACTTGGCCTAAACTTATTTTGTTTACCCCTTTTTCTATAAACAAAATCCATAATATAGAATAAAATAGAATAAGATAAAAAAAATAGGAACATAGCATAAAAAATAAGTAAAAGAACAACTTAAATAAATACATAAACACAAACAAGGTACAATTAAACTTTCAATCCAACTTCAATTCTATAAATCAAAATCAAAAAACAAGGATAAGGAAATAAATTAACTAAACACAAAATAGTAAAATAAAATGAGAAATAAACACAAGGTAAAAATATTTAAACTAAATACCAGAATATTCAGTGCAACTTTCTATAAGCCAATTATATATCATTAAATTCTACTAATCAAGAATTAATAATAAAAAAGGAAAAACAATTTTTAACATATTCCAATGTATCCTTTCTTACTAAATTTTTTAGTTAAAATTGGTGAATTCGAAGGACTATAATTGATGAAATAAAAATAACATAAGAACCACAAAAATAGAACATGAAGACCAATAAGCATCCCTCTTTCCACCCTTCCATGATGGGAGGCCAAAGTCCTTGGGAAAGTTTTCAAATTATATATTAAACACAAATCACATTTAGAAAACCCTAATCCCTATGACTTGTTCTCATTTGTGTGAGAAAGTGAATCCTCAACAATCAAATATAAGAATAAGAGAACATGTGTAACATCCCACTCCAAGCAGCTATATCATAAGTGTTGGGTATTGATTTGGTGTCTAGAGCTAGACAAGCTAGTCCTTAAAAGATTGGCTGAAAAAAAAAATAAAATGATGTCCGGTTGTGAGAAATAGAGTTTTAAAGGTAAGTGGCCTAATTTGGCAATTTTCATGCATCAAGTGTCACATTGAGGGAATTAAAAGTTAAGAGTGGAACTAAATGGAAATATAACCCATAGGTTTAATAATTTACAAAATTGACCAAGGACCTTTGGGTAAATAAATTCAAATTCTAGCCAAAAATCTTCCTCCCTAAGTTTTCTCACATCTAAATAAGGGGAAAGAGAGAGAAATGGTTCATAAATCTGAACCTAGAGAGAGTGGGCAAGCAGAGAGAGAAAATATGGAAAAAGACAGAGAAAGAGAAGGATTTAAAGGAAGAAGGGAGGAATTGGAGCAAGGAATCAGTGGAACTAGTTGAAGAAACCACAATTTAGCCTTTGGACATAAGAATCAAGCATAGAATAAGGTAATCAAGTGGAAATTTTATTTTCTCTCTCTAAACTATGAAATCCATTCTTCGAATTAAGGTAAATGTATGAGTTAGTGTTTTTAATGATTTTGGTAGAGATTTCAACTTGCATTCTATATTTTGTATTCTGGAATGATGCTTTACAATGCTTGCATGTGATCGGAAAGCCTTGAAATGAAGATTTAGAAGTGAGTTCATTTTGTCTCTTATAAGAATTTTCATGAATTGATTTGGATTATTTCTAGCTTGAAAGGTCATGAATCCAAGCATGTTTTTGATCTAGTGGTAGGAAATTAGTCTACGAATTTATTTATGAACTAAAACATTGAGAAACTACATGTTTTGAAGTGATTTTGGACCCAAAAGAGCTATTTGAATAGAAAGAAGAAGTCGCGGTGACCCCTGCTAGGTAGAAGATGACTATGTTCTTCCTTGAAGGTAAGTGGCGAACCCCATTAGGTGAACACCACTAGGCAAACCCTTAGGGCATGACCTATTAGGAAATCCTGAATGGGAAGGCCAAGGGGTGAACCCCACTAGGCGAACCTTGAGGATGTGACCCATTAGTAAACCTTGAATGGGAATGCCATAGGGTGAACCCCACTAGGCAAACCCTTAGGGCACTACACATTAAGAAAGCCTGAATGGTAGCCTGAGGCGTACCAAAGTGAACTGTAACACCTCCATTAGCCTATGGTTCCTTTTAAGTGTTTAAAGGTATAATGTATATAATTATCATAATAATGGTGTGTTACTATTACTTCTACCGGAGTGAATTTTAAACTTTTTACCAAGTTGATTAATTAAGTTCTATTTAGGTTGGTCTCTACTCTCGGGTTCTCTCAACATTGCAGCAGAATAAATACATATATGTACATAAAATAACCTTGGATTAACTATACATGGACATGCATTTTAATTAAATATAATTAGTTAACTATTGGGCATGGAGGCAAAAATCTTGCTACTCATAACCCATCAATTAGTCTATTCATCAATCCAGCCTAGTTCATATATAGTTAAGTTAGAATAGGCTATACAAAATAGTCCTACACTAGCCTTTCTCAAAATATCATGAAGGCTAGCTTCATTCTACCATATACTTAAGCTATCCAAAATAAAATAGTTTGTGTGCCCAGATTGGACACGTCTTCATACTTTACCTTTACCTCCCGCCTAAGGGGACCTACACATCTGGTACATGGCAACACTATCGTGAGAAATGAATCTCAATAGCAATACAACCTGTTACGAAATCCATTGACCTGTACCATCGTGCTCGCATGAAAAAACTCTACATTATTTCATAAAACATGTCACATGCTAATGGGATGTGATGCATGTAGCATTTAATCATGTTGTGTACTCATACATATACATATTCATCAAAACATATCATCTTTAAAGTGTGGGGAGTGCATTCATCATCATTCTCATCATAAAACATTTCTCATAAAACATGTGTGTGATAGTAAACATGCCATAATTTCACTTTCATAACATATGAGCAGTACATAAAACACCCTAAGAGTAATCAGGAGAGTAGCCCAGCAACAACTCCACGCACCACTATCTATATGAATGAGCGCATGTCTATTTAGCCATACCTTAACTTTTGTACATTCTGAGGTGTCCCCCAGTGGATCCAAGTACCTTAATGGTCCTTGCCCCTTTTCGGTAGATCATCCTTGACCAGGGGATTCCTCCCTTTCATCCGAAATGGGGCTAGTATAAGTCTCATGGGATCACCGTCAACTCTACCCGGATCATTTCCTCTCCGCTTTTGGCCGGATCATAATACTATGGAATTACCACCATTCCTTCTAGGTGGATCACACTCCTGGTATGTTATTCTCTACATATACTCTAGAGTGAATCGACCTATGTAACACCCCTTATCTTATTTTAACAACATCATATTGCTTCTTCAGATAAGTGGTTACATTAATTCTAGTCTTTAATTTTATTTAAATCTCCTGAGCATCCAATCCATTATAGATTTATTTTTCAATTAGGTTTGGGTTCTCATGCTCAGGTAAAATGCTTTGGCACAGCAGAATATAAAATACTAAACATTACAACAGAATATATAAAATTTTTTTTGATATATATATACATTATGATAACTATTTAGTACATCGTTTGTATACATACACTGGGATAGATGAAGTACCCATCCATAAGGAGTAAGGAGACAACAAGCCTAACACTCATACTCCTTTTACAAAATATCATGGGTGAATAGGTCCTTCACATATCCCTATACATATGCCCTTTTTCTTTCTATATACAGCCAAAAAATGTCAGCCCTAATTCTAACCCAAAAAGAACATGTAGAATTAGGACTCCAAAAGGTCGGGCTATAGCTATATATTTATGTACTTATCTATTCCATAGGAAACTCAAAAATAATGATAACATAAACATTCTTGATAATAGTGAAAGTTCCCAAAAAGGGAATTTCCACTGTGTCCAACTCCACCTCGATTATCATGCCATATCTAGTCATCTAATACATATCAATTCAATAATAAGAAATACATTCCCAGTAGATAAACAACTAGTTTTTTTTAAGACATTGACATGTACCACTGTAATCATACAGAAAACACTCTACATGTGGTTTAATTTCAAAACTCTTTTCATATAGATACTTGGATGTGACTTATCATGAAAACATATGTGGGTGCAGCTATAGAAATGAAATTCACAATTAATTAAGTCATTCATGGAATGGACTACAAGCATTCAATGCTTACATGATCATAATCACATAAATCACGTTCACGCCATACATAACATAGCATTTCATAAATACTCATTTCTGGGAAGGTATACATAAGATCATTCCCTCCCACTTAACTGTGCTCTTTGGAGGTATACACCAGATCATTCCTCCTACATTTCAATTCCTTGGGGGTTTACACCAGATCATTCCCCTCAAGGTAACTTCCCTAGAAGGTATACATCAGATCATTCCTTCACAGGCTTTTAGTCTCAGGAGGTATTCACCAGATTATTCCTCCTCATTTAATTCCTTGGGAGTTTACACTAGATCATTCCCCACAAGGAAGCTTTTCTTAGGAGGTATACAACAGATCATTCCTCCTCATTTCATTCCTTGGGAGTATACACTAGATCATTCCCCACAAGGAGTCTCTAACCTTGCCTTTCACAATTACATTAAGCATTTCTATGCTATTCAATCATATTCACATGATTTTGGACATTTTTCTATCAATGGCAAAATGTATACTATTTACCGTTCATTCTTGATCATTACATCATTTTCCATTTTTTCCCATAACATAGGCCAATTTAGATGGCACTTTAGGCTACTCTCAATTGACATACAAGTTTAGCCATTCTAGGGAAAATCCTATATTGCATTTGGCCAAGGAAAGGAAATCATGAGAACATGGCATTTCTAACTCATTTGATTCCTTTCTAGCATCATTCTCACCATTTAAACATTTTGGCAACAATTCCAATAATTATGCCTAACACTTTCTCACACCTCAAAATTGTGTAAGTGCACTTTAAGCCATCCTTTTTCATATTTTTCTAACTCATTATTCATACCAATGATGGCAATACATTTAATCCCACAACTTTACATTTTTGTGCAAACTTTTAAGGTGAAATGGTAAGGCTTCAAATTGGACAATTTACTAAAGCATAAAATTTACCATAACTTTCTCTCTCCTCTTTCCTTATGATGACCTTTACAAGGCTTTCTAACCATTTACAAGTAAACATTTCAGCACCAATCACATGAACTCATTCGGCCAAAATAGGTATATCACATTCTTATAGTTTATGGTGAAACTAGAAAATAAGAAGATGTCTAAACATTAATCTAATTAGACTTTCTCTCTCTTATCATTTTCTCACTCTTTATAGCACACTTTCTAGCCTAAAATTTTGCCAAAATTCAGCACCATTATTGCCCTAGCAAATCGGCCAAGGTGAGAAAATAATCAAAATGGAGTTGTTTCATCACTTTACTTACATACAACAACATTCATGCAAAAATACCATTTTCTCACTCTTACAAACACAAACTCAGCCTTAACACAAGTTAGGCTTTGGAAAAATCAAAGTTCCATCCATGAAAATTTATCATTTCATGAGTTTCCATGCTTTCTTATATGTCTATAGTCATAACCACAAGTTGTTTCCAACATATTTCACATCCAAGCATGAAAATCCACCATAAACATGTAGAGAGAGAAAGAGCCATCATTCTTACAAATTTGGAAACACCATAAACATACCATAAAACATGAAAATAATGGCATAGGATTGTTTATCTACCTTGAAAAACTAATATATGTGTGATTTCCTAGTTGTTTTGATAAAAGATTCTTCTTCTCCAAGGTAGATATGCAATTCTGCCTCTTCCTCTTCATCTCCACCTTTCACGACACTTCTAGTATGTGGGAGAAGAAGAAGGCTGAATTTAAGGTTTGAATTATTTACAAAAATGCCATTCTTGCTAAATTGTCCATTTCATCCTTTTTCTTTTCTTTTTTAACAATGGCATTTTCTCTCCTTGCAATTGTAATTTTATGCAACTTCCATGGGCTGGGACTGTTTTTCCCTTCAAGAATTTTGAAATTACATAGTGGTCCGTCAACTTTTCAGAAATTGCATTTGAGTCCCTAAGAAAAGTGCCTTTTTGCCATTTAGTCCAAATTGGCTATTTTTGCTCCATTTTTCACTCTTTTTGGTTTCAAGGAGTAAAAATCACTTAAATAAAATTTCATAAGGCTCATTTTCATGAATTTACTAATTTACTCTTATTTTAGAAAAATTACAATTTTGCCCCTAAGGAAAAATTACCTTTTTGCCCTTTATGTTAAAACTATCATTTTACTCTCTTTCTTTCTTCTTTTGATCAAGAATGAGTAAGGATTTCTAATTCCCACCTTCATAGAATATTTAGGGTAAAAACTAAATTTTTCTCACATCATATAAAATTGCTATCATAACCATAGTGTGAAATTACAATTTTACCCTTTTTAGGGAAAATTGTCTTTCAACATCAATGTAAGTAACTTCTTGCATAACTAGATTCTTCTCTCTTAAATTAAAATAATAAGAGTCCTTTGACATAACTTCATGAAATAAAAGAATTAAACTAATTATTCATTTCATGGTAAAATTACCATTTTACCTTTCCTTACCAAATTTCCAATTTCATTCTTTTATCACAAAAGTGATAATATAATGATAAAAATGTTCATTCTAACTCCTTAATCAATCATCCTTAACCCTCCATAATTAACACTAACCATAATAATAATAACAAAATTATCATAAAATGCAAGTATTAGGAGCGAATGTTATAGCCTATGCCTATGGTTATGCTTAACTCTAAGTATCTGTTTCTCATATAGCCCTTGGGAGATGACACTAACTTAAAGTTCGCAACCATCACGGTGCTTTCGAAATCATCTAAGTTCAAGTGGATGTCTAACCATCCCAATTTATGGCACAACCATGGAATACCCAACGGCCATCCCATACTGACAATCAGTCATTCGATCATAAGCCTATCTACCCTAAGGTATACACTGAGAATACTTTCCGCTTTCCCTTTTTGTGTTTTTTGCTCTCTCTTTGTTTTACTATCACAAGAGTCTCATCACCCCAAACTCTTAGTTTCCTTTCTTATCTATGTTGTGAGACCTTAATTAAGTTAGTGTGGAGAATTACCAAGCTCAATTGCCATTAAAAACCTCATTTCGCAAACTAGAGGGCTGCCAGTCGACTGCTGGAAGGTTAACAGTCGGCTGGTGGCTCTCTATATTCCTCAAGTGGCAAATAGCAAGCTAGGCTGGCAGTTGGCTGGTGGCTTTCTGGAATGCATCCTGGGCAAAATAAAAGCACTATAGTCGACTGCTAGGATAACCAGTCAACTGTTTAGTGCAGACCCAAGCCTGATAGTCGACTGCTAGGAATATGGCAATCGGCTGCTAAGCCTCTGTCTACACTTTTGGGTTTTTCAAGAACACGGCAGTGATCGTCTCCTACTTGGCGGTCATTGCCCTACTTAGCTTGATCATTGCTATACTCATTGTAGTTCAGAAAACATAATGTTGAGAATACCCAGTCTAGGATACACTCCATTTTCAATTCTAAACACATGGGCTTAGTTTTCATGGAACAAACATTACTTCTCATAAAAAAATTTTCATCCATTAGCTCAAACATGGTACATTCAAGGAAATCTAGTCTATACCTCTAGGTGAACATAACCCAACCCTTCCCATCAATTTCAAGCACATATATGAGTATATATTAGCAACACAACATGCCATAGAAATAGAAAAGTATACAGAATATAGGTTTAACCCCAATCTCAATTTAAACAATTAGAAATTCATATTTTGCAGCAATAGTAAACTTTTCAGAAAAGAAAGGGGTTTAGGATGGATTGCTACCTTGATTCCTTGCAAATGTGTGTTGGATGTGTTAGAAATGATCCTCCTTTACTATTGGACTGATTCCTAGCCTCAAATCTACACCTTCCTCAGTAAAATTCCCTCTTCAAGCCCTAGCTCACCCCTTTCTCTCTCTAGTTGGCCCTTCAACTTCTCTCTCTAAAATTTGGTATAGTGGAAGTGTGTGGGGGTTTTAGCTGTTGCTAGGGTCTAAGGAATTTTGGGGAATCTGCTGTTTAGTCTTTGAGCCATTTTGCACTCTTAGACTCCCTTATCTTTTCCCTTTTCAGTTGAGTCCCTACCCACCTCTTACTAAATCTCTATTTGTTTCCTTTCAATTTAGTCCCTAGGCTAATGCAACTATATGCACTAATGCAACATACACAAGCATTAAACATCAAATTAACAATCACCAAACATCTCTTTAATCATTATTAGAGTAGATGTTACATGAACTCTGTGGACGAACCTATAAGGGTGGACTAGTGGATTAGTCTTCATACGACTAGCCTTGTGGTGAGCCTTCTAAGCATAATCCATTGGGATGAACCTTTATAGGTAATCCTTATAGGCAAACCTCTATGGGAAAACTTATGGCAAGTTTTATAGGCCATCTTGATAGGCAAACCTCTATGGGTAAACCCATGGTGAGTTTAATTGGCGAACCCTCATGGATGAAGTGTGAGTGAACCCTTATAGGCTAGTCTCTTTGGGTGAACCTTTATGGACAATCTCCTATAGGGGAACCTTCATAGGTGAATCCCTCTAGGTGAATTGCTATAGGTGAACCCGATAATTAACAGTCTCTATTTTTTAAAAAATAGACTCTTTTCTACCCTAAAGTTAGTGTTAAGGCTACAAAGTAATACAAATTAAATAGTAAAGCACCTAAAGAGTAATATTATGGTGCAAGAATGAAAGGGAAATAACTAGAAGAGAATATCTAAAGGTACTGCTATTATATGCTCTAGTTTAGATAGGTTTTAGGTTTAATAATCGATAGTTGGCATGGTATGATCATCGAGAGTTTGACGATCAAACCATAAGATAAGACAGTAAAACATCCATTCTAACCTTGAAAGAATTGTGAAAACCTTGTGTTGGTAGTTAACCATAGCTTAAGAACCTATCAGTCTAGTTTATACATTAGAGGGTTACACGTGTAGTGGGATAATAATCTATGTTAAGAGAATACTTATTTGGCTATGTGTTCGAATGCTTACATGGCTGTGTCAGAATAATCACTTGGCTATATGCCTAAGTAATTCTTTTTGATATGTTATTTTCTCCTCATATCAATGTGAATGTCCTCACTGTAGTATTGAATTATGTGAGTTTTGAACATGCCTACAAAAGATATGATTATTATTATACTGAATTTCCAATACATGACATGTCATAACATAGTAGATGCATAATATCCATTAGGTTTATAATCTTAAAATGTAACCTGAATGCATGATTTTTTCGTGTAATTCATGGTTGGTACCATTAATGGTGTTTTCTAAACTAATTTCTCTTGATTATTGAGTTTCAAACTCACATATGTGTTGATGTATCCAGATGGCTAGGTGTAATACCACGATTGAGGTAGAGGTGGACTATGTCCGCGTAGTTGGTTGGATTATTATGTAATAGTTTAAGATAGGACCCATTATGGGTCAATGTAGTGGACATGAGGTATGTATTTAAATAGATGAATATATATATATTAAATGTATATGTGGATGTATAAAGTTGGTAATTTAATACTTTCACTGTTGCTAGAGTTTTGAGTGATATACTTAAGAGTAACCCCAAACTAACCCAATTAATTAAAGGATCCTGGGAAATAATTAACATAAACTCGGGTAGACAAAGCAAGTGACAAGATAGTAGCACACTTCGTTTATAAGGTAGCATGCGTACAATGCTTATAGAGGTGGGGTGTTATAGTTATGGTATCGAAGCATTTCTTTGAATTAGGTAGTGTTTCTCATGGGAAGATTTAGGGTTAGGCTATGTGGTTGAATCATAACAATTTGCTAGCTTGTACTTCAGCTTAATGTGAGAAATTAAGAGTTAGATTTGGGTAGCTAGTATTTTGTGGTATGCCTTGTCTTCTCTAAGGTTGGTAATTTATTGAGATTGATAGTATTATCTATTTTGTAGAGTAAGAAAATGGCACACACTAAGAGGAATACTGGAAACACTGATAGGAATGAGGCAAATATGGAGGGAGTACCATAGAATTTTTAGGGTATGTTAGAAGCCATGAGACTTCAAGCTAATGCCACTACCCAATTTGTAACATTCGCTCCAATTATTATTAAAAAGATGCTTGATAATTGTTAATTTAATGTTTAATTCTTGTGTATGTTACATTAATGCATGTAGTTGCATTAGCTTAGGGACTAAATTGAAAGGAAATAAATAAGGGTTTAGTAAGAGGTGGTTAAGGACTCAATTAAAAAGGGAAAAGTAAGTGAGGGAAAGGGTGCAAAACAACCCAAGTACCAAAGAGAAAATTCCCTAAACTTCCCCTTAAACCCTAGTTACAGCCAAAACTCTCACACACTTCCAAACCTTTAGATTTTAGAGAGAGAAACAGAAGGGGCAAGTAAAAAGAGAAAGGGACGAGTTAGGGC
Source organism: Senna siamea (assembly GCA_031216115.1). Classification (NCBI taxonomy): domain Eukaryota; kingdom Viridiplantae; phylum Streptophyta; class Magnoliopsida; order Fabales; family Fabaceae; genus Senna; species Senna siamea. Next base: position 16,501,923 of record CM062364.1, read on the forward strand.
AAGAAAGGAGAGATTGTGCTGAAAGAAGGGCAGATTGAAGCTGGAAATTAGTTCTGTAGCAAAGGGGGATCATTTCTAACACATTCTACACTCACAATTGCAAGGAATCAAGGTAACAATCCATCCTAAATCCCATCTTTTTTGAAATGTTATTGTTGTTAGAAAATATGGATTTTTACATGTTTGAACTGAGATTGGGGTTAAACCTACATTTTGTATGCTTTTATACTTTTATGGCATGTTGTGTTGCTGAATGTATGCTCATATATGTGCTTGTAATGGATTGGAAGGGCTGGGTTGTGTTCATCTAGGGATATAGACTAGTTTTCCTTGATTGTACCAGGTTTGAGCTAATGGATGAGAAATGTTTGATGAAAAGTAAAGTTTGTAGTATGGGAATTAAGCTCATATGTTTAGAATTGAAAATAAAATGCATTCTGGACTGGGTTTTATCAAAATCATGTTTTATGAACTGTAGCGGAGCATAGCAGCCGACTACTAAGTAGGGACAGTCAACTGTTGTGTTCCTGGAAAACCCAAAAGTGTAGACAGAGGCTTAATAGCCAACTGCCAAATACCTAGCAGTCGACTGTCAGGCCTGGGTCTACACTAAGCAGTCGACTGGCCATCCTCGCAGTCGATTGTCATGTTCTTGGAAACCCAAAAGTGCAGACAGAGGCTTAGCAGCCGACTGCCAGGTTTCTAATAGTCGACTGTCGGGCCTAGGTTTACATTGACCAATCAATTGGTAGTCTTAGCAATCGACTGTCGTGCTCATATTTTTACCTAGAACACTTTCCAAAAAGCCGCCAGCTGGCTGCCAGCGTGCCAGCTTACTGATTGGCATAAGAGGATTACAGAGAGCTACCAATTGACTGCTAGCCTTCCAAAAATCGACTGGTAGCCCTTCAACTTGCGAAATGAAATTTTTAATGGCAATTGAGCTTAGTAATTCTTTATACTAACTTAATTAATGGCTCACAACATAGGTAAGCAAGGAAACTAGGAGTTTTGGGTGATGATACCCTTGGGATAGTGAAAGAAAAGAGAGCAAAAAACATAAAGAGGGAGAGAGGAAAGTATTCTCAATGTATGCCTTAGGGTAGATAGGCTCATGATCGAGTAACCAATTGTAAGTATGGACGGTCGTTGGGCATTCCATAGTTGTGCCATAAATTGGGATGGTTAAACATCCACTTGAACTTAGATGATTTCAAAAACACTGTGATGGTTGCAAACTTTAAGTTAGTGTTATCTCCTAAAGGCCATATAAGAAACACATACTTAAAGTTAAGCATAACCATGACCATGGGCCGATTCACCCCATAGTATATGTAGAGAATAATGTACCAGGAGTGTGATCCATCGAAAAGGGATAGTGATTATATAGTATTATGATCCACCCAAAAGCATAGAGGAAATGATCCAGATAGAGTTGATGGTGATCCCATGAGAGTATACCAGCCCTATTTGGGACGAAAGGAAGGAATCCCGCTGGTCAGGATGATCTGTCAAAAAGGGGTAAGGACCATTATGGTACTTGGATCCATTGGGAGACGCTTCAGAATGTACAAAAGTTAAGGCATGGCTAAATAGACATGCTCTCATTTATATAGACAGTGGTGCATAGAGTTGTTACTGGGAGACTCTCCCGATTACTCTTAGGGTGTTTTATGTACTGCTCGCATGTTACGAAAATGAAATGATGTTATGTTTACTATCCCACATGTGTTTTATAAGAAATGTTTTATGATGAGAATGATGATGAATACACTTCCCATGTTTTAAAGTTGATATGTTCTAAATGCACATGCATACATATGATTATATAACATGATTAAATGCTACACTCATTTCATCCTATAGTATGTTATATGTTTTATGAAAGAATGTAGAGGTTTTTCGTGCAAGCATGGTGGTATAGGTTAACGAATTTTGTAACTAGTTGTATTGCTACTAAGATTCATTTCTCACAATAGTGTTGACATGTACCAGATGTGTAGGTCCCCTTGAGCTGGAGAAAGAAGGTAAGGTTTGCAGAAGTGTCTAATATGGGCACACAAACTGTTTATTTTGGATAGTATAAGTACATGTTAGGATTGAGCTAGCCTTCATGATAAATTGAGAAAGGCTAGTGTAGGATTATTTTGTATAGCCTATTCTAACTTATCTGTATATAAATTAGGCTAGATTGATGATTAGACTATTTAATGGGATTATGAGTGGCAGGATTGTTGCCTCTATACCCAATAGTTAATTGATTATATTTAGTTAAGAATGCATGTCTATGTACAGTTAATCTAGGTATATGCTATATGTATTTATTCCGCTGTGATATTGAGAGAACCCGAGAGTAGAGACCAACCCAAATGACAGTCAATTAATTAACTTGGTAAAAAGTTTAAAATTTACTTGGGTAGAAGTGATAGTAACACTAAAACTTTGATAATTATTTTCATATTATAATTTCTAAAATAACTAAAGGAACCGTAGGATAAAGGGTGTTACACACTTGCTGCAACAACTTTGAGAAAGGTGTATACACCGAAAATTAATTGAAAACCACATTAAACATAAACACAACACAATCCATTTGAACACAAGAAGGTTTCTTACCACTTGCTTTCTCAAGTTGAAAGTTTGGGTCTTTGGGAACATGTTCAAGTGGATTTCAAAGCAACTCAATATCACAAACAAAAAGAATAAATAATTCCCTACCATGTATATTATCCATAAAAATGAGAAAGTGAGTCATCAAGAATTCCTAATAAGTATAATAGTTGGCCATTATATATCTAAATAAAGATCAACATAGAAATACACTCATGAAACAACAATACAAGCATATTAAATCCTAGATATCCCATAAACACATATAAAAACACTAGTTAAGCTTGGGACAAACCTTAAATTATCAATAGGGTGATCAAAATTTTCAAGAAGGTCAATAAGGTGTCCTACCACTTGTAGCTTTTCCCACAATCATTTGCCCTTCTCGAATTCATTTTTCTTCATAATCTTAGACATTATTTGCTTCATATCCTTATTAAGAACTCTACCTTCAACTATCTCAAGGCTCTATAAAGAAATCTCTATTGCTTACTTAGTATTCTCAATAAAAAGCACAAAACTTGCCTTACTTATCATCATTTCCTCCCCACCCTTAATGGTGATTAACTTATCATTACCAATGAACTTTACCCCTTCATGCAATGTAGAGGGAATTGCCCCACTAGCATGAATTCAATGTAAAAAAAGCTTGGACCAATCTCATATGGTAGGTAAATGTTGCCAAGTCTTCCCTATCGATTCCATAAAACACCCTTACAATCATATCATTACTTTATAAACTAGAGGTCTGAACAGGAAGTTGCCTTAGAGTGGATAGATGCAAAACATTAAGTGCAGATCCTCCATCAATCAGGACTTTGGGTATAATCTAGCCATGGCACTTAAGAGTGATATACAAAGCTTGGTATAATGATAAGTAAGGCATATGTTTATCCAAGCTTGGTATGGTTTCATTTTTGGAGAATGCAATTATCATTGAATTCCTCACAAGCTTAAACATTTTTATCACCTTTTAGGAGAAATGTCGAGTTAAAAATATGCCTTGTTGAAAACTCCTTATAGAGCTTTTCTGTGGGCTTCAGAGCTTGGGATCAAAGACAAGATTGAAATGAAAGCTAAAGTTTTCTTTAATTGGTCTACCACATCATACTCACTTTGCTTCGTTATCTTAAAAATTATTCATCTACATTCTTATACTTCTTAGCTTAGTTTAATTTTAGGGTTTCTCTATGCATTTATCCTTCATCTACGGGTTTTTCTATCTTTTTTGAATAAATTATTCCACTCCTAGTCATCCCTCCAACTTTAACAATATTTTCATTGACTTCCTTCCTTGTAATTGCCTTAAACACTTATTTTTTACTTAAAGGTCACTCTACCTTGATACCGTAGTTCTTAGGGACTGCCTAATTACTTTCATAAGGAAAAAAGGGGCTAGTATATGGATGGACACAATATGTTCTCTGTCAATAGGCATATGAATAGGCTCATTATTTATAAACAAAGTAACCTTAGGTTTTCTTTACTGGACAGGCTCATTGATGACTAACAATAACTTGTTCGTTTGCATCATAAATATAAGGTCATTAACCATAAGTAGCAATTCTTTTTCTAAGCAGAAGGTAGAGATTCTCAGATCAATAAATTGAATATTTTCTTGTCTGTGACACAAAGTTCTTGTCCCCTTTGCTTTTTTTTTTTTTCAATAGACCAAATTTCATGGTCTTTTGTACCAAGTCCTTAAGTGTCTATTTAGGAGGGAGAAAATGGATGGGAAGGGAAAGGAAGGAAAGGAAATGTAATAACCTTCCCTTTGTTTGTTTCTTAAATTTTGGAGGGGAAGGAATTAGAGGATTTTATGTTAACCCTCTTTAACCTTCTCCCTTTGTTAATTTTAATTACCCTAAATTGGGGGAGTTTTGAGAATCTAAACAACTGGAGAAGAAACCATAATGTAACCTTTCCTTTCCCTCCTTGTTCCCAAAAACACCCTAAAAGAATTGCATTCTTTAATATTTTGATTGACAAAATCATAATGGCACAAAGTCCATTTTAATATCGATACATCCATTGACTTCATCTTTAACATTTGAGATATAGCCACACATTTTAAGGTATTTATATAACTATTTCTTGGTCCACTTCACATCCTTTATGTCCTTAGAGAAAAAGGTGGTGTCTTCTTCAACTTCCTCGACTTGTACCACGCTAGAAAGGGACCTATGAGTTTCTTCTCCATAAGCTCTCTAAATAATTTAGACCTAGAGACATTAAAGTTGGGTAGTTGACGACTGTTTTGAGGCAGATGCCATAATCTTGCTTCTCTTTATTGAGGTGCCACATTTGATTATTAGCTTTTATTAAATCTATAACTTGATGATGGATTCATACATGGGAGATGATAAGACGAATTATAGGTCATCTCATAAAACTATTGGTAGAGAGGTTGGAAAAAATTCACATCCCCTTATTTTTTTTCTTGGTACCTTGACCCTTCTTGGATCCTCTTCAAATTTTAGGCCTTGTAGTCTATCATCATATACATTTACATCAATTCTTTTACCCACTTTTATAAGGTCAACAAAGTCATAAACATAAGTTCCAACCATTCTTATGTAGTAAGGATATAGTAGAGTATGGATAAAGTAGGAAATTCAATCATTGGGGGCTGATTTGTCAGTCAAGTACCGTTCACCTCTAGGAATACTCCTTGAATGTCTCGATTGTATTCTTCTTCATTCCCCTTACATGCTCTCAAGTGGGTGTAGTGTTCAAGTTAAAGTTATACTACCTCATGAAGGCATTTGTCAAATCTTTCCACCTCTTGAGCTTCGAGTGGTTGAGTTGCATAAATCATTGTAGTGCTGATCCAGTGAGACTTTCATGGAAGAAATTAACAAGAAAATTTTCATCCCTTGACCATAAAAACATCTTTGTATAATAAGTATTCAAGTGGAATAATGGGTGATGCTCCCATCATACTTAAAAAAATCTGGGAGCTTCAACTTTCTAGTAACTACTACATTAGGAGTCAAACATAGTTCATCAAGCTAAAGTGAACTCCAAGTAATGGGCCCACATTGTAATGCCCTTAGTTGGTTCTTCATTTTAGTTATTTCTTCTTTCCAATTCTCATTCTCATTCTCATTCCTTTCTCCCTCTTTAGATGCTTGTTGGGTGTTATGACCTAGAAAATTAAATAAACTTATTCCCCTAATTATGTAGTAAAATGGGAGTAGATCAAGGTTGATCCTATGAGGATTAGCTAACTATCTTCTAAATTCAATTGAATACAAGGACACAGGTCGAGGGAGAACAGACAAGTAATGTAAATGGGGGGTATTTGATAGATGAATAGTGTAATAACCAAATAAAAATAAAATATTAAACAAAATGCTTAACAAGTGTAACCCGTGGGCATGAATTGGGTAGGATAAAAGAGTGAATAGTGGGGAAAAGACTCTAGTTAGTGTAATGCCCTTATCTGGTATTACAATTCCTCTGATGTAAACAGGTAATTTCGTACATTATTCTTATGCTTTTATTTACAACGTCTGAGCATTTATATCATTAGGCTTTATTAAAGTGGATTAGGTTCGGGTTCTTTTGCTCAGATCAAGTCTCATCTGCATAGCGAAAATAAAGTACCATACATCACAACGGAATTTAAAACTTTCATATAATACAAATAAATTATGTCCAATAAATGTCTGTTACAACCTTTGTAATCGTATAACAGGATATATGAAGTACTTGTCTATAGGAAGTTAAGAGACAACAAGCCTGTCACTCAAACTCCTTTAGAAATAACAGGGATGGACCAATCCTTCACAATCCTTTCCCCGACAATTTTCCCATTTCCCTTTTATATACACAGCCAAAATAATAGTGTTAATTCTAATTCAAAAATATATCTAGAATCAGGACCCAAAATAAGGAATTACAAAAAATGTTTTTGACCAACAACAACTCCTATCCTCCTCGGCACTGCTAAGCGTCCGCATCTGATACATATTAGCATACAAATGAGAAACGAAAGTTTTTCAGTAGCTTAACAATTCATTATTTTAAAAATCTACTAATATGTTCCAGGGTGCAAGCACCTAAAACATTTACGTCTACATTCTTGGTATTTAAAACATAGTCTCATTCTTACATGCAAATTGGCAAGCAGTACATGGTTATTTGAAATGTTAATGTGGTAAAAATAAATATTCTCTTTCAAGTAAAACATCTTTTCATGGGATTATGCATGTTATCACAAAAATAAACACAAATTATTTATGCATTTCATTATTAAAACTTACCTTTATAAATTGATTGTGCACACTTAGGCACCTTATGGACACTTGGCCACCTTTATGAAATTTATTTTGCACACTTAGGCACTTTGTGGACACTTGGCCACCTTTATAAAATCTATTGTGCACACTTGGGCACCTTGTGGACACTTTGCCACCTTCGTAATATAATTGTGCACACTTGGACACTATGTGGACACTTGGCTTATGTGGACACTTGGCCGCCTTTATAAAATTTATTGTGCACACTTGGGCACTTTGTACATACATATGGCAATTGCATTTTCTTTTATTGTAACATTTTAATCTCTCTTGCATTTAGCCCTCATAAAATACATTCTAATGCATTTCCTATTAGATTCAGCCGCCATTATTTGAATTTCATATGGTTTTGGCCACTATGGAAAAATAGTCTAATTAAAGATTCTTCCCATCCTTGCCATAAGTTTAAACTTCATGAACGATTGCTTTGATATTTTTAGGGTACTTTCTCCCACCTTTAATTGGTGTAACCCTTGCCCCACTTTCGCATTTTAATATTAATGTGGCTTTATTATGTGCAAAGAGGTGAGTTAATTAGCTATACCTCATTGACTATATTTTCTTTCAAAACTGAATGGTAACTCCTTTTGCACAATTCTCGTAATAAAATTTCCTAACTTACAAATATGCTCACCTAAACCATATGCTAACTAAAAAATCATAAAATTTCTAGCATTACTATAATTTAAAGTTTTCCCATTATTCATACCAAATTTTACAAACAATAGTTCTTCTATAGAGGCTACGTTAGCTACTTTAACATAGGGATACCTTAGCCATGCAAGGAGAAAAATGTCAGCACTATCTTATGTTAAAGATATTCATAACACATGCTAAATTTCCCTAGCAATGGTTCTCTCATGATAATACAACATTTATTTTAACATATCCACAAACATGTTCATTTGCCATGCAAGCTTAGCCAAGAAGAACTCACATTTCAAGAATGTAGACAAGTAACTCATGTTCCATAAAAGCTTTAAAAATCATGACTCATATATTCTAAAACATGGAACAAAGTCAAGGAATTGCTAACCTACCTTAAGTGGTGCAAAATGTTGAATTGCCTTGGCTCTTCCTTTGAGTTTCCCTTTCCTCCTTGCTTCCTCTTGCCTTTAGTTCACTTAACTCTCCTTCCTCACAATTTTTTTTTCTGTGTTCTCAAACCTCACGCTGCTCCCTCTCCTTTTTGGATACCTTTCCGTGTGGGTGTGTATTTTCTAAGATATGGGATGCTCTCTTTTTTTCCTCTTGCCGTGTGGGTTTTTATGTTTTATGAAACTCTCCTTAGCTTGTGTATGTTGCCAACTCAGCTAAAGATGGGATGCTGCACTCCTTTCCCTTAATTATTATTATTGTCCAATAGCCCTACGTGTGGTTCTTTCTAAAACATGAAGTGTTCTCTCTCTTTTTCTCCTACCGTGCCTTTGCATGCATCTATACAAATCCCAATTCCATTACCTTGTTGTCTATTCTCCTTACATTGCAAACATACGTGTACCTAAGTACACTCCATTTCCCATGCAACCTCGTACTCTTTGCTCTACTCGACCACTTCAAGGGAGGAAAGGAAAGTATTGTAAGTTACTTACTCTAAGCAAGGCATACGATTGGACAAGACACACGTAACCTGCACATCTCCCACCAAAGCTCACGCTAAGCCTTATGTGTGTGCATGCAGCCCCATTATTTAGTGGTGTCAATGGAAGGAAAGGAAAGAGGTTTATGTAAACCACCCTCCCACGTAAAAACCATCTTCATGCAAGGTATGGGGTTTTGCATTTTAATTCCCTATGGTTTGATTGAATATTCAGCTTCTATCTCCTTCCATTTTCCTTCACCGAGTGTGTATTTATATCTAGTGGTCTCCCCCTTCTCTATTCCCATTTTTTTGTGGATAAAAGAAATTCCTATGCTTAGGCAAGCTCATTACTCGGTTATTTTGAAGGTGGTACAAGGGAAGGAAAAGTTGGATTTAGGAAAACTACAACCTCATGTAAACTCACTCATCTCTTAGCCATCTTGCGTTGGAGCAAAGGGAAGAAAAAAGGGGGGAAAAACTAGTCCCACCCGTCTCTCATCCTAGTATGCACATGAACTTCATCATTGTGGTGCTAAAGGAAAGGAAGGAAGATGATGGTTTTACCGTACACACACATATATGTGCATTTCTATTTAGATGATTTCTGCACTCCCTTTCATCCTTAATTTTCTTAGCAGCCCCACGTGTGACTAAGTACAAGCCACCTCTTTGTACTCTTATGTCCTTCATTCAGTCACTTAGGGTTAAAGAAAAAGGAAAATGCAAGGGAAACTTAGGGCCACATGTCCCTCTCTTCTTCTCCTCTATCTTCATCACTTAATTGGAAGCATTATTTTAATTAGCCTAATAATAAAATAAAACTCTCTTCTTTCCATTGATTACATGGCTTAGGGTGGAGAGTGAGAAGTCAAATTCCCTTATCTACTTGTGTCACACTTTCCCCTTCACCATTTGCTCGTGAATATATTCAAATTGGCTATACTCTTCTCTCCTTTAGTTATTTGGTTAGGAAAAAGGAAGGAAATAAGAGATTAAATCATGCACCCAAATTTTATGCAATATTATCCTTTAGCACATTTATTCTAGCCATTAAATTATACAAGCAATTCACCACACTTTGTGGCAACTCATCTAATTATTTAAGGGAACATCAATTTAGACCAATCAAGAAAATATGGGGTGTTACAATCAGGGACATGATGAATTCTAAGTTTTCTTCCAATCTTGGGCCTGATGATCTATAATTAACTAGCATACAAAACACACTAGTAATTTCCTAAAACTACCAAGTTGCTTCCTAAATTAGTAAGCTAAGAAACATTCATTAACTCCCCTAATTTCTAAGTTATCCTAAACATGTATTGAGATTTAACTTTGAAACAACATTACATCTTGAAACAACACACCAATACAGACCAACTCAATGAAATGTTCAATCAAGTTTAGGTCAGAAATTTATTTTCCTTAACTAAGTGAAAAACATAATGTATGTTAACACCTAGCTAGTTACTACTTTAAACATTTCCAAATGAAAAATTACATAATCAAAAGGGAATGATAGCATTAGAAAAATATTGAAGTACAAAAAATGGCCCTATTATCTATAGAGAAAAGTGTTTCATACATGTAAATTGCAAAACAAAGTGTTCTGGAATTATATAATGGAATTTCAAAAAACTATCCAAGACTTATTGTTCAAAAAACTTGTAAAATCCCCATAAACAACTCTAATTCTATCTGTAATTTAATTAAAAATTTTGTACATGTGTTTGGTATTGATTGAGCCTAGGCTTAGACATGCCAATTTCATAGAAATTGGCATGAAAAACTAGAGGTCTTGTTTGTGAAAAATGGAATTTTAAAGGTAATTGACAATTAAGTAATTGGGTTATAGAAAAATTTCATGTTAAGGGAAATTAACCTAGAGGAGTGGTGATATATTAAAATAGAAAATATTAAGGAAAAGGATCTTAGGAGAAATAAAAGTTAAGAGTGGCACCAAGGGATAAAATATCCCAAAAGTTTATAAAATTACAAAGTAGCCCTAAGGACCAATAGGAAGATATTTTTAAATAGCTGCTCAAATGTTTAATTGAGAAGTAGGTTAACGAATATATAAGTTTAAGAGAAAAAGAGAACTTAAGAAATTCTTCATCTAGAGAGAGAAAGAGAAAAGAGAGAGAAAGTGAGAGAAAAGGGCTAGAAGAAAGGATATTAAAGCTGAGAACTTGAAGGATTTAGCAAGGGGAACTCTAAATCTAGATTAGGAAAATAAATCACACACAAGAAACAAATTGGAATTAAAGTAATTAAGAAAATTGAGACTCCATTATTTCAAAATGGGTCTTTAATATTTTTGAACCAAATCCTACTGTTGATGCATTCTTAATTGTTTAGGAATCTTTAAAATTACATTCCGTACTAAATTAGTTGGATGTGTGTAAGTATGTCTATGCATGTGACTGATTTACCTAAATTCAAAGATTAGAAACAAGGATTTTGTTTCTATTTCTTCCAAAGTTATGATTTTTCTTAGTTTGAATGGTATATGGCTTGGAATTCTACATTTTTTCAAAGTATGTTGTTCACCTAATAGAGGGAAATAAGTTTATGAAATAAATTCTTACAAAATTGGGTATTTTCAGGGAGATTATGGATCAAAAAGTAACTTTATAAAATAGAGCATGAACGTAGCAACCTACTTCTAGCCTCTAGAAGTTGACTATCATCTTTTAATAATTTTTCAAACAATTCCAGAACCTAGGAGTCGACTGCTTGTAACACCCTCATAAGTAGCTTTACTTTGATAGTAATTTTCATTATTGATAGATATATCTTTAATATAAGGTAAATATGGGGAGACATACATGTTAATTTCATAGGGATTGGCTAAGAAGCTAGACTAAAAAGTGGTTTGTTTCAAAGGAGTATTAATTTTTCAAAAGTGATATATTTAGGTAATTTAACCCAAAGAAATAATAGATAAATTAAATAAAATTATAGTAAGTGGAACCCTAAAAAGAGTAAGATGGGAAAGTGGTATAAGGATGGAAATAGTCCATTAAATTACTAAAATTACACTTTTACCTCTAAAGACTAGTTAGCAATTATTATTGAATTTTAACTAACTTTGTTTTCTGTCCCAAACATAATATCTTCATATAAGGGAGGGAGAAGAGAGAGAAGTTAAAAATTTGGTTGGAGAGAGAGAGAGCAAGGGAAAAAAGGAACTTAAGCAAGAAATCTAAGGAGACTAACTAGGAAGTTGCAAATCCAGTAGGAAAACACACATTAAACAAGGGAGTTATCTAAAACACAAGGTAATTAAGCTAAACTTCACTTCCCTGTTTCATTTCACTTTCTCAAGAAAAATAGGTTTATGCCTTATTTGCTGGTTTAAAATAGGTGAGAGAAAACTCTTAGGACCAAAGGTAGTCTAAGAAACAATATATTTGATCAAAATAATTAGAGAGAAAATGTCTAAAGCCTAAGATAAACATAAAATTTATGCCTACAAGAGGAGAAGACCCATTGAATTTAATGAAGGAGACCATGTCTTTCTCTAAATATCCCATGTGATAGGCATTGGTAGGGCTATAAAGTCTAGAAAATTAACTCCAAGATATGTGGGACCATACCAAAATTTGAAAAGAATAGGTTCAATTGCATATCAAATAGCTTTACCACCTTTTCTTTCTAATCCCCACGATGTTTGCTATATTTCTCAACTCAAAAAGTATGTCCCAGATCCTTCCCATATCCTTGATGCACATACCCTGTAATTGAAAGATAATATGGTCTGTCACCTTAAAACCTTATAGATCATTGAGTATGAGGTGAAGCAGTTAAGGATTAAGATTATTCCACTGGTGAAAGTAATGTGGGATAACTCATTTCCACAAGAAGCCACATGGGAAAAAGAAGCTAATATGAGGAAAATTTATCCAAAACTATTTGAATAGGTATATTTCCTAAATTTTGAGGACAAAATTTCAAAAAAGAGGGGAGAATTGTAACACCGTCCCCAATAGCTTTACTTTGTTAGTAATTTTCATTATTGATAGATATATATTTAATATAAGGTAAATGTGGGAAGACAAATGTTAGTTAAAGAGGGATTGGATAAGAAACTAGACCGAAAAGTGGTTCTATTTACAAGTAGTAGTAAATTTTCAAAAGTGGTATATTTAGGTAATTTAACCCAAAGGAATAAAAAATAAATTAAATAAAACTATAGTAAGTGGAACCTTGAGAGGAGTAAGATAAGGAAGTGGTATAAGGATGGAAATAGTCCATTAAGTTACTAAAATTATAGTTTTAACCCAAAGCAATTATTATTGAATTTTGAATAACTTTGTTTTCCTCCCTAAACATAATATCTTCATATAAGGGAGGGAGAAGAGAGAAAAGTCAAAAATTTGGTTGGAGAGAGAGAGTGCACGAAGGAGAGAGAGTGAGAGCAAGGGAAAAGAGGAACCTAAGCAAGAAATATAAGGAGACTAACTAAGGAGATGTAAATCCAGTAGGAAAACACACATTAACTAACAATAGTTATATGAAACTTAAGTTAATCAAGCTAAACTTTACTCCCTTGTTTCATTTCTCTTTTTCAAGAAAAATAGGTTTATTCCCTATGTGATGCTTTGAGTTTAAAAAGGGAGTTCAAACTTGCATTCTTGCTTGAAATATGATAGATGTGTGCTATTGAAATGGCTTGAAAAACAAGATTGAGAAAGTGGGTATTTCCTCTTTCCTTTAAGAATAGTTTTCATGCATTTTGACGTGAGTTTTTCCTTGTTTTCTTGTGTTTTTTACTATAAAAATCATGTATTTAAGCTACGAAAGTCTTTTGTAAATTGATTTGGGGTTAAAATCTGAGTGTTAAGGGATTTTGGAAATTAAAAATTGCTTTTTGAAGTAAGGTAGTAACAAGGAAGTCTATTGCTTCCCCCAAGAAGTTGACTGCTTATTGATGTGCTTTGTTCTACACATATTTTCTTGATATTATTTGTCCGTTTGATAAGCATTTTATGTGTTTTTATTTTCAAGCATCACTTGAGTTTGTATCCTTTTTCATTTCAGGAGTTCTATCAAGTCATTATCAGCAATCGAGTCATTCTAGAGTCCTAAATAGACTAGAATACAGAAAAACACGACCATATGGAAGAGTTTGGCCTTGGCATGACTATGTCAAGAGTCACATGGCTGTGTTATTACAAAATTGTGCTAGCATAACCATGTTGAATCTAACATAGTTGTGTTGAAGTAATATTATAGTGGCACGGCCGTGTTTAATCCTACACGATTGTGTTGAAGCAATTTTTTAGTGGCACGACCATTTTATGAGCTACACAGTCGTGTTGAGTAAACAAAACCTTGGCATGGCTGTGTTGAAGATGGCACGGCTCGTGTTGGCCTTGACATGGCTATGTTGGCCATGATATGTCTATGTTGACCTCTACATGGCCATGTAGAGAGTGACATGGGCTGTGTTAGTCTCTTGCCTATAAAAGGGAGAAGCTGACAGAGAGAACGGGTTCCGTGATTTTTGACCTTACACTTGCCTTGGAGCTATAGAAAGATACATTTTGGACACTAAAGGAAGACTGTCAAGAGACTGAATTCAAGCTTTAGACACTAGATTTGCAACTTTAGAGTTCCGTTGGAGATTGGAAGAGGAGATTAGAAGCACGTCAGGAGGCAATTAGATTTTGTTCGCTTAGAGATTGAAGATTGAGCTATTCGTTTGCTATTCGAGAGAATAAGGGTGTACATGTTTTCTTTTCCTCCTTTCTTCTTTGTAATTGATTTTCTAGTTATTTTATCCATGAACATGAATAGCTAGATTTGTTAAACCCATTGGGCTTCTTTACTATATTGTCATTTTCGTTTTGAATTTGTATGAACATCGTATTTGGTTTTGTAAGCTTTCTTGCAATTATGAATGGTTGTTTGGTTTTCTTTAGAAGACGTTTCATGGAATGCTGTTTAGATTTCTTTTTATAAATTGAGAGGTTCTAACTAAAATTGGAAATCTAATTGTAAGGAATAGTTAATAGTGATGAATTAGAATGATAATGCTAATCTAAAATCAATCATTGGGAATAGATTCCAGTGGTAGGTTCTTAGGCTTATAAATTCAATTATCTCAAGAGAGAAGTTGAATTTAATTCAGAATACGTTCATGGGTAGCAAAATTAGATTCAATAATTCAATATCTATTTTATGTTTGCTAACTAATATAGTTCTCTTTTGGGTTTTTTTTTCTTGTCTTGATAAATTCCTTTCTTATTCATTATCTTGGATTATTTATTGTTGCAATTAATTTTTAGTTTAATTAGAAATTAATCACTCTTATTCTTAGGTTAGATAACAGAGAACAAGTAGTAACTCTGGGCTTTCCTGTTCTCATGGAATACGACCTTGTACTCACCATTGCACTAGACTGCATTGATAGGTTCACTGCCTTAGGTGTAGTTGCATTGGTAGCACTTCACTTACTCTCAGGTAAATTCCCTTTTTGGAAAGTAAGCAACTAGTTGACTTCTTTCCTCAAGAAGTCGACTGCTTCCCTACTATTTTGAAAAAATGTTGATTTTACTTATTTTCTTCCCTAGAAACATGCCCAAGGCACAAATCACTCAAATTGAATAAGATGAACAATGTAAGTAGCGAGGGATCATGGGATAAAAGAGATAACAAAATGAAAGGAGAGTTAAAAGTATTCTATAATATATACATGAGGATTGAATAGATTCTAGATTAGATGATCGATAGTCGGTATGAGACAATTATTTTGAATCCTATGGTTGAACCATGATTTAGGATGGTAAAACATCTATATAATCCTACAAGATATTTTGAAAAAATTGTATAGGTAGCTAATCCTAAGTTGGTACATATTTTTTTGAATCATGTACCCAATAAAATGATCTATTATAAAAACGATGGTGATTATCTTGGCAACATTAACTCATTGTGTGAATGACCAGTGAGTGGTTAGACCTGCCCAAAATGAAAAGGAGGGCAATGATTAGTGAGGAGATAAATTTTGGTACCTAAGTTAGGGGATAACCTAAAGGTATAGAGCTAGTGTTCTACAACGAACTCATTCAGTGGATGGTATGACCGGGGGTACGTTATGGTTAGTAGGAGGGTAATTGGCATTGATGTGGTCCTTTGTGCAACCCCTGTCATAGGAATTGTCGACCGACAAGTTCCCTTAGCTCTCAGATCATGAATGTCTTGGCTTGAGTGCCTACATATGATATATGTGATGTTGATGTGTTATTTCTTATCCATTTACGATATTTGATGTTATGTCAAAGCTATTGTGTTCAAAAGAGTTATTATGCTTAAGGTACAATATGATGAAATCCATGATATTAGATATTATGTGCATTTCAATGTGTATAGCATGGCATAGATTGCATGATATCCATTTTCCTTTATAAAGTGATATGATAAAGAAAGAATGCATGTTTTCAGGGTGATTCCTAACTAGTACCTTCAACGACAATGTTTTCTTAACCAGTTTACTTAATTATTGAGTTTCAAAATCACCTATGTGTTTTTGTATCTATATGCCTAGATATTTCCTCAACGTAGAGGTTGAGATAGAGATACATAAGGCTCCTGGCCTTGGATATTGTATTATGATAGAAGGCTATCCTAGTTTAGATTGTAACAACACCACCTGCACCCTCTGTGGGTTGAAGTAAAGGATAGTACTCCCTTTGTTTTGGAGCCCACTTACCCCTCTTGGTTTTTTTTGGTGATAGCCAGAGGGGTAGTATGTGATGTATAGGATTGTGGGAGTTATTTTGGTTATCTTAGCATAGGACTAGATGTATATACATCTGTATATAGATACTAAGTGTAACACCCCCAATCCTATAGATCCTTTTAGTTGTTTAGATAACATAATATAATATACTATAAGACTGGTGAGTTACTATTACCTCTACCAGAGTAAATATTTTTAACTTTTACCAAGTTAAGTAATTAATTTATATTTATTTGTGTAACACCTCTTATCTTATCTTAACAACGTTATAATTCTTATTCAGATAAGTGGTTACATTATTCATAGTCTTTAATCACATTAATTTCTCCCGAGCATTTAATCCATAAAAAATTTATTATGCAATTAGGTCCGAGTTCTTTTGCTTAGGTAACATACTTTTGCACAGCAGAATATAAAATTTTCATACATTACAACAGAGTATATAAAAACTTTCATATTACATATAAAAACTATCTGTTATAACATTCAATATACATTTACTAGGATATATGAAGTATCCATCTAAAAGGAGTAAGGAGACACAAGCCTGTCACTCAAACTCCTTTTCAAAATACTAAGGATGAATAGATCCTTCATACATCCTTATCCCAGTAAGTGCCCCTTTTTCCCTCTATGTACAGCCAAAAATAATAGTCTTGATTCTATCCTAAAAAGAACATGTGGAATCAGGACAAAAATAAAAGGGCTACAAATACATACTAAAGTGCCTAACTACTCTGGAGAAAATTCAAAGATAGATATGACATAAATATCCTTTATGATAGTGAAAGTCCCTAGGAAGGGAACTTCTACTGTTGCTAACTCGATCTCCATGATTAAGCAATATCTAGGCATTTCATACATATCAATATAGAAATAATAAATATATTCCCAGTAGCTAAACAAATCATTTTCATTAAAATAGTTTATATGTACCACTGTACGAATACAGAAAAAAATAGCTCTACATTCAATTCAGTCTAAATATTCTTTTCATACAGATCTATAGGTATGATATATGTGAAACATGTGTGTATGCATCTATAAACATGAGATATGCAACATGTAGTACCATCAATGAAGTGAATAACAAGCTTTCAATATTTACATACTATAATTATGCTCACATAGAACACATTCATGCAATACAAATTATAATATCTCATAATTGCTTTATTCTTGGAAGGTATACACCAGATCATTCCTTCCCACATGATTGTGTTCTCAGGAGGTATACACCAGATCATTCTACATACTATAATCATGCTCATATAGAACACATTCATGCAATACAAATCATAATATCTCATAATTGCTTCATTCTTGGAAGGTATACACTAGATCATTCCTTCCCACATGATTGTGTTCTCAGGAGGTATACACTAGATCATTTCTCCTGAACTTAATTTCTTGGGGTATTCACCAAATCATTCATCCTTAACATTTAATTGTGCCTTTCTCAAATGCCATGAGCATTTCTATGCCATTCCATCATATTCACATGATTTTGAACACATTTCTATTCATGGCAAACATAAGCAAATTATCATTCATAATTAACCATTACATCTTTTCTCAACCTTTCCCTTAGCATAGGCCCTTTTTCAATGTACCTTAGGCCACTTTCTATTTAGGCATGCATTTAGCCATTTAAGGGAGAATCTCATATAGCATTCGGCCAAGGCAAGAAAATCATGAAGACTTGGCATTTCTAACTCATTTGGCTCATTTCTAGCATTATTCTTACCATTTAAGAATTATGGTAACTATTCCCATAATTATGCCTAACCCTTTCTCACACCTCAAAATTAGGTATGTACACTTTAGGTCATCCTTTTTCACATTTTCCTAGTTCATTTGTCGTACCAAACATGGAAATACACCTAATCTCACAACTTTACATTTTTATGAACACTTTTAAGGTGAAAGGGTAAGACTTCAAATTGGTAAAATTTCTAAAGCATAAAATTTACCATAATTTTCTCTCCCTTCCTTTCTTGGGATTAGATTTACATGGTTTCTAGGTTATTTACAATAGCATTTTCAGCATCATCTCCATACATCCATTCGGCCAAGATGAGGAAGTCACATTTCTTTGGTTAATGGTGAAGTTAGAAAATGGTAAAAGTGCCTAAACATTAATCTTACTAGATTTTCTCTCTCTTACCATTTTATAACACTTTCTCTCACTCCTTCTATCACCATTTTTAACTAAATTTCAGCACCATTAAAAGACCTAACATTCGGCCAAAGAGGGAAAAGCTAGAAAATAAAGTTATCTCACCATCTTGCTTACAATACATCCATTATTCATGTAAATCCCATGCAAGAACATCATTTTCTCACTCCTAAAAACACCATTTCAGCCTTGGTACAAGCTAGGGTTTTTCAAGACAGGTTTCATTCATGAAAAATTGCCATCTCATAAGTTTTCAAGCATTTCAACATGTCTATAGTCATAAACACAAGTAGTTTCCAACATATTTCAAACCCATTCAAGCAAATCAACCACAAGAATGTAGAGAGAGAAAGACCATCCTTCTTGCAAGAGTAAGCACACCATAAACACACCATAAAACAAGAAAAGAATGGCATAAGCATGTTTAGCTACCTTGAAAATGCAAAACAAGTGGAATCTCCAAGTTGTTTTGGTTGAAAATCCTCTTCTCCAAGCCTAGGAAGCAATTTGGCCAGCACCTCCTTCTCCTCTCTTCTTCAACCATTCTAGCATCCTAAGGAAGAAGAAGACTTAAATTAGGGCTTCGGTGAAATTACCAAAATGCCCTTGGTGTAAAATGTCCCATTTACCCTTACTACTTCACATTTTCAAGAATGGCATCCACTCTCCTTAAGAATGTAATTTTGTGCAACTTCCATGGGCTGGGACATTTATGCCCCTCAAGAATTTTGAAATTGTAGAATGGTCCCTCAACTTTTCAAAAATTACACATATGCCCCTAAGGAAATTGTCAATTTTCCATTCAAGTCCAAATGGCCATTTTAGCTCCATTTTTCACCCTTTTCGGCTTTAATGTGTAAAAATCACTTAAATAAGATTTTCCAAAACTTATTTTTGTGAATGTACTAATTTACCCTTCTTTTAGCAAAGTTACAATTTTGCCCATAAGGCAAAATTACCTTTTTGCCCTTTATGCTAATGTTATCATTTTCACCCTTATTCATTCTTCTTTTGAACATAAATGGGTAAGGATTTCTAACTTCTAGTTTCTTGAAACATTTAAAATAAAAATTATATTTTCTATATTGTGTAAAATTACTAATATGCCCTTAGGGTGAAATTACAGTTTTTCCCTTTTTAACCTCAAATGCACATCATCACTTACATAACTAGATTCTTCTACTCTCTTAAATGAAAGTGATGAAAGTCCTTTAATATAATTTTATGAAATAAGAAAATTAAATTAATTTTCCCCTTGATGGTAAAATTACTATTTTACCCTTCCTTACCAAATTTCCAATTTCATTCTTTTATAGTAAAAGTAATTATGTATTGATAAAAATATCCATTCTAGCTCCTTGATGAACCATCCTTAGCATCCCATAAATAATAATAACAATAATAATAACAATGTCTTCATAAAATTGCAAGTATTAGGAGTGGGTGTTACAGTTTGGGTATCTACACTCAAGTTCTCATATGTAACGTGTAACGTCCTTTCTTTACATTACAGCTTCAGAAAATGTAATAAGATAAGTAGTCACATTTATCTTTACCTTAGTATTTTCAAGAATTGGCCTGATCATTAATTCCATCAATAATTCATTATTTGATTAGGTTTGGGCTCTTTTGTTTAGGTTATCATACTTTAGCATAGCAGAAATAAGAATCCATATATCACGACAAAATTTGTAAAACATTACACATATATATGTATATCATTTACACTGTCAGATACACATTTTAGAAATATGTTAAGTATTCATTTATAGGGGTAAGGAGACAACAAGCCTGCCACTCAAACCCCTTTCCAAAAAGAATCCTAATAATGGTAGATTATTTACAAATCCCATCACCTGTGTGTGCCCCTTTTCCATTATATACAACCAAAAGAATAGTAGTCTTAATTCTACCTCAAAAGAACATATTGTGAATTAGGACAAAAAAGGCTACAACTATATAATTAAATCTACTCCTTAAGTCTGCTAGTTCATTGCAGGGATCTCAACGATTTCCATTATGCATCTGATAGATACCAGTGCAATAATGAGAAATAATTTTTCAATAGCTAAACAACCCATTCATTTTAAAAATAATTGGCATGTACCACTGTATGGATACAGAAAATATTTCTAAATTCCATTCCTTCCAAAATACATTTCTATTCAATTCTATTGGCATGCTTTATATGAAACATATGTATGTGCATTTATGAATATGAAACTACTAATACTTCATGTCCTTGAGCAAAATTATTATATTACCCTTTATGTCTAAATGACCATTTTATCTTTATTTTTCTTCTTTTTCAAAAATGGTAGGCAAAAACTTCTCAAATAAAGTTTCATAAAGTCTCTTTTATGAAATTACCATTTTGTCCTTAAGGAAAAATTTCCATTTTTCCCTTTATGTCAACATAATTATTTTTACCCCTAGTCCTTCTCATTTCTAAAATAAAAGCGTAAAAGCCTTCAAATACAATTTCATGAAGCACTTAAGTGGAAATTTGATTTTTCTCCTTTATGGTAAAATTACTATTTTGCCTTCTTTGGTGAAATTTATAATTTTACCCTTATGGTAAGGTTAGTTCTACCTTGATAAAAATGTCCATTATACCCTTATGGTAAATGATTCTTAACACCACATAAATAATAACATCTATATAAATAATCATTTTTAATAATAATAATAACAATACATCAAAATATTAGAGGTGGCTGATACATAACGCAGTGGATAAATAAAAGAAAATAATACATACTAAATAGTTATAAATTTATATATATATATACAGTCACATGCATTAATATCTTTTGAGACATATGCTTATAAATATGTGAGTTTAGTAATAGTCAGTCCGTTGGGGTAAGAAGGCAACAATCCTACCACTCATACCCTCATAAAAAATCCTACTAGTGGATAATATCTTTTCTCTCACATATCTTGGATACATATATGCCTTCATTTCTCTACACATCAAAATCAATCATCCTGATTATAACACCCTAATCTTATAATCATTTTCATTAATTGTTTATTTTATAACCATCTTGCTGTAAGACTGGTGTGTTACCCTTACTTTTACTTGAGTGTGATTCCAATTGCATTTTAATAATTGATTAGGTTTGGGTTCCTTTACTCAGGTATTCTCAATTCATAAATTGAATAGCGGAAGACTATAGAACAAAAATTTCTAATAACACAGCGAAAGATAAAACATCATTTAGACATATACTCCTCATACACGAAGTTCTGATCAATACATAGGGTAAGGAGGCAATAACCCTGCCACTCAAACCCTTGTCAAAATGTCCCTAATAGTGGATAAAATTTTCACACACTACGAAAACCCATATCCCTTGCAAAACCATCAATGACCATAGAGAGGATATTCAACCAACATTACTTTTATCTCCAGTAGTAGGGTATATTTGGTCATTTGATAAATACCAAGATAATAATGAGAAATAAATTTCCAGTTTGAAAGCCTTTAGCATGTACCACCATAATAATATGGAAAGCATTCTACATTCTTATCTTTGAAATACAACACAATCAATTGTGATATTATGCATGATTCATATATATAAGTATGACATGTATTTATGAAATTATAATCATAATTCATTGTAAAGATAGTTCACCATTCATAACATTGCATAACATCATTTTATAATGAAATCATCACATAGGTATCATGAACATATGCATATTTTCATTCATCATCATAAGATCATAAAGATCGTAAAATCAGCGAAAAAATTCATAACATTTTGGGTAATGCCACTTTCATTATAAGAGGAACCTCATAAGAGAAACATAAGAGTATCAAGAGAGTTACCTAGTGAATTACGACACATACCACTACCTACATGAGTGAGTTGATTTATTCTCATATGTGATAATTTTGCCACTGGTACTATCTGTGACGTCCCCTAGTGAATTCAAGTACCCTTCAATGGACCATCTCTTAGATTAATCCCACTAGCAGGATTATTATCTTTTTTCCCAAATGGGGTTAGTTTAACCTTATAAATTAAGCTCACGTGATCATTGTCAACTCTACCTAGATCATTTCCTCTCTGCTTTTGGGTAGATCATGATGTTATGGAATCACCACCCTTTACCAGTAGATCACATTCCTGGGATTCTATCCTATGTATATACTTTAGGATGATGTGACTTGTCCACATGGTTATGCTAAATTCTAAGTATATGTCCCTTTTATGGCCTTATTAAGTTACACTAACTTAGAATTTGCAACTATCATGGTGTTTTCCAAAATCCTTGTATCCAAGTGGATGTTTTACCATCAAAATTTATGACAGCTATCGAATGCCCAACGGTCGTCCCATACTGACAATTGGTCACTCAGTCACAAGTCTATCTATCCTAAAGCATACATTAAGGATACTTCCTCTAGTTTCTCTCCTTTCTTTTCTTTTGATGTTTTCCCTTCCTCACTTTAATATTCATGATAACTTCCTCACAACAAAAAATATAACCCTTTTTGTTTGACAACACTTTCAAAATTGGATTCTATGGATATGGAAGGTTACACATTCCTTTCATGAAATTCATAACACATATAATTATAACACCTTGCCATAATCACTCATTCCTCTTTTTCTCTTGAGATTGGCCAACATAAATTCAACATATTTCCTTTTAAGATTTCACTTCGAAGTCTCAGCCAACACAAGGGAAAATGGGTGAGGTCTCGGCCAAGAGAGGTCATTTCTTTCCTTTTATACAATTCATAAAATACATTATGAAAGTCTTTTGCCATAGCCACCCACTGCTTTTTCTCTTGCAATTGGTTAACATAAAGATTTAACATTTTTCCTTCACAATTACACTAATAAAATTTAGCCAATTTCAAGGGAAATAAGAAGGGTGGCCTCAGCCAAGGGAGGGAAGTGAGGGAAAATTGGGACTTTCATTCCATTTCTTCCCTTCTTCCATCCTTTACCTCATTCAAGCATAAACACATGAATTTCCTTCCATTTCCATACAAATTTCCACACTTTATGCTATCAAACATCAAGGGTTTCAACATGAATTAGGTGAACCAATAATCCTTTTCTTCACAATTTTTGTTTCAATAACATTCAAAACATTCATAAATACATCCAAAATAATCATACAATTAATACCCAATAGCAAATTCATCTTAAAAGAATGTAGAGAGATAAACCCTAACTGTTCATGAAATTATGAAATTATTCAATCCATAAAAAAAACCATAAAACTTGAATTAAGAGGGCTAGG
This sequence comes from Senna siamea, assembly GCA_031216115.1. Lineage (NCBI taxonomy): Eukaryota > Viridiplantae > Streptophyta > Magnoliopsida > Fabales > Fabaceae > Senna > Senna siamea. The sequence continues at coordinate 16,525,616 of CM062364.1, forward strand.
ATTGTTTAGCTACCTTGATTTTGAAAGAAAAATGGTGGTTTGGCTAGGATTCTTGGCTTCTTCCTTCTCTTTCTTCCCTTCTTCTTTCACGATTTCCTCTTCTTCTTTCACCCTCTCGTGCTTCTCCTTTAATTTATGAAGGAAATGGAGTTTTAATCTTTTAATGTTAAATTACCAAATTTTCCTTGGTATTAAATGACCATTTTACCCTTCCTTTCCTCTCTTTTTTGAAAATATGGAGGAGTTTTCCATTTTATGTAATTTCATGAGTCATTTGTGTGACATATCCATTTTACCCTTATGGCAAGTAACCATTTTGCCCTTTTGATAAATTACCAATTTACCCTTTAGGAAAAATTATCATTTTGTCATTTAGATATTTTCCTTGGGTAATCATAACTTTTAGAATATTTTACTAGATATTTTCTAAAGTAATCATTACTTTTTAGATATTTTTGAATGTCATAATTATGCACCATTAATATGCCTCCGATATTTTCTAAAATAATAATGAAGCTTTAGATATTTTAAGAAACTTTTCCCTTTTCACTTTAGTCCTTCCAACTTTCCTTTCAATTTATTCCCCATTCACTTTGGGGAAACTTAGGGCAATTTAAACATGGACATTTAGGTGTGCAATAACCAAAATTTAAGAATTAATAACATACTTGAGAATATAAAAAGGCAGATATTACACTGATCCTTCCCTAAAAATATAATACGGGATCAGGGTATTAGGCATGTATAATTCTATTCCAAATATCTACAAGTCAAAATATGATAACTATGATCCTAGTCATGGAACTCCACTCCTCTTGTAGGTGGGGATAATGGAGGAATCTCTATCACTGCAAATACCCAAATTTCCTTAACTACCATAAAATACCCCAATATGGGTATTTCTACCATAGCGACATCCACCTCCAGTGAGATATGATATCTAGTCATCTGATACACACCAGCATTTATGTGAGAATAAATCTCAGTAGCATTACAACCTAATTAGAAAACCACTGATCTGTATCATTGTATTTATATGAAAATCCACTACATTCTTTTCCTCATTAAATAAAAGATAGTATTTATTGGGATGCAATGCATGAATTATATGGTTATAGCATTATAGAATGTACTTTTGAATGTGCGCATAATTACAGTTCACCAGGTGATAGGGATTCCTTGAGCCGTCATTAATTACTTGCCCCTTTCCACCAAAGCTCTGCTTCTCAACCAGCATGTAAGTGAAAAATAATACTTTCTAGGCATCTGTACTCCCAAGAACCATAAACAACTTCTCCATCTCCCTTAACCATTCCTCAGCTACCTTCAAGTCAAACTCACCCCTAAATGAAGGAGGTTTAGTTTTTTGAAATTCTGACCAACCATGATATACTAGGTTACCCACTTGTCCTTCATTAGGGTTAGGGTTAGGGTGATTATTATTCTCAGTCTTCTGAAATTGTCTGAGGACTTAGGTAGTAGCAGCAGCTTGCTCCCTCATAGATTCAACTACTCCTCTCATAGCTTGCATCACCCCTGTCAGGCTAGCCTTATTCTCTCTCTCCTTTTCAATACTCCTCCTAGGTAAAGCCATATTTCACTCTACAAAATAAATATTACAGAGGTGATCAGTCTCAAAAACATAATATTATTTAAGAGGGTACATGGCACCAACAGGAAATACTTTCTACCTAAACCTAGCACTCCATTCCTCAAATCAAAACAATACAAGTCAGTCAACTGCCTAGGCTTAGCCAACTAACATGAACTTGTTCCTACTTTGATGAATTCTACCCTTCTAACCTAGGTAACTATGTTCTGATACCAACTCATTATAACACCCCTAATCCTATAGTTCCTTTTAGTTAATTAATTAACATGATATAATATAATATACTATAAGATTGGTAAGTTACTACTATCTCTACCTGAGTAAAATTTTAACTTTTACCAAGTTAAATAATTAAGTGCCATTGGTTAAGGTTTCTATGCTCGGGTTCTAACACATAACGCAACGAAAATAAAAGCAATAAAAATATATATTCATACACATTCACATACATAATTTCTTTAAAAAGACATATACCTATAGATATGTGAAACCTTCATCATTTCAGGTAAGGAGGCAAAAATCTTGCCACACATACCCCTTTCAAAACCTACTAGTGGATATCTTTCTCACATATCTTAATACATATATGCCCTCATTCTTTGTACACCAAAATTAATCATCTTGATCCTCTCGAAAATATAATAAGGAATCAAGGTATTGTGCATGTACACTTCTATTTCAATATCTACATGTCAAAATGGACTAAGTACCATTCTACACTAATCATGTAATTCCACCCCTCTTATAGGTGGAGGGATGGAGGAACTTCAATAACTGCGTTAACCTATATTTCTTTAATTGTTGTAAAATACCCCAAAAAGGGTATCTCCCTTACCTCCACTTCTACCTCCAGTAGAATCTGGTACATAGGCATTTGATATATAATACCCTAATCTTATAGCTATTTGCCTAAGTATAATGTTTATAAATCCTTTGGCTATAAGACTGGCATATTATATACTCTTCTGTCCTTTATTATTATTACCGAAGTTCTATAAATTTCCATTTTATAGTATAAATTGGATTAGGTTTAGATCCTTGCTCACGTATTAAATTCATTCATAACACAGCAGAAGACTAAATAACCATACATAATAATCGATCAAATGCAGCATAAATTTAAACCATCATTTATATACTTTCCATATCCATTTCAAACTTACAACGTTATTACATATACTATAGGATATATGGAGTTATACTATTTTCTTAGGGTAATGTGGTAACAAACCTACCACTCATACCCCTATCAAAAACCTAGAGTAGGTCACTACCACATATCCTGTTATATATGCCCATTACATTTCATGTACATCAAAATAAGCTATCCTAATTACATTCCAAAAAACCATTTAGAATTAGGATAATGGGTTAACTAACTATATACAGTCCAGTTATTACCAAAAAGTATTATTTCTTCACTCCTCTACGGAGGAGGAGGAACTTCTATTACAGATATTACCCAAATTGCTTGACCCACTATAAATTGTCCCAAAAATGGAACATCCATGTATGCTATCTTGAACTCTAACCATAGTATATACCTAGGCATTTGATACATATAAGATACAATCGTAAGAAATAATTTCTTAGCAACTTAAAAATTTAGTTTAAAATTTATCTGATATGTACCACCATAGTGATACGAAAAAAGTTCTCTATTCTTTCTTTCTCCACCATAGGATATTCTATTGGGAAAATACTATCAACCTTTGATGTTTATGTATGGAAATGTATTTAAGAATAAATTTATGTTTCAATATAAATATGAATTTAAATATGAATATGGCATTTTATTTCACATACTAGTTCACCGTAAAAATATATTCTGGTGTCAAGATAGTAAAACACTTGTGTTAATAACACAGGGAAAACATTCATCAATAACTGGGAAAACGTTTATAAATCTTAGCTAAAAGCCATAGGATAAATAGATAAGAGAAGTTCAGAGTCTCGGGAGAGTCACTAAATGAACTTCTTTACGTACTACTACATACATGAATGAGATAATTTTCCTGTTATGTGACAAATTTGTCACTAGTACTATCTGAGGCGTCCCCCAGTGGATCTGAGTACTTAAACTGATCAATGCCTTTTTACAGATCATTAATGAGGTGAAAATTTAATGCTCATGGGATCACTACTACTGCATAGATCATTCCCTCTTTGCTTTTTGGGCGGATCATGGTGCTATGAAGTCACCACCCTACTATTGGTAGATCACACTCCTAGTATGCCATTTCTTATATATAATCTAGGATGACTAAGCTTGTATACATGGTTATCCTAAATTCTAAGTAGATGTTTCCTTTTATCTGGCCATCTAGGCTACACTAACTTAGAATTTGCAACCATCATGGCATTTTTCTCAAATCTTTATTCTGAGTGGATGTTTCACCATCCATATTTATGAAACAACTGTGGAATGCACAACAGCCGTCCCATACCGACAATTGGTCACTTGGTTACAAGCTTGTTTATCCTAGATCATATTTTGGAAATACTTCCTATAATTATCTTGTGTATCTTTCTATGTTTTCCTTTGTCTACTATGTTTCCCTTTTCTATCGGAATATAATATTCCTATTTCTTTACTTTACTATCAAGACACAATAACTATGGTTAAAATATAACCCTTGCCCTTATGTGTATGTTATCTTGTCATATTGGAATTGTTTGAATATGGAAAATTTTTTATCATTTTCTGAACTTTTTTTCATAGTTATTTATGATAACGTTGTCTAAATCAATTTAATTCTCCATTCTTGAAAAAATAATAATATAAATCTCTTATAAAATTTTTAATAAATTTCAAGGAAGAATTTCATGATTTTGGCCTAAGGGAAATTCAAGAAAATTGAATGTTCTACAATTTAAATTTCCCTTTTCTATTCCTGAAATAATACCATTAAAATGGTGTAATCTCTTTTCCATAATCAATACATATTCCCTCATCTAAACTTTACACAAAAGGGTGCTAGGCGAACACTTTCTATTATTTCACCAATATTATTTTATTTAAATTCTAATATATCCATAAAACACCATTAAACATTAATTCTTCAAAAATTAATGTCAATGTGTAAGTGGACATATTTTTCCCTCCTATTGGAATATTGGTACATCACTTGGATTTGCATGGTTATGGCAAAATTTCACACTATCAATTTAACAAAAATATTTCCATCACTTTTATTATTCTAGCCTTGCCTAAAATCTCACTTTGCATAGAAAATTTCCAATGGATTTTCTTCCCTTAATTCTCAGCCAAGGCTTGTTTTCCAACAAAAGAATTTTTCATTTTTCAAGTAAAATTCCCTTTCTCCTTCCCCTTTCATTCATGGCCAATTTTTTTAACACCAATGGCAAGCTAAAAATTTAACACCAATTTAGTATAAAATTTTCTCTTCCTCTCGGCCGAAAAGGAATTCCATGGAGAAAAATTGATTTTCAAAATCATACCTCCATTTCTATAATATCTAACCACAATTCATCATGCAAATATCATTAACTATCCATAACCAAAGCAAATCAAGGATTACAACTCATCCAACAAGAAATCTTCATAAAATGGTGAAAAATCAAGAAAATTCCATATAGCCATATATCATCCAATAAATTCCATAAAAATCCTTAAATGCATCCTTACAACCATATAAAAATTTCCCAATAGAAATTTATGCAAGAAAAATTGTAGAGAGAAAATCTTGCACTATTCATGGATTTCATATATTTGCCAAAACTTGCAAAAACATCCATAAAAATCCCTATTGTTTTGTGATTTTCCTTCAAGTTTTCCAAGTTTCTCTCCTCTACACCATCACCTTATTCCTCTTCTTGGTATGTTCAACTTTCTCTTTCCTTTTCCCACTTTCACGTTGCCTTTTTCTTTCTTGGAGAAGAAGATGAAGGCTTATTAATTAAATGGAAGATAAAAGACCATTTTGTCCCTTACTTTATCCTTACTCAGTCATGATGTCAAGGGGCATTTTGGGGAGTTCCTAAAGTGTTTCTTTAGGCAAAATACCCATTATGTCCTTATGGTAAAATTACCTTTTTACCCTTAGTGTTAAATTATCATTTTGCCTTTTATGATAAAATGACCATTTTACCCCTCTTAAGTCCCAAACTGAAATATTTTTATTTTTATTTTTTATTTTTTTTGAAAATTTGGAAACATATTCTAGAGGAAATTTCATAATTTTTCCAAATAAAATTAGCTACTTTATCTGATAAATAAATATTTATATATATTTTTCAGATAAAATTTGATTATTTTGCCTTTAGATATTTTTCTTAAAGTAATCAAGACATTGGTGGGTATTTCAATGCTCATCATGGCGCGCCATATATGCACCTCGATTTATGTGCTTACTTTTAGGATATTTTGTGAAACTAATTTCCTTTCATTTTAGTCCCTAATCATTTCCTTTTAGTTTAGTCCTTCCTTTGTTTAAGGCAATATGAAATGATTTTTGGACTATTTTCAAGCACGAAAATATTGAATCTAGGGTTTTAAGACATACCTGATATCATAGAATTGAGGATATTACATGATACACACCAACATTAATATGAGAATAAATCTTAGTAGCATAACAACTTATTTTAAAAACCACTAGTCTGTACCACCGTAATCATACAAAAATATACTACATTCTTTTCCATCATCAATATAAAGTAACATCTATTGGGATACAATATATGATTTATGCAATTATGCCATCATAACCTCATAATATGTACTTATAAATGCATGAATAGTTACAGTTCACAGTTACAATTCACCATATGTCAATAATATATATAATTGTAATTTCATCACATATATAAATGATGGTATTATAAGCATATTCACATTCATAACATGAGTAAGGAAAAAAATCACATCATAATAGCCAATGCCATATCATCATATGAGCTATCAAGAGAGTCGCCTAGCGAACAACTCCACGTGCTCCACTAGTACTTATGAGTGAGTTTTGAGTTGAGTCTCAAGGTCCTAAACCATATAGTAGCCCTCTGTCTGTCCTTTACTATCTAGAGCATCCCTTAGTGGATCCCAAGTACACCGTGGTTCCTGTCCTCTTTGACAAATCATCTTACACTGGCTCAATAGTCCTTGCCAACTCTAGCAGATCATCCCTCGACCAGTAGGATCGATATTCCTTTGGATACCTCATTTCCCTTTTGTCCCATAAAGCGACTGGTATAACTCACGAGATCACTGCCACCTTTGATAGATTACGCCTATTCTGCCCTTGCAGATCATGATGCTATAGAATCACCATCCTCATTTATGGATCACATTCCAGCACTCTATTCACAAGCATATATTCTAGGGTGAATCTGCTCAAGCTATGGTTATGCTTAATCCTAAATATGTGACTCCTTTTGTTGCCTATAGAAGAGCTTACTAACTTAGAATTTGTAACCATCATAATGTTTTCAAAATCATTTATGATTGAATCAATCTTTTACAATAACAAATTTATGGTTTGACCATGGAATGCCCAATGAATATCCCATACTGATAGTAAGTCACTGAATCATGAGCCTATCTACCACTTATGCATACACTTGGAATACTTTTTTCTTTCCTCTTTTACGTTTCCTCTCTTACTTTATAACCTAATGTTACATGTTACCTAAAAACTATAATTTCCTCATGTGATGACACTATTGAGCATATCCTTTGACTCACAAACCTGTTCTAAACTTTTGAGGTTTCTTCTTAAAGGCTATATGGCTCTTTCAAAACACTTCATGAAAATAATACTTTTTCCACCTACCAGTTGACTTACACCTTATACCAGTTTGTAACATCCGCTCCTTCTATTTATTAAGAGATGTTTTGTTAATTTTAAATAAGTTAATTGTTCATGTTTGTTGCATTAGACTGCATGTAGTTGCATTAGAGAAAGGGACTAAATTGAAAAGAAAAGAGCAGGGACTTGAATGAGAGGAAAAAAGTTAAGGGGAGGAAGCTCTGTAAGCTTTCCATAATTGAGGGTAGCATACAATAATATTAGCCAAAAGATTTACTATAGCTATCAGGATATTGAATTTGCCAGCCAATGGTTTATGGGCAAAATGGTAATTTGGCATATGGTTGGAGAAATTATCATTTTGAGCTGAATGATTAAGGATTATGATTAGAATTGGCAACTCTTAGACCGCCTATAAATAAGGAAAAGTCCCAGAAGCTCCATTTCTCACCTTGCATTATGAAATCTAGAGGGAGGAAGGGAACCAAGTAGAGAGAGAAAGTGAAGGAGAAAAGATCAAATCTCCATTTTCAACAAGAATTGAATCCAAGAAAGTGTTTAGGCATGCATCTACCACAATAATCAGTTCACCAGCAAAATAACCTAGTCCCTCTAATTTTGAATTTACTGTTCATATTATGAAAATTGAGATTTTGATATTGTTTAAAGTAAGAGAGGGATTAAAACTACATTCTTGATGTTTTTAAATGCTATTGGGTGTTTTAAACAGCATGAATATACTTATGCAAGCTGAAATTAGATTATAAGAAATGGGTTTTTACTTATTGAATGAGAATGAGGTTTAATTCAAGATTTGAGTGAGATTAAGTCATAGTTTAGGCTATTTTTATGTGATAAATGATGCTTGTATACTGGTATTGAGTTGATGAGGGTAAAAAATGATTTACAAACAAGTTATTGGGCAAAAATTTTGGTCAACATCAAGTTTAAAAAATAGAGTATAATGTAGCAGTCGACTTATAAACCCTATCATTTTGCATCTTACATTCCCAACATTACAGAGCATAATCTTGAAAATCTAGAAACAAATTTAAACATATCCATTGTTCGTTGAAGCACAATCCAAATTTCCACTCAAGAAAACTGTATACGAAGGAGAATGAAAAACAAAAACTTAAGGAGAATAGGAAATATCATTTGGAAAGCATATTAGAATCAAAAGGGAAAGGAAACAAAAATAGAAACGATGAAATGCATAATACATACCTCTCTTAGCCAAACCGAGAGTAATTCATGAAATAAAAGGCTTGCATAGTGATGACTGCTATTTGCGGTAGTGGTCTGTAATGTTCCACTGTCAACTGGCTATAACACCTCACTCCTATAGATGTTATACATATATATACTAATCTCATAGGGAAGGTGTGTTACTATCTTGTCACTTTCATTAGCTACCTGAGTTCAATTTTAATTAATTGCCCAGGATCCTTTAATTAATCGAGTTAGTTTGGGTTTTTCTTTCAGGTATCTCTCTCGTATGTTGAATGTTAGTAAAAACTATTCTATATATATAACATATACATAAAATTAACCATAGCAATAAATTCCTTTATATATACATGTATTACCAAGTAAAACATAAATTTAGTTCACTACCCTAATCCACTAGGGGTCCCATCACCCATAATTACCCCATAACCTTGTAATTAAATAAAAAGGAAAATTAGCTAGGCCAATTATGTGGATAGTGGACACTTTCAACTCTATCCTAGTATTATATCTAGTCATTGGGGCACATCAATACATAGGTTAGTTTGAAACTCAATAATCAAAAGAAATCAATTTAAAAAATACCATTGATAGTACCAACTGGGAATTACCAAGAAAATGCCTTGCATTCAAACTAAAATTCTCAAGTATAATCATAAACATGTTGGAAAATATTTAGTTACTATGCTATGGCATGTCATGTGTTGGAAATGTATTTTTATCATAACAATTCATGCCATTTGTGGGTATACCCATGGTTCATGTATTCCACATGTGGTAATAGTAATATGGTTGTTCATTCAATTAAGTTGGAAATAACTCATCACTTATATATAACTATAAATCACTTGGCCCCTTATATTTTAGTTATGGGTTACTTTGGCCCAGCATACATTCTAGTTGTGGGTCACTTGGCCCAACATGCATTTCAGTTATGGGTCACTTGGCCCAGCATACATTGAATGAGTTTATGGGTAGCTAGCATTAACCACTAAGGCGTCCCCTAGTATTTCTACTCACTGGATCCCTAGACCTTACTTAGGGCCAGATGAGCTCCACTCATTCACTTGGATGAGTTAATGTCGCTTGCTTAAGAATCATCACTCACTATGGTGATTCATTTTCTGAATCTTTAAGATCATCAATCACTAAGGTGAATCATATCCTGAACCTTTAGTATCATCACTCACTAGGGCGAATCATTTACTGATGAGGGGTGACATTGCTCAACCATCCCTCTTCATTATAGAGGATTATTCTCTAAATACATAACTCTCTAGTGCATCCATTAGACTGATAGGTTTCCATATTATGGTAAGTATAACCATAAGTAAGTCACTCTTAGGCCTTCAAGGTAAACTAACTTAGGGTTAATCACCATCATGGTATTTTCTCAACACTTTCTAGAATTGAATAGATGTTTTACCATTCTAAATTATGGTCCAACCATGGAATTTTTGATTGTCGTCCCATATTGACTACTAGTCCTTCAATATGGAACCTATCTAGACTAGGATATATAATAAGAGTATTCATGTTTTTCTTTTATAGTTATTCCCCTTCAAATTTATCCTATATTACTTAAACACTACCATATATTTAGGAAAATTCCATAGCCTTTACATGATGTTTGGGGAAGAAAAAAAGGCTAAAATACAATATGGAAGGTGTAAAATAGTGAAAAAGTTCACCACAATGAATTCCCAAAGCAAATAACACAGAACCAAATTTTTGTGTAGTTCACCATGACTAAAACCAATTTTCGCAGCGGGGAAGAACACAACAACCTATGTGGCAGTTCACCACAACAAAGGAAGCATTTAGCCGCAGCGAAGACACCAGTCCTTCATAATTTTAGGGTGAAAACTGCATGAAACTTGATTTTTACACCATATTTAGGCCCTAAAACTTTGAGAAAACTTTAGGGTTTCATTTGGAATCAAATATAAACCCTTTTCCTCTTCCCAAATTATCATCATACATAAAAATTTCATTCTCGTAAGTTAGGAATCAATCCAAACCATACAAATCATACCCATATAGGAAAAGAAAGCAAACCCATATTTCTTTTCATGATTTTCAGCAATCTAACCTTACACATGGATCAAAATGCACACATCCAGCATTTATAACAAAGAATGCAAGTTTATATCTTCCTAGAAACATTTAAAATTAAAGATTTTGTCTTGTTTATCAAAACACCCAAAAATGTATTTTTCAACTAAAGAGGGAAAATGAGATTTCTACTTGATTAGCTATCTTGTGCGTGATTCACAGTGTCCTAGCTGTTGATTTTTGTTTCTTCTAGCTGATTCTACAACTTTTAAGCTTAGATCTACCCATTCCTTTAAGATCTTCTCCTTCCCTCTCTCTTTCCTCTCACTTTCTCTCTCTACTTGCTCACTCTCTCACTAGGTTCCAATTTTTTGGACCTTTCTCCCATCTTCCTCCCCTTATCAAATTTCCAAAGGGATAGGAAATCAATTAAATAAACTTAAAAATATTTGATAAATGGTCCTTGGGCTACATCAAAATTTTGTATAAGTTAGGAAAGTTATTCCCTTCAGATGTCACTATTAAATCTTATTTCTTCCAAGGTACCATTTCACTTACAATTTTACTTTAATATCTTATTTACCATTTGGGGTAAATTACCCAAAGGTACCACTTCCTTAAATTTACTATTTTTCTTCAATTGAACCTCATTTCAGTCTAATTCTTTAGCCAAACTTTTTGTCTAGGTTTTGACAAACCATATGCATCAGCTAGAATTAAAACATATTCATACGAATTATTTAGAACTATAGTCGGTTGCTTGGGGAATGTTACACTGGTGACTTCCCATAGCTTTGATGACTCCAACGGCTATGATTACATTATTTCACTATTGTGAATTGTAACATTCGCTCCTAAATTTTGAGATATGTTTGTTAATTTTAGTTGATTGCTTGTGTATGTTGCATTTATGTTATGTTAGCTTGCATATAGTTGCATGAGTACAAGAGTTAGACTAGAAATGAGTGAGAAAATTGACTAGAATGAAGAAAAGGACTAAAATGAAAAGTGAAAAAGTTTAGAGATGAAAATCACAATTTTAGCCAAAGGATTTACTGTAGCATTAGAATTTTGAAAGCTTCCTGCTAGTGATATAAGGACAAAATGTTAATTTAACATATATTTGGAAGAATTATCATTTTGGGCCAACTGGTCGAGAATTGGGAGCAGAATTACAAAGGATCGGATCACTTATAAATAGGTGGAACACCTCAGAACCTTTCTATTTCATCTTGAATCTTGAGTTTTTTGAGAGAGTGTGTGGACGAGCTAGAGAGAGAAGCTAAAGGAAAAAGGCAGTAAATCTCATTCCTAGCAAGATTTGAAGTTAGAAAAGTGATTAGGAAGAATCTACAATATCAAGCAACATTCAAACATCAGTTAAACACGGATTAAGGTAGCATAATAACCCAATCCCTTTATTTCGGAGTTTATTGTTCATACTACTGAAATTTGTGAAATTGAACTTGTTTGAAAGAAAAAGGGATTTAAAACTACATTCTTATTATTTTTAATCACTATTGGGTATTTTTAACCGATTAAAAATACTTGTGCATGCTAAAAATTGTTTATGAAAAATGGGATTTTTAGCTTGAACAAAAATGAGTTTTAATCTCAAATTTGGACGAGATTATATGATGTTTTGGGCTATTTTCTTGTGTTAAATGTTACTAAGGAGTTTATCTTGAGTTCATCAATTTCAAAATGGGTTTAGAAATAAGTTTTTGGATTGAAATTTTAGGTTAACGGCAATTCACAAAACAGAGCAAGACGATAGAATCGCCTCTGCAACAAATCGGTGTCGTGTTCTTGATATGCCCAAAAACTTATGTAGAATGCTAGCAGTTGATTGTCAAGCACCTGGAAGTCAACTGTCGTGTTCTTCATTTTTCCAGAAATGCCTAAGAACAGAGTAGCTGACTACCTTGACCCATCAGTCAACTGTCAGGCCCAACAGTAAGCTAGCAGTTGACTGCAGGCTCCTAATAATCGATTGATAGCTCTCTTTTTGGAATTTTGAAAATGTAGACAGAATGCAATCAGTCGACTTGCAGCGTGATACCAGTCGACTGCTACCTTTTGTGATGAAAATATGAACTTAATGATATATTTGAATGATATCTAGCCTAAAAAATAAATCCAAACTAGAGATTAAACTTAAATTACAAGCAAGGTAACATAGACTTTGAATGTTAATAAGAAAGAGCATGAAAGTGATGAAAGTTAAAAGGAAAGAGCAAGCATGCATAAGAGAAATGAAAATTGTATTCTTAATATATGTATTTGTTGTAGATATGTTCATATCTGAATGGCTGATTGTTGGTATGGAACGGTCATTGGACATTCCACGATTATCATTATAGTTGTGAATTGTAAGTTAGTGACTTAATGGCCAATGTAAATGAAAAGTCACATACTTAAAATTTATAAAACTATAGTATGCACCGATTCATCCATATATATTTGTTTTTGAATAGCGTTTTGAGGACCCCAGTATATACTTAATGTATGAAACCTAGTGTTGGGGACCTTGTGGTACTTGGATCCACTAGAGGACGCTCCAGCATGTACAAAAATGTTATATGCAGTCGAGAACTATCAGGCAGAGTTGCCATAGTACATATGCGAAAATATGGAGTGGTGCACATATTGCCCCTCTAAATTTCTTCATGATGATGATGATGATTGGCATAGGCCAATGAGAAGTGCTCTTATTTCCTCATTACTCTTTATGTTATGATGAAAGTTATATGAATGATGCTATGTTACCTATATGTTTTAATGAATTGATGAGATATATACTATGAGTTAAGTTTATGCAAGCAAGTATGAATGTTTAAGGAAATGTTATACAGGATAACCCAATAGATGTATTATTTTATGAAAAAGAATGTACAATGTTCACATGAGTTTACGGTGGTACAAACTAGCTATTTTGAAAAATGGTTATTAATGCTACTAAGATTTATTCTCATAAAAATGCTGGTTTGTATCAGATGCCTAGATACTAAATCCTCCTTGAGATAGAGATGGAGTTAGTTGAAATACCCTTCATGGGGTATTTCCCTATTATTAAGTGTTAGAGTAGAAAGTTTTTGGTATGCCCCATACCTTGGATCCTAGTGATATATTGGCAAAAGGATCAGGAGAATAGTTTTTATGTATAGGATAAGGGCATATCTGTATTAGGATATGTGAACTAGGAATCCACTAGCTATTTTTGTTAAATGGGTATGAGTGACAGGCTTATTGTCCCCTTAACCTAGCTAATACTCTCACATATCCATAGATATATGTCTAATGAATGATATGTATGCACTGTAAGTGAATGTTGATGGATATGAATAATTGTATGCACATGTATATTCTTTTAAATATATGTTTTAATTTTCACTGCGTAACGTATGAGATCCCGAGTGTAGTAGCCCAAACGAATATCAATTTTTAATTCACTTGATAAATAATAAAAAATTGACTTGGGTAAAGGAATTAGTAATTCACCAATCTTATAGTATATTTTTTATATTATTTAAATCACTTTAAAAGAGACTGTAGGATTGGAGGGTTACACTGAGTTGGTATCAAAGCACTACTACCACGGCTAGTTAGAACTGGCTCGATAGTGAGAGTGTAGATTCCTCAGGATAGAGACTAATGCAAGGTAGTTAGCTAAGCCTTGGCAGTTGACTGGATTGTATTATGTTTTGACTTGAGGAATGAAGTATTAGGTTTAGGTAGATGATATTTCTGATTGGTGCCATATGATCTCTTATAAATAATATGTTATTGAGACTGATCACCTTGGTAATGTTTGTTTTGTAGAGTGAATTATGGCCCCACCTAGTAGAAATACTGGGAAGGAAAAGGAAGGTGAGACTAATATGGAAAGAGTAAAGCAAGTCATTATGGGAGTAGCAGAGGCTTTGAGGGAACAGGCTACTGCTGCTGCCCAACAGGCTCTTCTTTGCTACTCGACAAGCGGCGAGCTCATCTTGAAGCACTTAGACAATTTCAAGAGAATAGACTTATGAATCCCAACCTAAATCTTGATGTTGGACAAGTGAGAAACCAAGCCTATAACGGTTAGTTTGAATTTCAGAGAAAAATTGTTTACTACTCACATGCTTGTTGGGGAAGCAGAATATTAGTAGAGAGGAGCGAAACAATTACTAGTAGCTCAAGGGACCTAGATCACTTAGAAAGTTTTTAAAAGAGTGTATCTGGAAAAGTATTTCCCTGAGAATGTAAGGAACCAGAAAGAAATTGAATTCATGTAGTTAAAGCAAGGAAGTATGACTTTTGAAGAGTATTTAGTAAAATTTGAGGCACTGTCTAAATTCTCTTCTTATTTGGAGCATCATTCAAATGAGACATGGAAAGCATTACATCTATAAGCTGGGTTGAGATCGGAGCTAAAGAATGCTGTTGCTCCATTTGAAATTAGAAAATTTGCTATGTTAGTGAACAAGTGTCGCATTGTTTCTCAAAAACCTAGCTAAAACAGAGAAAGAAAGACAGAGAGCTAATTTCTTTAAAAGGAAACAATTGGGATCGTCTAGAGGAAGGGATAGTAGAAATGAGGGAAACCAAAAGGGGAAGAAACCTGTGGTGAGACAGGCAGTACCGAATGCTTGTCCAAAATGTAGAAAAAGTCATGGCGGATCTTGTAGATTCCAGTCAGGTGTGTGTTATATGTGTGGAAAATCAAGTCAATTCATTAAAGATTGCTCTGAGTGGAAGAAGTCGATTGAGCCTACGAGAACTCCTACTATGGGAAGAGTTTGTACTCTCAAAGGTAAAGATGTGGTTCAGTCCGATGATCTAATAAAAGGTATATCTTTAACTGTACTGTATGATTTTGGTGCCACTCATTCTTTCATTTCCTGTGAATGTGTGGAAATATTGAATTTAACTTTATTTAAATGCCCCATGAGTGATCTATTTCTACTGCCACAGGAGAGCGGGTATTAACCTCTTTGGCTTGCTTAAATTGTTCCCTTGTTGTTGAGAATAAGCCTTTCATTGTTGCCCTCATTTGTTTAACTTTGTTGGGATTGGATATCATTCTCAGGATGGATTGGTTGTCTGAAAACAATGTAGTCTTGGATTGTTCTAAGAAATCTATGACTTTTATAGATGTCATGCCAGTTGTTAGGAAAATTGAGGAAGAGATCCAAGGAACTAGTTTTATGTGTTCTTCTAAAGTTGAACTTCATCATAAACTTAATGCTATTCCTATAGTTTGTGAATTTCCAGATGTCTTTCCTAATGAAATTTCAAGTCTTCCACCTGAAAGAGAGATAGAATTTTTTGTAGAATTGATTCCTGGCACAGGACCAATTTCTATAGTTCCTTATAGAATGTCTCCCTTAGAGTTAACTGAATTAAAGATGCAAATAGAGGATCTTTTGGGGAAACAATTAATTAGGCCTAGTGCTTCTCCTTGGGGAGCACCAGTTTTGTTTGTAAAGAAGAAGGATGGAAGTCTAAGGTTATGTATAGACTATAGACAATTGAATCGGGTAACTGTGAAGAATAAATACCCACCTCCTAGGATAGATGACCTGTTAGATCAATCGAGAGGAGCTACTGTGTTTTCCAAAATTGATTTGAGGTCAGGATACCATTAAATCAGAGTGAGAACAGAAGACATACCTAAGACAGCCTTTAGAACCAGATATTGCCATTATGAATTTCTTGTAATGCCATTATGAATTTCTTGTAATGCCATTTGGATTAATGAATGCTCTAGTTATTTTTATGGATTACATGAATTGTATCTTTAAACCCTACCTAGATCAATTTGTGGTAGTGTTTATTGATGACATTCTTGTATATTCTAAGAGCAGTGAAGAGCATGAACATCATCTTAGGATTGTATTACAGTTGCTTAGGGAAAAGCAATTATATGAAAAATTAGAAAAATGTGAATTCTGGTTAGAAGAGGTGAAATTCTTAGGTCATGTAATCACTAGAGATGGAGTAACAATAGATCCCAGTAAGATAAAAGCTATAATTAGTTGGGAGAGACCCACAACAGTGAACGAAATTCAGAGTTTTCTTGGATTAGTAGGGTATTATAGGAGATTGATTCAAGGGTTTTTGCAAATTGCTTTGCCTTTGACTAGATTGACTAGGAAACATATTCCTTTTGTGTGGGATCACAAATGTGAAGATAGTTTTCAAATTTTAAAAGAAAAGTTAACCACAACACCTATCTTAATAATCCTTAATCCCTTAGGAAATTTTGAATTGTATTGTGATGCATCCAAGAAGGGCCTAGGATGTGTCTTGATGCAAAATGGGAGAGTTGTCGTGTAACATCCACTCCTAAAATTTGAGAGATGTTTGTTAATTTTAGTTAATTACTTGTGTATGTTGCATTTATGTTATGTTAGCTTGCATATAGTTACATGAGTGCAAGAATTAGACTAGAAATGAGTGAGAAAATTGACTAGAATGAAGAAAAGGACTAAAATAAAAAGTGAAAAAGTTTAGGTATTGCAATCGCAATTTTAGCCAAAGGATTTTCTGTAGCAACAAAATTTTGAAAGCTTCTTGCCAGTGAGCTGGGACAAAATGGTAATTTAACATATAGTTGGCAGAATTATCATTTTGGATCTAATGGTTGGGAATTAGGAGTAGAATTGCAAAAGGGCTAGACTGCCTATAAATAGGCCAATCCTTCAGACCCTTCATTTGGCATCCTGAGTTCAGAAATTCTAGAGAGAGAGAGTGGTTGTGTAGAGAGAGAAACTGAAGGAAAAAGGCAAAGAATCTCACTTTTAGCAAGAATTGAGGTCAGAAAAGTGATTAGAAAGGCATTTACAACATTAACCAGCATCCAAACATCGTTTAAACATCGATTAAGGTAGCATAATAACCCAATCTCTTTATTTTGCAGTTTACTGTTCATACTACTGAAATTTGTGAAATTGAACTTGTTTGAAAGAAAAAGGGATTTAAAACTACATTCTTATTATTTTTAATCACTATTGGGTATTTTTAACCGATTGAAAATACTTGTGCATGTTAAAAATTGTTTCTAAAAAATGGGTTTTTCAGCTTGAACGAAAATGTGTTTTAATCTTAGATTTGGACAAGATTATATGATGTTTTAGGCTATTTTCTTATGTTAAAGGTTGCTAAGGATTTTTTCTTGAGTTCATCAATTTCAAAATGGGTTTAGAAACAAGATTTTGGATTGAAATTTTGGGTCAACGCTAATTCAAAAAATAGAGAAAGATGCAGCAGCCAACTGCCATGGTGCAGTAGTCGACTGTCGTGCTCTTAAGATGCCCAGAATTATATATAGAATGCTAGCAGACGACTGCCAAGCACCTATAAGTCGACTGCCGTGTTCTTCATTTTTCCAGAAATGCCTAAGAATAGAGCAGCCAATTGTTCCGACCCAGCAGTTGACTATTGGGCCCAACAATAAGCTAGCAGTCGACTGTCGGCACCTAGCGGTCGACTGATAGCTCTCTATTTAGAATTTTGAAATTTTAGACAGAATGCAATCAGTTGACTTGCAGTGTGATACCAGTTGACTGCCACCTTTTGTTACGAAAAGATGAACTTCATGATATATTTGATTGATATCTAGCCCAAAAACTAAATCCAAACTAGAGATTGAACTCAAATTACAAGCAAGGTAACATATACTTTGAATGTAAATGAGAAAGAGCATGAAAGTAATGAAAATTAAAAGGAAAGAGCAAGAATGCATAAGAGAAATGAAAATTGTATTCTTAATATATCTATTTGTGGTAGATAGGTTCATATCTGAATGGCTGATTGATGGTATGGGATGGTGATCGGACATTTCGTGATTAACGTGATAGTTGTAAATTGTAAGTTAGTGACTTAATGGCCAATATAAATGAAAAGTCACATACTTAGAATTTATAGAACTATAGTATGCACCGATTCACCCATATATATATGTTTATGAATAGCGTTGTGAGGACCCCAATATGTACTTAATGTGTGGAACCCAGAGTTGGGGACCTTATGGTACTTGGATCTACTGAAGGATGCTCCAGAATGTACACAAATGTTATATGCAATCGAGGACTACCAGGTAGAGTTGCCACAGTACGTATGCTAAAACATGGAGTGGTGCACATGTTACCCCTCTAGATTCCTCTTCTTATGCAATTATATGATGATGATTACAATGATGATTGGCAGAGGGCAATGAGAAGTGCTCTTATTTCCTTATTGCTCTTTATGTTATGATGAAAGTTATATGAATGATGCTATGTTACCTATATGTTTTGATGAATTTATGAGATATATATACTATGAGTTAAATTTATGCTTCCAAGTATGGATGTTAAATGAAATGTTATACAGGATCACCTTATAGATGTATTGTTTTATGAAAAAGAATGTAGAATTTTCGTATGAATTTACCGTGGTACAAACTAGCTGTTTTGAAAATTGGTCATTAATGCTATTGAGATTTATTCTCAAAAAAATGCTGGTTTGTATCAGATGCCTAGATGCCAAATCCTTCTTGAGATAGAGATGTAGTTAGTTGAAATACCCTTCTTGGGGTATTTTCCTATTATTAAGGAACTATGGATCATATATGTATGAGAAGTTCTTCCCCCACCCTGATTATGTAAATGTTAGAGTAGAAAGTTTTTGATATGCCTCATATTGTGAATCCTTGTGATATTTTGGTAAAAGGATCAGGAGAATAGTTTTGATGTACAGGATAAGGGCATACATGTTTTAGGATATGTGAGCTAGGAATCCACTAGCTATTTTTTTTAAATGGGTATGAGTGACAGGCTTGTTGTCTCCTTACCCTAGCTAACACTCTCACATATCCATAGATATATGTCTAATGAATGATATGTATACACTGTAAATGAATGTTGATGTATATAAATATATGTATGCACATGTATGTTATTTTAACAAATATTTTTTTAATTTCCACTATGTAACGTGTGAGATGCCGAGTGTAGTAGCCCAAACTAGTAATACTAATTATGTCAATTGAAAAATATTTGAAAATTTGTTGGGTAAAGGGAGTAGTAATTCACCAATCTTATAGTGCATTGTTTATATTATTTAAATGATTTTAAAAGAGACTGTAGGATTGGGGGGTTACACTGAGTTGGTATCAGAGCACTACTACCACGGCTAGTTAGAATTGGCTCGGTAGTGAAAGGTAGATTCCTTAGGATAGAGACTAATGTAAGGTAGTTAGCTAAGCTATGGCAGATGATTTGCTTGTATTATGTTTTGACTTGAGGAATGAAGTATTAGGTTTGGGTAGATGGTATTTTCGACTGGTGCCATATGATCTCTTATAAATAATATGTTATTGAGACTTGTAACAACGGGAAAGATTCGAAAGAATTTTTAAAGAATTTTAAAAGATAAAACTTGATTTTAACCCTAATCCCAATCAAACGAAGTTCGACCGCGTATTTTGAGGATAATGACTTGACACAGAAGGTCGCTTGAAGCCAGAAACACGATCAAAGCGAAAAGAAATGTAATCCACGATCGAATCGGCGGAAGGAGTTCGTGCGTCACTTTCGCTGATCTGAGGCCAAGACTTTCGCATGGAAATGCGTGCCAACGTCTGGAGGGATGCCGACACCCTAAAAGATCCCCGGGTGGCCTGGGAAAAGTCGGGATTGCCCCTGGAGGCTTTAAATTACGCGAAAGCCCGCCATTTCTCCCATTTCACTCTCTCTCCACACCACACTTCTCTCTCTCTTCTCTCTTTTCTCTCTCCACCTTCCTCCACCGTGAATCCGGCCACCACATGCACCAGTGGGTACCAAAACCGACCCTCAATCGCTCCACAACCACCGGAAGAACCAACCACTGCCGGAGACGCAGGAAAACGCCGTTTTCCTCCATCGCTGAAATTTCCTAGCCCGATCCTTGTAGTCCGACGCCTTGGACTGTCACCGCTTCACCAGTGTAGCCCGAGCTGCCACCGAGAGCTCGGTAGCTCAGGTCGAAAGCGGGGTCGACGCGCCGGGATCGAGGCAAACGCCGATCCGCGTGAAGACTCTTCGTGGCCGAGAAAAACACCGTTCAAACGGCCGTGAACCGTGCCACCACCGTATTCGGACTCCGAGCTTACGGGCTTCACTGGTGTGATTTTGAGACAAGCGCACTCACCGCGCAGCGCCGCATTGCACGCCGTGCGTCTTGTATCGCCAGGTGTGCCGCGTGGAGTTCCTGGACGTGCATCCCGAGAACCGAGATCCTTAGGGCGTACGAATTCCATAATCCGAGCACGGTGGTGGTAAGGTCCGTTTTCCCAAAAACTGATGTTATATGATTGAAATGGCTCTGCGAACGTAATTAGGCAATTAATTAACCTAGGTAATGTAACCGGTTTAGGATTGAAAATTGGATGGCGTGGCGATTTATCTAAATATTCAATTTCATGTCCAGGGAATTAATTGGGCTTAGAAACCGAGATTTCACAGAGTCTGATTTGAATTGAAGCGGTAGGAGACCCGGTAGGATAATTTACACTTCAGAACCCTAGAATTGATTTAGTGAATACCTAACTTGATTTTCACGATTTGTATGGAATTACGTACGCTTTCTTTCGATGGGATAAAATTGCATGCTACGTGTCTAAAACCCCTAATTGCATGTTAGACACCTTGTTTATCGAAGTTTAGATGCCTTTAGTATGGATTTACTTAGGGTTGGGTACTTGATAGCGGTATGGGACTGTAGTTAAGCATCCCTCGTGAGAAGCTTTTAAACGAAACTATTTTTATCGATTTAACTCAGTCTTGAGTTAGGGATCATGCGTTAAACCAGACGACCCTAAGAAAGGTTTAGGGAGTATAAGGGTGATAACCTACAGGGAAACGTTGTGATTTAGGCGTGATACCACAGAACCCCGAGGAATAGCCGGCCGAGTGCATGTGAGTTCGAATAGGCTGTATGAGGATGAGAATTGGCGTATGTGCACATGCTAGGGACGCTTCTAGATGTTGATTCTCACGGTCCTTGAGTGAGTGATTGGTGTTACGGATCACACTCACAATATAGGCTTGATTCGGGTGATTGGTGTTACGGATCACACCCGAGCGATAGAGAGGTATTCTCTAGACTACGCAATTAGAAGATGATTTAGGGTCGATTCTGATGGGATTTGTAACCAACGTGGATTGAGATACAGGCATGGATTTCATTTGATTTTTATGACTGATTTTAAAAAGCAAATGATTTCCAGTTGTGATATATTGCCGCAATTTCCATGTGTTTAAACGATTTTAAAGATAAGGTATTCCACTTGTTTTGAACCGATTTCGGAAGACGATTTCGGTGTTCGCCACTGAGTATTCAATCGTTTTTGAATGATATTTAAATTGTAAATTATTCTACCGGGATTCATATCTCATTAGGTTGTGTACTTTCGAGATGAACAGTGACAGGCGGCAGAGCTCAGGCGATAGCGGTGACGTGAGGATAGACAGATTATTTAGCAGAGCTTGAATCGTTTGTACATATACTTTGATGACACTATTAATTATCAGATTTTGTTTCTTGTAACTTATGTATGGACTAGGTGAATGTATATATGACGTTTGAACGGTATGTATGGATTGTAGCGATGAATTAATGTTACGATTGTATGGATTTATATTAGTATGTTTCGGGCCAATTTGTTATTGGATCAAGGTTATTCACGCTTTAAGCAGGTGATTATTGCATTGGGATATGACCAAATTACAGAGGAAACTGCTGGATTTTCTGGTGAGAACTTACGGTACGTAAACTTATGGATTTGAATTGAAATGTGTATGAATGTATAATGAGACATGTATATCAGTTTTAGATTTCATTCGAGTTATTATTGATGATATATGTATGTGTATTTAGTTAGGCTGCGTGTGAATCGGGGTTGAGCGGAATCTGAATGGATAACGGAGAATCTATTTGGAGTTCACGCCAACGATAGCGATCCACGGCGTTCCCACATGGGGAATAAACATTGAGAATGCCACATATGCTTAGCTAATCAGGCGAGCATCGCGTATGGCGTATTAGGGTCGTTACAATTATGGTATCGAGCCTGTTTGTCGAATCTTACGGTTTAGTGGACTTAGGACTTTAAATCTTCGGACTGCGACTTTAGGATTTTGATTGATTTGACTACGGCATGATAGGACTGATTTGAATTGATAATGAGCGGAATGATTTTGATGCACTACATTAATTATTGTGTGGATCGATCTGTTTGTTTACGTATCGGATAAACATGGCGAGAATCTAGCGAGGGACGCCACACGTAGGCCTAGAGGAAGGCCAAGGCACGAAGCGAGTCGTCGGGTAGTGGTAGCATGGGCGAGGTTGACATCGCGTGAGATGATGGAATCTATCGATTAATGGCGATGCCATGAGAGACCAGGCCACTACCGGTGCCAATGCAATGAGACGGCGGCGGGATGATGACCAGGCGAGAAACGGCGGAGCCACCCAGCGGGTGAATCCACTATATCAGGGATGGATTGAATTCCAGAGAGCAGGTCCATCTCCGTTCACAGGTGCCTCCGAACCAGCTGCTGTGGAAGCATGGATAAAAGGAATTGAAAAAGATTTTCAGGTTGTTGCGGTCGGCGAAGAAACGAGAAAGTCACATATGCAACATATATCTTTGAAGGACGGTCAACTTTGGTGGGCGGATGCACGACAATTGATGGAGAGCGAGGCATCCAGCGACTTAGGAATCTTTCAAGAGAGTCTTCATGGATCGATATATCCCGAGAGCGTGAAACAAGCAAAGGAAGCTCGTTCTGAAGCTCACCCAGGAGGCAGCCGTTTGACGAGTATCCAAACAGGTTTGAGGAATTATCAAGGTACTTTCCTGCGAATGCATTACGATGAGGCTTGGAAAGCGAAACAACTAGAAGAAGGCCTCGATCTACCTATGAAGACTCAGTTGGCTACCCTGGAGATTCGAGACTTTGCCACGGTGAATAAGTGCGAGTCGAGCAAGAATTTAGAACAACGAGCTCAAAATATGACACAACAGACAGGAACCGGACATAAGCGCCAGAAATCTGAATGTAAGAAGCGGTATGTTTAAGCCGCAAACAGGGGCTTCTAGTAGCAGTGGGAGGCGACCAGATAATGCTCTTTGTCGAAGTGTGGTACGGACATCCAAATCAACCTGGCGGCATCGGACTCCCCTCGGTGTTATAGATGTGGAGGCACAGGACACATGGCGAGATCATCGCCTTCCACGGGGAATCACCGACATCCGGTAGGCGAAGACCACAAGCTCCAGGGAGAGTTTTACCATGAATGCCGCCAACGCGTCGAGTCCTCGGGCTTGATGCGGGTAGAGGTAAAATTTATAATTTTTCTTTGATAGTATTGTTTGATTAGTGCTACGCACTCCTTTATTCTTGATGCATGCGTAGAGACGAATGAGATTACTGCTCAAACCTTGCCTGTGACCTATACATATCCACACCCTTGGGAGAAGCCACTTATGTCCCCACGAATATGCCTAAATTGCCCTTTAACCATTGAAGATACCTTATTTCTTGTGGACTTAGTGTGTATACCATTGTCGTGATCGGCGTTATTTTGGGAATGGATTGGTTGACTAGGAATTGGGTCTTGTTGAATTGTTCAGAGGGACAATTACTTATCTAGATAACGCACTGTGCGTGGTAATGACAGAGCTTGTGAGATAGGTGATATGTCCCTCAATCTCTCGAGGTAGAATTGCGGGATAGATTAAGTCAAATCCCGATTGTTAGCGACTTTACGGAGGTATTTCCTTTGGAAATTTGTAAATGCCACCACACAGAGAGATAGAATTCACCATTGACCTAATTCAGGAGCGGGTCCAATAGCTATGACCCGCATCGTATGGCCCCCGAATTGAGAGAATTAAAAGTCCAAATCGAAGACATGTTGGAGAAGGGGTTCGTTAGGCCAAGTGTATCACCATGGGGAGCTCGGTCTTATTCGTAAAGAAGAAAGGCGGGAGTTTAAGACTGTGTATTGATTAATGACAATTGAATAAGGTGACCATTAAGAACAAATACCCATTGCCACGTATTGACGATTTGTTTGATCGATTGCAAAGGCGCTGTATTTTCTAAGATAGATTTAAGGTCAGGATACCACCAGTTAGGGTTAGAGAGGAGGATATTCCCAAGACAAGATTCAGGACAAGATACGGCCATTCACGAGTTTTTAGTGATGCCGTTTGGATTGACGAATGCACCCATCTTTATGGATTATATGAACAGAATTTTCAGGCCCTATTTAGATCAATTTGTTGTGGTGTTCATTGGCGATATCTTAGTATATTCCAAGACTCACGAAAGAGCATGCCCGACATCTTAACACTGTTACAGATCTTGGAAGAGAAACAAGCTGTATGCAAAGGCTGGAGAAATGTGAGTTTTGGTTAGAAGAAGTGAAATTTTTAGGACATGTGGTAAATGGGAAAGGAATAGCGGTCGACCCAAAGAAAATTGAAGCAAGATTAGATTGGGATCGACCTAGAAGCGGTCAAAGAGATTAGGAGTTTCTTGGGTTTGGCGGGTTATTATCGGAAATTCATTCAAGGATTTTCACGGATAATGTGCCATTGACCGATTAACTTGGAAAGGGGTAGACTTTGAATGGAGCGAGCGGTTGTGAGACTAGTTTTGGTCTGAAAGAGAAATTGACCACCGCTCTGTACTAATTATTCGAAACCCCTAGAACCCTTTCTTTGTATACAGATGCATCTTTGAGAGGCCTAGGTTGTGTTTTGATGCGAGGATGGGAAAGTTGTGGCTTATGCATCGCGACAATTGAAACCTGCAGAGAGAGAACTATCCCACCCATGACTTAGAATTAGCCAGTTGTGTTTGCCACTAAAGATTTGGAGACATTACGTATGGCACGGTATTCGAGGTATATAGTGATCATAAGAGCCTTAGGTATTTGTTTGATCGGAAGGAATTAAATATGAGGCGTAGGTGGGTAGAATACTTGAAAGACTTTGATTTTGAATTGAAATATCATGCGGGGAAAGCAAATGTTGTGGCCGATGCATTAAGCGAAAGTCACTACAACTAGCGGTTTAATGATTAGTGAGATGAGATTACTTGAGGATTTTGGGAACCTTAGCCTCAATGTAATCTCATTTCGCAAAGATTAGTGATGAGTGACTTTTTGATAACACGCGAATCGAGAGAATTAATTAAACAAGCCCAACTCGAGGATGAATCCTTGGAGGTATATGCACCAACCCGACTTTGATTAGCACTGATGGAGTTTTAATGTTTAGAAAGAGAATAGTAATCCCAAACCATCAAGAATTAAAGGAAAAAGTGTTAGCGAAGCTCACGAAGCCATTACACTATCCACCGGTATTTCCAAGATGTATCGAGATTTAAAGAGAAATTTTTGGTGGCCTGGTATGCGAAAGATATCACGGATTCGTGAATGCCTGCTTTGACTTGTCAACGGTTAAGATAGAGCATCGAGAAACCAGCGGGGCTACTTAAGCCATTGGAGATACGAGAGGAAATGGGATCAAATCACTATGGATTTCGTGGTTGGATTACCTAGAACACGCAGGATTTGATGCCATTTGGGTGATAGTGGATAGGTTGACCAAGTCTGCACACTTTTTGCCTGTTAAGGTGCGTTACTCCATGGAGAAATTAGCCGAAGTATACCTTAGGGAAATTGTAAGACTACATAGTATACGGGTATAGTATCGATCGAGACCACTAGGTTTACTTGAGATTTTGGCAATCCCTACATCAAGCCTTAGGAACCCAGCTTAAATTTAGCCACGACCTACCATCCTCGGTCGAGGCGATCTGAGAGGACTATTCAAACCCTAGAAGACATGTTGAGGGCGTGTGTGCTTGAACAGAAAGGAAGTTGGGATAAACACCTGCCGTTGATAGAGTTTGCATACAATACTTGATTATCACTCTACCATTGGCATGGCACCGTATGAGGCTCTGTATGGAAGGAGTTGTAAGTCACCTTTAAGTTGGGTAGAGATGGGGGAAAGTGCATTGTTGGGACCTGAAATGGTGCAAGAAACCACTGATCAAATTAAAATGATCAGGGAAAAGATGAGAGCCCGACCAACAGAGGCAAGAATCTTATGCTAACAAGAGAAGAAGGCCTTTGGAATTTAACGAGGGAGATCACGTATTTCTGAGAGTGTCCCCCACCACGGGTATTGGTAGACAGATAAGAACTAAGAAGCTAAGTCCTAGATTCCTAGGACCATTCCAAATTTTACAAAGAGTCGGTCCCGTTGCCTACCAAATTGCGTTACCTCCCCATTTGTCCAACCTACATGATGTTTTCCACGTCTCCCAACTTCGTAAGTATGTCCCGGATCCTCGCATGTATTAGAGAATCAACCGATAATATTAAAGGAAAATTTGACTTATGAATCTACTCCTGTTCAAATCCTTGACTATAAGACTAAATGACTTCAAGTAAAATGATCCCTTTAGTTAAGGTACTTTGGCGGGTGATGTCGCATCGCAGGAAATGACGTGGGAGAAAGAAGATGAAATGAGACAAAGATATCGGAATCTGTTTCATGGTATGAATTTTGGGGACAAAATTTCTTTTGGAGAATGTAACGGGAAAGATTGAAAGAATTTTTAAAGAATTTTAAAAGATAAAACTTGATTTTAACCCTAATCCCAATCAAACGAAGCGACTGACACGTATTTTGAGGATAATGACTTGACACGAAGGTCGCTTGAAGCGAAACACGATCAAACGAAAGAAATGTAATCCGTGATCGCGCGGAAGGAGTTTCGCGTCACTTTCGTTGACGGAGGCCAAGACTTTCGCATGGAAATGCGTATCAACGCCTGGAGGGATGCCGACACCCTAAAAGATCCGGGTGGCCTGGGAAAAGTCGAGATCGCCAGGAGGCTTTAAATTACGCGAAACCCGCCATTTCTCCCATTTCACTCTCTCTCCTCACCACACTCTCTCTCTCTTCTCTCTTTTCTCTCTCCACCGTGAACGGCCACCACAGCCACCGTGGGCCGCCACCAAGGGTACCAACCGACAGCCCTCATCGCCACAACCACCAAAGAACCAACCACGCCACCAACGCCGGAGACGGAAAACGCCGTTTTCCCTCCATCGTGAAATTTCCCGGCCGACGCGCCGTCCGTCGCCGTTGACCGTCACCGCCTCTACCACCGTGTAGCAGCCGCTGCCTCAAAGAGCTCAGCGCCGTCGAAAGGAGGCCGGACGCGCCCGGATCGAGGCAAAACGCCGTCCGCCGTGCGAGACTCTTCGTGGCCGGAAAACACCGTTCAAACGGCCGTGAACCGCCGTGCCACCACCGTATTCGGACTCCTGAGCTTACGGGCTTCAGGTGGTATGATTTTCGAGACAAACCGCACCTCGCGCCAGCTGCGTGCAGCCGCCGTGCGTGGTGCCGACGCGTCGGAGTTCCCTGGGCGTGCATCCCGAAAGCGAGATCAAGGACGTAGAATTCCATAATCCGAGCACGATGGTAAGGTCCGTTTCCCAAAAACTGATGTTATATGATTAAAATGGCTGCGAGCGTAATTAGGCAATTAATTAACCTAGGTAGCGTAACCGGGTTTAGGATTGAAAATTGGATGACGTGACGAATCTAAATATTCAATTTCATGTCCAGGGAATTAATTGGGCTTAGAAACCGAGATTTCACAGAGTCATGATTTGAATTGAAGCGACCGGAGACCAGGTAGGATAATTTACACTTCCCGAACCCTAGAATTGATTTAGTGAATACCTAACTGATTTAGACGATTTGTATGGAATGCGTCTACGTCGATGGGATAAAATTGCATGCTGTCTTGAAAAACCCTAATTGCATGTTAGACACCTTGTTTATCGAGTTTAGATGCCTTTAGGGCGGATTTACTTAGGGTTGGGTACTTGATAGCCGGTATGGGACGGCCGTTAAGTATCCCTCGTCTGAGAAGCTTTTAAGCGAAACTATTTTTATCGATTTAACTTTGTCTTGAGTTAGGGATTAGCGTTAAACCAGGGACGACCCTAAGAAAGGTTTAGGGAGTATAAGGGTGGATAACCTACGGGAAACGTTGTGATTTAGGCGTGATACCCTAGAACCCCGAGGAATAGCCGGCCAGAGTGCATGTGAGTTCGAATAGACTGTATGAGGATGAGAATTGGCGTATGTGCACATGCTAGGAGACGCCCTAGATGTTGATACTCACCGGTCCTTGAGTGAGTGATTGGTGTTACGGATCACACTTACAATATAGGCTTGATTCGGGTAATTGGTGTTACGGATCACACCCGACGATAAGAGAGGTATTCTCTACAGACTATGTGCAATTAGAAGATGATTTAGATTCTTCATGGATTTGTAACCAACGTGGATTGAGATACACAGGGCATGGGATTTCATTTGATTTTTATGGTGATTTTAAAAGAAACAGATTTCAGTTGTGATATATTGCGCAATTTCCATGTGTTTAAACGATTTTAAAGATAAGGTATTCCTTGTTTTAATCGATTTGGGAAGACGATTTCGGTGTTCGCACGAGTATTCAACTGGTTTTGAATGATATTTAAATTGTAAATTATTCTCTGGGATTCATATCTCATTAGGTTGTGTACTCAGATGAACGAGGACAGGGAGCCAGGCGATAGCCGAGGTGGCGTGAGGATAAACAGAGGATTATTTAGCTTAGGCTTGAATCGTTTGTACATATACTTTGATGACACTATTAATTATCGATTTTGTTTCTTGTAACTTATGTATGGACTAGGCTGAATGTATATATGACGTTTCAGATAGTATGTATGGATTGTAGCGATGAATTAATGTTACGGTGTATGGATTTATATTAGTATGTTTATCATTATTGGGTGGTTGTTACGTTTTAAACGGTGATTACGTACTTGGGATATGACCAAATTACAGAGGAAACTCTGCCGGATTTTCGGTAGAACTTACAGCCGTAAACTTATGGATTTGAATTGAAATGTGTATGAATGTATAATGAGACATGTATATCAGTTTTAGATTTCATTCCAGAGTTATTATTGATGATATATGTATGTGTATTTAGTTAGCTGCGTGTGAATCGAGGTTGAACTAATCAATGGATAACGGAGAATCTATTTGGGTTACGCTCAACCAGTAGCGATCCCCTGACGTTCCCACATAGGGAATAAACATTCAGAATGCCACATATGCTTCCGCTAATCAGACGAGCATCGCGTATGACGTATTAGGGGGTCGTTACAAGACTGATCACCTTGGTAATGTTTATTTTGTAGAGTGAATTATGGCCCCACCTAGGAGAAATACTATGAAGGAAAAGGAAGGTGAGACTAATATAGAAAGAATAATACAAGTCATGATGGGAGTGGCAGAGGCTATGAGGGAACAAGCTATTGCGGTTGACCAACAGGCTACTACTGCTACTCAACAAGCTGCAGCTACGGCTAAAGCACTTAGACATTTTCAAGAGAATAGACCCCATGAATCCCAACCCAAATCCTGACATTGGCCATGTGAGAAAACAAGCCTATAATGGTTGGTCTAAATTTCAGAGAAATAATCCTCCTTCCTTTAGGGGTGAGTTTAACCCACAGGTAGCTAAAGAATGATTGGGAGAGATGGAAAAATTATTTGAGGTCGTAGGGAATACGGACAAACAAAAAGTATTGTTTGCTACTCACATGCTTGTTGGGGAAGCAGAATATTGGTGGAGAGGAGCGAAACAATTATTGGTAGCTCAAGGGACCCAGATCACTTTGGAAGTTTTTAAAAGAGTGTATCTGGAAATGTATTTCCTTGAGAATGTGAGAAACTAGAAATAAATTGAATTCATGCAGTTAACGCAAGGCAGTATGAATTTTGAAGAGTATTCAAAAAAATTTAAGGCACTGTCTAAATTCACTTCTTATTTTGAGCATCATCCAAATGAGACATGGAAAGCATTGCATTTAGAAGCTGGGTTGAGATTGGAGCTAAAGAATGTTATTGCTCCGTTTGAAATTAGAAACTTTGCTATGTTAGTGAACAAGTGTCGCATTGTTTCTTAGAACCTGGCTGAAGCAGAGAAAGAAAGATAGAGAGCTAATTTCTTTAAAAGGAAACAACCGGGATCTTCTAGAGGAAGGGATAGTAGAAATGAGGGAAACCAGAAGGGGAAGAAACCTGTGGTGAGAAAGGCAGTGCCCAATGCTTGCCCAAAATATGGAAAAAGTCATGGTGGACCATGTAGATTCCAGTCAAGTGTGTGTTATAAGTGTGGAAAACCGGGTCACTTCATTAAAGACTGCCCTGAGTGGAAGAAGTCGACTGAGCCCACAGGACCTCCTGCTATGGGAAGAGTTTGTACTCTCAAAGGTAAAGATGTGGTTCAGTCCAATGATCTGATAAAAGGTATATCTTTAATTATACTACAAGATTCTAGTGCCACTCATTCTTTCATTTCTTGTGAATGTGTGGAAAGATTGAATTTACCTTTATTTAAATTGCCCCATGTTTTATCTATTTCTATTGCCGCAGGAGAGCGGGTATTAACTTCTTTGGCTTGCTTAAATTTTTCCCTTGTTGTTAAGAATAAGCCTTTCATTGTTGACCTCATTTTTTTACCTTTAGTGGGATTAGATATCATTCTCAAGATGGATTGGTTGTCTGCGAACAATGTGGTCTTGGATTGTTTTAAGTAATCTATGACTTTTATAGATGCCATGCCAGTAGTTAGGAAAAATTGAGGAAGCGATCCAAGGAACTAGTTTTATGTGTTCTTCTAAAGTTGAACTTCATCATAAACTTAATGCTATTCCTATAGTTTATGAATTTCCATATGTCTTTGCCAATGAAATTTCAAGTCTTCCACCCAAAAGAGAGATAGAATTTTTTTTAGAATTGATTCCTGGCACGGGACTAATTTCTGTAGCACCTTATAGAATGCCTCCCTTAAATTTAATTGAATTAAAGGTGCAGATAGAGGATCTTTTGAGGAAAGAGTTTATTAGGCCCAGTGCTTCACCTTGGGGAGCACCAGTTTTTTTTGTAAAGAAGAAGGATGGAAGTATGAGGTTATGTATAGGCTATAGACAACTGAACCGGGTAACTGTGAAGAATAAATACCCACTCCCTAGGATAGATGACCTCTTAGATCAATGAGATGAGCTACTGTGTTTTCCAAAATTGATTTGAGGTCGGGATACCATTAAATCAGAGTGAGAATAGAAGACATACCTAAGACAGCCTTTAGAACCAGATATGGCCATTATGAATTTCTTGTAATGCCATTTGGATTAATGAATGCTCTAGTTATTTTTATGGATTACATGAATTGTATCTTTAGACCCTACCTAGATCAATTCGTGGTAGTGTTTATTGATGACATTCTTGTATATTCTAAGAGTAGTGAAAAGCATGAATATCATCTTAGGATTGTATTACAGTTGCTTGGGGAAAAGAAATTGTATGCAAAATTAGAAAAATGTGAATTCTGGTTGGAAGAGGTGAAATTCTTAGGTTATGCAATCACTAGAGATGGAGTAACAGTAGATCCCAATAAGATAGAAACCATAATTAGTTGGGAGAGACCTATAACAGTGACTGAAATTCAGAGTTTTCTTGGATTAGCAGGGTATTATAGAAGATTCATTCAAGGGTTTTAATAAATTGTATTGCCCTTGACTAGACTGACTAGGAAAAATATTCCTTTTGTGTGGGATCACAAATGTGAAGATACTTTTCAACTTTTAAAAGAAAAGTTGACCACAACACTTGTCTTAATAATCCTTGATCCTTTAGGAAATTTTAAATTGTATTGTGATGCATCCAACAAGGGCTTAAGATGTGTCTTAATGCAAAATGGGAGAGTTATCGCATATGCCTCTAGACAATTCAGGCCTCATGAGAAAAATTACCCTACCTATGATTTAGAATTAAAAGCTATAGTGTTTGCTTTAAAAATCTGGCACCACTATTTGTTTAGGTCGAGGTTTGAGATATTTAGTGACCACAAAAGTCTGAAATATCTGTTTGACCAAAAAGAATTGAACATGAGGCAGAGAAGATGGATGAAATTCTTAAAGGATTATGATTTTGAATTAAAGTACCATCTAGTAAAAGCTAATGTAGTGGCAGATGCATTAAGTCAAAAATCTCTGCACATGGCTCAATTAATGATAAATGAAATGAGCCTAATAGAGAAATTTAGAAATATGAGCCTATCCACACTGGTGTTACTAGATAGGATATGTCTGAGTGAGTTAAAAATCGAGAATAACCTTAGAACTCATATATTAGAAGCTCAAAGAAAGGATGAATTCTTAAAGTCCCTTAAGAACCCAAAAGAATCCAAAAGAGGTATCGTGGGGTAGTAACTTTCCAAGATAGGATTTATATGCCAGATTCGGGCAGATTGAGGGATAGATTCGGGCAGATTGAGGGATATAATTCTAGAAGAAGCCCACAAGAGCAACTATACTATTCATCCTGGTACTACCAAGATGTATCAAGATTTGAAAAAGAAATTTTGGTGGCCAGGTCTGAAGAAGTAAATAGTTGAGTATGTTGCTAGATGCCTAGTGTGCTAGCAAGTGAAAATTGAACATCAGAAACTAGCAGGACTATTACAACCTCTTGAAATCCCTGAGTAGAAATGGGATAAAATTTCTATAGATTTTGTTATAAGTTTACCAAAAACTCAATTAGGAAATGATGCAATTTGGGTGATTGTGGACAAATTAACTAAATCTGCACATTTCCTACCGATCAAAATAAATTTTTCATTAGATAAGTTAGCCCAATTGTATATACAAGAAATAGTAAGACTCTACGAAGTTCTTACTAATATAATATCTGATAGAGACCCTAGGTTTACTTATAGATTATGGAGAGCCTTGCAGGAGGCTTTTAATACTAAACTTAGCTTTAGTACTGCTTATAATCCACAAACCGATGGGCAGACTAAAAGAACTATTCAGACTCTAGAAGATATGCTTAAAGCATGTACATTAGAGCAAAAAGGGAATTGGGATAGAAATTTACCTTTAATGGAATTTGCCTACAATAATAGTTTTCACTCTAGTATAAAGATGGCTCCTTATGAAGCCTTGTGTGAAAGAAGATGTCAGTCACCCTTGTGTTGGTTTGAGGTGGGGGAGAGACAACTACTAGGGCCAGAGTTAGTTCAACAAACCACAGATCAAATTAAGATGATTAAAGAAAAGATGGCTAAGGCCTAAGATAGGCAAAAGAGTTATGTTGATAAAAGGAGAAGACCACTAGAATTTGAGGAATGAGACTATGTTTTCCTTAAAATTTCTCCTCTTAGTGGTATTGGCAGGGCTATTAAGTCCAGAAAGTTGAGCCCAAGATACATTGGACCTTTCTAGATCTTGAAAAAGGTTGGCCAATCTACTTATCAAATTGCCTTACCTCTATTTCTATCCAATTTCCATGATGTGTTTCATATCTCTCAACATCAAAAATATCTTCGCAATCCTTCACATATTCTTGATGCCAGAATAGTAGAATTAAAAGATAATTTAACTTATAATCCTAGACCTTTAAGAATCATTGGGACTAAAGTCAAAAAATTGAGAAACATGACAATTCCACTAGTAAAGGTAATGTGGGATCCGTCATTGCCCTAAGAAGCTACGTGGGAGAAGGAAGATGATATGAGAAGAAATTTCCCATAGTTATTTGTATAGGTACGTATAAATTTCGAGGACGAAATTTCTTAAAAGGAGGGGAGAAATGTAACATCCGCTCCTAAAATTTGAGAGATGTTTGTTAAGTTTAGTTAATGCTTGTGTATGTTGCATTTATGTTATGTTAGCTTGCATATAGTTGCATGAGTGCAAGACAAGAAATGAGTGAGAAAATCGACTAGAATGAAGAAAAGGAATAAACTAAAAAGTGAAAAAGTTTAGGTAGGACAATTGCAATTTTAGCCAAAGGATTTCCTGTAGTAATAGAATTTTGAAAGCTTCCCGCCAGTGAGCTAGGGAAAAAATGGTAATTTAACATATAGTTAGAAGAATTGTCATTTTCGACCGAATGGTTGGAAATTAGGAGTAGAATTGCAAAAGGGCCAGACTGCCTATAAATAGGCCAATCCTTTAGACCCTTCATTTGGCATCCTGAGTTCTGAAATTCTAGAGAGAGAGTGTAGACGAGCTAAAGAGAGAAGCTAAAGGAAAAAGGCAGTAAATCTCATTTTGTAGCAAGATTTGAAGTTAGAAAAGTGATTAGGAAGGCATCTACAACATCAAGCAGCATTCAAACATCAGTTAAACACGGATTAAGGTAGCATAATAACCGAATCCCTTTATTTTGGAGTTTACTATTCATACTACTGAAATTTGTGAAATTGAACTTGTTTGAAAGAAAAAGGGATTTAAAGCTACATTCTTATTATTTTTAATCACTATTGGGTATTTTTAATCGATTGAAAATATGTGTGCATGCTAAAAATTATTTCTAAATAATGGGTTTTTTAGCTTGAACGAAAATGAGTTTTAATCTCAGATTTTGACAAGATTATATGATGTTTTGGGTTGTTTTCTTGTGTTAAATGTTACTAAGGAGTTTATCTTGAGTTCATCAATTTCAAAATGGGTTTAGAAATAAGTTTTTGGATTGAAATTTTAGGTCAATGGTAATTCACAAAACAAAGCAAGACGCAGTAGCCGACTGCCTCGGTGCAGCAGTCGATTGTCGTGTTCTTGATATGCCTATAAACTTATATAGAATGCTATTAATCATTCTTGAGCACTGGAAGTCGATCGCCCTGACCTAGCAAATCGTCATCGGGCCTAACAAGAAGCTAACAATCGACTCAGACATAGCAATCGACTGATAGCTCTTTGTTTGGAATTTTAAAAATTTAGATATAATGCAATCAGTCAACTTGTAGCATGATACCAGTCGAATGCCACCTTTTGTGATGAAAAGATGAACTTAATGATAGATTTGAATGATATCTAGCCCAAAAACTAAATTCAAACTAGAGATTAAACTCAAATTACAAGAAAGGTAACATATGCGTTGAATGTAAATGAGAAAGAGCATGAAAGTGATGAAAGTTAAAAGGAAAGAGCAAGAATGCATAAGAGAAATGAAAATTGTATTCTTAATATATGTATTTGTGGTAGATAGGTTCATATCTGAATGACTGATTGCTAGTATGGGATGGTAATTAGATATTCCACGATTATCATGATAGTTGTGAATTGTAAGTTAGTGACTTAATGGCCAATGTAAATGAAAAGTCACATACTGAAAATTTATAGAACTATAGTATGCACCGATTCACCCATATATATATGTTTCTGAATAGCATTTTGAGGACCCCAGTATGTACTTAATGTATGGAACCTAAAGTTGGGGACCTTATGGTACTTGGATCCACTGGAGGACGCTCTAGAATGTATGCAAATGTTATATACAGTCGAAGATTGCTAGGTAGAGTTGCCATAGTACGTATGCTAAAACATGGAGTGGTGCACATGTTGCCCCTCCAGATTTCTCTTATTATGCAATTATATGATGATGATGATGATGATGATCATTGGCAAAGGCCAATAAGAAGTGCTCTTATTTCCTTATTGCTCTTTATGTTATGACAAAAGTTATATAAATGATGCTATGTTACCTATATGTTTTGATAAATTAATGAGATATATACTATGAGTTAAGTTTATGCATGCAAGTATGAATGTTTAATGAAATGTTATATAAGATAACCCAATAGATATATTGTTTTATGAAAAAGAATGTAAAATTATCGTATGAGTTTACGGTGGTACAAACTAGTTGTTTTGAAAAATGGTTATTAATGCTACTGGGATTTATTCTTATAAAAATGCTAGTTTGTATTAGATGTCTAGATACTAGATCCTCCTTAAGATAGAGATGGGGTTAGTTGAAATACCCTTCCTGGGGTATTTCCCTATTATTAAGGAATTATGGATCATATATGTATGGGAAGTGCTTCCCCCACCCTGATTACATGAAGTGTTAGAGTAGAAAGTTTTTGGTATGCCCCATACCCTGGATCCTGGTGATATGTTGGCAAAAGGATCAGGAGAATAGTTTTTATGTATAGGATAAGGGCATATATGTATTAGGATATGTGAACTAGGAATCCACTAGCTATTTTTGTTAAATGGGTATGAGTGACAAGCTTGTTGTCTCCTTACCCTAGCTAACACTCTCATATATCCATAGATATATGTCTAATGAATTATATATATACACTGTAAATGAATGTTGATGTATATGAATATATATATACACATGTATATTATTTTAACTAATATGTTTTAATTTTCGTTGCGCAACGTGTGAGATCCCGAGTGTAATAGCCCAAACTAATATCAATTTTTAATTCACTTGATAAATAATTAAAAATTGACTTGGGTAAAGGAAGTAGTAATTCACCAATCTTAGAGGATATTGTTTATATTATTTAAATCACTTTAAAAGGAACTGTAGGATTGGAGGGTTACATGAATCCTCCTTACTCCTTCTCCTTACTCACTCGATTTCCCAATCTAAAATGGTGTGATGGGTTGCAAATGTGGGAGATGACCAGGGCATTTAGAAATTTAATTGGCTTTACAATGATTAGTAACCATCGTGAAGCCAAGGATTTGCGATGGTCGGTTACTGACCATCGTAAACCCCTAATGGTTTTAAGACGGTTACTTGTGAAGGGCTTCAAAGGGCACGAAAGACCAAAAGAATTTACAAGTTTGATTCAAAACCTAAATATGGATCTTACGCAAAAGCATAACCAAAGTAGGGATAGAGTTTTTACCTTACCATGGTTGAGATACATTTTATAAATTGTTGAATCATGAGCACAAAATTTTGAGTTTATGCCTCTACGGTATCTACATGAATAGGATGAATCAATTCCTTACATGTCCTTTGCTAGAAGGCATGCCCACACACATTCGCTCAGAGTTTTTTGTGCTTTCCATACCATATATAGGCAAAACATGAATTCTAGTATGACGAGGAGTGTTTATGGGCCTAGGGTTATTATTCCTAGTCCAACTAGGTGATAGGTGCATGATTATACATTTTTATCTAACAATTTCGATCCATATTATGGATCGTTTCTATGTGTTTCACTGAGGATTACCCAAGTTTTTACTTTATTTTATGTCATCAAACTTTCAACTAGTAGTAAAGCATTTTTGAAGAAAAAAGGGACAAGAACAAGGGTTTGAGGGCTCAACATAGCTTGAAACATGCCCTTGTTGAATAAGAGGGTCTAGAACACACCTTGGAGCACAGCTAAATAAGGAAGCTTCCATGACACACCCTTCACCACGGCCATGCTACCCTAAAGAGTCTAGAACATACCCTCCAACAAGGCTATGGTGCCCAATTTTATCTAAAACAAGGCCAAGAACATGCCCTTGTTGCATCTTGTCTTAAAGCACATCCAAAAGCATGGTTGTGTTGCCTTCCTTCTAGAACACGACTACCACCACATCCAAGAACAAGCCCTAGCCACCATCCACCACCAAGGCCAAGGGCACGGTGTAACCCCCCAATCCTATAGTTCCTTGTTGTTAATTAAATAATGATATAATGTAATACAGGATTAGTGAGTTACTACTACCTCTACCTAAGTCAAATTTTAACTTTTTACCGAGTTAAGTCATTGAGTGCCATTAATTTGGGTTTCTACACTTGGGTTCTCACACATTATACAACGAAAATAATTTAATTAAAACATATAGATATACATACTCATTAACATACATGATTAGTTACATACACATTAGTTACCTATCAAGACATATACCTATAGATATGTGAGTTTTCAAAATTAGTTAATCATGGTAAGGAGGCAACAATCCTACCACTCATACCCCTTTTTTCTCACATATCATTATACATATATGCCTTCCTACTTTTCTCATCTAAACATATTTATCTACATGCCCAAAATATTCAAAAATATCATTCCCCATCCTTTTATAGTACTAGGGGAATTTCCACCACTAACAACACCCACAATTCTTTAATTATTTAATGCTAGGGAAATACCCCAAGAAGGGTAATTCCACATCCTGTACTTCCATCTCCAAAAGCACCTAGTACCTAGACATTTGATACAAACCAGCATTTTTCATGAGAATAATTCTCAATAGCAATAACAACCTGTTTATAAAACTGCTAGTTTGTACCACAACACTCATACAAAAAATACCTTACATTCTTTTATCATTATACAACAATCATGTCTATTGGGTTACCATGCATGAATATAATCACATATCATACTTATTAATGCATGCACAGTTCATTACATATCCATCACTAGGATATTTATATACATATAATCAAATTATACTTGTAACATAATCAATTTCACATATAGAGTAATAAGGAACTAGAGCATATAATGGTCATAGCCAAAACATTATCATAACAAGAGAAATCAGGAGGGTCATCGAGCGAACTACTCCTCATATTAATCATCACCCATCAGTGAATTTCTTATTGTCCATGACTATGAGCAGTTCTCAACTGCTAACTGTGTATTATTTGGAGTGTCCCTTAATGGATCCAAGTACAATCTACCTCAACACCAACTACACAAGGGTCCCTGCTCACCGCTCTGGCAGATCCTTTCCTAACTCACCAAATATAACAGGGTCCCTATCCATCACTCTGGCAGTTCTTCCCCTATATCACCTCATAACATACAACTGGGTCCCAGCCCACCACTCTAGCAATTCTTCCCCTATATACTAGAGATTACGATCCCTTTTGATAAGTTATCTCCCAAAATACTATTTACAAGCATATAAATTAGAGTGATTCAGCTCATGCCATGGTTATATCTAATTCTAAGTATGTGACTCCTTTATTTGGCCCTAGAGTTCACTAACTTAAAATTAGAAACCATCACAGTATTTTTTTAAAATAATTTAATTCAACTATGGAATACCCAACCGTCCTCCCATATGTTACTCAACATAAGTCCATCTACTACTATCCTTACACTACGAATACTTTCACATTTCTCCTTTATATTTCATGCTTATTGTAACCCCCCAATCCTACAGTCTCTTTTAAAGTGATTTAAATAATATAAACAATATGCTATAAGATTGGTGAATTACTACTCCCTTTACCCGAGTAAATTTTTGAATATTTACCAAATGACATAATTAGTATTAGTGGTTTGGGCTACTACACTTGGGATCTCACACATTACGCAGCGAAAATTAAAACATATTAGTAACATACATGTGCATACATATATTTAAATGCATTAACATTCATTTACAGTGTATACATATCATTCATTAGACATATATCTATGGATATGTGAGAGTGTTAGCTAGGGTGAGGAGATAACAAGCCTGTCACTCATACCTATTTAACAAAAATAGCTAGTGGATTCCTAGATCACATATCCTAATACATATATGCCCTTATCCTACACATCAAAACTATTATCCTGATCCCTTTACTAAAAGATCACAACGATTCAAAGTATGGGGCATACCAAAAATTTTCTGTTCTAATACTTCATGTAATCAGGGTGGGGGAAGAACTTCCCATACATTTATAATCCAAAGTTCCTTAATAATAGGGAAATACCCCAGGAAGGGTATTTCAACTAACACTATCTCAATCTTAAGAAGGATCTAGTATCTAGGCATATGATACAAATAACATTTTTATAAGAATAAATCTCATTAGCATTAATAACCAGTTTTTAAAATAGCTAGTTTGTACCACCGTAAACTCATGCGGAATTTCTACATTCTTTTTCATAAAACAATACATCTATTGGGTGATCTTGTCTAACATTTCATTTAACATTTATACTTGCATGCATAAACTTAACACATAGTATATATCTCATCAATTCATCAAAACATATAGGTAACATAGCATCATTCATATAACTTTCATCATAACATAAAAAGCAATAAGGAAATAAGAGCACTTCTCATTGGCCTTTGCCAATCATCATCATCATCATCATATAATTACATAATAAGAGAAATCTGGAAGGGCAACATGTGCACCACTCTATGTTTTCACATATGTACTGTGGCAACTCTGCTTGGCAGTCCTTGACTGCATATCATCTTTGTGTACATTCTGTAGCATCCTCTAGTGGATCCAAGTACCATAAGGTCCCTAACTCTAAGTTCCACACATTAAGTACATACTGGGGTCCTCAAAACACTATTCATAAACATATATATATGGGTGAATCGGTGTATACTATAGTTCTGTAAATTCTAAGTATGTGACTTTTCATTTACATTGGCCGTTAAGTCACTAACTTACAATTCACAACTATCACGATAATCATGGAATGTCCAATTACTGTCCCATACCAGCAATTAGTCATTCAAATATGAACCTATCTACCACAAATACATATATTAAGAATACAATCTTCATTTCTCTTATGCATTCTTGCTCTTTCCTTTTAACTTTCATCACTTTCATGCTCTTTCTCATTTACATTCAACGTATATGTTACCTTGCTTGTAATTTGAGTTTAATCTCTAGTTTGGATTTAGTTTTTGGGCTAGATATCATTCAAATATATCATTAAATTCATCTTTTCATCACAAAAGGTGGCAGTCGACTGGTATCACGCTGCAAGTCGACTGATTGCATTCTGTCCAAATTTTTAAAATTTCAAACAGAGAGCTATCAATCGACTGCTAGGTGCTGGCAGTCAATTGCTAGCTTACTGTTGGGCCCAACAGTCGACTACTGGGTCGAGGCAGTCGACTGCTCTATTGTTAGGCATTTCTGGAAAAATAAAGAACAAAGTAGTCGACTTCCAGGTGCTTAGCGGTCAACTACTAGCATTCTGTATACGATTCTAGGCATCTCAAAAGCACGACAGTCGCTTGCTGCACCATGACAATCTGCTGCTACGTCTTGCTCTGTTTTATAAATTTTTGTTGACCCAAATTTTCAATCCAAAAACTTGTTTCTAAACCCATTTTAAAATTGATGAACTCAAGATAAAATCCTTAGCAACATTTAACACAAGAAACTAGAAATCATATAATCTTGTCCAAATATGAGATTAAAACTGATTTTCCTTCAAACTGAAAACCCCATTTTTTAGAAATAATTTTTAGTATGCACAAGTATTTTCAATCGGTTAAAAATACCCAATAGTGATTAAAAATAGTAAGAATGTAGTTTTAAATCCCTTTTTCTTTCAAACAAGTTTAATTTCACAAATTTTAGTAGTATGAACAGTGAACTCTGAAATAATGGGATTGGGTTATTATGCTACATTAATCCGTGTTTAACTGATGTTTGAATGCTGCTTGATGTTGTATATGCCTTCCTATATGCTACATTCTTCATTCTTTTTCATAAAAGAATACATCTATTGGGTGATCTTGTATAACATTTCATTTAACATTCATACTTGCATGTATAAACTTAACTCATAGTATATATCTCATCAATTCATCAAAACATATAGGTAACATAGCATCATTCATATAACTTTCATCATAACATAAACAGCAATAAGGAATTAAAAGCCCTTCTCGTTGGCCTCTGCCAATCATCATTATCATCATCATCATATAATTACATAATAAGAGAAATATGGAGGGGAAAAATGTGCACCACTCCATGTTTTTTCATATGTACTGTGGAAACTTTGCCTGGCAGTCCTCGACTGAATATCATCTTTGTGTACATTCTGGAGCGTCCTCTAGTGGATCTAAGTACCATAAGGTCCCCAACTCTGGGTTCCACACATTAAGTACATACTGGGGTCCTCAAAATACTATTCATAAACATATATATATGGGTGAATCGGTGCATACTATAGTTCTATAAATTCTAAGTATATGACTTTTCATTTACATTAGCCATTAAGTTACTAACTTACAATTCACAACTATCACGATAATCGTGGAATGTCCAATCACTGTCCCATACCAGCAATTAGTCATTCAAATATGAACCTATCTACCATAAATACATATATTAAGAATACAATTTTTATTTCTATTATGCATTCTTGCTCTTTCCTTTTAACTTTCATCACTTTCATGCTCTTTCTCATTTACATTCAACGTATATGTTACCTTGCTTGTAATTTGAGTTTAATCTCTAGTTTGGATTTGGTTTTTGGGCTATATATCATTCACATATATCATTAAGTTCATCTTTTCATCACAAAAGGTAGCAGTCGACTGGTATCACATTGCAAGTCGAATGATTGCATTCTTTCCAAATTTTTAAAATTCCAAACAGAGAGCTATCAGTGATCGCTAACTTCTTTGTTGGGCTCGACAATGATCATTGGGTTAGGGCGATGATCGCTAGGTTGAAAGAGGGTCGCTTTGTTCTTGGACATTTCTGGAAAAATGAAGAACATAACAATCGACTTCCAGGTGCTTGGAAGTTAACTACAAGCGTTCTATATACGATTCTGGGCATCTCAAGAGCACGACAGTCGACTGCTGCACGATGGCAGTCGGCTGCTGCATCTTGCTCTATTTTATAAATTTCCATTGACCGAAATTTTCAATCTAAAAACTTGTTTCTAAACCCATTTTGAAATTGATGAACTCAAGATAAACTCCTTAGCAACATTTAACACAAGAAAAAAACCCAAAAAATCATATAATCTTGTCCAAATATGAGATTAAAACTGATTTTCCTTCAAACTGAAAACCCCATTTTTCATAAACAATTTTTAGCATGCACAAGTATTTTCAATCGGTTAAAAATACCAATAGTGATTAAAAATAGTAAGAATGTAGTTTTAAATCCCTTTTTCTTTTAAACAAGTTCAATTTCACAAATTTCAGTAGTATGAACAGTGAAATCTAAAATAAAGGGATTGGGTTATTATGCTACCTTAATCCATGTTTAACTGATGTTTGAATGCTGCTTGATGTTGTAGATGCCTTCCTAATAACTTTTCTAACTTCAAATCTTGCTAGAAATGAGATCTACTGCCTTTTTCCTTCAGCTTCTCTCTCTAACTTGTAACACCCCTAACCCTATATTCTTTTTTGCAAATACAATAATATAAGGTAATATAATATAAGATTGGTGAGTTACTACTACCTCTACCCGAGTATATTTTTAATTTTTTTTCTAAGTTAAATAGTTGAGTGCCACTAGTTTGGGTTACTGCACTCGAGTTCTCACACGTTACACAGCGAAAATAAATACAATAATTTAAATGAAATAGATAGATATAGAGATATTCACATTCGCATTCAACTATACATAATATTTATACATGCATAATTGTAGTGTGTGCAGACATATATCTATAGATATGCGAGCCTAAGCAAGGTAAGGAGACAACAAGCCTGTCACTCATACCTTATTTTAAGCAAAACTCTCAATGTCACATATCTTAATACATATATGCCCTCTTTATCTACAACAAAATTTTCCTCCTGATCCTTTCAGAATACTAATAAGTATTCAAGGAGAAGGGCATGTCAAAATACTATAAACTCCTGGTTATGAAAACAGTCAGGGGGAAGGTGGTAACTCAAATACAAAAAGGACCCATAATCCAGTGATCACAGGAAAATACCCTAGAAAGGGTATCTCCACTATCTCTATTTCTACCTCCATCAGTACCTGACACCTAGGCATTTGATACAAATCAGCTTTAATGAGAATTATTTCTTAGTAGCAATAATCACCTGTCTTTAAAAAATAGCTATTTGTACCACTGTACGAATACGAAAATCCAACACATTCTTGTTCAGAATATTTTAAAACATTATGGTATTGGAATAATGTAAATGTATTAAATA
The DNA here is from genome assembly GCA_031216115.1 of Senna siamea. Taxonomy (NCBI): domain Eukaryota; kingdom Viridiplantae; phylum Streptophyta; class Magnoliopsida; order Fabales; family Fabaceae; genus Senna; species Senna siamea. Next base: position 16,570,124 of record CM062364.1, read on the forward strand.
ACTATCTCATGCATATACTTATGATTACACATACACTTCAACAAATATTCATCACACAGGATGCATTCTCAGATTGTAATGGTAACAACTCACATTCTCATTTCAGTATATAGAGTATAAGGAAAAAAATCATGCAATTTGATATGGCCGTAATCAAAAGCATTACACAGTAATTCTTTTAAATTTCTATTCATAAATGAGATTCTCTTATGGTCATGAGCCACCTACAATCATTCTCGTGGTTTTCACCATTAGCATTTATTCTCAGGTTATCCGTCTGCAAAACCTTTCCTAGATTAAAGCTAGTTGCAGCTATTCTTGCGGTATAACCAATTGCATCCCTTCTCGTGGAATAACCAAATGTATCCCTTCTCGCGAATCAACCATTTGCAGTATTCTCATATATGGTTTATGCTCAATCAAAATCTCTTATTTTTCTTCTCTTTCTCATAGTTTCTCAAATCTTCTCATTTCTCATGTTACCCATTACAATTCAAGATTAAATCCTACGTTTGAGCGAATTATTGGGCCAATTATGGATAAAAATAGGTTATTGAGTCATATTTTCCAAAACAAAGAGCTAAAAGTTAACTTTCAGCCTCCTGCTAGTCGACTTCTAGCTTGCTACCCCAAAAATGTTTCAACCAGTGAGCAATCAGTCGACTTTCTAAGACCCTGAAAGTCGAATGCTCTGTTCTTAGCTAATTTCTAGAAAACAAGAACACGGCAGTTGACTTCCAGCCCCTGGCAGTCGACTGCTAGCATTCTGGATACAATTCTGGGCAACTCAAGAGCACGACAGTTGACTGGTAGAGACTACAAGTCGACTGCTATGTTATGCTCTATTTTTTGAAAGTCCGTTGACCCAGATTTTGGCACCAAAAACATGTTTTTAAAATAGTTTTGATGATTTAAAACTCAATAACAGCATAAAAGCTTCATTTGCCACAAAAAAAAATCCCAAACCACCGATTATTCATGCTCAAATCTTGGATTTAAAATCTTTTTCAAAACCTAGAAAAACCCATTTCTCAGATTTGCATTTATGTAATCACAAGTATATTCAAGCATTTTAAAACATCCAAAGCAATTAAAAACACTAAGAATGTAGGTTTTTAATCTTCCTGAAGTTCAAAATTATGAAAACTCAGAATTTACCAACCATACACAGTATTTTTCAAAAATGAGGGAGATAGGTGATTTGCTACCTTTCTGCTAATTTCTAATCGGTATTTGATGATGGTGAAGGGTTCTGGTAAGTTTTCCTAGCTCTTGGAAAGCTTAAATTCGATTAACAGCTTTCTTTCCTCTCAATTCCCACTTTTTCTCTCTCTAACTCGATTTTCTTCTCTCTCTAAAATTTCAAAACTCAGGAAGCAAAATGAAGAGTTCTGGAAGACTAGCCTATTTATAGGCAATCCAGCCTTTTGCAACTTTATTCCTAATTCCCGACCATTTGGCCCAAATTGGTAATTCTTCTAACGTTATGTTAAATGACAATTTCGTCCCTAACTGCCTAGCCGGAAATTTTCAGAATTCTTTTGCTACATTAAATCATTTGGTTAAAATTATGGCCTATTGCCTTAAAGTTTTGGATATTCATATAATTTCCCACTATATCATTTTCATTTTCTATTTAATCCTTAATCTTTCTTTTCCCCTTAAATTTCTCATTCTAATGCAACTACATGTGGCCTAATACAACAAACACAAACATTTGATTCATTAAAATTTAACAAACATCTCTTAATGCGTAGAAGGAGCGGATGTTACATAGCTCGTCCACACACTCTATCTCTAGTTACTTAGGATTCGAGATGAAATGGAAGGGTTCTGAGGTGTTCCACCTATTTATAGGTAATCCGGCCCTTTGCAATTCTACTCCCAACTCTTAACTGGTCGGCCCAAAATGATAATTCTTCCAACTATATGTTAAATTACCATTTTGTCCCTAGCTAACTGGCGGGAAGCTTTCAAAATTCTGTTGCTACAGTAAATCCTTTGGCTAAAATTGCGATTTTCATTCCTAAACTTTTTCACTTTTTAGTTTAGTCCTTTTCTTCATTCTAGTCAATTTTCTCAGTTATTTCTAGTCCAACTCTTGCAGTCATGCAACTATATGCAGGCTAACATAACATAAATGCAACATACAAAAGCAATCAACTAAAATTAACAAAAATCTCTCAAAATTTAGGAGCAGATGTTACACTCATTCCTTTTGAATTCTTATCTCATTATTGCTTTTCCTCTTTCAATTTCAACCACATGTTACCCATTATCCATTCTGGGTTTAGATCCCTTATTTGAGTAAAGTTTTGTGCTAGGTCATTGAGTTCATTTTTTCAAAATAGAGGCCAACCAGTTGACTTCTACCACCTGGCAATCAACTTTCAGTTCATTGCCCATAAAATTTTCCAAACCCGAGGGTTGCAAGTCAACTGCCATGGGCTTAACAGTCAGCTGCTCTGTTCTTGGTAGATTTCTAGAAAACATAAGCATAACAGTCAACTTTCAGGGGCTAGCAGTCGACTACTAAAACTTTGGATGCATTTCTGGACATTAGAAGAACGCGACAGTCGACTGCTTTGAGCTACCAGTCAGCTTTTACGTTATACTCTATTTTATATCTTACTAATGACCCAAAATTTTTATCCAAAAACTTATTTGTAAGCCCATTTTAAAATTCATGAACTCAAAGCCAACATGTAAACATTCTTCACCACACAAAAGCAACCCAAAACACAACTTAATCTCACTCAAATCTTGGATTTAACCTCATTTTATCCATGGATAAAAATCCATTTCTCATAATCTAATTTAAGCATGCATAAGTATATTCATGTAATTTAAAACACCCAATAGCAATCCAAAAACACCAAGAATGTAGTTTCAATCCCTCTTTTACTTTAATTAATATCAAAATCGTACTTTCGATAATATGAACAGTGAATTCAAAATTAGAGGGAATAAATTGTTTTGCTACCTTAAATCCTTGTTTGTAAGTTTGCCAGTGTATTAGATACCTTTCTAGGCATGTTTCTAGATTTAAATCTTGCAAGAAGTGGAGTTTAAATCCCTTTTACTTCTCCTTTTCTCTTTCTAAAAGCTTTCTCTCTCTAAAAGTTCATAAAGTGATTTGGATAAGGAGGAAGTCTAACTTCTGCCTTTATATAGGCAGTCCAAAAATTACAATTTTGATCCTAATCTCTGATCATTCAACTTCAAAATGGTAATTTTTCAAACTATGTACATAATTACCATTTTACCCTTGAACTATTGGTGACAAACTTTAAAAATCTGTTAGCTACAATAAATCTTTTGGCTAAAATTGTTTCCCATACTTAAACTTTTTCCTTTTTCATTTTAGTCCCTAACCACTTTCAAGTCAATTTCTCACTCCCATTTAATTCAATTTTTACACTGATGCAACAACATGCAAACTAGTATAACATACACAAGCAATTAAATAATTTAATAGCTAACAAACGTCTCTCATAAGATAATTAGGAGAGGATGTTACATTTCTCCCCTCCTTTTAAGAAATTTTATCCTCAAAATTTGTATGTACCTATTCAAAAATTTTTGGAAAATTTCTTCTCATCTCCACTTCTTTCTACCAAGTTACCTCTTGTGGTGTTGATTGATCCCACAATACCTTTACTAAGTGAATAGTATTATTTCTCAATTGTTTAACCGTAGTCTTATCTTTCAATTATACTACACTGGCATCAAGAATATGTGAAGGGTCAGGTAGATATTTATGAAGTTGAGAAATATGAAATACATCATGGAGTTTGGACAAAAATAGGGGTAAAGCAATCTGAAAAGTGGATGGACCAATCTTTTTCAGGATTTAGAAGGTTCCAATGTTTTTTGGATTCAATTTCCTAGACTTAATAGCCCTACCAATACCAGTAATTGAAGAAACTCTAAGGAATATATGATCCCCTTCATTAAATTCTAGCGGCCTTCTCCCTTTATCAAAATAACTTTTCTACATATCTTAGGCCTTAGCCATCTTTTCCTTGATCATTTTAATTTGATCTGTAGTTTGCTGGACTAGTTCTGGCCCTAACAGCTTTCTCTCCCTGATAGGTGTAACCCCCTAATCTTATAGTTCCTTTTAAGTTGATTAAATAATATAAACTATATACTATAAGATTGGTGAATTACTACCTTCCTTATTCGAGTCAATTCTTAATTGTTTACCAAATGACATAATTAGTATTATTGGTTTGGGCTACTAAACTCGGGATCTCACACGTTACGTAATAGAAATAAAAACATATTAGTTAAAATAACATACATGTGCATACATATATTCATATATATCAACATTCATTTATAGTGTATACATATCATTCATTAGACATATATCTATGGATATGTGAGAGTGTTATCTAGGGTAAGGAGAAAACAAGCCTATCACTCATACCCATTTAACAAAAAATAGCTAGTGGATTCTTAGCTCACATATCCTAATACATATATGCCCTTATCCTATACATCAAAACTTTCCTAGAACTTTACATCCTTAAGGTGTGGGAGGAACTTCCCATATATACACAACCCATACTTTATGAATCAGAAGAAAATACCCTAGGAAGGGTATCTCCACCACTTCCACCTCTACTTCTAGTATTATCTGGAACCTAGGCATCTAATACAAACCAGCATTTTTATGAGAATAAATCTCAGTAGCATTAATAACCATTTTCAAAACAGCTAGCTTGTACCATAATAAATATATACAAAAATTCTACATTCTTTTTCATAAAACAATACATTTATTAGGTTATCTTATATAACATTTCATTCAACATTCATACTTGCATGCATTGCTTACTATATACGTTCAGAGGGTAGTATACATCACATAAACTCATCAAAACATATCGATAACATAGCATCATTCATATAACTTTCATTATAAAATAAAGAGCAATAAGGAAATAAGAGCACTTCTCGTTGGCTTATGCCAATCATCATCATAATCATCATCATATGATTGCATAATAAGAGAAATCTGGAGGGGTAACATATGCACCACTCCATACTTTCGATTATATACTTTGGCAACTTATGCCTGGCAGTCCTCAACTGCATATAACATTTGTGTACATTCTGGAGCATCCTCTAGTGGATCCAAATGCTATAAGGTTCCCAACTCTGGGTCCCACACATTAAGTACATACAAGGGTCCTTAAAATACTATTCATAAACATATATATATGGGTGAATCGATGCATACTATAGTTATATAAATTCTCAGTATGTGACTTTTCATTTACTTTGGCCATTAAGTCACTAACTTACAATTTACAACTATCACGAAAATCACAGAATGTCCAATCACTACCGCATACCAGCAATCAGTCATTCATATATGAACCTATCTATCGCAAATACATATATTAAGAATACAATTTTCATTTCTCTTATGCATTCTTGCTCTTTCCTTTTAACTTTCATCACTTTCATGCTCTTTCTTCTTTACATTCAAGTATATGTTACCTTGAATGAATCTCCAATAATACCCTGCTAATCCAAGAAAACTCTGAATTTTGGTCACTGTTGTGGGTCTCTCCCAACTAATTACAGCTTTTATCTTACTGGGATCTACTTTTACTCCATCTTTAGTGATTACATGACCTAAGAATTTTACGTCTTCTAACTAGAATTCACATTTTTCAAATTTTTCATACAATTGCTTTTCCCTAAGCAACTGTAATACAATTCTAAGATGATGTTCATGCTCTTCACTACTCTTAGAATATACAAGAATGTTCATGCTTTTCCGAATTGCACTAGGGCAGTCGGCTGCTAAGTCTTGCTCTGTTTTGTGTATTGCTATTGACCTAAAATTTCAATCCAAAAACTTGTTTCTAAACCCATTTTGAAATTGTTGAACTCAAGATAAATTCCTTAGCAACATTTAAAACAAGAAAACAGCCCAAAACATCCCATAGTCTTGTCCAAATCTAAGATTTAAACTCATTTTCACTTAGGATAAAAAACCCATTTTTTAGAAGCAATCTTAAGCATGCACAAGTATTTTCAATCGGTTAAAAGTACCCAATAATGATTAGAACAATAAGAATGTAGTTTTTAATCCCTTTTTCTTTTAAACAAGTTCAATTTCACAAATTTTAATAGTATGAACAGTAAATCCGAAATAAAGGGATTGGGTTATTATGCTACCTTAATCCGTGTTTAACTGATGTATAGATGCTAATTGATGTTGTAGATGCCTTCCTAATCACTTTTCTAACTCCAAATCTTGCTAGAAATGAGATTCACTACCCTTTTCCTTAGTTTCTCTCTCTACATGACTACTCTCTCTCTTTAGAATTTCAAAACTCAGGATGCCAAATGAAGGGTCTGAAGGATTAGCCTATTTATAGGCTGTCCGACCCTTTTGCAATTCTACTCCTAATTCCCAACCATTCAGTCCAAAATGATAATTCTTCTAACTATATATTAAATTACCACTTTATCCCTAGCTCACTGGCGGGAAGCTTTCAAAATTATGTTGCTACAATAAATCCTTTGGCCAAAATTGTAATTGTCATACCTAAACTCTTCCACCTTTCATTTTAGTCCTTTTCTTCATTCTAGTCAAATTTCTCACTCATTTCTAGTCCAATTCTTGCACTCATGCAACTATATGCAAGCTAACATAACATAAATGCAACATACACAAGTAATTAACTAACATTAACAAACATCTCTCAACTTTTAGGAGCGAATGTTACAATAGGCACATAATTATACAATTTTGATTGACAAATTTTACTTACATTAGAGGCATGTTTTATGTGTTTGATACAAAATTACCCAAGTTTTTATCTTATTTCTATGTTATCTTAGCTTTAACTAGATACAAAGTAGTTTTGAAGCAAAATAAACCAAAACCAAGTGTCTAAAGGCTCAAAGCACCTCAAAATGCATCTTGTAGCAAGGCCAAGCATGAAGTATTCAAGAACACACCCTACTACATTTCCATGCTGCCTTAAAGCTACTAGAACACACCCCTTCACACGTCCAAGACACCTTATACACCTCCCTACACGGTCTTAGCAACCAATTCCAACCAAAAGAAGGCCAAAACTCACCACAGAGGCATCCCTTCTAGAACACGGCTACCACCATAGTAGTGCCCTTTCTTAGGCTACCACATGGTCGTGACCTTCTTCAAGCCACCACATGGTCATGTGCTAGCGTAAAGACACGCCAGCCTTGCCTATAAATAGGATAAGGCACACGAAGAGAAAGGAATTCGTTCAAGGAGAAAATGTTAGCACAAGACGTGGTTTGGAGCATGGCAATCCCTTCCATTCCTTGGGGCATTAATACTTCAATTCCCTTATCTGTCTATAAAGTAACATCTGTAGAAATTCAACCAAGATTTAAAGAAAGAGATTTGGAAGCATCAAAGGCAACAAGGAGCATAATTAAGGAGAAGTTCAGACCTAAGACTCTTTCACCCAAAACTCGATAGATGAGGGTGTTTTTATTTGCATTTTGTTCTTTATCCCTTTTTATTATATCTCTTGTTGTTTTATTCATAAGCATGAGTAGCTAGACGGTAGAACCCATTTGAGGTCTCTTAAACAATGTTGATATTTTGAGTTTAATATGATTGAATTATAAATTAGATTTTGTGATCTTCCTTTAGTTAAGGTTTACTCCAATTTTCATTATGAGATGTTGTAAGGAAAACTATTTAGATTCCTCTCAAAAACTCTAGCTAATGATGTTTGGAATTGGAAACTAACTAAAGAGAACAGTCGATCTTCATTCAGAACTAGAGGCTAACCGATTACTAGATTAGGAGGAATTCCTAATAATAGTGAATTAAAACTCTAATGCTGATCTAGAATCACCTATTAGGAAGAACCGGCCAATAGGAGGTTTTAGGTTTTAGAAACCCATTGAGACCAATACAGAATTTGGGTTTAATTAGAATTCACTCACTGGTAACACAATCAATTTAATAATTCATAATATTTTGGTTGTATATCACTTAATTTATGAACCTAGTGGGTTTGCCCTTTTTGAATTGATACTTTCTTTCCTTGATCAAGCATCACTGATTTCTTCCGTAATTAGATAGTAGTAGTTAGAATTTAGGACAATTTAATCACTTTTTCTCTCAGGTTAAATAACAACAAGTAAGTAGTAACTCTGGGCTTTCCCGTTCCCATGGGATATGACCTTGGTACTCACCATTGCGCTAGGCTACACTGACAGGTGCACTACCTTAAGGTGTGACTGCATATAGAGCATTGGTAGCACATCAAGTTTTAGGCGCTATTTCCAGGGATTTTATTAAAAGAAAACTAGAGTGAATTTAGGAGTTGTTAATTTAACCATTTTATTTTTGTTAATTTAGTTTTTAGCAGTTATTAATCTCAGCAATTCATTATTTAAGCTTTCTATTCAGTTACTTTTTACCATTATTTCATTTCCTATATTATTCTTGGTCTCGTATAGTTTATGAGTACACCAATGCATATATTGCCAACTTCCTGGAAATATGTGACACCTTTAAGATAAATAAAACCACCGATGATGCCATTAGGCTTAAGTTGTTTCCATTCTCTCTAAGGGATAGGACTAAGAGATGGTGCAATCTCTCCCTCTAAATTCTATCACCACTTGTGATGTGTTGGCAGAAAAATTTTTATACAAGTACTTTTCCCCTGCTAAGACTGCACAAATGCGCAATAATATTTCATCCTTTGTGTAGATGCATGATGAGAGCATGTATGATGCATGGGAAAGGTACAAAGACTTTCTAAGATGTTACCCACACCATGGATTGCTAATATGGATGCAAGTACAAACCTGTTATAGTGGTCTGAACCCAGCCACTAGGTAAATGGTAGATGCAGCAGTAGGGGGTGCTCTAAATAGTAAAACCCTTGAGCAAGCAAAAAATTTTATAGAGGAGATAGCCATGAACAATTACCAATGGCAGTCCTCTACAGATAGATTTGGACGGCAAGGAGTTGCCCATCAAGCAGACTCTACATCACTCTTGGCAACTTAAGTAAAGCTTCTAGCCAATAAAATAAACCAACTCTAAATGTCGATACAAGCAACACAATCAATCTGTGAATTTTATGGTGGCCCATAGTATGGTGTGAATTGTAATGCGGGAGGTATGTTTGCAAATCCTTTATCCCCATTTACTTCTAATATGGGTTCTGCTAACTTAGAATAACTAGATTTCATGGGAACCACCCCAAGACAGCAAAATAACCTATATAGCAATATATACAACCCCAATTGGAGGAATCGTCCCAATTTGATGGAGGAACAACAATAACAACCAGGGTCCACCAAGATTTTAGAGATTACACTAGTAGCAGCCTCACCAACAAGTTCCTCTAAACCAGTTCTCTCAAGGACAAGAAAAGAAGCCTAACCTTGAGGAACTCTTGATTAAATTCATGTCTACCTTATAGAATAGGCAGCAAAAAATGGAAACAACCCTTAGAAATCAGTAGGCCTCAATTCAAAATTTGGAAAATCAAATAGGCCACATCTCTAAAATGCTAGCCAAAAGGCAGCCAGGCATGCTCCCCAGCACCACTGAATCCAATCCAAGGGAGTACTACAAAGCCATCACTCTGAGGTCGGGTAAGGAATTAATTGGACCTTTACCCTTATCTAGAGATAATGAGAGTGTGTCAACTAAACCAAACAATGAAGAACCCGAATCAAAAAAAAGAGAACCAATGCATGGTAAAGGACAGAAAAGTCTGATGGAAAAATATCTGCCACCAATTCTATATCTGCTAGATTAAAGCGGGAAAAGGTTGATTAGCAATTCAGTAAGTTCTTAGACCTATTTAAACAATTGACGATCAATCTTCCTTTTGTTAAACGTATTTCATAGATGCCTCGTTATGAAAAATTCTTAAAGGAAATCTTAAGCAACAAGAGGAAACTAGAAGATTTTGGTCTAGTAACCCTGAACAAGGAATGCTCAGCAATCTTACAAAACAAGTTGCCCATAAAGAAATGTGATCCAAGAAGTTTCGCCTTGTCCTGTATCATTGGGAACTCTCGATCAAGGATGCCTTAGTAGATTTGGGAGCAAGCATCAACTTAATGCCAAATAACTTGTTTGATAATCTGGGACTGAGCGAACCAAAGCCCACTAGGATGAGCATATAGTTAGCAGACAGAACCGTCAAATATCCTAGGGGTATAGTGGAAGATGTGCTTGTGAGGGTCGATAAATTCATTTTTCCTATGGATTTCATGGTAATAGATATGATAGGTGAAAGAAATATACCACTAATTCTCAAAAGACCATTCTCGTAACATCTAAAGCCCTCATAGATGTTTGCAATGAAAGACTGCAACTTAGAGTGGGAGATGAGACTGTCACCTTTAATTTAGCAAAATCCATAAGACAATCTATAGATCGCGATGATGTTGTCTATTCAATGGATGTCCTGGATGATGAAATTGAAGCCTACATATAGGAATTCCTCTTAAGAGACACTCTACAAGAACCTTCATAAGAAGAAGAAGATAGTTTAACCAATGAACAAGTGTTACAACAAGTGCTTACTGGCTATTGAACCTAGCAACCCTTTAAACACTAAGCCTGATGAATTAACTAATCATATCTCCTCTACAAACAAGAAAGAAATGGAAGAGGTAAAACCTTCAATTGATTACCCTCCTGTCCTAGAGTTGAAGGAATTACCTAAGCATTGGATGAGGCAGAATAGCTACTAGTAATCATAATAATAGATTTGACTCTTGAAGAGAGAGAAATGACTTTAGCCTCTCTTAGAAAGTACCCCCAAGCTTTCATATATCAAATTTTGGATGTAACACCCCTTATCATAACTTAACAACGTTATAACGCTTATTTAGATAAGTGGTTACATTAATTCTAGTCTTTAATTACCTTTGTTTCTCCTGAGCATCCAATCCATGATAGATTTATTATGCAATTAGGTTTGGGTTCTTTTACTCAGGTAACGTGCTTTGGCACAGCGAAATATAAAATATTAAATAATACAACAGAATATATAAAAACTTTTCTAATATACATACATTATACAACTGTTTAGTACATCATTTGGTATACATACACTGGGATAGATGAAGTACCCATCCATAAGGAGTAAGGAGACAACAAGTCTGCCACTCATACTCCTTTACAAAATACTATGAGTGAATAGGTCCTTCACATATCCCTATACATATGCCCTTTTTTCTTTCTATATACAGCCAAAAATATCAACCTTAATTCCAAACTAAAAAAATAAACGAAGAATTAAGACTCCAAAAGGTTAGGCTATAACTATATTTTTACGTACTCATCTATTATATAGGAAATTCAAAAACAGTGATAACATACACATTCTTGATAATAGTGAAAACTCCTAAGAAAGGAATTTCCACCGTGTCCAACTCCACCTCAATTACCACGCAATATCTAACCATCTGATACATATAAGTTCAATAATAAGAAATACATTCCCAATAGATAAACAACCAGTTTATTTTAAAATAACTAACATGTACCACTGTAATAATACAAAAAACACTCTACATGCGGTTAATTTTCAAAACTATTCTCATATAGATACTTGGATATGACATATCATGAAAATATATGTGGATGTAGCTATAGAAATGAAATACACATTCAATTAGGTCATTCAAGGAATAGGCTACAAGCATTCAATGCTTACATGCCATAATCATAATCACATAAATCACGTTCATGCAATACATACATAACATTTCATAATTACTCAATGCAGGAAGGTATACATGAAATCATTCCTTCCTACTTAACTGTGCTCTTTGGAGGTATACACAAGATCATTCCTCCCACATTTCAATTTATTGGGTTTTACATCAGATCATTCCCCTTAGGGTACTTCCCTGGAAGGTATACATTAGATCATTCCTTCACAGGCTTTTAATCTCAAGAGGTATTCACCATATCATTCCTCCTCATTTAATTCCTTGGGAGTATACACCAGATCATTCCCCACAAGGAAGCTTTAACCTTGTCTTTCACAATTACATTAAGCATTCTTTGCCATTCAATCACTTTTGCATAAATTTAAACATTTCACTATTTATGGCAAAATGCATGCTATTATTCATTCATTGTTGACCCTTGCATCTTTGGTCTCTCTTCCCTTAACATAGGCCATTTAGATGGCACTTTAGGCTATTTCTATTTCATTCATAAATCTAACCACTCTAGAGAAAATTTCACATAGCACTCGGCCAAGGTAGAATGAACATGAATGCTTTGCATTTCTAACCCTTTTGGCACATTTCTAGCCTTACTCTCCTTAATGGAACATCATAGTGACAATTCCCATAATTATGCCTAACACTTTCTCACACCTAAAAATTAGGTAAGTGTACTTTGGGCCATTTTTTCTCATACTTTTCTAACTTATTTTTCAAGCCAAACATAATCACACATCTAATATCACAATTTCACATTTTTATGCACACTTTTAAGGTTAACAAGTAAGACTTTAAATTGGCAACATTGCTTGAAACATAAATTGCCATAATTTTCTCTCTCCTCCTTTCTTGGAACTAAACTTATATGGTTTCTAAATCATTTTCAAGAGCAAATTCAGCACCATTCATATGCATCCATTCGGCCAAGGTGACTAAAGCACATTTGCTTGGCTACTTGTGAAGCTAGACAATGAGATAAGTACCTAAATACAAATCTAATTAGACATTCTCTCTCTTACCATTTTCTAGTACTTTCTCTCACTCTTTCTAACATAAAATTTGGCCAAAAATTCAGCACTCTTATAACCCTAGTAATTCGGCCAAGGTGAGAAAAACAAGCAAGATGGAGTTGTTTCATCACCTTGCTTGCAATACAACAATATTCATGCAAAATCCATGCAAAAATACTATTTTCTCACTCTAACAACCACAAACTCAGCCTTGACACCAATTAGGGTTTAATAAAATCAAGTTCCATCCATGCAAATTCACCATTTCATGGGTTTCCATACTTTCTTACATATCTATAATCATAACCACAAGTATTTCCAACATATCTCATATCCAAGCATATAAATCCACCATACACATGTAGAGAGAGAAATTGCCATCATGCTTACAAGTTTGAAAACACCATAAAAACACCATAAAACATGAAATTAATGGCATAGGATTGTTTATCTACCTTGAAAAGCTAATAGATGTGTGATTTCCTTGTTGATTTGGTGGAAGCTTCTTCTTCTCCAAGGCAAGATGCAATTCAGCCACTTCTCTTTCTTCTCCACCTTTCACGACATTTCTAGTAATTAGGAGAAGAAATAGGCTGAATTAAAGTTTGACTTATTTACAAAAATGTCACTCTTGCTAATTTGTCAATTTCATCCTTTTTCTTTTCTTTTTTAACAATGGCATTGTCTCTCCTTGCCATTGTAATTTTATGCAACTTCCATGGGCTGGGACTGTTCTGCCCTTCCAGAAATTCAAAATTACATAGTGGTCCCTCAACTTTTTGGAATTTGCATTTTATTCCTATGAAAAGTGCCTTTTTACCATTAAGTCCAAATTGGCCATTTTTGCTCCTTTTTCATTCTTTTCGGTTGCAAGGAGTAAAATTACTTAAATAAAATTTCATAAGGCTCATTTCCATGAATTTACTAATTTACTTCTATTTTTGGCAAAATGACAATTTTGCCCTTATGGAAAAATTACCTTTTTGCCCTTTTATGTTAAAACTATCATTTCACTCTCTTACTTTCTTCTTTTGATCAAGAATGAGTAAGGATTTCTAATTCCCACCTTCATAGAATATTTAGGGTAAAAACTAAATTTTTCTCACCTCATATAAGATTGCTATCATACTCATAGTGTGCAATTACAATTTTACCCTTTTTAGGGAAAATTGTCTTTCAACATCAATGTAAGTAATTTCTTGCATAACTAGATTCTTCTTCTCTCTTAATTGAAAATAATAAGAGTCCTTTGACATAACTTCATGAAATAAAAGAATTAAACTAATTATTCATTTCATGAAAAAATTACCATTTTACCTTTCCTTACCAAATTTCTAACTTCATTCTTTTATCACAAAAGTGATTATATAATGATAAAAATGTTCATTCTAACTCCTTAATAAATCATCCTTAACCCTTCACAAATATTGCTAACAATAATAATAACAACAACGTCATCATAAGATATAAATGTTAGGAGCGAATGTTACATTGGACATCCTTGGGATAAATCCTAGCTACACATAAGATTTTGATAGAGAATAGTTACAAGCCAGTTGTATAACCATAGAGAAGACTGAACCCCAACATGAAAGAGGTAGTAAAGAAAGAGGTAATTAAGCTACTTGACTCAGGTTTAATCTACCTCATCTTTGACAACTCTTAGGTTAGTCCTCTACAAGTAGTACCCAAGAAAGGAGGCACTACAACAATAAAAAAACAAAAGGATGAGCTTATACCAACAAGGACTGTAACAAGTTTCCAGGTTTGTATAGACTACCATAGATTAATCAATACAACCCGAAAAGACCATTTTCCCCTTCCATTTATTGATCATATGCTTGAGCGATTGGCAGGTCATATTTTCTACTACTTCCTCGATGGTTTTTCAGGATATTTTCAAATACCTATTGCTCTTGAGGACCAAGAGAAGACTACCTTTACTACCCCTATGGAACCTTTGCATATAGAAGAATGTCATTTGGACTGTGTAATGCACCAGCCACTTTTCAAAGGTGCATGATGGCAATCTTCCAAAAAATAATTAAGGAATCAATGGAAGTGTTCATGGATAGCTTCTCAATTTTTGGCAATTCCTTCACCCATTGCCTAAGTAATTTGGAGTGGATGCTAGTTGATGTGTGGAGTCAAATTTAGCTCTGAATTTGAAAAAAAAAAGTGATTTCATGGTAAAAGAAGGAATCTTCCTAGGTCATAAAATATTCTATGAAGGACTACAAGTGGATAAGGCAAAATTTAAAGTTATATAAAAAATACCACCTCCAAGCTCTGTCAAAGCAATAAGAAGTTTCTTGGGACATATTGGATTCTACAGAAAATTTATCAAGGACTTCTCTAAGATTGCTAGACCTATGAATCAGTTGCTTGGCAAAGACACACCTTCCATATTTGATGGCAACTGTTTTTAGGCATTTGAGTTATTGAAAGAAAGACTAACCACAACCCCTATCATGATATCACCTAATTGGGGGCTACCTTTTGAGTTTATGTGTGATGCCAGTGAATATGCAGTTGGGGATGCTTTAGGAAAAAGGATTGATAAGAAGTTCCAACCTATCTATTTGGCTAGCAAGACATTGACTAATGCACAAGAAAATTACACCACTACTGAGAAGGAACTACTTGCAGTAGCATATGCATTTGATAAATTTTAGAGCTACTTGGTATTATCTAAGACTTTGGTCTACACAAATCACTCAGTTGTAAGATATTTGTTTGGAAAGAATAATTCTAAACCAAGATTAATCAGATGGATTATACTGCTACAAGAATTTAATATAGAGGTTAAGGATAAGAAGGGAACAAAAAATTTAGCTACAGATCACCTGTCAAGACTAGAGAACCCAAACCTCGAAGCTCTAGATGAAAAAGCTATTAATGATAACTTCCCAGAGGAGCATCTAGAGTTAATACAGGTATATATTGATCTCCCGTGTTTCTCATATTATGCTAACTATTTGGTCTCTAGAGTTCTACCAAAAGTATGACAACTCAACAAAAGAAGAGGTTCTTTGCTAAGCTAAAATACTATATTTGGGAAGACCCCTTTTTGTTTCGAATTTATGCAGACTAGATAATTAGATGATGCATACATGGGGAAAAGATCCACCAGATCCTAAACTATTGTCACAAGGGACCAACAAGAGTACATCAAGCAGCAAACCAACTACCAGAAAGGTGTTAGAAGCAAGATTCTACTGGCCAACTATAACACTCCAATCTTATAGCCATTTCCTTTATAAAACTATATTATTTATAGTATAAATCTTCTGGCTACTAGACTGGTATGTTACATTCATTTTTATCCTTATTTATTACCTGAGTTTGATATTTAACTTTTATTTAATAACGGATTAGGCTTAGGTCCTTTTTACTCAAGTAGTCAACATTACACAGTGGAAGTCTACACAGTAAATATAACTAATAATATAACGGATGTTAAAATGTCATTCATAAATACATATGTTCCTCATACATAAAGTTTGGATTCACACATAGGGTAAGGAGGCAACAACCCTACCACTCAAATCTCTTTTTATTTTAATTTCTACTAATGGATAGTTCTCCTACATATCTAGATATATATATATGTGCCCTTTTCTTTGCTATACACATCTAGAAATACTAAGAAGGGAACTTCCATTTCTACTACAACTCAAATATTTAAATAGCTGTAAAGAAACTTAGCCATGGGATTTCAACCAACGCTATGTCATCTTGGAGCCAAATCATGTAATAGCTCATCTGATACATACCAGATATAATTATGAGAATTTCATTATCAGTAGCAACACAATCCTTTTCTTTTTTAAAACACTGGTATGTACGACCGTAGTGATATGGAAAAAAATTCTACATTCTTTCATTTTAAATCATCTTTTAAGTCATCAGTTAAATATTACTGGGTTTTGCAAATGCATTTCATAAGAAGTATGGCATGCATATATGAATGTAATGTGACAGTTCACCATAAAAGTTACCATTCAAGGCATTTAAGTATCATGATTTTAAAATATATCTAGTTATAAATACATTTCCAATCATAAGTAGGGAAAACGTATTTAATCATTCATAAGGAAAACATTGCCAATCATAAGGAAAACTATTATCAGTCATTAGCTAAAAGCCACAGTCAATGAAAAAGGAACTTAAGAGTATCGAGAGCGTCACCCAGTGGACTACTCCACGTACTACTACATACATTAGTGAGTTAATTTTATATCCAGTCCTAGTCATGTGACATTTCTGTCATTGGTACTATCTGAGGTGTCCTTCAGTGGATCCAAGTACCTATTCCAATAAAATTCCTGTCAATGGTCACTGTCAAAAGATAGATCATTCCCTAGTCAATGGTCACTGTCAAAAGATAGATCATTCCCCATTCAATGGTCACTAGCAAAAGACAGATTATTCCCCAGTCAATGGTCACTATCAAAAGACAGATCATTCCCTAGTCAATGGGATTTCTCCCTATAACCAGTCTAAAACTAACTCATGAGATCACTGTCATTAAATAGATCCTTTCCTCTCTGCTTTGGGTGAATCATAGTGCTATGGAATCACCACCACAGTTCTAGTGGATCACATTCCTAGTACGCTATTTCCCATATATAGACTAGGATGATTTTTCTTGTACCTATGATTCTACTAAATTCTAAGTAAATGTCCCCTTTTTATTAGCTATCTTAGGTTACACTAACTTAGAATTTGCCATCATCACTAATTTACACTCACACTTTGTGGAATGCCTAATTTCTATCCCATACCAATAATTGGTCATTCAGTTACAATCCTAGAGCATACATTGGAAATACTTCCTTTAAGTTCTCTTTCTTTCTAGTCTAAGTTTTCCTTTTATTCTATGTTTTCCAATCCATTCTATGTTTCCCTTTTGTTCTTTTCATTTCTAATTTCTTTTCTTTTTATTCTTTTTCATGATACTAGACCTTTATTAAATTATAACCCCTATGTGTAAGCTAATCCTTTCATGATTAAATTGTATGGATACGAAAGAATATATCTTCTCTTATAGACAATTTGTTATTCAAATTGCCAAACTTCCATACTTTAACCACTCCCTTTTCTGTCCTTGAAATTGGTTAGTATAACATTTTTAATATTATACCTTTACCATTACATTACAAAAATTTAAACCATTTAAAGGGGAAGACAAGGGTGGTCTCGGCCAAAAGGAGAAATTAAGGGAAAAGTGAAGTTTTCATGCTATAAATTCCCTTCCTTTCTTTTTTCAATTTTACTAATGCCTTTATATCACTTTTTCTTCCATTCCATACAATTTCCATTTTCACTATCATTACACATTAAGGAATTTTGGGGAAGTTTTCATTCATTTATCACCATTCCATTTCATTTTCCCTTCAATCTATGTATACATATAATCATCTCTTTTTCTCACAATAAGCATATATGAATACATAGATAAATTTTTCTTTCTTGTTGACATACAAGTTAAAAATGAGGATTTCATGATTATGGTAAGCCATTCATCAAGGAAATCATTAAACTCATATTTTCTCCTTCTCCTTTGCCTTGGCTAAAACCATGATACATATATAAATAAATTTTTCATAATTTCTTCTTCATGCTCTTGACCAAGGCACCAAGAGAAGGCAAATGAGAGAGTTTCTCTACAACATTAATTTTCTCCCCTCTCTTACACTTATGGCCGAAATACTAACATCAAATATAGAAAAAAATTAAAAAAAAAATTCCCTTCACCAAATCATCACATGCTCTTGGCCAAAAGCAAAGGAAAAGGGAAACAAAGTGCTTTCACTCCAATCTTTTCCCTTATCCCATTTTCATCAATAAACAAGAATAGAAATACCATTTTTCCACCATAATAATGATAATCCATGCTTTACATATTCAAATTAAAAAAGAGAGTTTCATGGAAATGGTGAACTTAAATTCACAATATTACTATAAACCATTCAATCAACCATTTCAACACTCATAAACACATCCATACAACAAAATAAGCATAACCTAATAGATTTTTACACAAATAAGAATGTAAAGAGGGAAACCCCAAATTCATGGAAGCTATGGAAAATTCTCTAAACACATGAAAAGCACCATAAACCATGAAATAAAGAGTGTAGATTGTCTAACTACCTTGATTTGCCAATGCAAGTGTCTTTTCCTGGGATTTTCCTTCACTTTATCTCCTTCTCCTTCTTCCTCCTTCTTCCTTCAAGCTCTCAGTCTTCTTCCCCTCTCTCTCACATTGGTTTTGCATTCCTTAGAGAAGAAGAAGACGTGTAATAAAAAGTGGTCGTAAAATAACCATTTTGCCCCTTGGTGGCAAAATGACTAATTTACCCCTTCAAATTTCATCAAAATGACCATTTTGTGCTTTTGGTAAAATTTACCGTTTTACCTCTAATAAAAAATTACCATTTTTCCCTTTTATGGTAAAAGACTATTTTACCCCTCACTTTGCTTCATAATTCTGAAAAGTGCTATGGGAGGAACTCCATGAGAATTGTCATGATGAAATGACCATTTTACTCTTAAGGTAACAATTACTATTTTACCCTTAGGTGAAATTATCATTTTACCCTTGGATAAAAATTGTTCATTTTGCCCACAAATATTTTTCTAAAGTCATGACTTTCAAATATTTTTCTGGCATAATTATTGTGCATCATAAATGCACTAAGATATTTTTCAACATCATTATTATGTGCCATAAATGCGTGAGATATTTTAGAGGCATAATGACTACTTTTCGTCTTTTGGTGAAACCTATTTACTTTTCACTTTAGTCCTTGACTTTTTTGGTTTGGTCCCTTTCTCATTTTTAAAAATTTAAGGTAATTTAATTACACACTTTCAAGCATAAAATTGCTAAATTTTATAAATTTAAAACATACCTAATAATAGGAAAAATGCAGATATTATACCAACCATATTCTAGGATGCACAAAAGTATGTCCAGGTTTGTGATGCATGCCAAAGGTTAGGTAACATCTCTGCCCCGAATGAGATGCCCCAAACTAGCATATATGTTGTTGAAATCTTTGATGTATAGGGCATTGATTTCATGGGACCTTTTCCCTCTTCCTATGGTAGTAGATATATCCTGGTAGCAGTTTAGTACTTCTCAAAGTGGTCGAAAGCCCAGGCATTCCCCACTAATGATGCTAGGGTAGTAACTAGGTTCCTGAAAAGATGATTTTCTAGGTTTGGCACACCAAAAGCATTAATCAATGACAGAGGAACCCACTTCTGTAACTGCCAATTGGAAAAAGTCCTCAAACACTATGGAGTATCCCATAGATTCGTTACACCTTATCACACGCAAACTAGTGGACAAGTAGAAGTACCAATAGGGGGTTAAAAAGAATCTTAGAGAAGACTGTGGGCATAAATAGAAAGACTGGGTGGCTAAGTTAGATGATGCATTATGGGCTTTTAGGACAGCCTATAAGACATCCAATGGGTTCACACCATATATACTTGTCTATGAAAAAACTTTCCATTTACTTGTTGAATTAGAACACAGATACTATAGGCCCCTAATACATGTAACCTAGATGTTGTTTCTTCAAGGAAAGAAATATTAGGGCAGCTAAATGAGTTGGAAGAATGGCGCCACCAAGCGTATGAGAATTCTTCCATCTATAAAGCTTGAACAAAGAAATGGTATGACAAAAGGCTACGAAGTCCAAGAACTTTCAAGTAGGAGATAGAGTACTTCCATACAACTCTCGTCTCCATTTCTTTCCAAGTAAGTTAAGGAACCGATGGTTAGGAGCCTACATGGTGAACCAGGTATTTCCTTATTGTACTATTCACCCTAATCAGGAAAATTTTAAGGTAAACAGGCACCGTCTCAAGCACAACCATGGAGACCTACTAGAGGTCTTAATCTGGACAACCTCGACATTTACTTTAAGGATCTACTACCACCATCTCCTGAGAATCCACCAGATCAATAAATCAATAACGTTCTCCTTCATTTTAGTTTATATTCTAGCTTGTATTTTTCCTTTTTTTTTCCAATGAGTTCTCCCCATTTTGCTACAATGAGGATAGTGTTTGTCTTAAGTGTAGGGTGACTCCCTTTGGTTTATCTCAATTTAATTTTGTTTCAGTTTTGTTCTAATTAAATAAAATTTGTTTATTTCAATTTAATTTTTATTGCAAGATTTAGTTTTGTTCTGATCAAATAAAAACTTTCAAACATTTTTTATTTTATTTTATTTTTATTTAATCTTATGCTTAACTTTAATTTCTTTCTCAAATAAACTACTTTACACTGATAGCATAGATAGGACTAAGAAAACACACAAGTCCCTAAAAGTAAAACTTTTGTTTCAATTCATGATAAACAGTAATTGTATCTCATAGCTTATGCAAAAAATAATTCTATGACACTTAGATACTCCAAATAACCTTAACCATGTTCTGCATTGAATAAACACTTAACTAATGATATTTGTAATGCCCTCATCTAGTATTACAACATCTCATATGTAAAAAGATAATTTCGGTACATTATTCTTAACCTTAATTATTCATTAATAATGTCTGAGCATTCACGCCATCTCAATATGATTAAGACTGATTAGGTTTGAGTTCTTTTGCTCAGATCATAACTTGTAAGCATAGAGAAAATAAAATATAATACATCCGAAATAAATTCATTAGACATCATATATCTTTTCTCAAGTATTACATCATTTCATACATTTAAGATTTGTGAAGAGACTTTTCATAAGGTTAGGAATACAATAGGTCTGTCACTACAACCCTTATGATCCAAAATATTCCTAAGAAAAGGAACCTCCATCCATGCCACTTCAATCTCTATGACAATGTTATACTTCTGCTGTAATAACTGGAATTATTTTTAAACGATCAAAATTGAATTTTGAGGTTGATTTTGTTAAAACTAAGTCCGACAGGATTTTCAGAGTCAACGGTTGAAACCTGAGGGTTTTTCAGAGTCAAAAACGTAATCTGATGAAAGAAAATACGGCCCGGTGATAAGAGACTGACATACGGAGTTCCAGACTTCAGTTCCTTTAGCGAAGGCTGAAATCCTTGCATGGAAAGTTGTGTCCATGATCGGATCAGTTACGGCATCTAGAAGTTCCCCTGGGTGGTCTAGAAAAAGACAGAATTGCCCTTGGAGGCTTTAAATTTTTTAAATCCCATAAATTCCCATCATTTCTAACATTTCTCTCTCTCTCTTCACTTTACTTTCACTCTCCTCTCTCTCCTTCTTCCACCACCACGCGCCACCACAAGGCCACCATAGGTTGTCACCTGACCCACTAATCGACGCACATCACCACCGTCTACCTCCAACAACCACCCACGGCCACCCACGGCCGCCACCTTCACTGAAAAGAGGACATTTTTCTCCTCCATCACGTGATTTTTTGCCCACTGTGATCTCCGCCATCAGCCACCGTTGGATGTCACTGCCACCACTAGCATGTAGGCTGAGCTGCCAGCTTCCTCCCCTAACTCACCGCCATCGAATGGAGCTCCCACGTGTCCGGATCGAGGCAAAAGGTGTCTGTCATGCGTCACTTTTAGTCACTGAAAAATGCCATCTAAACGGTCATGAACCAACTCGCCAACCTCAGATTTAGACTCCCCATCATAAGGGCTTTGCTGTGGTATAATTTTTGAGCCCAACCACACCCCTTCAGCATGTGCCGTCGTGTGCTGCCACTGAAGAAGCCAGAAAGACGCCAGAGACTATCCCAGAATAGATTTCCATCATCCGAAATCCTTGGTAAGGACTAAATCACCTAAATCTAATGTATTTTGACTGAATTCGATGCTGAACATGAATAGGAAATTAATCATCTTAGGAAATTGTGCAATCAGACGTAGGAAAGTAAAATCGATGACGAACGGACTAAAATAATCATTTAAATGCTCAGGAAATTGATTAGGCTTGAATTTTGAGGATATGAGAAGTCCCGAATCGATTTGGAGCAAATAGAGACCAGGTTGGATAATTTACGCTTCTCGAACTTTAGATTTTATCTTGTGGATACCTGAACGATTTAGATTAATTGCATGGATTTACATGTTGTTTTTGATGGACTAAATTGCATACCTGGGTGCTGAAAAATACCCTTTGCATGTTAGATGATTTGCCTATCAATTTTAGATGCGATAGGGATAGATTGACTTAGGGTAGGGTACTTAATAGCCGGTATGGGATGGCCGTTAAGTATCCCGAGTGTAGGGATTTTATAAATATATTGTTTAACCAGAATTAACCTGCATTACGTTAGGGATCACACAGTAAATCAGGAGGACCCTAAGAAAGATTTAAAGGAGTATAAGGGGGGATAGCCTATACGGGAAACCGTTGTGATTTAGGCGTAATACCCTAGAACCCTGAGGAATAGCCGACCATGTGCATGTGAATTCGAATAGACTGTATGAGGATGGGAATTGGCGTATGTGCACATGCTAGGGGACGCCCTAGATGTTGATTCTCACCCGATCCTTGAGTGAGTGATTGGTGTTACGGATCACACTCATAACATAGGCGAGATTTCGGGTGATTGGTGTTATGGATCACACCCAATGACAAGAGATAGAATTTCTCTAGACGACATGCAATTGGATGGTTTTAGACTCGATCGCATATGACATGTGGCCGACACAAATTTAGAAACACCGGGTATAGGATTTGACTCAATTTTACTATAGATTTTCATAAAATAGACTTTTATATTTATTAAATATTGCCGCAATTTCCATGCCAAATAATGATTTTTAAAAGAATAAGGTATTTCACTATTTTCGAACTGAATACGGGAAGTAGTTTTCGTTGCTTGCACCGCTGAGTAATCAACTAATTTTTTAACCATATCATTAATTGTAAATTATTCTACTGGGATTTAAATATCTCATAAGGTTGCTTGCTCAGGTGAACAGGAACAGGGGCTTAGACGATAGCTGGGAAACGACGTGATGATAGACGGACAAGCAGCTTAGTTTTAGGCTTGAATTGTGATGTATATATTCTGTTGATGTTTTGTATTGGACTATGTAATTACTGGTTTTATTTTATTGTTGATGGATTAGATGTAAATTTCTAAACTGTTGTCTGTTTGTACTTGGGAAACATTTGAAATATAGGGGAGACTCTGCCGGATTTTCGATAGGGTTAATGTTATAAATGTTTATGTTTAAGATGGAATTTATATGAATGGATTACATTTTTATGTATGGATTCTAGTTTTATTATTCCAGAGTTTATTGTGATGTTTGTATGTGTAATTAGTATAGTTGCATTTGATTTTGGGTTGAACGGAATCTGAATGGACGATGGAATGTCTATTTGGTTATGCTCAACCAGTAGCGATCCCCTGACGTTCCCATATCGGGAATAACTATTTCGAAAACCCATATGCTTTTGCTATACAGATAAAGGATAGTATATTATGGATTAGGGGGTCTTTACAATTATGGTATCAGAGCCCGGTTTGTCGATTGTCTAGTTTAGTGGGCTAGGGATTGTCAATTTTTGGGCTTACAACTTTAGGGTTTTAATTGACTTAACTCTGGAATATTAGGACCTGATCTTGAATCAATAAGTGATGGACTTAATTTAATGCTTTTCTATTAACTGTTGCTATTAAGACTGATCTGTTTTCCTTTTGTGCCGGATAATTATGGCAGAACCAAGCAGGGATAACACCTGTAGGCCTAGAGGAAGGCCAAGACACAAGAGTCAGGGCGTTTCAGGTAGTGGCAGTATGGAGACCAACGTCGACATGCAAGATATGATGGAGTCCATATGGATGATGGCTGATGCCATGAGGGACCAAGCCACTACTAGTGCCAATGTAATGAGGCAGTAGCAGGAGGACAAGCAGACCAAGAACGATGGAGCCACCCAGAATGTCAATCCGCTGTATCAGGGATGAATTAAATTTCAGAGAGTAGGTCCACCCTCATTTGCATGTGCCTTCGATCCAGCTACAGTGGAAGCATGGCTGAAGGATATAGAGAAGATCTTCCAGTTGTTGCAATATGACGACGAACAGAAGGTTACATATGTAACATTCATGCTGAAGGGTAAAGCGGAACAATGGTGGACAGGTGCCCAATAGTTGATGGAAAGCAAGGGTATCCTGCTCACCTGGGAATCATTTAAGGGAGTCTTCATAGAGCAATACTTCCCTGAGAGCGTTAAACAGTCAAAAGAAGCACAGTTCTTAATGCTCACGCAGGGAGGTAGACCATTTGAGGAATATTTGAAACAGTTTGAAGCATTATCCAAATATTCCACGTACCTACGGATGTACTATGACGAAGCCTAGAAGGTAAAGCAGTTATAAGAGGGCCTAGACTTGCCAATGAAGAAGCAGATTGCCCAACTTGAGATCTCAGACTTTGCTATGCTGGTGAACAAATGTCGGATCCTGAGCAGAAACCTAGAGTAGAAACAGGCCCAGAACATGACCCAGAGGATAGGAAACTGCCCGAGATCACCAGCCAGAAATTTCAATGTGAATGGTGGGACATTTAAACCATAACCAAGGTCCTCAAGCAGTGGCAGTAGATGGCTTGATAGTATACTCTGTCCGAAGTGTGGGACCAGGCATCCTAATCAACCCTGTTGGCATCAGACTCCAGTTCAGTGCTATAAATGTGGGGGTACAGGACACATGGCAAAATATTATCCCGCAAGTATAAGTCAGCAGGCATCAAGTGGCCGAAGACTGCAGGCTCCAGGGAGAGTCTTCACTATGGATGCGGCCAACGTCAACAGGTCATCAGGTTTGATGTAGGGTAGAGGTAAAATTTATAATTTTCCTTTGATAGTATTATTTGATTCAGGTACGACGCACTCTTTTATTGCCGATGCATGCGTAAAGAAAATAAAATTACCTATACAGACCCTGCCCTATGATCTATACATATCTACACCTTTGGGAGAAGCCACTATGTCCCCACGTATATGCCTAAACTGCCCCTTAACCATTGATGATACCTTGTTTATCGTGGACCTATGTGTATACCCTTGAATGGGATCGACATTATTTTGGGAATGGATTGGTTAACTAGGAATCGGGTTTTGTTAAACTGTTTTGAGAGGATAATCATTTACTTGGATAACGTGCCTGTACGTGGGAGTGACAGAGCATATGAGATAGGTGATGTGTCCCTCAATCTCTCTCAGGTAGAATTACAGGATAGGTTAAACCTAATCCCAATCTTTAGTGACTTTCCGGAGGTGTTTCCTTTGGAAATAAGTAAACTGCCACCATCAAGGGAGATAGAATTTACCATTGACCTAATTTCGGGTGTAGACCCAATAGCCATGACCCCATACTGAATGGCCCAGGCAGAATTAAGGGAACTAAAGGTCTAAATAGAGGAATTGCTAGAGAAAGGGTTCATTAGGCTGAGTGTATCACTATGGGGAGCTCCTTTCTTATTCGTAAAGAAGAAAGACGGCAGTTTAAGATTGTGTATTGATTATTGGCAATTGAACAAGGTGACCATTAGGAATAAATACCCATTACCACGGATTGACAATTTATTTAATCAGTTACAGGGTGTGACTGTGTTTTCTAAGATAGACTTAAGATTGGGATACCACTAGATTAGGGTTAGAGAGGAAGACATCCATCCCTAAGACAACGTTTAGCACTAGATACGACCACTATAAGTTTCTGGTGATGTCGTTTGGTTTGACTAATGCACCTGCTGTCTTCATGGATTATATGAATAGAATCTTTAGACCCTACTTAGATCAGTTTGCAGTGGTGTTTATTGATGATATCTTAGTCTACTCCAAGACTCACGAAGAGCATGCCCAGCATCTTAGCACGGTTCTATAGATACTGGAAGAGAAGTAATTGTATGCCAAGTTAGAAAAATGTGAGTTTTGGTTGGAAGAAGTGAAATTCCTTGGACGCATGATAAATGGGGAAGGAATAGCGGTAGACCCTAAGAAGATTGAAGCAGTATTAGATTGGGGTCAACCGAGGACGATCACTGAGGTTAGAAGTTTTCTAGGTTTGGCCAGCTATTACAGGAAATTCATTCAAGGATTTTCTCAGATAACCTTGCCATTAACCCGGTTGACTCGGAAGGGTGTGAACTTTAAATGGAGCGAGCAGTGTGAGGATAGTTTTCAAACTTTGAAAGAGAAATTGACCACTGCTCCTGTACTGATTATTTCAAAACCCTTCACAGTATATACAAATGCATCTTTGAAATACTTAGGATGCGTCTTAATGCAGGATGGGAAGGTAGTGGCTTATGCATCACGACAATTGAAACCTACAGAGGAAAACTACCCCACCCATGATTTAGAACTAGCTGCCGTCATGTTTGCCCTGAAGATTTGGAGACATTACTTGTATGTGTAACATCCGCTCCTAACATTTGTATCTTATGATGACGTTGTTGTTATTATTATTGTTAGCATTAATTGTGAAGGGTTAAGGATGATTTATTAAGGAGTTAGAATGAGCATTTTGATCCTTATATAATCACTTTTGTGATAAAAGAATGAAGTTGAGAATTTGGTAAGGAAGGGTAAAATGGTAATTTTACCATGAAATGAATAATTAGTTTAATTCTTTTATTTCATGAAATTATGTTAAAGGACTCTTATTATTTTCATTTAAGAGAGAAGAAGAATCTAGTTATGCAAGAAATTACTTACATTAATGTTGAAAGGCAATTTTCCCTAAAAAGGGTAAAATTGTAATTTCACACTATGAACATGATAGCTATTCTATATGAGGTGGAAAAATTTTAGTTTTTACCCTAAATATTCTATGAAGGTGGGAATTAGATATCCTTACTCATTCTTGATCAAAAGAAGAAAGTAAGAGTGAAACGATAGTTTTAACGTAAAGGGCAAAAAGGTAATTTTGCCTTAGGGGCAAAATTATAATTTTTCCAAAAATAGAAGTAAATTAGTAAATTCATGGAAATGAGCCTTATGAAATTTTATTTAAGTAATTTTACTCCTTGAAACCGAAAGGAATGAAAAAGGGAGCAAAAATGGCCAATTTGGACTTAATGGCAAAAAAGCACTTTTCTTAGGGACTAAAATGCAAACTCCGAAAAGTTGAGGGATCACTATGCAATTTCAAAATTTTGGAAGGGCAAAACAGTCCCAGCCCATGGAAGTTGCATAAAATTACAATGGTAAGGAGAGACAATGCCATTTTTATAAAAAGAAAAGAAAAAGGATGAAATTGACAAATTTGCAAGAGTGGCATTTTTGTAAATAAGTGAAACCTAAATTCAACCTATTTCTTCTCCTAACTACTAGAAATGTCGTGAAAGGTGGAGAAGAAGGAGAAGTGGCTGAATTGAATTTTGCCTTAAAGAAGAAGAAGCTTCCACCAAATCAACAAGGAAATCACACATCTATTAGCTTTTCAAGATAGATAAACAATCCTATGCCATTAATTTCATGTTTTATGATATGTTTATGGTGTTTTCAAATTTGTAAGCATGATGGAACTTTCTCTCTCTACATGTATATGGTAGATTTGTATGCTTGGATATGAGATATGTTGGAAATAACTTGTGGTTATGCTTATAGATATGTAAGAAAGCATGGAAACTCAGGAAATGGTGAATTTGCATGGATGGAACTTGATTTTATTAAACCTAAGTGGTGTCAAGGCTGAGTTTGTGGTTGTTAGAGTGAGAAAATGGTATTTTTGCATGGATTTTGTATGAATATTGTTGTATTGCAAGCAATGTGATGAAACAACGCCATTTTTACTTTTTTTTTCACCTTGGCCGAATTACAAGGGTTATAAGAGTGCTGAATTTTTGGCCAAATTTTATGTTAGAAAGAGTGAGAGAAAGTATTAGAAAATGTTAAGAGAGAGAAAGTCTAATTAGATTTGCATTTAGGTACTTTTCTCATTGTCTAGCTTCACAAGTAGCCAAGCAAATGTGCTTTAGTCACCTTGCCCAAATGGATGCATATGAATGGTGCTGAATTTGCTCTTGAAAATGATTTAGAAATCATATAAGTCTAGTTCCAAGAAAGGAGGAGAGAGAAAATTATGGCAAATTATGTTTCAAGCAATGTTGCCAATTTAAAGTCTTACTTGTTCACTTTAAAAGTGTGTATAAAAATGTGAAATTGTGAGATTAGATGTGTAATTATGTTTGGCATGAAAAATAAGCTAGAAAAGTATGAAAAACAATGGCCTAAAGTACACTTACCTAATTTTTAGGTATGAGAAAGTGTTAGGCATAATTATGGGAATTGTCACCATGATGTTCCATTAATGAGAGTAAGGCTAGAAATGTGCCCAAAGGGTTAGAAATACAAAGTATTCATGTTCATTCTACCTTGGAAAATTTTCTCTAGAGTGGCTAGACTTATGAATGAGTTGGAAATAGCCTAAAGTGCCATATAAATGGCCTATGTTAAGGGAAGAGAGACCAAAGATGCAAGGGTCAAGAATGAATGAATAATAGCATGCATTTTGCCATAAATAGTGAAGTGTTTAAATTGTACAAAAGTGATTGAATGGCAAAGAATGCTTAATGTAATTGTGAAAGACAAGGTTAAAGCTTCCTTGTGGGGAATGATCTGGTGTATACTCCCAAGGAATTAAATGAGGAGGAATGATCTGATGAATACCTCCTGAGATTAAAAGCCTGTGAAGGAATGATCTAATGTATACCTTCTAGGGAAGTGCCCTAAGGGGAATGATCTGATGTAAACCCCAATAAATTGAAATGTGGGAGGAATGATCTTGTGTATAACTCTAAAGAACACAGTTAAGTAGGAAGGAATGATTTCATGTATACCTTCCCAGAATTGAGTAATTATGAAATGTTATATATGTATTGCATGAATGTGATTTATGTGATTATGATTATGGCATGTAAGCATTGAATTCTTGTAGCCTATTCCTTGAATGACCTAATTGAATGTGTATTTCATTTCTATAGCTACATCCACATATGTTTTCGTGATATGTCATATCCAAGTATCTACATGAGAATAGTTTTGAAAATTAATCGCATGTAGAGTGTTTTCTATATTATTATAATGATACATGTCAGTTATTTTAGAATAAACTGGTTGTTTATCTACTAGGAATGTATTTCTCATTACTGAACTGATATGTATCAGATGGTTAGATATTTCATGGTAATCGAGGTGGAGTTAGACACGGTGGAAATTCCTTTCTTAGGAGTTTTCACTATTATCAAGAATGTGTATGTTATCACTATTTTTGAATTTCCTATAGAATAGATGAGTACATAAAAATATAGCTATAGCCTGACCTTTTGGAGTCCTAATTCTTCATTTATTTTTTTGGGTTTGGAATTAGGTCTGATATTTTTGGCTGTATATAGAAAGAAAAAGGGGAGTATGTATAGGGATATGTGAAGGACCTATTCACTCACGGTATTTTGTAAAGGAGTATGAGTGGAAGACTTGTTGTCTCTTTACTCCTTATGGATGGGTACTTCATTTATCCCAATGTATGTATACCAAATGATGTACTAAAAAATTGTATAATGTATGTATATTAGAAAAGCTTTTATATATTATGTTGTATTATTTAATATGTTATATTTCGCTGTGCCAAATCATGTTACCTGAGCAAAAGAACCCAAACCTAATTGCATAATAAATCTATCATAGATTGGATGCTCAGGAGAAATAAAGGCAATTAAAGACTAGAATTAATGTAATAACTTATCTAAATAAGCGTTATGACATTGTTAAGTTATGATAAGGGGTGTTACAGTATGGGGCTGTATTTGAGGTGTATAGTGATCACAAGAGCCTTAGGTACTTGTTTGATTAGAAGGAATTGAATATGAGGCAGCGTAGGTGGGTAGAATACCTGAAGGATTTTGATTTTGAATTGAAATACCATGCAAGGAAAGCTAATGTCGTAGCAGATGCATTAAGCCGGAAGTCACTGCAATTAGCTAGCTTAATGATAAATGAGATGAGGTTACTTGAAGATTTTAGGAGTCTCAACCTCAACGTAATCTCATTTCCGAAGAGATTAGTGATGAGTGACTTCTTGATAACCTGCGAGCTGAGAGAGCAGATTAGACAAGCCTAACTAGAGGACGAATCCTTGGAGTTATATGCCAACCAACCTAATTTTGGACTAGCCTCTGATGGAGTATTGATGTTTAGGAAGAGGGTAGTGATTCCAAACCATCAGGAGCTGAGGGAAAAAGTGCTAGCAGAGGCTCATCGAAGCTATTATACTATTCACCTAAGTATTTCCAAGATGTATTAGGATCTGAAGAGGAACTTTTGGTGGCCTGGTATGCAGAAGGATATCACGACCTACGTGAATGCCTGTTTGACTTATCAAAAGGTCAAGATAGAACATCAGAAACCCATAGTGCTACTAAAACCACTAGAGATACCGGAAAGGAAATGAGATCAAATAACCATGGACTTTATGGTAGGATTACCTAGAACACCCGCTGGTTATGATGCCATTTGGGTAATAGTGGATAGAATGACCAAGTCTACTCACATTTTTCCTGTTAAGATGCGATACTTTATGGAGAAATTGATCGAGGTATACCTTAGGTAAATCATGAGATTACATGGAATACCATCAGGTATAGTATCCGATCGAGACCCTAGGTTTACTTCAAGATTTTGGCAATCCCTACTGCAAGCCTTAAGAACCTAACTTAAATTTAGCATGGCCTATCATCCCTAGACTGATAGGTAGTCTGAGAGGACTATCCAGACTTTAGAAGATATGTTAAGGGCTTGTGTGCTAGAACAACAAGGAAGTTGGGATAAACACCTGTCGTTGATAGAGTTTGCATACAATAATAGTTATCACTCTACCATCGGTATGGCACCTTATGAGGCTCTGTATGGGAGGAGTTGTAAATCACCCTTGAGTTGGGTAGAGATGGGAGAGAGTACACTGTTGGGACCTGAGATTGTACAAGAAACCATTGATCAGATCAAAATGATCAGGGAAAAGATGAGGGTTGCTTAACAGAGGCAAGAAGCCTATGCAAATAAAAGAAGAAGACCTTTAGAATTCAATGAGAGAGAGAATGTATTTCTGAGAGTGTCCCCCACCACGGGTATCGGTAGACAAGTAAGGACCAAGAAACTAAGCCTTAGATTACTAGGACCATTCCAAATCCTACAAAGGGTCGGTCCAGTCGCCTACCAGATTGCCTTACCTCCCCACTTGTCCAACTTGCATGATCTATTTTATGTCTCACAACTTCGTAAATATGTCCTAGATCCTGCGCATGTATTGGGGAATCAACCAATAATATTAAAGGAAAATTTAACTTATGAATCTACACCTGTACAAATCCTTGACTTTAAGACTAAGTAACTCCAGAATAAAATAATCCCTTTAGTTAAGGTACTTTGGCAGGATGTAGCGTCGTAGAAGATGACGTGGGAGAAGGAAGACAAGATGAGGCAGCGATACCTAGAGTTGTTTACAGGTATGAATTTTGGGGACAAAATTTCTTTTATGGGGGGGAGAATGTAATAACCAAAATTATTTTTAAACGATTAAAACTAAATTTTGAGGTTAATTTTGTTAAAACTAAGTTTGGCATGATTTTTGAAGTCGACGGTTGAAACTAGAGGGCTTTTAGGAGTCAAAAACGTAATCTGATGAAAGAAAACATGGCCCAGCGATAAGAGTCTGACAAACGGAGTTCCAAACTTTGGTTCCTTCAACAGAGGTTAAAATCCTTGTATAGGAAGTCATGTCCATAACCGGATCAGTTACGGCATCCAGAAGTTCCTCTAGGTGGTCTGGCAAAAGACAGAATTGCCCTTAGAGGCTTTAAATTTCCAAAATCCCACAAATTCCCATCATTTCCAACATTTCTCTCTCTCTCTTCACTCCACTTTCTCTCCTCTCTCTCCTTCTTCCACCACCGCGCGCCACCACCAGGGCCACCGTAGGCCGCCACTTGACCAACCAATCAATGCACCTCACAACCCTCTACCTCCATCAGAAACCCACAACCACCAACGGCCGCCACTATCGTCGAAAAGAGGACGTTTTTCTGCTCCATCACGTGATCTTTTGCCCACTGTGATATCCACCGTAAGCCATCGTTGGATGTCACCGCCACCACCAGTGTGTAGGTTGAGCTGCCAGCTTCCTCTCCAAGCTCGTTGCTGCCGAATGGAGTTCTCACGCTCTCGGATCGAGGCAAAAGGCATCTGTAGTGCTTCACTTTTCGTCATCAGAAAATGCCATCTAAACGGCCGTGAACTGCTGTGCCAACCTCAGATTCAGACTCCCCATCTTAAGGGCTTCGCTGTGGTATAATTTTCGAGCCCAACCGCACCCCTCCACTGTGCGCCGCTATGCACCGCTGTTGGAGAAGCCAGAAAGATGCCAGAGATTATCCTGGAACAGATTTCCATCATCCGAAATCCCCGGTAAGGTCTAAATCACCTAATCCTAATGTATTTTGACTCAATTCGATGTCGAACATGAATAGGAAATTAATTAGCTTAGGAATTTGTGCAATCAGATGTAGAAAAGTGAAATCGATGATGTAACAAACTAAAATACTCATTTAAATGTCCAGGAAATTGATTAGGCTCAAATTTCAAGGATATGAGAATTCTCAGATCAATTAAGAGCAAATGGAGACCAGGTAGGATAATTTACACTTCCCGAACTTTAGATTTTATCTTGTGGATACCTGAATGATTTAGATTAATTGCATAGATTTACGTGCTACTTTCGATGGACTAAATTGCATGCCTGTTTGCTGAAAAATACCCTTTGCATGTTAGATGATTTTCCTATCGAGTTTAGATGTCATAGGGACGGATTGACTTAGGGTAGGGTACTTAATAGCCATTATGGGATGGTCATTAAGTATCTCGAGTGCAGGGATTTTATAAATATATTATTTTAACCAGAATTAGCCTACATTACGTTAGGGATCACGCGGTAAATTAGGACGACCCTAAGAAAGGTTTAAAGGAGTATAAGGGGGGATAGCCTATACGGGGAAACGTTGTGATTTAGGCGTAATACCCTAGAACCCTAAGGAATAGCTGACCATGTGCATGTGAGTTTGAATAGATTGTATGAGGATGGGAATTGGCGTATGTGCACATGCTAGGGGACGCCCTAGATGTTGATTCTCACCCGATCCTTGAGTGAGTGATTGGTCTTATGGATCACACTCACAACATAGGCGAGATTTTGGGTGATAGGTGTTATGGATCACACCCAATGACAAGAGATAGAATTTCTCGAGACGACATGTAATTGGATGGTTTTAGACTCGATCGCATATGACATGTGGCCGACACAGATTTATAAACACCGGGTATGGGATTTGACTTAATTTTACTACAGATTTTCATAAAATAGACTTTTATATTTATTGAATATTGCCGTGATTTCCATGCTAAATAATGATTTTAAAATAATAAGGTATTTCACTGTTTTCGAACTGAATACGGGAAGTAGTTTTTGGTGCTTGCACCGCTGAGTAATCAACCAGTTTTCGAACTATATGATTAACTGTAAATTATTCTACTATTCTACTAGGATTTAAATATCTCATAAGGTTGCTTGCTTAGGTGAACAAGAACAGGGGCCTAGACGATAGTTGGGAAATGACATGATGATATACGGACAAGCAGCTTAGTTTTAGGCTTGAATTGTGATGTATATATTTTGTTGATGTTTTGTATTGGACTATGTAATTACTGGTTTTATTTTATTGTTGATGGACTGGATGTAAATTTCTGAACTGTTGTCTATTTGTACTTGGGAAACATTCGAAATATAGGGGAGACTCTGTCAGATTTTCGGTAGGGTTAATGTTATAAATGTTTAGGTTTAAGATGGAATTTATATTAATAGATTACATGTTTATGTATGGATTCTAGTTTTATTATTCCAGAGTTTATTGTGATGTTTGTATGTGTAATTAGTATAGCTGCATTCGATTTTGGGTTGAACAGAATCTAAATGGACGATGGAATGTCTATTTGGGTTACGCTCAACCAGTAGCGATCCCCTGATGTTCCCATATCAAGAATAACTATTTCAAAAACCCATATGCTTTCGCTATATAGATAGAGGATAGTATATTGTGGATCAGGGGGTCGTTACATCTATATCTGATACATATCAGCACATAAATGAGAAAAAAAGCTTCTTAGTAGCTTAACAATTCAATATTTTAAAACTTACTGATCTGTACCACTGTGCAAGAACAGAAAATCATTTCATGCACATTCCAATCATTGAATACATAATCTCATTCATATATGCATATTAGCAAGCATTGTATAATTTATTGGTGTGTTAATGTGACAAAATGGATTTTCTCATTTTAAACATAACATACTTTAATAGATTGCACATAAAGAACTTACTTGGAATTTATATCAAGGAATATATATAGAAAACCGAATTAACTAATGACTATATCCTCATTTCATTCTTAAAACTTATTTTTCTTAAAGTATGAAACACCTTCGGTCACATTTCAAGGAATGGGGACACTTGGACACCTTTGTAAGAATAGTGAACACTTGGTCACATTATGGACTCTTGGCCACTTTTAGGAAAGATTTTATTGCAATTATCTATTTGTATGTGATCTTAAACTAGTCATCCATAATTTCATAAAATCATAAGGACATTAATGGCACATGTAAATATAAATAGTCACCACAATTCATCTTACTATCACCCTTCCACTTTCCCTTGAATTTAGCCATTGTAAGGCACATCATATGTAATTTACAAATAGCATATGGGTTCGGCTACCGAGACTAAAAGGGGAATTGCTTTTGGCCATTATGAGAAAGGGATGGAATCTAAGGCTTTTCATATCAAATTTTTACATTCTTCCATCCTTTCTACATTTCAAGACTAATAATACCATATATTAAAATTATTATGATACTTTTCCTCACATTCAAATTATATAACCATACCATTAGCCATTTCTCTTTACTTATTTCATTGGCTTATTTTACATGCCAAAATTTATGGTTACATTCATTTCATCATTCTCACATCTCAATATTACTAATATAACCATTTATTATGTAAAAAAGGTAAACCATTTACCATATGTTACTTTATTATGATATTCTCTCTCCTTTTTAACCAAAATTGAAATAGGACTTCTTTCCACACATTTTCAGCAAGCTCTTCTATATGTCAAAATGGATGTTCTCATATTAGGTAAGTTAAAAATGGTAATGCCATGGTTTCAAGCCAAAATCTAGCTAGCATGCTTCCCTTAGGTGTTTTTAACATAGAACACACATTGGTCATTAAAGAACATAAAATTTTAACACTTTCTCATCCTAGGGTTTTTCATGATGCATGCTAAAATTATTACAGCAACTATTCTTTCATGGAAATCACAACATCTAAATCATCACATCAACAAAAACAACCAAATCATCATACAAGCTTAGCCAAAGAAAGGTTTACATCTTGAGGAATGTAAAGATAGAAAGTTTATGTTTCATGAAAGCTTTAAATCATGATAAATATATGATGTGTGCTGTCAATGCTATCTATGCAACTACACCTAAGGTAGTGAACCTATTGATACAACCTAGCGCAATGGTGAGTATTAAGGTCGTATTCCTCAAGAATGGGAAAGACCAAAGTTACTACTTGTTCTCTATTATCTAGCCCAAAAGTCAAAGTGATTGGTTTCTAACTAATCCTACTAATCCTAATAATTAACTAAGTACAATAAAATATCAGCGACAAGGAACAAAAGAAAATATATGGAGGTAAGAAATGCGAATCCATCAGGGAACTTATACTGGTTGGCAAACACACAAAGGATAATGGATTACTGAACTTGACTATGCTACCTGTGAGTGAATTCAAATTCAAATTCAAATTCTCTGTCAGTCTCAATGAATTTCTTAAACCTAAAATCTACCACTGGCTAGTTCTTCCAATGGTAAATTTTAAATTAGCATTATCAGTCTAATTCATCTTAATAAGGATAGCTACTCCTTAATTTAGCAATTAATTAACCTCATCTCTAAGCGAAAATTAATTTTCCATTACAATTAGGTGTTCAATTTCAATTATCATCTCTCGATCTCAAAAAGAAATCTAATTAGCTTTCATTACAACGTCTTGTCAATGAAAACATGAGCATTCGTTCATAAAAGTAACGAAGATCACATATCCAATATTAATTATCCATGAAAATTAAAACAGCAATCCAACATAGTCAAGGACCCCAATGGATTTTACAAATTTAGCCACACATATTTATAGACAGCAGACAATCCAATAGCAGATAATCCATCAGAAAATTCATCAGAAAATCAATTATACAGGAGATAAAAATAGTAAAAATTATGCACGCCCTTGTCTTCTTAATTGCCCAATGGTAACTGCACGGATTGGCCACCGAAAAACCACTAAAAAAGGACCGAAAAAATTCCAGAAAAACACCAAAAAAAAAATCCCAATGTTATCCAACGCTCCACGGGTTGCGGGTTGCGGGTTGGGTCAGAAATAGATTGGATCCCAAGTTCTCGGGTACCCGATGGATCTACACCTTTCTAGTCAGTTGGAAGGCAGGGAATGGCTGGGGAATATCGAGGATGGCATACAGATGATGGAACAGATCGAAACCTGACGAAAAATACGAATGGGTTGTGAAATACAATCAGGTCGCGCCTTTCAGGTCTGTCACAAATCTCACGATCCAGGGCTTTGCGGCTATTGGTGAGTTGGCGGAAGGTTGCTAGTGTGTCATTGAAGGTTGCAGGGACAGTTTCTGGTGGTGGGTCAGCCAAAAAAAGAATGGAAGACCTGAGATGTGGACAGGTCGAGCAACCGGGCCGAACGGGTTTCTCACCGAAGCTCCGCAACTTTGAAACATTCCAGTGGCTTAAGGTGACAGTGGTGTCCCACTCATTTTCCCCCGTCACCGGCCCATGGTTGCACCACTGTAGAGCTCCTGTTGGACCTTCAAAATCGCGCGCTGCACGGTCCGCTTAGTTCGGGTTTCACCTTCACACACAGGTCCTATTTTTGGTACTATTCAATTTCTTGAAAACGCGCTGCACGGGTTTTCTACTGTTCCAATCTGGTTTACCATTCAAGATGCGTGGTCTGCTCCTTTTTCTCTCAATTTTTGCCCGGTTCACCCTCTTTTTCAATCCAAAATGGGCATTAGCTCGGCCCAATAAACAAAATTGGCCCAAATGGGCTATTTTGGGTGCTCTAAAGGCTGTCCAGGCTCAAAATTGCTCCTTTTACTGATGATGACTTGATAAAATGCCTAAAAATAAAAATAAAGTAAACTAAGGTGATTTTAAAACTAAAATTACATAAAATGCTCAAAAAATAGCCAATTAAGATCAGGAAAATATGTATAAAATAAGGCTCATCAATATACTTTAAATCATGAAACAAAAACCATAAAATTGTTAAGCTACCTTAAGAATGCAAGAAAAATGAAAGTCTTGATGTTTTCCTTTATTTTGCCTTATTTTATCCTTCCTTCACCCTTTTGGCCAACCTCTTTTCTTCCTTCTCCTTCGAGTGCTTTTTTTCTTCCTTCCAAGACTTATTTCCTATTCTCATTTAATATCACCGAATGCCTATATGTTTTTGAATAAATGCCAAGCTCCTCTTCTTACTTACCGTATGCATATATATATATTTTAAATCCATTCCTTCTTTTGACTATTCAGTTAAAAAAAAGGAAGGAAAAGAAAAGGATTCAAGACAAAGCATAAAATTCCTTCATCTCATCACTTGATCACATTAAAATGAAGAGAAAAGAGAAGAAAAAAAAGAGAAGAAAGTCATTGGAACACATCTCCCTTTCTCTCTCCATTCTCAATTGCTATTTCCATATGCCTATATGTATTTAAATAAGAGTCAAATTATCCTTCCAACTCTCAATTATTTTCACAATCAAATGGGAAGAAGAAGAAGCAAAATTCCCTTTTTCTTCCTACATGTCTTCTCGGTTAAGAAGAGGGAGAGGAGTTAACATAAATTTGTTAATTATTACCTTCTATTTTCTCTTCCATCTTCTTCACCAAATGAGATTAATTATTTTTCTTCCAATAATAGTGATACATCCTTCTCTCCATTCATACTTGCACTCGGTTAAGGTAAGAAAAAAGAGAAGCAATTGAAATTTTTAAATTGGAAGTCAATTCCCTTTCTACATAGCTTCCATCAAATGCATTCTTCCCATTTGTCTTCTTGGTAAAAATTAATAATAAGAAATGAAAGGAAAAGAGAAGAATACAAGTCTAACACATTTCCTTCATTCTCCTTTCCTTCCTCATGAATCAACATCATATTCTTTTAACCAATTACCATTTCTCTCTTGCAAGCTTCTTAGTGACAAGGAGGGAACACGTTAATATAAATAAATCCTCACTTCCCAATTCTTTCTCCTACCATATGTTAATTCAGCTAAAACAAGAAAGAAAGGGTTTTCACTCTTAACATTTATTCTAAACACTACATCACAAAAGCATTTTCATCACAATTTATGACAAAATCATTCAAATAATTAAGGAACAATAATCTAAAAATAAAAATCAAAAGTGGGTGTTACAATATTGATAGGAAGATTTGTGTGCATAATCTTGAATATCAATTCAATTGAGAATTTTGGGAACCTAATGAAACCTTACCCTACAAATGAAAGGATTTGAGCCTAAGTGAGCGTTCATTAAAAAATGCTCTGAATTTTTTTTTTAGTGTGCATCTCATTTTACTATGTCACTAGAACTTGCTTTGCAATACTTGTCAAAGTTACATGAATTCTTGAATATTGGAAATGAAATGGACAACTTAGGTTACACTGCTGCTGGCCAAAAAGCCTACCTTATGTGTTTCCCTTGGTTGACTATTATTTAAGCCTTGACATATCCTTTACTATACAAATCATTACACCCCATATTCCACTTCTTGCATTATCTCTTCTGACCACATTATATGTTGGAATTTGTGTGGGTCACTCCTTATATTTGAATTAAAATATGGTGCCTTAATAAAAGACAGTTCACCAAGTCATCTCTTTATTTGGAGATAACCCCTTCAATCCAAGACTGAATATTCGAGAGACTGCAAGATTGCAAAAGGAAAAAAACTATATGGAAAATTAAAAAAGAAAAGAAACGAAAAATAAAAATAAATTAAAAGAAAAGTTATATCTATTACAAAATCAGTCTCCATACTCTCTTGGGATACGATATCCCCTAACTGAAAATGATGGTTGCTGCATTTAATCCTTGAAATCTCTTTATATTGCATAAACTTCCAAACATATTTTTACCTCTTTTCTCCCAAAATTTTCTCCTACCTTTACCTTAAGCCCTATTACAACCCTGTCAAGACCTTTTGATCATGATATTCAATTTTTCGCAAGTAGTGGAGATGAGATTTATAAGAAAGCATATAAAAGACATAGTTTTATAAAGATGCTTTAGAGATTCCACTCCTCCTATATACACTTATGAGTGACATTGAGTGACCTCTATGAGGCATTGGTTCTTAAATAATCAATGAATTTCTTGCTAAGGAAGTACATATAATCTATCTATCTCTATTATCTATCAAGGTTTTACATTATTAGAATTATGGTTAAGGTCCATTTGGAAAGCATTAGGCTTCATAGACTGTGGAGTATACCTTGACTGTGAGGAACTATTATTGCTTTTTACGAATTAAATAAAAGTTTTCTTGAGTACAAGAAAAAACTTAAGTGTGGGGTAGTTTGATAGGCTCATAATTATACAGTTTTAATTGACAATTTTTACTTGCATCAGAGGCTTGTTTTATGTGTTTGATACAAAATTACCCAAGTTTCTATCTTATTTCCATGTTATCTTAGCTTTAACCAGGTTCAAAGCAGTTTTGAAGCAAAATGAACTAAAACCAAGTGTTTAAAGGCTTAAAGCACCTCAAAATGCATCTTGTAGCAAGGCCAAGCATGAAGTCTTCTAGAACACACCATACTACACAACCATGTTGCCTTAAAGCTTCTAGAACACGCCCCTCCACACATCCAAGACACCTTATGCACCTCCCTACACAGCCATAGCAAACAATTACAACCAAAATAAGGATAAAAACACACCATAGAGGCATCCCTTCTAGAACACGACCACCAACATGGCCGTGCCCCTTTCCTAGGCTAACACACGGTTGTGCCCTTCTTTAAGGCACCATATAGTCGTGTCTTAGCCTAAAGACATGATTCCCTTGCCTATAAATAGGATGAGGCACATAAAGAGAAAGGAATTCGTTTAAGGAGAAAATGTGAGCACAAGAAGTGGTTTGGAGCATGGCAATCCCTTCCATTCCTTGGGGCATTGATACTTCAATTCCCTTATCTATCTACAAAGTAACATCTATAGAAATTCAACCAAGATTTAAAGAAGGAGATTTGGAAGCATTAAGAGACAACAAGGAGCATAATCAAAGAGAAGTTCAGAGCCATGACTCTTTCACCCAAAACTTGACAAATGAGGGTGTTTCTGTTTGCATTTTGTTATTTATCCCTTTCTATTATATCTCTTGTTTTTTATTCATAAACATGAGTAGCTAGACTTGTAGAACCCATTTGGGGTCTCTTAAACAATGTTGATATTTTGAGTTTAATATGATGGAATTATAAATTAAATTATGTGATCTTCCTTTAGTTCAGGTTTACTCCAATTTTCATTACGAGATGTCATAAGGAAAAATATTTAGATTCCTTTAAAAAACTTTAACCGATGATGTTTAGAATCAAAAACTAACTAAAGAGAACAGTTTATCTTCGCTCGAAACTAGAGGTTGACCAATTGCTTGATTAGGAGGAATTCCTGATAGTAGTGAATTAAAACTCTAATGTTGATCTAGAATCACCTATTAGGAAGAATCAGCCAATAGGTGGTTGTAGGTTTTAGAAACCCATTGAGACCAATAGAGAATTTAGGTTTAAATTAGAATTCACTCATAGGTAACACAATTAGTTTCATAATTCATAATCTTTTGGTTGTATATCACTCAGTTTAGGACCCCAATGGGTTTGCTGTTCTTGACTTGATACTTTCTTTCCTCGATCAAGCATCATTGATTCCCTCTGTAATTAGATAGTAGTAGTTAGAATTTAGCACAGTTTAATCACTATTTGTCTTAGGTTAAATAACAAGAAGTACGTAATAACTCTGGGCTTTCCCGTTCCCGTGGGATATGACCTTAGTACTCACTATTGCGCTAGGCTACACTGACAGGTGCACTACCATATAGAGTACTGGTAGCACATAACTCCCCAACCTCAAACCAATGCAAGGGTGATCTACATTTCCTTCCATACAATGCTTCATAAGGAGTCATTCTTCTACTAGAATGGAAACTATTATTGTAAGAAAATTCTACCAAAGGTAAATTTCTATCCCAACTCTCTTTCTGGTCTAATATACATGCCCTAAGTGTAATGTAATTATCTAATATTACAACATCTTAAATGTAAATAGATAAGGTCAGTATATTATTCTTAACCTTGATTATTTATTAATAATGTCTGAGCATTCATACCATTGTAATATTATTCAAATTAATTAGCTTCAGGTTTTTTTTCTCAGATCAAAACTTATAAGCATAGCAAAAATAAAATGTAATGCATCGGAGATAAATTTATAAAACATTATATATCCTTTCATAAGTGTTACAACATTGCATCTATTTGAGAATTTTCAAAACTCATCATAGGGTTAGGAGACAATATCTCTATCAATCAAACCCTTAGGCTACAAAATACTCTTAATAAAAGAACCTTCTTTAATGCCACTTCTATCTTTCCCAGATATTGCTAAATATTTGCATCTGATATATATAAGCACACAAATGCGAAAACTAGTTTCTTAATAGCTTAACAATTCAACAATTTGAATCTTACTGACATGTACCACCGTGCAAGCACAGAAAACCATTTCTTCTACATTCCATCATTTAATAATTAATCTTTTTTCATATAAATACATTGGTAAGCATTGTTTGATTAATTGGTATGTCAATGTGATGAAGATGGTCATTCTCATTCAATTATAATTTTTTTTTTCCAGGAAAAGCATACATGTCACAATTGAAATAATCAATAATCATCTATATATCTGCCATTCTTAAAACTTACCTTGCTTGGGAATGTGAAGCACATTTGGTCACATTGCAAGAAATGTGGACACTTGGCCACTTTTGTAAGAATTGTAAACACTTGGTCACATTGTGGACTCTTTGCCACTTTTATGAAATTAGTGAACACTTGATCACATTGTGGACTCTTGGCCACTTTTATGAAATTAGTGAACACTTGGTCACTTATACATACAATTAGCAATCACAATTCATCATGCTATTATTCTTGACTATAGCTGTTGTAAGACACGTTATAACTCATTTACAAATAGTATAATGTTTTGACCATCATAATTAATCTTAGAGATTATATTCGACCACCATGATAAAGGGTGAAATTTAAAGTGTTTCATATCCGTTACTCTATATTCTTCCATCCCTTCTAACTTGCAAGATTAATAATATTATATTTTAACATTCTTATGGTACCTTTTCTCACATTTAAATCATACAACCATTTCATTACTCATTTCTTTTTACTTATATTATTGACTTATTTTACATGCTAC
This sequence comes from Senna siamea, assembly GCA_031216115.1. NCBI lineage: Eukaryota > Viridiplantae > Streptophyta > Magnoliopsida > Fabales > Fabaceae > Senna > Senna siamea. The sequence goes on from CM062364.1 coordinate 16,613,588, forward strand.
ACTTGATAATTTCCCACACTTTATCACTCTTACATCTAAGTACATTACTAGATAAGAAAATAAACATACATCCAATATTCTTTGCGTTCTTATTTTACTAAATCAAAAAGTAACTTTTATTCTAAATTTTCAGCAACACTTCTATATTATTCTAAGAGAAATACTCTTGATTTACATAGATCAAAGGATGTTATATCACAGTTTCAAGCTATATCTTAAGTAACATGCTTCCTTTAGGTAACTTAAACTTAACAACACACATGGACCATTTAAGAAAACAAATTTCCTACACTTTCTAATTATAAGGTACTTAATTAAGCATGCTAGAATTTTTCCATCAACCGTTCCATCATGGGATTAGCTAAATCCACACCATTATATCCACAACCACAACCAATTCACTTCATCACACAAACTTAGCCACTGAAAATGTTGCATCTTAAGGAATGTAGAACTAGAAAATTAGATTCCATGAAAACTTTAAATCATACCACATAAATTAAATCATGAAAGAAAAACATAGAATTGCTAAGCTACCACAAGGATGCAAGAATGATGAATATGTCTTGGTGTTTCTCTTAGAGTTTGCTTATTTCCTTGTTCCTCCATCTTTCGGCCGAACTAATTTTTTTCTTTTCACCAATTGCTTATGTGCTTTTGCCTAAATACCAACCTGCTCTCCTTCTCACTGAATGCTTATAAGTTTTAACATAATTGTTAAGCTCCTCTTATTCACTATCCATATGTGCAACCGTCTTCCTACTTTTCCTTTCCATTCGGCCGAAATGATATATCACTTCTTACATTTACTTTCTAATTTTTAATTGCTATCACTAAATGCATTTTTTTTAATGGAATGTTACACTCTCCTTGTTATTCTCAATTTCTATTATTTTATAGCTACACTTGTATTTAAATAGAAATCACACTTTCCTTACACCCGTGTACACATATATGAATCAATCAATGCATCCTTCTTATCATTCAATTAAGTAAAAGGAAGAGAAGAAAAGGAATTCCATGCAAGACTCTCATACCTTAGCACTCAGTTATTTAAATACAAGTAATGAGAAGGAAAGAAAGAGGGCTATTGAAGCATGCCTCTTCATCTCTCTTCCACCTTTTCAAAATATATATATACACTTGGATGCTACACTTTCTCCCATCCTCTCATTTGTTGTTTCCATATACATTTATATAGTTTAATCTAATCCATTTGATGCTTATTCAGTTGAATCAAAAGAAAAAAAAGAAAAGAATTTAAGCACCTCAATTTAATGTAAGCACCTCACTCTTCATACAAGTACCTTAAGAACCTCAATTTTTCATATGATATTTGTTCCACCGAATGGCTCCTTTTATCTAATCATTATGAAAATTTTCTCATTCATTCTCATATATATTTATATGGCCAAGGTAAGGCAAAAAGGAATTCTTTCCTTTGTCTTACTAATACACTTTAATGATAAGGAATGAAAATGAAAGAGTGTACAAGTCTAACACGTCTCTTTTTCTTTTCTTCCTTTCTTCATTACCAATCCACCTTTTAGTTTTCTTTCTATAGGTTACGAGTCTTTTGGTATAAGAGGGGATTAATTTATAATACTTCATGTCCTCCTTCATTCATACACTATAATTACACGTCTCTTTTATTTATCCTTTCTTTCCACACACATTACCTTGTCTTCCTTCAATCCATGATCAGTTACCTCTTGCAAGCTCCTTGTAACTTGGAAGAAAACATATTACTAGAAACTAAGTCTCCCTTCTACTTTTCTTTATACTTACTTTTCAATTCGGCTAACACACAAAGAAAGAAGGTTTTCTCCCTTAGCATATTTATTCTAAACACTAAATTATACAAGAAATTTCATCATACTTTATAGCAAACTCATCCAATTAATTAAGGAAACATTAATTTAAAAATAATCAAGAAAATAAGGTATGTTACACTAAGCATATCTTCTAGAGTTTGTATGGTTTGTTCAGTCTGCCCATCAGTTTATGGATGATAAGTGTAACATCAGCTCCTTCTATGCATTAAGAGATGTTTGTTAATTTATAATGAATCAAATTCTTGTTTTTGTTGCATTAAGCTACATGTAGTTGCATTAGGAAAAGAGTTTTAAGGGAAAAGAAAGAATAGGGGCCAAATTGAAAGGAAAAAGATGGATTGAGGATAGAGGTATGAAATTCTAAAATTTTAGGGCAATAGGCCGTAAATTTAGCCAAATAATTTACTGTAGCAACAGAATTTTGAAAAATTTCTTGCCAAGAAGTTAGGGACAAAATGGTCATTTAACATAAAGTTGGAAGAATTATCAATTTGGGCAAAATGGTCGGGAATTAGGAACAAAGTTGCAAAAGATCGAATTGCCTATAAATAGGCTAGCCTTCCAAAACTCTTCATTTGGCTTCTTGAGTTCTGAAATTTTAGAGAGAGAGGGAAATCAAGTTAGAGAGAGAAAGAGTGGGAATTGAGAAGGAAGAAAGCTGTTAATCAAATTTAAGCATTCCAGGAGTTAGGAAAACTTACCAGAACCCTTCACCATCATCAAATACTGATTGGAAATCAGCAGAAAGGTAGCAAATCACCCATCTCCCTTATTTTTGAAAATACTATTTATGCTAGAAATTCTGAGTTTTATGATTATAAACTGAAGGGGGATTAAAAACCTACATTCTTAATGTCTTTGATTGCTGTTGGATGTTTTAAATTGCTTGAATATACTTGTAAATGCATGAATGGGAATCTGCGAAATGGTTTTTTCATAGTTTTTGAAAAAGAGCTTAAATCCCATATTTGAGCATGAATAATCGGTGGTTTAGGATATTTTTGAGTGGAAAATGAAGCTTTTATACTGTTATTGAGTTTTCAAACATCAAAACTATTTTAAAAACTTGTTCTTGGTGTAAAAATTTAGGTCAACGGACTTTTAAAAAACATAGCATAACATAACAGTCGACTTGTAGGCTTTACCAGTCGATTGTTGTGCTCCTGAGTTACCCAAAATCATATCCAGAATGCTAGCAGTCAACTGCCAAGGGCTGAAAGTCGACTGTCGTGTTCTTATTTTCCAGAAATTAGCCAAGAATAGAGCAGTCGACTGTCAGGGTCCTAGAAGTCGACTAATTGCTAACTGTTTAAAACATTTTTAGGGCAACAAGCTGAAAGTTGACTTGTAGCTCTCTACTTCAGAAAAATGGACTCAATAACCTCTTTTTATACACAATTAACCTAATACTTTGCTCAAATAAAGGATTTAATCTTGAATTGTAATGGGTAACATGAGAAATGTGTATACTTGAGAAATCATGAGAAAAAGAAGAGAAACAAGAGAATTTTAATGAGTATAAGCCATAAATGAGAATAACTGTAAATGGTTGATTCGCGAGAATTGATGTATTTGGTTATATCATGAGAATTGATGCATTTGGTTACTCTGCGAGAATTGATGCAATTGGTTATACTGCGAGAATAGCTGCAACTGGCTTTAATCCAGGAAAATTTTTACAGAAGGTTAACCACGAGAATAATTGCTGACGGATAACCTGAAAATAAATGCTGATGGTTAACCTGAGAATAAATGCTGACACTGAAAACCATGAGAATGATTGTAGGTAGCTCATGACTATGAGAAAACTCATTTATGGATGAAAATGTTTTTAAGAATTCTTTTATGATGCTTTTGATTTTGGCCATATCAAATTGCATAATTTCTTTTCTTATGCTCCATACTGATATGAGAATGTGATTTGTTACCATTACAGTTGAGTATGTATCCTATGTGATAATATCTATTGAAGTACATGTGTAATCATAAGTATATGTATAAGATATTTGTATAATCCATATACATTACTCCAACAGCATAATATTTTAAATTATTATGAAAAAGAATGTAGTAAATTTTTGTATCTATATGGTGGTACAAGCAGCTATTTTTAAATACGGGTGATTATTGCTACTAAAAATTTTTTCTCATTTAAGCTGGTTTGTATCAGATGCCTAGGTACCAAATTTTCTTGGAGGTCGAGGTAGAAATAATAGAGATACCATATCTAGGGCTTTTCCCGGTAGTTAAAGAAAAATGGATTGTATATGTGTGGGAAGTTCTTTCCCCTTGATGGTATGCATGATTAGGAATATATCATAGGTTTTTGGTATGCTCATATCCTGAATTGTTATATATCTTCTGGAGGGATCAGGAGAATGACTTTTGATGTAAGTAAGAAAGGCATATATGTATTAAGATATGTGAGATAGGATATTTTGTTTAAAAATAAGGTATGAGTGGCACGCTTGTTGTCTCCTTACCCTGCTCAGGCTCATATATCTATAGGTATATGTTTGACGCACACACTACTATTATGTATGTATAAAGATTATGTATAGTTGAATGTGAATGTGAATATCTCTAACTCCATTTACTTCATTTAAATTACTTCTTTATTTCTGCTACGTAATCTGTGAGAACCCTAGTGTAGTAACCCAAACTAGTAGCACTCAACTATTTAACTTAGAAAAAGTTAAAAATGTACTTGGGTAGACATAATAGTAACTCACCAATCCTATATTATATTACTTGGTATTATTTTATTAACTAAAAGGAATATAGGGTTGGGGATGTTACAATAAGCAACACTAGAACTAAGTTTAATGCTAAAGGCCTCTTGCAAGGCTCTCCAAAATCTAGAATTAAACCTAGGGTCCCTAGCAAATACTATATTAGTGGAAACTCCATAGAGTCTCACTATTTCTTGTGTATAAAATTAGGCTAACTTATCCAATGAAATTTTATTTTTATGGTCAGGAAATGTGCAAACTTAGTTAGTCTATTTACTATTGTCCAAATAGTATCATTTCCTGATGGTGTTTTAGTTAAACCCATTACAAAATCCATAGAAATATTATCCCATTTCCATTTAGGATTTTCTAGAGGTTGTAGTAATCCTACAGGCTTCTAATATTCAATTTTCACCTATTGGCATACTAGGCATCTAGCAACATACTTGGCTATATGCTTTTCAATACTTGGCCACCAAAATTTCTTTTTCAAATCTTGATACATCTTAGTGGCACCAGGAAGAATAGTATAGTTGCTCATATGGGCTTCCTTTAGAATTATGTCCCTCAGTTTTCCTAACTCTAGAACATAAATCCTATCTTGGAAGGTTACTACCCCATCAATTCCTCTCTTGAATTGTTTTAGGTCCTTTAATGACTTTAAGAATTCATCTTCTCCTTCTAGTTTTAAAATTTGAATTCTAAGATCATTTTCAATTCTCATTTCACTCAGGCACATCTTATCTAGCAATACCATAATGAACAAACTCAAATTCCTAAATTTCTCAATCAAGTTCATCTTACTCACCATCCTGTGAGCCACATGAAGGGATTTCCTACTTAAGGCATCCGCCACCACGTTTGCCTTTCCTAGATGGTATTTCAGTTTAAAATAATAATCTTTTAAAAATTCTATCCAACTTCTTTACCTTATGTTTAATTCTTTTTGGTTAAAAAGATATTTAAGACTTTTGTGTTCATTAAATACCTCAAACTTTGACCTATACAGATAGTGTCTCTAAATCTTCAAAGGAAACACTATGGTTACTAATTCTAAGTTATGGGTAGGATAATTTTCTTCATGAGATCTTAACTTTCTAGAAGCATATGTTATTACTCTTCTATTTTGCATTAAGACACATCCTAGGCCCTTCTTGGATGCATCACAATACACTAAAAAAAATTTCTAATTGGTCGAGAATGATTAAGATAGATGTGGTGGTTAACTTTCTTTCAAAGTTTGGAAACTATGTTAACATTTGAAATCTTATACAAATGGAACATCTTTTCTAGTCAATTTAGTCAAAGGCAACATGATCTGCGAGAACCCTTGAATATATCTCCTATAATACCTTGCTAATCCTAGAAAACTCCATATTTCTGTCACTGTTGTGGGTCTCTCTCAACTAATCACTGCCTCTGTCTTACTGGGATCTACTGCTACTCTATCTTTTGTGATTACATAACCTAAGAATTTTACCTCTTCTAACCAAAATTTACATTTCTCTAGTTTGGCATACAATTGCTTTTCCTTAAGCAACTGTAGCAAAATCCTAAGATGTTGTTCATGCTCTTCGATACTTTTAGAATACATAAGAATGTCATCAATAAACACTACCACAAACTGATCAAGGTAGGGTCTAAAGATATGATTCATGTAATCTATAAAAATAGATAGAGTATTTTTCAAACCAAATGGCATTACAAGAAATTCATAATGCCTATATCTGGTTCTAAAGGTTGTCTTAAGTATATCTTCTATTCTAATCTGGTGGTACCCCGACCTTAAATCAATCATGGAGAACACAATAGCTCCTCTTAATTGATCTAATACATTATTTACTCCAGGGAGTGGATATTTATTTTTAATAGTTACTCTATTTAATTGTCTATAATCTATACACATTATCAAGCTTCCATCTTTCTTTTTCACAAATAAGACTAGTGCTCCCCATGGTGAGGCACTGGGTTTAATAAATTGTTTTCCTAAGAGGTATTTTATTTGGATCTTCAATTCATTCAACTCTAAGGGAGAATTGTTTTCCTAAGAGACATTCTATAAGGTGCTATAGAAATTGGTCTTGTTCTAGGAACTAATTCTATAGAGAATTCTATCTCTCTCTTAGGTGGAAGACTTGAAATTTCTTCAGGAAAGACATCTGATAATTCACAAACTACAGGGATAACATTAAGTTTATGTTGGATCTCAATCTCAGAAGAACACATAAAACTTATTCTTTGGATCACTTCCTTAATTTTCCTATTTACAAGTATGGTATCTATAAAAGTCACAAACTTCTTAGAATAATCCAAGACTACCTTATTTATAGACAACCAGTTCATCCCCAGAATAATGTCCAAATCCATCAAAGGTAAACAAATCAGATTAACAACAAAACTGTTCTCCACAATAATTGGGCAATTTAAGCAGGCCAACGAAGTTAAAATCTATTCTCCATAAGGGGTAGAAATAAACAATTCATATGATAATTTAGATAAAAATAAATTCAACCCTCTACACATTCAGAGGAAATGAAGGAAAGAGTGGCACCAGAATCAAATAGTACAATTAAAGATATATCATTTATTAAACATATACCTTTAATTAAATCATTAGACTTAGCCACTTCCTTTCCTTTGAGAGTCTAAACTCTCCAAGTAGTTGTAGGTCGAGCGGGTTTAGCCTGTTTCTTCTGCTCTGGGCAATCTTTACAAAAATGTCTACGTTTTCCACATCTATAACAAACACCTTGCTGGAATCTATAAGGTCCATCACAGTTCTTCCCACACCTTGCACAAGCATTAGAAATTGCCTATCTCACTATGGGCCTCTTCCCTTTCTGATTTCCTTTAGGGTAATTGCACTTTTTAACTTTGGCCTCAACTTCGCCTCTAGATGCATTGCCTTCCATTTTTCATATGGTTGGTGCTTCAAATATGAAGAGAAATTGGACAACTCTTCAATTTTTGCAATGTAATCTTCAAAAGTCTTGTTACCCTACTTGATCTATATAAATTCTATCTCCCACTCATTTCTCACATTTTGAGGGAAATACTTCTCTAGAAATACCTTTTTAAATGATTCTTAGGTAGTCTGAATTCCTTGAGCCTCCAATAACTGTTTGGCTCCTCTTTACCAATGTCTTGCCTCTCCCACATGGAGAATAAAACCTTTTGAGCATCAGTACTCCCAAGAACCAATAATAGTTTCTCCATTTCCATCAGCCATTCTTTTACTATCGTGGGATGGAACTCACCCCTACAGGATGAAGGGTTTGATTTATGGAACTATGACTATCCCTGATAAGCTAGGTTCACTATTTATCTTCCAATCGGATTAAGATTAGGGTAGTTATTGTGTTCATTATCCTGGAATTGCTGAAACATTTAGGTAGTAGCTGTAGCTTACTCCCTCATAGCCTTAGCCACCCCTGTCATAGCCCACATCATCCTTTCTATAAGATTCCCACTTTCTTTCTCTTTTCCAATATTCTTCCTGTAACACCCCCATTAGCCTATGGTTCCTTTTAAGTGTTTAGAGGTATAATGTATATAATTATCATAATAATGGTGTGTTACTATCACTTATACCCGAGTAAATTTTAAAATTTTTACCAAGTTAATTAATTAATTGTCATTTAGGTTGGTCTTTACTCTCAACTTCTCTCAACATCGCAGCAGAATAATTATATATAGAATACGCTTGAATTAACTATACATAAACATGTGTTCTTAATTAAATATAATCAATTAAATATTGGGCATAGAGGCAACAATCCTGCCACTCATGCCACTATAATCTCATATAAGTATCCCTTCAATTACATCTATGTCTGGGTACTTACTCCTACTTTACCTTTTCTTTAGCCCAAGGGGACCTACACATCTGGTATATGGCAACACTATCGTGAGAAATGAATCTCAGTAGCAATGCAACTTGTTACGAAATCTATTGACCTGTACCACCGTGCTCACACAGAAAACTCTATATTCTTTCATAAAACATATTGTTTACTATTGGGATGGAGTGCATGTAGCATTTAATCATGGTATATACTCATACATATGCATATTCATCAAAACATATTATCTTTATAACATAGGAAGTGCATTCATCATCATTCTCATCATAAAAAATTTCTTATAAAACATATGTGTGATAGTAAACATGTCATCATTTCACTTTCATAACATGTGAGCAGTACATAAAACACCTTAAGAGTAATTAGGAGAGTTGCCCAATAATAAATACATGCACCATTGTATATATGAATGAGCGTATGGCTATTTAGTCATGCCTTACCTTTTGTACATTCTGAGGTGTCTCCCAATGGATCCAAATACCTTAATGGTCCCTGCCTTTTTCCAGCAGATCATCCCTGACTAGTGGGATTCCTCCCTTTCGTCCTAAACGGGGCTGGTATACTCTCATGGGATCACCGTCAACTCTATCCAAATCATTTCCTCTTCGCTTTTGGGTGGATCATAACACTATAGAATCACCACCATTCTTTGGAGGTGGATCACACTCTTGGTATGCTATTCTCTATATATACTCTAGGGTGAATCAGCCCATGCCCATGGTTATGCTTAACTCTAAGTATGTGTTTCTCACATGACCTTTAGGAGATGACACTAACTTAAAGTTCGCAAATATCACAGTGTTTTCAAAATCATCTAAGTTCAAGTGGATGTTTAACCATCCCAATTTATGGCACAACCATGGAATGCCCAATGGCCATCCCATACTGATAATCGGTCACTCAATCATGAGCCTATCTACCCTAAGGCATACACTGAGAATACTTTCCTCTGTCTCTTTTTGTGTTTTTTTCTCTCTCTTTGTTTCACTATCACAAGGGTCTCATCACCCAAAACTCCTAGTTTTCCTTCTTACCTATGTTGTGAGCCCTTAATTAAATTAGTATGAAAAATTACTAAGCTTAATTACCACTAAAAACCTCATTTCGTAAGTTGAAGGGCTGCCAGTCGGCTGCTAGAAGGCTAGCAATCGACTGGTGGCTCTCTGTATTCCTCGGGTGCCAGACACCAAGTTGGCAGCTAACTGGTGGCTTACTGGAATGCATCTTAGGTAAAATAAGAGAACTACAGTTGACTGCTAAGATGGCCAGTTGACTGCTTAGTGGAAACCCAGGCCCAATAGTTGACTGCTAGGAATTTGGCAGTCAATTGCTAAGCCTCTGTCTGTACTTCTAGGTTTTCTAGGAACACGATAGTATGTAGCAGTCGACTATTATGTTCTACTATAGTTCAGAAAATATAATTTTGATAGTACCCTGTCTAGAATGCATTCTATTTTCAATTCTAAACACATGAGCTTAATTTTCATACAACAAACTTTACTTCTCATTAAACATTTCTCATCCATTAGCTCAAACATGGTACATTCAAGGAAAACTAATCTATATCTCTAAATGAACACAACTCAGCCCTTCCAATTCGTTACAAGCATATATATGAGTATACATTTAGCAACATAACATCCCATAGAAATAGAAAAGCATATAGAATGTTGTAACCCTCTAATCCTACAGTTCTTTTTATGTTGGTTAAATAATATAAACTATATACTATAAGATTGGTGAATTACTACTTCCCTTACCCGAGTCAATTCTTAATTGTTTACCAAATGAAGTAATTAGTATTATTAGTTTGGGCTACTAAACTCGGGATCTCACACGTTACGCGGTGAAAATAAAAATATATTAGTTAAAATAACATACATGTGCATACATATATTCATATACATCAACATGCATTTACAGTGTATACATATCATTCATTAGACATATATCTATGGATATGTGAGAGTGTTAGCTAGGGTAAGGAGACAACAAGCCTGTCACTTATACCCATTTAACAAACATAGCTAGTGGATTCTTAGCTCACATATCCTAATACATATATGCCCATATCCTATGCATCAAACTATTCTCCTGATCCTTTTACCAAAAATACTACAAGGATTCAGGGTATGGGACATACCAAAAACTTTCTATTCTAATACTTCATGTAATTAGGGTGGGGGAAGAACTTCCCATACATATATAATCCAAAGTTCCTTAATAATAGGGAAATACTCCAAAAAGGGTATTTCAACTAACTCCATCTCTATCTCAAGAAGGATCTGGTATTTAGGCGTCTGACGCAAACTAGCATTTCATGAGAATAAATCTCAGTAACATTAACAAATATTTTTCAAAACAGCTAGTTTGTACCACCATAAACTCATACGAAAATTCTACATTCTTTTTCATAAAACAATACATCTATTGGGTCATCTTGTATAACATTTCATTTAACATTCATACTTGCATGCATAAACTTAACTCATAGTACATATCTCATCAATTCATCAAAACATATAGGTAACATAGTATCATTCATATAACTTTCATCATAACATAAAAAGCAATAAGGAAATAAGAGCACTTCTCAATGGCCTCTGCCAATCATGATTATAATTATCATCATATAATTGCATAATAAGAGAAATCTGGAGGGGCAACATGTGCACCACTCCATGTTTTCGCATATGTACTATGGCAACTCTGCCTGGAAGTCCTCGACTACATATAACATTTGTGTACATTCTGGAGCGTCCTCTAGTGGATCTAAGTACCATAAGGTCCTCAACTCTGGGTCCCACACATTAAGTACATACTGGGGTCCTCAAAATACAATGCTATTCATAAACATATATATATGGGTGAATCAATGCATACTATAGTTTTCACTAACTTACAATTTAAAATTATCACAATAATCGCGGAATGTCCGATCACCATCCCATACTAGCAATCATTCATTTAGATATGAACCTATCTACCACAAATACATATATTAAGAATAAAATTTTCATTTCTCTTATGCATTCTTGCTCTTTCCTTTTTACCTTCATCACTTTCATGCTCTTTCTCATTTACATTCAAAGTATATGCTACTTTGCTTGTAGTTTGAGTTTAATCTCTAGTTTGGATTTAGTTTTTGGGCTAGATATCATTCAAATATATCATTAAGTTCATCTTTTCATCACAAAAGGTGGCAGTCGACTGGTATTACGCTGCAAGTCAATTGAGTGCATTCTGTCTAAATTTTCAAAATTCCAAATAGAGAGCTATCAGTCAACTGATAGGTCAATGATTAACTGCTAGCTTCTTGTTGGGCCTGGCGATCAATTCTTTGGGTCGAGCGATCGACTACTCTGTTCTTGGGCATTTATGGAAAAATGAAGAATGCAGCGGTTTACTTCCAGGTGCTCGACAGTCGACTACTAGCATTCTGTATGCATTTCTGGGCATATCAAGAACACGGCAGTCGACTACTACACCAGGGTAGTCAGTTACTGCGCCTTGCTCTGTTTTGTAAATTACTGTTGACCCAAAATTTCAATCTAAAAACTTGTTTCTAAATCCATTTTGAAATTGATGAACTCAAGATAAACTCCTTTGCAACATTTAACACGAGAAAACAACCCAAAGCATCATGTAATCTTGTCCAAATATGAGATTAAAACTCATTTTCATTCAAACTAAAAAACCCATTTTTCAGAAGAAATTTTAAGCATGCACAAGTATTTTCAATCGGTTAAAAGCACCCAATAGTGATTAAAAACAATAAGAATGTAGTTTGTAATCCCTTTTTCTTTCAAACAAGTTTAATTTCACAAATTTCAATAGTATAAATAGTAAACTACAAAATAAAGGGGTTGGGTTATTATGCTACCTTAATCCATGTTTAACTGATGTATAGATGCTGATTTATGTTGTAGATACCTTCCTAATCACTTTTCTAACTCTAAATCTTGCTAGAAATGAGATTTACTGCCTTTTTCCTTTAGTTTCTCTCTCTACACGACCACTTTCTCTCTCTAGAATTTCAGAACTCAGGATGCCAAATGAAGGGTCTTAAGGATTGGCCTATTTATAGGCAGTCCGACCCTTTTGCAATTCTACTCCTAATTCCCAACCATTCGGTCCAAAATGATAATTCTTCTAACTATATGTTAAATTACCATTTTGTCCCTAGCTCACTGGCGGGAAGCTTTCAAAATTCTGTTGCTATAGTAAATCGTTTGGCCAAAATTTCAATTGTCATACCTAAACTCTTCCACCTTTCATTTTAGTCCTTTTCTTCATTCTAGTCAAATTTCTCACTCATTTCTAGTCCAATTCTTGCACTCATGCAACTATATGAAAGCTAACATAACCTAAATGCAACATACACAAGTAATTAATTAAAATTAACAAATATATCTCAAAATTTAGGAGCAGATGTTACAAATGTAGGTTTAACCCCAAACTCAGTTCAAACATTCAAAAATTCACACTTTTCCAACAACAGTAAACTTTCAGAAAAGAGTGGGGTTTAAGATGAATTGCTACCTTGATTCCTTGCAAATGTGTTTGTAGGATGTGTTAGGAGTACTATCCCCTTGCTACAGGATTAATTCCTAGCCTTGAATGTGCCCTTTTGCCTTCAAAAATCTCTTTCCCAGCCTTACCTCACCTTTTCTCTCTCTACTCTCCCCTTCTGCTTCTCTCTCTAGAAATGCTAAAGGTTTGAAGTGTGGGAGGGTTTAGGGCTTCAGTTAGGGTTTAAGAGAGGTTTGGGTATTTGCTCTTTAGAACCTCATCTATTTTGCACTCTTGGAATCAGTCACTTTTCCCTTTTCAATTGAGTCCCTTGCCATCTCTTGCTAAACCTTCATGTATTTCCTTTCAATTTAGTCACTAGGCTATGCAACTATATGTACTAATGCAATATACACAAGCATTAAACATTAAATTAAAAATTATCAAAATCTCTTTAATCATAATTAGAGCGAATGTTACACTTCCTAGGTAGGGCCATAGTTCACTTTACAAAAAAAACATTAACAAGGTGATCAGTCTTAATAACATAATATTTATAAGAGATCAAATGGCACCAATAAGGATTACTATCTACCCAAACCTAGAACTTCATTCCTCAAGTTAAAACACAATACAAGACAGTCAACTGCTTAGGCTCAACTAACTACCCTACATTAGTTTCACTCCTCAGGAATTTATGTAACACCCCTTATCTTAGCTTAATAGCGTCATATAATATGATCAGATAAGTGGTTACATTATTCCTTTCCTTTTTATCTCATTAATTTTCCTGAGCATTTAATCCATCAATAATTTAATATTTGATTAGGTTTGGATTCTTCTACTCAGGTAAACATACTTTTGCATAACAAAAATAAATTTCATACATCACAATGGAATTCATAAAATCTTTCATATATATATATAATAACTATCTGTTACATCATCCTGTATACATGTACTAGGATATATGAAGTACCCATCCATACGAAGTAAGGAGACAACAGGCCTGTCACTCAAACTCCTTTTACAAAACACTATGGATGAACAGGTCCTTCACATATCCTTTCCCCTATAATTGATCTTTTTCCTTTCTATATACAGCCAAAAAAATAGCAATCCTAATTCTAACCCAAAAAGAACATATAGAATCAGGACCAAAATGAAAGGGCAATAGATACATAACTAAAATGCTTAGTTCACTCTGGGGGAATTTCTATAACAGACATAATATAGATATCTTTCAAGATGGTGAAAGTCCCCAAGAAGGGAACTTCCACTGTTGCTACTTTTATCTCCATAATCATGCAATATCTAGGCATCTGATACATATCATCATAATAATGAGAAATATATTCTCAGTAGCTAAAAAAACCATTTTCTTATAATCAACTAATATGTACCACTATACGAATACAAAAAATAGATTTACATTCTATTCAGTGCAAAACTCTTTCATTCATTTCTATGGGTATGCCATATGTGAAACATGTGTGTATATATCTATGAATATGAGATATCCAGCAAGTGATATCATTAATGGAATATATGGTAAGATTTCAACATTTCTTATACATTAACAATTCATACTTATAACATGTTCATGCATTATAAATAATCATGATAATATACTCAGCTTAAAGCCATCTTTCGGTGACATACAAATGCATTTGTTAGGGTTGCACAGTGACAACATAGAGCTTTAGTCTCATCTAGAGATATTGCCCTATTTGGAGGTATACACTAAATCATTCCTCCTTAAAGTATAATTTCTTGGGGTTATACACCAGATCATTCCTCCGCAAGGTTTTATTCTTTGGAGGTATACACTAGATCATTCCTCCTCAAAGTTTTGTTCTTTAGAGGTATACACCAGGTCATTCCTCCTTAAAGTTTTGTTCTTTGGAGGTATACACCATATTATTCCTCCTCAAGGGGGATATAAAAGTGTTGTGCTCCACCATTATTTAGTGACTTCACATGTCTTTCCTTTCACAAATGGAAGACGCATTCCCAAGCCATTCAATCATATTCACATGATTTTGAACATGTTTCTATCAATGGCATAATGCATGCAATTTGCTACTACCATTTAGTAATCACATCAATTTTCCCCATTTTTGCTTAACATAGGCCACTTTAATGTGCATATTAGGCCACTTTTCATTAACACATAAAGTTAGCATTTCAAGGGAAAATTTACACATCTCTTGGCCAAAGCAAGAAAAGCATGAAGAATTGGCATTTCTAACCCATTTGGTTCATTTCTAGCATTATTGCTACCATTTAGACATTATTGTAACAATTTTTATATTTATGCATAACACTTTCTCACACCTCAAATTAGGTAAGTGTACATTAAGCCTTTCTTTCTCACACTTTTCTAGCTCATTTTCCATGCCAAGTGTGACAAAACACATGATCTTACAACTTTACATCTTTAAGCATAATTTTAAGGTGAAATGGTAAAGCTTTAAAATGGTAAATTTGCTAAAAACATAAAAATACCATAACTTTCTCTCTCCTTCTTTCATATGACTAAACTTATAAGGTTTTCTGGTCATTTTCAAATGCAATTTCAGCACCATTTGTATGGATTCTCTAGGCCAAGATCGGTAAGGCACACTTTCTTGGTTAATGGTGAAGTTAGAAAATGGGAAAAGTGTCAAGACATTAACCTAACTAAATTTTCTCTCTCCTACCATTTTATGGCAAGTTATCTCACTATTTTTGGACACATTTTCAAGCCAATTTCAGCACCCTCACCATGACAACCATTTGGCCAAAGGGAGACAAGAATAGAAATGAAGTGTCTTCACCATTTTGCTTGCAAGACAATCATAAACAAATAGATCTCATGCAAAATCACCATTTTCTCACTCTAATACACAACAATTCAACAATGGCAAACATTAGGGTTTTTCAAGAGTTAGGTTCCAATCTTGAGAAATTTCTATCTCTTATGTTATCAAGCATTTCAACATATCCATAGCCATAAACACAATAAGATTTCATCATATACAAACCCCATTCAAGTAAATCTTCCATAAGAATGTAGAGAGAGAAAACCCTAACCTTCTTGCAAGTTTAAGAACACTTTAATCAAATGATAAAACAAGAAAATAAGGGTTTAGGCATCTTTAGCTGCCTTGAAAATGCAAGATTAGTGAAATTTCCCAGTTAGTTTGCCTTGAAATCCTTCTTTTCCAAGCTTGGATGTGTTTAGGCTAGTACCTCTTCTTCTTCTCTTCTTCAACTTCCTTTTCTCCTAAAGAAAGAAGATGGCTTAAATTAGGATTTTGGTGAAATTACCAAAATGCCCTTGGTGTGAAATGATCAATTTACCCTTACTACTCCTTTTCAAGAATGGCATCCACTCTCCTTAAGGTTGTAATTTTGTGGAACTTCCATAGGCTAGGACAATTTTGCCCTTATGAATTTTGAAAATCCAGATTTTCCCCTCATCTTTTTGGAAAATTACCAATATGTTCCTAAGGAAATTACCATTTTACCCTTTATGTCCAAATGGCCATGTTAACCCCAATTTTCACCCTTTTCGCGTTTAATGGGCAAAAATCACTTAAATAAAGTTTTATAAAACTTATTTTTGTGAAATTACTAATTTACCCTTCTTTTGATAAAATTATCATTTTGCCCTTTATGCTAATACCATGATATTCACCCTTATTCTTTCTCTTTTTGAAAATAAAAGGGTAAAGACTTCAAATTCTATTTCCTTGGAATATTTAAGTAAAAATTAAATATCTTATTGCGCGATAGAACAAAGGACCAAGACATTGGAGATAATGAGCAGAGCTCCGCGGAGGCACAACAATGTTCTAGTGCCAAGGGACGACGAGTGGGACACTACCTTTAACTTTGGCCACTGGAACACTTTAAATCCATAGAGCTTTAGCGATAAACCCTCACGACCTGAGAAGGTAACCAATCTGTGTCACAATTGTTCTATGGCATTTTTCATTTGATCAACCATCCGTGGCCATCCCTCTAACCTTGGGCAACCCATTCGTGGTCGATCATCCATCCACTAGTGACCTATTTGTGACATTTCGTCTGGTACCTGAGAACTCGAGAGTGTGTGACCCGACGAGATTGAAGACCTATCTGGCATTTTTTGTTTGGTCTACTACCAGTAACTGGCCACTCGTCCTTCAGCAACTCGTCCTCGACCTTCTGCCTACTCATTGGTGGTTCGTAAAGCTTTATTTTGTCGAGTACTCAAGGATCCGACCCGACCTGTAAGGTACCAAATAGGTAGTCTGAGAATCTGACATTTTTGGCAGCTTTTTGGCGAGTTTTCAATGGTTTTCTGGCGACTGTTTCATACAGTTACCATTGGGCATTTGAGAAGACAAATGTGTGCATAATTTTTTACTATTTTTATCTCCTGTATAATTGAATTACCTGCGAACATGTGTAGTTAGATTTGTAAAATGTAACACTTGTAACACCCTTTATCCCATGGTTCCTTTTAAGTTAATTTAAAGGATATAATATGTAAATATCATAACAATGGTGTGTTACTATTACTTCTACCCAAGTAAATTTAAACTTTTTACCAAGTTGTTTAATTAAGTGCTATTTGGGGTTAGGTTCTACACTTGAGTTCTCACTCAAGAATCACAGCAGAATTACCAAAATCATATATATATATTAGGCTCTAGATAACTATACATAAACATGCATAATTACTCATTAGTTGACTTTCATTTAACTATTGGGGTATGGAGACAACATCCCTGCCACTCATAACCCCATCAAATGAACTATTGATAGTGATAATTAATTCATATACATGCAAGTTAAGATATGCTATACAAGATATAATCTATACTAGCTTTTCTAAAAAATCATAAAGACTAGTACCAAATGAACATATACCTATACTATTCAAAATAGATATTTCTATGTACCCCCAAGATGGGTACCTCTTCCTTAGTTACCTTTATCTCCAGCCCAGGACCTACCCATTTGCCACACTCTAGTATTTCTGTGAGAAATTAATCCCAGTAGCAATGAAACCTGTCTTGAAAAATACTAACCTGTACAACTGTATTTATATGAAAATCTCTTCATTCTTTCATCCTAAAAACATAGTACATACTATTGGGATTCAATGCATTCAATATATTCTCATGTCATGTGCTTATATTTATGCATGTATATCTAAAACATCTAAACTTTGAAATATGGGATGTGTATTCATCATCATTCTCATCATAACTTTCATATGAAATATACGAGTAGGAAAAATAACATATCATAAGAGTTATTGGGAGTGTCGCCCAGCGAACAACTCCACGTACCACTTCATACATGCATGAGTTATCTTAACATCATATGTGACAATTTACCACCCTTAACTTTTTGTACTATCTGTAGTGTCCCCCAGTGGATCCAAGTACTCTCTCATACCAGCGGGATCATTGTCAACTCTACCTAACTTATCTCTCTTCCCCAACGGGACTGGTATAACTATCTCATAACCAGCTGGATTATTGTTAACTATGTAACAACCCCGTTACCCTACTTTACACATCATAGACTATATCTTAGCGGAAGCATAGAAAATCATAATAAATTTTTCACTCTCCCACATTAGGGAACATTAGAGGGTCGCTACTAGTTGAGTGTAACACAAATAGACTCTTCTCATAGTCCATTCAAATTCCACTCAACCACTTTTCTGTGCAACATATCTATTATCACATTATACCATCACATACTACTCTGGAATATAAAGTTCTACTAGCCATCAAGTAAACAATTGAAATATATTATGCCATAATACTCAATCTATGCATACATTAGTAATTAAATCACAATTCATCAAGTTCATTATACAATTCTATATCCAAGACATTCATCATTAAATATATATACATAATCTTGAGCCTACTACAATCTGGCTCAATACTATACACTTCTTTTAGTGTTGCCTTGTAGCCTCGGCATCTGTCTCTCATGTCCATCTATCTCCTAGGCATCTCCTGTTCCTGGTTATCTGAACAAACAACTTAATAAGATATATAAATCCCAGTAGAGCAACATACAATTCAATACTTTTAAAAATAGTCGTATGATCAGCTTTGTCAAGAACAAAAATCGTCTCCCAAAGTTTAGTTCAAATATATGTGAATTACTAAATACTCTCAATTCAAAATAAATATGGGAAATCAATTCAAAATAACAATAGTATAGCATCTCAAATCTATAGAAATCATACTTTTAAATTATGCCTGTAAATCTCATACATATATATATCTATCACAAATCTCATGTGATCATCATCCTAATTGCATGTCATTTTATCAAATAACAAGTTTTAGTTAGGTGTGATTCGTAACACCAATCACCCACTAAAGGATAGGCAAGAACCAACTTCCAGGGCATCCCCAATATGTGCATATTGCTAATCTCATCCTCATACTGTCTATATGGCAATACATACACATAGTCGACTAATACTAAGGGTTATAGGACATTACACTTAAACCCATACATCACCCCGTATAGACCATCCACCCTAACTCCTAAAGTCTTCCATAAGATTGTCTTGGTTTAATGGGTAACTCCTAACTCCTTAAGTTACCTTCATCTCCAGCCAGGGACCTACACATCTGTAACACTCTAGTATTTATGTGAGAAATTAATCTCAGTAGCAATGCAACCTGTCTTGAAAACTACTAACCTGTACCACCGTATTTATACGAAAATCTCTACATTCTTTCAGCATAAAACCATAGTACATATTATTAGGATACAATGTGTAATGCCCTTATCTAGTATTACAACTCCTTTGATGTATCTAGATAAGTTCAGTACATTATTCTTAACCTTAATTATGCATTTACAACGTCTGAGCATTCATACCATTAAGTATTATTATTGTGGATCGGGTTCGGGTTCGGGTTCTTTTGCTTAGATAACCATACTTTATGCACAGCGAAAATTAAAATTTCATACATCACAGAAAAATTCATAAAACTTTTATATTACAAATAATAATTTTCCAATAATAAATGTCTGTTATATCCTTCTGTGAACATATACTAGGATATCTGAAGTACCCGACCATAAGGAGTCAGGAGACAACAAGCCTGTCACTCAAACCCCTTTTACAAAATACTAGGGATGAATTGGTCCTTCATATATCCTTCCCCCAATAATTTCCCTTTTCCCTTTCCTATATATAGCAAAAAATAACAGTCCTAATTCTAACCCCAAAAACAGATAATATGTAAAATTAGGACCCAAAATGAAGGACTACAAAAATGCTCTTAAACAAAAGGACTTCTTTTAATGCTACTCCCATCCTTCGCCCACATTGCTAAACATCCAGATCTAATACATATTAGCATATAGATGAGAAAACAAGTTTCCTAGTAGCATAACAATTCATCATTTAAAATCAACTAATATGTACCAGTATGCAAGCACAGAAGAACATTTTTTCATCTACATTCTATTCTTTTAAACTATAGTCTCATTTATATAACCGATTAGCAAGCACTGTATGAGTATTTGGAATGTCAATGTGATGAAAGTGGATATTTTTATTTCACGTATAACATCTTTTCATGGGATCATACATGTTAAAAACTGAAATAAAAAATGATCAACAATACATTTCATTCTTAAAACTTACCTTGTCTCAAAGTGTGAAGTACCTTCCTTCACACTTCAAGAAATGTGGACACTTGGCCACCTTTATAAAATAATTGTGAACACTAGGTCACAAGTGTAAAGCACCTTCAGTCACACCTCAAGAATTGTCGACACTTAGCCACTTTTATAAATTAATTGTGAACACTAGGCCACAAGTGTGAAGCACCTTCGGTCACAAGTGTGAAGTACCTTCAGTCACACCTCAAGAATTGTTTGGACACTTGGCCACCTTTATAAAATAATTGTGAACACTAGGTCACTAGTGTGAAGCACCTTCGGTCACACCTCAAGAATTGTGGACACTTTCCCACCTTTATGAAATAATTGTTACAATTGTCTATTGTTATGTGGTCGTAAATTAACCATCCATAATCTCATAAATTTTTTCAACATAAGAACATAGATGACATAAATAGGAATAAATTGCAATCACCATTCATCTAACTATAACATTTCTCATTTTCCCTTGACTTGAGCCATTATAAGATACCTTATAAGTCATTTACCGTTGCATATGTATTCGGTCACTTCAATTTAAAATGAGGGATTGTTTTAGCCATCATGACAAGATAATACTCCCTAAGGTTTTTCATGCCACATTGTCAAATTCTTCCCTTCTTTTTATAATTTAAACCTAATGATATCATGCATTAATTTCTAGGGTGCTTTCTTCCACATTTAGTTTGTGTAACCATTGCCATTAATAATTTATTCCACTTGCTTTCTTAGTTCATGCTACACACTAATTTAAGGTTACACACCTATCTAAATTTTTACATTTTAATAACAACGGGAGCTTTATCATGTGCAAAAAGTGAAGTATTTAATTATACCTTAATTAACCAAGTTTTGTTTCTTTCTCTTAGCCAAAACCAAAGTGTAATCTCTCTTACACAATTTTCATCAAGCCATTTCATACCTTGAAAAGGCCACTCTCTGATTTGATAAGCCAATAAGAGCCACTTTCTGATTTGGTAAGCCAACAAGAGCAATGTCATAAATTGTAAACCAAATTCTAGCTAGCAACCTTCATTTTGATGCCTATAACTTAAAACATATACTAGTCATGCAAAAATACAAAATTTTAGCACTATCTTATGTTAGAACTTTCCATGATACATGCTAAATTTTACTAACAATAGTTCTTTCATGATAATAACAATATCCATTTTAACACATCAACAAACACCTCCATTTTACCATACAAGCTTAGCTAAGAGACATTCACATTTTCAAGAATTTAGAGAGGAAACTAATGTTCCATGAAAGCTTAGAAAAACATGATGAATATATTCTAAACCATGGAAAAGAATTAAAAGAATTGCTAAGCTACCTCAGGGATGAAATCAAGTGGGATTGTCTTAGATTTACCCTTTACGTTTTCCCTTACTCCTTTGCTTCTTCTTTTCTCGATCAACTTAGTTCTTTCTACCCTCATGAAAGCTCTTGTGTTTTGGTTAATACTCACGCTGCTCTCCCCCTCTCGCTTGTTGTATCCATTTTAATTCAATCCATCTCTTGCATTTTATCTATTGGGGTAAATGGAAGGCTACTCCCCCTTTCTATCCTTATTTATTATTATTCACTAGCCCCACGTGTAATCAAGTACAAGACATTTCCTTGTAGCCTTATATTAACCATTTGATCATACCAAGGAAGGGAGGAAGGGAAGTCGCGTAAGCTCCACACTCCGAGCAAGAAGTACGGTCCACGCAAGAGGCATCTTCCATCCAAGATATACTTCTCACACAAGCTACATGGTTTGGCATTACAATTTTCTTCCATCATACACCTTTATATGTGTATTTTATTTTAAATAAATTATGCACTCTCCTCCCTCTTCTCTCTTTTATCTCCTTCACTGATTGCACGTGTATATGCTCTACACTTCTTTCCTTTCCCAATTGTCCTTTCTGTGTGGTTAAA
The DNA here is from genome assembly GCA_031216115.1 of Senna siamea. Classification (NCBI taxonomy): domain Eukaryota; kingdom Viridiplantae; phylum Streptophyta; class Magnoliopsida; order Fabales; family Fabaceae; genus Senna; species Senna siamea. The sequence goes on from CM062364.1 coordinate 16,636,145, forward strand.
GCAATTTACATTATTCTTCCTATGTAAGCTCATCACTCGGTGGCGCCAAAAGAAGGGAAAAAAAATGGATTCATACAAGATGCATATTTTAGCATTGTACTTTTATATTTTAATCTATTCCATGTGATGCTATGTGATGGAATCAAAGGAATAAAGGGAGAGATTAAGCACCTCAATTTCATTGAAGCACCTCACATGTCCAAGCATCTTACTCTCATCTCTCGGTTACCTTGGACTTGAACAAGGAGAAGGAAAGAAGGAAAGCAATTGCCACACCCCTCTTCCCTCTTTTCCTTTTTGCCATATAGTGATATATAATTTAAAAATTTTCTATTGTTCCTATAGCATTGTACGATGGGATAATTAAGGAGAAGAAAAATTCTCACTCACTCTTACTTGTTTATTTCACCATTCAGTTGACTAGGATGTCAAGGAAAAATAATTAAGCACCTCAAGCACCTCATGCTTTATGTAAGAACCTCAAGCACCTTAAATTTTTATGTGTTTTCCTCCTACTCACATTATAATTTGGTTACCACAAGGAAGAAAGTGTTATCCTTTAGCTTATTTATTCTAAATATTAAATTACACAAGTAAATTCATCATACTTTATAGCAAACTCATCCAATTAATTATGGGAACATTAATTTAAACTAATCAAGAGAATATAGGGTGTTACATTTCTCCCCTCCTTAAAAATAATTTCGTCCTCAAAATTTATACATGCCTCATGTAAATAATTCTAGATACGCTCTGCGCATGTCTTCCTCTCTTTTCGAGGTGACTTCCTATGGTGAGGCTCGATCCCACAAGATCCTTACCAGGGTAATGGTTTTATTCCTTAGGGTCTTGACCTCAGTACCGATAATTTGTAAAGGTTTTGGCTTATATGTCAGATTATCCTTTAATTGTAGAGTACTGGCGTCAAGTATATGTGAAGGGTCAGGCATGTATTTTTTGAGCTGTGATACATGGAATCCATTATGAAGGTTTGACAAGTGTGGTGGTAAGGCTATCTAGTATGCTGATAGACCTACTCTCTTCAACATTTGGAAAGGTCCAATATATCTAGGACTTAGCTTTCTAGACTTCATAGCTTTACCAATACTAGTAGTCAGGGATACTTTCAGAAAAGCATGTCTCCTTCCTCAAACTTTAGGGGTCTTCCCCTTTTGTCAGCATAGCTCTTTTGTCTGTCCTGAGCCTTTGCCCTTTTCTCTCTGATCATTTTAATTTGATCATTTGTCTATTGCACTAACTCAAGTCCTAACAGTTGCCTCTCACCCACTTCATACTAACATAATGGAGACCTATACTTTCTCCCATATAGGGCTTCATAAGGTGCCATGCATATGCTAGAGTAGAAACTATTGTTGTGAGAAAACTCAATCAATGGTAAACTCCTATCTCAGTTTCCTTTATACTCTAAAACACAAACCCTAAGCCTATCCTCTAAGGTCTGAATGGTTCTCTCTATCTGTCCATCTGTTTGAGGATGGTATGATGTACTGAAACTCAACCTAGTCCCAAAGGCTTCCTGCAGGACTTTCCAAAATCTGGAGGTAAATCTGGGATCTCTATCTGAAACAATGCTAATGTGTGCACCATAAAGTCCCACTATCTCATGAATATTTGCTATGTTAATTTATCCCAGGAGTAATTAATCTTAATGGGTAGGAAATGAGCAGACTTAGTTAACCTATCCATTATTACCCAAATAACATCATTCCCTGATTGGGTTCTAGGTAACCTTACCAAAAAATCTATTGAAATTTTGTCCCACTTCCACTCAGGAATGTCTAATGGCTACAATAACCCAGTAGGTTTTTGGTGCTCAATCTTTACCTACTGACATAATAGGCACTTAGCTACGTGTTCCATAATATGTTTCTTCATACCTGGCCACCAAAACCTCTCCTTCAAATCCTGATACATCTTAGTGGCTCTAAGATGAATAATGTATTTACTTTCGTGAGCTTCCTCTAATATCTTATCCCTTAGTTCACCTATCTTAGGAACATAAATTCTATTCTAGAAAGTTACCATTCCATCATCTTCCCTTATGAACTCCTTTGAATCCTTTAGAAATTCTAGGAATTCATCACCCTTTTAAGCTTCTAAGATTTGAGCCCTGAGAGTCTTCTCAATTCTTAATTCACTCAAGCAGATTTTATTAGGTAACACTAGAGTAGATAAACTCATGTTCCTAAATTTCTCTATTAAGCCTATTTCACTCACCATCAGTCGAGCTACTTGGCGAGACTTCCTACTTAATGCATCTGCCACAATATTTTCCTTACCTGGATGGTACTTCAATTTAAAATTATAATCCTTAATGAATTCCATCCATCTCCTCTGCCTCACATTCAATTTCTTATGGTTAAAGAGGTACTTGAGACTTTTATGGTTACTAAATACCTCAAAATTAGACCTATAGAGGTAGTATCTCTAAATCTTCAAGGCAAATACTATGGCTGCTAACTCTAGGTCATGGGTAGGATAGTTTCTCTTATGTGGTCTTAACTGCCCAGAAGCATATGCAGTCACTCTCTCCCTTTGCATCAGGACACATCCTAACCCTTTCGTAGATGCATCACAATATAATTCAAAATTTTCTAAAGGGTCAGAGATAATCAAAACAGGTGTAGTAGTTAATTTCTCCTTCAGAGTTTGGAAACTTTGTTCACATTTGATGTCCCACACAAATGGAACATCCTTCTGGGTTAGTTTGGTCATAGGCATTGAAAATCCCTAAATGAACTGTCTATAGTATCCTGCTAACCCTAAGAAACTCCTGACTTCAGTCACAGTAGTAAGTTTTTCCCAATTTACTACTACTTTAGTCTTACTAGGATCCACTGACACTCTTTCTTCAGAAATTACATGCCTTAAAAATTTTACTTCCTCTAGCCAAAATTCACACTTCTCTAATTTGGCATACAGTTGTTTCTCCCTAAGTATTTGTAGCACTATCCTGTAGTGTTGTTCATGCTCTTGCCTATTTTTAGAATACACTAATATGTCATCAATAAACACTACTACGAACTGATGGAGGTAGGGTCTAAAGATGCGGTTCATGTAGTTCATAAAAATAACTGAAGCATTTGTCAGGCCAAATTGCATCACAACAAATTCATAGTGCCCATACCTAATCCTAAAGGCAATCTTAGGTATGTCCTCATCTCTAACTCTGATTTGATGATACCCCGATCTTAAATCAATTTTGAAAAGATAGTGGCCCCTCTCAATTGGTCTAATAGGTCATCAATTCTAAGGAGAGGATATTTATTCTTCACTGTCACCTTATTTAGCTTCTTATAATCTATACACATCCTTATGCTCCTATCCTTCTTCTTGACAAACAACACAGGTGCTCCCCATGATAACACACTGGGTTTAATAAATTTTTGGCTAAGAGGTCCTCTATTTGTACCTTCAATTCATTTAATTCTATTAGGGACATCCTATAAGGTGTTAAGGAAATTGGTCCTGCCCCAAGGACTAGCTCTATGAAAAACTCTATTTCTTTCTCTGGTGGGAGACTTGTAATCTCTTTTGGGAATACATCAGGAAATTCATTGACTACAAGAATGGTTTCTAGCTTATGCTAACTTTCCACTTCTGAGGAACACAAGAAACCAATTCTCTGGTTTTTCCTCTCAATCCCGATATTTACTGGTTTAGTATTTATGAAAGTCACAGACTTAGCTAAATAGTCCAAGATAACATTATTTGAAGAGAGCCAGTCCATACCAAGGATAATGTCAAGCTCAATCATGGGTAAATAGATAAGGTCTATAATGAAGGTTATGTTTCCAATCACAATATAACAGTTCAAAAAAATCAATGAAGTAGACACCTGTTCATTAGTAGGTACTGCTACAGAAAGTTTATAAGGAAGGGTGGTTGTTGACATTTTCAATTTTTGAACACAGTCTACTGAAATAAAGGAATAGGTGGCACTAAAGTCATACAATACAATTAAATGAACATCGTTAATAAAACACATACCTTTCATCAGATCTTCAGACTAGGCCACTTCCTTACCTTTTAGGGTATACACCCTTCCCTTGGTAAGGGGTCTTGTGATCTCCTCTAGTTTCTTTAGGGTAGTACAATTTTGGGAGGTGTTTTATGGCTTCCCACATCTGTAGCACACGTTCTGTCCCATCAGACACAACCTATCTCTATGATTCTTCCCACATATTGAAAAGTTATTTTGAGAAATAGGAATATTCATTGGCCTCTTCCCTGTTTGGTTCCTCTAAAACTTACTATCACAACCCCTGTTAAATCCGAATAGGTTCTTTCTTTTGAGAAATCCAGATTCCTGCTTCCCCTTCTTCAGTGCTGCTAGGGACTTGGAGGCTATGCGACATTTTTAATTCAATCCATCTCTTGCATTTTATCTATTTGGGTAAATGGAAGGTTACTCCCCCTTTCTATCCTTAATTATTATTATTCACTAGCCCTATATGTAATCAAGTACAAGCCATTTCCTTGTAACCTTATATTAACCATTCAGTCATGCTAAGGAAGGGAGGAAGGGAAGTCATGTAAGTTGCACACTCCAAGAAAGAAGTACGGTCCATGCAAGAGGCATCTTCCATGCAAGATATACTTCTCACACAAGATACATGGTTTGGCATTATTACAATTTGCTTCCACCGTACACCTTCATATGTGTATTTTATTTTAAATAAATTTTGCATTCTCCTCCCTCTTATCACTTTTATCTCCTTCACCGAGTGCACATGTATATGCTCTACACTTTTTTCCTTTTCCAATTTTCCTTGCCATGTGGTTAAAGCAATTTACATTCTTCTTCCTATGTAAGCTCATTACTCGGTGGCGTTAAAAGAAAGGAAAAAAATGGATTCACGCAAGATGCATATTTTAGCATTGTACTTTTATATTTTAATCTATTCCACGTGATGCTATGTGATAGAATCGAAGGAATCAAAGGAGAGAGGTTAAGCACCTCAATTTCATTTAAGCACCTCACGTATCCAAAGCATCTTACTCTCATCTCTCGGTTAACTTGGACTTGAACAAGGAGAAGGAAATAAAGAAAGCAATTGCCGCACACCTCTTCCCTCTTTTCCTCTTTGCCGTACAGTGATATAGGATTTACAAATTTTCCATGGTTCCCATAGCATTGTACAATGGGATAATTAAGGAGAAGAAAAATTATCTCACTCACTTATTTATTTCACCATTCGATTGACTAGGGATTTCAAGGAAAAATAATTAAGCACCTCATGCTTTATGTAAGAACCTCAAGCACCTTAAATTTTTATGTGGTGTTTTCCTCCTACTCACATTATAATTCGGTTACCACAAGGAAGAAAGTGTTATCCTTTAGCTTATTTATTCTAAATATTAAATTACACAAGTAAATTCATCATACTTTATAGCAAACACATCCAATTAATTAAGGAAACATTAATTTAAACTAATCAAGAGAATATGGGGTGTTACACAATGCATGCAACATATTCTCATGTCATATGCTCATATTTATGCATGTACATCTAAAACATCTAAACTTTGAAATATGGGAGTCGACTGGTGTAACGCCCCTATCTAGTATTACAATTCATCCGATGCAAACAGATAGGTTCAGTACATTATTCTTATCCTTTTATTTAGTTAATGTCTGAGCAGTTACACCATTAAGTGTCATTAAGCAGATTAGGTTGGGGACTTTTGCTCAGATTAAAACTTGTATGCACAGCAGAATAAAAAGAAATACCATGCTACATAGCGAAAATTTTAACTTTCATAGAATTCAAATAATATAAGTCCAATAATGTCCATTACATTCTGGTAAACATGTTCCCGGATATATAAAGTACCCGTCCATAGAAAGTCAGGAGACAACAGGTCTGTCACTCAGACTCCCTTATAAATTTCTAAGGATGGACTAGTCCTTCACATATCTTTCCCTAGGGGTATCCCATGTACATCTCATATATGCAGCCAAAAGAATAGTCCTAAGTCTAAACCCAATATATTTGGACAAGGACCCAAAATAGGGGTTACAAAATTTTTCTTTAGACCAAAAGAAACCTCTATCTCCCAGTCCTGCTAAGTATCCGTATCTGATACATATTAGCATATAAATGAGAAACACAAGTTTCTCAGTAGCTTAACAATTACGTTTTAAAAAAACTAATATGTATCAAGGTGCAAGCACTAAAATATTTAATTCTACATTCTTGGAATAAAAATATAGCACTGTGTATAAACATAAATTGACAAGCAATGTATGATCAATTTAAATGTCAATGTGCTAAAAATAATATTCTTTCAAGTAAAACATCTTTGCATGCTATAAAATGCATTATCTTAAAATTAACAAAATCGATTATGCTTATCATTCTTAAAACTTACTTTTATATAATAGTTGTGCATACTTGGGTGCTTTGTGGACTCTTGGCCACCTTTATAATTCTTTGTGCACACTCGGGCACTTGTGGACGCTTGGGTACTTGTGGACACTTGGCCACCTTTCTAGGATCATTGTGCACACTTGGGCACTATGTAGACACTTGGCTACCTTTATATTTCTTTGTGCACACTTAGTCATATGGGGACACTTGGCCACCTTTAAATTCTTTTTGCACACTTGGCCACCTGTAAAATTCTTTGTGTGTGCACACTTGGGCACATGTAGACACTTGGCCACCTTTGAAATTCTTTGTCAATTTTTGAGAGAAATTTTCTTTTTCTTGAAAAATAATACTAGTGTACATTTCTTTAAAATTCTAATATTTTCAAGGATAAAAATTCCTCATTTCTTGGAAATTGATATTAATGTACATTACTTGTGAAAATTCTATTAACTTCAAGAATAATTTCCCTTTCTTAAAAATTAATGTAAATGTGCATTTCTTATAAAACTTCTAATATTTTAGGAATTATTTCTCCTTTCTTGGAAATTAATTCTAATGCACATTTCTTATGAAAAATTCTACCATTTTAAGAATATTTTTTTTCTTGCAATAATAATAATATCCTCTCTTATGACTTCAATAATAAATTCCCATATTTTTGAATTAATATCATGGTGCATAGCTAATAGATTCCAAGAATAAATTTCATGGACTTAGCTTAGGGAGATTTGTCAATTTGCAATTCAATTTCCATCTTTTATTTTGTACTAACACCATTAAATGGTAGGGTTTCCTTCCTTCATGGTCATTATGAATACAACATTATATAACCTTAATATTTTCCAACAACAATATTCTTGCTATCTTATCCACTAACATTCCAATCAATCACACATGCTTAGCCAAGGCACATACATATTGTCAAGAATGTAGGAAAACAATCATGTTCCATAGAAAGCTTGTAAAGACATGTTGGTTGCATAAACTAAAGCATGGAACACAATTTTAAATTGTTAACCTACCTCTTTAGTGCCTTAAGATGGCTTTTCTTGGCTTTCTCTTTGATTCTTTGCTCCCTTTACTTTCCTTCTTGATCACCTTTACTTCTTGCTCCGTACAATTTTGGTGCTCTTTTTTAAGCTCACTTCTCTCTTCTTGCCGTGTGAGTGTATTGCATGTTTGCAAAAGTGAAAATTTCAACTTCTCTTCCCCTTCCACGTGTGTGTGTTGTTTGTATTTCAAAATGCAAATCTCATGTGCACTATCCTCTTGGCTTACATGTGCATGCATCTATTTTGGAATTAAGTCTCCAAATCCATTTCCATACCATTCCTTTTGTCTATTGCAGCCACACGTGTCCTATGACTTTCTTGCACTCTTTGGTTTAGCTAGGTGGACACGTCATTAAGAAGGAGAGAGGGAACCCAATGCAGCTCCATTTCCACATTGTACCTCCCTTTTCTTTCTTCACGTGTGTGTATATTTTCCTAGAGTGGGACGCTGCCCCCTTTCTTTTTTTGTGTTACTAGTGCAGATCCTCTTCCATTTTCTCTTCCCTTGTTAGTGTGGCCTAAGTGCAGCCCACTTCCCTTGTAAATTTTGGTTTACTTTTACTAAATTCACGCTGCATTTGTATACTTTTTCCTCTCCTTGCAAGTTAGTTACCCCTCCTACAAGCAACTACATTTGTAAAATAAAATTTCTGCACTCTTCTCTCTTGCCCACTTGGTCACATAAGAAGGAAGGGAGAGAGAGGATGAATTCAAGTGTCCTATGGGTAATTAGGTGCTGCCATTTTTCTTCCAATGCTCTTCTCGCTTTTTCAATTCCATTCGGCCAAAATGAAGGGCAGGATGCTGCACCTTTTCTTTTATTTATTTCATGGCTGCACCCCCCGTTTTTTGTACTTTGTGAGGCTTTCTTGTTGCATACTAAATCTTATTTTCACTATAAAATTCTGCACTTTATTCCCTTCATTTACACTGCACTTACTTGTTTCTTTTAATGAGATTGTCGTGTGCATGCAGCAACATTTTCATGCTATTATCTCTTCTATTTTAGCTAATGTGGTGTGTTACTTCCTCTCTTTTATTATTATTTTTTGATTTCCATGTGTAATTTTAAGTACATTTGCACTTTCTTGCAAGCTTAGGTTAGTTACTTAAACAAGTTAAAGGAGAGAGGGAAAAAATTACATTCTTACATGGTTTTTGATTAAAATAAAGGCTGCACTTTTGTCTTATTTTCTTAACCCTATTTCCATAACTTTACATGTGCATCTATATACCTATATAATTGCCATGCATTCCCTGCTTTTCCGTGTCTCCTAGCCGTGTTGTGCACTCTAAAAAAATTCTACACCTTGTTTTACTTGTTGCCTTCATATATAATTAATTCATATCCTCTTTCTATTGTCCCTTGGTCTCATGCAAGATACCTATGTTAGTATCTTTTCTTCCTAGTTCACGTGTTCCTTCCTCCCCTACTTCACGTGAAATCCATGCAAGGCTATAATTCTCACTTCTTTTATTTCAAACAAATCTCCCTCTCCTTAAATTCACGTGTGATTTCCCTTGCATATTTAATGGCAATTTCTTCTTGGCATCTCATTTTCCACGTGTGCATGCATTCTTGAAGTCTAGCCGTGTGCACCTATATATATATTTGTTACACTCTCATTTCTTTTCAAATTTGCACGTGCACACACACACATGTATATATATATTTGGAATACCTTATTCCTCATTTCTTTCCCTTGTATTAGTCGTGTGGGTATATATGCATTTTGACTTTCTTTTCTTTTGGTAGTTAGGCTAGGTGGCTAAAAAGGAAAATTAGAGAATTAACTTACACACCTAATTTTAGGCAAGATTATCTTTTAACATACCCCCTTTTTTTAGCCATTAAATTATGCAAGCAAATTTGCCCCATTTTATGATAACTCATTAATTAATTATGGAGCAATGAATTTATAACTAATCATTAAATGACACACTTAATTCCACCCAATGTAGAGGATATTAATTTAGACTAATCAAAGTTATGGGGTGTTACAACTGGTGCATGCTTGGTAGTCGACTGCTAAGTTGTTATGTGTGTTTCTGGGTTTGTGAAGAACAAGATAGTCAATTGATGCATGCTGGCAGTCGGCTGCTCCATTATTCGATAGTTTAAGAACACGGGTTTTCATCAATCCCAACCCAGATTTCTAGTCTATAACAAATAAAAATTACATGATCTTAGTCCCTAATTATTTTCGTGCAAAATTCGTGAGTTTTTAAGTCCAAAAAATCAATCAAATCAAAGAATCCACATGTAAATGGAGCTAAATGAAACCCTAACATGAAAAATCTGATATAAGTCTAAACATCGACAAAGGGAAGCTATAAATCATGAATCTTAGTGCGAAAATCACTTCCTACTCTCAAGCAAGCCTTAAAATCAATTTATCTACTTTAGAAATCTAAAATCCAGAAATACTCAAGTTTCCCTATTTTTGTTTCCTCTCTCATATTTTGACAGGTTTAGGGCATTTTACAGTAGAAATCTATTACTAAGTGATGCAAAAGAGGTTTTCTAAATCCTAGTTAGAGGATTCTTACCTCAAATCCAAGTTCAGAAGCTTTACTTTTGATTTCCTCAACTTTTCCCCTTTCTCTTGTTTTGCCAGTGTAGTTCCCTTTCTCCTCAAACGTGGAAATAAGCTGATATAGGGGGAAAGAAAACATATAGGGCAGTCCACATGTACAGCGTTGTTGAAGCCTCAGGGACCAACTTGTAACTAAAAGAAGACTTCATTTCAACCCTTTTTCCTTAAATTTCCCCAAATTTCATGCTTTATTTTTAAACCCTTACAAGAAAATCCCAAAAATAATCATCACCATTAAATTTTTTTCTCAGCGGTTATTACAAACTATACTCAACTTCTCCCTTTTCATGGGATCATTGTTAACTCTACCCAGATTATTTCCCCTTTGCTCTTGAGCGAATCATGTGGCTATGGAATCACCATCCTTTTCTGATGGATCACGCTCTTGGTATGCTATTCTTTAACATATACACTATGGTAATTCAGCTTTTGTTCATGGTTTGCTTAACTCTAAGTATGTGTTTCTTGATTGGCCTTCGGAAGATGACACTAACTTTTGGTTTGAGATTATCACAGTTTTTTCAAAATCATCTAAGTTTAAGTGGATGTTTAACCATCCTAATTCATGGCATAACCGTGGAATGTCCAGCGACCGTCCTATACCGATAATCAGTCACTCAATCATGAGCCTTTCTACCACTAATGAATATGCTTAGAATACTTTCTTCTTTACTCTCTTATGTTTTCTTCTCTCTTTATTTCACTATCACAAGGACCCTCTTATCCTAGTGACTTGTGACTTTATCTCTTTCATGTTACTCACTACATCCCAAGTTTAGATCCTTAGTTTGCGTGAGATTTTGGGCTATTTACCTATTAAAATGGTCATTAAGCTCGTTATTTAAGTTAGAGGGCTAGCAGTTGACTGGTCCCATGCTGGCAGTGAACTGCTAGCTTACTGTCCATTTTATTTTGTCTGGGCTGAGAACTATCAGTTGGCTGCTAAAGGCTTAGCAGTTGGCTGCTGAAGGCTTGGCAGTTAACTACTAAAGGCTTGGCAGTTAACTATTAAAGGCTTGGCAGTCAACTACTAAAGTTTTGGCAATTGGTTGCTAGAGAAAATTGGGCCTGACAGTCAACTGATAGAGCAGGGCAGTCGACTGTTAGCTTTCTGAAAAATTCTCTGGAAAACTAAGAACATAGCAATTGACTTTTAGGGTCTGGTAGTCGTTTGCTAGCATTCAAAACTAGTTTCTAGGTAGACATAAAACATGGTAGTTGACTTCCAAGGCTAGTAGTCAGCTGCTAGCATTCGGTCATGTACTACTACAACCAGAGTTTTGCCCCAAAGCATATTTTCAAACAATTTCCTCAAGCTATGAACTCAAAGCTAACATTTAGACATCAAATAGCATTCATAACAAACCCAAAACTCAATTTAATAGTACTCTAAACTAAGATCAAACCACATTGTCGCACTTAGGGCATAACCCTCTTTCAAAATCGATGACAAGTATAAATGAGCATAACTATTCATCAAACATCACCCAATAGCAGTTAAAAACATAAATAATGTAGGTTTAAACCCCAAACTTAACTCAAAACATTCATAAATCACATTTCTCTAGTAAAAAGCTTAACATTTCATAAATGGGATTTACGTTGAGTTGCTACATAGATTTTCCTAAAAATGTGCGTGTATGATGTGTTAGAATGGTCCTTCCCTTTTGTAAGATAATTCCCTAGCCTCAAATCCGTTCTTCCTTCAGCAAAATCTCTCCCCTTTACCTTAACTCATCTCTTTCTCTCTATAATCATCTTTTCTTTCTCTCTTTAAAAATTTGCTAAAGCTTGGGTTATGTTAGGGTTTTAGGGTTTCTGAGATATCTAGTCTCCATATTTACATTCTGGTCTCTATCCCATTTTATGACTTTGGCCTCACTTAGTTTTTCCTTTTCAATTTGGTCTTGAGTCATAATTTAACTCAACTTTCTCCCCTTTCAACTAGGTCCCTACACTAATGCAATTATATGCAATTAATGCAACATACACAAGCATTAAACTTAATTTAACAACTAATTGTTGATTCTAATTGTGTAATCTTCTTTGCGATTATGAATTCATTACTTAAGTTTTCATTTTGAGATGTCATTATGAATACTAATTAGATTTATTTTTGAGATCGAGAGATGATAATTGAAATTAGAACCTAATCACAGAGAATAGTTAATTTTTGCTTAGAGATGAGGTTAATTACTTGTTGGATTAAAGAGTAGCTATTCTTAATAGTGGTGAATTAGAACGATAAGGTTAATATGAAATCAATCATTAGGAAGAGATTCTAGTGGTAGATTCTTAGGTGTAGAAATTTAATTGTCTCAAGAGGTAAATTAAATTTAACTTAGAATTCACTCACAGGTAGCATAATTAGATTCAATAATCCATCATCCCTTATGTGTTTGCTAACTAGTATAGGCCCTCTTTGGGTTTGCTTTTCTTTTTCATTCACTATCACTAATAGTTATTATTTCTTGTAGTTAGACATTAGTTAGTTAGAAATCAATTATTTTAACTTTTAGGCTAGATAACAGAGAACAAGTAGTAACTTTGAGCTTTCTCATTCCTATGAGATACGACCTTGATACTCACCATTGCACTATACTACATTGATAGGTTCACTGCCTTAGGTGTAGTTACATTGATAGCGCATTAAGTTTTTAGTGCCGTTGCCAAGGACTTCTTGTGAAAACTATAGTGAATTTAATATCTGTTCCTTTAGCCACTTTTACCTATTTTATTTTGTTCTTGTTTTTATTTCTAATTCATTTTCTTTCTTTCTTTCTTCTTTTATTTGGTTATTGGGCTATTTTTTCATTTTTGGTTTTATGGAAGTTATGACCATGAATTCTACATCATTCTTAGCAACTCAAATAGAAAGGGAGCTTTGGTCAAGCAAATTTACCAATCCTTGATGCCAGAACAAGTAGTATAGTTTGGATGTGAGTTTTGTGGTGACCTTTATTATAGTGAACACTATGATGCTAGAGGTATGTTTGCTAACCCTTTGACTTTTCTCTTTTCTCCTTACACTATTTCTACTAATTTTGAACAGGTCAATTATATGGGGAATGCCCCAAGTCAGCAAAACAATCCTTACAGCAATACATACAACTCTGGGCAGAGGAGCTATCTAGATTTCAACTGAAGAAAAGATATTACCGAGGATTCACCTAGTTTTCAATGGTTGTACCAGTAACAACCCCCACAAAAAACTTCTCCAAATAAATTTCCTCAAGGGTAAGAGAATGAATCCAATTTGGAGAAAATGATCATGAAGTTTATGTTCACTTTAGAAAGCAGGTTCCAATAAATGAACACAATCCTTAAAAATTAACAGGTCCCCATTTAGAACATAAAATACCAAGCAAGCCAGATTTTTAACATATTAGCTAAGAGTTAGCCAGAGATGCTCCCCAGGTCTCCAATTTGATATGCCTTATTTTAGACATATTTGTGTGAAGTTATTTGTCCATTTTATGAGCGTTTTATGTGTTTTTATTTTAAAAGTCACCTAAGTTTGTATCATTTTTCATTTTCAGGAATTTTATCAAGTTAGTATCAACAAATGGAACAAATTTAGGCCTGGACAGCCCTTAGAGCACCTAAAATAGACCATTTGGGCCAATTTTCCTTATTGAGCCAGGCCAATGCCCTTAAAGGGCCTTGAGAGTGAGTGGACCAACCTGGGAGAGAGCAACCGCACGAGAAAGAAAAGACAAAAGAGCTTCAGAAGCAAAATTCTAGACCTATGCACAATAGAAAGAAGCACCTAGACATTAGAGGCAACGGGCGGAGTTCTGTGGCGACGCAACAATGTACCTGTACTAGGAGACGACGAGTGGTATACTGCCATTGACTTCAGCCATTGGAACACTTCAGATCCATGAAGCTTCATCAGGTAACCCTTCTGCGTCATGACTATTCTGTGGCATTTTATGTCCGATCCACCATCTGTGGCCATCCCTCCATCCTCAGACAACCCATCCGTGGCTGATTATCCATCCAAAAGTGACCCATTTGTGAGATTCTATCAGATACTTGAGAACTTGAGAGTGTGCGACCCGATGAGATTGATGACCCATCCAGTGTTTTCCATCTAGTCTGTTGCCAGCAACTGACCTCTTGTCCTTTGGCTACTCGTTCGCAACCTTCCACCTGCTCGCTGGTAGTTTGTGGAGCTGTATTTCATTGGGTACTCAAGGATCTGACCTGATCCGTGAGGCATCAACTAGGCGATTTGAGAATCTGACTTTTTTGGAAGTTTTCCAGTGAGTTTCTGGTGGTTTTTCAACAGCCATTCTGTATAGTTACCATTGAGCATTTAAGAAGACAAGGGAATGAATAATTTTTTACTATTTTTATATCCTGTAGAATTGATTATCTAATGGATTATCTGATGGAATTGCCTGTGAATATGTGTAGTTAGATCTGTAAAACCCACTGGGGTTCCTGACTATGTTGGTATTAAGTTTTAAATTATATAGATTGTTGATTTTGATTGTGTAATCTTCTTTGCAACTATGAATGCATTGTTTAAGTTCTTATTATGAGATGTCATTGTAAATACTAATTGGATTTCTTTTTATGATCGAGAGATGATAATTGAAATTGGAAACTAATCGTAGAGAAACGTTAATTTTCTCTTAGAGATGAGGTTAATTACTTGCTAGATTAAGGAGTAACTATTCTTAATAGTGGTGAATTAGAACGATAAGGCTGATCTAAAATCAATAATTAGGAAGAGATTCTTAGGTTTAGAAATTAAATTGTCTCAAGAGGGAAATTAAATTTAACTTAGAATGCAATCACAAGTAGCATAATCAAATTCAATAATGCATCATCCCTTGTGTATTTGCCAACTAGTACAGGTCCTCTTTGGGTTTGCTTTTCTTTTTCATTAAATGTCACTAGTAGTTATTATTTCTTGTAGTTAGACATTAGTTAGTTAGAAATCAATCATTTTAACATTTAGGCTAGATAATAGAGAACAGGTAGTGACTTCGAGCTTTTCCATTCTTGTGGGATACGACCTTGATACTCACCATTACACTAGACTACATTGATAGGTTCACTGCCTTAGGTGTAGTTGCATTGGCAATGCATCAAGGAACAATACTGAGAGCAAAAGATTTAAAAAATGAATTCACAAAGGGAGAGGGCCCTCGAATGCACCTTTAACAGTCAAGTTAGTAATGAAAACACGAGAGTGCAAGAGACAAAATATGAGGGTAATAAGAATGTAGTACCTGAAGGAGGCCAAGGTTGCTCTTTATACAGGCGTTTAAGTAAGGATGATTCTGTTGGCCAACTTGGCTTGTCCATTCATGGCAGGATATGCAACAAAACTTGTTCGTAGGATTATTTCCCATTTTGACAATAATCCTTGAAGGATTCACTTATGAACTATTTATCGTTGTTCATGATTATTATATTCAAGGCTCTAAAATGCCTGGTTATGTTTTGCCATAAGAATTTCTAAGCCTTTTGCAAGGTTATCATTGCTAGTGGTTCTACTTCAATTCACTTAGTGAAGTAGTCGACTACTATTATTAGGAATTTCCTTTTGCCAAAAGCAATTGGGAATGGTCCTAGGATATCCATTCCCCAGATGTTGAAAGGCCAGGATGAGGATATAATGTGTTGTTCATTTAAAGGAACATGACTATAGTTGCTATATTTCTGGCATGCATCATAATGTTGAACTAGCCGATCAGCGTTCTTTACCAAGGTAGGCCAATATAGCCCTGCCCTTAAGGTTTTGTGTTATAGGGCAATCACAGACTGATAAATGCCATATATTGCTTCATGGTGCTCACGAAGTACTCTTTACCCTATTCCTAGGTAATGCACTTTTGATAGGGAGAGAGAACCCTTTTCTATACAATTCATTACCATATATGTAGTATTTGGCAGACTCTCACCAAATTTTTATAGCTTCATTTCTTTTAGGTGGCAGTGTTCCATTTCTGAGATAATGGACGATTGGGGTCAACCATGACTCGTGATTGGTGTCAATTAGTGAAATTTCTATTTTTTTTATGCTCGACTTCTCAAGTTGTTTTCTTATTATCAATCTATAGATCCCTATATTTAAGTGTTTGCCAATTTTGATAGGGCATCTACCCTTTCTTTTTTATCTCTGAGGATCCGTTTAAGTTATGAATATTTGAATTGGCCATTAGTTGTTTCATTAATTGGGAATACTGTTTGATGACAAGATCTTTGGCTTCATATTCACCATTTATTTGGTTCACAACCAATTAAGAGTCACTGAAGAGGTGAATACAAACAGCTCCAAGATCATAGGACAATTAGAGTCTTGCTAGGAGGGCTTCATATTTTTCTTGTTTTTTAAATGTCTTGACGATGGGTTTCGACAATAATTCCTGTGCTACATAGGGATCCTCTCGAGGATCCTTCAAGATAGATAGTCCAATAAGGGATCTTTTCGATGGTCATCCAAATCTACTGGTCAAACATATTTGATGTTAGTTTATTTTTTCTTCTTAAAGTAGCACCAATCTGACCAATCAATCGGTCATCGTGAGATATAGATATAATGTTTCCTCCGGCTATCACTTCAACACACAAGAAAGTTGGCTAAATATTGCTTTAATTACGAGAATCCCTGTTCGCATTAATTATTCCATGCAAATGGGTTAGCCACTTTCAATATTTCAAAAATGGTAAACAAAGATCAGCTAACTTGTATTGTGATCTTGTGTAAATGAAATTTTCTTATCAATTTTGTTATGAAAAAATGAAATAATGATAGTAATTCTGAAACAAAATGCTCTTTTTTAAAAGAGAATTTGAAAAAATACAAAGGAAGGTCGACTAAATGCGAGCACAGGGTGTTATAGAGTTATCGTTTGATAACTTGTAGAATACACTGCCAATCACCATCAAGGGCAGAGGCCATTTAAAGTACCTTGATAAAAATTTGGACAGTGCAGCGAGGTGACCGATAAGTTTTTATACTTCGTTAATAGTCTAGGGTGGCTCCATGTTAAGAATTGCTTTGCATTATTTCAAGTTTCCTTTGATTGCTCTTTGGGTGATCATAAACCCTAACAATTTCTAGGCAGATGCATCAAAGGTGCATTTCAAAGGATTCAACTTCACATGATGGCATATGAGTTCACTGAAGATCTTTTGGAGATCTTGGAGATGTTGTTGTTCCACCAGGGGCTTAATAGCCATGTCATTTATATATACTTCCAAGTTGTGATCGATTTGCTTTTAGAAGATTATATTGATCTTGAGCTGGTAGTTACCCCAGTGTTCTTCAGGCCAAAAGGCATTACATTGAAGAAAAACACTCCTTTGCTTATAACGAAGTAGGTTTCTCTGCATTAATTGGGTTCATCATTATCTGATTGCAAACTAAAAATGCGTCTAGGAAACTGAGCAATCGGTGTCTAGATGTTCCATCCACCAACTTATCTATATTGGGGTGTTGGTAAGAATCCTTAGGAAATGCCTTGTTGAGATCTATGAAATCGATGAACATACACCATTTATTGTTTGATTTCTTTACCATCACCACATTTGATAACAACTCAGGGAACTTGCTCTCCCTGATAAAATTAACATCGAGCAATTTTTGGACTTCCTTGGCAATCACTGCCTAGCGTTCTTCTTCGAACTTCCTCTTCTCTGGCTACTTCCCTTAATACCTCATCTCCCAAGGATAGAATGATCATGCTATGCACCTTGATCATCATTTCTTTCCTTTCTTTATTTGACAAGGTCACAAGCAGCTTACTCTTTCATACCAGTGCATCTTTGAATCCTTGGTGGACAAGAATTGCCTTCATCTTGATCCTCCATAGGCTAAAATCATTGCTGCCATTAAACTTATCAATATCAAATTTGGTTGAGCTCATTTTTAGACTACCCCTTGCTGAACTAGCTCTGATACCACTTGAGAGAATTATGAGACAATGACAGTGCAAACAACCAAGAAAAACTAAATAATAAACCTGAACAATCCAAGAACCAAGAATGTAGCAATAAACTCAAGACCAAAACTTTAGTAGTAAGAAACAACAAAAGACACAAGAATTTATAGCAATTCGAATTTGTATCCTACATCCACTCTTCAAGATGCTTTAGGACCTTTATTGATAGAGACTTCAAGAACTTTACAAGAGCTTTTCCTCACACTTGAACTCTTAACACTCAATACGGAATCTCACCCAAAATTATACTTCTATTGTTTTTCCCTTGAATCTGTCATGATTCTCCTAGCTAAGACCTTTATATAGGAAGAGTTACAACACATCATAAGCTTTAGTTATTCTCTACCTAACACTTAACTAACAATTTAAATGACAACTAAAGACATCCAGATAAGTTTTTGTAATGAACTGCTGCTTGAGCTGCATCTCTTGAAGGATCACTGTTTTTTTACAAATGCCATTCTTAGGTGACCTTCATTGAATAAGCTACAAGTGGTCATCTCCATGGCACACCTCCTCATGAAATTCCCTACCAAGTAAGGGGTCAGCCAAGTTTGAGCCAACAAGAAGACAACAAGAGCTTGCTGCATAGCTAGCCTCACAAAGGCAATCTTGGATTTAAAGAGTGTTAATATGTAGATCAATGGAGAAGCCCAAGCTATCATGTTGTTGTGTTATTTGCCATCATCATATGAGAACCTTGTTGACACTATGATGTTTGGAATAGAATCACTCACACTAGAAGAAGTCAAATCTGCACTAAATGCCAAGGAAAAAATGAAAAAGATTGTCGAGCGCTTGTTTGCTTGTGGGAAATTTGACAAGAAGGAGAACAAGTCCAAGAATCCCAACAAGAAGTTGGAAACCAAGAAGAATTGTTACTTCTGTCACAAGGAAGGTCACTTTCAAAGGGATTGTTTAAAAAGAAAGAAAAAGAAAAAGAAATTGTGGCAAATGGCTATGAAAGCTCATATGTTCTCACTATCACTTATCAACCATGTAGTGAGGAATGGATTCTTGACTCAGGTTGCACCTTCCACATGACTCCAAATCTGAATTATTTTGACACCTATAAGACAGTGGCTGTTGGGAGGGTCTTAATGGGAAATGAATCCCCTTGCAAAGTGGCTAGCATTGGGACTGTAAAGATCAAAATAGATGATGAGACTGTGAAAATTCTCACACAAGTCAGACATGTGCCTAATCTCTAGACAAATCTCATTTCTCATAGCATGTTGAGTGAGGCAGGGTGTGAATTCAATGGAGAAAGCAAGATCATTATCATTAGAAAAGGTTCAAAGTAGATCTTGAAGGGAGTCAAGCAAAATAGACTCTACAGGCTGCAAGGAAAAATGCAAATAAGTCCAAGTAATTCCTATCTAGATTCTAAGGACAATTTACCAAAATTATGGCACCTTAGGCTAGCTTATATCAGTGAAAAGGGATTAGAAGAACTGTATAAACAAGGCTTGATAAAAGGAACTAGCTATGACAAGTTAGAATTCTATGAACACTATTTTTATGGTAAACAAAGAAGAGCAAAATTCCCTACTCGTACAAACACAACAACAAGAGTTCTAGATTATGTTTATTCTAATATTTAGGGTCCTACTAGAACTCAGTCACTAGGTGGAGCTAGGTACTATATCACTATCATTGATGATTTGTCAAGGAAAGTGTAGGTGTATCTATTGAAACATAAAAACTAGGATTTTAAAATCTTTAAGCAATGGAAGGCTATGGTTGAAACACAAATTGATCAACAAGTGAAGATGCTAAGAACAGACAATGATGTGCCTTATTTTACACATATTTTATGTTCATTTTATAAGTATTTTATGTGTTTTTATTCCAAGAATCACCTTTGTTTATATCTATTATCATTTTAGGAGTTTTACCAAGTCATCATCAATAATGGAGTCATTCTAAAGTCCTAAATAGCCTACAATATGGAAGAAAATGACCAAACAGAGGACTTAGGCCTCAGCACAGCCGTGTTAGAGACTTTTGCCTTGAACACGATCAATTTTACTTTGGACACAGCCGTGCTGACTATGTTCGCCTTGACAAAGCCATGTTGGCTTTGGACACGGTAGCATATGGCTTGTTTTTCCTTGACAAGGCCATGTAGAAGTTGGGACGGCCGTGTTGAAGAGAATAACCTCCAACACAGTCGTTTCACACCTTTTCACATGGGCATGTAGATGGCATGGCCGTGTTGGCCTTTTACATGCCCATTTTTAGTGTGAAAACTGTAATGACCCTTCATTATTTGTAGACTTACAACATTAGATTAAATTGGAAGCACAAAATTCTCTTTAAATTTTTTTTTCTTTTTCCTTTTTGGTACTAATTGGGTTGTTACTAGTTGAGTGTAATCCAAATTCCACTCAACTACCTCTTATGTGTAGCATACCTAATATCACAATTTATACAATCATGTATTCTAGAATATACAATTCTAAACCATCTATTTATGAAAAATTGAGATCTAATTTATAGTAATACTACTAAAATAAACTTCCTATTAACTAATCACAACTCAATATAATTATCTCCATTACATAATTCCACATACTATGGCATTTATCAAAATAACCATATAATTATCGTTACTTATACAATTCATGGCCTACATGCCATTTCGAATTTACTGTCTAAGAATTTAGAATTTACAACTCTTCTAGGTTGCTTTGCAGCTTCAATACACATCTCAAGCCCAACTAATTTCTAAGCATATCTTGGCCCTAATCATCTAAACAAACAAGTTAATGAGATACCATTATCCTAGTAGAGTAATTTACAATTTACAATTTCATAAAATAGTTGAAAGTTCAGTTATACCCTAAAGGTACAAAAAACCTCTCCCCTGTATCATATTAACATGCATGGGAATTGCAATCTTACATTATTTCATTATCAAATATATAGGAATTTACCATATTTCATCAAAGCTGTAATTCATAAAATTCACATCAAAGTTATAAGAGTATAGAACTATTATTCAGGTCAAAACATCATTTTCATAGTGCCTGTATTTTCATTTGCATAACAATACTCATGTTATTGCAAAAATCTCATAAATTTGCATATTTTCAAAAATCAATATGTATACCACCACAACAACATAAAATCATAGTCTTATTGCATGCTCTTTTCCAATATCAAACTATCATCACACTTCCTTTTATCCACATGATGGTCACACTTCCTTTTATCCATGTGATTGAGATCGTTGCTATCACAAGGACTATAATTCCTAGTGGTTATCACACTTCCTTTTATCCATGTGATATTGTCACACTTCCTTTTATCCATGTGACCGAGAATCTAACTTCCAGGGCATCCCCTGGCATGTGTACATCACTAGTCTCATCTTTTTCCTAACTGTACAGTAATATGTATAAATAGGTGACTAATACTTAGGGTTATAGAGCTTTACATTTAAACCAATCTGTTTTCCCCATCTAGACTATCCTCCGTTTACTCCTTAAAGTCTTTCGTAGAGTTTTATTGACTTAAAGAGTAATCTCTAACAAATACAGACCATTGAAGATAAAAATACTTACATTTTACAAAATATTCTACATAAGGAAAGCTTAATGATCATCCCATACCAGCCATTAAATGTCCATCGCACATTTTGTCTGCCCTTCAGGCATATAACCCAATAGCCAAATCAAAACAAGCAGCAAAGGATTCATTTCATACTTTTCAGGCATGTATAGGCAAATTTTCTCATAGTCATATGAAAATCATTTACTAGTTCATAATTCATTTCATCAAACAATTCCCATATCATAAAATAAATTTCCATTTCAAAACAAGCAATTTACATCATCATTTTAAATTATGGGAATGTAGACTACTCTACCTTAATCGATTGTTCTTCTCTTGCTCAAGGTCTTCCTCTTTCCTTTTTTATCTGATCTCACAAGTCACTTCCTGAGAAACAACCTAGATTTCACACTGGTCCTTCTCAATTATGCATCTATTGCAATATGCTTTCAATGCAACTAGGCTTAAAGTTTTACTCTAGGATTACTCTCCTCTTTCCTTTTCTATTTTAATGTTACTTATCACCCAACATCTGCAATTCTCATGTATGATGACATTTTGAGCCTTTATTCGTTGAATTTTAAGGGTTACTAAGCTCAATCCTTTCAAAAAAAATCATTTCCCACGTTCCAAATTGCTAGTCAATTGCCATGAAGTTTGTAGTCGACCAATTACCCTCTGGAGGCTTTCTAGTCAATTGTCGTGAAGCTAGCAATTAACTGGTGTAATGCCTACTCCTTAAAAACATTTTTTTTATCTATGTTTATCAAAATGGTCTAACTAAAATAAGAGGCTAAAAATCTAAAATAATTTAGAGAAGATTTTTATAAATTTCATTTTTAAGTTTTTGCTACAAATACTAAAGAGCAAAGTCTTTATTTTGCTAGGACATCCCTAAGGTTTCATTAGCCTATTTCCCCTTCCCTATATCACAGCCCTTTTTTCCATAGCAAACCAAAGTTTCGCTCATACCAAGAAACAGAGAAGGGAGGAAAGAATGAAGTAGGGAGAAAAGAGGAGAAATCAAGTGGAAACTTTCCATAGCTGAATCTCAGGTAAGAAAATCTTTACCTACACTTATGAATACATCTTATTTTCCATTTAGAAGTAGTATAATGTAACACCCCTAACCTTATATTCCTTTTTAATAATTAAATAATATAAGGTATTATAAAAGGAACATGAGCAACACCTCAGGACAGTGCTACAAATACTTAGGGAGAAGCAGCTGTATGCTAAGCTAGAAAAGTGTGAGTTTTGGTTGGAAGAAGTCAAGTTCCTAAGGCATGTGATCTCCAATAAGGGAGTGTCAATGGATCCCAATAACACCGAAGCCATGGTAAATTGGGAAAGACCTATTATAGTGACCGAAATCAAGAGTTTTCTAGGTTTAGTGGGGTACTATAGGAGGTTCATTCAGGGGTTTTTGCAAATAGTGATGCCAATGACCAAGTTGACCTAGAAGGATGTTCTGTTTGTGTGGGACACAAAGTGTGAACAAAGCTTCCAAACCCTTAAGGAGAAGTTGACCATTGCACTTGTGCTAATTATCCCTAACCCTTTAGAAAAGTTTGAGCTATACTATGATGCATCTAAAAAAGGGTTAGGATGTGTATTAATTCAAGGAGGGCAAGTAGTGGCCCATGCTTCTAGGCAGTTAAGGCCGTATGAGAGAAACTATCTAACCTATGACCTAGAGTTGGCAGCTATAGTGTTTTCCTTAAAGATTTGGAGACATTACCTCTATGGGTCTAGGTTCGAGGTATTTAGAGACCATAAAAGTCTCAAATACCTCTTTGACCAAAAGGAATTAAACATGAGACAAAGGAGGTGGATGAAATTTATTAAGGATTATGATTTTGAGTTAAAGTACTGATGTGTCTTATTCTATACAAACTTGCTTGATGTGAATTGTCCATTTTGTGAGCATTTTGTGTAATTTTATTCAAAAAATCACCTAAGTTGCGTTATTTTTTGTTTTCAAGCATTTTATCAAGTCATCATCAGCAAATAGAGAAATTTTGAGCCTAAACAGCCTTTAGAGCACTCAAAATAGGCAATTTGGTCAAATTTTACTTGTTGAGATGAGCTAGAAGCTTAATGAGCCTTGGACCAGGTTGAGAATAGGGAAAAATGGGAGCAGCCCACGTGACAAGAGGAGGATCATGCAAAATTAGAAGGTAATTAAAGCTTGGAATAGTGGAAAGGAACCTATCGCAAAGGAGAGACCTGTGGAAGGCAAGCGTGAATGGAGGTGGTTCTGGGTGGAGTCCAAGGCGGTGCGACCTCACTTCGGTAACAGGGGACGACGAGCGAGCCACCACCATTGTCCATTGCCATCGAAAAGTAGTAGATTGACGAGAAAAGACGGGCGATCTGAGAGGAAATTTGTCTGAGTTCGTGACTGTTTGTGGCATTTTTTAGCCAACCCACCGCCCCCTGTCACTCCCTGCAACTTCAGGCAACCCAATCACAGCTTCCCCTAACTCACCGACTGTTGAAACAGCCCAGATTGGAGAGATCCATGACAGACCCGATTAGTGACCTTCGTGTTTGGAGTTAATTCTGGTGTCATCCATCCCGTTGGCCACCAAAAATCTATCCTCCTTTGATCAGCGCCCGCACTGCAACCCTCCGCCTTAGCTTTAGCCATCATTGCTATAGTGTTTCGTCAGGTACCCGTTGACCTGTGACCCACGACCCATTTTTGGAAAGATTTGAGCTAATTTTTCTAGTAGTTTTCCAATCCTCTTTCGATGGTTTTCTGGAGACCAATCCATGCAGTGACCATTGGACGATTGAGAAGACAGGATTGCATAAATTTTTACTATATTTTATCTACTGTTTAATGAATTTTTTGATGGATTGTGTACAGTTTATAAATATGTGTGGCTGAACTTGTGAAATTCATTGGGCTCCCAATTGTGTTGGATTGTTGTTTTAATTTGCATGGATAATTGAAAATTGGTTATGTGATCTTCATTACTTTTATGAATGAATGCTCATGTTTTCATTGACAAGGCGTTGTAATGGAAGCAAATTAGATTTCTTTTTGAGATCAAGAGATGATAATTGAAATTGGACACCTAATTATAATGGACATTTAATTTTTGCTTAGAGATGAGGTTAATTAATTGCTAGATTAAGGAGTAGCTATCCTTAATAGTAGTGGATTAGACCGATAATGCTAATTTAAAATTTACCATTAGAAAGAACCAGCCAGTGGTATATTTTAAGTTTAAGAAATTCATTGAGACCAATAGAGAATTAAAATTAGAATTAGAATTCACTCACAGGTAGCATAGCCAGATTCAGTAATCCATTATCCTTTGTGTGTTTCCAACCAGTGTAGGTTCCCTTATGGATTTGCATTTATTGCCTTCGTATATTTCCTTCTGTTCCTCATCACTGGTAGTTTATTATTGCTTTTAGTTAGACATTAGTTTAGATAAAAATCAATCACTTTAATTGTTAGGCTAGATAACAGAGAACAAGTAGTAACTCTGACCTTTCCCGCTCCCAAGGAATATGACCTTGATACTCACCATTGCACTAGGCTGCATCGATAGGTTCACTGACTTAGTGTAGATGCTTAGGTAGCATTAGCAGCATAACATCAAGTTTTTGGCATCGTTGTCAAGGAGTTATTTGTGAAAACTAGAGTGAAATTGCTATATGTTACTTTAGCCACTTTTATTTGTTTTTGTTGCTATTAGTTGTGTCTTTCTCTTCATTTAGTTGTTAGCTTTTATTAATTTCATTTTGTCTTTTGTTTATTTTATTTTATTTCATTTTTAGATTAATTATTTTGCTATTTTAGTGGGTTTTTTATTTGTTTTGTTTTTGTTTCTGCCGTTGATCTTTATCTGTCCTATTTTACTTTTTTTTTTGGTTTATTACTCTTTGATCTAGTTGGTGGGCTGTTTTTCAGTTATTGGATTCAAGTAGTTTATGACCAGGAATTCTAATCCTATACCTGTAGACCATCTATCCGATCCAGAATGACTGTTGTGGACTCATGCACACCATCGTCAGGAGGAGGTGCCAGTTGAGATATTGGAGGAGGAACCAGTTGAGATCCCTAATCCTATATCACCAAAGATGGTGGCTAAAGATAACAATGATGATGCCAACCGAAAAATGTATGAGTTCGCTAGACCTTCATTTGAAGGGACACAGACGTGCATTACTTGACTAATAATAGCAGTTAACAAGTTCGAGATCAAGCCAAATGTGATTCAGATGTTTCAATAAACGATACAATTTGGAGGGATGCCCAGTGAAGACCCTAATGCTCACATAGCCAACTTCTTGGAGATATGTGACACTTTCAAGATTAATGAAACTACCGATGACGCCATTTGGCTTAGATTATTTCCATTTTCCTTGAGAGACAGAGCAAAGAGATGCTACAATCCCTACCACCTAACTCCATCAATACTTGGGATACTTTACCTGAAAAGTTTTTGTATAAATCTTTTCCACCAGCTAAGACTACAAAAATGCGTAACGACATTTCTTCTTTTGTGCAGATGGCTGATAAGAGTATGTATGATGCATAGGAGAGGTACAAAGACTTGCTGAGGTGTTACCCACATCATGGATTGCCTGTGTCGTTGCAGGTGCAGACTTTTTATAGTGGTTCAAATACAGCCACAAGGCAGATGGTGGATGTGGCAGCAGGGAGTACATTAAACAATAAAACCCTTGAACAGGTACAGAATTTAATAAAGGAGATGGCCATGAACAATTATCAGTGGCAATCCTCAAGGGATAGGTTAGGACAGCAGGGAGCGGTCAACCAATCAGACTCTATATCAACCTTGGCAGCTTAAGTGAAGCTTCTGGCCAAGAAGATTGACTAACTCCATATGCTAATGCAGGTAGCACAATCAAGCTGCGAGTTCTATGGTGGCCCGCATTATGGTGTCAATTGTAATGCGGGAGTTATGTTTGCTAACCCCTCTTCTTCATTTTCTTCTCACAGTGGTTCTTCTGATTTTGAGCAGGTAGATTACATGGGGAATACTCCAAGACAACAGAATAATCCATACAGCAACATGTATAACCCTGGGTGGAGGAATCATCCAAATTTTGGATGGAGAAACACTAATAACCAGGGTCCACCAAGTTTTCAACGGTTGCACCAACAGTAACCCCAGTAGAAAGCTGCTCTAAATCAATTTCCTCAAGGGCAAGAGAAGAAGCCCAATTTGGAGGAATTTATCATGAAGTTTGTGTTCACTTCAGAGAGCAAGTTCCAGCGAATGGACACAGCACTTAAAAACCAATAGGCCTCCATTCAGAACTTAGAGAACCAGATAGGCCAGATTTCTAAGGTGTTGGCTGAGAGACAGCCAGGGACGCTCCCCAGCACCACAGAGTCTAATCTAAGGGAGCATTGCAAGGCTATTACTCTAAGATCAGGCAAGTAAGTATCTGGTCCTTTACTCTTACCTGATGATGATAATACTGATGTAGAGGATGTAACTGTCAGTAAGGACCTAGAGCTTGAGGTAACTAAGCCAGTGCAAGTTGAAGGTAAGAAGAGCCTTGTAAGAAAGTACCAACCACCTATTCCATACCCTGCTAGACTAAAGTAGGAGAAGGTGGATCAGTAGTTTCATAAGTTTCTTGATCTATTTAAATAGCTAAGGATTAACCTTCCTTTTGTTAAAGCCATTTTGCAGATGCCTCGCTATGCAAAGTTATTGAAGGAAATACTGAGCAACAAGAGGAAACTAGAGGATTTGGGGTTGGTGACACTAAATGAGGAGTGCTCAGCAATCTTACAAAAAAAGCTACCTGTTAAGAGGCATGATCCAGGGAGTTTTACTGTACCTTGTGGAATTAGTGAACTATCTATCATGGATGCTTTAGTTGATTTAGGAGCTAGCATAAATTTGATGCCTACTAGCTTGTTTGGTAGACTAGGATTGAGTAAGCCAAAACCTACTAGGATGAATATACAATTGGCTGATATAACTATTAAATATCCTAGAGGCATAGTTGAAGAAAAGGTTGATAAATTCATCTTTCCTGTTGATTTTGTTGTGATGGATATGAAGGGTGAGAGTAACGTACCCTTGATTCTAGGTAGGCCTTTTCTAGAAAAAGCTAGGGCTATTATAGATATTTGTGATGGGACGTTGAAACTTAGAGTAGGGGATGAGACTGTTACTTTTAACTTAGCTTTCTCCAAGAGACAATCTTTAGATCATGATGATACTGTATATTTTGTGGATGTCTTGGATGATGTGGTTGAGTCTAAATTACAAGAGTTTTTACTTACTGACCCTTTACAAGTGGCATTATAAGAAGATGAGGATAAGTTATCCAATGAGCAAGTGTTGGAACAACTAGCTCATCAGCTGGCTGTTGAGCTTAACAACTTTACTGACCCAATTGTTTCTCTTGACAGGTCAGAGGTGTAGAAGGTGAAACCTTCAATTGAGGACCCCCTAACCATAGAATTGAAGGAATTACCTAAAAACTTAAGCTATGCCTATCTGGATGAGGCGAAGAAGCTACCAGTAATCATAGTAGCTAACTTGACACTTGAGGAGAGGGAGATGACTTTGACCTCTCTCAATAAATACCCTAGGGCCTTCGCTTACAAGATGGCAGACATTCCTAGGATTAATCTAAGCTATTGTTCACACAAGATCATGATGGAGGATAGCTATAGGCTAGTGGTGCAGCCACAGAGATAGTTGAACCCAAACATGAAGGAAGTGCTAATAAAGGAGGTAATTAAACTTCTTGATATATGTTTGATTTATCCTATTTCTGATAGCTCTTGGGTGAGTCCTTTGCAGGTTGTACCAAAAACAGGTGGCATGACAGTGGTCAAGAATGAGAAGGATGAGCTGATACCCACTAGGACAATAACAGGTTTTCGGGTTTGCATTGATTATAGGAGGTTCAATGATGCAACCCAGAAAAACTATTTTCCTCTTCCTTTCATTGACCAAATGCTTGAGCGTTTGGTAGGTCACATGTTTTATTGCTTCCTTGATGGTTTTTTAGGTTATTTTTAGATTCCCATTGCACCTAAAGACCAAGAGAAGACCACCTTTACCTGCCCATATGGGACATTCGCTTACAGGAGGATGCCTTTTGAACTGTACAATGCACCAGCCACTTTTTAGCGGTGCATGATAGCAATCTTGCATGACATGATTGAGGAGTCTATAGAGATATTTATGGATGACTTCTTAGTTTTTGGTAACTCTTTCTCTCATTATTTGCTTAATTTATAGCGTATGCTTACACAATGTATAAAAGCAAACTTAGTTCTTAATTGGAAAAAGTGTCACTTTATGGTGACAGAGGGAATTGTTCTTGGGCATAAGATATCACATGCAGGGATGGAGGTAGATAAGGCTAAGGTTGAGACCATATCAAAACTACCACCCCCTAGTTCTGTTAAGGCTGTTAGGAATTTCTTAGGGCATGCTGGTTTTTATAAGAGATTTATTAGAGATTTCTCTAAGATTGTTAGGCCCTTAACTCAGTTGCTTGTCAAGGATGTACCTTTTGTGTTTGATACTGATTGTTTGCATGCATTTGAGTTACTAAAGGAACAACTAACCACATCCCCCATTATGGTTCCACCTAAGTGGGGGCTGCCTTTTGAACTAATGTGTGATGCTAGTGACTTTGCAGTTAGAGCTGTGTTAGGTTAGAGGATTGATAAAAGGTTCCAGCTAATTTAGTATGCTAGTAAGACCTTGACTGATGCCCAGGAGTACTATACCAATATTGAAAAATAGTTACTTACAATGGTCTATGATTTCGACAAGTTTTGATGCTATTTGGTGCTATCCAAGACCATGGTTTACACGGATCATTCAGCCTTGAAGTATTTGTTTGGTAAGAATGATGCTAAGCCTAGACTCATTAGATGGATTTTGCTCTTGCAGGAATTTGATATTAAGATCAAGGATAAGAAGGGTGCAGAGAACTTGGCTGCAGATCACCTATCAAGGTTAGAGAATCCAAATTGGGAGGCCATGGATGAGAGAGCCATTGATGATAACTTCCCATATGAGCATTTGGAGGCAGTTCAGGTATGTATTGATTCCCCTTGGTTTTTTGATCATGCTGACTATCTGGTTGCAAGGGTTTTACCAAACGGTATGACTACCCAACAAAAGAAGAAATTCTTCACTGAGTTGAAATACTACTTTTGGGAAGATCCTTTCTTGTTTCGTATTTGTGCAAACCAATTAATCAGGCAATGTATACATAGGGAGGAAATCCGTCATATTCTGAGGCATTGCCATGAAAGACTAACGGGAGGCTACCAGGCTGCAAACCACACTGTTAGGAAGGTGCTTGAAGCAGGGTTCTACTTGCCAACCATATTCCAGGATGCTAGAGCATATGTCCAGGTTTGTGATGCTTGTTAGAGGTCAGGTAACATCTCTGACCGTGACGAAATACCCCAAACAAGGATGCAAGTGGTTAAAATTTTTGATGTGTGGGGTATTGACTTCATGGGCCCTTTTACTTCCTCATGTAGTAATAAGTATATACTTGTGGCTATTGAGTATCTTTCTAAGTGGCCAGAAGCTCAGGCTTTCCCCACTAATGATGCCAGGGTAGTGACTAGGTTCCTTAAAAAATTGTTTGGTAGGTTTGGTACACCTAGGGCACTGATTAGTGATAGAGGGACCCATTTTTGTAGCTCCTAACTTGAGAAAGTACTTAAACATTATGGGGTATCTCATAGGTTTTCAACACCCTATCACCCGCAAACCAGTGGACAATTAGAGGTAACTAATAAGGGTTTAAAGAGAATCTTAGAGAAAACCGTGGGGGCGAGTAAGAAGGATTGGGCATCCAAATTGGATGATGCATTATGGGCCTTTAGGACAGCTTATAGAACTTCTACTGGATCTACACCTTATAGGCTAGTATATGGAAGGACTTGTCATTTGCTTGTTGAATTAGAACACAGGGCACTTTAGGCCCTTAAAACATGCAATCTTGATGTTATTTCTACAGGTAAAGAGAGGTTATGGTAGCTGAATGAGCTAGAAGAATGGCGCCACCAATCTTATGGAAAATCTTCCATTTACAAAGCTCAAACAAAGAAGTGGCATGATCAAAGGCTGCGTGGCTCTAAAGATTTTTAGGTTAGAGATAGGGTATTACTTTATACCTCACGTCTTGGTCTTTTTCCAGGAAAGCTTAAGAGCCGATGGTTAGGACCATTTGTGGTCAAACAAGTGTTTCCCTATGGCACAATGGAACTGCATCATCCTGACAAAGGAGATTTCAAAGTCAATGGGCATCGACTGAAGCACTACTATGGAGACTTATCAGAGGTCGAGGAACGAGTGCACATGGTGCTTTACTTGCAAGAGTGATAAAAGGAATGAGTCCAGCTAAAAGACTCAAACAAAAAGAAGCAGTGTTTTTTTTCCATTTATTTACTTTATTTGTGTTATTTTATTTTTGTCTATTTTCTTCTTTTTCATATCATTGAGGTACATTAATATTTTTAGATTATCTTTGCTTATTGCTGCGCTTTATGCTTTTATTTTTGTGGTATCACCTTTGTTGTACATGAGGGCAGTGTCTTTCTTAAGTGCGGGGTGGGTATCTATGATTTTGATGTTGTAGTAAGCTGATGTTGTATTTATTTTATAGGGTATGATACTTGATTTTTGCTTGATTCTATACACTTGAGTCTTTGATTGTCTTTTGAGCATGTATGATTCATCATGAATGGGCAGGCATTGTAACACCCCCAACCCTATATTTCTTTTTGATAATTAAATAATATAAAGTAATATAATATAGGATTGGTGAGTTACTACTACCTCTACCGAAGTATATTTTTAACTTTTTCTAAGTTAAATAGTTGAGTGCCACTATTTGGGTTACTACACTCGGGTTCTAACACGTTACGCAGTGAAAATAAATAAAGTAATTTAAATAAAATATAGAGATATAGAGATATTCACATTCACATTCAACTATACATAATATTTATACATACATAACTGTAGTGTGTATAGACATATATCTATAGATATGAGAGTCTGAGCAAGCTAAGGAGACAACAAGCCTGCCACTCATACCCTATTTTAAGGAAAACTCTCTATCTCACATTTCTTAATACATATATGCCCTCCTCATCTACACCAAAATTTTCCTCCTGATCCTTTCAAAACACTAATGAGGATTCAGGGAAATGGGCATGTCAAAATACTATAAACACCTAGTTATGCAAATAGTTAGGGGTTGGTGGTACTTCAAATACAAATAAGATCCAGAGTCCTGGAATTACAATAAAAATACCCCAAAAGGGTATCTTCGCTATCTCTATCTCTACCTCCATCAACACCTGGTACCTAGGTATCTAATACAAATCAGATTTAATGAGAATTATTTCTCAACAGCAATAATGACCTGTGTTTAAAAATAGCAGCTTGTACCACCATATAGATATATAAATTCACTATATTCTTTTTCAAAATATTTTCAAATATTATGCTATTGGAATAATGTACATGGATTATACCAATATATCATGCATATACTTATGAATACTCATACATTGCAACAAATATTCATGACACAGGATACATGAATACATTCTCAGACCATAATGGTAACAACTCATATTCTTATATCAGTGTAAAGCATAAACAAAGAAATTATGCAATTTGATATGACCATAGTCAAAAGCATCACACAGTAATTCTTTCAAATTTTTATTCATAAATGAGATTCTCTTGTAGTCATGAGCTACCTGCAATCATTCTCATGGTTTTTACCGTTAAAATTTATTCTCAGGTTAACTGTCAGCATTTATTCTCAGGTTATTCGTCAGCAATTATTCTCAGGTTAACCATCTGCAAAACTTTTCCTGGATTAAAGCCAATTGCAGATATTCTCGCGGTATAACCAATTGCATCCCTTCTCGTGGAATAACCAAATGCATCCCTTCTCGCAGTATAACCAAATGCATCCCTTCTCGTGGATCAACCATTTGCAGTTATTCTCATTTATGGTTTATGCTCAATTGAAATCTCTTATTTCTCTTCCCTTTCTTATAATTCCTCAAACATTCTAATTTTTCATGTTACCCATTACAATTCAAGATTTAATCCTACATTTGAGCGAAGTATTAGGCTAGTTGTGGATAAAAAGAGGTTATTAAGTCTAATTTCCCAAAGTAGATGGCTACAAGTCAACTTCTAGCCTCCTGGCAGTCGACTTCCAGCTTGCTGCCCCAAAAATGTTTCAAAAAATGAGCAATCTGTCGACTTCCAGGACCCCGACAGTCGACTACTCTATTCTTGGCTAATTTCTAGAAAATAAGAACACAACAGTTGACTTCCAGCCCTTGGCAATCGACTGCTAGCATTCTAGATATTATTCTGGGCAACTCAGGAGCACGACAGTTGACTAGTAGAGCCTACAATTCGACTGCTACATTATGCTCTATTTTAAAACTCATCGTTGACCAATTAATTTTGCCTAAGAACATGTTTTTGAAATATTTTTGATGATTGAAAACTCAATAATAGCATAAAAGCTTCATTTACCACTCAAAAATAGACCAAACCACCGATTATTCATGCTCAAATTTTTGGTTTAATCTCCTTGGAGTTCAAAATAATAAAAACTCAAAATTCCTAACCATGAACAGTATTTTTGAAAAATAAGGGAGATGGGTGATTTGCTACCTTTTTGCTAATTTCCAATTAGTATTTGATGATGGTGAAGGGTTCTGGTAAGTTTTCCGAGCTCCTGGAATGCTTAAGCTCGATTAACAGCTTTCTTTCCTCTCAATTCCCACTCTTTCCCTCTCTAACTCGATTTCCCTCTCTCTTTAGAATGTCAGAACTTAGGAAGCCAAATGAAGTGTTCTGGAAGGCTGGCCTATTTATAGGCAATCTGGCCTTTTACAACTTTTGTTCCTAATTCCCGACCATTCAGCCCAATTTGGTAATTCTTCTAACTTTATGTTAAATAACCATTTCGTCCCTAACTGCCTGGCGGGAAATTTTTTAGAATTTGGTTGTTACAGTAAATTATTTGGCTAAATTTACAACCTATTACTCTAAAGTTTTAGAATTTCATACCTCTATCCTCACTTTATCTTTTTCCTTTCAATTTGGTCCTTATTCTTTCTTTTCCCTTAAAACTCTTTTCCTAATGCAACTATATATAGCCTAATGCAATCATCAAAACACAAGCATTTGATTTATTAAAATTAACAAACATCTCTTAATGCATAGAAGGAGCAGATGTTACAATTCTCTCCTCTTTTGAAAAATTTCATCCTTGAAATTTAAAATGTACTTAATTAAATAACTCTAGATGAATTCTTTTCATATCATCTTCTTTCTCCCACGTAGCTTCCTGTGGCGATGATTGATCCCACAATACCTTTACCATTGGAATTGTCTTATTCCTCAATTGTTTGACTTTAGTACCAATGATTTTTAAAGGTTTAGGATTATAAGTTAAATTATCTTTCAATTGTACAGTACTGGTGTCAAGAATATGAGAAGGATCTAGGATATATTTATGAAGTTGAGAAACATGAAAAACATTGTGGATATTGGACAAAAATGGTGGTAATGCTATTTGATAAGCAAATGGACCTATTCTTTTCAGAATCTGGTATGGTCTAACGTATCTAAGATTCAGTTTTCTAGATTTAATAGCCCTACCAATGCCCGTAACTAGAGATACTTTGAGAAAAACATGATCTCCTTCTGCAAATTCTAATGGCCTTCTCCTCTTATTAGCATAACTCCTTTGTCTATCTTGGGCCTTAGCCATTTTCTCCCTAATCATTTTTATCTGATTAGTCGTCTGTTGAACTAATTCTGGTCCTAAAATTTGTCTCTCTCCCACTTCAAACCAACACAAGGGTGATCTGCATTTTCTCCCATATAAGGCTTCATAAGGAGCCATTCCTATGTTGGCATGAAAACTATTATTATAGGAAAACTTTATCAAAGGCAAAATTTTATTCCAACTACCTTTTTGTTCTAATATACAAGCCTTAAGCATATCTTCTAAAGTCTGGATCGTCCTTTCAGTCTGCCCATCAGTTTAAGGGTGATAAGCAGTACTGAAGTTCAACTTAGTACCAAATGCCTCTTGCAAGGCTTTCTAGAATCTAGAAGTAAACCTAGGATCTCTATCTGATACTATACTAGTAAGTATTCCAAGAAGTCTCACTACTTCTTGTATATACTAGTGGGCTAACTTATCTAATGAGGAATTTATTTTAATAGATAGGAAATGTGTAGATTTAGTTAATCTGTCAACAATCACCCAGATTGCATCATTTTCTGATTGAGTTCTAGGCAAACCTACTACGAAATCCATGGAAAATTTCTCTCATTTCCATTTTGGAATTTCTAGAGGTTGTAAAGTTCTGGCAGGTTTTTGATGTTCAATCTTCACCTCTTGGCACACTAGACATTTAGCAACATACTCAGCTATTTGCTTTTTCATACCTGGCCACCAGAAATTCTTCTTCAAATCTTGATACATCTTAGTGGTACTAGGATGAATGGTATAGTTGCTCTTATGAGCTTCTTCCAAAATTTTATCACTCATTCCCCCTAATTCAGGGATATACAACCTCGTCTAGAAGGTTACTATCTCATCTATCTCTTGCTAGAATTCTTTTGAATCCTTTAGAGACTTTAAGAATTCATCTTCCCTTTAGGCTTTTAGGATTTGAGTTCTAAAGGTATTATCAATCTTCATTTCACTCAGGTACATCCTATCTAGTAATACTAGGTGAATAAACTCAAATTCCTAAACTTCTCAATCAAATTCATTTCACTCACCATCATGTGAGCTACATGAAGAGATTTCCTACTTAAAGCATCGACACTACATTTGCCTTTCTAGGATGGTACTTCAATTCAAAATTATAGTCTTTAATAAATTTCATCGACCTTCTCTGTTTCATGTTTAACTCTTTTTTATTAAAAAGGTATTTAAGACTTTTGTGGTCACTAAATACCTTAAATCTAGATCCATAGAGATAATGTCTCCAAATCTTTAAGGCAAACACTATGGCTGCTAATTCAAGATCATGGGTAGGATAATTCTTCTCATGGGGTCTTAATTGCCTAGACGCATAAGCCACAACTTCTCTATTTTTCATCAAGACACACCCTAGGCCCTTCTTGGATGCGTGACAATACACTTCAAAATTTTCTAATGGATTAAGAATAATTAAGATAGGTGTGGTTGTTAGTTTTTCTTTTAGAGTTTGGAAGCTATGTTCACATTTGGCATCCCACACAAATGGAATGTCTTTCCTAGTCAATTTAGTCAAAGGAAATGCTATTTTCGAAAACCCTTGAATAAATCTCCTATAGTAACCGGCTAATCCAAGAAAACTATGGATCTCCGTCACTGTGGTAGGTTGCTCCCAACCAACTATAGCCTCTGTTGTACTAGGATCTACTGCTACTCCATCTCTAGTGATTACATGACCTAATAATTTTACCTCTTCCAACCAGAATTCACACTTCTCAAGTTTTGCATACAATTGATTCTCTCTAAGTAGCTACAGCATAATCCGAAGATGATGTTTATGCTCCTCATTATTTTTAGAATATACAAGAATGTCATCTATAAACACTACCACGAATTAATCAAGGTAGGGTCTAAAGATACGATTCATTTAATCCTTGAAAATAGCCAGAGCATTCGTTAATCCAAATGGCAT
The DNA here is from genome assembly GCA_031216115.1 of Senna siamea. Taxonomy (NCBI): domain Eukaryota; kingdom Viridiplantae; phylum Streptophyta; class Magnoliopsida; order Fabales; family Fabaceae; genus Senna; species Senna siamea. Next base: position 16,672,445 of record CM062364.1, read on the forward strand.
TACAAGAAATTCATAATGCCCATATCTAGTTCTAAAGGCTATCTTAGGTATGTCTTATTTTCTCACTCTGATTTGATGGTACCCCGACCTCAAGTCAATTTTGGAAAACATAGTGGCCCCTCTCAATTGATCTAAGAGATCATCTATCCTAGGAAATGGATATTTATTCTTTATTGTACCATGTTCAGTTGTTTATAATCTATACACAACCTCAAGCTTCCATCTTTCTTTTTCACAAATAATACCGGTGCTTCCCATTGTGAAGCACTAGGCCTAATGAATTGTTTTTCCAATAGAACTTCTATCTGTACTTTTAACTCTGTCAACTCTATGTGAGACATTCTATAGGGTGCTATAGAGATTGGTCCCGTCCCCAGAATCAATTCTATAGAGAACTCTATCTCTCTCTCAGGTGGAGACTTAATATTTCCTTAGGAAAAACATTTGGAAATTCACTCACTGCAGGAATGACATCAAGTTTATGCTAAACTTTAACATCAGAAGCACATAGGAATTGCATTCTCTTATTCTTTTCCTCAGTACTCCTGTTTACAGGTGTGGTTTCTACAAAAGTCACAAACTTTTCTGAATAATCCAAGATTACATTATTTACAGACAACCAGTTCATCCCCAGAATAATGTCTAAATCCACTAAAGGTAAAGAAATCAGATCAACAACAAATGATCTGTTCTCAATAATAATGGGACAACTCAAGCAGGCTAAAAAAGTCAAAACTTGGTCTTCAGCTGGAATAGAAATAGATAATGGATAAGATAAACTAGTCACAGGTAAATTTAATCTCTTCACACATTCCAATGAAATGAATGAGTGAGTAGTGCCAGAATCAAATAGTACAATTAAAAATAAATCGTTAACTAAACATTTACCTTTAATTAAATCATTGGACTGAGTCACTTCCTTACCCTTGAGAGTATAGACTCTTCCAGTAGTAGGAGGTTTAACAGTGTCACCTTGTCTCTTCCAAAGTGGGTAGTCTCTAATAAAGTGTCCTTCCTTCCCACATCTATAACATACACTATGTTGTAACTTGGGTTATAGCCATTTGCAGGGTCCCTCATGAATTTTATGGCATTTAGAGTAAACATCGGACATCATGGGTCTCACCATAGGCCATTTTCCTTCCCGGCCTCTACCAAATCTACCATCTCCCTCTGAGAAAGATCCTGGTTGTTTTCTTTTGAAGAAGTTACTATTTTGCTTTTCTTTCTCAGTGTCTGCCAAATTTTTGGAAACTATGTGACATTTATTTACCAATGTGGCATAATCTCGTATTTCCAACGGAGTTACAACATTCTTCAACTTAGACCTCCACCCAGCCTCTAGGTGCATTGCTTTCCATGATTCATCTGGTTGAAGTCTCAGATAGGAGGAAAATTTAGATAATTCCTCAAATTTTGCCAGATATTCATTAAATGTCATGTTACCCTGCTTGATCTGCATAAATTCTATTTCTTTCTCATTCCTCACATTCTGAGGAAAATACTTTTCAAGAAAGGCTTCTTTAAATGAATCCCATGTAATTTATATTCCTTGAGCCTCTATTAGTTGCTTCGATCCCTTCCACCAATATTCTACCTCTCTGTCCAGCATATAGGTGGAGAATAAGACCTTATGAGTATCAGTTGTACCAAGAACCATAAATACTTTCTCCATTCTTTTCAGCCATTCCTCAACCAACTTCGGGTCAAGCTCACCCCTAAAAGAAGGAGGATTTGCCTTTTGGAATTCAGACCATCCATGATACATCGGGTTTCCTGCTTGTCCTTCCTAAGGGTTAGGGTTATTTTGGTTATTCCCTTGTTCCCAAAATTGTCTAAGGACGTGAGTAGTAGCAGCAGCCTGCTCTCTCATAGCATAGGTAGTGGTAGCTGCTTGCTCCTTCATAGCCTCTACCATGCCCATCATAGCTTGCATCAGTCTCTCCATGTTACCCTCTCCTTCCTTCTCCTTTCTAGTATTCCTCTTAGGTGGAGTCATACTTCACTCTACAAAACAAATATTACCAAGGTGATCAGTTTCAATAACATAATACTGCTAAGAGATCATATGGCACCAATAGGAAATACTATCTACCCCAAACCTAGCACTCCATTCCTCAAGTCAAAAAAGAATACAAGTTAGTGAACTATTTAGATTCAGCTAATTAACCTGTACTAGTCTCTATCTTGAGGAATCTACCCTTTGTTATCGAGCCAATACTCAACTAGTTGTGGTAACTGTGCTATGATACCAACTCAATGTAACACCCCCAACCCTATATTTATTTTTGATAATTAAATAATATAAGGTAATATAATATAGGATTGGTGAGTTACTACTACCTCTACCCGAGTATATTTTTAATTTTTTCTAAGTTAAATAGTTGAGTACCACTAGTTTAGGTTACTACAATCGGGTTCTCACATGTTACGTAGTGAAAATAAATAAAGTAATTTGAAAGAAATATATAGATATAGAGATATTCACATTCCCATTCAACTGTACATAATATTTATACATAAATAACTATAGTTTGTATAGATATATATCTATAGATATGCGAGTCTGAGTAAGGTAAGGAGACAACAAGCCTGCCACTCATACTCTATTTTAAGCAAAACTCTCCATCTCACATATCTTAATACATATATGCCCTCCTTATCTACACCAAAATTTTCCTCCTCATCCTTTCAAAACACTAATGAGGATTCAGGGAAATAGGCATGTCAAAATAATATAAACTCCTAGTTATGCAAAAAGTCAGGGGTTGGTGGTACTTCAAATACAAATAAGATCTAGAGTCCTCAGATTACAAAAAAAACCCTAGAAAGGGTATCTTTACTATCTCTATCTCTACCTCCATCAACACCTGGTACCTAGGTATTTGACACAAATCAGCTTGAATGAGAATTATTTCTTAGTAGCAATAACCACCTGTGTTTAAAAATAGCTGCTTGTACCACCATATAGATACAGAAATTCACTACATTCTTTTTCAAAATATTTTCAAATATTATGCTATTGGAATAATGTACATGGATTATACAAATATATCATGCATATACTTATGAATACTCATACATTGCAACAAATATTCATGACACAGGATACATGAATGCATTCTCAGACCGTAATGGTAACAACTCATATTCTCATATCAATGTAAAGCATAAACAAAGAAATTATGCAATTTGATATGGCCATAATCAAAAGCATCACACAGTAATTCTTTCAAATTTCTATTCATAAATGAGATTCTCTTATGGTCATAAGCCACTTGCAATCATTCTTGTGGTATAACCAATTGCATAAATGAGATTCCCAAAATTCTCAGGTTATCTATCAGCAATTATTCTCAGGTTAATCATCTACAAAACTTTTCCTAAATTAAATCCAGTTACAACTATTCTCGCGATATAACCAATTGCATCCCTTCTCTCAGAATAACCAAATGCATCCCTTCTCGTGGTATAACCAAATACATCCCTTCTCGCAGATCAACCATTTGCAGTTATTCTCATTTATGGTTTATGCTCAATTGAAATCTCTTATTTCTCTTCTCTTCTCATAATTCCTCAAACATTCTCATTTTTCAAGTTACCCACTATAATTCAAGATTTAATCCTACATTTGAGTGAAGTATTGGGCTAGTTATGGATAAAAACAGGTTATTGAGTCCAATTTCCTAAAGCAGAGAGCTACAAGTCAACTTCTAGCCTCCAAGCAGTCGACTTCCAGCTTGCTGGCCCAAAAATGTTTCAAACAGTGAGCAATCAGTTGACTTTCAGGACTCCGATAGTCAACTACTCTGTTCTTGGCTAATTTCTAAAAAATAAGAACACGACAGTCGACTTCTAACCTCTAACAGTTGATTGCTAGCATTCTGGATACGATTCTGGGCAACACAAGAGCACGACAGTCGACTGGTAGAGCCTACAAGTCGACTGCTACGTTATGCTCTCTTTTAAAACTCATCGTTGACCAATTAATTTAGCCCAAGAACATGTTTTTGAAATAGTTTTGATGATTGAAAACTCAATAACAGCATAAAAGCTTCATTTACCACTCAAAGATATCCCAAACCACCGATTATTCATGCTCAAATCTTGGATTTAACCTCTCTCTTGAAAACCATGAAAAACCCATTTCTCAGATTTGCACTCATGCATTCACAAGTATATTCAATCAATTTAAAACATCCAATAGCAATTAAAAATGCTAAGAATGTAGGTTTTAATCTCCTTGGAGTTCAAAATCATAAAAGCTCAAAATTCCCAACCATGAATATTAATTTCAAAAAAAATGGGAGATGGGTGATTTTCTACCTTTCTGCTGATTTCTAATCATTATTTGATGATGGTGAAGGGTTCTAGTAAGTTTTCCTAGCTTCTGGAATGCTTAAACTCGATTAATAGCTTTTTTCCCTCTCAATTCCCACTCTTTCTCTCTCTAACTCGGTTTCCCTCTCTCTCTAAAACTTTAGAACTCAAGAAGCCAAATTAAGAGTTCTGGAAGGCTGGCCTATTTATAGGCAATCCGGCCTTTTGCAACTTTTGTTCCTAATTCCCGTCCATTCGGCCCAAATTGGTAATTCTTCTAACTTTATGTTAAATAACCATTTCGTCCCTAACTACCTGGCAGGAAATTTTTCAGAATTCTATTGTTACAGTAAATCATTTGGCTAAATTTATAGCCTATTTCCCTAAAGTTTTATAATTTCATACCTCTATCCTCACTTCATCTTTTTCCTTTCAATTTGGTCCTTATTCTTTGTTTTCCCTTAAAACTCTTTTCCTAATGCAACTACATGTAGCCTAATGTAACAAACACAAGCATTTGATTTATTAAAATTAACAAACATCTTTTAATGCGTAGAAGGAGCGAATGTTACAGGCATTATTTCTCATAGTGCATGTTAGAAAGCAATTTTAATGCCTAATGTATTTTGACCACGGCCGGGTCATACCACTGTTGCTTAATTGTTTTTTTCAAATTATTCAATTTTTGATTTAGGATATCGATAATGCATTATGCATGCACTGCTTGATTGGTAATTCATATGGAAATATTTGAGAACCATATGCAATTTAGTCACACTTCAAATGTGAGATTTGAGCCTAAGATAAGCATTCATTATAAATATGCTCCAAATTCTTTTTGTTGAGTGTGTATTTCACTTGATTGTGTCTTTAGAACTTGCTCTGTAATATTTGTTGAAGTTACATAATGTAACCCCTCAATCCTATAGTTCCTTTTAAGTTGATTAAATAATATAAACTATATACTATAGGATTGGTGAATTACTACTTCCCTTACCTGAGTCAAATTTTAATTTATTTATCAAGTGAATTAAAAAGTATTATTGGTTTGGGCTACTACACTTGAGATCTCACACGTTACGTAATGAAAATTTAAAACATATTAGTTAAAATAACATACATGTGCATACATGTATTCATATACATCAACATTCATTTACAGTGTATACATATCATTCATTAGACATATATCTATGGATATGTGAGAGTGTTATCTAGGGTAAGGAGACAACAAACTTGTCACTCATACCCATTTAACTAAAATAGCTAGTGGATTCCTAGCTCACATATCTTAATACATATATGCCCTTATCCTGTACATCAAAACTATTCTCCTAATCCTTTTACCAAAATATCACAAGGATTCAGGATATGGGGCATACAAAAAACTTTCTACTCTAATACTTCATGTATCAGGGTGGGGAAAGAACTTCCCATACATATATGATCCACAGTTCCTTAACAATAGGGAAATACCCCAGGAAGGGTATTTCAACTAACTCTGTCTCTATCTCATGATGGATCTGGTATTTAGGCATCTGATACAAACTAGCATTTTTATGAGAATAAATCTCAGTAGCATTAATAACCAATTTTCAAAATAGCTAGTTTGTACTACCGTAAACTCATACGAAAATTCTACATTCTTTTTCATAAAACAATACATCTATTGGGTTATTATGTATAACATTTCATTTAACATTCATACTTGCATGCATAAACTTAACTCATAGTATATATATCTCCTCAATTCATCAAAATATATAGGTAACATAGCATCATTCATATAACTTTCATCATAACATAAAGAGCAATAAGTAAATAAGAGCACTTCTCATTGGCCTCTGCCAATCATCATCATCATCATCATATAATTGCATAATAAGAGAAATCTGGAGGGGCAACATGTGCACCACTCCATGTTTTCGCATATGTACTATGGCAACTCTGTCTGGCAACATGGGCATCATCATATGCATATAACATTTGTGTACATTATGGAGCGTCCTCTAGTGGATCCAAGTACCATAAGGTCCCCAACTCTGGGTTCTACACATTAAGTA